>CM038042.1:25783917-27112667 GCA_021397845.1 Areca catechu | reverse complement strand
TATTTAATTATTATTTTAATTCTTATAGTTAGATTTTAGTTAATGCAAAGTTTGTTTTTATGTAATTTAAATTTTTATTATTTATTTTTATTATAAGTACTTGCTAAGATCTGATTAACATATCCAACATACCAAGTCTTAATTTTTTTTCATAATTTTAATTTCTATTTTCTTGACTTCAAAATATTTTTCTTTTCTTTTTTAAAATCAAAGATTTTTAAATTACCCTAATCATTGCCTTCTTCGTGGATTCGACATAACTCGCTATTTTTTATGCAAATTTAATTAATTAGAAGTCAGATTTTAAACTAATAATCATGATATCCTAATGATAACATCACAGTTCTATCAAGTTTTTAGTGTCATTACCAAAGAAGGCACGAATTCTAATATTTTTTATCCCTTTGATTTCTTGTAAATTCAATTTATTAACTTTTCTTATTTTTCTTATAGATCAAAAAAAACAAAAAAAGAAAAAAAAGAGGAGAAGGAAAGTTCCATAACTTTGGTGAGATCAACCCAAATCCTAGATTTCTTTCTTTCTTTTATTTGCTTTCTTTTAATTAGTTTCCTCCTTTTCAAATTAACATAAAAAAAAAAAAAATTTAGTTGCTTTTAATTAGTTTCTTTTTTTTCAAACTAACCTACAAAGAATTTTTTTTTGTTTCTTCCTTTTCAAATTAACATAAAAAGAAAAAATATTTTTTTGTTACTCTCTTTTAATTAGTTTTTTTTTTTTTCAAACTAACCAAAAAAATACTTAACCTTTTAATTAATTACCTTAAGTACTAGATTTGATTTCTTGTCTTAATTATAGGATCTATAATTACTTTATATGCCTAACCTATTTTAATCCTTTTTCTATCTCATCTAATTAACAAAAATTAAAACCTACATTTTATTCCTCTTGCTTAAATTAACATAACATTAAAAGAAAACAAAATATCACATAATACTTAACTAAAATAGAGAAACTAATTAATCCTTAAAAACTTACTACTTGTTTTAGACATCTTTTCTTTTTGCATCTTATATTTCTATAAGACATCTTAAGGGCAACAATCTATAAACAACATAAGGTGAAAATTTGATTACCGTTTCCTGGCCCACAAATCACCAACTAGCATCTTGCATTAATGTAAGCCTTTTAATTAAAATTAACTAGACATCAACCCTTAAGAAACTCGAGCTTAATAGGATAAGGCTCCCAAAAGAGTTAAACCAGGTTAGGATTGACTGATTGACTGGTTCTAGGAAAGGGGTTCAAAAATGATGTAGTCATGAAGAAATGTAGTTTTTAATTGGTTTCGTTAACTGACCTGGCTAATTAGCTGGCAAATCTAATTAGTATCTAAGAAAAGCAATGGAAAACCTCCACCGATCATATCCTTACCTGGCCAGTTGATTGGTTAGTTTCTAACTTGGAGGACTCCAAGGAGGCTTTGGTAGTTAAAAGTTGTCTAGATTTAAGATAACCTTAGAATAGAGAGTTCATGTTATGCTAACTTGTTTGTAAATAATATCAAACCTAAACTAATTTTTTCTCTTTCTTAGCTCTAGGACTCCTTAGATCCTCATCTTTAGAACTCTTTTCTATCTTTCTTTCTTCTTTATCTCACCTCTTCTCTTAAAAAAATAATAAATATATATATAAATAAATAAAAATTGCTCTAATCTAAAATCGTAATTGCATATCCAAATAATCAAAAAAAATTGATAAACTAAATCAATTCCAAGAGCATGAATTATTATAGTAGAGTATCCTTTTTGTTGGCACACCAAGTTCATTCTAGCCCCACCCACTTTGTGAGTGAATGCCCAACCACACGGTGTCTTAACGATAACATAGTCTTCATCCGGTCTCCACCTGCCCGGTCTATCCTAATGCTAATGCTCTGTCGATGCTCTATCGAGTTTCCATGGAAAGCCTGATCTCAGGGAAAGTTTTTATTTTATTTTATTTTAAGATGTATTTCATTTTATATTATGTTACCCAGGTGGCTTTTCCAAGAGGGGGATGAATTGAGAATTTAAAAAGTTTGAGCAACTATGTACTCTTTGAAAATTCCTTGAAGTGTTGGGTGCTGTGATTGAGATAATTAAAAGCAGAAGCAAGATATAAAAAGAATGCACAACACAAACACAAAAAATTTTATAGTGGTTCGGAGCAACCCAGCTCCTACATCCACTACCCAAGATTATCATTTTGGATTTCCACTATATGCCCTACTGAAACACAGTCGGATTGTTTTAACAGGCTCACAATCTAAACCTTTACACTTTGGTTTTTAAACCAGGCTCACCAAAGAAACCCAACACTTGGTTTTAACAGGATCACCAAGAACCCAACACTTGATTTTAACATAGGCTAACCAAGAACCTACTTGGTTTTTAAATCGGGCTCACCAATAATCCAATAATTCAAAAAGAATTATAAAGAAAAGCAACAGAATGATAAACAAATTTTGTCGAATGGTTATCGATGCAGCTCAAGAGAAGCCCAATTGATTGCACTTCAATGTACTTGGTTGGCTTCTTCAACTTCTTCAATAAATGCTTCAAGCTTCAGATGTGAGTTCGTGAAGACTTGAAAACTATCTTGAATGATCTTCAGTGCTCTCTTGCTCACAAGCTCAAGTAAACATTAAATATTCATTCCTTCTTTTTAAAGTAGTTCAAATCCCCCAAATATATAGTCTTGTACTCTTCTCAGATGATTTTAGTCATTGTAGAATGTTGGGATGTGATATTTGACCGTTAGAGCACTTTTTGGATTCAAATTTCAAGTTCTGGAACAAGCCGTTATAGGCCTGAATCGATCTTCGGGTCGGCTCGGATCTACTCGAGTCAGCTCGAATCTACAAAGTAGTTTTGGTCTAGTCGGCTCTCTTCAATTGAGTCGGCTAGGTTTTTCAGTAGCTTGATTCCTTATTCTGGAGGAGTCGGCTCGTCTTACTTCAAGTCCGCTTGGATACTCAAGCATTCAGAAATCTAGTCTGGAAGAGTCGACTCTTTCTCTTTAGAGTCGGCTCAGTTGGCTGTAGTTCTCAGAACTCTTTTTCTGAACTCTGGAGGAGTGGCTCGAATCTCTGAAGAGTCAACTCGGATGTCTAACAGTACAATGTAGTCGGCTCGAATTTCCTTTGGGTCGGCTCAGTTGTCTGATTCAGAAAATCATGAACTGGACGAGTCAGCTCAGGTCCCTTAGAGTCGGCTCGGATGCTTGTGTGCCAGAAATCTTCATGCGTGCCATGTGCTAGAGTCGGCTATCTTCTTTTCGAGTCAGTTCAGATGAATTCTTCAGTGAATTATCAATTTTTCTCTAGAAATCGTCCACCAAGTCTTCAAAATCTCAATATACTTTCAAACTCTTCTAACCAATCTTTTCTAGGAAACTTTGAGCTTGAAACACATCTAGAAGTAATCCATTTTCATGATTTTTACTTAACTTTTTCTTTGGGTTCTTCTTTACATGAATCACTTACAACGCAACTCATTTCAAAACTAGGAAAGTAGGAGTTGAAATTAAATAATGAAATCATCCTACAAAAACTTGTAAAACACTTGAAGAGTTGTTAGTAAAATAAATACGCTTCAATATTTTGTTATCATCAAAATCACTTATGGGGTCAACAACCTCCCCCTTTTTGATGATGACAAAATACTAGGCATGAAAAATTTTTTACAATTACATATAAATTTGAATTTCAAAGTGAGCATTAACATGTATCAGAGCTAATTATATTTGCAAGTAAGTATCAGAGCTTTTTATGAAAAAAAGACTATACAGTATCAGTACTTTTATATGTATCAGAGTGTTAAGACTAGCATTTTCACAAAGTATTAGAGTTATTAATGTATGCGAGGTATCAAAGCTCAATTTTGCAAAGTATCAGAAATGTATCAGAGTTGAAAAGTATCAAAGTTAATTCTTTAAGATCTTCAAAGTATGTGTGCAAGTTTTGAGAGCATAGAGCATGAACTAAAACAATTTAGATTCAGCAATTTTTCTCCCCCTTACTTATATATGCAATTTCACATTTTTAATCACACTCTCCCCCTTTTTCTTTCATATTTATTCTCTCTTTTTCTTTCTTTCTTTTTCATGCAACTTTTTCATGCAATTCTAAACATTCTTCCCCTTTTGTCAGCAAACAAAAAGTTGTTCAAGTGATTTTTCAAAGCTCAATTTTTATAATAGAAAGAGAAAGTTGATAAAGTTTGTTTAAGATAATTTCACTTTCTCTTCTCAACTTTGATATTCTAATTAAAATTCATTTTGAGAGTATTGCACAAGCTCAATTCATACAAAAGATATGCCAACAATGTATTCATTGCATTCATAAAATTTCTTTATAAATTATAAAGATTAAGATCAAAAGACTATTCACCATCACTAGGTATATCTACCTTAGTACTAGTGGATGGCCCAAAAGGTGGTACAAAAGATGGTCCAAAAGATGGCATAGATGCTATTGGGTCCACCAACTATGGCTTAGAATCCTCAGGCCTAAGATGAGCTGGCTGCCTAGGATATGAAGTAGAGGTAGGTCTAGGTTAAGGTGCAGGTTGAGGTGTAGGTACAGGCCGAGGTCTAGGAGAGGCAAATGCTACAATGACAGTGGTTTTGAGCTAATCAAGTTGAAATTGAATAGTATCCATCTCTTCATGAAGCTTCTTCACCTCAGTGTTCAGTGCAATTAATTCAGCAGCTTGGGCATTCGCAAAAGCTTCAGCAGAACCTCTAAGTCTGTCAAACTCAGATCTAAGGATCCCGATGCCCTTGGTGTAGTCCTCCTCCATTCTTTTGCCTTGTTCCATACCTCCCATTCTGAATCTTAACTCCCATAGCTCTATTTTGAATTCTTCTATGCTTTGTTCAACTGAACTTTTTATAGTTTCAGAGGCAGATTGGAGTGTAGCAGCTAGGAGTTGTGTGTCAAGCTGAGAGGCAAGTCTAGATGAGTCAAGGGAGTCAACCCTTATGTGAAGCTCTCTGACCTCAGTGCTGAGCAGGTCTAATCTAGTGTCCACTGACTGGTGAAACTCGCCAAAATACTAGTCAAAGTGCAGGTCAGTGTATCTGCAAGTCCTCTCATCTGCTCGGCAAAGAACTCTTGAGTTACTGAAATTCCTGTAGAGTGTGCAGATGGACCTGGAGCAATATGTGCTGGTGGAGAAATAGGTAAGGGAGTCTCATAATCAGTATGAACTATCTCCACAGCCTTAGTGAAACCAGTAGGCTCAGTCTCCATAGTAGCATGCTCAGTCTCAGTAGCCACAAACTCAGGTATAGCTGACTTAGAAGTGGTGCCAAACTCAGTAGTGGTAGAAATGGGAACATCAAAAACATGCTCTGAAGGCTCCAAAATAGAGGGTGCAGCAATATCAGAAGTGATCTCTCTAGGTATTTCTGCACTCTCATCATCATCATCATCCTCCGTGCTAGAAGCTCCTATGGCTCTTGCATCATACCCTTTCTTCTTCCATACTCCTTCACTACAGACATATCCCATTCGAAGTAGAGATTTGGAAGAATAAGTATCAATGTGGTGAAGAGGCTTTCCATCTTCCCCTTCAAGATTGATTCTAGAGGCCTGAAATAATAGTGTTAACACCATTCCATAGGGTAAGCATGCCTTCACTTTCCTCACAGACTCTTTCATTTGCGTAATTATAATGTAGGGTAAATTCAATCCCTCCCCTTCAATGATGTGCTCCATGAAACACAAGTCTCTCTCACTTACCCAATCAAACATTTCTATTCTTTGAAGAAAGATCCGACTGATAAAATTATAGAGCAATCTCATCTCTAGGGATAATGTGTTTGCCATAACAGTTTCCAACCCCACCAACATCTTCCCTGCCTAGCACAGTTTTGAGAGTCTTCTCTCTATCCTTTAGCACTAGATGTTTAGACCCTTCAGTTGGCATTTCTAACAGACTACTCAACCTTTCTTCATAAATAATTATCCTCTTGCCCTTGACTGTTGATTCAATGTGTTGAGCCTCAAGTCTCGGATTCTCATAAAATGTTCTAACTAGGGTTGGATAAGTTGGTACATTTAAAGAGCAGAAAAAACTCCACCCCAGTTCATCTATAGAATCACTAATTTTCAGCCCTAAATCCTTGAGAAAAGAGAAAATAATCCTTCGACCACTTGTTACTGGGCGATTGACATGGATAAAACTTGCCTTGGAGAGGGAGTCGTAGCAATTGTTCTTCCTTGAATGAGTTCATGCAGTTCTCCTCTCTCCACAGCTTGAGTTGGCTCCTCATGCCGATGCTTAGTCCTTCTTTCTGTCTCAGTAGATGGAGCAGCCCTTTTTGACCATTTTCTAATAGCCATTTTCAGTGCCATTGCAAGAATTGAGAGATATTAGAAGATTGGAGCTCAAGGGAGATGATTTCTGAGGTTTTGGAAGAGGTTTTGAGTGGAGTTCTAGGGTTTAGAGCGAGAGCAAAAGATAGAAAAATTTGAAAAAGGCTCTATAGCTCTATTAAAAAATAGTTTGCCCAATATTTGGGTCAGCTTGACTAACCCTATGTTGGCATAGTCCTTTTTCTGATCGGGCAGAGCTATTGGATCGCAGGTCCGCTCCCTGGTTCACCTGCAAAATAAATCTCTGGTCGGAGTTGCTCCGGCGGGGGATACTCTGATGCCTAAGTCAGAGGCAGGCTCCAGCCACAAAATGGGGAAGATTCTGAGGAGGATAAATGGAGAAGAAAAGACTATAAGATTTTCAGGAGTATCTTGTGCCTTACCTCGAGTGTCCCCTCTTATCAATATTTATATTGAGTTGTCCAATCTGTGATTCCATTCTCCCTCCTGCAATTATGATGGGAGAGTTAATTCCTTTCTCTTTGTTCGCAATCATGGATGGTTACTAAATGGTTCTGGCTAGGCTGGAGACGTTACCGCTAAAGTTAATGATCACGTGTCATGGTCGTGCTTTAAGCTCTAAAGTGCAAAGTCAAGCCCATCCCATAGGGCAAACACAGTCTCTAACTCAAGATGCCTACGTCATCTGATGTACCATAAGTACTGGTAGGCAAACGGGAGCATGCTAAATTAGAGACACCATCACTAGTAGCTCTCTCTCTATGATGAAGTCAAAATGGCTGGTCATTGGTAGAAGGATCCAGGCTACGATATGATGCAGCAACCTGATCTTAGCTAGAAGTTTGGATGCAACAATAGTGGCTCCCTAAGGCAGGTCATCTATCTCCAAGATACATCGGAGACCACTAAGTCTATGTACTAAACTGTCAACCACAAATCCTCTTTTGAGTATATCCCATACTCTGCTATCACTGGGACATCTCTGCCACGGACTTGTGCGACCTATCCATCACTGCCTCGGGCAAAAGATTCATAGAACTCTCGTATCAAGCCTAGGTAAAGTCTCTCTATCAAAGAGCAAAATGAAACCAAACCAGCATCCCTGAGCCATTGGCCTATCCGAAAATGCTGCTAGTCGATGAACACGAAGTCCATACGGCATCCTCCGACAATGGTCTTCGTACCCATCCGACTAGCCATGGGAAAGAGGTCAAGCAGGGGAATCCAGTGCACTGGCTTCATGTCTGGCCTTAGTTCTTCTTTCTTCTTCTTGATTGGATGGCCAAGGATGACAGACACCTTGCTTCCTAGGCCCCATTCAACAAAATCAAGGATTTATGCAAAAGAGGAGAGGAAATCTAGGGTTTCAATTGTCAAAAAAAAAAATGAAATGGAAAAGGGATTATGGAGAACCAAAACTATCCTAATCGAGAGAGAGAGTTGGAGTTGAAGATTAGAGGGAAGAAGCGGATAGAACACAGTTAAGGCAGGTGTCGGCTCAATTTGGGAGAGAAAAGATTGCAAAAATACCTCATTTCTGGTTTTTATCTCGGTTTGTCATCGTCAAGTGTTGACTCACGTCACACTTCAAGGTGTCGACACTTTGACTTAAAACCAAAGAAAATAGAAAATGAAGCATTGATCAAAATCAATAGAATTATGATGAAATTCAGGAAAATTAAATAGGATTGATATCTAAATTGATCTTTCATGGGCCAAAGAGTAGAATTTTTAAACAAAAAGATTGATGACCCCAAGCTCTCTTCTAATCATACTGAACCAATCTTCTTGGAGAGGCTTAGTCAATATATCAGCTAATTGCAATTCAGTAGAAATAAATTCAAGCACAACATCATTACTTTCAACATGATTTCTAATAAAATGATGCCTAATTTCAATATGCTAGCTTCTAGAATACTGAACAGGATTTTTAGTTAATTATATTGTACGAGTATTATCATATTTTATGGATGTCTTAGTTAATTTAATTTCAAAATCTTCAAGTTATTGCTTAATCTATAAGATTTGAGTACAACAACTTCCTACTGCAATATACTCAGCCTCAGCTATGGATAGTGCAACTGAAGTTTGTTTCTTGTTAAACTAGGTGATTAAGTTAACTCCAAGAATTAGCAAGTTCTACTAGTACTTTTTCTATCAAGTTTACACCCAGCAAAATCAACATCAGAAAAAGCAATTAAATCAGTAGATAAGTCTCTAGAATACCACAAACCAATATTAATTGTACCAGATAAGTATCTAATAATGTGCTTAACAGCCAACAAATGAGACTCTTTAGGATCAGACTAATATCTAGCATATATGTATATACTGAACATTATATCTAGTCTACTGGCAGTCAAATATAATAAAGAGCCAATCATATCTCTATATAATTTTTTTATTAATAAATTTACCATGCTCATCTTTATCAAGTTTACAAGAGGGGCTCATATGTGTACCTATTGACTTAGAGTCTCCATCCCAAACTTCTTTAAGATTTTTTTTATATACTTAGCTTGGTTGATGAAGATTCCATCTTTGGTTTACTTGATTTGGAGTCCGAGAAAAAAATTGAGTTCTCCCATCATGCTCATTTCGAACTCACCCTGCATAAGCTTTGCAAACTCTTGACAAAGGATTTCATTAGTAACACCGAAAATAATATCATCAACACAGATTTGTGCTACCAATAAATCATCATTTTTCTTCTTTAAAAATAAGGTTGTGTCAACATGGCCTCTAGAGAATTTATTTTCAATCAAAAACTTGCTGAGTCTTTCATACCATACTCGGGGTGCTTGCTTTAAACCATAAAGTACTTTATGCAATTTATAAACATAATCAGGATGTGCATGATTTTCAAAACTAGGTGATATTCTACAAAAACTTCTTCTTCTATGTAACTATTTAGAAAAGCACTTTTAATATCCATTTAAAAAAGTTTGAAATTTATAAAATAAGCAAATGCTAATAGTAGTCTAATTACCTCAAGTCTAGCAACAGGAGCAAAGGTTTTATCAAAGTCAATTCCTTCCTCCTGATTGTAGCCTTTGGCAACTAGTCTAGCTTTATTTCTAGTTACAATTCCATTTTCATCTAAGTTACTCCTAAACACCCATTTTGTGCTAATAATAGAAACATTTGATGGTCTTTCTATTAATATCCAAACATTTTTTCTATCAAACTGAATTTGTTTATCTTGCATAGCATTTATCCAGTTAGGATCTTTTTCAGCATCTTCAAAACATTTTAGCTTTATTTGAGAAACAAAAGTAATATAATCATATTCATTTCTAATTGAAAATCAAGTTCTTACCCCTTTAGATGGATCACCAAGGATTAATTTCTTAGGATGTCCATGAGCATACCTCCACTACCTGTTTAGATCTTGATGCTTTGGTGTGGATTGTATGGCTTCTTCTCTTTCATATTTATCTTGATCTTCTTCACTTTGTTGCGAGGGTTGATCTTCCAATGTTAGCTTCTTTAGCTTTTCAGCACCTGCACATGCATCAGATGTATCCTCTTTCCTAGAGAATTTATCAGTAGACTCTTCAAAAATTACATGTACAGACTCCTCTATAACCAGGATTCTTTTGTTAAAAATTCTATATGCCCTGTTGATATAGAATATCCTAGAAAGATACCTCATCAGACTTGGCATCAAATTTTTCAAAATTATCTTTATCATTATTTAAAATGAAACATTTACAACCAAAAACTCGAAAATACTTTAAAGTTGGTTTTCTTTGATTCCAAAGTTCATAAGGACTTTTCTTTAAAATATGGTGAATTAAAACACGATTCAAAATATAACAAGCAGTGTTAATTGGTTCAGCCCAAAAATATCTTGGCAAATCATTTTCGCAAAGCATAGTGCGTGCCATTTCTTCTAAAGTATGATTTTTCCTTTTTACTACCCCATTCTGCTGAGGTGTCCTAGGTGCAGAAAAATTGTGTATAATACCTTTCTCATTACAAAAAATTTTAAAATCTTGATTTTCAAATTCATAACTATGATCACTACATATGCAAATAACTGAAGTACCTTTTTCATTAGAAATCTTTCGATAAAACTTCATAAATACTGAAAAAGATTCATCTTTATGAGCAAGAAAGAATATCCATGTAAACCTTGAAAAATCGTCCACTATAACCAATCCATATCTCTTGCCTCCTAGATTAGATGTTCTAGTTGGTCCAAAGAGATCCATATGGAGTAGTTCTAATAGCTTACTAGTAGTAACAAAACCTTTATGATTGAAAGATGTTTTAACTTGTTTTCTAAATTGGCAAGCTTGACAAACTCTATATTTTTCAAAACTAAGTTTTGACAAATTTCTTACTAAATCCTATTTACAAAGTTTTGAAAGTAAGTACATACTAGCATGTCCTAGTCTTCATGCCAAAGCCAACTAGTCTCATCTTTAGTAGAATTCATTGCAACTAGGCATTCTCCATTAGGCAAGGATAGATTATCTAAATCTATCAAATAAATATTACCATGCCTCTTTTCAATGAATTTTACTCCATTTTTATCAGGACTAGGAATCATGCAATAAGATGATTTAAAAACAACCTGAAAACCTTTATCACAAAATTGACTAATATTTAAAAGATTATGCTTTAAACCTTCAACTAAGAGTACATTACCAACACAAGTAGAAGGTGAGATGTGAACCTTACCAATACCAATGATTTTTCCTTTACCATTATCATCGAAGGTCACACTCCCTCTATTTATTACTTCAAGGGAAGTGAATTGCTTCACATCTCCTGTCGTATGCCTTGAACAACTACAATCAAGATACCATAGTCTTTTGTTTTTCTTGGTTACAAGACACACCTATAAAATAAATCAAGTTTTGTTTTTAGGTACCCAAGCCAACTTTGGTCCTTTAGGATTAGTACATAAATTGGTTCCTTTTAGAACCCAAACCTTTCCAAAAATATTGATTTTTTTCATGTTACATTGAAAAGCTTTGTGACCTTGTTTTTTGCATGAAAAATATGTAATACTTGATGATTCAGGTACAAAATTTTTTTTAGATACTTTTGCTATTTTTGAGGTTTGTATCATAATCCTACTTTGTTAAAATAGCTCTTTGGTTGTTTAAAAGAAGATTTAGTTTTTCAGAACTATAAGTGAACTTTTCTACAAAGGGTTTCATTTTATCAAGTTCATTTTTATAGTTTTTATTTTCTATTTCTAAATCTTTGTTTTTCTTTAAAAGATCATCATTTGAAATGATAGTTGTAGGTCTTTTCAACATATCATTTTTTATTGTTAAAGCTTTGTTTTTCTTGTCTAAAACATCAAGTTTATTTTTCAATTCACTATCTTCATTTAACAAAGAATTATTTTTATGTGAAAAACTATTTGCATGCTTTTTTAATTTTCTATTTTCAGATAAAATCAGTTTGTAATCATGCACTAATTCATCCAAAGCATTTTTGAATTCATCAAAGGTAAAATCTACTTCAATATCAAAAATTATCTCTTCTTGTTCTTGATGTGCCATGAGATATAGATTTGCAATTTTAGCTTGTTCTTTCTCTGAGCTGGAGTCCTCACTATCACTCCAGGTTGCCATCATAGCTTTCTTCCTAAGCTTCTTTCTTAATTTCTTTATAAGAGGATAATCAAATTTGTAATGTCCGAGCTTCTTGCATTCGAAGCATGTAGGTATCTCCTTCTCCTTTTCCTTTTCTTTTTCCTTTTCTTTTCCCTTCTCTTTAGTTGTTTGGAACCTTTTCTTGTAAGGGAACTTCCTTCCTTTCATAAGTTTTATAAATTTCCTTGCTAAAAGTGCTTCCTCACTCTCATCTTCTTCTTCTTCCTCCGATTCTTCATTTGAGGATTCTTCTTGAATAGTAGACTTGAAGGCTATCCCCTTTTTCTTTTTGTCCACATCCATAGATTTTTGCTTTAAATTGAGCTCATAAGTCATGAGCGATCCCACTAGCAGCTCCAAGGATAATTTGTCAACATCCTTTGCTTCTTGTATGGCGGTCACCTTTGGATCCCATGAAGTTGAAAGTGACCTGAGAATTTTATTAACAAGATCAGCATTAGATATAATTTTTTCTAAACTTCTCATGCCATTTACTATGTTTGTGAATCTAGTATACATATCAGTGATAGATTCATTTGGTTCCATTCAGAACATTTCATAAGTATGCACCAACATATTTACTTTAGTGTTCTTCACTTGATCAGTACCCTTATGGGTAACTTCAAGTATGTCCTATATTTTCTTGGCAGATGTACATGTAGAAATCCTATTAAACTTACTAGGATCTAATGCATAATAGAGGAAACTCATTGCTTTCACATTGATCTCAGATTGTTTAATATCATTTTCATCTCAATCCTCTTCCTTTGGGATGGAAACACCATTACAACAATAGAAGGAACATAAGGACCCTTATCAACAACCTTCCACAAATTATAATCAATTGAATGCATGTAAATTCTCATTATAGTTTTCAATAAGTATAATTTGTTCTATTGAAATATAGAGATCTATTTGAGGCTTGTCCCTCAACTACACTAGTACCAATAAGGGCTGCCATAGATCTTTACTCAAGACGGTTAGACCTATATACTGAGAACAGGGCTTTAATACCACTTGTTGCCTAGTAAGCAACCCAAGATAGGGGGGTGAATTGGATTTCTAAAAACTTAAATGCAAGTGTAAAGTACTCTTAGTGAGTATGCAGCGAAAATATAAAAGCAATACAAATAAGAGCAAATTAAAGAGAAGCAATCACAAACACAAAGCAAGTATAGTGATAAATCATGGATTTACACGATTATTTTAAGTATTTTAGTTAATTAATGGTGCTAACATTCTTTTAATAACCTAATTTTATAATTAAATTGGACCTTCTTGCAAAACTAATTATTTTAAAAATATCTTTGAAAAATGTGAAATTAGAGTACGTTCATGAAAATCGATTTCAAGTCAAAGCATCACACACCCATTTAAATGATTAATAAAATATTCAATAATTATAATTAATCGGTAAATTAATAAGTTTGAAACCCATCAATAGGTAGAGCTTGATTTATGGAATCCAACGATACAAACGGTACCTAAATCAGGTTTGAAATGAAGAAGTTATGAATTTTTCTTGATTTTTGCACACATTTTGATGCTGCACAATTTTTGGAGTAGCCGGTCCACCATGGACCGGCTGCTGGGTTTACAAACCGTTGGATGGTCCACCGCAGCCATTGCTGCCGGTCCACGGAATAGGGCGTGGACCACAGCCCTCTAGAGGCGTCGAAATTCGCCGGGAAGCACGCCGGCGGTGTCCCTGGCCGGAGGAGAAGCTCCGGCGGTGGTTTGACGGTCGGTGGTGGTGTTTTTTGGCAAACGAGAGGAGGCAGCCCATGTTCTCTACGGCCAAGCTCCTCCACGCGCAAGCCAAGCTCCTCCATGCGCGTTGCCGAGCTCCTCCACGTGCACGGCCAAGCTCCTTCACGCGCAGCCCACGCTCTCCATGGTGGCGTTCTCCATGGCCACGCCCTCCACGATGGCGCAGTCCACGGGCAAGCACTCCACGGGCTGCAGGACGTTGCCAAGCTCCTCCACGCGCAGGCCAAGCTCCTCCATGTGCAGCCCACGTCCTCCACATGCACGTCCACGGGCGTTCTCCATGGCCAAGCTCCTCCACGCGCACGGCCAAGGGCAGTCCACGGGCGAGCTCCACGGACGCTGGGCGTTTTCCACAAGCTGGCTTGTCGGAGCGTAGCCCACGAGCGGCGTAATCAACGGAGCAGCAATGGAGCAATCACGTTTTTTTTGTCCCACATCGCTAGTGTGCAACGAGCTCCCCTCTCCGGTCAATTATAAAATGAACCCCAATGCACAAGACAGAGGGATCCCGGAGAAAAGACAAGGTACATGGTAAAAGGCATTGCTTGGGTTATGGGTTGGCTTTTGGGAGTGAGGTTTCTCAAAGGAGAGCGTGTCCCTACACCATCTTCCAGCCTTCTATCTCTCTGAGATCAAGATCCGAAGAAGAAGATGCAGAGGAAGCCCAGTTCACTCCACGGAGTACGAAGGAAGGAGCTATCTTCCCGACGAGGCTGCGCCGATCTGTTCTTATCTTTGTTACTTGTTTTGTTAATTTAGTTTTTTTTTGCATTGTGTTTAGACCTTAAATTTCAATCAATGCAATATCTCTTTTTAACTCCTGTCTTTCATCTTGTCTGCAAGTAGATGCTAGGATCTAAATAATAGATCCTAGTGCCAAGTTTACTTTTCCTGCAATTTTAATTTTTTTTATATTTTTCGACTTCAAATATTTTTTTTTTACAAGATCAAAAAGATTTCAAATCCTAAACATCGCCTTCTCTGTGGATTCGACCCGACTCCTCTTGCTACGCATTTTTAAATATTTTAAGAAGTCAGATTTTAAACTGATAGCCATGGTGTTTTAACGACAACCCCGTGGTCCTACCAAGTTTTTGGCACCGTTGCCGGGGAAGGCATTAAAATAATAGTTTTTGATCTTTTTGATTTTTTTTTTATATACCGTCCTAACTTTTCTTTTTCTTACAGATAAAAAAAAAATTAAAAAAAGGGGAGAAAAGCGGAAGAGGAAGAAAGTCTCCCAATCAGTAAACTTTCTTTCCTCTTTTACATATTAATTATTTTCTTTTTAGTTTCTTTTCTTATTTCCAAAAAAAAAAAATTCAAATTTCAAATTTCAAATTTCAAACAAAAAAAAAAAATTTGTTTTTCATTTTTAGATTCATTTAGGTAAATTTATCTTTTCTGCAAAATCCAAAAAAATTACCCAGACATTTCATAATTTATTAGGATTAGAAACTTAATCACAAAATTAAAAAATATATATATAGCTTTAATTTAATTTTGTGTTTATAACTTTTATTTTGGACATCTTATTACATTTCATAATCTCATAATCATCTTAAGGGCACTAATCCATAAACAAGATAAGGTGGGGAGTTCAATACCCTTCCTTAGCCCACAAACCATCACCCCTCATTTTGCATACCTAAGCCTTCTAAATAAATTAACTAGACGTCAGCCCTTAGGAACTCGAGCTCAATAGGACAGGGCACCCGGAAGAGTTGGACCGGGTCAAGATTAGTTGGTTGACTGGTGTCTAGGAAAGGGGTTCAGGGATTACGTCCCGAAGGAAGGTGGTTGGATCCGCTTACCTGGCCAATTTTCAATTGGTGTCTAAGGCAAGCAAAGAGGGAAACTCCACCGACCTTACCCTTACCTGGCCAGTTAGCTAATTGGTCTTTGACTTGGAGGGCTCCAAGGCGGTCTTGGAAGTTAGGAGCTGTCTAGAATTAGGGAGCCTAGGATAAAATCTGTTTGATAAGTGTTTGAAAATAACAATAATATATATATATATATAATAATAAAAATATTTTTGATTCACATATTTGGGTTGCACTGTTACATGCACGGTAGAAGATCTTTATTTCCAGACCTAGTTGACTTCAACCCTGAGATTGAACGGCTGATCCATAGTACACCAAAAAATCAAATGGCTGGAAACCCAGAAGAACCACCTAGACAGATGAAGGAATACTTTATTCCTTCCACCTACAACCCATCGACTTGTATCCATTTACCTGAAATACCTGCTAGACAATTTGAGATCAAGTCTGCCACATCCAGATGCTCCCTTCCTTTTATGGGAATACCAACAAAGATCCTTATAAGCATCTAGATGAGTTTCTAGAAATCTGTTCTACGGTGAAGATCCAAGATTTTACTGATGATGCCCTTAGGCTAACCTTGTTCCCCTTCTCACTTAAGGATAAGGCCAAGTACTGGCTTGGCACAATAGGGAAACCAATTCGAACTTGGGCTGAAATGCAGCACGAGTTCCTTAAGAAATTCTATCCTATAGGTCGAACCAACACCATGAGGTGAGCCATCACTGGATTTGCTCAGCTTCCTGGTGAACAAATTCATGAATCATGGGAGAGACTTAAGGAACTCCTTAGAAAATGCCCACATCATGGTCTGTCTAAGTGGCAAATTGTCCAAGCTTTTTATGAGGGATTAGGAGACCAGTATAGACAGATGGTGGATGCATCTTGTGGAGGTGCATTCATGAGTAGAAGTGAGGATGAAGCCTATACCTTGTTTGAAACCTTAAGTGAAAATTCAATCAACCATGCTTCTTTGACTTCATATGAAAGATCGATTCCTCACCAAAAGCGGGCAGGGTTTATGAAATTAGACATTCAAATTCCAATGTCGACTTGAACCTAATATCCCAAAGATTAGATACAGTCGACCTCCTTTCTCAAAAGTTGGACCAAGTCCTAGCCCTCAGTCAACAATCTCCTGCACAATACCCCATCACACCCATCACAATACCCATCACCCTCTAATCATCAGGAGATTTGTTCTATCTGTGCTAGCCCAGCCCATCACATGAATGAATGTCCTACGGTGCACAGTTACCACCTTTCATCCAAGAACAAGTCCAAGCTGCTCAAGGTTACTCCAAGCCGGGTAATGACCCATTTTCAAATACTTATAACCCGGGTTGGAGAAACCATCCTAATTTTTCTTGGAAACCACAATAGACTCAGGTTCAGACCCAAACTCCTCCTGCACGGAACTTTCAAAATAGGCCCCCATACCAAAACTATGCCTATAATAGAGGTCAGCCTAGTCAGCCTGCTCAGCCACCATATCAGCCACCATATCATCATCAGTCATCATATCAACCTCCTCAACAGACCAATCTGGCCGACGATAGGTTTGATCAACTTCAACAATTAATCATGACCCAACAACAATCTATCGCCAGGTTAGAAGTTCAAATAGGACAGTTAGCTAAATCTACTATGAGGAGAGAACCAGGTCAACTACCAAGTCAACCAATACCGAATCCTAGAAACAACCCACTCATTCTTCAGCCTAATGTTCCACCTAAGAACCCTCAATTTGAGAATGCCAAAGCAATTTCTGAGCTTAGAAGTGGTAGGATTCTTAGGGACCCATATCAAGACCAGGAGAGAGATGCTAGTACTGATGCTAGCAAGAATGAGAAGTTAGAAGATGATGTTAGTACTAAGACTAACCATGTAGAAGAGCCTGAGCTCGGGACTAGTACTGATACTGGTTCCGATTTAAATGAGAAAGGGAAGAAGAGAGCAGATGAATTACCTGAGACTTATAAACCTAGAGTCCCGTTCCCTTCAGCCCTAGAAGCTGGCTCTTCCCGTAAAAAGCAAGGAGCACGCAACGAGGAGCTAATGGAATTATTCAAGCAAGTCCATATTAATTTACCCTCCTCGATGCAATTCAGCACGTTCCAGCTTACGCTAAATTTCTCAAAGAACTCTGCACCCAAAAGCGTGAGCCACGAACCATAAAGAGAATCATTTTGTCTAAGGATGTAAGTGCAGTCTTGTTGAATCAATTACCTCAGAAAATGAAAGACCCCGTGCTCCTTTGATTTCTTGTGTTATAGGAGGCATTACCTTTGACCGAGAACTGTTAGACCTAGGAGCTAGTGTGAACCTTCTTCCAACCTCGCTCTATGAAAAATTTGGATAGGTGAACTAAAACCCACGTCAGTCATTCTTCAACTAGCCGATAGATCTGTCAAGACACCACGTGGTTTGATTAAGGATGTCTTAGTTAGAGTGAACCAATGTTATTTCCAGTAGACTTCCTCATACTAGACATGGAACCATCCCAAGAGCTAAATCAGAATCCCATAATCTTAGGTCGTCCATTCCTAGCCACTGCCAATGCCAATATCAATTGTAAAACGGGAGCTATGGACATTTCTTTTGGGGATCAAAAGGTGAGAATTAATATTTTTAATGCCTCAAAGTTTGCTCGAGAGGAGGAAAATTGTTCTGTGATTAGTTTAGTAGATGAGATTGTCGAGTCTGAATTTTCCTCCAATTTGATGGAAGATGACGAGCCTATTGCTGAAACCCAAGTCCAGAGGTAAATGCCCTACTTGATTCACCTCAACCTTCACCACCTTGGTCAATGCAAACTGAATCCTTACCTGACCTAGGAACTGAGCCTTTGCACCCTTCGATTCAGGCCCCACCACAACTTGAACTAAAAACTTTGCCTGAATCACTTAAGTATGTGTTTCTAGGACCTGACAAAACCCTGCCTGTGATCATTGCTTCTAACCTAACCATTGAGCAGGAAAACCAATTGATAGATGTTCTGAAAACACATAGGGAGGCCATAGGTTGGGCCATTGCTGATTTAAAAGGCATTAGTCCATCAATTTGTATGCACCATATCTATACTGAGGATAGTGCCAAGCCTACTAGAGAAATGCAAAGATGGCTCAACCCAAACATGCAAGAAGTGGTCAAGAAGGAAGTGATTAAATGGTTAGATGCTGGTATTATTTATCCTATTTCTGATAGCCACTGGTGAGTCCTACTCAAGTCGTTCCAAAGAATCTCGGACTCACGGTTGTCCTACTGACCATGGGGATTTGTGCCAACACGATTTCTACTGGGTGGCGTGCCTGTATAGATTATAGAAAACTTAATGCAGCTACCCGCAAAGACCACTTTCCCTTACCATTTATTGATCAGATCCTAAAAGATTAGCTGGCCAGCAATACTTTTGCTTCTTAGATGGATACTCAGGATACAACCAGGTAGCAATCTATCCAGGAGACCAGGAAAAGACCACCTTCACATGTCCCTTTGGAACCTTTGCTTTCCGTAGAATGCCTTTCGGTTTGTGCAATGCCTGCAACCTTTCAAAGGTGCATGATATCAATTTTCTCGGACATGGTAGGAGATTTCTTAGAAATTTTTATGGATGATTTTTCAGTCTTTGGAGAATCTTTTGAGAGTTGCCTCAATAATTTGAAGAAAATATTAAAACGATGTATTGAGGCTAATTTAGTTCTGAGCTGGGAGAAGAGCCATTTCATGGTTCGAGAAGGGATTGTTTTAGGACATATTGTATCTAAGAGAGGGATCGAGGTAGATAAAGCAAAGGTTGAATTGATCTCTAAACTTCCTCCACCCATCTCTATCAAACAAATTCGATCTTTTCTCGGCCATGTAGGATTCTATCGTCGCTTCATCAAAGACTTTTCCAAATTTCCCGTCCTTGTGTAATCTGCTCGCCAAGGACATTCCTTTCAATTTTGATGAAGATTGTCTTAAGGCTTTTGAGTTGCTAAAGGAAGCTGTGACCCAAGCCCCAATCATCCAACCCCCAGATTGGTCACTACCTTTTCAATCATGTGTGATGCTTCAGACTTTGCCATAGGAGCTGTCTTGGGCCAAAGGGTAAACAAATGTCCCATAGTGATTTATTATACTAGCAGAACTTTGAATGATGCCCAAAAAAAATTATACCACTACTGAAAAGGAGTTGCTAGCTGTGGTGTTTGCCCTGAAAAGTTTAGATCATATCTATTTTTAGGTTCCAAGATTGTGGTTTATTCGGATCACTCGACTTTGAGATACCTGCTCTCAAAAAAGAATGCTAAACCACGATTGATTAGATGGATCTTACTGCTACAAGAGTTTGATATTGAAATTCGAGACAAGAAAGGATCTGAGAATGTTGTAGCAGACCATCTATCTAGGATTTTAGTTGAAGAGTGTGAACCTGCATCAATTGAAGAATCTTTTCCGGATGAACAGCTCTTAGCAGTTTCACATGCAAAGGCCCCTTGGTTTGCAGATATTGTGAACTACTTAGTGATTGGACAAATCCCTGATGGCTGGTCCAAGAATGAAAAGGATCGATCCTTTGCTCAATTAATATTACTTTTGGGAAATCCTGAACTCTTTCGAATCTGTGCTGATCAAATCAACCATAGGTGTGTTCCTGAATCTGAACATCTGAGTATTTTGAATTTTTGCCACACCCTTGCTTGCGGAGGACATTTTTCTGGTCAAAAACTGCGGCTAAAGTTTTGCAAAGTGGATTTTACTGGCCGACATTGTTTAAGGATGCCTATACTTTTGGCAAAGAATGTCTTAGGTGTCAAGCCTTAGGAAATATTTCAAGAAAAGACATGATGCCTTTAAATCCAATCTTGGTAGTTGAAATCTTTGACGTTTGGGGATTGATTTTATGGGACCCTTTCCACCCTCTAATGGTTTTGAATATATTTTTGTGGCTGTCGTTATGTTTTCTAAATGGATTGCGGGCAATATGGCAATGGCAACACGAACCAATGATCATAAGGTAGTCATAAAGTTTGTCAAAAGGAATATCTTCTCTAGGTTCGGATTTCCTCGTGCCATCATTAGCGACGGAGGTACCCATTTCACCAAACTACCGATTTCGAATGCTTTTGCAAAAATATGGGGTCACACATAAAGTAGCTACACCTTATCACCCGCAACAAAGTGGCCAAGTGGAAGTATCCAATAGGGAGATCAAGAACATTTTGCAAAAGACTATTAGGCCCGATCGTAGAAACTGGTCAGATCGATTAGATGATGCATTATGGGCCTATCGAACAGCTTACAAGAATCCCATTGGAATGTCTCCCTATAGGCCTGATCTTTGGAAAAGCATGTCATCTTCCGGTAGAACTTGAACATAGAGCATATTGGGCGATTAAGAATTAAATTTTGATTTAAGCAAGCTGGTTCTAACCGATGTTGCAACTGAGTGAACTAGATGAACTGAGGCGAGAGGCTTATGAAAATCACATATTTATAAAGAGAAAATGAAAGCCTTTTATGATCAATTTATTTCTAGGAAAATCTTTGAGCCAAATCAACAAGTCTGTTATTTAATTCAAGGCTTCGATTATTTCCTGGAAAATTGAGATCTAGATGGGATGGACCTTACATTGTTAACCAAGTTTTCCCCCCATGGTGCAGTCAAAATTTATGATCCTAGGTCAGGAAAACTTCTTTAAGGTGAATGGTCAACGTTTAAAACCATACATTGAAGGAATATCAACAATCGAACCATCAACCAAGTAAACATTAACTGACCCACACTGAACTGAGCTGCATTATGTCTGGCTGAAGACATTAAACTTAGCGCTTGTTGGAGGCAACCCAATATGTACTCAATATTTTTTTAATTCAAAAAAATAATAATAAATAAAAAATAAATTTTGCAGCCTCTATATTGTTCATGAGCTCCTCTTCTCAGGTATCCCTTTACATTTTTAGTTCTTATGGTTTATTTATTTTTTTATACCATTAGGGACAATGGTATTCAGTTGGGGGTCGGGACAAATATCTTTTTTAATTAAAAAAAAAATATATAAATAAATAAATAAATAAATAATAAATAAAGTTTTTCATGTGTCAAAAATAAATCTGGAGCAAGATAGACTAGGAAAGTAATAAGAGTTAGAGAGTGTTGCTAATGACTGTAGCGAGTCAAGAAGTAGACTAGCGTGTCAGACTTTTAGGGCCTACTTAGATCACCTAAAGCTATTAGCACTTCCATTGCACATGCACGCTGACGAGACAAAGTAAGTATTAGTTGTAAAGACAATTGAGGACTTAATTATCACTGAAATTGGTAATTGATATATATCCAATTTAATTTTTTTTTTTTTGAGGAAGAGCTACCTACCTGAAATAAAAGTGCAAAACATAGAGTATATTTGGATCGCCCTAAACTTAGTAAACCGGGTCTCTGCACCTAAGTCAAGTGTGGAGGTTCGCGTCAAGGTGAAGGGAAGGCCAGGATGCTCAGCACACAACCAAAAAAAAAAAAAAACATCAGGTACGTGTGAAAGCTAACTCAGTTCATAAGCTTAATTTAGGGATGTATAGAAATTAACCAAAGTAAGTGTTAATCAAAGATACATTTGTTCTTGCAAACTAGTACCAAAATGTTAAGTTAGTCATCACAAACACAAGTGCTGTAGATCTTTAGATGAACTCTAAGAAAGTTTCTAATTATGCTGACTGCAAAATTTATTTCTGAAACTCAATACTTAGTAGGATACTTGCTAGATCTTTTTACTTTCAAACCTGGATCTATTTTTGTAAAGGATGATCTTTGTGACACATAGTTATACTTTTTGCATTGCTAAGGACTAGTAATATTTAAGTTGGGGGGTGTGATAAATCATGGATTACATGATTATTTTAAGTATTTTAGTTAATTAATGGTGCTAACATTCTTTTAATAACCTAATTTCATAATAAATTGGACCTTCTTGCAAAACTAATTATTTAAAAATACTTTGAAAATGTGAATTAGAGTACGTTCATGAAAAATCGATTTCAAGTCAAAGCATCACACACACATTAAATGATTAATAAAATATTCAATAATTATATTAATACATGGCAAAATTAATAAGTTTGAAACCCGTCATAGGTAGAGCTTGATTTATGGAATCCAACGACGCAAACGGTACCTAAATCAGGTTTGAGATGAAGAAGTTATGAATTTTTCTTGATTTTTGCACACATTTTGATGCTGCACACAGTTTTGGAGCAGCTGGTCCCCATGGACCGGCCTGCGGGGTTACAACCGTTGGATGGACCACTGGCAGCCATTGCTGCCGGTCCACAGAATAGGGCGTGGACCACAGCCCTCCAGAGGCGCCGAAATCTCGCGGGAAGCATGCCGGCGGTGTCCCCCTGGCTGGAGGAGAAGCTCTGGCGGTGGTTTGACGGTCGGTGGCGGCGTTTTTCGGACTGCAAACAAGAGGAGGCAGCCCACGTTCTCCATGGCCAAGCTCCTCCACGCGCAAGCCAAGCTCCTCCACTCACAAGCCAAGCTCCTCCACGCGCGTTGCCGAGCTCCTCCATGCGCATGGCCAAGCTCCTCCACGCGCACAAGCTCCTCCACGCGCCAGCCCTCTCTCCCTCTTGGTGGCGTTCTCCATGCCACGCCCTCCACGGTGGCGCAGTCCACGGGCAAGCACTCCACGGGCTGCAGGACTTTGCCAAGCTCCTCCACGCGCAGGCCAAGCTCCTCCATGCGCAGCCCCACGTCCTCCACGGCACGTCCACGGGCGTTCTCCACGGCCAAGCTCCTCCACGCGCACGGCCAAGGGCAGTCCACTGGGCGAGCTCCACGACGCTGGGCGTTTTCCATAAGCTGGCTTGTCGGAGCGTAGCCCACGAGCGGTGTAATCAACGGAGCAGTCACATTTTTTTTGTCCCACATCGCTAGTGTGCAACGAGCTCCCCTCTCCGGTCATTATAAAATGAACCCAATGCACAAGACAGAGGGATCCCGGAGAAAAGACAAGGTACAGGGTAAAGGGCATTGCTTGGGTTACGGTTCGCTTTTGGGAGTGAGGTTTCTCAAAGGAAAGTGTGTCCCTACACCATCTTCCAGCCTTCTCTCTCTGAGATCAAGATCCGAAGAAGAAGATGCAGAGGAAGCCCAGTTCGCTCCACGGAGTACGAAGGAGGAGCTATCTTCCCGACGAGGCTGCGCCGATCTGTTCTTATCTTTGTTACTTGTTTTGTTAATTTAGTTTTTTTTTTGCATTGTATTTAGACCTTAAATTTCAATCAATGCAATATCTCTTTTTAACTCCTGTCTTTCGTCTTGTCTGCAAGTAGATGCTAGGATCTAAATAATAGATCCTAGTGCCAAGTTTACTTTTCCTGCAATTTTAATTTTTTTTATATTTTTCGACTTCAATTTTTTTTTTTTACAAGATCAAAAAGATTTCAAATCCTAAACACCGCCTTCTCTGTGGATTCGACCCGACTCCTCTTGCTATGCATTTTTAAATATTTTAAGAAGTTGGATTTTAAACTGATAGCCACGGTTTTTAACGACAACCCCGCGGTCCTACCATATAGTGATTCGATGCTTTCCAATGCACATCCACTCCCCAAGGCCAACTTGGGAATTCACTATAATCTCAATTGATTACAGCTGATTAGTTTTTCCGGGCTCACTAATCAACCCGACTTGTTTTTATAAGGCTCACAAGTCAAACCTTGCTTGTTTTCCAGGCTAACCAAGAACCTAATTAGTTTTAAGGCTCACCACACACCTCCCTTGATTTTACGAGCTAACCAAGAACCTAATTGGTTTTCAAGGCTAACCAACAACCTCCTTGGTTTTCTAATAGGCTAACCAAAATCTTTACAACAAGATAAAGTTTGAAGTAAAGAAACAATGAAAGCTTTCTAATAAAAGCGGATATCTCTTTGAAGCTTTGATATAGTGCTGTCTTCAACTTGACGAAGCCTCTATTAATGCTCAAGAAAGTTAAACTTGAATGCTCTTGAAAACTCTTAAAAGCTCTTGAATGCTTAGAGATTTCTTTTTGCTTGAAGGTAGTTGCTCTCAATGATGATTGAGTGAATGCACTTGCTTTTTCTTTCTCTTGGTGTTCCTCTCTTAATCCTCTTGATTCTACTTGTGTGTAGAGTTTGATTTGAATCATTAAATACCTTTCCAAGTCTCAAAGTCTTTTAATGGCCATTAGACATGAAAAGCTAGCCGTTGGAAGCCAAGAGGAGCAAGTTCTGCATTTGAAAAATTAGCCGTTACTGTTCCTAGAACTCCAAGTGTCGACACTTCAAGCTGTGAGTCGACACTTAGGGTTGACACTTGCATTCCATGAGTCAACACCTAGTTCAAATATCTTCAATGAAGCTTTCTAGAATTCTCAGATGAGTCGATACTTACTCTGGTGAGTCGACAACTTAAGTCGATACTTACTTTGGTGAGTCGACACTTTGAGTCGATACTTGACATCCATGTGTCAATACTTCAGGCAAGTCTTTAACTTCAGCAAGTTCTGTAACAAAAAAGTCTCAAGCGATAAACCGATCCTTGAGTCGACACTTGACTGGTATGAGTCGACACTTCAACCGTGCCATTTGAAACTCTTTTTGCGTACCAGCTTGAGTCGACACTTCCACTGTCACGAGTCGACACTTGACTAAGATTTCTTCAAAAATACCTTAACTTTTTGCTGAAACCAAATTATGTCGAATTCTTGTATCCTTTTAAGCATTCTTCAACTACCAAGTCAACTTTAACTGATCTTTCATCCATAGTTAGACTTTTTTATTGTTTGACAATCAATCAAATTTTGTTGAATTGAGGAGCGCCTTTTTCCTATAAAAACACACTTCAAAGAAGTAATTAGTACTCAATTATCTTAAACATTTTGCTTATCATCAAAATCAATAGGAGTCAAACATTGCTAACCTGATTATGGTGAAAAACGTGAATAGCCCAAGGCCTTTTGCTGATTAAAAGAAATGAATGGCACTGATTTGGCTTCTTTAGCACTATCTGTAGCTGAACACCACTCATGGAAAGATCTAATGGTCATTATAAATCCCACTTGCTAAAAAAACTTCCAAAGCATGATTCGGGCTGATTTGCATGGAATTTGATGGCAGATAGACATGATATAATGGAGGAAAAATACCCCAACTAAGAAGAACTCTAATACACATGATTTGGCAGATTAAACATGATTCAAGCATTAGAAATTCCCATCCAATGGCCATATTGACACAACCTATTTTAAGCCTAATTTCAGTGATTCAATGACTAGAAATTCTAGGAGTTCTACTAGGAGAGTTCTACCATGAGTCTAACACCTAGTACTACATTGATCACCTTTCTTTCCTTTATTTAAAGGATCCCAAGCCATAAGAAAAAATTATCTATTAGCGTAGGGTATGGTACAGGATGAGGGCTTAGTTTTGGATTAAGGTTGGCCTCTAAGGGAGATTTCTTAGAGAAGAAGCTCTGTTTCCTATACCATCTTTAAACCTACTTTATTCCAAGATCAATACCCAAAAAGAAGAAGCAAAGGAAGCCCAATTTGCTCTGACGAGTACAAAGAAAGAAGGGTTCGTCGACCATCTTTCCAACGAGGCTGCACTAATCTACTTCTAACACTTTGTTATAGCTTTCTTTATAGTTTTTCTTAGTTATTTAATTATCCTTTTTTAATTTTTTATAATAATATTTTTTTTTAATTAATGTAAAAATTACTTTTATGTTCTTTTAATTTATATCCTTTACTTCCATTGCAAAGTAGACACCAGGATCTAATACTAGATCCTAGCACCAAGTTCTTTTACCTGCAATTTTAATTTTTGTTTTTTTTTCAACTTCTATTATTTCTTTCTCTTCAAAATCAAAGATTTCAAATTATTCAAAAAATTATTTCTCCATGGATTCAACCCGACTTGCTACTTGCTTGTACTTTTAAGTTTTTTAGAAGTTAAAAATTAAATTATATGCGTGATGTCCTACGCAACATTGACCTATCACTAAGCTAATGAAAAAGTTGAGGTTACAAATCGAGACATTTTTCAAGGGATTAAAAGAGGCTTAGCAAAGCTAAAGATCGTGGGTTGATGACTTCATTATATGCTTTGGATATACCGAACGATACCAAAGGTTTTGATGGGAGAAACACCTTTAAGCCTGGCTTTTGGACTCTGAAGTGTGATACCTATTAAGATCAAAATATCCTTGTCATAGGTAGCAAACTTATAATGAACAAACCAACTCGAAAGAAGACTGGCGGAACTGGACCTAATAGGTGAGGATTGGAAGAAAGCATACATCAAGATGGTACAACACTAACACAATGTTGCTCGTTACTTCAATGCCAAGATCTAGAATAAGACCTTTAAGGATGGTGATCTGGTACTACATTAAGCAGAAATTTTCTAACCTGGTCAAAGGGGCAAGCTCTCATTAAATTGGGAAGGAGCCTATCCAGTAGAGAAAATCATCAAGCTCGAAATCTATCGATCATGCAATTGGTTGGAACCCCCTTGCTCCAGCCATGGAACTCCATGAATTTATTGATCTATCATCAATAATGTACCCCTCTTCTAATAATAGAAGTTCTTTTTCCTGACTATATGCTTATAGTAAAAGTTTTTCTTCAATGAAAGTCCTCTGAGTGAGAGCTGCTAATGCAGATGAATCGACAAAATTCATCTAGGATAATTTATATTAAAAGAAGCTAAGCCACTCACAGGATTGAGATCCCATATCGAGGGGCTTAGAAGTCTTTTGGCCTAGGGAATTACTTGTTAAGGATCACACAGACTCTCGATTTACTTAATATTCCGATAAGAGGTAAACTGGTGTGAGCTCCAGGATCAGAAAGAGGCTGCACCCAATTCAGAGCTCATTATGGATTGCCTAGGCATTTGAGTCCATCAGTCCTGAGTCAATTGACTCCTATAATAAGCTGAGTCAATTAAGTCCATTTGATAAGTTGAGTCCATTGTTGTTCATCTGAGTCCAGTCAAGTGAGTCCATCTTGATCCTATAATTTTGATTTCTTTCATTCGAGTTAAGTTCAAGAGGAGAGCCACTGGATTACACTTACACCCAGATAGAAGTTTTCATGCACCACCTCCACTGGACCCCACTCAAGTAAGGATAAGATTTCATGCGCCACCTCCCACTGGTCCCACTAAGCAAAGAAGGAAAAGGAGACTTCATGCACACCACCTCCCCTGTTCCCCACTCAAGCCATCCCAAGCAAACAAGAGTCAAATGGCACCCTCCTATCCCACTCATACCGCCCCAAGCAAAGGAAGAAACCAGTGGGGCGCCCCCTTTTTCTTCTCTCCTTATTTCCATGTATAACCAGCAAAGATGGAATTTTGTGGTGCACCCCACCTTTTCTCTTTATTCCATGTATACGATCCAACTTGAAAGGCAGTCTAAGAGGATTGGGTGAATTATAAATACCCCTCCTCCTTGTAAGAAATAATTTTTGACGAATGACAAAATCTATTCTTGCTTTCATACGCTCTTGCGCGTTAACACTCCGTAAGGGAGAGGGTGAGAGGACCAACACTTGTTCCAATTTCCAAGCCCTAAGCACTATCTTCAAGCACCCTAGCCCAGATGCCAGGGTTCCAACCTCCAAACCCTAGCTGCCATATTCAAGGTCGCTAAAGCCCCTTCCCCATGCCAAGCAGCCGAGCACTTCTCCATGCCAAGCACCTTCAGCATCCTCTTCTGCCTCCTCTCTACTCCCAACTCATACGTCACAGATCTCTAATCCTTGGTGTCTGCAGGATCCCTCAGGTACCATGATCTTCAGAAGAAGTCCTCCTTACCTTCAAACCATCTAAAGAAAAGCTAAAACATCCACGGTAACGGGCTTCTTCTTCCAGGCACCAGTCCCGAGAGTTGTGTGACTCAATCTAGCAAGAAGAGAATAATCATTGCCAGGTATGCAAACCTATCCCTTCTCACATATTCTGATTTGTTAAAGAAGAGCATGTTCTAACTAGTGGTTTGTCAACCCTAGGATCCTATTCCTTATTACTTTGTTGAATCTTAATCTACGAGTAGTTACTTTGATCATTGCGTGATCACCCTCTGTCTATTCTTAATCTTTTCGAGAATTAAAACTTTATAAAATCTAAAGTCAATGCTCTCTAAATCTAAAAAATGCCTTATGTTAATCTCTCATATGATAACATCCCGCATCAGTTTGGTATCAGAGCAAGTTAGGACATGTTCATGCATAGTTCTCAAAAACAAAAAAATCTGCATGCTAAAATTTCTGCATAGTAGTGCTAAATCCTGAAACTGTTTTTCATTAAGACCATTAGATTATCATCAATCTTTGCATCAATCACATAATTAATCTTCATTAAATCTATAGTTTTTTGATTTTAGATCTGCAAAATATAAAAAAATTTTTAGATATGCAAAATATAAAAAAAAAAAAAAAAAAAACCCTGCATATCTTACTTTAGGTTTTCATGTGTGTGCATGCATAATTGAATTCACTTAAGGGCAATCTCTCTCTCAGATAAGGGAAGGATTTCATCACCTTTCCTTGGCCCAAAAAACCACCCTCATCACGATCCCAAGCTTAATTAAATTGAGTAGAAATCTAAAGCAACTAGGGATACCAACAGGTCAAGTTTGAAGTAATGTGTGAAACTAATGCACTCAATCCTTCAGTTATCTCTTGAAATTGGTGTCTAGGAAAGAGGTCCAATGTCAAGCATCTTAAGCGGACTTGTGGTTCTTTAATTAGGACCCTGCGAGAGTAGGAAGAGCCACCCACAAACCTACCTCTTACCTGGCCAGTGAAAAGGATAATTGTTGAGTTGGTTGTAAGTTGAGTTGATTCATTCTACTTGAGCTTCTAGGTGTAGGAGACCCTAGAACGAATTTGTATGCTGCATGACCACCAGGTCAGGAACCCATTACCATCAGCCCCAAACCCAATCTAGCCTAACCATGGAGCCCAATCTTGAAACCCAACTGAGGGCCATTAATGAACAACTTGCCCAACTAAATCATAGGTTTACCCAAATGGAGACACAGGTAGGAACCCTAGAAGAAACCCATGAGACTCATACTGAGCATGAACTTGACACACCTGTCCCAACACCTCTCAATGCTAGAAGAGCCTCATGCCATGACCCAATCTTAGAGCTTAATCAGAGGAGACCCAATCATGATTTTATGGACCAAGATGAGAGAGCCATTAGGAACATTAGGTTAAAAGCACCGACATTTGATGGCAGTCTTGACCCTAAGGTATACACTGATTGGGAAGGAGATATGGACCAGTACTTTGAGTAGTATAAAATATCTGAAGAAAGGAAGTTTAAGTTTGCTAAACTCAGATTAGTTCGCCAGGCTAGACTATACTAGAAAAATGTTGAAAGGATAACTAGGCAAAGATGAGACATACCCATAGCTACCTGGAGATCCATGAAACTTAAGCTTGAGAAAAGTACCTCCCCATATCCTATCACCAAAGACTTTTAGATCAATGGTAGAGGTTGAGTCAGGGAAACAAGACTGTATCCGAATACATAGCCAATTTGATGAATATGTCATGAGGTATAGCATAGATGAGTCTAAAGCTATGACCCTATCTAGATTTAAGGCTGGACTATGTGAGGACATTCAGAGAGAATTATTTTTAAGAGAAGTCTATGATCATGAATAGGCTTATTAGATAGCTACAGACTATGAGAGATTCCAAAGGGGACCCATGATCCGTCGACCTGAACCTATTAGGAATGGTACCCCTAATTAGAAACTAGGATCTAGTCAAATGCACCCAGGCTGACCTAATCCTAACACCCCATTGACCTGTAAGGAAGATAAGCGTGAGTCACCTGAAGTTCAGAGGAATCCCAATCTTAATACTGCTTGTTTTAGATGTCATAAATTGGGAAATTATGCTAGTCAATGCCAAACCCAATCCATACACATAGAATAACTAAAGGAAGATAATCTTGAACCCACTGATGAGAATGAAGAGGAAGTGTATGAAGCTAGAGTACACTTAGTGGATGAATATGAAGGAGATGAGGAAGTCATTGAGTCATCTAATTTATTGGAAGTTGTTAGATGTATCTTAACCCAAACCAAAGAACAAGAGAATTGGCATAGGACCAACATCCTACAGATATTGTTAAGTTAGGGAAAAATGTATGTAGGATCATCATAGATAACAGGAGCTATGTTAATGCCATCTCAACTAGTACTGTCAAAACCTAGGCTTATCTACTATTCCCCATCCCAACCCCTATAAGGTATCCTGGATAGACTCAACTTCCATCCCCATTAAACTTTGATGCCAAGTCATGATCCAACTACAATCCTATCAAGAAAGGTGTGGTGTGATGTCCTTCCTATGGGAGTTAGCAGTATCATCTTAGGTCAACCTTGGTTATATCACCATGATGCCACCCTATATGATCGATCCAATTCCTGTTCCTTTAACCACCATGGAAAAAAGTTTATGATAAACCCAACCCCACCTAAGGATAACATTAAAAGGGGATCTAGTAACCTGAAAGAGAAGACACCATAATTGAATCTGATCAATGCTAAAGAACTAGAGCGTGAGATCACCCAGGGTTCACCTGTTTGGATTTTAACTACTAAGGAAATTCATGATCAATCCCAGAAAAAAACCCTCAGGAGGTAGTAGAGTTTTTGAAAGAATTCCAAGTTGTGTTCCTTGAAGAGCTTCCTGATCAACTACCATCTTTAAGGGACATACAATATGCTATAGATCTAGTCCCATGACCCACTTTACCTAATCTCCCACATTATAGGATGAATCCCATTGAGCACTTAGAGTTACAAAAATAGGTTGGAGAACTCCTCAAGAAGGGATTTATTAGGGAAAGTCTGAGTCCATGTGCAGTACCTACCCTTTTAACCCCTAAGAAAGATAGCACTTGGAGGATGTGTGTTGATAGTTGAGCCATTAACAAAATAATAGTTAAGTATCATTTTCCCATTTCCCGTTTGGATGACATGCTAGATATGATGGTTGGAGCAACTATTTTCTCTAAGATTGACCTTAAGAGTGGCTATCACCAAGTTAGGATCAGACCTGGGGATGAGTGGAAAATAGCTTTTAAGACTAAGGATGGTCTTTATGAGTGGATAGTGATGCCTTTTGAATTATCCAATGCTCTTAGTACCTTCGTGAAGATCATGACCCAAGTCCTAAGAGTGTTCATTGAAAAATTTATTATGATTTATTTTGATGATATTTTGATCTACAGTAGGACTGAGGAAGACCACCTAAGCCATATCCGACAAGTCTGTCAATTCCTTAGGAAAGATAGCCTCTATGTCAATTTGAATAAATGTGAGTTCTTAACCTACAAAGTCATCTTCCTAGGATTTGTAGTGACCCCCGAAGGGGTATCAGCTGATCTGGAAAAAGTTAAGTCCATAGTTGAGTGGCCAGTACCTACTAGTATACATGATGTGCATATCTTCCATGGCCTTGCTACCTTCTATAGACGATTTGTTCGGGGATTTAGCACTATATTACACCCATCACTGATTGCATTAGGAAGGGAACCTTTGAGTGGACTAAAGCTGTAGATAAAGCCTTCCTAGATATTAAGGACAAGATGACCCAAGCACCCATTTTGAGGTTACCCAACTTTTCAAATATTTTTGAGGTTGCTTGTGATGCTTCTGGAGTTAGTATAGGAGGAGTCCTAAGTCAAGAAAATCATCCCATAGCTTTCTTTAGTGAGAAATTGAATGAGACTAAGCTTAGGTACTTGACTTATGATAAGAAATTTTATGCAATAGTTCAAGCCCTAAGATATTGGAGACATTATCTACTACCACATGAGTTTATTTTATACTCTGATCATGAGGCATTCCGATTTCTTAATTTCTAGAAGAAACTGAACCCTAGGCATGGTAAGTGGGTAGAATACATTCAAGCATACACTTTTATTTTGAAACACCATGCTGGTACTGAAAATAAGGTCGTTGATGCCTTAGCCATCGATCCATGCTCTTGAATTCTATTAGAACTGAAGTCATAGGATTTGATAAACTGAAAGAGAAATATGAGACCTGTCCTGACTTTAGCATGATCCATCAATCTATGAAACAAGGACCATCTAGTTCGCATAGTGAGTATATCCTTCAGGATGGCTACCTCTTTAAGGACAACAAGTTGTGTACTCCCAGGACTTCCCTTGGAGAATTTCTAGTTTGGGAAACCCATGTAGGAGATTTAGCTGGTCTTCTCGGTAGGAACATGACCATTCTAGTAGTTGAAGACCATTTTTATTGGCCAAGTCTTATAAGGAATATTGCCCATATTGTGGCTAGATGTCGAACTTGTGCTGTTGCTAAATAGCTGAAGAAAAACACTGGCCTTTACACCTCATTACATGTGCCCGATTATCCTTGGAAAGACCTTACTTTGGATTTTGTATTAGGATTGCCTAAGACCCAGAGGAGACATAATTTAATCTATGTTATGATAGATAGATTTTTCAAGATGGCTCATTTCATACCCTGATCCCAAACCTCTGATGCCTCCAAGGTGGCCAAACTTTTCTTAGATGAAGTGGTTAGGTTACATGGCCTATCAAAAACCATTATTTTTGATAGGGATGTCTAATACATGAGTCACTTTTGAAAAATCCTCTAGCACATGTTAGAAACTAAGCTCAAGTTTTTTACCTCCTACCACCCTCAAATCGATGGCCAGACTGAAGTAGTGAACCAAAGCCCTGGAAACTTGTTGAGATGTCTTGTAGGTGAAAACATTAAAAATTGGGACCTTTTGTTACCTAGAGCCGAATTTGTCTACAATAGTTCAGTTAATAGGTCCACAGGCAAGAGTCCATTTAAGATTGTCCAAGGTTATAAACCTAACAGACCCATAGACCTAATCCCTTTGCCCATACATGCACGAGTTTCTGAGTTAGCTAAATCATTTGCATAGCATGTTAGAGATATGCATAAGAAAATTAGCAATAATATTAGTTTGAGCAATGATACTTATAAAAACATGGCTAATTCCTGAAAAAGAGTTAAAGAATTTGTTGAGGGGGATTATGTTATGATTAGGCTTAGGTCCGAGCAGTTTCCTCCAGGGACCATGAAAAGGTTACATGCTCGTGGAGCTGGACCCTTCAAAGTGATAAAGAAAGTGAGACCTAATGCCTATGTACTCGAGTTACCATCCGAATTTGGCATTTGCTCAACCTTCAATATCTTAGACCTAGTTAAGTATAGGGATCCGCAATGATACTTAGTGAGTCTTTTGGACCTGACCCTATTCTTGAGAGCGAACCCATACCTGAGTGTCCACCAATAAATTTACCTGGGAAAGGAGAAAGGATTGAGCGTATCCTGGATGACCAAGCTATTACTACCCGGAATAAAGGCTACCAATGTTATTTGGTTCATTGGCAAGGTCAACCAGAATCTAAGGATGCGTGGATCACTCGAGAGGATCTGCAGCACCTCGACCCAGATCTATTAGAGCAGTACCAGAGACAGATTGATCCTTGCTCGACAGGATCGAGTTCCTCCCATCCTGGAAGAATTGGTGCAGACACCAAGATCAGAAAGAGGCTACACCCAAGTCAGAGCTCATTATGGATTGCCTAGGCATTTGAGTCCATCAGTCCTGAGTCAATTAAGTCCTGTAATAAAGCTAAGTCAATTGAGTCCATTTGATAAAGTAGAGTCCATTTGTTTTCATCCGAGTCCAGTCAAGTGAGTCCATCTTAAGTCCCGTAATTTTGATTTCTTTCATTCGAGTCAAGTCCAAGAGGAGAGCAACTAGACCCCACTTACACCGAGATAGAAGATTTCATGCACCACCTCCACTGGACCCCACTCAAGCAAGGATAGAAGATTTCATGCACCACCTCCACTGGTCCCATTGAAGCAAAGAAGGAAGAGGAGACTTCATGCACCACCTCCCTTAGTCCCCACTCAAGCTGTCCCAAGCAAACGTGGAGTCAAATTGGCACCCTCCTTATCATGCTCAAACTGCCCCAAGCAAAGGAAGAAACCAAGTGGGCGCCCCCTTTTTCTTCTCTCCTTATTTCCATGTATAACCAGCAAAGATGGAAATTTTGTGGCACCCCCCCCCCCCCCCCCCCCCCCACTACCTTTTCTCTTTATTCCATGTAACAATTTAACTTTGAAAGGGAGTCTTAGAGGATTGGATGAATTATAAATACCCTTCCTCCCTCTTGTAAGAAATAATTTTTGATGAATGAAAGAATCTCTTCTTGGTTTCTTATGCTCTTGAGCATTGACACTCCATGAGGGAGTGGGTGAGAGGCCCAACACTTGTTCCAATTTCCAAGCCCTAACCACCATCTTCAAGCATCCCAGCCCAGATGCCAGGGTTCCAACCTCCAAGCCCTAGCCGCCATATTCAAGGTCGCCAAGCACCTTCCCCATGCCAAGCAACTGAGCACTTCTCCATGCCAAGCACCTTCAGCATCCTCTTCTGCCACCTCTCTACTCCCAACTCTTTCCTTCATATTTTTCATACATCACAGATCTATAATCCTTGGTATTTGTAGGATCCCTTAGGTGCCACGATCCTCAGAAGAAGTCCTCCTTGCCATTGGACCATCTAAAGAAAAGCCAGAACATTCGCGGGTAAACAACTTCTTCTTCCAAGTGCCAGTTTCGAGAGTTGTGTGACCCAATCTAGCAAAAAGAAAATAATCATTGTCAGGTATGTAAACCCATCCCTTCTCATACATTCTAATTTGTTGAAGAAGAGCATGTTCTAATTAGTGGTTTCTCAACCCTAGGATCTTGTTCCTTATTACTTTGTTGAATCTTAATCCGTGGGTAGTTACTTTGATCTTTGCATGATCACCCTCTATCTATTCTTAATCTTTTTGAGAATTAAAACTTTGTAAAATCTGAAGTCAATTGCTCTCTAAATTTGAAAATTGCCTTATGTTAAGCTCTCGCATGATAACATCCCGCATCATAAACTAGCTCTTATGATTGGAAGCATTACAATTGGGAGCTCGTAGGCTCCAGTGATCGAGAATATTGCAATCAAAAGCCCATAAGCTCCAATGATGGAGAATATTATGATCAAAAGCCTTAGGCTCTAGCAAACGAGAATATTATGATTGGGAGCTTGCAAGCTCAAGCAATTAGGAATATTGCGATTAGAAGCTTATAGGCTCTAACGATCGAAAGAATTATGATCAGAAGCCTATGGGCTCCAGTGATAGGAAGAATTATGATGGAAAGCTTATAGGCTCCAATGATTGAGAACATTGTGATCGAAAGCCCATAGGCTCCTGTGATCGAAAATATTACGATCGAAAGCCATAGGCTCCACTGATCATGAAAATTATGATCGAACGTCCATAGGCTCTAGTACTTAGGAAAATTATGATCGAAAGCTAATTAGGCTCCAACAATTGGAAGAATTATGATTGAAAGTCCATAGACTCTAGAAATCAAAAAAAATTATGATCAGAAGCCCATAAGCTCTAACAATCAAAAAATTTATGATATGAAGTCCATAGGCTCTAACGATAGAAAATATTATGATCAAATTTTCATAGCTTAATGAGATTGGAAAGATCATGATCGGGGTACTACAGTCGATAACCCAAGCCTTTGCCATTTGCCAGATACAACTTGAGATGTGATCATGCAATGTGAAGGGAACAAGCAATCCAAGAAATAGTCAACAAATATAATAAAAAGTATAAAAATGTTAGAAGTTTTTCATTGATAAAACTAGATTATACACATGCAGCCTCATGGTCAAATTACATAGGTCAGAGCCTCTCAACTGAAAACATTAACCCCTAGACTTCTAAAGTATAGGAAATATAGCAATGCCCATTGAAGGATTGGATGTCTCTTGGAATATCGAGCTCTTTCATAAAGCTAGGATTGCCTTCTGAGCAATCAAGTGTACCATGGCCCTCGACGTGAAAACTAGAAAGATAGGAAGTGATTGAGAGCATGGGTGCTGCACCCTCCTCCAGGAAAAAGTTAGTGTGATGAAAAGCATACCTGGCAGCCCCAATGAGGAGGGGGGGTAGAAGCGAGTGATGCGGGACAAAAATCGATGTAACCTGGATTATTTGAGAAAGGGAAACAACCTAAACAAACTAAGACCGTGGGAGGGCTAAAAAGCCTCCCGGGACTAGGGTGACACTGAAACCAAAACCCTAAAACAGCTTATCTCTTTTGTTTTCAATTTTCTTGGTGGAGATGGCGAAGGAAGGATGGAGATGGGGGACTAGGAATTGGAACTCATGGCCTTGGGACTCACTCTAATGGGGAGACGCACATAGAAAGTCAGGGGTTAAAGTGTAAAGCTACCCTCCCGAGGGATCACAGCACCAGCTACCCTGAGCTCTCATCGAACCCATCATCCACATAGTAGAGCTCCCACAAAGATGTGCTAGGATGACTCTCAAAGGATACGAGGGGATAAAGAAGATGGGATAGGGGATAACTAGGATGCTTGGATCCATCATCCACAAAGTAGGACTCTCACACCCCCCAACGAACCCATTATCCACATAGTAGGGAACGAAGGCAAACGGGCCTCAGCCCAGAACCAAAACCGGAACCAATGGAAAACCCAAAAATCTATATCAAATCATCTTACAAGAGGGGGAGAGGGGGCCTTTATATAGGAAAAACCAAAACCCTCAGTTTCTTAGCCTCTAAGAAAACTAAAAAATGAAAATAAATTACATCAAAATTCGTGTTGCATCAAAAGTGATGCTGATCTGCTTTGAGAAGCATGTCGGCTTGATGATCTACTCCAAAAGTGCACTGCTCTGAAAATTGGACTGCTTTGAAATCCGAGCAAACTCATCTCATAGCGTGGACAGGGAGGGAACCAACTCTGGCGGGGCACCAGCGGATGGCCGGAAAGCGGGCGGTGGACGGGGCAAGCGGACGGTGAGCGGCGGACGGCTGGTGGCGTGCTGCAGCCGAGGCGGCACATGGGGGGCACGGCATGCCCTGTGCATGCCGTTTGGCCTTCCCTTTGTGTGGGATCTCCTAGACGCCGCCGAGGGCTCTGGCGACCGGGCCGTGGCCAGCGGATGGCAGGGCAGCATGACAGCGGCAAGCGGGCGGGGCGGTGGCATCAAGCGGCAGGCAGCGGCGTCACACGGCCACACGTGGGCTGATGGACACCTCCCGCGTCCGTTCATCTTCCCACGGGCGTGGGCGGTGGTGGACCCCACCGGCGACCGGGCGAGGGCTGGCGGGCAACAGGAACGATGGTGGGCAGTAGGCTGGCGGCAGTGACAGCCGTGGGCCATGGCAGGCGAACACCTCCGCGTCCGTTCATCGTCCCACGGGTGGGGCCGGCGACGGCGGCTTCTCCGGCGAGGGCGAGGGCCGGCGAGCGTCGGTCGCGGTCCGGCAGGGGCCGCCGGGGGTCGGGAGGCTCGGATCTGGGGCCGGAGGGGGCGGTAGCTAGGGTTCGGGAGTTTTAAAAAATCACAGGAGAAGGATGGAGGAGATGGAATAAGGCTGGGATAACTCAGGGATAAACTAAGAATAAAACCAGAATAACGGGGATAGGTGGAATAGCGGGAATAGGAAAATAAAAAAATGCGAGAAAATTTTAAAAAATGGAAAAAATACCCTGTCGACGGCTGGATCCCCATCATTCTCCTCGATCGCAAATAACTCGACTCCGTCGAGTTCAAAAAATGGAGCACACCCTAATCCACAACTCACTCTGATACCAAAATTGATGCGGGACAAAAATCGATGTAACCTGGATTATTTGAGAAAGGGAAACAACCTAAACAAACTAGGACCATGGGAGGGCTAAGAAGCCTCTCAGGACTAGGGTGACACTGAAACCAAATCCCTAAAACAGTGATCTCTTTTGTTTTCAATTTTCTTGGTGGAGGTGGCGAAGGAAGGATGGAGATGGGGGACTAGGAACTGGAACTCATGGCCCTGGGACTCACTCTAACGAGGAGACGCACACAGAAAGTCAGGGGTCAAAGCGTAAAGCTACCCTCCCGAGGGATCACAGCACCAGCTACCCTGAGCTCTCATCGAACCCATCATCCACATAGTTGGGCTCTCACATAGATGCGCTAGGATGACTCTCAAAGGACACGAGAGGATAAAAAAGATGGGATAGGGGATAACTAGGAAGCTCGAACCCATCATCCACAAAGTAGGACTCTCACACCCCCTAACGAACCCATTATCCACATAATAAGGAACGAAGGCAAACGGGTCTCAACCGAGAACCAGAACCGGAACCAATGGAAAATCCAAAAATGTATATCAAATCATCTTACAAGAGGAGGAGAGGGGGCCTTTATATAGGAAAAACCAAAACCCTCGGTTTCTTAGCCTCTAAGAAAACTAAAAAGGAAAAATAAATTATATAAAAATTCATGTTGCATCAAAAGTGGTGCCAATCTGCTTGATGATCTGCTCCAAAAAGCATGCTACTCTGAAAATTGGACTGCTCTAAAATCCATGCAAACTCATCTCCCATGGATAGGGAGGGAACCAACTCCGGCGAGACACCAGCGGATGGCCGGAAAGCGGGCGGTGGACGGGGGCCGGCGGACGGTGAGTGATGGACGACTGGTGGCGTGCTGCAAGCGAGGTGGCACAGGGGGGCATGACATGCCCTATGCGTGCCGTTTGGCCTTCCCTTGGCGTGGGATCTCCTGGACACCGGCGAGGGCTCCGGCGGTCGGGCCGTGGCCTGCGGACGATGGGGTGGCAGGACGACGGCAAGCGGGCGGTGGCGGCGGCGTCAAGCGGCGGCATCACACGGCCGCACGTGGGCGGACAGACGCCTCCCATGTCCGTTCATCTTCCACGAGCGTGGGCGGCGATGGACCCCACCGGCGGCCGGGCGAGGGCTGGCGGGCGGCAGGAATGGCGGCGGGCAGCAGGCCACCAGCGACAGCCGTGGGCCATGGCGGGCAGACGCCTCCACGTCCGTTCATCATTTCACGGGCGGGGGGGCGGCGGCTTCTCCAGCGAGGGCAGGGGTCGACGAGCAACAGCGGCGGTCCTGCGGGGGCGGCCGGGGGTCGGGCGACCCGGATCTGGGGCTGGAGGGGTGGCGGCTAGGGTTCGGGAGTTTTAAAAAATCACGAGAGAATGATGGAGGAGATGGAATAAGGCTGGGATAACTCGGGGATAAACTAAGAATAAAACCAGAATAATGGGGATAGGTGAAATAGCAGGAATAGGGAAATAAAAAAATACGAGAAAATTAAAAAAATGGAAAAAATACCCTGTCGACAACTGGATCCCCATCATTGGCAGCCCGGATCTGGGGCCGGAGGGGGCGGCGGCTAGGGTTCGTGAGTTTTAAAAAATCACGGGAGAAGGATGGAGGAGATGAATAAGGCTGGAATAACTTGGGGATAAACTAAGAATAAAACCAAAATAACGGGGATAGGTGGAATAGCGAGAATAGGGAAATAAAAAAATACGAGAAAATTAAAAAAATGGAAAAAATACCCTGTCGACGGTTGGATCCCCATCAGCGAGGCTGGAGGTAGCATTCCACGAAGTGGCTCCCTATTGAAAGAAGATAGCTAGTGGGTGGGATGATGACCGATTGAAAAATTGAGAAACTATCCCCAATTCATCCTCAAGCTGCTACCACCATCCACAACCTCTAGTGAGATCTCCTAATTTGCTTGTCTAGTGAAGCAGAGTAGCCCCCTAACAAAGGCTTGGATGAAGTGGCATAGAGCCTGAACCCTCCGGCTTGCATTAAGTCTGCTAGTCGGCTATAGTTATAGTAATGCAGATTGATAGCCGACCATTAAGTCCTCCAACTGACTATAATGGTAGTGGTCTAGTAAGTATGCCAAATGCTCATGAAATCTTCCTCCCAAGGAGAACCTCTCCTTCAAAAAGAGCAGTCTTGCAATTCTGGCACCTCCACCAAAGGCTAACTATAATAATCCCTTAGAGGTTTTCAATAACATGGTGGCAAGAAAGAGTTATGGAAGTCCAACAATCCCTAACTATCCTTTTATAGTAAGCCTAATGGGAAGACGATCGCTTGCATGCCTAACCAAAACCTGGCAAACATCACTCTCTTAGAAAATGGGTATCACTAGGAAAGAATGATCAGTCCTCATCTCCTTATGAATTGCATATGGAAAACCCATCCTAATTGAAGTCTGACCAGCCAAAGCTCCTTGACAATCAAAAATTAAGGCAAGTGGCATTTCCCAATGGAGGGGGATTCCTAGAGATTGGAGAAATCAAGGCACCGCCTAGGCGATCAATGTTCACTGCTCCAAGTGACCAGGCAATGCTTGGTCAGAGCCCTCAAGCGATCAATGCCCATTAGCTTTAAGCAATCGGGTAGCACTCGGTTAGAGCTCTCAAGTGATCAATGCCCATTGGATCCAAGTGATAGGATAGTGCCTTATCTAAGCCCTTAGGTGATCAATACCCATTGGCTCCAAGTGACTGAGTAGCACTCGATTAGAGTCCTCAGGCAATCAATGCCCATTGGTTCCAAGTGATTGGGTAGTGCTCGGTTAGAGCTCTCAGGTGATCAATACACATTAGCTCCAAGTGACCTGGTTGAGCTCAGTTAGAGCCCTCAAGTGATCAACACCTATTGATTAAGTGATCATGTAGTACTCAGTAAGAGCCCTCGAGTGATCAACACCCATTGGTACCAAGTGAATGAGTAGTCCTTGGTCAGAGCCCTCAGGCAATCAACACCCATTGGCTCTAAGCAACTGGGTAGCACTCAATCAAAGCACTCAGATAATCAATGCCCTTAGCTCCAAGTAACTGGGTAGTACTTGATTAGAGCCCTTAGGTGATTAATGCTCATTGGCTCCAAGTGATCGAGTAGTACTTGATCAGAGCCGTCAGGTGATCAACATCCATTGCTCTAAGTGACCGAGTAGTGCATGGTCAGAGCCCTCAAGTGATCAACACCCATTGGCTCCAAGTGACTAAATAGTGCTCGATCAGAGCCCTCAAACAGTCAATGCCTATTGACTCTAAGTGATCAAGTAGCACGCGGTCAGAGCCCTTATGCGATCAAAGCCCATTAGCTCCAAGTGACCAAGTAGCACTCGGTTAGAGCCCTCAGGCGATCAACGTCCATTAGCTCTTGATGATCGAGTAGTACTCGATCATAGCCCTAAAGTGATTAATGCCCATTTGCTCCAAGTGATCGAGTAATACTCGATCAAAGCCCTTAGGCGATCAATATCCTTTGGCTCCAAGTAATTGGATAGTACTCGATCAAAGCCCTAAGCAATCAATGCCCCTTGGCTTGAAGTGACTTGGTAATGCTCGGTCAGAGCCCTCAAATAATCAATACCCATTGGCTCCAGGTGATTGAATAGTGCTTGGTCAAAGCCATCATGCGATCAACTCCCATTGGCTCCAAGTGACCGAGTAGCACTTGATCAAAGCCATCTAGTGATCAATGCCTATTAGCTCCCAAGTGACTGAGTAGAGCTCGGTCAGAGCCATCAAGCAATCAATGCCTATTTGCTCCGAGTGACTGGGTAGTGCTTAGTCAGATATATTGGGCGATCAATGTCCATTAGCTCCGAGTGACTAGGTAGTGCTCAGTCAGATATATTGGGCCCTTAAGCGATCAATATATTAGTGCTCAGTCTAACCAAGTGCTCAGTCAGGTAGCACTTGGTTAGAGCCCTTAAGCGATCAATGTCCATTATTTCTAAGTGACCAAGTAGTACTCTGTCAGAGCCCTTAGACAATAAATGCTTATTGGCTCCAAGTGATTGGATAGTGCTTGGACAGATCCCCTAGACAATCAACACCCATTGGCTCTAAGTAACCAGGTAGCACTCGGTTAGCTCCCTCAGGCAATCAACATCAATTAGCTCCAAGTGATCGAGTAGTACTTGGTCAGAGCCTTTAGGTGATCAATGTCCATTGGCTCTAAGTGACCGAGTAGGCTCGGTCAGAGCCCTCAAGCAATCAATGCCCATTGGTTCTAAGTAACCAGGTAGCGCTTGGTTAGAGCCCTCAAGTGATCAATGCCTATTCGCTATAAATGATCGGGTAGTACTCTATCAGAGCCCTCAAATGATCGATGCCCATTAGTACCAAGTGATCAAGTAGTGCTCGGCCATAACCCTAAGTCGATTTATGTCTATCAGCTTCAAATGACCAACCCATGACAATGAGAGCTCAGGAACATCTAGATGTCCATGATGCCAAACGAGTGACCCATGGCCAATCAAAACCTAAGAATTGATTAACAATCACAACCTAGGTTGTTCATAAAGAACATATAATTGATTTGAAAAGGGGGATGATTTGTCAAATTATCTAATCTTAAGTAAAAGCAATATAGAAAGTTTCATTACTTTTCAAATGAGGTGCCCAAAGGCTACAAAAGAGTAATTATAAAGATTAAAAGCAAAGCAAAATACAACTAGCCCTTGCTAGTCTTGAGAATTATAGCTCTAGTTCAAATGGTGGCTTGTCATCATCACTCCAAGATCCCACCTTAGATGATTGGCCATGGTCGTCCCTTAGTTTTGAGGGCCCCAATGCAATAGGTGATGGATCTTTCATGATTCTAGGCCACCTAAACCATCCCCTAATTGAAGTGGTGCTCCTTGATTAGAGCATCGAACCTTTGCTCCTGAGGTGGGCTCAGATTTGCCGCAAGCTCCATGATGAATTTACTTACATCCATGCCCAAAGAAGGCAGGCGATGAAGAATGATGTTCAGGTAGAGGACTCGTATCAAGAACTTATAGTTGTTGTACCCTACCAAGTAGCCTTGATCAAACATAAATCTTTCCGTGGTCCCACTACCTTGTGATTCTTGAACTCCAGCTACGCAATGGTGTTCCCTTGAGTGGGACCAATGGCTAGTGGGTAATGTCTCCATGATCAGGATTGATGGTCTGGTCAATGATGACTCCACGATCAGGATCGTTGGTCAAATTGTTAAGCTACTGTCAACCATCAACTCGACCTAGCCCCAGAGTTTGCCACCATACAAACTCTTGGCATATGGTCTGCCCCCTCCCAGGATGAGATCAGCCTGATGTTGTGGCAAGTCACCTCGACTCATTTTTAGAAATGCCCGTAGATGGTTGACCATTAGATGGAGAGTACAACCCTGTAGGGTGTGGCTTGACCGATATGGGGACAATGGCCAAAGGCAGCCCCCCAGCCTTTAGATTAGTCAGTGTGCTCTTACTCTTTGAAAATCATTCAAGGCTAGAAATCTTCTCCCTAGCCTAACAGAGTTCATTTTGAAACTTTATCAACCGGGCAGCAATCTTCTAGCAAGTATCCTAGATGTGAGTACTTTATTAACCGGGCAGCAATCTTCTAGCAAGTGTCCTAGATGTGAGTAGTGATTTTAAACCCAATATTTCTCTATGAGTAGATGAAAGCTGATCTCGTGTCTATACCACCTTAGTAGTAGCATCCAAAGTCACTCAGGAAATCCACTCTAATAACTTCACCGGTTCTTCTTTTAAGTGCGGTCTTCTCGAGAATATATTCAACATATTTCGAGTAAAAGTAGTCGATCTCCTCATAGGCCCTCTTTAACACTTTTTGCATCTTTAGCAACTATTGCTTTCAATCGACGGCCTTCTTACTTGCAGCCTCAACCTCAGCCTCCTGCTCTGAAACCTATTCCTTGATGTTGACCACTTTGCAGAGGCATTTGGGCATCGGTGCTCCCCGAGGGCAAAATGACATCCTAAAAGAAGCTACAACTAATAAATATACAAGACAAGGCATGGACGAAAAGATATCATTTCATTGCATTTAGAAATGTTTCCTTGTAGTATTGGATAAAAGAAACTACAAGGTCTAGAAAGCTATAAGCTCAAAGAAAAAAAGAAAATTAGAAGGAATTAGTTCCTAATCTCCTTGGTATCAACAATAGTAGGCGGCTCGACTATGGAAGTTGGGTCGAACAGAGTGGCTTCACTCATGACTGGAGGCTCGGTGGTAATAGGCTCGGTAGTGACAAGCTCACTAGTGATGGCTTCAAACACTAGAGTTAGCGTGACTTCAACTAGGGCATCTGAAATAGCAAATCCATCAGATGGATGCTCTTTGAATTCCCCTTCATCTAAGAAAGAGAGGTCCAGCCCTCGATGATGCTTGATGACCTGGCTCTAGCACTCGAGCATCACTAGCTTATGGCCCTCCATGAAGGCCTCATAGCTGAAGGCAACATATGTATTGAAAAATTTCTTTGATGCTAGAAGTCCCCCATCGCTCGAGCCATGTCTGCAGTGAAGTCTATAGAGGCCTTATACTTCTTTATGGTGGCCCCCACCTCCTGCTCCAACTTTTTCTTGGCCATTGCCACATCAACCACACTCTTTTGCTTCTCCAATTCTAGATCGAGCCTTGCCATCACTATGCTAGCCTTGGTCTCGGCTAGGTTGCTCCTCATCACGGTTAGATCAAACTTAGATTTAGTAAGCATTTTCCTTAAGGCTTGACCTTAGCCTCGGACACCTTGGCCTTATGGCGGGCCTTAGCTATATCTTTTCCATCTCCCTCTACTGCCACGGACCTTCTGGCCATCCAAATCCTAATTTAATAGCCCTGTGGCAAAGTGAGTCACCTGCCAAACTAGACATCAAGAAGTAATATAAGAGGATATGGAAAATAAAATATTGGCATGAAAATACATGCTAAAGATCCATTATACATTGGTGCCTCGAGTCTTGATAGTCCATGTTTTGGACTTATTCCACTCCTCCTAGGAGCAGGGAGCTCTCGAAAGCCACCCAAATTTCCTTCCAGTCTTAGGGAATATGTTTCCTGACCACCGACCAAGGGCTCAGAACTATGCATGGCTTCTTTGGCACTTTGGGCAAAGATGCTGAAAGGAAATAATTAGGGAATCAGAATGGTTGGAGGCAAGGCTGGCCAAGGTGGGTTGACAACGGTCTCAAGAAATAGACTCAGCCAACTTGGGCTTAGAGATTTTGACCCTCTTCGAAGTAGACAAAGAGTTCCTCCCTTTTCTTTTCCTCCACCGAGCTAAATCCTCCCTTAACGCTTTCAACTATTTGGTAGTCATACCTACACATTGATAAGATTGGTCAGAGACACTAAATAGCTGCTAGAAGGAAGAGGCTGAAGCCTAAAACTCACCTTCGGGAAATCGACCGAGCCCCACCTTACAAAGAGACACCTCTGATAAAAGGAGCTATAGCCAAGGGGCTTTGAAGGTTTCGAGGATTATGAAGAGGTTTTTCTCCTCATCACCTAATCTGGGGGACCTAAGATGGATACATCTAGCCGACCCTAGTTCAGTAGACCCCAGCTACCTATAGAGGGGTAAGAAGCAAATAAGAAGCGCTCCTTCCACCCTTTGATGGCAATGGGAGCACCCCCGATTAGTGGTTTTACTCCCTTTTGGGCAGTAAGATATCACCACAACTTTGCATATGGATGTATTTGTGTGGTAGAAAATGCATGGAACAAAGAAAGGGTAAGCTAAATCCTGGTCAGGAAGCAAATAACCTAGAACCCTTTGATGCAGAACAAATAAAGGAATGCGATGCGGAAGTAAATTAGGATTAACTAATTTTTTGTTGTTTTTATATGTTTGTAGAAGTTGGCTTCAAATCAAAGAAAAGTTAACCTAACATTGAAAGATACTAATATGATAATTGAAAGCACAATTTTAGGAAAACTAAATTATCAGAGTAGTTCAGAAGCAACGGATCGCTGGGGGTTGAGAAACTCCCAGACCTAGGGTTTCGCTCCGAACTTTCAACAGAACAGAAATAAAGAGAAGAGATGGTTTATCTAACTAGACAATGATCTTCACAGATTTTGGTGGAGGAACTCTCCCGAGCAGATTGTTGGATCCCGGATTCAGATATCTTCGTAATGGATCCTCCAATACTGGTCCTTTGGCCGGTTGGCTTCTCCTGAACTCAAGATCTGGAAGAGAAGAAAAACAATTGATGGAATCAGAGAGTCAAGGGAAAGATTTACCAGGTTGCTGAACTTGAAGATTGAAATTGCTGAAAACTGGATTCTCCTAGATGTTGATGTGATTTTCCTTGGAACTTGCTCTGGATCTGAAGTAGCCGGACTGGATCTGGATGAAGGTGGACGGCCTGGACTTGTAGAGAGAGAGGCCGTGGGAGATGGATGGATCTAGGGTTTGATGGATTGAAAATAATGAAGGGCGGCTAGGGTTTTGGAATTTCAAGTGGCTAACCTAGGGTTTTGGATAAAGATGGAGATCTCTCACCTCCTCAAGGCTCCAATGGAACCCGGATTACCCCCTCACGGAGCTCAACACTTAGAATAGTGCGGAAGAAGAGAAACCTAGGTCACTCAACACAAGAGAATAGCAAAAAATAATTTTCTTCATTGATTTTCTAAAGTTACAAAGAGAGGTCTATTATATAGACCTAAAATTTTCTCCAAGCTTGTACAAATTCCCATGTGGGACTAAACTCCTCCAACCACTAGATTAGGTAGAAAATCTTCTCTCTTGGCCGACCAAGAGTTCAAAAAAAATTGGGACGGCCATAAAGGAATTTTTTTGAATTTTTTTGGTGCCTCCTTTGGAGTTGGATTTGGATTTGGAGTCCTCTTCTTCTTATGGTATTTTTTCTTTTCTTCCACTCCAAGTTAAGCTCTTTGATTTGATTTGAACTTCAATTAGGAGTAGGTTGGATGTCCTTCTTTGATTTCTTCTCCAAGAGAAGTCTTCTTCCTTCTTTGCTTAGGTAAAATAGGCAGGTATGGGCGCCTCCTTTAAATTAGCTTCCAATTTGATTTTTTTCTTCTTTGGATGTGGGGACCATGACACTGGGATGCCTCTGTGGCGCCTCCTGGACTCTGGCGTGTGCTCGGAGTGTGGCTGGGCGTGTGGCTTGGAGTGTGGACTCCACTGGCTTGAACCTTGATTTGATTGGAAGACAAATGTGGCACCATTTTGGACCAAATTGAAACCACATCGGGACTTGCACCGAGTCAACATGACTCAACAAAATTTAAATGGTGACTCAAGAAATAAATAAAAATAAATAAACTGGTTGACCAGGTCAATCTTTATTACAAACCCTAATTTCTCAGGCAATGTCAATCAGAGATCCAAATGGAGCTCTGAAGTCTTCTTCTGAGTCTGGTGCCCGCACCACCTTTCATGTGCTAGATGGAGTTGGGGGTCAAGATACATATTGAAATTCCAAAAAAATGGAGGACTTTGAGAACAAAAAAGGGAAGGGAAAACCTAAACTTAGCCTCAAATGCCTCCTTGTACATAACTAGACAACTGGGAGGCGGGTCATTGGCTCAAGCGCCTAGACTCGGCAGCTTTAATTCGAACTCGTCCAGTACACAATACGCCAACCAGATAAGGGAGAGATCCTCCTTATCCCCTAAGATGGATATGCCTTTAGACTAGTGGTGGGCATAGCACACCCTTTTGATAGGGCATCAAGATCTTTCAACCCCTCTTTCCTAGGTGCTTTTCCTTTACTATGGTCCTTAAGGCTCGACATTTATCTCGGATCTTGAAAAAAAAGGAAAGCTACTACAAGGGAAAAAAAGCTGACCTAATATTTGGATGAATCAGAGGATCAAAGGTACCAAACTCTCTAAGAAAGATGGAAAGAGATGAGAAGGAGGTCGGTGCCTAGAACTAAAGACAATAATGAAGGCTCTAAGAGGAGAAGTTCCAAGTTCAAAACATGGAAGAAACCATAGAAAGGCAAAGTCATCCTTTCAAATATGGTGAACAGCCCAAGATGGCTTTGGAAAACTCAACTGACACCATGTGGTGAATTCTCACTACATTAGGCTATCATAAGTCACCCTGAACTACATGCAACATGCCTTGCCAAGCACCATCAAGAAATGTAAGGCGGGGCACATCATTACTTTGCCTATTTGAATCCATCTTGTAGATGGTGCACCTTCGACTTTGGTTCCTATGCCCCCATTCCTCCTCTTTCAAAATACTTTCATGATCTAGCTGAACCCATGATCAGAAAATAGGAGATATCTATTGGTGAAAAATATGGTCGAAGTAGTACATGGAACCCACAATGATACAAGCACTCTATTGGCCAGCAACATGTACCTTGATAGAGGACACCAGCCAAGACAAGCATGGAAGGACATGATGCCCTTTGACCAACTGAGGCATCAGTAAGCCCTGCTAATTGCCTCTAAGGTACTCGATCAAAAGCCTTCGAGTAAACGATGGCAAAGTGATATGGGATAAAGCTCTGATACCAGAAATGATGAGGGACTAACTAAATGCAAGATAAAATGAATACAGGTGATTTGTAGGGTTTTAAATTAGGTTGAGGATTCTCGAAGACAAGAGAGAGTAATTCTAGGGATTCAATAATAATAAGAACTATCAAGCAAGCAAGTAGTCCCTAAGCAATGATAAAGAGAGGACCCTGGGATTGAGAAATCCCGTAGGACTTAGCTCTCAGATCAATACCTACTTAGGAGTCAGGGGACAAACCTCAAAGATCTGAAGCACCCGATGCCGAGATCACTCACTCTGGCGGATGCGGCCTGGATGATCGAGCTGTCAACCCTATGGATGCGCCGGCTTGCTGTCCGAAGATCTCGAAGGCAAGGGCAACCGACTCTGTACTCGTGTCACCTGGAGGACCTGCAAACATTAAAAGAAGGGTTAGGTTTCAATCGGAAGAAAGCAATAGAAGAAGGAAAGAGAGTTGTTGTAGTGGAGGCGGAGTTCTTCTCGATTTGGAGTCGGATGATGGAGTTGCGAAAGTGACGGTAACTTGAGGCCTCACACCTCTCGATGCCCGAAGGCGAAGGCACTCCCTCACGGAGATCGACGTTTCTGGTGAACGAAGGCAACTAAAAGAAACTGGAACTCAAGAAATGTAGTTTTTTATTCATCAACATTAACCTTACAAGGGAGGGGGTAAGGTCCTTTATATAGGCACCTTAGACCCCTTCAAAATTTGAATGAAAAGATACATTTCTTCTCTTGCTAAGATACCAAAAAAATATTCAAAAATCTGAAATTCAAACTCCTTGGCCGACCAAAGCTTCTTGGGTTTGGGCATGGCATGATAATAGGCTTGGAAGAAGGAATTTGGCTCCCTTGGACTTGGAAAGTTGACCTTCAATTTTGGGAAGAAGGCATGATGCAAGGCTTGTGTCTCCCTCTTTCCTTGGTTGCTCACCCTTCTTTGGAAAGAAGCTTGATATGAGGCTTGGAGCAAGGCCTTTGTCTTCAACCTTTCCGTAGTTGCTCACCCTTCTTTGGAAAGAAGCTTGATATGAGGCTTGGAACAAGGCCTTTGTCTTCAACCTTTCTTTGGTTGCCCATGACTCCTTTAGTAAGTGGCTTGATGGAGGGAGGAAAAGGAGGAGAGAATATTTGATGTGTCTCCATTTGGCATCCAAGAAAATCTCACTTGTGCCACCCACATGGGATGATGAAGTGGTGCCACATGGGGTGGTGAAGTGGCGCCCTAGGGTTGACATGTTGACCTTCAAGGCTCGGCCCAAAGTAGTTGTGCTGGACTCAAAGACCACTCCGGCTTGGACCCAGACTCGGATTGGACTCAATACAGGACTGGACTCAATATAGGACACAACTTGACCAAATTGGTCAATGTACAGGACTAAAGAAAAATAATTGAGACTAAATTCAAGATTAAAAAAAAACAATGCTTAGGCTTGAAGCCTTATTACAGGACCTAAAAAATTGGAACCCTAATTGGACATCCACAGAGGGTTGAGGAGCCTCTGTCAGATTCTGGTGCCCCCACCACAAAGGCCAACTCTTATTCCCCAAGGCATTAGCAAGCCTTGTCGACCTCCTCTAAGGTTCTTGGTTAGAAGCCTTCGAGTGAATGATGGTAGAGACCAACTCTTATGCTACAAGGCATCAACGAGCCCTATCGATTGCCCCTAAGGTACTCGATCAGAAGCCCTCGAGTGGACGTAGCAAAGCCAACTCCTATGCCCCAAGGAATTAGAGAGCCCTATCGACCGCCCCTAAGACACTTGGTCAGAAGCACCCAAGTGAATGATGGCAAAGGCCAACTCCTATACCTCAAGGTATTAGCGAACCCTACTGACCATCTCTAAGGAACCCGATTAGGAGCTGTCGAGTGGACGATGATATAGGCCAACTCCTGTGCCCCAAGGTATCGACAAGTCCTGTCAACTAGCCTGAAGGCACTCGACCAAAAGCTCTTTAGTTTGTGTCGATGGAAAAGCCCTTGATAATGAGCCCTGCCATGGCTGAGCCACACCAAGATTGATGGCCAGTACCACCTTGGCAACATGCCCATTCTAAGCCCCCATAGTATAGCACTCTAATGCTCATCACCACCACTTAGTACCACCTGGCAAGACTTTCCATCACATCTAAAATCATCAAATTATTACAAGATCCTAATAAGAGCAATGGGTAGGCTTAAACTCCTCGTAACTCAAGCCACCATTTAATAATGTGATGAGGACATCAGGAGCATACCAGAATTTCAAGGTTCCAATTTTTGTTCTCTAATTCATGTTTTAGGAAGTCTATTTTTTTTAATTGAGTCCTGTAATAAAGTGAGCCACTTAAGCTCATTTGAGTCTAATTAAGTCCTTTCACTCAAGCCCATTTGTTTCAATTTAGTCAAGTGTCAAGTGAGTTCAATTATTTTTAGTCCAGAAAAGTATGTTCATTGAGTCCTATAATGCATATTCTTTCATTCAAGTCAAGACCTAGAGGAGAGCTACTTGGTCCCCGACTCAAACCCCAAGATCCTAGCACCTGGATCCTATTCAAGCTACCCCAGGCCCACAAGTGAAGAACGCCCCCTCAAGCCCATTCTTGCTTGGCACCCCACCAGTCAAAGCCCAGAAGTTGGTGCCCCAGTCAAAGTCCAAGCATGGTTGGCACCCCTCCTAGTCCAAGCCCACTAGGGATTGCAAAAGTCAAAGTAGTCCAAGCCCAAGAGGATTTCATACTAGTCCAAGCCCATGGAGAAAAGTCAAAGCTTCCAAGTCCATCAAGAAGTCAGTAGCTCAGTCCTTCAAGGAGTCCAATCTTCTAATTCTAATCAAACTTTGTACTCATTCTCCCACTCAAATTTTGTACTCCCACTTTGACAAGAATTTGTACACCAACTTTGAAAGGGACAGGGCTGGGTGAATCTTTATAAATATCCCACCCCTCCTCCCTCTTGTAATGACTAATTATGAAAGTTAACGAAAGAGTGTTCTTTTCTTTATTTTCCATGCAAGTTTCTTGCATTGATGCTTTGTGAGGAAGAGGGTGTGAAGCCCAAATTAACTCCGCAAGGAGGGCACATTAGGTGCATTTATCAAAAAAAAAAAAGAAGAAAAAGACCTAGCCCTAGGATGCCCACTTCCTGCCTCCATCTTGGCCACCCCTTCCACCTTCACCAAGGCCACCACCTCTCATCCTCCATCAAGCCCTAATCGCCAGACCTTCTCTCTCCACTCCAAGATGCCCACCTCAAGTAGCCAGGCATCCATCACATCTCCAAGGCCGCCCCCACCAAGCAACCCCTGGCATCCAACATCAATCCAGGTCTCCGATCAGCCTCCAGCATCTCTTCTGATCTTCTCCACCTCCAACTTCTTGTTCTAATTTTTTTTATCATCTTTTACCCTAACCCGTGATGTTTGCAAGATCTGTCAAGAGAAGAGACCCTCAGATGAGGTCTTCCTTGCCCTCAAACCAAACTGATAAAAAGTCGACGAATTCGCAGGAAAGTAATCGGGTCATCCAGGCACCAATCTGAGCAAAGCGATCTCATCTACAGCAACAAGACATCATTGCCTAGTATGTTAAACATGATTCCCTCCTCTCTTTATCTGATTTTTTGAAGGAGAACATGTACCTAATAGGTGTTTCTTAACTCTAGGATCCTTAATTTTTTTTATCTCTTTGAAAGTTTCTGGCATATGGGTAGGATTCTAACTGTTGCATGAAACCCTAACCTAGTCTTAACTAGTTTTCGGGAATCAAACCAAAAGAAAGGAATATGAAAATCATTGTTCATAATAATCTGATTTTTTTTTTTATGATGATCCTTTTCATGTCATCCCCTGCATGCATCATTAGTTAGAGTTCGTCCCTCATCAGTATGACTTTCCTTGGATAATGACAAGGATGCATTTAATGAGATATTTCATGCACTGCTAGCAAAAAGGCCCCAACTGACAAGTGGGAGGTCCTTTCGCCTTTCATCGAATCCAACAAGATCTTGGTCTTACCTAGAATACCCTTAGTTATCCACTTATAAAAGGGACACCACACAAGTTTCCTAAGGTGCACAAGCCTTCTCACTTACACTCCCCCACTATTAGTACCAATACTAACTTGAACAGCAGAGTGCAATCATTAGGGCTATTATTGATGGGACTTTTTTGTAGGTACCATCTCCTAGAGTTTGACCTGCACCACCTACTCTAGTATTTTTACCAGCTCTAGCTCTTTCTTCGATGCTTAACATATTGTAGCCTAATAAAAGAGAGAAACCTAGAGGGATGCCAATTCTTTGGTGCCTCTCATTTTTCTTGCACAAAAACAAGAGGGGTGATACTTTAGCACCCCCTCTTTTCTATTTTGGTGACAAGAAAAGGAGAGAGGTGAGAGAGTCCCAGTCTAATTGGAACTCTAGCTTTCTATCTTAATTGGATTTCAATTTGGATTTATTTCAAATCTAATTTGAATCCTGATTTGAACCAAATTCAAATCCTATCAATCCTAATCTGATTAGGATTCAAATCCAAGTCCTGCTTGGATTATGAAACCTAATTAGCTTCAAATTACATCAAGCCTAAATAATTTAAATCTAATTTAATTCAATTAGAACTTGATCCATAATTTAATTAAGCATAGTTGCATTACAATACTTGTAATTAAATCCCTTGGCTAACAATTAGCAGTTTTTAAATATATAACCCACATAATTGATTCAAATTATCAATCCAATTGATAATTTAATGAAGATCTAACTGATGATTAGGTCAAGCTCTTTTCATGTGTGGCTCCATAGATTCTATTATGTCTGGTAGTAAAACATACCATGATCTCTATGATAGTATCACCGAAACTCCTTCCAATATACTACAACAATTTTGAGTTATCCCAACAAGGATTGTTGATACAAAATAATCCTAGTAAGTTCTCGTGATCCACTAGTGATACCTAGTAGCATGTAGTGCCAATCCAGAAGAATAAAAAAATTAGAACTCCTAGGTGTACTTACCATGTGATTGAGTTCTTCTATCAAGAGTCTTAACAAGATGTAGGTCATGGAAACTCATTAAACCCTAAGCATATGTCATATACAAGATTTAATTAGTTTGAGTCCAAATCATGAATCTCATGAAAACTCTTTTTTATTTATCATAATGCCAAGGTCATGGTCTTAAAGACTTAGCTTCTTAAATCATATAGGATTATTCCTTAACTACTAAAGTCGATAGATCCTATATTAGTGTGCACCCTACTCCTAGAGTAAACCTACTATAGCCAATAAATGCTACAAGAGCCCAAATGGCTAGGGACCTTGTTTATATATTATCAAACTATAGCAATCCCAATATGAGTAGTCGAGGCACTGCATGTCTAAAAACTACTCTCATAACTATAGCATCAAGAAAGTCACTAATAAGTGAGTAGACACCCAAATGGGTTCTCAAGTTGGTCATGCTCAGTACTATTATTCTCTAACAATCACCTATACTCTCGCTCTAGTATCCCCACACTGTAGACTCAAGATCTATCTATTAAAAGAAAAGTAATTCATGTACTAATCTAACCAGATCAATCACCATTCTTATGATGATCCTATAATTGAAAGTAATTTAGAAGTTAATATATAATGATACATGTTTTAAATTTTCAACTCTTAAGAATATGTGTCATCATCTATTAACTCCTTGGATGATACATAGTCACATATGCAATATGTATGGATAAAATATTCTAATTAAGAATATTAAATATAAAATATGTCCTTGAATGAAAATATGTGTTTGTCAAATTGGCTTTTAAGGCATATATCTAATATTAACATGCTCGGATTCCATCCCGAGGTCATTACTCATAAGCTAAATATCGATCCTAAGTTCAAACCAATTTGGCAGAAGAAGAGAAACTTTACTCTTGAGCAATAAAAAACCATTGACAAAGAGGTCAACAAGTTATTGACTAATGGATTCATCCTAGAAGCTCACTATCATGACTAGTTAGTCAATGTAGTCATCAAGAAAGCTAATGAAAAGTGAATAATCTGTATCGACTATACTGACCTAAATAAAGCTTGCCTGAAGGATAACTTTTCACTATCAAAGATTGATCAGCTAGTTGATGAGACCTCCAAACATAGACTATTCCATTTCATGGAAACCTTCTCAGATTACAACCAAATAAGGATAGCTCTCTAGGATGAAGAAGATATTACTATCATCACTGAAAAAAGGTATTTATATATTATTATAAAGGTAATTCCTTTTAGATTGAAAGATATAGGAGCCACCTACCAATGACTAGTTAATAAGATCCTCGAAGATCAAATTGGTTAGAACATGAATGTTTACATCGATGACATGCTCATCAAAAGTTTTGAAAAAATTAATCACATTCAAGATCTAGAAGAAGCCTTTAGCACTCTTCATCGATACCAGATGAAGCTGAATTCAAGTAAGTGCACCTTTGACATTACTGTCGGCAACTTTCTTAGATTTCTTGCCATAAAATGGGACATCAAAGCAAACCTAGAGAAGATTAAGGCTATTCTTGACATGCGGCATTTGACTTCCGAGAAAGAAGTGCAACAACTCACCAGTTGCATCACAGTGCTTAATCAGTTTATCTCAAGATCAGTCAAGCATTGCCTATCTTTCTTTAAAGTTCTATGTTAAATGCATGATTTCACTTGAATAGATGAATCCCAACAAGCCTTCGAGCAATTGAAAAAGTTTTTCAGCTCTCCACCTCTACTCTCTAAGCTAGAAGTTAGAGAGAAACTCTACCTGTACTTAGCGGCATCCGCAAAAGCTATAAGCTCCATGTTTATTTGGCTAGATAATAAAGGAGTCTAAAGGCCCATCTAGTACACTAGCTGAGTACATCATGATGCATAGACCTAGTATTCTAAACTCGAGAAGATTGTTTATATACTAATCATCTCTACATAGCATCTCAGACCTTATTTCCAAGCCCATTTAATAGTTGTCTTGACTGACCAACCACTCAAATCTATTTTGCAATGGCTAGACACCTTTGGGAGAATGGCCAAATGGATGATCAAATTTAACAAGTTTGACATCTCATAACAAAGGTTGTCAGTGAAAGCCCAAGTCCTTGCTGACTACCTCATTGAGTGTACATGGCCGGATAATAGGATTGAAGAAGAACTTGGTAAGCACCCTCTTGAGAAGCCTCATCTAGAGATGACTTGGATTCTTTGTTAGGATGGGGCTTCAAACTCTCATGGAGCAAAGCAAGACTTATTTTCATAAACTCGAAAGGAGTTGTTGTCAAGTATGCACTTCGCTTCTCTTTCAAGGCAACTAATAACCAGGCCAAAAAAAGAAGCCTTGTTAGCAAGATTAAAGCTTGCCAAGGTGCTTAGGATGACAAGTCTTCCTGTTTTCACCAACTCCAAACTTGTAACCGGATAAGTTATTGGCAAATATGAAGTTCGGTATCCAACAATGGCCAAATATCTTGACAAGGAATGAATTTTCACATTAACTCTCAAGTACATTGGCATACCTTACATTCTTAGATGGGAGAATGTTTGGGCAGATACTCTCTCCTGACTAGCAACCTTAGCCGAGAACTCCCTTGGTCAAACTTACATTGAATACCTGGAGGTACCTAACATCAATGAAGCAGAGAAGTTCAACAAGTCATCTCATGAGCCAAGTTAAATGGACCCATTTGTTAAGTATTTGATGGAGGGTATCCTTCCTGACAACTCTTTGAAGATTAAATGGTTCAAATGGAAAGCTTCTCAATTTGTGCTGTTGGATAGGCAATTCTATAAGAGGTCTTTCACCTAGTCCCTGCCCAAGTGCTTGCAGCCTATCGAATATGATTACTTTTTTCAGGAGATCCATGAAGGTGTCTATAAAAATTATCTAGAGGGTAGGTCCCTAGCCTATAAAGCTTTAAGGAAGGGATACTTCTAGCCCACCCATGTAAGAAGATGCCATGGTTCTTGTTCAGAGATGTGACTAGTGCTAATAGTATACCAACATCCAGTGGCTATCGGCAAGCCAACTTAGTTAGCTCTCTTCTTCCTAGCCCTTCGCCTAGTGGAGGATGGACTTACATGGTTCATTTCACCCAGCAATGGGTTAATAAAAAATTTTTATTATTGTCATTGACTACTTCACCAAATAGATTGAAGGAGAATATTTGGTACACATTGCGGAGAGCAAAGTCAAAGACTTCCTATGGAAGTCCATCATATGCCAATTTGGACTCTCCAATGTTATCAACTTAATAATGGCCGATAGTTCGATAACCAAGTATTCAAAGAGTTCTATGCTAAACTACAAATTTAACATCGGTTCATATCTATCGGGCATCCTCAATCAAACGGGGAAGTAGAAGTCTTGAATTGGACAATTCTATAAGGGCTTAGGACCAAACTAGATGAAGCCAAGGATAGATGGGTTGAAGAGTTATCTGGGGTGCCCTAGGCAAACTGAACAACTCCTTGAACATCTATCAATGAGTCTCCATTCAACTTAGCTTTCGGCATTAAAGTAGTGATCCTAGTAGAGATCAATCTACTAACTATGAGGATTAAGTGATTTGATGAATCAAGAAACTCAAGTTGTCCAAGGGACAATCTTGACTTGTTGGAGGAGACTCAAAATCAAGCCCACCTAAGGATAGCGATGTACCAATAATGGGTTTCTCAGTACTATAATTCCCGAGTAAGTCAAAACTCTTCATCTAGGAGACCTTATTCTATGGTACACTAAAATCTTAAGGCTAACCAAGCAAGGAAAACTATCCCCAATTAAAAATGATCTTACCAAATAGCTAAAGCCCTTTAGTGAGGAGCTTATAAAATTGAAGACATGGATTGAATTTCAATTTCTTGGACTTGGAATACTGAAAATCTTTGATTGTATTACCGATAATGTATCAATTCTTATTTGACAATACAACTAAAGGTTTTCTCCACCAGTTTCATCTTGCTACTCAACTCAACTATTTAATACTCAGCCATCTATCATCCAACTCAGGGTTTCCAACCCCTCGACTACTTGACAATCAACCACTCAGTGATCCATCACCCAACTCAGAATTTTTGAACCCCTCGATTATTTGACAACCAACCACTTTGTGATATATCACCCAACTTAGGATTTTAGAATCCCTCGGTCACTTGACAACTAGTCACTCAGCGATCCATCACCCAACTCAGGATTTTTGAATCCCTTGACCACCTGACAACTAGCCACTTGATTATCTATCACCCAATTTAGGGTTCCTTAACCCCTCGATCACTTGACAACCAGCCACTCGATGATCATTGCCCAATTAAGGTTTTCTAAACCCTTTAACCATGTAGCAATGAGCCGACAGATAGTTAGCCATCTCTATAGCATTCTACATCTTTCTAGCTAACAAACACCTGATTGATAAGGGAAATTCGTCAACTCAATTGATCTACACCAACTAGGTAGCAACTACAACCAACTAGTCATTGTCTATCAATGACAAATCAATTTCCTACATGTGGAAAACAAGTCTTCTAGTCAGGAGTTCTACAATCATAATCAAAACCTAGCACCAAAGCTACATGGACAAATTATTTTCCTAACTAATGGATTTAATTTGTTAATGGTTCACGACCAGTAATTCAAATTCTCAAGGTCAATAGCTTCACCCTCATATCGGGAAATTATCTGACTAGTGGGTCACTAACCCGATTAGGTGACCATGAGATACTTATTCGACCTATTCTACTCCACCCAACTATGTTACTTGGAATATTCAAGCATTTGTCACATTCATTCAGTACAAAAACAATATGGAAGAAAAAGAATATCTTCATTAATGTTCAAAATTTGCACAAGATATGGGGTTGTGCTTGAGTACAAAGCCAAAAAGAAAAGAAAAATACAAGGTTCACTTCTGGGGATTAGTTGGTGGAGTTGCTTCAAAAGCTTTGATCATGTCAATGATAGCCTCAGCATCGACGATCACCTTAGCAATGGCCTCCTTAATTGTTGTCTATGCTTTAGTGGTCACCTTTGCAGCTACCACCTCGGTAGTAATTGGTTCAGCCCTGATGTTAGTAGCCCCTTTGGTGGCTTTCTCTTCTTCTCCTCCTTCTTCCTCAGCATTGACACCTCCTTTTAGGTCCAATCATAGGAAGGCCAGGGTGACCTTCTTCTTGCATTCGATGAACTTGAGATGGAAGGCCTCTAGGTAGCCCTTGGCTACTTCATCTTCAAAGTCCTTGGACCCCTTATACTCTTCAACTGCTCTTCCTAGTGGTTTGGGATTTGGCTTTGGTGGCACCAACTCAGAGTTCAAAAGCTTGGAGCTTGGCTTCCAAGACCATCACCTTCAAGTCAGTGTCAGCTAATTTATTTCTAGCACAGAGACCCAATCTTTGTCATTGATAATTATTTCTTCTTTCTTCTTTTTTTGGGCCTCTAGCTCTCGATCAAGATCTTTGGAGGCTTGCAGTTCCTGAAATTTGGCCTGTTAGGCCTCACCTACCAGTCTTTGCTCTTCGAAGACCTTGGCATCAACCTTCATAGTCTCCAATTGATCCCTCAGAATCTAACTCTGCTCTATGAAATGTTGAACCTTTCTTGGAGAAACTTTAAAAAGTTAGGAACACTTACCTCAACAAGCGCCGGGAAGAACAACCCAATAATCTCCTCCATCAAGCAGGCCTTCCATTTCACAAAGCCCTAGGGAGGAGGATCATCTTGACTAGCTTCCTATGGAATAAAACAATTTTGCCCTACAAGCCAATCACATTAATGATGTGACTGGACTTTTCTAAATAATCTTCCAACTCATGTTATGATAATATTCATATTTCTGTGGATTGAGGTATTATGATTCATCATTACAGCTACATCTTACTATATTTAATTAAGATTATGATGAACCCCATAGATTTGGATAATAGTTTTAGAAGATATGAAAGAAGTTCAAGCCTATGAAATCTAAAATCCTAAAACTCCAATATAAAATGTTTCTAGTCATAGGAGCATTGAGTTGGGGATCAATGTTCCAAATAGACTAGCATATCCTATATATGCTCGATGGAGAGGGTGGTTGATTTTACAAGCCACTTTTGTAGACCACTAATACAAGGATGTGGATGCTCATTGGAAAATGAGTTCACTGAATTAATCCATTGAGAGAGAACATCTTATGGAACCTTATTTGAATGTTAAAATATAGTTCTCTAACTGAGAGTTATGCAAGTAATCCTGAGACTTGAGATCACTATGGAACCTTATGCATAAGAATTCATATTTGGTTCATACTCATTCATAACAATTAAGTCATGAACGGGGTGCTCTAGAAATGGAGGAATATGTATGGAGGTTGTGAGTAGGTCAATAAAGAATCAATCACTCCTAGTAAGAGGAGATGTCATCCTATGTACTATCATCTCTAGATACTCTAAAAATATCTGGCTAGAGTAGGATGAATATTAGAAAGGTTTTTAATGTTTTATTATTTAGTCATCGTATATTGATAGATAATTGAAAGGAATATGTTAGTGAGTTTGACATGTTTTCATTCTCAAAAATATTTGGGATGCATGATGATCGAATGATTGAATTGTACGATAACTCACCATTAAAGATATATTTGGTATTTTTACCAAATTTTTCATCTTCTAGGTAGGCATGATATATTGCTAGATGTCAATCTTCCCTTGTAGATTTTCATGAAGTGATTAATTCATGAGTCAATTAGAAAAGGTTTTAATTTGGCAACATCAATTGGCATAGTTTGGATCTTAATCAATTATAAGTGGTATAATCGAATTAGGTTAATGTGCACCCGAACCAACTGCTGGCTAGATAGGAACCCAAATGGTCAAACAAATAAAAGAATTGGCCAAGGATCCATTTTATATGGTTGATTGAAAATTTGGATCTAATCATGGTGACTAGTAAGCATGCTAGCATATGTGGGAATCCTAGCTCCTTGAATCAGTTTTGATTTGGATTTAAATCCTACAAATTTATAAGACCTAATTGACCTATTGGTTTATTGGGATTTGGATGTGAGTTAGCCTTTAAGGGGAAGCTAAATATGGTGCCCAAATTCCTAGCCACATGCCTAAATCAAGAGTCCCAACTTGATGTGACTCTAGGCACCTAAATTGTAGGAGGGCATGCAATGCACTTTTGACTTGAGAATGAATAAAGAATTCTTCTCTGATGCATTTCATATATATATGCCATGAAGAGGGCTCTTCATCTACAACAACACTATTTTTGAGGTATTTATTGGTTTTTATTTTGGGCATGAAATGCCAAGAAAGGAGTTGGCATGCAAAGGGATTTCTAGTCATGCATGAATAGGTGTGAGAGGCCTTCTACTTTAAGTAGAAGGAGATGTGCATTATTTGATTAGGAATTCAACAATTCTGAATCCCCTTTAAAAGGGATTCCATGTGAAATTTTTTAAGAATTTTTTGGTCAACTTTAAATGCCTAAAATTCCTCCTTTCAATAGGCTATGCATGTAAGTCTCTATGGCTGTGTGAAGGGATGCCAAGTTTTCTTTCAGTTTTAAAAAGGACACCTTACAAAATCTGGATTCTTCTCTTATTTGAATCATAATTAGTGATGATTTAGTTTGTCAAATATGGGAAGGATCCGATAATGATTTGATGCCTAAATAAATACCTCTTCATAGATGCACATGTGAAGTAATCTCCAAATGTATGAAGGGTCATGATTTTTCCTTTTATTCTAAATATAAGGAGGTGTCTTCTAATCAATTCCTTGCCCTTTCTGGATTAATTTTGAATGAAGATTCCATGTGGCATTTTTCATATTTTTTTGATGAATGAAAAATGCAAGAAATTCTCTCTCTTTACATGCACATGGGGAGAAGCCTGAAAAGCCATATATGCCTAATAAGGAATCCTTCTACTAAGAGACTTATCAAATATGATAACTCTCTTTGATAGACTTGAAGATGCATTGTAACGTAACATTGGTACCCATCTAACCATATAAAAATGGTACGATAGATAGGTTCTTGTTTGGATTTCCTTTCAAGATAAAGTATTGTCCATCTTCCTATCTAACCTAAGTATTTGGACATTGATAAGTCTATTAATTATCCTAATTTAACCATTAAAATAAGTATTAATTAATTGATATTTATTGAGAATTGATACTATTTATTAGTGTTTTGTATAAAAGAAGTCCAAGAATGGAAATAGCTTAATTTTTGGAGTCCAACGGCATAAATGATACATGAATCGAAGTTCAAATGGGCCCGAAATCAAAGTTTAAAATATATTAAACAAATGCACATATTTTAAAGCAACTGGTCCACCATGGACTGGTCACTTGGTCTATAGAAGCTCGCCTAGTCCACCAGTAGCTATGGCTCGTGGTCCATGGCTCTAAGCAATGGACCATGGAAGGATTTTTGCCATTTCACTACCCAAGCCACCGTCCTGATGCTCGAGCCACCGTCTTGCCACCCCGAGCCACCATCCTCCTCCCTCGCCGACCGGAGAAACTATTTGGAGCCACCAAAAGCTTTTGCCCTCTTCCTCCCAACCACTGCCACACTACTCGATGTTGTTTTGCCACCCAGCACTGCAACCCACTACTAGCCAACTGTCGTCCACCGATCATCCTCCTCTCTCAACAACTATCCACCGACCTACCATGAGTGTCACCATCTTCTTCCCCTTGCTGCTACTCCTTCCTCCCATCACCTCAATCCTCATCATCTTCCTTATGCTTCCCCACCATTAATTAACGGCTCACCATTGGATCTATCACCCTCTTCTTCCTAGCCACCGCCCAATGCCGCATCATCATCGGTTGCTCAATCTCCTATCACCACCGGCCATAATCCAAGCACTACCATTTCCCTAGCCGAGCCACCCTCTATCTCATGCAATCCACCCCCTATTCTGTCTCCTCCCTCTTCATCATCCAAGCCACTATTTTGTGCTTGCTGCCGCTCTTTCCCTACTATCGCCACTCCTCCTTGGCCAAGCTCCTCGCTACTCCTCTCTGTCCCAAGACCCCGAGCTACCAATCTTCATCCATCACTGTTGTCCATTACCTCCATCTTCATGATTCGATGGCTAACAAGTCCGATGCAAGGAGTCCAAGGTATAAACAGTGCAATCCATGGCATCCTGTTGATCGTGGCTATCCAAAGCATCGATCTAATGGCTGATAAGGATCTCAACTTGAGATAAATTATTGAACCATGATCTGCATGATTTAGGCAATCAAATGGTCTAGAGACACTAGAAATCAACCATCCCATGGCTCATATTAATCTGACTTGATCTAGAGCTTTTTCCAAATTCTATTTAAAGGACCCCTGGGCTATAAAAGAAATCATCCTGGAGAGAGGGTACGGTATAGGATAGAGGACTTAGCTTTGGGTTGTGGGTTGGCCTCTAAGAGTGAAGTTTCTTAAATGAGAGTTCTGTACCCTATACCATCTTCAAGCCTATTCTATCTCCAAGATCAAGATCCAAAGAGAAAGAAGAGGAAGCCCAGTTCGCTCCACAGAGTATGACAAAAGAAGGTGAAGTAACATCAACCAACTTCTTGATGAGACCATGCTAATCGACTTCGGATACTTTGTTACCACTTTTAGTAATTTATTTAATTATTATTTTTAATATCTTGTAATTGGATTCTTCTTGTGATTAATGTAATATTTATTTTTATTATAAGTAGATGCTAAGATTTGACTAGCAGATTAAATATACCGAGTTTTTATTTTTTTTATATTTTAATCTCCATGTTTCCCGGCTTCAAAATATTTTTTTATTTTATAAAAGTCGAAGATTTTAAAATTATCCCTTCTTCATGGTTCGACCTGACTCATCCTTTTACATGTTTTTAATTTTATTTAAAAGTTGATTAATTAAACTAATAGTCATGGTGTCTTAATAACAACACCACGATCCTATCAAGTTTTTGGCACCATTGCCGAGAAAGGCACGAATGCTAATATTTTTATCTTTTTGATTTCTTGTAAATTCAGTTTACTAACTTCTCTTATTTTTTTATAGATCAAAAATATTAAAAAAGAAAAAAATTAAAAAAAAGAGGAAAAGGAAATTTCTATAATTTTGGTGAGATCAATCCTAACTCTAGATTAATTTTTTTTAGTTACTTCTAATTAATTTCTACCTTTTCATGTTAACCCAAATTTTTTTTTTTGTTTCCTTGATTAGTCTCCTTTTTTTAAAATCTACCTAATCTTTTTGATTTATTTTCTTTTTCTTACTACTATCTTCCTTTTCAGATTAATATAAAAGAAAAAAAATTTGGTTTCTTCCTTTTAATTAGTTTCTTTCTTTTCAAACTAACCTAAAAAGAAAAAAAAAATTAGTTTCTTCTTTTAAAAAAATTATTCAAAAAAAATTACTTAACTTTTTAATTAATTGCCTTAAATATTTATTTCATTTCTTGTCTTAATTAAAAAATCTATAGTTTCTTTATTTGCTTAACCTAATTTTAATTTTTTTCTCATACTTTATTAACTAAGTTTGAAACATGCCTTTTATCTCTCTTGCTTTAAATAACATAACATAAAAAAGTAAAATTACCTCATAACACTTAACTAAAATAGAGTAATTAATTAAAACTTAAAAGATTATTACTCGTTGGGACATCGTGCTACTTTGCATTGCATATTTTCATAAAATATCTTAAGGGCATTAACCCATAAATAACATAAGGTAGAGAGTTAATAACCCTTTCTTGGCCCACAAACCATCACCCTACATCTCGCATTAACCTAAGCATATTAATTAAAATCAATTAGACATCAGCCTCTAAGGAACTTAAGCTCAATAGGACAAGACATCCAAAAGTGTTGGATCGAGTCAAGATTGGCTATTAACTAGTATCTAAGAAAGGGATTTAAGGATGATGTAGCTCTGAAGAAAGATGATTTTTAATTGGTTCCGTTGACTAACCTGGCCAATCTAATTAGTGTCTAAGGAAAGCAACGAGGGGACCCTCACCGATCTTACCCTTACCTAACCAATTGATTAGTCTGTTTTTGACTTGGAGAGCTTCAAGGTTGTCTTGGCAGTTAGGAGCTATCTTAATTTAGGATAATCTTAGGATAGAGAATCCATGTTATGCTAACTTGTTTATAAATAGTACCAAATCCTAATTACTTCTTCTTCTCCCTCTTAGCTCTTGGACTCCTTAGGCCTTTTTCTGTAAAACTCTTCTCCTTCTTCATCTCACCACTTCTCTTAAAAAAATTATTATAATAATAATAAATAAATAAATGCATAAATAAATAAGGATTGCTTTGATCTAAAATCTTGATTGTATACCCAAATAATCAAAATAATCCAGTAAAATACACTAGTACCAAGAGAATGAATCCTTGTAGTAGAGAACATTTTCTTCCAGCACACCAAGCTTATTCGAGCTCCACTCACTTTGAGAGTGAGTGCCCAATTGTGTACCAACCTCTTGAGTCTATATATGACCAAGTTTATCAAGATCAAATCTAAACGGCCTATAACTCAAGAAATAATCTATACTTTAATGCTTATAATTCAAGTTAGGGGGCTCAACCAGATTTCTTATGGCAACCACACCCAGTGGTTACCCGGTAATCCAAGGATCCATGTTCATAGATACATCCTATTATGATTAGCCCTATCTCAATCATCAACCTTCTCTAATTAATTATAGCCCATCATTTGAAGAGAAGGTTCAACAAGCATCATACCCACCTTCCCTACAGACCAACCTAGATGTCGATAAGTTTGCTCTTTCAGCAAATGATTATAGCTTAATAGTAATCTATCAATAAGCTAATGAATCAAACTGACCAATAATTAAGGAAACTTAATAGAGAGGAAAGAGCTGAATTACCTAGTTAACCCGAGAGTAACCTAGAGAGACCATACCTAGCTCAAGATTTTAATGACCCTCTATCTTTTTCTGAATAATCAACTCTGACTCCCCGGAATGAACTGGTCTTAAAACAACTTTGCACAACCATAAAGATCAATATAGATAATTTGGCTAAGGCAGAAAAATATATAAAGAAATTAAACTTGTGAGATAAACCAATTCCATCATTACCCCACTTATCTATAGCCCATTCCCTAGTACCCTAAAATCATCTATGCCTTTTAATGGGATGAAAAAATAAATAGATATAATGATGGAATTAGTTGAGCCTTCCCAAGAACTACAAATGCATAATATAATAGAGGAAGCCGTCCCCACAGTTCTCCCCCAGGATTCAATAGATCCCTATCAGGCTTATTTTGAGATGGATAATTTAATGTAGATAGGTGTACCTCACAAGTAAATGATCCAATACAAATACCTTACTTTGAAACCATCCCACTATGGATTGATGAATAACAATAGCCATCACCTAGCCCACTATAGATCCTTTGTTAGAATTACCACCTAATCTAGAATTGAAGCAACTTCCTGATGCATCCTTTGAAACTTTCTTAGTGAACCTTACCCAAGAAGCCCAACTTAGTGGATTTTAAAGGTACATAAAGAAGCTATCGATGGGATATTATTAAATTGAGAGATCATGATCATAAAAGTTTATAATTAATTTTTTCATATTCGATAGCAATTTTGAGAATTGCCTCCAAAATCTTTTCATGATATTAAAATAATATATAGAGATAAGGTAATATTAATCTGGAAAAGGTACCTAAATTTAAAATAAAAAGGGATATTGACCAAATACATTATACCTGAGAAGGGGAATAGGGTAGACCAATTCAAAATTGAAAAAATTTTTAAATTACCACCTCCAATCTCGGTCCAACAAACACAATCCCTTTCTAAGTATCATATAAACTATAATAATCTTTTTAAATCCTGGGATAATATGATTGTCTAGTGTACTTTGTTGAGTTGGGCTAATCATCATAGAGTACTCTATGAGCAATTTTCTGCCATGATGACAAGGCTTCCTGATTGACCTTGTCCTTTTGGTGTTATGAGGGACACATTAAAGTTAATCATCTATTGACTCCATCATAATATCCAGCTGAAGATGTTAAACTTAGCACTTATTGGGAGGCAACTCAATACTTATTTTTTTTATCCTTACAAATAAAATAAAAATAGTAATAATAAAATATTAAAAAAATCTCAATCCAAGTTGATTATTGTAGCCTTTATCTTGTTGATAAGCTCCACTTCTCAAGTAACCTCTACATCTATATATTTTCTTTTATCCTTATGATTTGAATTCATTTCTTGAACTTGTTTATGCCATTAGGGACAATGGTATATAAATTGGGGGGTAGGGACAAACAAACTTTTAAACTTTAAAATTTTTGAAAAATTTTGAAATAATAAAAATTTTGAAAAATATTTTAAAAATCTTGAAAATAGATAAATTTAATCTTAAATAAATCATGTGTTAAGAAATAATTCTTAAGCTAAATTAACTAGGAAAAAGATAATAAAGTTAGAAAGTATTCACTAATGATTATAGTGAGTCAAGAAGTAAATTAGCTTATCAGACTTTTAGTAGCCTACTTAGGTCACCTAAAGGCTATTAGCACTTTATCGCATATGCACACAAACGAGGTAAAGTAGGTATTAGTTGTAAGGTCAATTAAAGATTCAATTATTATTGAAAAATTAGTAATTGATATACACCCCTTCTATTTAACTTGAATTTAAGGAAAGACTACCTGCCTGAAAAGAAAAAAAATGAAGAAAAGAAGAAAAAATGGTAAGTTCTCAATATTGGTTTCTTATTGAGTAACTGGGCACCTTCGTCTAAGTAAGCGTTATTATTCATGTCAAAAAGTGGGCAGTGTAAAGATATGCCAATAATAAAAAAGAAAAAAACTAGGTGGTGTGAAAGCTACCTCAGTCATATGCTTAAGTTGGGGGGTGTATAAAAAACTGATCAGAAATAGGTGATAAAACAAGATATAATTTTTTTTTCCAATCTAGCACTGAAATACTAAGTTAGCCATCACAAATATAAGTGCAGTAGATCTTGGATGAAGTCTAAGAAAGTTTCTAATAGTTCTGACTGTAAAATTTACTTCAAAAACTCATTACCTAGTTAGTGATGCTAGTTAACTTCTTTTGACCTTAAGCCTAGATCCAAAAAAGAATCTTAATGATACACGATTATAAATTAATACTTATATCTTAATTGCATTGCTAAGGGACTAGCAATGACTAAGTTAGGGGGTGTGATAAGTCTACCAATTATCCCAATTTAACTATTAAAATAAGTATTAATTAATTATATTTATTGATAATTGATACTTTTTATTAGTATTTTATAGAAAAGGAGTCCATAAATGAAAAGTGCTTAATTTCTAAAGTCCAATAATATAAACGGTATGCAAATCAGAGTTCAAATGGATCCCAAATAAAAGTTTGAAATCTATTAAACAAATACAAGTATTTTAAAGCAGCTAGTCCACCATGGACCAGCTGCTTGGTCTATGGAAGCTCGCCCTGTCCACCAATAGTCATGGCTCGCAGCCAACGGCTCTAAGTCATGGATGGTGGAATGATTTTTGCCATTTCAATACCCAAGCCACCGTCCCGATGCCTAAGCCATAGTCTCACTACCGGAGCCACCATCTTGCAAACCCGAGCCACCGTCCTCCACCCTCACTGACCAGCGAAACTACTCGGAGCCACTGAAAAGCTTCCACCCTCTTCCTCCTAGCCACTGCCACACCGCCTGATGTTGTTTCATCACCCAATGTCGCTGCCCGCTGCTAGCCAGCTATCGCCCACCATCATCCTCCTCTCTTAATGGTTCTCCATCAACCTACCATGAGTGCCACCGTCTTCTTCCCTATGCTATTGCTCCTTCCTCCCATCGCCTAATTCCTCACCATCTTCCGTGTGCTTTCCCATCATTGATCAATAGCTCACGTCAGGTCTATCACCCTCTTCCTCCCAACCACTGCCCGATGCCGCATCATCGCTGGTTGCTTAATCTTCCATCATCGCTGGCCATCATCCTGGAACTACCTTTTCCCAAGCCGAGCTACCCTTTATCCCACGTAATCCCCCCTACTCTGCCTCCTCCCTCTTCATCATCCAAGCCACTATTTTGTAACTGCTGCTCTTTCCCTACTATCGCCACTCCTCCTTGGCCAAGCTCCTCGCTGCTCCTCTCTATCCAATGACCTCGAGCTACCAGTCTTCATCCATTACCTCCATCCTCATGTTCCAATGGCTGACAAGTCCGATGCAAGGAGTCTAAGGCATAAACAGTGCAATCCATGGCATCCTGTTGATCCTGGCCCATTCAAAGCATTGATCCAATGGCTGATAAGGATCTCAGCTTAAGACAAGTTATTGAATCATGATCCATATGATTTAGGCAATCAAATGATCCAGAGACACCAGAAATCAACCATGCCATGGCTCATATTAATCTGACTTGATCTAGAGCTTTCTTCAAACTCTATTTAAAAGACCCCTGGGCTATAGAATAAATCATCCTGGAGAGAGGGTATGGTATAGGATAGAGGGCTTAGCTTTAGGTTGCGGGTTGGTCTCTAAGAGTGAGGTTTTTCAGAGGAGAGTTCTGTCCCCTACACCATCTTCAAGCCTATTTCATCTCCAAGATCAAGATCCAAAGAGAAAGAAAAAGAGGAAGCCTAGTTCAGTCCATGAAGTATGATAGAAGAAGGTGAAGTGACATCAACCAACTTTCTAACAATGCTATGCCAATCGACTTCGAAACTTTGTTACCACTTTTAGTAGTTTATTTAATTATTATTTTTATTTTTTTATAATTAGATTCTTCTTTAATTAATGTAATATTATTTTTATATACTTTAAATTTTGGGTTATTTTTTTATTGCAAATAGAGCTAAGAATTCTCACTAGAGATCGAACGTACAAAATATTATTTTCTTTTTTATTTTTTTTTAATTTAATTCTCGACTCCAAAATATTTTTTTTATTTATAAAATTTAAGATTTCAAAATTATCCTAAGAACTACCTTCTCTATGGATTTGACCCCGACTCATTCTTTCTATATGTTTTTAATTATTTTTAAAAGTTGGTTAATTAAATTGATAGTCGCAGTATCTTAATGATAACATCAAGATTCTATTAGATACAACCTAGTCATTTTAGGACACGAGCTAATCTATTAAATCAAGGCTAATGGAGGTCTTAGAGGAGGAAATCTGGAAGCCTATGAAGTGTTCTAATGGTTCAGAACAGGACTGATGGTCAAGATGATCAAATGGAAGGTCGACTTCCAAGTATGAGGCTATGTGAGTTCTAAGGACTAGGGACTATTGAAGCAAGATTTATGGAGGAGTGATGTACTTTGTACAGTTCTGTATAGATCACCATTAGAGGATGGATATTTGTACATATGTGAAAAATTTAGTGAGACAGGTAAGTCTCGATACCCTCTTATTACATTTTGTACTTTGAATGTATTCTCAAGGTGTATCTTAGGTATTTTATACCCTCTTAAACATTAGTGCTTCTGCTATGCTTAATGAAACCAACAATGGTATTAGAGCCATCCTTGATCAATACAATTAAAGGATTGCATGTAGTTTTAATTGAGTTTTTGTAGGGGTTTCAATTTGGTTCAATTCAGACCAAGTGTTGAGTTCGATTGAATGTTAAATCCTAATTAAACATAGGGATATATTTAGATGTATTTCTTTATGATTACAATGCTAGCTGTATATGTTTTTGAGTTGGTAGTTAAATTGGATGTGCTTGAGACCATAAAAGCCCTCCTAAAAATCATTATAAGTCATAATGTCAGAAATCAAATGCAAATCCATTGATGATATGATTGATCAAGTGGTGTTTAGGAGAATGGTTCTAAGAAGGTAAAAAGAAACGTGGTTTTAATTAGATATGTGCTACCTAGCCAATTTTTTGGTGTTTAAGGCAAGCATGGGGAACTCCCACCTCTCTCCCAACTACCTAGTCAATTTGATTAAATTAAATCTGAATGGAAATGCTCATAATTATTATACTACTAATGCCTTCCTTCATGTTAAGTCAAATATGTCAAATACTATAATAAAATGTGGTGTAACACAAGGCTTACTATGAGAATTTTATTAGGATTATTGGATACTTTATGCTTTATGGTATACTTGATGGTTGTGCTTTGTTGTATGACACAAAGACAACATTATTTAAATATATTATGTGAAAATGAAGGGTCTGACTTAACTAAGATATTATAGTTTATTGTGTAACATAAGGCTATAAGTATCTTAGAGGCAAGAGATAAAGTGAGAGTTGCAAGGGATGTGATTGGAAAGGATATTCCCATCTTTGAACTCATAAAGGATTATTATAAACACAAGGCTTCTATGAGAGATTCGGATCTCAACCCCACAAAGGAACCAAAGAAGTGGCTTCCTATTTTCATAGGTGAGGGTTATGAGTATTCGATATAAATAATAAGAGACTAACTAGATTGAAGACCTAATATAGTTATGAATGTCTTCATGAGGGTTTACTGATATAATTATTCTTTAATTTAATTTCTATCTTTACTTTTATTGCATTGCATTCCTAATGCTTTATTCACTAATCCAAATATGTGACTGGTTAAGGAATTTTTGAATAGTATTTGCATAGAAAATAGTCTTTTATATTCTCGATACTCATGATCGTGATTAAATCAGGGAAGGTGCTTTAGAGGCAATTTGCATAGGAAAATGTGGTAGATAGATAGTTTGGCTATCAGTCTATCATGTTGGCCTTGATATAAAAGAGTTACACAAGAAACATGAAAAGATATTTACTTTCCAACTCCTGGAAAGTTGGATGGAGGCTCGGTCAAGATCACATTTTTTAGGCAATATGAATAAATTGAATAGTATCCTACTAAAGCTATTTAATATAATGAAAGTAGCAACGAGCCTATCAGGGTGATAAGGTTCTACTCCTTCTTGTGGACAAGAAGAGAGGCACTAATTGAAGCATGAAATGTAAGAGAGAAGATGTTAATATCACATTTCTCTAGTATTGTCATTTAGATCATTTTAGTGAGTCAAGAATAAACAAGTAATACAGAGATGAATTCTTTGATCTTTATGATTTGAATCATATGGGACTTATAAATCTTGTCTCATAAGAAAGATGACCTAAACTCCATTCTCTGGATGTGGAGAAAGGGCAATTGAGTTGTTAACCCTAGTACATTCAGATGTATATGGGTCTATGATAACTCAAGCTAGAGGTGGATACTCCTAGTTCACCATCATTATATATGATTTATCTAGGTTTGGATTTTATATATTGATGAAACATAAATCCAAAGCCTTTCGATAAATTGAAGGAGTATCATTGTATAGTCAAGAATAAACTAGAAATAGTATCAAAGTTCTTTAATTTATTCGATGAGCTTAATACTTATCTAGGAATTTCTTGATCATCAATTTTCTATATATGGATACCTCATAATATACCAAAGATTGTTGGTGTTTTGTAAAGGAGGAATCACACTTTATTGGATAAGGTGTGGTCCATAATATGCTTCACTGGTCTTTTAATATCATTTTGGGGATTTGTCCTAGAAATTGCTACTCTAATAATAAATAGGATGCCTTCAAGGTTTATTACTAGCACTTCATATGATAAAGAAAGGGTAAAGGACAAGCCTCAAATACTTTAGCTTTGAGGATGTCCTGCTTATGTCAAAAGTGATTTTGGATATAAGTTAGGTTCTAGATTTCAGAAATAAAAGTTTGTAGGTATTTTTTAGTAGGTATGCCTCTTTCTTAGAAAGGTATTTTATCCTAGAAGGAGAAAGTGGGAGAATAATATTAAACTTTGTAGAAGTTCAATACCTACAAACGATTCCTCTAAACTGTGATGGTTCACAAGGTGATGCTCAACCAAAAGTACCCAAGGATGACATACATCCATAATGCATACCTCCTTCTCATAGGTCAGAAAGAGTGCACTACTATCTCTAAGATAAGGGTTTGTCATTGGGAATGACATTGCAACCCAAATCATTCAGGATGATGATCTACTGACATATAGGAAAGTTGTCATGGGTAGTGTTGGCATGGAGTCCCTGGATCGGCCGGTCAGAGCCGCTGCGTCGCAGGACCGCTCCCTGGTTCACTTGCAAAACATGTCCCTTGCCGGAGTTGTTCCGGGGGAGGACACTCCGATGCCTAAGTTAGTGATGGATTCCAGCCACAGAATGGGGAAGATGTCGATAGTGGAAGAGAAAAAGAGTTCTTGGAGATTGAAAGTATATATGTGCGAGATTATTCACGCGTACCTCTCGAGCCATCCTTCTTACCCATATTTAAAAGATGGCCTCTGGTCTATTGCCCGCTCTTTTCCCGGAGATTATGGGGAGCCAATCTCTCCCATGATCGGCGATCGTGGGTTGTCAATGAGCGGTTCTAGCCAATCGGAGACGTGGCTGTAAGAATTGTGCACCATAATCAGGGCATGATGAGTGTCGATTGTAACCGTGGTTATAGTTTCCTTTTGAAATAGATTGTGGTTCAAGCTTCGGGTTTCCCTTGCATGGGCCAAAGGATTGATGATGAGGGACAGATGGGGGTAGGATCATTGGCGAGCCTAGAAGCACCTAAATTAGGGTACTATTTTTTTGGTATTTTTTTCTCGAGGGTGGCGAAGGAATAGTGAGATGTAGGATAGGGATCTGGATCTCATGGACTTTGGGACTCACCCTAATGAAGAGACCTCTACCTCTAGGGCATTACACCCACTCGATACTTGGAGGCGCTAGGATGGATCTCAAAGGCCACGAGGGGATAGAGAAGATGGATGGAAAGGGAGATAACTGGGCATGACCTCACATCATGTCCTGGGATGGGCCTCACACCCTCTCCTCATGGAGTGAAATAAAAAAAATACTCTTTTCTAAAACTCATTTTCATTCCAAAACTTGAATAAACTTCTTTTTTTTTGACTGAGGGTGGTATTTATAGACCTGTCAACCCTCTTTGAATTTGAAACAAGATATAAAAATATAGGAAAAATTCAAATTCAAATACAAGATAGGATAAGATAAGCTTATCCATATCTAAATCCTAACCAACCAAATCCTAATTCAAATTTCAAATAAAAGATAAATCCTAAATTTATTCTGGATATGTTCTGAGATTCGCATGGCTCCAAGATTTGTGCTTGTTCCGGGATTCATGCTGGTGAGGGCCCATCATTCCCTGAGGTGAGGAAAACTCGATTGTCGAGTCAGGCTAGCTCAGGATGCACAGACCTGTAGAATATATTCTTTTTAGCTCTGCTCTGAGATCTGTGCTTTAAAGAGTGTGCAGCTTGAGAGGGGTGCAGATTTGGGATTGGTGTAGCTTTGAGAACCGTGTAGAGGGAGAAGTCGGCTCCCAACGCAGACTTTGCATTCAAGTTCGTCGCGGGCTTCATCTTCTCCGCGGAATGCTGAATGGTGGACAGGGGTGTCTTCCGGAAGGGAGTCTGGCGAGCTTCGTCGGCGATGATGGTGGCGGTACTGGTGGGTGGTCGTCGGATCTTCTGGCCGGTCGAGGGATCTCTCCAAACGGAATAGAAGGAGGGGACGATGAGGGGGGTGGCGAAGTGGATCCATTGTCGAGGGCTTTTGTTCATCATAGCAATGGGGTCAGGGAGGACCCTCGAATGAACCTGTTCTCCACTCTGAAGCAGCAGCACTCTCCATAGCCGCGGCAAATTGATTTCAGCGCGGAGTGACTTCGAGGGCTTCCGGAGCACTCGCTGCCCGATTGGGTGCAATGGGGTTGGAGCATTCAGATGTGGAGGCTTCGGGCAAAGAAGAACGATCGGGGATAATGGACGAGCGGAGGCCATGAAAGAGAAGCCGAAAGCCCGTGAATGGGAGAGAAGAGCCTCTCAATCATGTCGAAGCTGAGCGCCAGAGCAGGGAGAAGCTCAACCAAAGGTTTTACGCTCTCAGAGCCATGGTACTGAACATCTCTAAGATGGACAAGGCCTCTCTTCCCGGAGATGCCATAGCCTACATTACCGAACTCTAGAAGAAACTCGAGGAAATGGAAACTGAGAGGGAGCGGTGGCCGAAATCCAGATCGGGGCGTGAGCAGGGTCCTGAGATTGATGTCCAGGCTGTGCACGGTGAAGGTGAGCTTTAGGGCAGTCGACGTCGACGGTGGCTGCAAGGTTCGTCGGTGTCCTCGGTGGCTTCTGGGGTAGGGAGGAGATCTGGTGGAGCCAGCACAGGCATGAAGAGGAGGGAGGAGTTCGGTCGCTGGGGTTGGCGCGTCTAGGAACTGAGAAGATGGCCGGCGATGGCGTTCGAGGATGTCTCGGGCAGTGGTGATGTGGAAGATCTGAGAGATTTGGGGAGAGGGTCGGTCACAGGCATAGGTGAGCACGATCGCATCGGCCATCTGGCACTCGCTAATCAGTCTTGTTCTCCGGGCTGGAGGAGTTGTTGATGAGGGTGACCGGGATGCCGGGGTAGTAGTCGGCTGGAAGGCGGGTAGTGGGCAGGATGTGGGGAACGTTCTTGGGGGAGGTCTCGGTGGCTACGAAGATGATGAGATGGACCTGCTGGTGCCAGGGTTGTCGATGATGACGATGCGGATGCTAGTGCGACCGCCAACGATCGCGGCGTTGTTCGCCATCTGAGGAAGGGGAGAGGGGGCGTCGATCGCTAGTGCACGGACGGAGGGTTGGGCGGAGACTCAGCCACAGTGGATCCAGGGCTGAAATCGTGCCAGGGGTTAGTCGACTTGATGCAGAACACAAGAGGAGATGACGCGATACGGAAAAAATTAAGATTAATTCTTTTTTTTGATATATCTATTTTCAGAATTGGCTTTGCCTCAAAGGAAAGCTAAATAAATTGAAAGAAACTAGTAATAATTGAAGCACAATTTAAAAGAAACTAGGTTATCAGGTGGTTCAGAAGTAGATCGATGGGGGTTGAGAAACTCCTGACCTAGGGTTTCGCTCTGATCTTTCAACGGGACAGAAATAAGAGAAGAGATGGGTTACCGACCAGACAGTGATCTTCACAGAGTTGGTGGAAGAACTCTCCGAGCAGATTGTTGGATCCTCGGATTCGGATATCTTCGCAATGGATCCTCCAATACTGGTCCTGTGGCTGAGTGGCTCCTGAACTCAAGATCTGGGAAAGAAGAAGAACAAGTGATGGAATCAATACTCAAGGAAGGATTTACCAGATTGAAGAACTTGAAAGCTGATGTTGCTGAATCCGATTCTCCTAAAGGTTGATCTACACCCTCTGGAATTTGCTCTGAATCTGAAGTATCCGGATGGACCCGGTGCCGGTGGTCGCCTTGACTTGGAGAGAGTGGCCGTGGGAGTTGGGGTAGGCTAGGGTTTGGTGGATTGAGGAGAATGATGGGCAGCTAGGGTTTTTGGAGTGAAGTGGCTAACCTAGGGTTTGGGGTTGGGAGATCTCACACCTCCTCAAGGTTCCTGGGGAACCCGGATTTACTCCCTCATGGAGCTCAACACCTGGATGCAAGTGCGGAAGAGAGAAAACACAGAGTTTGCTCACACATAAATTGGATTCATTCATCAGATTACTTTCAAATTTACAAGAAGGGTTTAATTTATAGGACTTTACAAGGAGAGCAGGGTTTTACATCTTCCCATGTGGGACTAATAGGGTGGATTCAAATTAGGTTTGTAGATCAATTCCATACATATGGTCGGCCAAAAGGTTCCAAAAATGTTGATTGGTGGCTTCAAAGGAAAGTGGGTGGCGCCTCCTAGCCTTGCTCTTCAAGAAAAATATTTTCCTTCCATGCTCGACTTATTTGGAAGTATTTGGGCGCTTCCTACCTTGCTCTTCAAGAGAATTTCCTTCCTTTCATACCTGGTTTTATTTGGAATTACTTGGGCGCCTCCTAGTCTTCCTCCCCAAGCTTTGCTCCTTTCTTTTCATAGCTTGGCTTTTATGGAAACTCTTTGGCCGCCCCCTTGAATTGTGGATCCCAGATTGTCTTCTCCTTAAGTGGCGCATGAGAGAAGGGACCTGCTATCTTGTGGTGTGGGGACCAGAGCATACTAGATGGAGATGTGGCGCCCCCTGGACTCAGGCATGTGGCTGGGAGTGTGGCGCCCACTTGCTTGGCCTTGGGAGAAAATGTGACACCCTGGAGAAGTCCTAGACCACTACTGAGTCAACATGACTCAACAAAATTAATTGCAGGCACATACAGACTCAAGCTAAAATTGAGCTGATCAGTTCAAACTTATTACAAACCAGAAAACCCTAATTCTTCGGGCAAGGTCAATCAGAGATCCAGATGGAGCCCTGAAGTCTTCTTCTGAGTCTGTTGCCGCACCAATTCTCCCGGGGTGGGAGGAACTCAACCCTGTCGAGTATGGATCAAGTTGGCTCTGGTATCTCTCCAAGAGGTCTGGGTCCAATTCTTATAATTCTTCTCAGGAGATCCAAGAGTCATCAGAATCTGGCCTTCCTTGCCAGCGGACCAGGTACCTTTAGTATCCTCGATTATGAGTAGAGATAACCTGATCATCCAGGATCTTTTCAATCTGCTCTTTCTCATAGGCTAGTTTGTTGGTGGACACACAGGGTTGGGTTCACTCTCAAGAGCAGGATTAGGCTCAAAAGGCTCACTGGGAATCACAGCTGGCTCTCTATACTCTACTAGGTCTGTAATGTTGAAAGTGGAGCTAATGCCTAGTTCTGAAAGCAACTCGAGTGTACATAGGCATTGGACCCTACTCTCTTCACCACTCTAAATGGTCCAGCTCCTCTAGCATGTAACTTTCTAACGGTTCCAGGAGGAAATCGTTCAGGCCTTAACCTAATCATTACATAGTCTCCTCAACAAAAGTTTTGAACTCGCCTTTGAGAATCAGCCAACTTCTTATAAGTTCATTACTTAAAGTTATTTTGACATTAATTTCTTTATGCAAGTCCTTTACATGCTATGCAAGTGCATCAAGAGACTTGTGTGTGGGCTAATAGTGAAAATCATATCAGTGGTGTGTGAGGCTTGTATCCATGAACAATTTCAAAGGGACTCTAGCCTATAGACCTATTGATCGAAAATTGAATGCAATTTCAGCCCTGGACAAAATACAAATCCTAATTCCTGGTGCTCTCAATCAAACCAAAATCTGAGCCAAAGCCTAGTAAAGGGTCAAGAAAAACTAAACTAGACTGACGACGCATTCCTAAAGAATGGACTTTATTCCAAAGGAACCCTAGGCCTAAACCTAACAAACTACGGCTCTCTAGGTTTGACCTTGGGTCGGAGGATGGCCTGTTAGAGCATGAAAACTTATCATGGGTGCCTAGTAGGTGCCATAAGGTCTTCCAGAAGTAGGTGGCCAAACCTAATAGATTCTGACACATGGTTCACTCACTCTAAAACCTAATAGATTCTGACACATGGTTCACTCTAAAGACTTGGATATACTTGGATGGTGTAAGAAGCATTGGAAGTCCTAGAGAAATGGAGGAAATATGAGGCGGAGTCTCGAATTACCTGCTGACTAAAGGTGGTGACCTGAAGGTTTGAATGGTGATCTGAGTGTCAACTAATCATCCTTGCAAAAGGAAAAGTTTGCTACTCCCAGGAATGGATCAAGAGATGGTTCGGGAAGTATCCTAGGACATGTGATTGCAACAGTTAAAGTTTGTTCTCTAAGCAAATAATGATCCATTTTCTCAAGAACTGGATTGAAGAATGATTCATGGAAGGGCCTATGGATGATGACCTCAAGACTTGAAATTTGACATATGGGTGCGGAAAGGTATACTCTATAGAAGGTAGGTCAGTCATGCAAAGGAAGGGGTCTGAGGTCATAAGGAGGACTTCTACAGGACTGGGTGAATCAATGCGCTCAAGACAAGGATGTTCAACAGAGATTACGGGAGAGACCTTAGTGGCTGGGCATGGGACAAGGTCCAATTGTAAGAAGCTTGATTCAGTCATCCTAAGGAGAGGATCTACCATAGGGTGGGAAAACTTAAACAGTTCAGTGCAAAGATCTTCAATTGGTACTTGGGTAATGACTGTCATTAGAGGGTACAAACTGATAGCTCGGGCTAACACTATGAGTTCTTCCTGGGGTATTTGACTAAAGGAACCTGATTCTCATAAATCTCTTGAATTTCTGAACTAGGTCCTACCAGTTGGTTGCTTTCCAAGGTCTCCTCGGGTAAGGAACCAATAGTATCAATGTCACATTCTTCAAGTTCTTCCCCTCATATTCATCAACTAGACTCAAGCCAGCATCATATACTTCCTCGATACCATCTTCAATGGGTTTCGGGTCAGTGGTAATCGGGTCAACTGATTCTAGGCTTGTCATACCTAACCTTTCTTCCTCATTGGTAGGCTTGGGTTCTCCCTCATTAATGTCATCCTTAGGATTCTTACCACTTAGCTGTGCACAAGCAGTCCTATGCATGGGCACTGACTAGATTTATGGCTTCTTTCTCCACAAAACAAACATTCTTGAGATATAGGAACCTGGGTCACACTGGGTTTCAAGCTAGTAGAGACCTTACTTGGGCATGGGTGTGGATCTAAATGGTTTGAACTAAAAGACTTGGGTTGTTGAGTGACTGGTCTAGAATATTGTAAGGACCTCTCATAGACACAATCCACACTATAGATATCATGGTTAGGCTTCCTAAGGTTATGCTCGGGATCACGGTATAAGGTCCTCCTAGGCTCCTGGCATGGGTGAGGTTGGGGCCTATTAAATTTTGGATCAGGGGTCCAATTTTGATGTCTACGTTTCTCAAGTACTTGGACTCGATCCCTAAACTGGGAAAAACCCTCATTCATGTCCTACTCAATTTGGTCATACTTTCGGTAAGATTTCTAACCATGGCCTCTAAATCTGGTTGGGTTTGACTAGGTTGGTAGGGTACTCCATTCCGAGTAGACATGATGATGCAAGCAAGCACACAGAATGTGACTAGACTAAAGCGACTACTGGCTCACTAGACCTAGAGTCCAAACTAGATGCCCAATCAGAGTGGCAAGCTAGCCTGTAGTAACTCGGGACTCAGCCAGGCAGGTGTAAGGGGAGTGTTAGGTCCCTAAATGCCAATCCTAGACACCAATCAGAGATTGGCCAGGTAGGCGGACCAGCACACAAGCCCTTCGGGATAGAATCCCTGAACCACCGTTCTAGACACTAAGTACAAAGCACACACAGAGTAACTAGACAAACTGACTCAACACTAGCCTAGACCCGACTTGTTGATGTCCCTAGCCCACTTGGGCAAATTAAGTCTAATAAATTTTAAAATTAGGCTTAGGATCGAATGAGTGGTGGTGGTTTTGGGCTAAGGAGAGGTTATCAACTCCTCCCCTTATCTTAGATGCTCAAATGCCCTTAAGATGAATTAGGAGATGATCACTCAAAAAACTAAATTGCAGAAACACTGAAACAGAGTTGCAGTAATTTAACTCTCAGAAATTTCAAGGAAACCAATAAATCACAGGAAACTTATGTAAAATAGCATCAATTATACTGGTTCCAGCAAAACAAAAATTACATAATTTGGAGTTACCTGCAATGAGAAACAATTCCTGCAACAGGATAGTTACAGACTGAAAACAGAGTGCTTCCCCCGTTTACAATTCCTGCTACGAAGTTGTAACCCAGCGGATCCCCTACACACCCTAGGAACGTCCCATGGAATGGGAAGAGGAGGTTTGCACCTCGCTTCATTCTTGGACCGGACGTCCTGGGGAGTCTACTTCGAGCAGACAAAGTAAAAAGAGATAGACTCAAAACAAGCAAGCAAAACAGAAACCCTAGACAGGGCTCTGATACCAAAATTGATGCAGAACAAAAGAGGAGATGACGCGATGCGGAAATAAATTAAGATTAATTCCTTTTTTTTATATATATATTTTCAGAAATTGGCTTTGACTCAAAGGAAAGCTAAACTAAATTAAAAGAAACTAGGTAATAATTGAAAGCACAATTTAAAAGAAACTAGGTTATCAGAGAGGTTCAGAAGTAACGGATCGCTGGGGGTTGAAGAAACTCCCAGACCTAGGGTTTCGCTCTGATCTTTCAACAGAACAGAAATAAAGAGAAGAGATGGGTTACCGACCAGACAGTGATCTTCACAGAGTTTGGTGGAAGAACTCTCTCGAGCAGATTGTTGGATCCTTGGATTCGGATATCTTCGCAATGGATCCTCCAATACTGGTCCTGTGGCTGAGTCGGCTTCTCCTGAACTCAAGATCTGGGAAAGAAGAAGAACAAGTGATGGAATCAGATACTCAAGGAAGGATTTACCAGATTGAAGAACTTGAAAGCTGATGTTGCTGAAATCCGGATTCTCCTAAAGGTTGATCTGGCTCCCTCTGGAATTTGCTCTGAATCTGAAGTATCCGGACTGGACCCGGATGCCGGTGGTCGGCCTTGACTTAGAGAGAGTGGCCGTGGGAGGTGGGGTAGGCTAGGGTTTGGTGGATTGAGGAGAATGATGGGCGGCTAGGGTTTTGGAGTGAAGTGGCTAACCTAGGTTTTGGGATTGGAGATCTCACACCTCCTCAAGGTTCCTGGGGAACCCGGATTTACTCCCTTACTGAGCTCAACACCTGGATGCAAGTGCGGAAGAGAGAAAACACAGAGTTTGCTCACACATAAATTGGATTCATTCATCAGATTACTTTCAAATTTACAAGAAGGGTTTAATTTATAGGACTTTACAAGAGAGCAGGGTTTTACATCTTCCCATGTGGGACTAATAGGGTGGATCTTCAAATTAGGTTTGTAGGATCAATTCCCACACATATGGTCGGCCAAAAGGTTCCAAAAATGTTGATTGGTGGCTTCAAAAGGAAAGTGGGTGGCGCCTCCTAGCCTTGCTCTTCAAGAAAAAATATTTTTCCTTCCATGCTCGGTCTTATTTGGAAGTATTTGGACGCCTCCTAACCTTGCTCTTCAAGAAAATTTCCTTCCTTTCATACCTGGTTTTATTTGGAATTACTTGGGCACCTCCTAGTCTTCCTCCCCAAGCTTTGCTCCTTTCTTTTTATAGCTTGGCTCTTATGGAAACTCTTTGGCCGCCCCTTGAATTGTGGATCCCAGATTGTCTTCTCCTTAAGTGGCGCATGAGAGAAGGGACCTGCTATCTTGTGGTGTGGGGACCAGAGCATACTAGATGGAGATGTGGCACCCCTTGGACTCAGGCGTGTGGCTAGGAGAGTGTGGCGCCCACTTGCTTGGCCTTGGGAGAAAATGTGACACCCTGGAGAAGTCCTAGACCACTACTGAGTCAACATGACTCAACAAAATTAAATTGCAGGGACATACAGACTCAAGCTAAAATTGAGCTGATCAAGTCAACCCTTATTACAAACCAGAAAACCCTAATTCTTCGGACAAGGTCAATCAGAGATCCAGATGGAGCCCTGAAGTCTTCTTCTGAGTCTGGTGCCCGCACCACGACTGATGGAAGATCCGGTGGAGGCGCCAGTCCGAGGAACTTTGGTCGCAGAGAAAGATGGTGGTTGTGAGCAGTGGAGCAAGAATAGGAAGGATGGAGAACGGCAAAATCGGTGGGGAAATCTGGGTTCGGGGAATCTGAGTTTGGGAAAGAAACGTACCCTAATCTGATCTAAAGCTCTGATACCAAAATTGATGAGGAACAGATGGGGGTAGGATCGTTGGCGAGCTAGAAGTCACCTAAATTAGAGTACTATTTTTTTTGGTATTTTTTTCTCTAGGGGTGGCGAAAGAATAGTGGGGATGTAGGATAGGGATCTGATCTCATGGACTTTGGGACTCACCCTAACGAAGAGACCTCTCACCTCTAGGACATTACACCCTCCTCGATACTTAGAGGTGCTAGGATGGATGTCAAATGCCACGAGGGGATAGAGAAGATGGAATGGGAAGGGGGATAACTGGGCATGACCTCACATCATGTCCTGGGATTGGGCCTCACACCCTTTCCTCATGGAGTGAAATAAAAAAAACACTCTTTTCTAAAACTCATTTTCATTCCCAAAACTTGAATAAACTTTTTTTTTTTGACTAAGGGTGGTATTTATAGACATGTCCAACCCTCATTTGAATTTGAATACAAGATAAAAGATAGGAATGATTCAAATTCAAATACAAGATAGGATAAGATAAGCCTATCTATATCTAAATCCTAACCAACTAAATCCTAATTCAAATTTCAAATAAAAGATAAATCCTAAATTTATTCTGGATATGTTCCGAGATTCGCGTGGCTCCAAGATTCGTGCTGGTGAGGTCCCCATCACTTGATATTTCCCTGAGGCCGAAGATCATGTCTACGGCGGGGATCGAAGTTCGTGTCTTCGGAAGTCGATGAGTAGTTCAGACTTCGTCCAGGGTCGAAGGTGCTACCCGAAGGACTGGCCTTCGGATGTTGTAGTTCGGTGTGAAGCCTTGAGTTGCTTGCAGTTGGCCTTCGCTTAGTTCGAAGTCCGTAGTCCGGAGAACCGGGGCTTCGATAAGTCGAACCGGAGCCTGGTTCGTAGTTGAACTAGGATATCCCAACAGTTGCCCCCTACTCTCAGTTGTCGAAGCGAAGATCTGCCTTGAGAAGTGAGTATTATGGCCTTGTCGCTTTCTTCCTGAGAGACGGTGCAGTAAATGATTACGGGACCTCTATTGGGCTGCCCATCATGATCTGAGAATCAGATGGTGGACAGGTGTCATTCTCAAATTGGGAAAAAGTAGGTGGCCCTGAGGCTATCTCTCCTCGTCCCATTGCACAGTGGTTGAGGCAATCTTTTGGTTGGGATTTGGATAGTTGTGGTGGCTGTTCTCCGCCCGTTGGATGAATGGATAGATCTTATCCTGGCGGTCAATCGTAAGTGGGTTACCTCCCGGGGTAACCTTGAGTCAAATTAACCCTCTGTGGGGGTCCAGAGACCCTTACTTTTCTTTTGGGGAAGGGTGAAAGTCTGGGCAAGGAAGCTTCTTCAACCTCGTCTCATTCTCCGTCCAAACCGTTCTGGAGTACCAGTCTATTCTTCAGGTAAAATCTTCTTTCCGCCCCTTTGCTTCATTCCTTTGTCATGGAAGATACCATAGAGAGTCAGGGAAGCAGGTTGGGCCCTCGGGGGTCGGAGATACAGTAGGTCCGGAGTCGGTCCCTAGCTCGGTTTCTAAGAGCAAGGCAACCCTTCTTTGGGAATGCTACTACATTCCTGAGAAGTTTTCCTTTGTCCTCCCCGCGCTCGAGGAGCGGGCGAACAAAGCTCCCCCTGGTGCCTAGCTGTATTCGAAGATCACCTGAAGGCTGGTCTTCGGTTTCCCCTGCACCCCTTCTTTGTTAAGATTTTTCACTTGTACCAAGTGGTGCCAGCGCAGTTGACCCCAAATAGCATCAGGAACATCTGCGGGTTCCTGGTCATGTGCAGCATCGCCAACGTAGAGCCTAGGACTAACTTGTTCTCGACCCTTTTCGTCCTCAAGAGGGACTTCCACAGCAACAGATGGTGGGTGATCGGTCCCAGATCGGGCCGCAGGGTGATTAAGGATATGCCCAGCACCATCCACGGGTGGAAACCTGTCTTTGTATTTGTGTTGTCCTTCGATCCATGGGGCTTCGACACTGAGTGGAAGAAGCCTCGCCTGACCGCCAATGACGGAAAGAAAGTCTTGGCGGCCGATCAGTTGGATTATGATCTTCTGACCAACTCGAAAGTTGCTTCTATCCGGGAGTTGTTGGAGGAGAGGACCTCCATCGAACGGGAATCAGTAAATTCCCCTCACTAGGTATAGCAGTGAAAATTTCTGCTCTTCTTCTTTAGGTTTCGTTGTAGTTCTTTTAACTGAGGTGATCCCCTTTGCCTGCAGGTGGTGGGATGAAGAGCGATTTGAGCTGGCTTCGCCACACTTCGGAGAGGAGGGTGGCACAGGCCCCTTCCACCAGGTCTGCAGCTCGGAAGAAAGCTTGGAGAGATGGTCCCGAAGGGGACCAAAGCGCTTCGTCTTCCCGAGGTGCCTCGAGGAAAAATGTAGCGGCCACGAAGGGGTTCCAGCGAGGCCCTGTCCAGTCGAGACTCCAGCGGCGGTCGCCTCCCCAGTCGACACAACGGGGGGCCCGCCTCAAAGAGTGGATGTGCCACCGGTTTGCCCCTCTGCTGCCGATAGGGGCAAAGCATGGCAAGTCGAAGGAGAGTACGTCTACGGAGCTTCTTCAGCCGGAGGTCGCTCGACGAACCCTTCGGAGCTCCCACCTATGGGAGAGCTGCTGGTTCTAGAGGAAGCCAGACAGGCGTTGAAGGGTACGATACAGCCCCGTAACCTGGCAATTCTCCAGAACCGGAGCTTTCTCAAGGTGTTTGATTCTGTCTTCGCTGCCTTACAACAGGTATGACTATCATCGCCTCCTTTGCCTTGAGAGTTATTTGACCCTCGATTCTTCTTTTTTGATGTAGTTGGTCTATGACTTCACCTTCATGGAGGAAGGCCTGGGGAATGTGGACAGCCTCATCTATGACCTCAAGAGGAGCTTCAAACTGCTAGGGCTGCCAGGGAAGTAGCCGAGGAGCTACAACAATCCATGGAGGACCATCTTGTCCAGGTAACTGATGAAGTTCGTGACTGAAGGCAAACTGAAGAGTGCCCACTCGAGGATAGAGGGACAAGAGGCAGGGTGGAACAGGAGCAGGAAGCAAGTTGAATCCCTGGAGCGGACTGCCAAGGAGAATCAGGAGAGGATGGAGTACCTGTCCAAGGTGGCGGAGGAGGCTTCTAGGAGGGTCGTAGAGGCGATCCTGGAATTCGAAGCCGCCAAGAGGGAGGCAGAAGCCGCCAAGAGGGAGTCCGAAGCTTTGAGGAAGCAAATAGACAATGTCGTGGCTGACTTCAAGATGACTTCGTAATTTCAGACAGAGATATGAAGCATTCAGACAGTAGATTGATGAAGCATCATTGTATGCCTACCAACATGGCTTCAATGACAAGCTTTCCAAGGTAAAGGAGACCCTCCCTCACCTCAACCTTTCGAAGATCCCCTCCTACAACATAATTGGAGAGGAAGGAGAAGAAGCGGAGGAGGCCGAAGCCGCAGGGGAGGTCGAGAAGTCGCCATGTCCGGCGGAGGAGGCTACTACCCCAGTCGAAAATCCGGAGGTGATCCCAGCTTTGATCTCGGCCCAGGAAATGACTCAGGCTGGAGGAGTCCAGGCTGAAGGTTCTCCCGTCCCGGCCTAGATTGATGAGATCCTCTCCGAACAAGTTGATAGGTTGCTCTAGTCCTGTGATGTGGAGCCTTCTCTTGTTGATGTTGAGTGACCTGGATCACTCTGAATGTATTTTCTTCCTTTCTTACTTGTATTGCCAATGAACTTTGTATTGCAATTTTTCCAGATTTTGGAATGAATTCTCCTTTCTTTGCATATGCATTGTTGTGCCTCATGTGTAGCCTGAAACGGTTCTATCATTTCTCCTTTTGCCTAGTTGAACGATAGCCTTCGAAGGCCGTCCAGTCGATAAGAGCCAGTTTTACTGTTCTCTTTTCTGCTTGGTTGAATAGTCGTGGCCGAAGGCCGTTCAGTCGGTAAGGACGAACCCTTGAACGGACCAAAACTCCATTGCATTGCCTCCCTTCGAATGTTTAGCTTGTCCGTTGGGGTGGACAGGAGTCATCTCCCCGCCAATCAATAATTAGGGGGATTTGATTAGGATCACCATCATCCACGTGGCACATTGAAATTTGTACAGTCGTAATCTCTTGTGCCTTATGAACCATCGGGCCTCTTTTTTCCAAAAAGAGACCATTAATGATGCCGTCGCATGATGCAGATTTCTCCGAATTCGAAGCGATGGCGGTTGCGATCCTGGGGATGGCTTCCGAGAGACTTTCTGGTTCTCGAAGCTTCACCCGGACACATGGCGCCTTCTCATACGGCCGGGAAGGACATGGGACACGCCTCCCAATAGTCGATCATGGGTGCAGGGTTTCGATAAATAGGACCCTGCCCCCTCTGTCGAAGGCCATCATTTTTATTGGTGTCTTCCTTCTATTAGCCATGAGGTTCAGCACTTCCAAGCTCTGTCGTGCAGTAAAGAGGAGGGCTATTGACCCCAAGAGGAAGCGAAGTCCGGAGTCATTTGGGCATGTAGGCAAAGAGGAGGAGCCTCTAGTGGACCGTCTCGAGAAGAAGGTCCGCCTTCTGGAGGCTCAGTTGAAGGAGGCCCGGGCCCAAGTCACGATGGCGACCACGGCGATGGAGGAGGCAAAGAAGGAGGTGGCGGATGCCGTCGCAAACTTCAGAACTTCTGCCTCATTCAAGGATGAGCTCACCAGGATGGCCCTTGAATCCTTCCACCAGGGGTTTTGGGAGTGCCGGAGGAAAGCCTCCAAGTTTTATGACTTGAAGGGCTTGGATAATATCAAACCCTCCATTCCCTTCCCCGGCCACGAATTCGATTCTGACTCTGATGAGGGGTCAGACTCGAGTTTGGACGGGAACCCCGGGGGCCCTTCGTTGTCCCATCTAGTCTCTCCCCGACGGTACGGGAAAAACCCGTCAGGGAGTTAATGCAAATTTTCCAACCTTGCTGTTGCTGCTGCTGCTGCTTTTTTTTGTATCTCTCTTTAGGAGAGTTTCTTTTCTTTTTCTTACTCTCTTTTAGGAGAGTTTCTTTCTTTCTTTTCTCTTTCTTTTTTTTATAAGAAAAATTGAAAGAAATGAAAGAGCTTTTCTTTTACCTCTTCCCGTGTATTTTCTACGATGTGTTGCATCACGATTTGTCCATAATGTAGACTCCATAAACCACTTGCAGTTTGTAGGGAAGAAGTAGGATCCGTTGGACCGTTCTGGGAGTGTTTGTTGTTGATAGAGAGGACAACAGTGGTCCTTTTAGGTACATGTTCGGATTTTTCGTAGGGTAGGGTGTTTACACCATCTCTGTGCACTTTCTGTCGTGATTAAGGTAGGCTATTCAGGCCCACCTCAGCGCGTGTTCGGATTCACCATAGGATAGGTTACGAAAACCATCCCTATGCCTTTGATCTTTTTGGTGGCTTGGTTAGGCCATCCATTGCCCTCGTCGGGCATACCGATAAGGTGAGTGGATCAGACTCTCCTTTGCATAGTTAACCAATTTTTCAGATTGGGTCATTTAGGCTATCGTCGTTCAGTCGATGCAACTAGCCATTCTGAGTTGAGTAGGGCTGAGGAGCTTTGCATAGGAGTTTTTTGAAACTTTTTCATTGATAGTATTTGCGAAGGTTTTGTACATTCCATGGCCGGGATAGGGTCTTCCCCTCTAGGATCTTGAGTTGATATGTCCCTGGTCGAATGACTTCTTCGACTTGATATGGGCCTTCCCAGTTTGGGAAGAGTTTATCCTGTTCCGTTGGCCTGGACACCCTGCTCTTCGCAATACCATGTCCCCCGTGTGGAAAGTTTGCTCCTTCATCCTTGCATTGTAGTACTTGGCGAACTTTTGCTGGTATGCTGCCATTCTTATCTGGGCCTGTAGCCTGGTGCTTGATAGCAAATCCAGATCAATCCTTCTACGATCGGAATTCTCAGGCTCTTCATAGTTGTCAATTCTCAGGAATTGTAGGGAGACTTCGATAGGTAGCATGGCTTCAGTACCGTAGGCCAGGTTGAAAGGAGATTCACCGGTGGCTATTCTTGGGATAGTTCAGTACGTCCAAAGAACAGATGTCAGTTCTTCAGCCCAAAGCCCTTTGGTGGCGTTTAACCTTGTCTTTAGACCATGGAGGATGGTCTAGTTGGTGACTTCGGATTCCCCGTTGGACTATGGATGAGCAACGGATGTTAGCCGATGCTGGATATGGTACCAAGCACAGAAGTCCTTAAACTTTGGATTATCGAATTATCTCCCGTTGTCAGTGATGATGACGTGTGGGATACCGAACCTGAAGATGATAAAATTTTTTACAAAACTTTCCACCTTGCCCTCTGTGATTTGGGCCAATGGTTCAACTTCCACTAATTTCATGAAATAGTCGATGGCCACTAGGACAAACTTCCTTTGTCCTAATGCTGGTGGGAACGGGCCAAGAATGTCGATCCACTGGGCAAAGGGCCATGGGAATGCCAACTGAGTCAGGTGACTTGCAGGTTATCTCTGCATATTGGCATATCTCTGGCATTGGTCGCACTTCCGCACGAAATCAATTGAGTCCTTCTGGATGGAGGGCCAGTAATACCCTTGTCGAATAATCTTGTATGTTAGAGATCTGCCTCCCAAGTGATCCCCGCATATGCCCTCGTGGACTTCTCTCAATGCATAATCTGCATCGGTGGGTCCGAGGCATTTTAGCAGTGATTAGGAGAACGATATCTTGTAAAGGATTCCATCTAAGATGACGTACTGAGAAGCCATCCAGCGAATCTTCTTGGCCTCTGCCTTATCTTCGGGCAGTTCTCCTTTATTCAAGAATCTGACGATGGGATCCATCCAGCTTGGCTCAGTATCAATCTGGCATACCTCTGCAGTCTCTTCAGCAATGCTTGGAGTTTCAAGATGTTCAACAAAGGTGTGCCCGAGAGACTCCGGTACTGTAATTGCCAATCGAGACAGTGCATCCGCCCGGGTGTTTTCTGATCGAGGAACATGAATAATTTCAAAATGTTCCAGTTAGGAGGATAAAGCCTGAACCTTCTCCAGGTATTGCACCATGACTGGATCTTTGGCTGCGTATTCTCCGTTGACTTGATTCACAACCAATTGAGATCGTGTTGTCAACATAGACCTCCATATTTCTTCCTAGTTGCTTTTCAAACACCTTATTGACAAGTCTTTGAAATGTTACTCCGGTGTTCTTGAGGCCGAACGTCATCATCTTGTAGCAGTAGAGACCTTTGTCAGTGATGAATGCCGTCTTCTCCTCATCTTGCGAATCCATTCTGATCTGGTTGTAGCCGGAGAAGGCGTCCATAAAGCTCAGCAACTGGTGGCCGACGGTAGCGTCGACCAATTGATCAATCTTTGGAAGAGGGAAGCTATCTTTTGGGCAAGCCTTATTAAGGTCTGTATAGTCGATGCAAATCTTCCACTTGCCGCTAGCTTTCTTCACCATTACCACATTGGCCAGCCACTCAGAGTAGCGGGCCTCTCTGATGAACCCTGCCTTGAGGAGCTTGCCAACCTTTTCATCAACAGCTTGCTGTCTTTCGGGGGTGAAGCTCCTCTTCTTCTGTCGCACCGACTTGTACCCAGGGGTTATTTCCAGCCGATGAGTAATCACTTCGACAGGAATCCCGGGCATGTCCAAAGCCGACCAGGCGAAGACATCGGTATTGTCCCTGAGGAAATGGATCAGCTTCATTCTGGTTTCCTCATCAAGGGTGCTCCCGATTTGCACAACTCTAGAGGGATCTTCCTCTTTCAAAGGTATCAAGATGGTCCTCTCCATTGGTTCACCAAGTTTTGTGGTTGAATCCCTCGGATCCAGCTGATCCGGAGTAGTCGAATCTTTGAAATGCCTGTCTTCAATCATTAGACATTGTTGTGCTGTCCTCTGGTTCCCTCTAACTTCTCAAACTCCATTCCTAGTGGGGAAGCATACCAAGAGGTAGTGAGAGGAGATCACGGTCCGGAACCTGTTCAAGGCGGGCCTCCCCAGAATAATGTTGTATGCAGAGGGGATCTGGACCACCGTGAAGTTGATCGGCAATGTCTTTTGTCGAGGCTCGGAGCTGAGGGTTACAGGCAACACTATCTCCCCTTCGGCATAAACTTGGTTGCCCCTGAAATCGGAGAGTGGTATGGGGGATCTTTGTAATTGATGTCTAGGCAAACACATTTTGGAAATGCATCGTACATCAAGACATCGGTCGAACTTCCATTATCAATAAAAACTCTCTGTATATCATAATTGGCCACTACAGCCGAAATTACAAGAGGGTCATCGTGCGGAAGCCGGACTCCCGCAAGGTCGTCGTTGGAGAAGATGATGGAGTTGTTATCTTTCAGTCGCTTTGAAGCTTCATCTTCATCCCTTCTCCAGTTGGCGGGCCGGTGTATCATCCCTACACCTCCGTTTATGGGTCTTTGATTTGGCAATTCGGCCTCTTTGGGAGATGGGTGGAGAACAGTTGCTTCCGACCGGGGTCCCTGGCAATCGATGTACCGCCCCAGGTATCCTCTCTTGATGAGATCCTCGATCGCATCCCTCAGCTGGATGCATTCTTCTGTGTTGTGGCCGTGGTCTCGGTGGAATCGACAGAATTTGTTCCTGTTCCTTGTGGAAGAGGAGGCCTTCATGGGACGGGGCCGTTGGAGATAGTTTTCTTTTTCTATCTCCATGAGGATCTTTTCTCGAGGGAGGTTAAAGGGGGTGTATGAGTCGAATCTTCCTCCCAATGCTCTAGGCTTGGGAAGGCTTCTCCGGTAGTCTGCATATCTGTCGCCATTGTTATTGGAAGTTTGGGGGCCTTGCTCCTTGTTATTCTTCTTCTTTAAAGGGGGTTTCCCTTCAGTCAAACATCGATTCGCCGCCTGTTCTTCAGCATCGGTGTATTTCTGAGCCCTTGATAGGAGCTCAGCATAGCTTTTAGGAACTTCTTGTCCAGGAAAAATGTAAGCCTGGAGGTTTGAAGCCCCTTCTTCAGTGCTGACTTGGCCACGTGCTCGTTGAGATCAGGGATCTCAAGCGTGGCCGCATTGAACTTGGAGATGTAATCTCTCAGGCTCTCTCCTTCATTCTGGTGAAGGAGGAAGAGTGAGTCCATATTCCGAGGAGTCTTGCGGCAGGTCCTGAAATGCAAGATAAATATTTTTTTAACTCGGAAAAGAAATCGATGGTACCTGGGCGCAGGCTCGAGTACCACATCTGAGCGGACTTCTTCAAGGTAGCCGGGAACGCCAGACACTACATTGCGTCCGAAGCTCCTTGAATCATCATATGGGCTTTGAAGCTGCCCAAATGGTCGAAGGGGTCGGAGGTGCCGTCATAGAGTTCCATCTGTGGAATCCTGAAGTGCTGATAAATGTCCTCAGCCATGATGCAGTCGATGTAGGGTAGGCATAGATCACCCACAATCAGGTCCTCGGGATCTCTCTGATCCCGCATTCTCTATTCTCGCATCCTTGCCATCTCTGATTCGATGGATCTGAACCTTCCATCATAATCGGGAGTCTGCTTGGGTGCTCTCTCCACTGGAGTGGAGTCTTCGGAGGAGGAGGAGGAAGTTTGCCTAGGCCTTTTCCCTTTTTATGGAGAATCGGCAGACCTAGGCAATCTCGAAGTTCGGCCTTCGGGAAAGGGCCGAGAACGAGGGGAGGGATGCGCTGAATCCTCCCGTGATGCTCTCCTTCTTCGGGATCGAGAGCTATGTCTAGAAACAGCTGGTGGGTTTGCCACCGGAAATGCTCTATCTTGAAACTCTTGAACCATGGCCGTCAGGTTGGTGACCTGGTTCATAAGAGCTTCAAACTGTTGTGCTCCCACAACAACCGTGGGAGGTGGAACATCGTTATCCTCTCGAGGTGCACCCTCCTGAGACAGAGCATGACTCTGGCTTGTAGAAGCATTTTGAGCTTTTTCTCTTGCCATCAAAAAGTTCTTTGTTTCTTTCCCTTGTTTGGGAGGGAGCTTAACAAATGTTAGTAATACGCCCCCCTTCCTGGCATGCCAATCTATTGGCATGGAGTCCTTGGATCGGCCGGTCGGAGCCGCTGCGTCGCAGGACCGCTTCCTGGTTCACCTGCAAAACAGGTCCCTTGCCGGAGTTGTTCCGGCAGAGGACACTCCATGCCTAAGTCAGTGGCGGATTCCAACCACAGAATGGGGAAGATGTCGAGAGTGGAAGAGGAGAAAAAGAGTTCTTGGAGATTGAAAGTATATATATGTGAGATTATTCACGCGTACCTCTTGAGCCATCCTTCTTACCCATATTTAAAAGATGGCCTCCGGTCTATGGCCTGCTCTTTTCCCGGAGATCATGGGGAGCCAATCTCTCCCATGATCGGCGATCGTGGATTGTCAATAAGCGGTTCCGGCCAGATCGGAGGCATGGCTGCAGGAATTGCACGCCATGATCATGGCATGATGAGTGTCGATTGTAACCATTGGTTACAGTTTCCTTTTTGGAATAGATTATGGTTCAACTTCGGGTTTCCCCTTGCGTGGGCCGAAGGCTTGATATTTTCTGAAGACCGGAGATCATGTCTATGACGGGGACCGAAGTTCGTGTCTTCGGAAGTCGATGAGTAGTTCAGACTTCGGCCAGGGCCAAAGGTGCTACCCGAAGGACTGGCCTTCGGATGTTGTAGTTCAGTGTGAAGCCTTGAGTTGCTTGCAGTTGGCCTTCGCTTAGTCCGAAGTCCATAGTCCGGAGAACCGGGGCTTCGATAAGTCGAACCGGAGCCTGGTTCGTAGCTGAACCAGGATATCCCAATAGGTAGAAACTCTGACAAATGACTACAAGCCATGTAATTTGAGATGGACTCCATGTAAATTAACCAGGTGTGGACTTTAGTTGGCGTCCCTATAGGTTTGACCCCAATAGGTTGTTTATTAGTCTTCAAGATGAATATTGAAGTAGATTGCCAACTTGCAACCTATAAGGTTGGGTTAGTGGTGATTGATTTCTGGCAAAGGCAAGAAATTATCTTTGAAGAAATCTTTTCACCTGTGGTAATACTCAAGTCCATTCAAATTATGCTTGCTAAAGTTGTATACTTTGATCTAGCAATTGGATTTCAAAACCTCTTACCTTAAAAAAAAGTATTTTGAGGATAAGGTTTACTTGACTCAACCAAAGAGCTTTGTCTCTAGTGGGAGAACAATTTTAGTATGCAAGCTTTGAAAATCCATTTATAGATTGGAGCAAGCTTTGGAGAGTTGGAACATCCATTCTAATGTGTTAGTCAAAAGAGATTGGATTCATCAAAAGGTGGATGAATCATGTGTACAAGAAAATAAGTGGGTGTACTATTTATCTTTTTAGTTTTGTTTGATGATTAGGAATGATACCTAATATTTCAAATCGATCATGACTTGGCTATCTAAGATGTTTTCATGAAAGACTTAGATAAAGTATCCTATTTACTAGGTATTTATATATCTATATAGATAGATCTAAAAGGATGTTTGGTTTGTTATAATCTTGGCTCAACATGGAGACTAGTAAAATAGTTTACTTGCCTATGTGATGCTATGTACCAGGCCTGATGGGGCTTATGCTTTAGGCATAGCTTGCAAGTTTTCAAGCTCATCTAGGAAAGGATTGTTAGAAAATAATGAAAAAAATTGTTCTTGTGAAAGGACTAAAGATGTTTTTCTAATATTTCTATAGGATCGGAGTAAATACTAAAAGGATATTTTGATTCTAGTTTTTAATAAGACCTAGATGATAACAAGTCTCTATTAAGGATATAGGTTTATCTTGAAAGGTATAGTAATGAGTTAGAAGAGTTTCCAATAGTAGAATATAGCTACCTCATTGAGCCAAATTATATTGTTGCTAAGTGAAGATACTTTAGAAAGCTGTCTGGATGAAAGCTATCTAGATGAAATAGTTCATCTCTAAATTGGACTTGATTCTAGAGTTTGAACCAAGGACTCGTTTGTTAACCCAAACACATCCTAAGACACTTCTATCGCATTTATAATGAGATGATAAAATAAATTGAATCACAGAACAATATAGCAAATCCATTGACTAAGGCCTTACTACAGTAGCTGTCTGATCATCATCCAAGGGTTTAAGATATTTAGATGATTGGTTTTAGTGCAAGTAGGAAATTGAAAGAATAGTACCCTACAAGCCAATTGCATGAGTGATATGGTGGGACTTTTCTAAGTAATCTTCTAACTCATGTTATGATAATATTCATGTTTCTATGGATTGAGGTATTATGATTCATCATTACAGCTATATCTTAATATATTTAATTAAGAGTATGATGAATCCCATAGATTTGGACAATGGTTTTAGAGCATAAAAAAGGAGTTCACGCTTGTGAGATCTAAAATTCTAAAATCCTAATCTAAATATTTCTGGTCGTAGGAGCATTGAGTCGATGATCAATGATCTAGATAGACTGGCACATCCTATATATGCTCAATGGAGAGGGTGGCTAATCTTACAAGCCACTTATGTAGAACACTAAAACAAAGATGTGATGCTCATTAACAAATGAGTTCATTGAATTGAACGATTGAGAGAGACCATCTTATGGAGCCTTATCTGCATGTCAAAAGATGGTTCTCTAAGTGGGAGTTGTGCAAGTAATCCTTAGACTTGAGATCACCATAGAACCTTGTGCACAAGAATCCATATTTTAGTTCATATTCATTCATGATAATTAAGTTATGAATGGGGTGCTATGGATATGGAAAAATATGTATGGAGGTTGTGAGTAGATCAATAAGAAATCAATCACTCCTAGTAAGAGGAGATATCATCCTATGTATTACATCTCTAGATGACTCTGAAAATCTCAAACCATAATAGGATGAATATTAGAAAGGTTTCTAATGTTTCATTATTGAGTCATCGCTGATTGATGGATAATTGAAAGGAATATATTAGTGAGTTTGACATGTTTCCATACATACACATTCAGGATGTAGGATGATTGAAGGATTGAATTGCATGGTCACTTGCCATTGAAGGGTATATTTAATATTTTTATCAAATTTCTCATCTTCCAAGTAGACATGATAAGTTGCTGGACATCAATCTTGCCTTGTAGTTTTTCATGAAGTGATTACTTCATGAGTCAATTAGAAAGGGTTCTAATTTAACAACATTGATTGGCACAATTTCGATCTTAATTGATTACAAGTGGTCCAATCGAATTAGGTCAACTTGCACCGAAACCTACTACTGACTAGATAGGAATAAAAAAGGTCACACATATTAAGGAATTGGCCAAGGACCCATTTGGTATGGTTGATTGAAAATTTGGATCCAATCAGGGTGACCAATAAGCATGCTAGCACATATGGAAACCCTAGCTCCTTGAATCATTTCGATTTGGGTTTGAATCTTGCAAATTTATAAAACCTAATTGACCTATTAGTTTATTAGGGTTTGAATGTGAGTTAGTCTCCACGGGCAGCCAAATATAGTTCCCAAATTCCTAGCCACATGCCTAAATCAAGAGTCCCAACTTGATGGGACTCTAGGCACCTAAATTGTAGGAGGGCATGTGATGCACTCTTGGCATGAGAATGGATTATGAATCCTTCTTTGATGGGTTTTAGAACTATTTGGCACGAAGAGGGGCTCTTCATCTACATTATCACTATTTTTGAGGCTTTTATTGGCTTTTATTTTGAGCGTGGAATGCCAGGAAAGGAGTTGGCACATACAAGGTTTCTGGTTATGTCTGAATGGGTGTGAGAGTCCTTCTACTTTAAACAAAAGAACATGCATTGTTTGGCCAGGAATTTTTCTTATTATGAATCAAATTTAAAATAGATTCCACATGGGATTTTTTAGGAATTTTTTAATGAACTTTAAATGCCTAAAATTCCTCCTCTAACTAGGCTGCATGCGTGAGAGTCTCTATGGTTGCGTGAAGGGATGCCAAGTTTTCCTTTAGTTTTAAAAAGAAAGATGCCTTATAAAATCAGGATTTTGTCCTTATTTGACTCATAGTCAGTGATAATTAATTGTGTCAAATATGGGAAGGATCTGATAATGACTAGATGATAAATAAAAACTTCTTCATAAATGTGTGCATGAAGTAATCTTAGGATGTATAAAGGACCATGATTTTTCCATTTATTTTAAATAGAAGGAGGTATCTTCTGATTAGATTCCTTACCCTATCTAGATCAATTTCAAATGAATATTCCACATGGTATTTTTTTAGGTTTTTTTGATCAATGAAAAATGCTGGAAATGCCCTCTGTTTGCATGCATACAAGGAGAAGCCTGAAGAGCCGTATCTACCAAATAAGGAGTCCTTCTACTAAGAGAATTATTAAATCTGATAACTCTCTTTCAAAAAGACTTGAAGAGGGGTTGTGATGCTACATTGGCACCCTTCTAACTCCATAAATATGGTACAATAGATAAGTTTTTGTGTGGATTTCCTTTTAGGACAAAGTGTTGTCCAACTTCCTATCTAGTCTAGGTATTAGGACATAGCCTAGTTATTTTAGGAAAAGAGCTAATCCTATGAAATCAAGGCTAGTAGAGGTCATAGAGGAGAACAGAAGCCTATGAAGTGTTTTAATTATTCAGAATGTATACCGATAGTCAGGATGATTAGATGGAGGCATCGACTTCAAGTATAAGGCTATGTAAGTTCTAAGGGCTAGGACTCTTGAAGCAAGATTTGTGGATAGTGATATCCTTAGTACAGTTCCTGTATGAATCACCATTAGAGGATAGACATTTGTGCATTTATGAAAAATTTAGCAAGACAGGTAAGTCTCAATACCCTCTTATTATATTTTGTATTTTGATTATATTATCAAGGTATATCTTGGGTATTAGGGTTTCGGTGCACAAGGGTGTTTTGAATAAAATTTTTAAACACTACTTTTATTGTGCTTGCTGAAACCCAACAACCATTCCCTTCTTAGTGAATGTGGATGCAGACTTCTTTATATCTGCCTCCATCATGACATAGTCGACCAACTCTTTGACCTCTCAGGCTTCGATGAAGTCATCGGGGCCTTCCCTTTCCCTTTGATCTCCACTCTATCCTAAGGACTCGACCACATTGATGTTGCAGCCAAGGATGGTGCCACTATTGTTAGGGGTGCCAGTGCTGAGGATGAAGATGAACTATAGAAATTGATGTCAGGATGTCTATCACCTTATCATCATCCATGGTGGTAGAAGCTTCAATCGGGCATGGTGCTGGTGCCCTCGTGAAACTGATGGGCCTCTAAGAGCTACTCGAGACTTTTTGGACACCGCCTTCTTTGGATGTGAAGCCCCTCCTTCAGCTGTAGCCCTCTTCTTCTTAAGATTCTGTAGGGTCTCTAGTGAAACCTTCATATATACAAAAGACTGAGTATAGGACTTAGCAAAAATAATGGTAGATGAATGAAAAGGACAAACTTCAAAGACTTAGTGAATTGATGGGGCAGAGCTATGTATCATACAAGCTTTGCTTTGATAGCAGATCCCACTACTGAGGGATCTCCATGTTATGTAATATGTTAAAGTCCTCTTCATCAGCAACGAAGACCTCATTATTCTTATTTGGTGATTTATTGGGCTCGCCCCAAATTTAATAGATTCCTTGGGGGGTGTTGCCGATCTCGCCGCCGCGCCCGTGGCCTCGGAATCGCCGATCCGACTAGACCGTCCTGCCCTGGGGCCTCCTGGCTGGACCGGACCTGCAAAGCAAGGTCAGAAGATCCTGGCCGGGGATCCCGGCGAGGGAGCTCCGACGATCAAGTTAGTAGGCGGCGAGAGGGAACAGATTCTCTGGGATGGGCCCCCGAAGGAGTCCCAGACTCAGAGAATTTACTAACAAGAAAGATGCCAGAGAGACCAGAAACCCGGCTGGATTCCTTTGCCGAGCTCACGCCAAGCGATCCCCTCTCGGGACCTTGGATCTTACTCTGGGAGCGAGCTTCCAGCCTCTGTTTCTTACTTCTCTTACATCACCTGGTCGTCTCTTCTCTCCTTCCTTTTATCTCCTCCCGCCGCCTGCTCGTTTTTTGCTCCCGGGAGGCTCCCCTTGTCGCTCTCGTCGCCCTCCCTCCGTCCTTTTCTCTTTTCCCTTCTGGTTCAGAGGGCCAGGCGGCTTTCCGGCCTCGTTTTCCGAGCCTAGCGGGGAAAGAGTAAGGGAGGGGGGGCTGGCTGGGTGGCCGACCAGACCTCGAGCTGAGTGTGGGCGCTCTCCTTCCCAGGTGCCGGCGCTGTCCGTTAACGGACCCTGTTTTGTCAGAACCGCATCTCTCGACTACGGAACCTGTCGGGCCGACGTAAGTGATGTTTCGCGTGTCACCGCCATCCGTACGAGGTGCCTTCCTCGGGGTGCGGCGCGCACGGCTCGAGGGTCAACCTCGGAGCCTGCGCCTCCACCCTTTGGACCTTCTCTGTACGAGCTGCCTGACCTCGGCCGAGGTGGACCCCTCCCGGGTAGACACCTGGCGGGGCGGCAGAAGGACGCTCAGCTTTGGCCAAGGTGGTCCCGTCTCCGGGGGCCACCTGGCGAAGGAGCGAGAGGGCCCGGCTCAACCTCGGTCGAGGTGGGACCGTCTCAGGGTGCCACCTGGCGAGGGAGCGGGGGAGCAGCCGACCTTGGCCAAGGTGGACCCCTCCTGGGTGGACACCTGGCGGGGCGGCAGAAGGATGCTCGGCTTCGGCCGAGGCGGTCCCGTCTCCGGGGGCCACCTGGCGAAGGAGCGAAGGGGCCCAGCTCGACCTCGGCCGAGGTGGACCGTCTCTGGGTGCCACCTGGCGAGGGGGCGGGGGAAGCTCGGGCCGAGCTCGACTTCGGACTTGTGGGAGCCACAGCTGACTCGGCCGAAAACCTCCACGTGGCTCGAATCACGCCCGACGGGATCTGAGATCGACCACGTCATCATTACGGCCGTAACAGTTGCCCCCCAATCCAACGTTCCGTTGGGGCGCTGTGGAACGAAACGTTGGGATTAAATGCGGATATGACATGGGGAGGCGAAGATCTTGCATCATAATTGCCACGATCCTCGTCGCCGTTTCTCGGTACGCCCGAAGCCCTATAGGAGGCCGCCACGCGTTGCTTACTCGCCCGCAATAAATGCATCGCTTCGAAGCAGAGGCCGTTTCCCTGCTAACGAGGCATCGGTGTCGGGCATGCGTCCATGCGGCGATCATCCAATGGCCCAGAGCGGAATGGTGGGTACGGCGGCTGTCGATTGAGTTTGAAAAGGATGGGACTTTCCGGAATGAGGCCTTTTCCCTTGCTCCGTGGGCGGTTTGCTGCAGGCTAATTTCCACTGCCCCGCGTTCGCATAGTGCATTTTCGGTGAGTGCCCTCATTTTCTTCTTTGTCCTCCTCTTCTCTCTCGATGAATTTTTCTTGCTTTCTTCTTTGTCATGGCGCGCCGTCGCCATGTTTCCTCCAATCCGGACGAGGCCGGTCCATCCCGGCCGAGGACTCCATCTTCTTCCTCCTCGGAGGGGAAGTGATCCCGGAGGAGACCCGCAGGCGACTGCAACCTGGGGGTATCACTATTAGCATCCCCAGGGGTGTCAGGTCTCCTCCCGTCGCTTCTGCTCTTCCACTTTCTTCCCTTCCTCCTCCGACTCTTCTTTCTGCTGGTCCCTCCGGTCATGCTTCCACAATGACCGAAGGCGACCTTTCTTTGCTCCGGGAGGTCTATGGCATCCCGAGGTCAATCCGTCTGCTTGCTCCGCGGCCCGGGGATCGCGTCACCATGAGTGGCCCCGGCCGCATAGCCTTCTACGAGGACTTCCTTCTCGGGGGTCTTCGGTTTCCTCTGCATCCCTTTTTCGTTTCCTTCCTTAGCCACTTCCGTCTCGTCCCGGCCCAGTTGGCTCCCAATGCCATCCGGGTCATCTTCTCTTTCATTGTTTTTTGTCACTTTCATGGGTTTGTTGCTTGTTTCTCCCTCTTCAGGGCTCTGTTTACCCTGAAGAGGTACTCCACTGATGACGGCTGGTGGTACATCTCGCCCCGGCCCAGGTGTCTCCGGTTCGACCTCCCTTCTTCCATCAAGGGCTGGAAGAACCGGTTCTTTTTTGCCTCGGTCGAGGACGTTGACTGGGCCTGGAGCAAACCGGATCGATCTCCGAACCGGAACTCCCAGGTCGAGTCGGCGGACCAAGAGGCCTACTCCCAGCTCCTGAGCGATGTGGTCCCGGCGCTCGAGATTTTGCTCTCAGAGCAGAACTTGTTTGAGGCTGGGATCAGTCCCATCCGCGAGCCGGGTGAGACTCAGTCTTCTCCTGACCTCTGTATTCTTCCTCTTTTTTAGCCGAGCTGACTGACCTCTTTTTCCTTTGTGTTGCAGGCATGAAATTCTCACTGGAGAACCTCCTGGAGGGCACGGCCCAGAGGGACGTCGTCGAGGTGGATGAGCCTGCGGCGAAGAGGGCTCGTACCGAGGCGAGCCAGGAGGTCGTGCCGGCGATCGTGCCCAGCCCGGTGGCTGCTGCTCCCCCGCCCAGGCTGCCTCGAGGCGGGGCCATCGATGCTCCAGCCGTCCGACTCGGCGGTGCTGCCGACGAGGGGGCCCCACCGTCAGCAGTTCCGCCCCGCGCACCGGCCCCATCATCGCCGCAGCGCCGACGGCGCCGCCTGCGACCTCAGCCGCCCATCGACGGCGGTTCCTGCTGGAGGGTCAGTCACCGTCGCAGCCGACCTGACGGCTCCGCCGTCGGTGATCACCAACCGGTGCTCGGTAATCCGCGACAAGGGGCTCACGGAGAAAGTGATTGAGTACGCCTCCACCTCCCGGGACCGCCGATCTCGAGGCGGCAGGGACTACGCCGACGCCCTGCTCGGGATCCTCCCACAGCTCTTCACGGTAAGTCCGAACTCAGACTTTTCTTATCCTTTGTGACCTCGATTAGCCTTTCTACTAACCTGATCTTTTTGCTGTGCAGATTGGGAACGACGTGCTCCTGCTGAGGAACTTCCTCGCAGGGTACGCGAAGAAGGATGCCGAGAAGGAAGAGAAGCTCGGCAAGCTCGCGGCCGACGTCAAAGACCTCATGGAGAAGGGGGTCGAGCTGCGAGCGAACAACCAGGCCCTCCAGGCGGACCTGGCACGCGCCGAGGAGCACATTAAGGACCTGGAGTCCTCTCTGTCCGAGGAGAGGATCTCCCATCAGCGTCGCGTGGAGGAGGACGCGGCTGAGAGGGCTCGCCTCCAGGCCCATTCTCAGTAGCTGGAGCGCCAGCTGGAAGAGGCCAGGCGGGAGGCGAGTGCGGCGAAGGAGCGGGGCGCCTACGTCAACGGGCTCCTGGAAGCCGCGAAGCGGGAGGCACAGGAAGCCGTCCCGAGGTTCCGGGCTTCCGACGAGTACATCTCGGAGGTCCGGGAGGCCGCTGTGGACTCCTTCCTGAAGGGGTTCCAAGTGTGCCAGGAAAAGTGGGGTCCTTCTACCCTGAGCTCGACCTCAGCGGGTTGGTGCTCGGAGGTAGAAGGCAAGGACCCGACGGCAGGGCTTTCGGCGCGGCCGGCGTCATAGCTGTGGCCCCGGCGAGCGACACGGCCAAAGATCCGGAGCGGCCCCCTGAGCCAGCAGCCGCCGACGGCGAGGATGTGGAGCGCACGACCCCGGCTGAGGACCCCGCCACCGTGCCAAACTGAACTGTGCATCTTTTTCTTTTTTGTTTGTTTTCTTTTGGGGACCCCCGGCCTGTCGGGACTCCCTGTTTGTACTTCCCCTTCTTGAATCAATGAAGATCTAATTTGGCCATGTCTCGACCTCGCTTTTCATTTTTTCTTCTTCTCCCTTTTTTTTTTTTTTTTTTTTGACATGCTGATGTGGAGTGCCGAGACGAGGGTGGACCTGGTCCCATCCAGCGTTCAGATCAAAGTCCGGGGCATTCCCGACCGGACGGTAGCAAGAGTAGGCCTTGAGCGGGCCCTTCTTTGGGCTTGCCTTCGTGCTCGCGTTGGGCGAACCAGGTTCTGCCCTCATCTCCCAGACCGAAGTCCGGGACTTCCGGACTGAACCCCAGGGCCACAGGCTTTTTCAAGCCTTGCGCGGCTTGCCGAGCTGTTCTCCGTGCTCGCGTGGGCGAACTGGGTTCTGCCCCGCCTTCCAGACCGAAGTCCGGGACTTCCGGACTGAACCCCGGGCCGCAGGCTTTCTCAAGCCTTGCGCGGCTTGCCGAGCTGTTCTCCGTGCTCGCGTGGATGAACTGGGTTCTGCCCCGCCTTCCAGACCGAAGTCCGGGACTTCCGGACTGAACCCCGGGGCCGCAGGCTTTCCCAAGCCTTGCGCGGCTTGCCGAGCTATTCTCCGTGCTCACGTGGGTGAACTGGGTTCTGCCCCGCCTTCCAGACCGAAGTCCGGGACTTCCAGACTGAACCCCGGGGTCGCAGGCTTTCCCAAGCCTTGCGTGGCTTGCCGAGCTGTTCTCCGTGCTCGCGTGGGCGAATGGGTTCTGCCCCGCCTTCCAGACCGAAGTCTGGGACTTCCGGACTGAACCCCGGGGCCGCAGGCTTTTCCAAGCCTTGCGCGGCTTGCCGAGCTGTTCTCCATGCTCGCGTGGGCGAACTGGGTTCTGCCCCGCCTTCCAGACCGAAGTCCGGGACTTCTCGCTTTCTCTGGCCTTCGGCCACAGTCGTGTGTGCCAAACTCAGAGTCATGCGCCGGTTTCCCTACGTGGTGAGAAAGAGCGTTTGAAGCAAAGAAACTTTATTGCAGGAGTGGGGAACCTTACATTACTGATAATACATCCTTAGATTCGAGGCGTTCAACGTCCGGGGGAACCTGGCCCCTCCCAATTCCTCCAAGTAGTAGGCACCGTGGGGGAGGGCTTCTGCTACCCGGTATGGGCCTTCCCAGTTCGGTGAGAGCTTCCCGCACTCTCGTGGCTGAGAAGCTTCAGCATGCCAAAGGACCAGATCTCCAGGACGAAAGGACTTCGGCCGCACTCGGGAGTTGTAATACCTGGCCACTCGCTGCCTATACGCCGCCATCCGAACTCGGGCCTTGTCCCTCGTCTCTTCAAGAAGGTCAAGGTTGAGCATCATTCTAGCGAGGTTCTCCGTCTCGTCATATTGCTCCACACGCAGTGTGGGTAGGCTGAGCTCAATCGGGATGACCGCTTCGGCTCCGAAGATGAGGTTGAACGGGGTCTCATCGGTCGCCGTCCTCGGAGTGGTATGGTACGCCCAAAGGATGCTGGGGAGCTCCTCCATCCATCTGCCCTTGGCCTGGTCCAGCCGCGTGCGGAGGCCCTGCAAAATGGTCCTGTTCGTGACCTCGGCTTCTCCATTGGTCTGAGGATGCGCCACCGAAGTGAAGCGATGCCGGATGCCGAGGTCGTCGCAGAACTTTTCAAACTCCCGGCAGTCGAATTGGCGCCCGTTATCAGTGATCACGGTGTGGGGGAGGCCGAAGCGGCAAATGATTGACTTCGTGAAGTAGTCGATGGCCACGATCAGGAATTTCTGCTGTCCAGACGCCGGTGGGAATGGGCCCAAAAGGTCCATTCCCCATTGGGCGAATGGCCACGGAGCTGAGCTGGGAGATTAGATTGGAGGGCTGCCGCTGTACCACGGCGTGCCGCTGGCACCGATCACACTTCTTCACAAAATCGGCGGCGTCCTCCTTCATCGTCTCCCAAAAGTAGTCCTGACGGAGGGCTTTGTAGGCTAACGCTCTGCCCCCCACATGGTTCCCACAGATGCCCTCGTGAATCTCCTGGAGCAAGAGTCTGGCTTCCGTGGGTCCCAGGCATTTAAGGAGGAGGTAGGAGTAGGATCTCCGATATAGTTACCCATCCATCAGGACGAACCGCGCGGCCTTCTTTCTGATGAGGCGGGCCGCTACACGGTCCTCTGGCAGGGTACCACTGGTTATGTATTCGGCGTACTTGTCCATCCAGCTGGGCTCAAGGCTGACCTGATGGACCTCTACTGGGGTCTCGTAGCTTGGGGCCTTGAGGCGCTCCACATGAGCGCGCCCCAGCATTGAGTCCGGTAGGGTCGCCAGCCGGGAAAGAGTGTCCGCACGGGCGTTCTCCCTGCGGGGGATGTGGAAGATGTGGAAGCGCCGAAAACCGGCCATGCCCGCTTTGACAAGCTCCAAGTACTTCGTGCACGGCATATTCTCCGGAGACCTGTCCCGCCACGAGCTCGGAGTTAGTGAAGGCTTTGAGGTTAGCGATGCCCAGCTCGTGAGAGACCCTCAGCCCGGCGAGGAGCGCCTCGTACTCCGCCTGATTGTTTGTCGCAGCGAACTGGAAACGGAGCGCGCATTCGGCGACGACCCCACCGCTGTTGGCGAGAATGAGTCCGGCTCCGCTCCCGCCAGAGTTCGAGGCTCCATCTACGTGGAGGATCCACGCATCCTCTCCGGGCTCCTCGGGACCCGTTTTCAGCTGCTGGTGCGAGGGGCCCTCCTCGGGCTCCTTGCCTAAGCCTGCACACTCGACCAAGAAGTCGGCTAGCACCTGCGCTTTCATGGCCGACCTTGGCCTGTACGCGATGTCGAACTCGCTGAGCTTCAGTGCCCACTTCACCAATCGCCCCGATGTGTCGGGTCGGCTGAGCACCGCTTTCAGCGGCTGATCCGTCAGGACGACGATGGGATGTGCTTGGAAATAGGGCCTGAGATGCTGAGCAGATACTATTAACGTAAAAACGAGCTTCTCGGGCCGAGAATACCTGAGCTTCGCATCGCGGAGAAGTTTGCTGGTATAGTACACCGGTCGCTGGACTCCTTGGTCGTCGGTCCGAACCAGGACCGAACTGACGGCCTCCGGGGTGACCGCCAGGTAGAGGATGAGCTCCTCCCCCTCCTCGGGCCGGGAAAGCAGTGGCGGCGATGCGAGCATCTTCTTCAGCTCTTCAAAGGCCCCCTGGCACTCCTCGGTCCAGGCGAAGTCGTTCATCTTCCTCAGCACCTTGAAAAAGGGTCGGCAGCGATCGGCCGACCTGGAGATAAAACGGCTAAGGGCCGCAACCCGGCCAGTGAGTTACTGCACTTGCTTCTTGGAGGCGGGCTGCTCCATGTCCAGGATGGCCTGGACCTTTTCCGGGTTGGCTTCAATTCCTCTCTAGGTCACCATGAATCCCAGGAACTTCCCAGCGGAGACGCCGAAGGCGCACTTCGCCGGATTCAGCTTCATCTGATGATGTCGGAGGTTGCCGAATGTCTCCGCCAGGTCAGCCACGTGGTCCGAATCGGGCTTGCTCATCACCAGCATATCGTCCACGTACTCCTGCATGTTGCGGCCGATCTGGTCTTTGAAGATTTGTTGACCAGACGCTGGTACGTGGCCCCGGCGTTCTTGAGGCCAAACGGCATCACCTTGTAGCAAAAAGTTCCACGGTCGGTGATGAAGGCAATGTGCTCCTCGTCCTCCGGGTTCATTCGGATCTGGTTGTATCCGGAGAAGGCATCCATGAAGGACAGGAGGCGATGCCCCGAGGTGGTGTCGACCAACTGGTCAATCTTTGGAAGGGGGAAGCTGTCCTTCGGGCAAGCTCGGTTGAGGTCGGTGTAGTCTACACAGATCCTCCACTTACCACTGCTCTTCCTTACCATGACCACGTTCGCCAGCCAGTTGGGATATTGGACTTCTCGCACAACGCCGGCGGCGAGGAGTTTCTCCACCTCCTCGTTGATGGCCCTCTGTCTCTCCATGGCGAAGCTCCTCTTCTTCTGGCGGACAGGCGGCAGCTCGGATCCACGTTCAGCCTGTGCGTAATGACCTCGGGGGGAATGCCCAGCATGTCGGCCGCTAACCAGGCAAACACGTCCGCGTTCGTGCGGAGGAACTCCAGCAGGCGGGTCCGTTCTTCTTCTGGGAGTTGCACCCCGATCTGCACTGTCTTCAACGGGTCCAAACCGAGGGGATAAGTCAACAGGCATTCTACAGGGCCTCCCCTGGGTTCCTTCTCCTTAGGTCGAGGTCGTCAACGTCGGGGCCGAGCTCCGCGCCCCGGGCGCCCGGGACTGTCTGGAGTTAATGCGGGACTAGCTGGGTCGTCCCCCTCATCACCCCGAGCCCGGAAGACGTGGGGAACTGCACCAACAACCTCTTCGTGGAAATCATGGCGTCCAGTTGGTTGAGCCCGGGATGCCCGAGAATCGCATTGTAAGGCGAAGGGAGCTTGACAACGATAAACGTCATCAGGATGGTCGTCTGCCGAGGTGGGGATCCAGCGGTGACTGGGAGAGTGATCTCCCCTTCGACCCCCACCGAGTCCCTGGTAAAGCCTACCAGGGGGGTGTGCACCGGCCTCAGCTGATCATGGGACAAATTCATTCGAGAGAAAGCATCGTAAAAAAGCACGTCAGCCGAGCTTCCACTATCTACCATAATTCGGTGTACAGGATGCTTCGCGATGGTCATCTCGACCACCACGGCATCATTGTTTACATTCTCGTTTTCCTTCCCCTTCTCAGAAGGGGGTACATTCTCCGGATTCCCGATCTCCCGGGCTCTCTTTGCCGCCTGCCCGACCCCAAGTGAGATCATGCCCACCAGCTTCTCCGTCGGGCGGTTGTCGATTGCAGGAACTGGGGGTAAGGCCACGAGCGGCTGCCCCTCCGCCGGGACCTCGTTCCTGATGAACTTCCTGAGGTAGCCCCTCTTGATCAGCTCCTCGATCTCCCGCTTCAGGTTGCGACACTCCTCTGCATCGTGGCCGTGCTCGCGGTGGAACTGGCAGTACTTTGTTTTGTCCGGGTACCTCTTGGGTTCTGAGGAGGGGGTCGGCGGAGGTAGTGCTCGCCCTCAATTTCCATGAGAATTTTTGTTCGGGGGGCGAGGAGAGGGGTGAACTTCCGCTCCGGAATGGCCTCGCCCTTTGACCTCGGATTCGAGCAAGGGTCGGCAGATGGCCCGGGCTTCCGAGCTCCTGGAATATCCCTCGGGGATGGCCTCTTCGGAGTCTTCCCGTCTAGCTCTCGACGGGTGCGGTCGGCCTCCTCCGCTCGGATGTACTTGTGGGCACGGAGGAGGAGCTCGGAGTACGTCCTGGGGGGCTTTTTGTCCAGGGAGTAGGTCATGCGGGACATCTTGAGCCCGCGCTTCAAGGCCAGCATGGCGACGGGCTCGTACAGACTGTAGATTTCCAGGGCTGCGATCTTGAACCGGGTGATGTAGTCTCGGAGCAGCTCCTGGTCCTGCTGGCGGATGGAGAAGAGGCTATCCACCTCTCTTGGCACCTTCCGACAAGCGTCGAAGTCTGCCACAAACTTCCCTTCCAACTGGTGGAAGGAGCAAATAGATCCGGGCTCGAGGCGGGCGAACCAGACTCGAGCGGCCTTCCGGAGGGTAGCGGGGAAGGCGATGCACAAAAGGGCGTTAGTGGCTCCCTGGACCCTCATGAGAGCCTTGTAGCTCTCCAGATGGTCTAGAGGGTCGGTGGTTCCGTCGTAGGGATCCACCTGCGGCATGCGGAACCGGTTCGAAATCGGCTCCGCCTGGATTTCTTTAGAGAAGGGGGGACGGGAGTCGTAGCCCGCCGGGTCCGCGGATGACTTCTGCAGGTCGGCAAATCGGCGGGCAAACTCCGCCAACTTGCGCTCATGCTCCTCCAGGCGCCTCTCGGCCTGGCGCCTGATGGCCTCGTCGATGGAATCTTCCACCGAGGCCGCTGGTGAAGGGGGCGCCGATTGGTCCCGGCGCAAAGTCACGCCTCGGCGTCGCTTGCTGCGATGCGCCGTCTCGGCTTCATCGGCCGGGGATCGACTCTCGTGATCAGCCGAACCGGAGTAGTTTCTTTTCGCGGGGGTTTGGTGGCTCCCGCGGGGGTTGGAGACTACCCTCGGGTGGGACGGCCTGCCCTGAATGGAGCGCAGGCTCCCACGTGGCCCCGCGGCCCGAGCCGCGGGGGTCCCTGGCTGCAGCTGCGTGGCCAGGGAGCACTGCTGGTGTTGTAGCTACCGAACCGCCGAGGTCAAGGTCTGCAGCTGTTGGATGACGACCGTGAGGGGCCCGTCCGCCGAGGTCGGCTGTGGCGGAAAAGGAGGGGGAGCTGGGAGCTCCCTCTCCGGGCTGTGGGTCCCTTGAGGGGAGGGAACCTCCCCCACACGGCTGGTGGATGCCTCGTGCCCATGAGTGACCACCATTGTCGGAAAGCACTTTGTCTGCAGAAAGCTAGCTCCCACTAGGGTGTTGTCCTGCCCCCCTACCTGGCGTGCCAATCTGTTGCCGATCTCGCCGCCATGCCCGTGGCCTCGAAATCGACGATCCGACTAGACCGTCCTGCTCCTGGGGCATCCTGGCTGGACCGGACCTGCAAGGCAAGGTCAGAAGACCCTGGCCGGGGATCCCGGCGAGGGAGCTCCGACGATCAAGTTAGCAGGCGGCGAGAGGGAACAGATTCTCTGGAACGGGCCCCCGAAGGAGTCCCAGACTCAGAGAATTTACTAACAAGAAAGATGCCAGAGAGACCAGAAACCCGGCTGGATTCCTTTGCCGAGCTCATGCCAAGCGATCCCCTCTCGGACCTTGGATCTTACTCTGGGAGCGGAGCTTCCAGCCTCTGTTTCTTACTTGTCTCACCTCACCTGGTCGTCTCTTCTCTCCTTCCTTTTATCTCCTCCCGCTGCCTGCTCGTTTTTTGCTCCCGGGAGGCTCCCCTTGTCGCTCTCGTCGCCCTCCCTCCATCCTTTTCTCTTTTCCCTTCTGGTTCAGAGGTCCAGGCGGCTTTCCGGCCTCGTTTGTCGAGCCTAGCAGGGAAAGAGTAAGGGAGGGGGGCACTGGCCGGGCGGCCGACCAGACCTCGGGCCGAGTGTGGGTGCTCTCCTTCCCAGGTGCCGGCGCTATCCGTTAACGGACCCTGTTTTGTCAGAATCGCGTCTCTCGACTGCGGAACCTGTCGAGCCGACGTAAGTGATGTTTCGCGTGCCGCCGCCATCGTATGGGGCACCTTCCTCGGGGTGCGGCGCGCACGGCTCGAGGGTCAACCTCGGAGCCTGCGCCTCCGCCCTTTAGGACCTTCTCTGTACGAGCTGCCTGACCTCGGCCAAGGTGGACCCCTGTGGACACCTGGCGGCAGGCGGCAGAAGGATGCTCAGCTTTGGCTGAGGTGGTCCCGACTCCGGGGGCCACCTGGCGAAGGAGCGAGGGGGCCGGCTCGACCTCGGCCGAGGTGGGACCGTCTCAGGGTGCCACCTGGCGAGGGAGCGGGGGAGCAGCCGACCTTGGCAGGTGGACCCCTCCTGGGTGGACACTGGCGGGGCGGTAGAAGGACGCTCGGCTTCGGCCGAGGTGGTCCCGTCTCCGGGGGCCACCTGGCGAAGGAGCGAAGGGGCCCGGCTCGACCTCGGCCGAGGTGGACCGTCTCTGGGTGCCACCTGGCGAGGGGGCGGGGGAGCCCGGGCCGAGCTCGACTTCGGACTTGTGGGAGCTGCAGCTGACTCGGCCGAAAACCTCCACATGGCTCGAATCACGCCCGACGGGATCTGAGACCGACCACGTCATCATTACGGCCGTAACAGGGGGTATCAGAGAAGAAAAAAAAAATACCTACTCTTCTAGTTATGGATTGAAGAGGGAAGATTTTTAAGGAAGGTGCAACCCTTGCAAGGATCGATGAACCACTAGCCCTTGTTGTTGAGTGCTGCTTTAAAAAAACAATGCTTAGAACAGAGAAACCCTAGGTTGGGTCCCGATCATGTAACACAAAACAACAAATGAAACTATAAACTAGAAGGAGTTAGGAGCAAGTTGAGTAGGAGCTACTCGGTAAAAGTTAAGAATATTCACAATAAAAAAGGTGAAAAGGAAATCGGAGGCCTACACAAAGAAACTCCTTATACAGGAAGATTCTGCTTGGTGAACTTGACGTGACTCGGTCATCAAGCCCAGTGACGAAAACCTGAAACTAACTAGAGAACTGATGTTATTTCCAAAGTCAAAGGGCATCCACCTCAATCATCATTGAGATGGTGCTCACCAGATTGGGAAGAATGGGAGCATCTAGACTAGCAGATTGACTAGTTCGAAGTACTTCTCAGAAAGATGAAGTGCTCACCTTGCTAAGATCTGAGGAGGCAGTTTCTTTCCAGGAAGACTTCCTGGGAACCTTGAAGTTGAGAGGCATGGCTTACCGAGTAACTCTGCTCCTTGTAGTAAGATATCCCGACAACAAGGAAGGAATATAAGAAGAAGATTAAGCAAAAAGTGGAAAGAAGAAATTGTTGGAAAAAGTTCTAACTCGAAAACACTTCATAGGTTTTCAAAAATGGTAGAAGCTACCTAATACAGCTCTATTGGAAGAATCCTAAGGAGATCTTAAAGCCCTAAAACAGGCCCTAAAAGAGTCCAAAGAAGAAAAAGTGAAGAGGTAGAAAAGAACAGGAAGGTGGAAAGAGCCCAAACCTAGAAACAAAGAAGACTCCCAGGGAGAAAAGGATTTGAAGTGCAAAGCCTTCTTCTCTCTCTCCTCTGCTGCTCCATGAAAAAGGAGATCTCTACAATAATGGCAGGGGATCCCTATTTATACATCATTTCAATAGTCGAGATCAAAGTCCTTGATTCGATCAAAGCTATCAGATCTCGACATGTAGCCCATTCACAGTTGACTAGCATTGCATCGCTTTGAAAAAATAACCAGTAGATTAATTTTCATTTCGGGTTCCATGCATATCATTTATATGCTATAGTTATCAAGCCACATGGTGCATCCCCATTAACTAAGAAGAATCAGATGAATCACCAGCTATTTTAAGAGTTATTGCATAGTTATTTCGAGCTCTATGCCAATGATTTATTTGCCCATCACTATCGAGGCGATAAAATAGCTGGTGGTGACTTCCAAGAGAGTAGTTAATGCTTGGATATCAAGAAGATTTGTTTTATCCCCAAGATCGAAGAGATAAGTACTGCCTTCGTTCAGATACACAAAGCTAAGTAAACTACTCGACAACGTTTTGGACTTGAGGGTAGGGGCAATAGTTATGATGACTATTTACTTGATCTTGAGGACTAACCAAATGTCTGACTACTTACTAGATTTCCAACTACATCAACTAAGATCAAGTAAAGTAAGAAAAATAAAATATAGACAGGTAGATAAAATAAGGATAGATACCTAAACTAGATATGCTCGTTCATTGATAGGTACTTCCATGAAAAGCGACCCTTTGTTCCTTTGGGCTAGGTGTGTTTTTAGTTCAGCATGATCTTCATGTTTCAACCTAAAGTTCTTGTAAAATTGGTTCTTCCCCCAACTTAGTCCTAAACTTGAAAAGAAGGTAAATACACTAAAAAAAAAAAAAAAATTAAATACAAAAACTGGTTTACCTCCTAATAAGTGCTAAGTTTAATGTTTTCAACCATACCTCTCAAAGTGCTTAAACTATTCCTATCCGAATCTTGACATGGATTTATAATTTCCTATGTGATTCAGGATTAACTTCAGAGTACTTCCTATATTGGACCATTGAGTGGCTATTTTCCTGATAGCTAACAACTCTTTCTCTATAATTAGATCTAGGTATAACTTAAGTACCAGTTGGGATTCTAAAGGACCTAGATCTACGTACTTGATATGCTTGATGTGCTAAGGGAGTATTTTAGGATTTTCTTTTGATGCCTTTTTTTTAGGCAAAGGTTCAACCAACGTCATAAGGGGTCCAACTAATAATTCAAGTCGTGGTTGTGTTTGATGGTCACTAGGTATAGATACCTCATTAATATTTTCTATTTCAGTATCTCTACCAATTCTTCAATCCTGAATATTTTCAATTGATCATATCAGTCTTTTTGTTCAAGTTCATGACTATTTTGGACTTTAGGATCAACTTCAAATTGGCTTAGTAATCTAACCTCTTCTTGTTTATTGAAAATTTTAACTAGCTGACCTAACTGCATTTCTAGACGGGCAATTGTCTAAGTTATGGAAAATTACAAGCTAGCTCGTGGTTTATATAAAATCATTTAGGGTAGTTAAATTTTGGCCCGTGGTTTGCATGAAATTATTTAGAATGATTGTAGTATCTAAGATTGATTGTGCCAAGACTTCTAAACTCTTTTTTAAAATATTGACTCCTTCCTCAAGGTCTAAATCTGATTGATTGTTCAATATTCGGTTGGACCCTCGGTAAAGGCAAATCAAAAATATGGGTTCCTAATGGTGCATATTTTAACCACACAAAATTTGAATAATTTTCTCACCTTGCGTTATAGGTTGGTGCATAGGGTTCAGTCATATATTTTTCATTAAGTGCACTCCCTGATGTGAACCCATTTTGGATTGGATACATCAAGTAAGGACACTCCTCTATAATATAATCTGGTGCATCACATGCATTTCACATGGGTGCATGCACATGGTTAGTGATATGTCCTTGGTATTCTAGGACTTCAATTATGCAGGTCAAAGTTGCAAACACATCTTCTTTCAACTCCCTTCTATAATTATTTGCATCTTCAAATCTAGTAAATTTAGGATGTATGTCAATCAGTTGAGATCTATTCATAAAATTGTTAGCTATGAATCTACTTCTAGACGATTGGATAGAGTCAATTAGGTAATAATAATCCTATAAGGTTTTAGGTCATACATTGGAGTCCATTTCTCTCATAGAGTACCAATAGTCCCTTAGGATTTTAGGTTGAGCACTGGAATCCATTTCTCTCATGGTGTACTACTAATCCCTTAGGGTTTTAGGTTAAGCACTAGATTTTATTTCTCCCTCAGTGATCTTATAATCTTATAAGGCTTAGATTATATCTGACCAATCATCATTTTATCTTAGCAAAAATTAATAATATATATTTTTATAAATTTATATTTATTTCTTTCAGATGAAGAAAAGAAAAGAGAGAGAGATAGATAAGAAGAGAGTTCTAAAGATGAGTCCTAAATCTATAAATAATAGAGAATGGTGTTTTAATTAAGTTAAAATTTTGTTAACAAGCAAGTCATCAAAATAAATTAAAACTCTACTTAGTTTATTCTACATGTAGACAGCTCCTAACTACCAAGGCTACCTTGGAGCACTCCAAGTCAAAAACTAACTAACCAACTAGCTAAGGGTCAGGTCGGTGGGGGTCATCCCATTGGTTTCCTTAGACACCAAATAAAATTAGCCATGTTAGTCAACATAACCAATTAAAGAATCACCTTCTTTTAGGACTATATCATCTTAAACTACTTTCCTAGATACTAATCAATTAGCTAATCTTGATCCGATCTAATTCTTTCGGGTGCCTTGTCCTAATAAGCTTAAGTATTCTAGATGTCAATATCTAATTAATTTTAAATTAAAAACTTGGGTTGATACAATATACAGGATGATGGTTTGTGGGCTAATGAAGGGTAATGAAATCCCACCTTGTTTATGGGTTAATGCCTTTAGAGTATTTTATGAGATATGAAATACAAATAAAACAAGATGTCAAAATAAGTTAGAAAGTCTTTAGGATTTTTATTTATTTCTTTAAATTAAATAAATTTTATTAAAATGTATTTTTTGGGTGGTTATTTAAGGTAGTTAAATTAAAAGAGAAACTTAATTGTGTTTGGAGTCAACTTGTGAACAAAAAGGATTCTTTAAAATAAGAATAAAAGGTAATCTAAAAAATAAAAAATTAAATTAAATCAATAATTTAAAGAAGGCAATAAATTTAATAAAAGTAATAAATAAAAATAATTTTTTGAGAAACAATCGTGCCTAAATTTTTGGCAATAGTGCCAAAATTTGATCACTTATTATGGAACAGTCAAAAATAAAAACTAACTTACTACTATAGGTAGGGTGAGTAAGATTGTATCATCGAGGATCTAAGATAATTCTTTCATGAAAAAATTAAAAAAATTAAATATTTTAATTATGGAGTTCTAGAATCTAAATAATGCAAAATAAATTAATTTAAAAGATAATTAATCTAACACATCTCAGGGTTTAGAAATCAATTCTTCTTGTTTTTTTATTTGATATTTGATCATGCAAAGAACTTGTGATTAATTAATTTTTAGGAATAACTTATTTCTATCTGAGTATGATCCATATACCATAGATCACGATACTATAGGGGAACCTTTCCCACCAGCAAGGGGTGATACATGCATTTTAAAACTTTTCTGAAATCATGTAGCAATGGAAAGCGATAAAATAATTTTATTAATAAGTATTAATCTAATTTATACATGCCCCTACCAGAATCTAGATGTATCTGGAGTAATGTAAATATGAAATCATGCAACAATTATGTCATATATAATTTAAAACATACCTTTTACCAAAGGCTGCAAGAAGATGCTTGGGCTGCCTGTCACGATCCCAATGGCATCTCGAACCTGTGGGAGGGCCTCCTACTCTGCTAGCAGTATACATGTACTGTCTCTGCTGGTATCCACATGGGGCTCATCATAGCTGAGTCGTAGGGGATATCGGAATGCTAGATCCTTACAGCCCCCTCTTCTTTCAGCAACTCGGGCTTACTTCAAAAGACCACCCGACCGATGCCTGGACCGGGTACTGGCTTTTATCGTGCAAACTTGCTTTTGCAAGATCAAGGACCTTCTTTCCTCTCCTTCCTCTTATCTAAATAAGCTCTCAATACTTGGAAGAAATTTAGAGAAAGAGGAGGAATGAATAGTAAGGAGAAAGAACTATTTGGAAAGAAATCTTCCAAATGTTTTCTCCCCTTCTCCCTTTCTCTTCCCTTACCCAAGCACTCTCACACACCTCCTCTCTTGGCCGGCCACACTCCTCTCCCCTTCCTTATATAGGCCACACAACAATTATGGGATAATGGTTAGTGAGTGTGAACACATTTGAAGAAGAGAAGATAAGCCTTCTCTCTTTAAATGCTTTCACACTATCATGAAAGCTTTATTATCCTTTAATCTCTCTAATGAGATCAATTCCCCATTCCAAGTCACCAACCTTGGTGATTATGACTATTTAATGAGGGATTACCAAGTCAAAATGGAGAGGGGATTAGGTGAACACAAGACTTGAGAAGTCTTTGCTTATATCATCCCTTACATCACCCATGCTTACATCATGCAAACATCATCCATACTTGCATCATGCAAACATCATCCATACTTGTATCATGTAAACATCATTCATGCTTATATCATGCACACATCATCTATGCCTACATCATACACACATCATTCATGCTTATATCATGCTTTCATCATGCACATATCATCCATGCTTACATCATGCTTACATCATGCATGCTTACATCATACAAATATCATGCAAACATCATCCATACTTACTTTATGCAAACATCATCATATTTACATCATGCAAACATTATATGGTATGTGGAAGGAGAGAGGGAGAGTGCCATGTGGCATGAGGAGAGAGAGTCCTAGTCCAACTGGGCTCTAACCATGGTCCAATTTAAAATTGATTTGACACTCAAATCAAAAGCCAGATTTAAAAATCCAATCGAATCAATTTCGAAAAGCTATTGACCCTAACATAATTTAGATTAATTAAAATTAAATTAAATATAATTTAATTTAATTAACAATTAATCCATAATTAATTAGGTCATCTCTTAATTGTAACAATTACAATTAGGTCCAAATCAATTTTTGATTAGTTACGTAAGCCCCTTATGTGTGTGACCCCTCAGGTTCAAATACTAAGCTGGTAGCACTGGAATATTTTCAGTACCAGCCAAAGTCGCCATCTGGCAATGACACCCGATGTCCGGATAGGTTGAAAAATTGCAAAGCAACCTGAACCTATCGAATATGAAATAGCACTGAACTTATTCCTTAATCATCCCGATGCTTCGGATGGCATGGGGTTAAACTACCCAACCTTAATCAAGCCATCTCAATATGTCTCAAATAAAGAATCCTTGTAACTCTTTATAAGGAATGCCCTAGCCAAGATCTTTCTCAATTGAGGTATACTAAGCATTCAATCCAAACCATTTGGAGAGATCAACCATATCTCGATCCTACTACCGCTTCACAAGTACTTGACTATACCCAATAACCTTCTGTCACTGGATTAGAAATCCAGGTAGTTCGGCACCTAAGCATAGTGAGTTGCTTGCAAGCTGCCATAGTGATATCAAGTCAGAGGAATAATTCGTGTCCATATTCTAATGCAAGACTCCTCTTCGGTAGAAAGAGAGTCCTGCATGAGAGTCATGTTCAGTGAAATATCAAAATACAATACCTGATGTCATACTAGCATCTTCATGCTACTTGGTTAAGAGGACAACCAACAGATATGACATCAACAACCTACTCTCGATACACCATCGTTCTGAATAGCGTATCCTTTGGTCGCGAACCAGTTTATGAACTATATGATGTATCCTCTCTACATCGTATACAAGGTAGCTCAAAGGACATCATCACACAAGAGTTCAATTAAAGAAGATGACATGTGATGAGCAACCAGAATAAATCTTTTATTCAATTCAAGAATTCATACATATACATGAGTTGCACAACCATCTACAGCCTAAATGATTGGTTTTGGGACACAATTCCCAACAAATACATCTCTTTATGAGCATAGATATCCCAAATCTAAATAAAAAAATTAATTAACTTATATATATTTATTCCCTATTCGAGTACGAATTATATCTTGTCAAGATCATAGCATATCTCGTTTATAGAATAAATTGTTAAAAAAATAATTTATACAATAAAATATAACATAAACAAGATAAAAAGGAAAAATAAATTTTATTTTAATTGAATAAAAAATGCATAAGATTGGAAAAAGGGAAATAAATCTGTTCCAAGAAAAACTTCATCCCCTCTTCGAGATTGAGGAGCCTAGCCATGCATGGGTTGAGTTGATATAATCTTCTTTCTCCCTATCTCAAATCCTTTACAAAAAGAAAAAGAAAATAAAATATATCTTTCAGTGGATGCTTGCTTTTTGGTTCATTCCTGGAATCCTCTTTAAATAGAGCTCTGAACAAGCTAACTCCTAATAAAATTTGGAGTGAAATTGGAGGCTAATAGGTCTTGAATCATGCTATTTATTCTCTATCACCCATTTGTCAAATCAGAGTTCTGGATTGCTGGATATGGCCATTTGACCGTGAAAACTTTGGCTCGAAGTGCACTTCAAATCCTTCTGCATCTTGGAATTCATTCCTGCCATTGGATGGCTAGGATCACTCGAATGGCCATGGATCATGCTAGGGAATTGCAATAGGGAGGTGGCTAGACTAGTGACAAGGGAGAGGAAAACAACAATGAACCGAGGAAGAAGAGGAGAATGGCAACCATAAGGGCGGTTTAGAAAAAGAAAAGAAGATGGTGCATAGATACAAGAGGTGGTAGGTCAAAGATGAGAAGGATGGAAGTGTGATGGGCGATTGCGATGGAGATGGAAAGGATGTCTGAATCGAGAGGTGACGACGATGATAGTGGCATGGATGAAGGAAGCATGGGTTGAGGAAGAAGGCGATGGTGGATGGCCAGCAATGATGAGGACAATGGCAGCTTGGAACAGGGAGGACGAAGGCTCGGGACATCTCAAGATGGAGAGGAGAAAGGCAGCAACTCAAAATAGCAAGGAGGTAGCGGTGTCAGGTAGAAAGGATGAAGGTGGTACTGTCGGCATGAAAAGCAATAGGATCTCAGGAATCGATGATAGGCAGTGATGGTGTCAGGACAAGTGATGGTGATGGGCGAGAAGGAGGCGACGATGAGCGATGAGGCGGCGATGGCGGCTTCTTGGGACTGTGATGGGGATCCGAGAAAGATGGTCCATGGAAATGGCTTGCAGATTGAGCGACTGATCCATGGTAGACCAACTACTCTAAAATCTGTATTGAACTTGATTAAGAGTTGATTTTGGCTTGATTTCAGACTCATTTGAATTTCGATTTAAGCACCATTTGATTCTTTAGATTCTATAGATCGAGCTCTTTCTATTTATGAATATCTTGTCTATAAAGCACAAATAAAAATATCAATTCTTAAGATATAAAGATTAATTAATATATATTTTAATATTTAAATTAAGATATTTAATAGACTTATCATTGATTAAAACCCCACATCAAATTTCGTACCCTTAGCTGAAAACACTCATGAATCACCCCTATACATTGCGAAAAAGAGAAGTCTTAATATATCCAACCAAGGTATTCAAATCAACCAATTTAATCTCAAGTAAACAGCCAAAGATCCAAATCTCTTCTATTGCATGCCTTTTTTTAACATACACATGGAATAACTAGATTGTCCTAATCTTTAAGCCCAACAACAATGCATAGAGTACTACTATCAGAAAGTTGGTAAGTTTTCTACTTGTATGAATTTTCTCAAGGACAAAAAAAAAATGGAAGCTGCAAGGCTTGAACAAAATGAAAGAACCTACTACAAAGTAGCATAAAATGGAGCAGATCAAAATTATCAGGCTCAATTGAATTGATCAAATCTATAAGATGAACTGAAAGAGAGGTGATGAAACTTAAAAATCATTTTATATAAATGCTGTTGGTAGAACTTTAATGAAAATACATAGGATAACGTAGCACAAGACATTGTGGATCAAAATTCTCGGCCACAATTAAGTTGATCGAATCTACGGAATGAATAGAAAGAGAAACGATTAAACTTTAATGACACTATGATAAAAGATGACTGTAGGACAAATATAACCCCGATCACATTCTCCAGAATCCAAAAACCTTTTTCAAAAACCAAATTGTGGACTTGTAATCCCTCATTAACAATATGATTTTTCATAAAAATGTTGACAATTTTTTAAAAAAATCATGCTCCAATATATTACATTTGAATAGATAAATAAAAACTAGCAAACTCCTAACATAATCAACAAAAATCCTGGCAAACAAAAACAAGATGGAAAACACCATGCTTCCAGATGAAAGAATAGATCCACCCCATTAGAATCCTCAAACCGTCCGTCCAAACCATAGAAATCAACACCTACGTTGCGGAACCAAGCGAAATCCGCCCCAAAAACACCAACAACCAAAAAAAATCAGGCTGGATGACATAGAAGTATACCAATAGATTTTGCTGCCTATATTTTCAAAAAATCTGATAACCGATTTTGAAAATCAAAACCATAAACACATTTTAAAGCATCTCTTTTTATTCCATCAGGAAATATAAATTGAAAATGAGACCAAAATTATCTAAGAAATCATAACTACGAAATTCTAATTAAACAGAGGAAAAAGAAAGGGAGAACCAGAGAGAGAAAAGCATATAAATCAATTTTGAAAATAAAAATCTTAAATAGAAATATATTAATCCAAAGGTCAGGCCTTTTCCACCTCATAAAACCACCAAAATACCCAAACAAAATTCCTGGATTTACGTGGATTACCGGGGGATTCGGATAAGGGTTTCTGATTGCAGTTGGCGAGAAGGGGAACGGATGCCATATGGTTGCGAAGAGGGGCTTTAGAGTGCAGTCCGCAAGAATAGAAGAAGTGCTCGTCAGGAAGAGAGGGGACGGGCTTCGGAGCCCTATGGTCGCGAGGCTCGGGATGGCAGTCGGGACTTGGGACATGGGAAGAGACGGCAGTCGGGAGCCCTAGTAGTGGGAAGGATTTTTTTTGTTTTTTTTTGAGGATGAATGGGACGGATGCCTTTGATATGGGAAGATTTTCTTTTTTTAGCTTTGATACGAGGAGAAACGTAGAAGAAAGCGCTGAAGGAAGGCGGGCATGCATGGAGAAAAAATTTTCACCAAGCGCGCCAATTTATTTGCCAGTTTTATCAGTAATCATGCAAGAATAATCATGAAAAATATATTTTTATCATTATTATTAACTATAATTAATATATAAGTAAAATATTTTTTTGTGATTATTAAAAAATTATCGCTATAAAATTGCCATTAAATAATATTTTTGATGTTGTGAATAGATAAGGTGGCGTACATTTCTCAAGGTTGTACTACATGATAACAAATTATATGCTAGGATTATGTCATTTTTTAGATGTTCCCTCCTGTGTTAGTTGTCAATTAGGCAAGCATTATGCTTTTCAAATTTAATTAAAGTGAACATGTTTCTATGAACTTCTTCTGATTTGTACATTTTGGTATTTTATGAATTTTGAGAGGAAGCAATTCACATATCTGCCTATTTAATTAATAGGACATTATCTTCTACCACTGCTAGTAAATCTCTTTATGAATAGCTTTTTTGAGTTTTTTCAAGTTATTTTATCTGCCTATTTAATTAATAGGACATTATCTTCTACCACTGCTAGTAAATCTCTTTATGAATAGCTTTTTTGAGTTTTTTTAAGTTATTTAATCTAAACTAAATTGATCCAAGTATAAACTATTTTGCTTGAAGCAAGCGAGCCAACCCAAATTCAATATAAACCTGAAACTATGCCCAAACATAGCACGATCACATTCGATGAGAGAACCTGTGAGGACTTAATTAAAAAGGAAAAACCTCCACATAAAAAGTCGATGAGGGACTAAATGGAACCAACTTCTTCTACCTTGTAAATTGTTAACATTTTTTATCCATCCAATCAAACATCAATGTTCTTCGTCACTAAGGGCCCAATGTATATATATTAAGTAATAATAATTGTTTGTTATTGGTTCAATTCTTCTAAACCCTGGTCAGCCCCATAGTGCTTCCATGTACCTCTCTTTCACTCCTTGCCCCCTTGCATTGCCCTTACTCTGTGCTACTGTCCTCCCATCATTATTCCTCCTGTGGCAATCTCTCATATCCCCGAGAACAAGCAAAGGCCCAAAGCTCATGTTCTTCTCCTCGCAATCTCCATCGTCGCCCTTGTTTTCTTCTTTGTCCTCTTCTCCTCCTTGGTCCCCACCTTGATACTCTCCTCTCTAAGAGTGGTGGATCGATGAGCTAGAGAGGGAGGGCACAAACAAGCTAGAGAGGAAGTATTTGTGCTATAGGAGCTGAATCGGCTGCCTCCAGAAGTACTGCAACTCATGCATCTGCTTGGAATATCAGGATTTGGTTAGTGTGCCCTTGAAAAGGCTCTCTTTCTTCGAAGGTAATTTTTTTTTGATTTTTTGAATGTAAAAGCTAGATGGTGTTTCAATATTGCTGTAATCAGTTTTTGTTGTTGATTTTGTCACAGATATTGCTATTCTTTTTTTTTGCTTTTTTTCCTCTTTCTTGAGAAAAAAATCTTCTTTGCTTTTTAAATTCAAGTTCATTTTTTTTTGTTTTATTGCTTATGCTTTCTTCTGCCTCTTTTCTTTGTTAATATTATATTCTTGAGCTTTTTGTACTATTTTGCTTTAATTACTTCAATTTATTAAGCAAATAATTTACAGCTTTAGAAAAGAATGATATCCGTGACTCTATCTCCCATTACAAATTTTTCTTCCCATTTAGTTAATAGGTGGAACCGATAAATAAAACTAAATTAATCAATTTTTCAGATCAGTTTGAACCATTTTTTTATTAGATCGGTTTGGTTTTAGTTTTAGTTTCGAAAAACCAATTTGAGTCAGTTTGATTTCAAAAATACTTTAAAACCAACCCGAATCATAATGTTTGCAACCCAAAGTGTGATATAGTTGTACAAAATATCTACTATCTTCCCATTTAAGGTTATGCCATTCAACCAAAAGGTTATAACTGCCATGGCCTTATAGCATGGAAACTTTATATCTCTCATCATGTAAATTTTTTTGGCAACAAACAGCCTTTTTAACCTCCTGAAATCTCATCTTGTGTCGAGTCTTTCACCTACATCACTATAGTTTGTTGATGCTTTTGTCGAAGAGATTTTTTCTATGCCCTTTAATGATAGTGTATCTTCAGAATCTATCATAGACAGAGATGTCTCCGCACTAAATTATTCCAAAATAAAACCTAAGACAATGAACGATCCATTATATATCCAGAGCCTTATTATCCACACTAAGAACTACACCCATCCAAACACCTTCAAGATTATCAAGTCTTCATTTCTTGATCTAATCAGGGAGAAAGAAGTAATTCCCTCATGATATTTAAAAACAATGCAACTAATTTAAAAGATATAATTTAATATGCTCCAATTATGAATTGAAATTATATAAAGAATATACGTATTAGTTGTAAATTTAGGAATTTATTTCAATTAAAAAGATTTTTCATGTGAAATAAAATTTGAAATTGTGATAATTATACTCTGTTTGGCACAAAATGATTTTTCAAAAGTTTTGAAGAAGTGCTTTGGCATGTAGAATGTTGCTTCCAAAACATGATTCCCTTAAGCTTTATCCTGACCATTTGAGCATCCATTCATGCAAGGATTTAGGGCTTACTAAAATATTTTATCGATACTCCAACAAACTATTAGTTGCACTATATATACTCAAATATTTTATTTTTTATCATAATCAATCCTGAGATCAACTACCACTGATAATGACAACGTTTGCCCTAGCAAAGCCTCTAGTGATGACCATGACCACAACAACAATCAAGGTGGTTGATGGTGGATGAACAAAAGAAAAGGGGATAAGGCTGAATAGGGTAGATTATATTCCAAGCAATCTAGCAATTTGCTAACTCTAATCAAGCTAGAATGATGGCTTTAGAACTATCAAATAAGTGGAAGAAGGATTTGATAACTCGTGTGGGCATGTATTTAGTTCCATATCGGTTATTCGTTAAAAAAGTCTTGGATATTTATATACAGGATCAAGAAATCCAAAATTACCTTCTAGCTAACTTTTTTAGGTGAGATCCTAAGTTGTTACAAATAGTTTCAGAGTGGACCCGGTCTATAATTTATGTGGACTAAAGGATATTATAGCATGGGTTCTGTCGCCACCTGGATCGTCGTGGCCCACAGCTCCTACGTGGCATCGGATTGTACCTTCTTCACTTGGTGTCCAACACGTATACCCAGTCCTGCAAAAGAAAGGAGACCTGGGCTGGGGATCTCGGCGATGGCACTTTGACAATCAAGTCAGTAGGACAATCTAGAAGAACAGATCTTTTGAGGTGGATCCTGAGTTGGTCTATACTCTTAGAGGTTTTGAAAGAAAAGAACGAAGTGAGAATTTTGGTGGAGGAAGAGAGCTTGAGCAATGATGGCTGTATCCATTGGAACTCTTCCGATGAGTTCTCTGGTAGCCTTAGAGCACTCTTTCTTACTAACCCTTCCTCTGCCTGTTCTTGCTTATCTCTTGTTGCCCAGGTGACTTTCCCAAGAGGGGGGTGAATTGGAAATTAAAAAATTTAAGCAGATATGTACTTTTTGAAATCCCTTTTAAAGTGTTTAGTTGATGGGGATCCAGCCGTCGTCTAGATATTTTTTTCCATTTTTTTTAATTTTCTTGCATTTTTTTATTTCCCTATTCCCGCTATTCTACCTATCCCCGCTATTCTAGTTTTATTCTTGGTTTATCCTCGAGTTATCCTAGCCTTATTCCCTCTCCTGCGGCCCGCCGCCAGCCATCCGCCACTCACCGTCCGTCGCTCGCCGTCCGCCAGGCCCGTCTGCCGCCCGCTTCCCAGCCGTCCGCCGGTGTCCCGCCGGAGTTGGTTCCCTCCCTTCCACGGCCGTGAGATGAGTTTGCACGGCTTTCAGAGTATCCAATTTTTAGAGCAACACACTTTTTGGAGCAGATCATCAAGCCGACACGCTTCTCAGGGCAGATCAGCACCACTTTTGATGCAACACGAATTTTGATGTAATTTATTTTCTTTTTTTAGTTTTCTTAGAGGCTAAGAAACTAAGGGTTTTGGTTTTTCTATATAAAGGCCCCCTCTCCCCCTGTAATAATAAGATGATTTGATATAAATTTTTGAGGTTCTCCATTAGTTCTGGTTTTGGACTGAGGCCCGTTTGCCTTCGTTCCCTACTGTGTGGATAATGGGTTCGTTGGGGGGTGTGATAGTCCTACTTTATAGATGATGGGTTCGAGCATCCTAGTTATCTCCTATCTCATCTTCTTTGTCATTTCATGTCCTTTGAGAGTCATCCTAGTAGCTTTTATGAGAGCCCTATTATGTGGATGATGGGTTCGATGAGAGCTTAGGATAGCTGGTGTTTTGATCCCTCAGGAGGGTAGCTATGTGCTTTGATCTCTCGGGAGGGTAGCTTTATGCTTTGACCCCTAACTTTTTGTGTGCGTCTCCCTGTTAGAGTGAGTCCCAAGGCCATGAGTTCCAGTTCCCAATCTTCCATTTCGATCCTTCGCCACCTCTACCAAGAAAATTGAAAACAAAAGAGATCAGCTATTTAGGGTTTTAGTTTTAGTGTCACCCTAGTCCCAGGAGGCTTCTTAGCCCTCCCACGGTCAAGTTTGTTTAGTTGTTTTCCTTTTCCAAATAATCCAGAGTTACATCGATTTTCGTCTCGCATCATAAGTGCTGTGATAAAATAATTAAATGCAGAAGCTAAATCAAATCAGAGAAGCACAACACAAACACACAACAATTATAGTGGTTCGGAGCAACCCAGCTCCTACGTCCACTATCCAAGATTACCACTTGAGATTTTCACTATATCCCCCACCGGAATACAGTCGGATTATTTTCACAGGCTCACAATCCAAACATCTACACTTTAGTTTTACCAAGATCACTAAAGAAATCCAACTTGGTTTTACCAGGATCACCAAGAACCCAACATGGTTTTAACAGGATCACCAAGAACCCAACACTTGGTTTTAACAAAGGCTCACCAAGAACCTATTTGGTTTTTCAACCGGGCTTACCAATAATCCAACTATTCAAAAATGAATTGAAAACTCAACTCAACATACTTCTAAGAAATTAAAAGCTTGAAATCTTTTTAGAAGTAACCCAATTTTATGATTTTTTTTAACTTTTTTCTTTGGGTTCTTCTATACAATTTTCAATTACAACACAACTCAAAACAAGAAATGAAGAATGTAGGAGTTGAAATTTGAACAATGCGATCATCCTACGAAAACTTATAAATTACTTGAAGAGTTGTTAGTAAAATAAATGGATGCACCAATATTTGATTATCATCAAAATCACTTATGGGGTCAATAATCTCCTTTTTGATGATGACAAAATACTGGGCATGAAAAATTCTTTACAATTACATGTATAGAAGTATTTGAAAGTAAGTATGCACATGTATCAGAGCTAATTATGTTTGCACATGGGTAATAGAGCTCTTGTAATAAAACTATACAGTGTCAATGTTAGTGCTTTAGTGTGTATCAGAGTATTAACATTTGTATGCTTTAAAGTGACAGATATAGCACAAACATGAAGTATCAGAGTTTAAAATTGAAAGAGTTGGAGCTAATTTTAGAGCAATCAGAGCAAAATGTGGGTTTAGAGTCAAAGCCATTTGTTTTCAATAATTTTCTCCCCCTTTCTATGGGTTTTTAAATTTTGAAACAATAAGACACATTTAAACACAATCACTTATACTCTCCCCCTTTTTCATTCTTTTCATGCACTTTATGAACATACTCCTTTTTTGAATATTTTCCAATGCATGAAACCAGTTGTAAATATTTAAATATTTTCAAGGAAGCTCAAAATTTTCTTGCTAGCTCCAATTTTTCATGTTAGCTCAAAGTTCTCCCCCTTTTTGTCAAACAATCAAAAAGGTATTACAATAAAGCTCAAATTTTGAAACAGAATGAAAAAGTTTTGAATATTTTTTAGAGATAATTTCACTTTCTCAAATTCATTTGGATATTCTAATTAAAATTCATTACATTGGTGTTGTAAACATTGCATAAGCTCAGAATAATTCAAGACAATGCTAGCAAATAACAAAATAACTTTCATTTCATTGAAATTGTTCAGTATAAGGTACAAAATATAAAAGAAAGTACAATCAATCACTGTCTAGATCTACTTTAGTGTTAGTGGAATAGCCAGGAATTTGAATGCCAGCAAGCATGGAAGCTAAGGGATCAACATCAAGTACATCAGAAGGTGTAGGAATAGGATGTGAACCCTGAGGCCTAATGTGAGGAGCTAGTTGTCTGGGATGTGCAGACGGACCAGCAAAGGGAGTGGACTGAGGCCTAGGAGTAGGAATGAGAGCAGGTCTAGGCTGTAAAGTAGCAAATGCTGCAATAACTTTGCTGGACAGCTGCTCAAGCTTGAACTGCACTGAGTCAATCTCTTCATCTAGTTTCTTTATTTCCTTGTGCAGTTGAATAAGTTCAGTGGCTCGTGCATTAGCAAATGCTTCAGCTGATCCTCTTAACCTTCCAAACTCTGCCGTTAGAATCCTAGTTCCTTTAGGATAGTCTTCTTCCATTCTTCTTCCTTCTTCCACTGAACCCATTTTAAATCTAAGATCATTCAATTCAGTTCTGAATGCTTCAAGTGTATGATTGATAGAGTTTTTAATGGATTCAGAACCAGATGAAACCAATTCAAGAATGGGTTGAAGATCAGGCTATGATGCACTTTTGGAGGTCTCAAGAATGTCTACTCTACTGCGCAGATCTCTTATTTCTTCTCCAAACTGATCTAGCCTAGTCTCTATTGACTGGCAAAACTCGCCAAACATATTAGATACAGTGCAAGTTAGTGTATCAATTAGAGTGCTCAACTGCTGAGAGATAAAATCCTGCAAAACTGATGTATCAATGAAGGTGCAGGTGGTCTAGGAGCAGTAGGTGTTGATGGAGATGTAGGTAAAGAAGTCTCAATGTGCACTGTCTCCATGGTTTCAAATAAAGTAGGCTCAGACCTGGTAGATGCAAACTCAGTCTCAGCTGGTATAGAAAAATGCTCGGTAGAAGTCCCAAACTCACCTATAGGAGTGTTAAATATCTGCTCTAAGCTGGGGACAGTTTCTTCAGGTGCTGCTGGTGCTGCAGTGGAGATTTTCCTAGGAATTTCTTTACTACTATCATCTGAACTATTGCTGTTGGTTGCAACTGCTCTTTCATCTGTGCCCTTTTTCTTCCATACTCCATCAGTACAAATATAGCCCATTCTTAATAATGACTTGGAGGTGTATGTCTCTGTATGGTGTAGGGGCTTACCAACTTCTCCTTCAAGGCTTATTCTAGAGGCTTGAAATATCAAAGTTAAGACCATTCCATAAGGAAGACAAGCTTTCACCTTTCAGACTGCCTCTTTCATCTGCATGATCATGATGAAGGGTAGGTTGATTGATTCTCCTTGAATGATATACTTCATGAAACTCAGATCCCTCTCACTGACCCAATCAAATCTCATAGTCCTTGGGAGAAAAATTCTACTTATAAAATTGTGTAGCAACCTCATTTCCAGTGACAATGTGTTGGCCATCACAGTACCTATTACATCAACATCATCTCTGCCAAGAATTGTTTGCAGAGCTTTTTCTCTGTCTTTAAAAAAAAATGCTTGATTCCATTTATAGGCATTTCCAATAAACTGCTTAACCTCTCTTTAGTTACTACAACCCTCTTTCCTTTCATAATTGATTCAATGTGGTTGTGCTCTAATATGAGGTTTTCATAAAAAGTTTTGACGAGAGTTGGATATGTGGAGATATTCAATGAACAAAAATACACCCAACCTTGTGCTTCAATCAGATTTCCGACTTTCAAACCAATTTCATCCAGAAAATTAAATAAAATTCTCCTGTCGCTAGTTACAGGTCTGTTTGACATAGAGACTACCTATCTTGGAGATGGATTCACGGCCATTGGTTCACTTTCTTTTTCTTCTTCTTCTATTGCTCAAGTCGGCTCTTCCAGATGACATTTTGTTCTTCTTTCTATCTCTACAAAGGGTGCCATCCATTTCGATCTTTTTCCCATAGCCATCTTGGGAGCCATTGCAGCAAATTGGCCAAGAAAGAGGAATTTGAGGCTTTGGGAAAAGGTTCTTGGAGGATTGGAAATATTCTCAAGTAGAATGACAAGTTTTGGAGTAGAAAAGAAAGTGTAAGAAGTAAGAAAAAGTTTACTCGGCTCTATTAAAAAAGTATTTTCCTGACATCCGAGTCGGCTCACTCAGTCCTAAAATCATCTGAGTCGGCTTGACTAAAGCGAACTCAGAACAAACAGAAATTTGAGTCAGCTAGGTAAACCCTAAATTGACCTAGTCGGCTCGACCAGAGCAAGAGCATAAAAATAAAAAATTCGAGCTAGCTTGACCAGAGCAAAATTGCTCGAGTCGACTCGAATAGAAACTTTCCACAAAAGTTGAAATGATCTAGAAATTGAAATTAATTCAATGAAATCACAAGGAAAGTTGCTCAAAGATCTTGAATAGATGTAGGAGGTTTTTTAGACAATTTTTTTTCTTAATTTTGAAAGAAATTAGGTTAGAAAAATCTAGAAAGGATCACAAAGACCTAATTCCCCTCTAAGCAATTCAAATCTATCATGATTCAGTGGCTTAATAAAAATGTCAGCTAATTGGCTTTCAGTTGGGATAAATTCTAGTTCAATGTCACCATTCAAAATATGATCTTTAATAAAATGATGTCTAATCTATATATGCTTAGTTCTGGAATGCTGAATTAGATTTTTTATCAAATTTATAGCACTTGTGTTATTACACTTGATTGGAGTTTTAGATTGTGAAATACCAAAGTCTTCTAATTGTTGTTTAATCCATAACACTTGTGCATAACAACTCCCTACATCAACATACTCTGCCTCAGCAGTAGAAAGTGCTACCGAGTTTTGTTTCTTGCAGTGCCATGAGATTAAATTCAACCCTAGAAATTGGCATGTGCTGCTAGTATTTTTTCTATCAATTCTACAACCAGCATAATCAGTATCCGATAATTCAATTAAATTCAATGAAGAATATTTTGAAAATCAAAGACCTAGATTACTTGTACCTTTCAAATATCTGATAATTCTTTTAACAGCAAGCATATGTGATTCTTTAAGATTAGATTGGAATCTAGCACAAACACATACACTATACAACATATCATATCTACTTACAGTCAAATATAATAGGGATTCGATCATACCTTGATAGAGCTTTTGGTCAATGTTGGATCCATTTTCATCTTAGTCCAATTTGCAAGATGGGCTTATAGGTATGTTTATTTGTTTGCTTGTCTCCATACCAAATTTTTTGATTATTTTCTTGGTGTACTTAGCTTGGTTGATGAAGATTCCTTCATTTGTTTGTTTCACTTAAAGTCAAAGGAAGTAATTAAATTCATCCACTAGGCTCATTTCAAATTCTCCCTACATTAACTTAGCAAATTCTCTACAAAGAGTTTCATTAGTTGCACCAAATACAATATCATCAACATAAATTTGTACAACTAATATATCATTATGTTTCTTCTTGATGAAAAGAGTTTTATCAATATTTTCTCTTGAAAAATCATTTTCAATCAAGAAAGTGCTAAGTCTATCATACCAGGCTCTAGGTGCTTGTTTCAAACAATACAATGCTTTATTCAGTTTAAACACATGGTTTGGAAAAATATGATCTTCAAAACCCGGTGGTTGTTCTACAAAAACTTGTTCAGAGATAAAACTATTTAAAAATATATTTTTACACCCATTTGAAAAAGTTTAAATTTCATGTAGCAATCAAATGCACGAAGTAATCTAATGGCTTCTAGTCTTGCTACGGGTGCATACGTTTCATCAAAATCAATGCCTTCTTCTTGGTTATATCCTTTAGCCACTAATATAGCTTTGTTTCTAATGACATTTCCTTGTTCATCTAATTTGTTCCTATAGACCCATTTGATTCCTATGATTGAATGGTCTGAAGGTCTATCAACTAATGTCCAAACCTTATTTCTTTCAAACTGGTTTAGTTCTTCATGCATGGCCATCATCCAATTTGGATCATTTTTAGCTTCTTCTAAGGTATGAGGTTTTATTTGTGATACAAAGGCTAGGTAATCATGTGCAACTCTATGTGATGACGTAGTCCTAATACCTTGTGAAGGATTACCAATAATTAATTTTCTAGGATGGGAAGTTATATACCTCCATTCTCTTGGTAGATCTGCATGTTTCTTACTTACCATTTTTTCTCCTTCTTCAATTGGTATTTCTTGTATACTCATGTCTTCCATTTCCTTTTGAATTGTACCTGCATCATTGTTTATGCACTCTTCTTTCTTAGAAGGTGAAGGGTTAGTTTCATTAAAAATAACATGCATAGACCCTTCTACAGTAAGAGTCTTCTTATTAAATACTTTATATGCTTTGCTATGTAGTGAATAACCAAGAAAAATTGCTTCATCAAATTTAGCATCAAGTTTTTCTAGATTATCTTTACTATTGTTAAGCACAAAGCATTTACATCCAAACACATGAAAATAATTAATATTAGGTTTCTTGTCATTCCAAAGCTTATAGGGGGTTTTTTTCAAAATAGGATGGATCAAAATGCGGTTTAAAATGTAACAAGCAGTGTTCACCACTTATGTCCAAAATTACCTTGAAAATTTGCCTTCACATAACATTGTTCAGGCTATTTTTTCCAAAGTCCTATTTTTCATCTCTACAACACCATTTTGTTGTGGTGTTCTAGGAGTGGAGAAGTTATAATCAATGCCATTTTTTGTGTAATAATCATCAAAAAACTGATTTTCAAATTCAATGCCGTGATCACTCCTAATTGAAACTATTGAAAGATTTTTCTGATTTGAAACCTTTTTGTGAAATTTTTAAAATACTTTAAAGGTTTCATCTTTATGAGCAATAAACAAAATCCATGTAAATCTAGAAAAATCATCTACAATCACAAGGGCCTATTTCATACCTCCTAGGCTTGTGGTCCTAGTTGGTCCAAATAAGTCCATGTGAAGTAGCTCTAGAGGTCTAGTAGTTGAAATCATATTTTTGGGTTTAAAGCTCCCTCTAGTTTGTTTACCCATTTGGCATGCATCACAAACATGATCAAAGTCTACTTTAAACTTAGGCATGCCTCTAACAAGATTTTTAGAAATTAACTTGGCAATAGTATGCATGCTAGCATGACCTAATCATCTATACTAAAGTAAACAAGACTCCTTGATCTTAGTATTCATTACAACTAGACAGGAACTACTTGACATGGCTAGATCATTAAGGTCTACCACATAGATATTTCCAAGTCTATATCCAATGAACTTACTACTAGAATCAAGAGAGTTTGTTACTATACACATAGATGATTCAAAGATAACCTTGAAGCCTTTATCACATAATGACTGATACTCAATAAATTATGCTTCAATTTATCTACTAGCAATACATTTTCAATAAAAGTAGAGGGGATTATCTTGATCTTACCATTCCGATTATTTTTTCCTTGCCATTATCTCCAAAAGTAATCATACCTCCTTCTTTCATCTCCAGGATAATATATTGATCATTGTCACTCGTCATATGTCTTGAATAGCCACTGTCGAGATACCATCTTTTCTTCAATTTTTGGGCTGCAAGACATTCCTGCAAGACAATCAAGGAGTTCTTTTAGGTACCCAAGCTAACTTGGGTCCTTGCAGGTTTGCGGAGGTAGTTCCTTTGGAAACCCAAATTTTTATTGATTTACTTTGGACATTTCTAATAATATTGCATTCAAAAGCTTTATGTCCTAATTTTTTGCATGTAAAACATTCAATTCTAGAATTTTAAAAAGATGCAGATTTTGGAATTCTGGATGTTGATGCATGCGATGCTGGTGTGGGAACTTGGCTCAGGAAGAGGCTTCAACCAATGCCAAGTTCTTTATGGATAGAAGACTAGGAAGTTAAGTCCTGTAATAAGTTTATGAGTCCTATACTTGTTTTTATTTGAATAATTGAGTCATGTTTTATTTCAATTTGAGTCCAATTAGAGTTAAATTAGCTTTGTATTGAGTCGGGTTCAAGAGTTACCTGAGTTAAGTTTTAATTAAGCCAGATTAAGTACAACCAGCTTCACCAACTACTTGGAGCACCACATCATCATTGAACCATGCCACCTTGGAGGACAAGTCATGCCACTTGGAAGATAGATCATGCCACATCTCCAAGACAATTCAACCTTGATTTTCATCCAAGACAAATTCAAATGAAGCTCCATGGGATGCTACCTTGCAAGAACCATCCCACTTTCTTTGGGACGCCTTGATTTCCTCTCTTTTAATTAGGAGTTTCAAATTTGAAAGGGCCACTCCTCTCTTCATGGGACGCCCCTTGATTTTCTCCATGAAAGGAGGTGTAGTTTGAATTTGAAAGGGAGCTTACAATCTATAAAAGCTCCTAAGTTCTCTTGTAATGGGATGATGAATGAAATGAATAATTGTCTTGAAAGTTCTTTCCTTTGCTAGCCAAAGTCTCTTGAGAGAAGGTAGGTGTGAGACCTGGGTTACTTAGCCAATTCAAGCCTTTAATCCCTCTTCCAGCCCCATTCGGCCAACCTTGAAAATTCTTCTCCAAGCCAATCAAAATTCAACCACCCCTCTTCCAAAAGATGTCATCCTCAAAGGAGTTCTCCACGCCATCAAGTGAAGGAGATTCAAGCTATGGGCGCTAAAGGAGATCCACTTCAAGCCAAGCCTAAGCCACTTCTTCCTCTTCCATTTTTCCATTCTTCCATCTAAATCTTTTAATTTTTCCATCTATCTATGCAGGATCCTTAGGTCTCCTGGTTTCCAAGGTGAAGGTCTACTGTGCCAAGGAATCATAAACAAGGTGCTTTTAGATCTTGAGTAACTCCTTACCATCTTAGTACTTCATCTTGAGTGTTCCTTTGCTAAATTTCAGAATATTAATAGCCGAATAGCCATCTTTATAACCTTCTTTCAGATCTGAAATAGTATATTATGCTAGCCCTAACATGTGTAGTTTCCTAACCACGAAGGTCCCTTCTTAGTTATTTTGAAAGATTCTTTTCTAGTCAAGTTTATTTTCTTATGTTCCTTTCATATAATTCTATTTCTTTTACGTAGAGTAGCTCCATGTTTATCTATTTCATTTTCACTTAGTTCCTTTAATTCCTAGAAATGCATCATTTGATACTTGTTCCCCATCAGATGCAGATATAAAAGATTTTCTATTTGAGTTCTTAGGAACATACAATGTGACTTTAGAGGTAGAAGCAGAAATATTTGTAACCAAAGCTTTTTGAGATACTAATTTTGGAACATAAGCTTTTGATTATACAAAAGTAGTTGCTGAAATACTATTGGAAATTGAAGAGTTAAAACCGATTCCAACTTTATTTCCAGAAATTCTTTGTTCTTTTAGAATTAACTCAATCTTGTTTGAAGATAATGTAAGTTCTTCAATAAGTGACTTGAATTTTTCAACCTCCTTTTTCAACTCATTATTTTTATTCATCAAAGCTTTGTTTTTGTCAAGATATGCACTATTTTCAGTTTTCAAAGCTTTATATTTTTCAAAAAAGACATGTAACTCTTTTTGTAATAAATTATTCTTTTCTGAAATCTCTTCTTTCTCTTTCTATAAAGAATCATTGATATTCTTTAAAGAGATAATCTTTACTCCAACCTTTTTAAATTCAGATAATAAATCATGAAAAGCAGAATTTAATTCATCAAATGTGAATTCTATTTGAGCATTGGGGGATGTTACCTCGTCCTCGAGATCCATTAGACATAAATTAGTAGTTTTTATGGTCTCTTCTTCTTCAGTTGAGGTGGATTCTTCGCTATCGCTCCATGTGGCAACCATCACCTTCTTTTTCTTCTTTTTGAATAATTTTCTCAATAGCGGACAATCTGGACGAATGTGCCCCGATTTCTTACATTCGTAGCATGTGGGGATTTGTTCTTTTTATTTTTCTTTATCCTTGTCCTTGTCCTTGGAGTGCTCTCCTCATTTATAAATTTTTTTATTGAATATTCCTTTCTTCTTTCCCATAAACCTTCTAAATCTCCTCACGACCATTGCAATATCTTCGTCTTCTAGATCATCTTCGGAAGAGATGGAGTCATCTTCCGATTCCTCATCTTTCTTTGAGTCCAATGCAGCTTTGAAGGCAATTGTCTTCTTCTTCTTTTGATCATCATCAGTTCTGTGCTGCATGGCCAATTCGTATGTGATGAGTGAACCCATTAATTCATCCATAGGTAAGGTGTTTAAATCTTTAGCTTCCTGGATGACGGTCACTTTAGGGTCCCTTTTGTCTGGAAGTGATCTCAAGATCTTCTATATCAAATTAGCATTTGAGTAAACCCTGCCAAGACTTTTCAAACCATTAATAATATCTGCAAATTTAGTATACATGGCAGAGATATTTTTAGTAGGTTTCATTTTAAATAATTCATAACTATGTGCAAGAAGATTTATTTTTGAAGTCTTCACTTGGGAAGTTCCTTCGTGGGTCACCTCAAATTTATTCCAAATTTTTTTTGCTGAAGAGCAAGTAGAAATTCGATTAAACTTGTTAGAATCCAAAGCATAGTTTAACAAGTTCATTGCTTTGGCATTTAATTCTCCCATCTTCATGTTATGTTCATCCCAGTCCTTTTCGAGCTTAGGGACATCCATGCTATCAATTTTAATCATGGAAATTTGTGGCCCTTTAAGAATGACCTTCCATAATTGAAAATTAACAGCTTGTATATAGATTTTCATTCTAGCCTTCTAATAAGAATAATTTGTGCCAGTGAAGAGTGGAGGTCTATTAGTAGATTGGCCTTCGACCAAAGATATACTCATGGGATGAGCCATCAATCTTTATTCTTATATATTCAGAGACACCACTGCTCTGATACCAGTTGTTGCCCAGGTGGCTTTCCCAAGAGGGGGGTGAATTGGAAATTAAAAAATTTAAGCAGATATATACTTTTTGAAATCTCTTTTAAAGTGTTAAGTGCTGTGATAAAATAATTAAATGCAGAAGCTAAATCAAATAAGAGAAGCACAACACAAATACATAATAATTATAGTGGTTCAGAGCAACCCAGCTCCTACATCCACTACCCAAGATTACCACTTGGGATTTTCACTATATCCCCCACTAGAATATAGTCAGATTATTTTTACAAGCTCACAATGCAAACCTCTACACTTTGGTTTTACCGAGATCACCAAAGAAATCCAACTTGATTTTATCAGGATCACCAAGAACCCAACTTGGTTTTAACAGGGTCACCAAGAACCCAACACTTGGTTTTAACAAAGGCTCACCAAGAACCAATTTGGTTTTCCAATCAGGCTTACCAATAACCCAACTATTCAAAAATGAATTGAAAAGAACAGCAACGGAATGATAAACAAATTTTTGTTGAGTGGTTGCCGATGTAGCTCAAGAGAAGCCCACTTGAATGCACTTCAATGCACTTGGATGGCTTCTTTTCTTTCTTCAATAAATGCTTCAAGCTTTGGATGAGAGTTGGTGAAGGCTTGAAGGCTATCTTGAATGCTCTTAGTGCTCTCTTGCTTGTTGGCTCTCTTAGATATTCAATGAATCATTAACTCTTTTGAAAAATTTCAAAAAACTTGCTACTAAGAAGTTTAAATCCCTTAAATATATGGCATTCCATCATTCCAAGGCAATTTAAGTCATTGTAGACCATTGGGATGTGACATATGACTGTTAGAGTACTTTTTAGATTTAAAATCCAAGTTTTAGAACTAGCTGTTGCAAGTCTGAAATCGACCTTCGAGTCGACTCAGATCACTCGAGTCGGCTCGGATCCTCAGAGGAGTTCTGGTTGAGTTGACTCTCTTCAATCCAGTCGGCTCGCTTGCACCGTGTCTTGATTCTTCACTCTGTAAGAGTTGACTCGCCTTGATTCCAGTTGACTCGGATCCTCAAGCCTTCGCCATGTTAGTATGATCGAGTCGACTAACTTCCATTCTAGTCGACTCGGATAGCTGTAGTTCCCAGATGCATTTTCTGGACTCTGGAGGAGTTGGCTCGATATTATGAAGAGTTGGCTCAGATGTTTGACCAAATGAAAGAGTCAGCTCGAACTCCCTTTGGATCGGCTCGCCTGTCTGATTCAAGAAGTAATACACTGGACGAGTCGGCTCGGGTACCTTAGAGTCGGCTCGGATTCTGTATGCTAGAATTCTCATGCATGCCATGTCCCATAGTTGGCTCTCTTCTCTTCGAGTCAGCTCGGATGAATGTTTCAGTGATTTTCTCGATCTGTCTCTAGAATTTATCCAGCAAGTCTTCAAGCTTCAAGATGTCTTCAAACTCAACACACTTCTAAGAAATTAAAAGCTTGAAACCCCTTTAGAAGTAACCCAATTTTATGATTTTTCTTAACTTTTTTCTTTGGGTTCTTCTATACAATTTTCAATTACAATATAACTCAAAACAAGAAATGAAGAATGTAGGAGTTGAAATTTGAACAATGCGATCATCGTACAAAAACTTAAAAACCACTTAAAGAGTTGTTAGTAAAATAAATGCATGCACCAATATTTGGTTATCATCAAAATCACTTATGGGGTCAACACCTCCTTCGAAGGCCCTCCCTCTTTCTTATAGATAGAAGGTACTGTCTATTACCAGCCTCAGGCCCGCCATCTCCCTCCTCCCCTCCTTCAGGGATGCTATGACGTCAACGATGGGTGATGCTTGGGGATCACGCCCGAGCCCCCTCTTCCTTCATGGCCGGAAGTTATGATGTGAGCTCTGACGCCCTGGTAGGATGCCCTGTTTAGAAAAACTTGGTAGAGCCTCGATCCGAGGGTAGACACTCTAGGACTCAAGCCCTCTGGTGCAACATTCTTCTTCAAGATAGTGTAGACGGTCGGTGGAGGGGCGCGGTGTCTCGAGTGGTGCATCCTTCCCTAACTGGTGTAAACGGTGGCCTAAAGGGACCCTGGTGCCCCGACGAGACGGTTCCCTGTAGGTCGGTGTGCTCTCCCTTCATAGGATTCGGGTGGCGTGCCGCTACCTGCCTGGTGTACCAGCTTCATGGTCGACCTTGACCATGGATCAACCTCGAGCCAAGCACCCCTTCTCAATCGAAGGGTGCGCGGCTCGAGAGAGATCGACTTCGACCAGGGACTTAACCCTGAGGGAGTCACCCTGGCGAAAAGGCTCAAGGCACGAGGAGCGAAGCGAGAGCTTGACTTCGACCGAGAACTCTATCTTGAGGGAGTCACCTCAATAGAAGGGCTTGAGGCTCGAGGAGTAAAGCGGAAGCTCAACATCGGCCAGTGACTCAATCTTGAGGAAGCCACCTTGATGGAAGGGCTCGAGGCTCGAGGAGCAATGCGGGAGCTCGACTTCAGCCAGGACTTGATCCTGAGGGAGTCACCTCGGCAGAAGGGCTTGAGGCTCGAGGAGTGGGAGCTTAACTTTGGCCAGGGACTCGACCTTAAGGGAGCCATCCTGGTGGAAGGGCTCGAGGCTCGAGGGGAGAAGCGAGAGCTTAACTTCGATCGAGGACTCGACCTTGAGGGAGCCACCCCGGTAAAAGGGCTCGAAGCTCGAGGGGAGAAGCGGGAGCTCAACTTCGATCAGGGACTCGACCTTGAGGGGAAAAGCGATGCTGGAGCTCACTTCGACTGTGGACTCGACCCTGAGGGAGCCACCCTAGTAGAAGGGCTCGAGACTCGAGGAGTGATTGGGAGCTCGACTTTGGCCAGGGACTCGACCCTGAGGGAGCCACCTGATGGAAGTGCTCGAGGCTCGAGGAGCAATGCAAAAGCTCGACTTCGATCGGGGACTCGACCCTGAGAAAGCTACCTCGGTGGAAGGGCTCGAGGCTCGAGGAGTGAGACTGGCATAGCGATCCTTACCAACATGACTTCCAGCTAGGTTCGAGGAGGACTCCATGTTAGCGATCTGGACATATCATTTGCCCCACACTCCCAAGTCTCGACAGAATGTGGCACTCCGGTCGAAGCTAGTTATTGCAAAGCTGACATGGAAGAGTAAAAATCTGGTGCCATTAAATGCCACAATCGCTGCTTCTTCGTGAATCGCATCTTGAAGCCAATGTGGGGGTGCCACCTCAGCAAGTCCGAGAAAGTATGATGGCTGATGTTGGTTCCGAGGCGGTCTTCAGTGCATCGAGGCACCATCCTTCAGCTATCCATCACATGTGGCACCCATCCGACGATGAAAGCTCTGAAATGATGTACGGTTGCTACCTAGCCATTTTGAAAAAGGAGGAGACTTTCCTCAAACTCTCTTTCGAATTCTCCGTGCCCGCATATGGCTAAAGTTTCTTCCTTTCTCAGGCTATCCTTTTCCTCCAAGGCAACCAGGTTAGTCTTCCCTCCTCATCTTCTTCTTCTCCTCCAGCTAGGTTTAGTCCTTCCCTAGATCCTTCAGTCCTTTAACTTTCATATTCTTCCATCTCCTCTGCCTTAGATGGCTCCGATCTGTCATTTCTCTAGCGACCCTGATGAGGCAGGGCCCTCTCGGGTGAGGACCCCATCTTTCGATGAGGAGGATGAGGTTTTTCTCCAAGTTCGTAGGGGTCTCTACCCAACTAAAATAGTTATAAGAGGACCCAGGGTACCCCTTTTGCTTCTTCTGCTCCTGCAGCTGCTCCTCTTGATCCTGCACCTTCTTTTGAACCTTTTGGTTTGACCGGTCCCTCCGGCATTGCCTCAATGATGACCAGGGAGGACCTTTCCTTGATTCGGAATACTTACAGGATCCCAAACTCCATCCGATTCTCGATCCCAGGATCAAAGGAACGGGTCATTTCTAGTGGCCCGAGTCAAATCGCCCTCTATGAAGAATTCCTCCTTGGGGGGCTTCGTCTGCCCCTACAACCTTTCTTCCTTTCATTCCTCATCAACTACCAGCTCGTTCCTGCCCAGTTAGCTCCAAACATCATTAGGGTCATTGTTGGCTTTATAGTTTTTTGTCACTTCCATGGGATTGTTGCTCGTTTTTCTTTGTTCAAGACTATTTTCACCCTAAAGCACCACCCAACCAATGATGGGTGGTGGTTTCTTTCTTCTACCTGATGGGCATAAAATTTGACCTCCCCTCTTGCATCAAAGGATGGAAGAGCAGATACTTCTTCACTTTGATAGAAGGAGAAGACTGGGTATGAAGCGATCTGGACCGGACCCCAAACCGTAACTCCCAGGTGGAGGCCTTCAATTAGGAAGTGTATGACTAGCTCATCTTCAATGAGATCCCTTCCCTTGAGATTCTATTGTTGGAGTAGAACCTATTCGATGCCGGGGTTAGCCCAATCTGGGAGTTAGGTGAGCCTCTTGAGTTGCACCTATTCTTCTCCCGTGAGCCCTTTTAGATCTGAGGCTGACCCATATTCTCTTATTTTTGCAAGCATGAAGTTCTCCGTAGACCAGCCCTGGAGTCCACCCAGAAGAGGAGCACGTCGTCCGGGCCCAGGGAGGCCCCACCTAAGAGGGCAAGGGTGGAGCCCAGCCAGGGGCCTGGGCTCGCCGTGTATTCCAGGCTAGAGGGAAAAGCGGCAGGATCGGCCTCTGAGTCTCCTCGGAGCAAGTCCAACTCTCGGCCCAAGAACCTGGTGCAACCATGCGGACCTGGCCTGCTACTCCCACCATGGTCCAGATCTTAGAAGCCATCGAGGTGGAAGCAGAGAGGGAAACAGGGAGCGAGCAACCACCACCAACACCACCAGCATCGTTGACCATGGCGACGAGCCCCCCACCAATGGTCGAGGTGCCCTCAGTGACATTGCCTTCTGACACTACAGTAGTTCTAGCACCATTGAGCTCCGAGGCCCAACGGGCATCGATCACGGTGTCATCGAATGTGTCAGTCATCCAGGACTGCATGCTAGTTGAGCAGATGATAGACTTTGCTATCCAATCACATGACCGCCGTGAGAGGGGGGCAGGTTGCTGGTGGAAGCCATTCTTGGCATCCTTCCCCACCTCTTCATGGTATGTCCTTCCTCTCACCATTGTCTCAGTTGAAATGCCATGGTTGACACTCTTGTGGATGCAGGTTAGGATCGATATATTTTTGATCCAGGATTACTGTGCTCAATGGGTGAAGAGGGAGGCCCAGCAAGAGCAGAGGATCAAGATGCTGGGGGTCGAGGCCAAGGCGCAGACCGAGAGGGCTCATGTAGTGGAAGAAAAGAACAAAGCCCTCCAAGCAGAGGTGCTTAGGGCAGAGAAGCGGGCTAGGGACTTTGAGGTTTTCTTGGTTGTGGAGAGAAGGATCGGTCCATTCGCCGAGCGGAGGAGTCTGTTGCGGAGATGGCTCGATTGGAGGGGCGATCTCAAACCCTCCAATCCTGCTTGGAGGCGACGCTGGTTCGGGCATCGACGGCAGAGGAGAAAGTGGCCAGGGCGATGACGCTAATGGAGGCCACCAAAAAGGAGGCCACCAAAGTAGTGCCGAAATTCAGGGCCTCAACAGAGTTCGTTGATGAAGTTCGGGAGGCAGCTGTGGACTCATTCATCAAAGGGTTCGAGGTCTGCAGGTCTTAAATGGCACAGGCCTTTCTGGAGTTGAAGTTTGATGAAATTGTCATCCCCAGAGCTCCAGGTGGAACTTCGAGGGAGGCAAGGGCTCCAGCAGAGGTGACTGAGGTGGAGCCTGCAATTGCCGGGCAGACAGCTCCACCTTCAGAGGTCCAGGAGGATATTGGCGCGCCCCCTCGCCATCCCGGGAAGGAGCTAGCGGGGCAGTAATTCCATGCTTAAGGACCTTTTCTTAGGATACTCTTTTGGCCTCTTGTACTTAGAAATTTTTCTCTTCCTTCGGCACCACCTGGCCTGTCAGGGGTCCCTCAATGATGTAACTACTTCGATCTACTTCAATGAACTTCATTTTCTTTTACTGAATTTCTATGTTGCTCGTTCTCCCAGTGTTCTTTCATAGTTGCTTGAGCACCAATCATTGCCACGGCCACTCGTCCGGGGATGTCCAAGCTCTGACACTTCCCCGGGAGTACTTCAAAGTAGCAAATAATTCAGAGAGAACTTAGAAGTTCTGTGAGTTACCTTCACCATGCTGGAGGGCCCCAGACATTCACTAGGGGCTAGGTGCCCATCTTAGGGACTTCCGGCCATGCCGAAAGCTGGTGGGTGTGTAGAAGTGGCCTAAGAGACCTGGGAGATCGTCCCTGCCGGTCCAGGACTACATTGAGTTGGGGGATTTGTCTTACGGAGTCTTAGAACTGCCATCACTAGTCGGGGTATGGCTGGTGAAGTGCGTAGCTTCTGGAATGTCCTGGCTCGTCATCGCTGGACTAGGAGTCTGATTGATAGAGTGTGGGGCTTCTAGAGTTTCTCGGCTTGCCATCGCCGGACTGGGAGTTTGCTGGATATAGTGCAGGGTTTCTAGAGTTTCCTGGCTTGCTGTCACTAGACTGGGAGTTCGGTAGATAGAGTGCGGGGCTTTTGGAGTTTCCTGGCTTACCATCACCAAACTGGGAGTTTGATCAAAGAGAGTGTGGGGCTTTTGGAGTTTCCTGGCTTGCCATCGCCGGACTGGGAGTTTGATGGATAGAGTGTAGGGCTTCTAAAGTTTCTCGGCTTGCCATCGTCGGACTGGAAGTTTAGTGGATAGAGTGTGGGGCTTATGGAGTTTTCTGGCTTGCCGTCGCTGGATTGGAAGTTTGGTGGATAGAGTACGGGGCTTCTAGAGTTTTCCGGCTTGCAATCATCGGATTGGAAGTTCGGTGGATAGAGTATGGGGCTTCTGGAGTTTTTCGGCTTGCCGTCGTCGGATTGGGAGTTCGACGGATAGAGTGCAGGGCTTCTGGAGTTTCCTGGCTTTATGGTGCGGCACCCAGGGTTAGGCGATAGTATTCCTACACGGGCAAAGATAATGTTGTGCCAAAAGGAATTTTTCATTGATAGGAGAAGAGCTTGCATCATTGGTAGTATATCCTTAGATTGTTGGCATTCTAAGTTCACGAGAATCAGGCGCTACCAAGTTCGGCGTGGTAATAGGCCCCATGGGGAAGGACCTCGATTACTCTATAAGGGCCCTCCCAGTTGGGAGAGAGCTTACCGCATTCCCCAGGCTGGGAGGCTTTGGTTCGTCGCAATACCAGATCTCCCAGGCGGAAGGTCTTTGGTTTCACTCGAGAATTGTAGTACTGGGCCACCCGCTGCCGGTAGGTTGCCATACGAAGAGAGCCTTATCCCTTGTCTCTTCAAGGAGGTCTAGATTGAATAGAAGGCGAGCTGAGTTTTTGGCCTCATCATATTGCTCTATCCGTAACGTGGGTAGACCTAGTTCTACCAGAATTACAGCTTCAGTGTCGAAGATGAGGTTGAAAGGCATCTCATCAATATCCGTCCAGGGCATGGTGTGGTATCTCCAAGGGATGCTGGGGAGTTCTTCAGCCCACCTGCCTTTGGCCTGGTCTAGCCTAGCTCAGAGCCCCTGGAGGATTGTCCGATTGGTCACCTCAACCTCCCCATTGGTCTAGGGTTGAGCCACCAAGCTGAAGCGATGACGAATATTAAGGTCAGTGCAGAACTCTTCAAACATTCGGTTATCGAACTGCTGTCCGTTGTCAGTGATTATAGCGTGAGGGAGTCCAAACCGGTAAATGATCAATTTCTAGAAGAAAGACCTGACCTTAGTTTTGGTAATCCGTGCTAGCGGTTCGGTCTCAACCCACTTGGTGAAGTAGTCGATGGCCACTATTAGAAATTGGTGCTGCCCAGATGCAGGGGGGAAGGGGCCTAAGATATCCATTCCCCATTGAGCGAATGGCTAGGGAGAAAAGAGCTAGGAAAGTGGCATGGCCGGCTGATATTGGATGCAGGCATGCCGTTGGCAGCGATCACATTTCTTTACAAGGTCGGCTGCGTCTTCTCTCATAGTCTCTCAGTAGTATCCTTGGCAGAGGGCTTTGTATGCTAACATCCTGTCCCCCACATGATTCCCGCAGAAGCCTTCATGTATCTCCTGGAGCATGAAGGCTACCTTTGAGGGCCTTAAACATTTCAGAAGTGGATAGAAATGGGACCTGCGATAGAGCTACCTGTCTATTAACACAAAATGCATAGCTTTCTTCTTGATAAGGTCGACTTCTAGGTGATCCTCAGGCTGGGTTCCATCGATGATATATCTGATGTATCGGTCCATCCAGCTGGGCTTCGGAGTGACTTGCTGGACCTTCCCAGGGATCTCATAACTGGGAGCCTGAAGGTACTCGATGTAGGCATGCCCTAGCAACGAGTCTGGTAGAGTCGCGAGCCTAGAGAGGGCATTTGCACAAGCATTCTCCCCACGGGAAATGTGGGAGATGCTAAAGTGCCGGAAACCCGCTATGCTCGAGCATACCTGCACAAGTACTTTGATATTTGAGGGTCTCAGGCCTAGAATTCTCCCGAGACCTGCCCAGCCACTGACTGAGAGTTGGTGAAGATCCTTAAGTTGGGTGCACCCAGCTCGTGGGAGACTCTCAGTCCCACGAGGAATGCCTCATATTCTGCCTGATTATTGGTGCCTTTGAACTGGAAATGAAGTGCACACTCGGCTACAACTCCATCATGATTGGTAAGGATGAGGCCTGCTCTACTCCCTCCCATATTGGATGCACCGTCCACGTGGAGGACCCATGCATCCTCCTCAGCTAGGGGCTCCGCTTGATTCCCTAGTGGGGGTATCTTCGATTCTTCACCCATGCCGGTACACTCGACTAGGAAATCGGCCAGCACTTGTGCCTTCTAAAATGGTCTTAGTTGGTACATAATATCAAACTCACTGAGCTTCAACACCCACTAGACCAAACACCCGGACGTGACCAGATGGCTGAGTATGGCCCTCAGTGGTTGGTCCATCAAGATCGCGATCAAGTGAGCTTAAAAGTATGGCTTGAGACATTGATAAGACATAATAAGTATGAAAATCAACTTGTCAGAGCAGGTGTACCTGACCTCTTCATCTCGGAGGAGCTTGCTAGCATAGTATATTGGCCTCTGAACTCCATCTCCATCTATGTAGACAAGGATCGAGCTGACAGCCCCTAGGGTGACTGCCAAGTATAGGAGGAGTCCTCTCCATCTTTGACCTAGAGAGCAGGGGTGGTGACACCAGGAACTTTTCAATTCCTCGAAGGCTTCCTGGCATTCCTTCGTCCAAGCGAAGTTGTGCACTTTGCATAGCGCCTTGAATAATGGCAAGCAGCGGTCAGCGGAGCACGAGATGAACCAACTCAAGGCTACAATATGGCCGGTGAGATGTTGGATTTGCTTCTTCGAGGTGGGATGCTCTATGTCGATGATTGCTTGGACCTTCTCGGGGTTGGCTTCGATTCCTCTCTGAGTGACCATGAAGCCCAAGGAACTTCCCAGCCACCACACCAAAGGTGTACTTGGTCAAGTTCAGCTTCATCTGATGAAGACGAAGGTTATAGAAAGCCTCTGCTAGGTCTGCAACGTGGTTCGACTCCGGCTTACTCATGATGAGCATGTCGTCCATGAAACATGCATGTTGCGGCTAATTTGGTCTTGAAAGATCTTGTTGACCAGCTGCTGATATGTGGCTTCAGCATTCTTCAGACCGAATGGTATCATCTTATAGCAATACATTCCATAGTCTGTGATGAAAGCAGTGTGCTCTTCATTCTCTGGGTGCATCCGGATTTGATTATACCCAGAGAATGCATCCATGAAGGAGAGTAAGCGGTGCCCTGAGGTGGCATCCACCAGCTGGTCGATCTTTAGAAGTGGGAAGCTATCCTTTGGGCAAGTTCTATTGAGATCGGTGTAGTCCACATAGATTCTCTACTTCTCGTTAGCTTTCTTGACCATGACTATGTTCGCCAACCAACTAGGATATTGCACTTCGTGAACAAAACCGGCTGTGAGGAGCTTCTTAACTTCCTCGTTGACTGCCCTTTGCCTCTTCGGAGCAAAACATCTCTTCTTCTATCGGACTGGGTGGCACTTTGGATCAATGTTTAACTTATAAGTAATGATGTCAGAGGGGATACTTGGCATATCTACCGCGATTCAGGCAAATACATCCGCATTCGCCCGAAGGAAATTCAACAAGTGAGCCTGCTCTTCTTCTTACACCTAGGCCCTAATCTATACCGTCTTCGATGGATCCACATCAAGGGGGCATGATAATAGGTGCTCAACTAGGCTGCCCTTGGGGTCTTGCATTCTTTGGTCGAGATCGCTGACGTCGGGGTCCTCCTCGGCACTCTTGGCTCTGGCGATGGCTTGCAAGCAATGTTGAATTGCTGAGGTGCCCCCCTTACCTCCCTTATGCCATAGGGGGTGGGGAATTATATCAACAGTCACTTTGTAAAAATGACCGCGTCGAGCTGGTTGAGCCCAGGGCAGTCAAGAATTATGTTGTAGGTCAAAAGAAACCTGACAACCGTAAAGGTCATCATGACTGTACTCTGCCAAGGTGGTGACCTGACCATGACGGGGAGAGTGATCTCTCCTTCAACCCTCACTAAGTCTCCAGTAAAATTAACAAGGGGGTGTGCACCAGCTTCAGTTGAGCAGAAGATAAATTCATCCTAGAGAAGGCATCATAAAAAAGGACATCAGTCGAACTTCCACAATCGACCATAATCTGCTTTACAGGATGCCTTGCTATTATCATTTCAACAATAATGGCATTGTTATTTACATTTTCATCCCCAAGTCCCTTCTCCCTCATAAAGGGGAGTACATTTTTTGACCCCTCCCCCACTCGGGTTCTCTTGGAAGCATGCTCTATTCGCCATGATATCATACCCGCAAGCTTCTTGGTGGGTCGGTTGTCAACCAGAGGGACAGGAGGAAGTGTTGTGAGCACCTGAGATTTCATTGGAACCTTGCCCCCCATGAACTTTCCGAGGTAGACTCTCCTTATCAAATCTTCAATCTCCCTTTTGAGGTGGTAGCATTCCTTAGTGTCTTGACCATAGTCGTGGTGAAACTGATAGTACTTCGACTTGTCGCGATCGCTGGATAGCCTTAGCGGGGGAGGGCGGCGTAAGTAATGCTCGCTCTTGATCTCCATGAGGATCTTTGACCTTGGGGCATGGAGAGGAGTGTATCTTTCCTCTGGGATGGGGTCGCTCTTCGACTTTGGATCTGTTCGGAGGTTCGGGGTCGGCCTGGGCCTCCATACTCTGGAGGTCTCTCCCAGAGGCTACTTTTTTGATGGCTTCCCGTCCAACTCTCTCCTAGTGCGGTCCATCTCCTCTACATGAATGTACTTATGGACTCGGAGGAGGAGGTCGGAGTAAGTCTTCAATGGATTGTTGTCTAGGGAGTAGGTCATGCGGGATGTTCTGAGCCCCCTTTTTAATGCCAGCATGGTGATGGGCTCATCTAAAATATAGATTTCCAGGGTGGCAACCTTGAAACAAGCCATATAGTCCCACAAGGGCTCATGGTCCTGTTGCCTAATGGAGAAAAGGCTATCAATTTCTCATGGTAGCTTCTGGCAGGCATCAAAGTGTGCCACAAACTTATTTTCCAGCTGTGCAAAAGAGCTGATACTTTCAGGCTCGAGACAGGTAAACTAGACTCGAGCTAACTTCCGAAGCATGGCTGGGAAGGCAATATAGAGGAAGGCATCCATCATCCCCTGGACTCTTATGAGAGCCTTATAGCTCTCTAGGTGGTCTTGGGGGTCAGTGGTCCCGTCATAGGGGTCCACTTGAGGCATACAAAATCGGTTAGGGATTGGTTCCTCTTGGATCTCTCGAAAGAAGGGGAGATGGGCATCATGGCCCATTGGCTTACGTGGGGAGCCTTGCATGTTGGCAAACTGGTGGGATAATTCTGCTAGCTTACACTCTTGTTCCTCTAGGTGCTTTTCAGCCAGGCGCCTGATAGCCTTGTTGGTGGAACCTTCTATCAAGACTGTCGGAGGAGATAGGGATGTTGGTCGAGGGTGGTAATGATGGGAGGCCTTGTCTCGACGGTGCTTGCGATGCCTAATGGCATCATGGTCGAAGACCGGAGATCGGCTCTCCCGGTTAGTCGACCCACTCCACTGCCTCTTCGCCGAGGTCCGGTGGCTTTCCGGGTGATCAGTTATGGCCTGCAGGTGCGACGACCTTTCTTGGAATGAATGCAAGCTACTGTGGGGCCCAGCAGCTAGGGCTGCGGGTGTCCCTGGTTGTTGCTAGGTGGCTAGGGATCGATGCTGATGTTGTAACTACCGCATCGCTATAGTTAGAGTTTGGATCTATTGGACGAGCACGGCTAGCTGGGAGTCCACCGGAGGTGACTGTGGCGGACTTCGATTGGGGACTCCGGTAGAAGGGCTTGAGGCTCGAGGAGCGAAGCGGGAGCTCGACTTCGACCGGGTTCTCGACCCTAAGGGAGCCACCTAAGCGAAAGGGCTCAAGGCTCGAGGAGTGATGCAGGAGCTCGACTTCGGCTGGGACTCGATCCTGAGGGAGTTTTTTCCCAGTAAGCAATCCAAGAGGATGGATGAATTGGGTTTCTAAAAATTTACTTACAAGGAAATATGCCAATACAAATATTAAATTAAATGCTAGTGTGAGGAGAAATACTATGCTCTTGAAGAGTAAGCAGCGGAAATGTAAATGCGACAAATATAAGAGCAAGAAAAGAAATGATGCGGGACGATTTTAAGATTGCTAAACATGGAGGAAAAATAGTAAACTAATTTTTTTAGAATTTTTTATAATTTTAATTTGCAGGCTAAATTTTTAAAATTAAGTAAAGACTAGTAGGATGAATAGTAATGCAAAGAATCATCATAATCGCAGGCATATTCATGCAAAATAATAAAGTCAGGACTCGGGAATTAAGAAATTCCTGGCTTAGGATAGCTAATCTTCAACAAAACAGAAATCAAGAGAAGGGAAGGATATTACCAGATTGAGATTGAAGAATCTGCAATTGAAGAGATCACTCACACTCTAATTGGAGCCTGGAGATGAAGCTTTAGTTCCCTTGGATTAGATGGCTGATTTAGATAGTCTTAGAGGCAAGGAAAGCCTCCTCTGGGGAGGTGAAATACCTCAGGGATCCTGCAAGTGTCAGAGGTCAATCAAAACAGTAAATAAATAAAGAGAAAGAAATTAGGGTTTGGGTTGAAGCAGGATTAGGGTTAGAAGCTGGCGGCCGGGGGAAGAAGGGGTTCCTTCACTTGGATGGAAGCAAGGGCACTCTTCTCTTGGGCATGGCTATGCTTCTAGGATGTAGAAGGATACTGGGGCAGCAGGGGTTCGGCCAAGCACAAGAAGAACAATCCACAAAACCAAAACTCCAACACAAGAACAATACTCAAGATAAAATTTCAGGAAAGTTTAATTCATATGATAAAAGTTATTACAAGAGGAAAAGGGGTGGGGTATTTATAGAGTTCCCATACCCTATCCTAAAGGGATTACAAGTCTTCTCCTAGTTAGAATAGGTTTACACAATTTAAGTGGGAGAAAGACTACAAAATAAACCTAGAACTAGGAATATACAAGTTGTATATAATAAGAACTTGTTTTCCTCCTTCCTCTTGGACTTCTCCTCTTAGCTTGGACTAGCTCAACCTCAAGGATGCCCCTCTTGGCATGTTGGGCTTCATGGGGGGCAGCAAGGGCCGGCCAAGGGCTTGGGGTGCATGGGCTTTGGGCCTCTTGGAAGCTAGGGTGCCTTGGGTTGGTATATTCTTGGCATCAGACTGGAATCTTGGTTCTTAAAGGCTTAGGCCTAGCATTTAAGCTTGATTTCTCCTGTGCTAGGTGCAGATGGACCTCTGGATTCATGATATGCCCTGGTCTGGGAATATACTCTAGCATCTAGAGGAAATCTAGGCATCTGGAAGGAATTAGGGCATCTGGAGAGCATTTGGAGGGTATCTAGGGCTTTGGGGTGTCAAACAAGATCCCATAAACTGATATAAATACCTTTGGCTCCTGGATGAGGCTTGGTGGAACTCTCCAAAATAAGGTTTCCTTTCCTGTTGTACAAAAATTGGACTCTCACTGGACTAATACTTAAGTACATGACTCAATGACTGACTAGGGTTGAGACAAATCAACTAGTTTCAACTTATTACAGGATTCAATCTACTTGTTACAAAATTATGACACATGACTAAGGTTCTAAAAAAAAATCTAATCAGTAAACCATATGGGATCCAGTGATCTGTGTCTGATCCTGGTGTCTCCACCAATTCTCCTAGAACGAGAGGAACTCGACCTTATCGAGTAAGGGTCAATTTGGCTCTCATACTGCTCAAGGAGGGTCTGGGTTGAGGCATGGTAGATCCTCACCAGTGCTCCACAAGTCCTCAGATTCTGGCCAACCTTGCCTCCGAACCAAGTACCGCTGACAGTCTCTATCCTGGGTACTGATGGCTTGATCGTCCAGGGTTCTCTCAATCTTTTTCTTACCAAAAGGCCAAATTTTATGTGGTCTCTCTGGGGTGGGATCACTTACAAAGAAAGGGAGTGGCTCAAGGGGCTTGCTGGGTATCACTGCAGGCTCCCTAGACTCTACAAGATCTGAGATGATGAAGGTAGATCTAATACCTAAATCAGGTGATATCTCAAGCACATAGGCATTGGGTCCATTACTCTTCATTATTTTGGATGGGCCAGCGTCGCGAGCATGAAATTCCTTCATAATCACATAATTCTCTGCAAAAAATTTTGTATCTCGCTTTTAGGAATTAGCCAAGTTTTTATTTAGTTCATTACTTATGTTCAGTTTTTGATTAATTTTTTGATGCATATGCTGTGCAGGGGCTAGTGCAGGTGTAGGCATGTGATTCAAGGTTGTGAATTTATTGGACTCAAGACTAACACCTAATAGACTCAACTGGGCTTCCTTACCGAAGGAAACTTATTGGACTCTTCGAGTCTAAAACCTAACAGACTATAGATTCTCTAGGTTTGATCCTAGCATGGCATGCACATGAAAATTTACTATGAACTCCTACTAGGTGCCATAGGGTTCTCCAGAAGTAAAATGCAAACATGACATGCTCAATGAACGAATGCAACATGCAAACTCCTATAAAATGCAACCTAATAGTGAAAAAATAGAAGAAGTTTCAAAAAAGGGTAAAAAATAAGGGGTGGGTTTAGGGTTAGTCTGGCAGGGTAAGAAATAAGAAGATGGCTCAGGGTTAATCAGAAAGAGTAGAATACAAGAAGGAGTTTCAGGAATGAATCCTAAACTAATGAGATTGACCTTATGGGTTTGAGGTAGTCCTACAGGATCTGCATTATTAAAGAATGGGTCATTGATTTTAGGAAAGATCAATTGGAATCAATGGAGTGATTTCATCCCGAGGGTTTTAATTTAAGGAGATCAAGTCCTTAATAAATTTTTCTGGCTCACAAACCAAAGAATTGGGCTCTATAGTTGGGCTTACTTTTAGTGGCTCCTCAGGTAAGGTTATGATAGTAGTATTTAGGTTCTCTTCCTCTAGCTGGTCTTCCACTATAGGTTCAGCTTGGGTGTGGTCAGGTTCAACTAATATTGGGTGGTTTTCTACCTGGATATCTATCAGGTCAACTAATTCTAGATCATCCGTAAATGTGTCTTCTTCTTCCTTATACTCCTCCACTAAGCTCACATCAGCTTCATATATTTCCTCTACAAGGTCATTCTGGTGAACCAATGGGGTGGTAAGAGGGGGTTGCCTAAGGGATAATTGACTAATACTAGGCTCAAATCTAGGGGTATTAATCCTATAGGGTTTAGGTAGACTGAGGGATAGTGGGTTACTACTGGGTTCATATCTAGGGACTATGGGTTCTTGGGGATTATAGGGCAAGGGTTCAGCTCTATGGGCCTTGTCCAGGGTTCCTATTTGGTCATCTAATGGATTAATCTTATGGATCATTTGGTTATTGGATTGGGTGATCTAGTTAATCTGGGTGGTTAATTGGGCAAGCTGGGTTTGGGTTTGGTTTATCCGGGTAATGGTTTGGTTAAGCTTTTGGTTCAATTATTCATTCATGGATCTTATGAGAGCTTCAAGACTGGACTTCATGGTTGAACTAGGTCGAGATTTAGACTTCTGGTATTGGGTTCCTAGTCTAGTGGTCATGCAATCAAACAATCAGTCAGAATGAGATGGTGCAGCCAAGCATGCAAAGGATCAGTAATTCTAGGGTTTCCTAGACCTAGAGCCAAAACTGAATAGGTCAGGTCAACTTACACTTAACCCAGCAGCTAATCCTTCCTTTGACCAGGTAGAGGGTGGAAGTGTGGGAGGCTCCCTTGCTTTCGCAGGGACCCAATTAAAAACCACAACACCACTTAAGTCGTTTGACTCTGGACCCTCAGCCTTAGACACCATATTTTAGTAATAGCTAAAGGATTAAATGCACTAGTTGGCCCACACAATTCGGACCCGACCTGTTGGTGTCACCTAGCCCTCTAGGACAAATTAGGTATAATTAATTTTTAATTAGGCTTAGGTCAGAATGATGATGGTTGTTTTGGGCCTAGGACAGGGGATGAAATCCTACTTTAATATTAGATAGCAATTGCCCTTAAAATTAGGTTAAAAGATAATGGTAATCGATGGTCCTGATGCAATCTAAAACAATCAAAAAAAAAAATATTTTATGTGTGTTTTATAAGGTGGCAAGTTAAGTTTAGGTTGATTAGGTTAGCAACAAATTAGGCTTGGGATTGGCATGTGTGGAAGTTGGTTAGGTTTGGTTGAGTCAAGTATGCAGAAATAGCAGAATTCAAAAAATTAAGATTTTAGATGATACGATTTTGACATAGTTACCGATGCAGAAAAAAATCTAAAAAGTTACAAAACAGAGGATGGATGGTGGTGATGAACTCTACCAAATTTGATGTAAAACAAAAATCAGATGATGATGCAAATCCTAGGATTTTCGGACTGATACAGAAATATCAGGATTTTAGTTAAGGTTTCTAATATGCCAAATTTTAGTGAATTAGGGTTTCTATAAAATTAATTAAAATTTATGAAAATTACCAGGGCAAAACAGAGGACATGACGTGCAATTTTCATAGGAAAATAAAATGTCTATGATGCCAAAATAAATCAAAACCTAGACCTCTAATGTAGGTGACAGGATGCAAAAATTTCAGGATTAGGGTTTTGTGAATCTAATGCAGATGAATGCTATCCTAAACCCGCTCTAATACCAAATCGATGCGGGATGACTTTAAGATTGCTAAACATGCAAGAAAAATAGTAAACTAGTTTTTTAAGAATTTTTTATAATTTTAATTTATAGGCTAAATTTCCAAAATCAAGTAAAGCTAGCAGGATGAATAGCAATACAAAGAATCATCATAATCGCAGGCATGCTCATGCAAAATAATAAAGTCAGGACCCGAGAATGGATAAATTCCTGGCTTATGATAGCTAATCTTCAACAAAATAGAAATCAAGAGAAGGGAAGGATATTACCAGATAGAGATTGAAGAATCTGTAATTGAAGAGATCACTCACACTTTGAATGGAACCTAGCTGATGAAGCTTCAGTTCCTTTGGATAAGATAGCTGATTTGGATGATTTTGGAGGTAAGGAAAGCCTCCTCTGGGAAAGTGAAACACCTCGGGGATCCTACAAGCATCAGAGGTCAATCAGAATAGCAAATACATAAAGGGAAAGAAACTAGGGTTTGGGTTGAAGCAGGATTAGGGTTAGAAGCTGGCGGTCGGGGGAAGAAGGGATTCCTTCACTTGGATGGCAATAAGGGCACTCTTCTCTTGGGTGTGGCTGAGCCTCTGGGATACAGAAGGATGCTAGGGTAGCAGGGGTTCGGCCAAGCACAAGAAGAACAATCCACAAAACCAAAACTTTAACACAAGAACAATACTCAAGACAAAATTTCAGCAAAGTTTAATTAATATGATAAAAGTTTTAACAAGAGGAAGAGGGGTGGGGTATTTTTAGAGTTCCCATGCCCTCTCCTAAAGGGATTACAAGTCTTCTCCTAGTTAGAATAGGTTTACATAATTTAATTAAGAGAAAGACTACAAAATAAACCTAGAACTAGGAGTATACAAGTTGAATATAATAAGAACTTGTTTTCCTTCCTCCACTTGGACTTCAAATCTTAGCTTGGACCAATTCAACCTCAAAGATGCCCCTCTTGGCATGTTGGGCTTCATGGGGGGTAGCAAGGGCCGGCCAAGGGCTTGGGGTGCATGGGCTTTGGGCCTCCTGGAAGCTGGGGTGCCCTAGGCTGGTATATTCCTGGCATCAGACTGGAATCTTGGTTCTTAAAGGCTTGGGCCTAGCACTTAAGCTTGATTTATCCTAGGCTGGGCATAGATGGACCTCTGGATTCATGATATTCCCTAGTCTGGGAATATACTCTGGCATCTGGAGGGAATCTGGGCATCTGAAGAGCATCTAGAAAGAATCAGGGTATCTGGAGAGCATCTGGAGAGTATCTAGGGCTCTGGGGTGTCAAACAAGATCTCATAAGCTGATGTAAATGCTTCTGGCTCTTGGGTGAGGCCTGGTGGAACTCCAAAGTAGGGTATCATCTCCTCTTGTACAAAAATTAGACTCTAACTGGACTAATACTCAAGTATAGGACTTAATGACTGACTAGGGTTGAGACAAATCAACTAGTCTCAACTTATTACAGGACTCAATCTACTTGTTACAAAATTATGACACATGACTAAATTTCTAAAAAAAGTCCTAATCAGTAAACCATATGAGATCTAGTGATCTGTGTCTGACCTGGTGTCCCCACCAAGAAAGCTAGAGACAATCACAAATACAAGCCAAGTATAGTGGTTCGGTGCTTTCCAATGCACCTACATCTACTTTCTAAGGTCCACTTAGGAATTCACTATAATCTCCCATGATTAAGCTGATTAGTTTTTCGAACTCACTAATCAAAATTCCTTTTTATTTTTACAAGGCTCACCAAAAGAAACCTCTTGGTTTTCAAAGGCTAATCAATAATCTCCTTGGTTTTCAACTAGGCTTACCAAAAACCTCCTTGATTTTCAAAAGCTAACCAATAATCTCCTTGGTTTTCAAAGGCTAACCAATAACCTTTTTGGTTTTGTTCTTAGGCTTACCAAAAACCCTTACAACAAAGATATGAGATGAAATAAAGTAAACAAGAAAAGCTTTCTAATGAAAAGCTGATATCTCTTTGAAGCTTGGAAAAGTTGCTTGTCTTGAACTTGATGAAGCCTCAATCAATGCTTAAAGGTGTTGGATTTGAATGCTTCTTGATAGCTTTGAATGCTAGGAGACTTCTTTTTGCTTGAAGGTAGTTGCTCTCAATGAATATGAATGAATGCACTTGCTTTTCTTTCTTTTTCCTATTCTCTTTTCATCCTCTTGTGTTTCAATTTAATTTCAATCACTTAAATACCATCCCAAGGCCTTAAAGTCAGTTTATGACCATTAGATACAAAAAACTATCCATTGGAAGCTAAGAGGGCCGAGTTTTGCATTTGAAAAACTAGTCATTACTGTTCCCAGAACTCCAAGTGTCGATACTTCAAGCTGTGAGTCGACCTTAGGATCGATACTTAAGTTCCATGAGTCGATACCTAGTTCAAAATTCTTCTTTGAAGCTCTCTGGAATTCTCAAGTGAGTCGACACTTCTTCTGGTAAGTCGAGACTTGAATCGACACTTGACATCCATGAGTCGACACTTCAAACAAGTCTTCAACTTCAACATGTTCTGTAATAAATTTATCTCAAGCCTTGAGTCGATTCTTGAGTCGACACTTTGAGTCAACACTTGAGTGGCATAAGTCGATACTTCAACCATGCCTTCTGAAACTCTTTCTACATGCCGGCTTGAGTCGACACTTGCACTACCATGAGTCGATACTTGAACTGTGAGTCGATACTTTGAGTTGACACTTGCTGAGATTTCTTCAAAAATCACTGAACTTCTGCTAAAACCTTTTTGAGCTAAACTCTTTAAGTCCTTTCAAGCATAACTCAAGTTCTTAAATCCATTTTTAACTAATCTTTTATCCATACAAAGGGCTTCTTCATCATTTGACTAGCAATCCAATTTAGTTGTTTTGATGAGTACCTTTTTCTATGAAATACACTTCAAGAAATATATTAGTACTCAACTTATACTTAAGTGTTTTGCTTATCATCAAAATCAATAATAGAGTCAACTATCTCTTCCTTTTTGATGATGAAAAAACATTTAAGTATAACCCATATATTAAGCTCTTAAAAGAATTTTTCAATTTGCATAAAGCTTAAGTTTGTATTATAGTAAAGAGAAAAAGTCTAAAAGCTTATTTGAACTGAATTAAAACCATTAGAGTATCAAAGCTAAAAACAAATTCAAGTATCATAAATAAAACATGCTTTAAGATAAGAAAGTCTTCATAGAGCAATAATGAATGTAATTAAAATGAAATTTTTGAATAAAAGATTTAAGAGTAAGAATACTCCCCCTTAAAAGATAATTCAAAAAATTGATTTTCAATGAGTTTTACACAAAAAAAATAGCAAAGGAAGGATTACTCCCCCTCACTCATTTCACTTTTCTTTTTTTTACATTCATTTTTCTTTTATTGAAAACTAGTATACAAATCTCTTTTACTTTTTAGTCACTCAATTCTCTTTTACATTTTACCTCTCTCTCCCTTACTACTCACTTAATTCTCCCCATTTTTGTCATCATAAAAAAGGTTAGAGGTGAGGGAAGGATGAAAACATCACAGAAATTTAGCAATACAATGCCAAGGATAAAACATTGATATATATAAAAGGATTTCATTTATTGAAGTACACTTCATACATTGATATAAGTAAAGATACAGAATAGTAAATAGACATAAATGCATACAAGAGTGCTAAAATATAAACTATCTAAACATAAAGACTGTTCTAAGCAGATTCCTCATCATCTGAGGATCCAATCTCGATCGGTCCAGTATTAGTAAAAGCACGAAATCATGGCCACATCGACCGGAGATCAGAGAAATGGGTCCTAGTCAGTCTCGATGGAACATGATGGCCTTGTCCTCTATGTCTAATATAAGTCCTACCTTTAGCTGGTGTAGAAGAGGTAGAAGCTATGTCAGCAGTAGGAACAGTACTGATGGGAATGGCAGTATCAAAATCAGTATGAAGGGGGGTGTGATCAAAGATAGGTCCTGAGTCAAGATGATGGAAACCAGGGGTATAGAATCCTAGTTCTCTGATAAGAAAAGATGTATGTAAAGATGGAGAATGAATGATAGGAGTATCAAAAACTGATGGTATGATAGGAGTATGTGCAGGAATGGAAGAAGGATGTGGATTAACTCTGGAAGGTGAGGATGATAGGATCGGAGTCTGAAAAGATGATCTAGATGGGTAAAGAAAAGGTATCCTAGGAAGGTCAGCCGCTGCCTCTGGCACTGGCTCTATCATCAGATCTACAATGTCAAACTTAGCAGAGTCAAACTCATCATCATCCAAATCAGATCCTGGAGCAAGTGGTGCTGGAGGTGAATTAGCTGGAGCTGAAGGTGTAGGAGCTCTGCTTGAAGAAAGTCTAGCCAAAGCAAACAAAATAGCAGAGATGCCATCACTCATCCCCGATGGCTCTCCCTCATCTCCATATAAATCCTGTCGACTCGCTGACGAATGATCATCTCCTCGTCTCAATGAGAGCGACCCTGTCCTCCAGACTCTTTGAAACTCCAGGGATATTTGTCTGTGCTGGCTCAGATTGAGGAGTTGGCCTAGCTGCGTTGAAGGCTCGGGCTATCTTAGATGTCTCTGTGAACCTCAGATGGCCCTACCTCTCCTGAAAAGATGCGCTCCACCTCCACCAACATTATCATCTCTGTTAGTGACCTGTCCAGATATGCGTTGTCTCCACTAGCCTCTGACAAGTAGATACCCCATCCCGTGCAACGATCTGATGTCATAGACGTATGTGTGTAATAGTTGCTTCTATGGCTCATCATCCATGATCACTCCGTAAGCTCTAAATAGTAGTGTCAAACCTATCCCATAGTGTAGACACAATCTTTGACTAATTGATGCCTCAGTCAACTGGTATACCATAAGTACCGGGAGGCATACTGGAGTGTGCTATACTAAAGATACCATCACCAAAAGCTTGTGCTCTATGATGAAGTCGAATCGACCGATCTTTGGTAGAAGGATCCAGGCAACTATATGGTGCAGCAGCACCTCATCTCAGGCGTCAGCCTCAAAGCTACAACAGTGGCTCCCTCAAGAAGATCATCTATCTCGAAGATGCATCAGAGTCCACTAATCCTATCAACTAGAGCATCCATAACTAATCCTCTCATGGGAATGTCCCATACTCAGCTCAGAATCTCTGCTGATATTAGAACATTTCTACCTCGGACCTGAGCAATCCATCCATTACTACCTTGAGCAAGTGAATCATAGAACTCTCAAATCAAACCCGGGTAGAATCTCTCTGTAAAGGAGCAAAATGGTGCTAGCCCTACATCCCAGAACCACTGACCTATCCTAAACTATTGCTGATCAATGGAATCGAAGTCCACACGATGTCCCTAGATGATGGTCTTCAATCCAATTCTATTGGCTGCAGGAAAGAGAGGTCAAGCTGGGATATCGGGCTCAACTACTGCACTGGCCTCATGCCTTGCTTTGGTTCTTCTTTCTTTTTCTTGATTGGATGGTCTTGGATGTCGGACAACTTGCTTCCTAGGCCCCATTTCAGTGAATCAAGGAAGAGAAGCAAGAAGGGTAAAACCTAGGGTTCCTATGGTGCAAAATCAAAGAGGAAGGGGAAAAACAGTAGAAATAGAAGGAAAATCCATCCCAAATGAAGATTTGAGAGGTTTAGACTTGGGATTTGGAGGGAAGAAGTCATTGGAACAGTGTTAGAGATGAGTCGACTCGATTTGGAAAGAAGAAAATGAAGAAACCGCTTCATTTTCCTATTTTTATCTTGGTCTGTCACCATTCAAGTATCGACTTATGACACAGAGGGTTAAGTGTCAACACTTCAAGGTGTCGACACTTCCAAGTATTGACACTTTGATTTAAAACTAAAGAAAAATTGGAAAAAAAGAGCATTGATCAAAATGAATAGAATTTCAAGGAATTCAAAAGAATTGAGCATGAATAAAAAGTAACTTTGATCAAACAAGAGTTCAAGATGTGAAGAGATGAAAATTTTCAATCAAAAGGGTTGATGACCCCAAGTTCTCTTCTAATCATACTGAACCAGTCTTCTTGGAGAGGCTTAGTCAATATGTCAGCTAGTTATATTTCAGTACAAACAAATTCAAGCATAATATCATTATTTTCAACATGATTTCTAATAAAATGATGCATAATTTCAATATGCTTACTTCTAGAGTACTGAACAGGATTTTTAGTTAAGTTTATAGCACTAGTTTTATCATATCTTATGGGTGTTTTAATTAGTTTGATTCCAAAATCTTCAAGTTATTGTTTAATTCAAAGATTTGAGCATAACAACTTCCTGCTGCAATATACTCAGCCTCAGCTATGGATAATGCAACTGAAGTTTGTTTCTTGCTAAACCAGGAGATTAAGTTAATTCCAAGAAATTGGCAAGTTCCACTTGTACTTTTTTTATCTAATTTACATCCAGCAAAATCAGCATCTAAATAACCAATTAAAATCAATAGATGAATCTCTAGAGTACCATAAACCAATATCATTTGTACCAAATAAGTATTTAAATATGCACTTAATAGGTAATAGATGAGATTCTTTAGGATCAGACTAATATCTAGCACATATACAAACACTAAACATGATATCTAGTCTACTAGCAGTCAAATATAATAAAGAGCCAATCATTCTTCTATATAATTTTTGATCAATTGATTTACCATGTTTATCTTTATCAAGTTTACAAGAGGGGCTCATAGGTGTACTTATTGATTTGGTAGTCTCCATCCCAAACTTCTTTAAGATTTCTCTTGTATACTTAGCTTGGTTGATAAAGACTCCATCCTTAGTTTGCTTGATTTGGAGTCCAAGGAAAAAGTTGAGTTCTTCCATTATGCTCATTTCGAACTCTTCCTGTATAAGCTTGCAAACTCTTGACATAGAATTTCATTAGTAGCACCGAATATAATATCATCAACATAAATTTATACTACTAGTAAATCATCATTTTTCTTCTTTAGAAATAATGTAGTATCAACATGACCTCTAGAGAAATCATTTTCAATCAAAAACTTGCTGAGTCTTTCATACCATGCTCGGGGTGCTTGTTTTAAATCATAAAGTGTTCTGTATAGTTTAAAAACATGATCAGGATGTGCATGATTTTCAAATTTAGGTGGTTGTTCAACAAATACTTCTTCGATAATAAAATCATTTAGAAAAGCATTTTTAACATCCAATTGAAATAATTTGAAGTTCATAAAACATGCAAATGCTAAAAGCAATCTAATTGCCTCAAGTCTAGCAATAGGAGCAAAGGTTTCATCAAAACAATCCCTTCTTCTTAATTGTAGCTTTGGCAACTAGTCTAGCTTTATTTCTAGTTACAATACTATTTTCATCCAATTTATTCCTAAATATCCATTTTGTGCCAATAATTGAAACATTAGAAGGTCTTCTATTAGAGTCCAAACATTATTTCTTTCAAACTGATTTAATTCTTCTTACATGGTACTTATCCAATTAGGATCTTTTTTAGCATCTTCAAAATATTTTGGTTTAACTTGAGAAACAAAAGCAATATAATCACATTCATTTCTAATTGAAGATCTTGTTCTTATCCCTTTTGATGGATCATCTAGGATTAACTCCTTAGGATGTCATGAGCATACCTCTACTCCTTGGTAGATCTTGATGCTTTGGTGTGGATTGTATGGCTTCTTCTCTTTCATTCTTGTTTTGATCTTCTTCACTTTGTTGAGAAGGTTGATCATCCAATGTTAGTTTCTTTAACTTTTCAGTACCTGCACATGCATCAGAAGTATCCTCTTTTCTAGAGGATTTGTTAGCAGATTCTTCAAAGACTATATATACAGACTCCTCTACTATTAAGGTTCTCTTGTTAAAAACTCTGTATACCCTGCTTAATATAGAGTATCCTAAGAAGATACCTTCATTAGACTTGGCATCAAATTTTTCAAAATTATCTTTACCATTATTCATGATAAAATATTTACAACCAAAAATATGAAAATATTTTAAAGTTGGTTTTCTTTGTTTCCAAAGCTTATAAAGAGTTTTGTTTAAAATAAGATGAATTAAAACATGATTTAAAATATAACAAGTAGTATTAATTGCTTCAGTCCAAAAATATCTTAGCAAATTATTTTCATAAAGCATAGTGCATGCCATTTCTTCTAAAGTATGATTTTTTCTTTCTACAACTCCATTCTGTTGAGGTATCCTAGGTGTAGAAAAATTGTATTCAATTCCTTTTACATTGAAAAAGTTTTCAAAATCTTGATTTTCAGATTCAGGATCATGATCACTATGAATGCAATCAGCTGAAGTACCTTTTTCATTTGAAACTTTTCGGTAAAACTTCATAAATGCTGAAAATGATTCATCTTTGTGAGCAAGAAATAAAATCCATGTAAACCATGAAAAATCATCCACTATAACTAATCCATATCTCTTGCCTCCTAGGATAGATATCCTAGTTGATCCAAAGAGATCCATGTGGAGTAGTTCTAATGGCCTAGAAGTTGTAACAAATCCTTTAGGTTTAAAAGACACTTTTACTTGTTTTCTAAATTGGCATGCTTCGCAAACTTTGTCTTTCTCAAAACTAAGTTTTGGTAAATCTCTTACTAAATCATTTTTGCAAAGTTTTGATAATAAAAACATTCTTGCATGACCTAATCTACGATGCCAAAGCCAACTAGTCTCATTAATAGTGGAATTCATTACAACCAGGCATTCTCCATTAGGCAAGGATAGATTATCCAAATCAACAAAATAGATATTGCCATGCCTTTTTTCAATGAATTTCACTTCAATTTTTTCAGGACTAGCAATCATGCAGAAAGATGATTCGAAAATAACTTGAAAATCTTTATCACAAAATTGGCTAATACTAAGAAGATTATGCTTTAAACCTTCAACTAAAAGAACATTATAAATCCAAGTAGTAGCGGAGATGTGAACCTTACCAATACTAATGATTTTTTCTTTACCATTATCATAAAAGGTTACACTCCCTCTATTTATTGCTTCAAGAGAGGTGAATTGCTTCATATCTCCTGTCATGTACCTTGAGTAACCACTATCAAGATACCATAGTCTTTTGTTTTTATTGGTTGCAAGACACACCTGTAAAACAAATTAAATTTTGTTTTTAGGTACCCAAGCCAACTTGGGTCCTTTAGGGTTAGTATTAAAGATGGTTCCTTTTGGAACCTAAATCTTTCTAGAATCATTAATTTTTCTTAAATTATATTGAAAAGCTTTATGACCTACTCTATTGCAAGAAAAGCATGTAATGCTAGATGATGCAGGAACAAATTTTTTTTTGAAATACTTTTGCTATTTTTGAGGTCTATAACCTAATCCAGCTTTATTAAAAATAGATCTTTGATTATTTAAAAGAAGATTTAGCTTTTCAGAACTATATGTAAATTTTTCAACAAAAGATTTTATCTTATCAAGCTCATCTTTATATTGCTTATTTTCTATTTCAATTTCTTTACTTTTCTTCAAAAGTTTATTATTTGAAACACTTGCTTTAGGTTTTTTTAAAACTTCATTTTTCATAGATAAAGCATTGCTTTTCTTTTCTAAAACATCAATCTTGTTTTTCAAATCATCGACTTCATTTAAAAGAGTAGTATTTTCATGTGAAAATTTGTTTGCATGCTTTTCCAACTTTCTACTTTCAAAAATCATTAATTTATGAGCATGCATCAATTTATCAAATGCAGTTCTTAATTCATCAAAAGTATAATCTATTTTAAGATCAAAATTTACCTATTCTTCTCTCCAAGTTGCCATCATTGGCTTTTTTTAAGCTTTTTCCTTGATTTCTTTAGGAGAGAGCAATCAAACTTGTAGTGTCCGGACTTCTTGCATTTGAAGCATATTGGTATCTCATTCTCCTTATCCTTTTCTTTCTCCTTTTCTTTTCCCTTTTCTTTGCTTGGTTGAAACTTTTCTTGTAAGGAAATTTATTTCTTCTCATGAATCTTCTAAATTTTCTAGCTAGAAGAGCTTCCTCACTTTCATCATCATCATCTTCTTCTTTCGATTTATCATTTGAGGATTCTTCTTGTGTTGTAGACTTGAAAGCTATCCCCTCTTTTTTCTTGTCCAATTCCATAGACTTTTGTTTCAAATTTAGCTCATAAGTCATGAGTGATCCTACTAGCTGCTCTAATGGTAGTTTGTCAACATCTTTGGCTTCTTGTATGGGTGTCACTTTTGGATCCCAAGATGTTGAAAGTGACCTGAGAATTTTGTTAACAAGATTGGCATTTGACATAATTTTACCTAAACTTCTCATGCCATTAATAATGTTTATGAATCTAGTCTACATGTCAGTGATAGATTCATTTGGTTCCATGTAGAACATCTCATAAGTGTGCACTAACATTTAACCTTAGTATTCTTCACTTGATCAGTACACTCATGGATAACCTCAAGTGCATCCCATATTTCTTTAGCATATGTGTATATAGAAATTCTATTGAACTCACTAGGATCTAATACACAATAAAGGAGATTCATTGCTTTTGCATTGATCTTGGATTGTTTAATATTATTTTCATCCCAATCCTCTTCAAGTTTTGGGATGGAAATACCATTAACCACGATCGAAGGAATATGAAGACCTTTATCAATAACTTTCCATAAATTATAATCTATAGAATGCATGTAGATTCTCATTCTAATTTTTCAATAAGTATAATTAGTTCCATTAAAGTATGGAGGTCTATTTGAGGCTTGTCCCTCAACTACACTAGTACCAAGGAGGGTTGCCATAGATCTTTGCTCAAGGTGGTTAGACCTATATACTGAGAACGTGGCTTTGATACCACTTGTTGCCCAGTAAGCAACCTAAGAGGGGGTGAATTGGGTTTTTAAAAAATTTCTTGCAAGAAAATGTACCAATACAAATATTAAATCAAGTGCTAGTGTGAGAAGAAATAGTATGGTCTTGAACAGTAAGCAGTGGAAATGTAAATGCAACAAATATAAGAGCAAGAAAATAAAGCTAGAGACAATCACAAACATAAGCCAAGTATAGTGGTTCGGTGCTTTCCAATGCACCTACATCTACTTCCCAAGGTCCACTTGGAAATTCACTATAATCTTCCATGATTATAGTCGATTAGTTTTCCATGCTCACTAACCAAAACTTCTTTTGGCTTTTACAAGGCTCACTAAAAGAAACCTCTTGGTTTTCAAAGGCTAACTAATAACCTCCTTGGTTTTCAACTAGACTTATCAAAAATCTCCTTGGTTTTCAAAGGCTAACCAATAACCTCCTTGGTTTTCAAAGGCTAACCAATAACCTCCTTGGTTTTGTTCTTAGGCTTACCAAAAATCCTTACAACAAAGATATGAGATGAAGTAAAGTAAACAAGAAAAGCTTTCTAATAAAAAGCTGATATCTCTTTGAAGCTTGGGGAAGTTGCTTATCTTGAACTTGATGAAGCCTCAATCAATGCTCAAAGGTGTTGGACTTGAATGCTTCTTGATAGCTTGAAATGCATGGAAACTTTTTTTTGCTTTAAAGTAGTTGCTCTCAATGAATATGAATGAATGCACTTGCTTTTCTTTCTTTTTCTTATCTCTTTTCATCCTCTTGTGTTTCAATTTAATTTCAATTACTTAAATACCATCCCAAGGCCTCAAAGTTAGTTTATGATCATTAGACATGAAAAGTTAGCCGTTGGAAGCCAAGAGGGCCGAGTTCTATATTTGAAAAACTAGCTGTTACTATTTTCAGAACTCTAAGTGTCGACACTTTAAGCTATGAGTTGACACTTGGAATCGATACTTAAGTCCCATGAGTCGACACCTAGTTCAAAATTCTTCTTTGAAGCTCTCTGGAATTCTCAGGTGAGTCAACACTTCTTCAGGTGAGTCGAGACTTGAGTCGATACTTGACATCCATGAGTCGACACTTCAGACAAGTCTTCAACTTCAGCATGTTCTGTAAAAAAATTATCTCAGGCTATAAGTCGATCCTTGAATCGACACCTTGAGTCGACATTTGAGTGGCATGAGTCGATACTTCAGCCATGCCATCTGAAACTCTTTCTATGTGCCGGCTTGAGTCGACACTTGCACTACTATGAGTCGACACTTGAACTATGAGTCGACACTTGCTGAGATTTCTTCAAAAATCACTGAACTTCTGCCGAAACCTTTTTGTGCTGAACTCTTTAAGTCCTTTCAAGCATATCTCAAGTGCTTAAGTCCATTTTTAACTGATCTTTCATCCATACAAAGGGCTTCTATATCATTTGACAAGCAATTCAATTTAGTTGTTTTAATGAGTACCTTTTTTATTAAACATATTCAAGAAACATGTTAGTACTCAACTTATATTTAAGTATTTTGCTTATCATCAAAATCAATAACAGAGTCAACAGGAGTTACCTCGGTAGAAGGTCTCAAGGTTCGAGAAGTGGAAGCTCGACTTTCGTTGGGGACTTGACCCTAAAAGAGCCACCCCGGTAGAAGGGCTCGAGGCTCGAGGGATGAAGCGGTAGCTCGACTTCAACCAGGGACTCGACCCTGTGGGAGCCACCCAGCAGAAGGGCTCGAAGCTCGAGGAGTGATGTGGGAGCTTGACTTCGGTCAGGGACTCAACCCTGAGAGAGCCATCTTAGTGGAAGGGCTCAAGGCTCAAGGCTTGAGGAGCGATGCGGGAGCTCGACTTCGTCGGGGACTCAACCCTGAGGGAGCCACCCCAGAAGAAGGACTCGAGGCTCAAGGAGCCATGCAAGAGCTCGACTTCAATGGGGATTAATCCTGAGGGAGCCACACGGTTGGAAGGGCTCAAGGCTTGAGGAGCCATGCGGGAGCTCGACTTCGACCAGGGATCATGTAGGATCGATGCTCCAACCAACTATCCAAAAGGAAGCTCCCTATTTAGAAGTGGCAGTTTATCTCTTTTAAAGCAGGCAGTGCAGCAACCCCGGGCACGAGTCAACCTCCTCACCGAGCATCGCAGCACCAACCCAGCATACTATCATCGAGCCGGCTTCCACTTGGGGATGAGCACCGTAGCACCACCCAAGGGGCATTGACGTGGCACCAGCCTCACCTTAACAGTGGCACCCACAGTCCGTGGGCTCAAACCGCCCACTCGGACAAACCAAGAGGGTATGAGCTGGCCCACCCAACAATTCCCCCCCGGAAAAAATTCCTCGAGAATTTTGCCTGCAGTGGCACCCACAGTCCGTGGGCTCAAACCGCCCACTCGGACAAACCAAGAGGGTGTGAGCTGGCCCACCCAACAGTTCCCCCCCGGAAAAAATTCCTCGAGAATTTTGCCTGCAGGGACTCGAACCCATGACCTCGGCTCTGATACCAACTGTAGGATTGACGCCCTAACCAACTATCCAAAAGGAAGCTCCCTTTTAGAAGTGGCAGTTTATCTCTCTTAAAGCAGGCAATGCAGCAATCCCGAGTGCACGAGTCGACCCCCCCCCCCACCGAGCACCGCAGCACCAACCCAGTATACTATCATCGAGCTAGCCTCCGCCCGGGGATGAGCACCGCAGCACCACCCAAGGGGCGTTGATGTGGCACCAGCCTCACCTTAACAGTGACATCCATATTCCATGGGCCCAAACCCCCCATCCGGACGAACCAAGAGGGTACGAGCTGGCCCACCCAATAGATCGACCTTGAGGGAGCCACCCGGTGGAAGGGCTCGAGCAGGACTAGCATGGCGATCCTTGCCAGCATGACTTCCAGCTAGGTTCGAGGACTCCATGTTAATGATCTTGCCATATCAGATTCAATGGGCTAACCATGGGTCGATTACAGTGGTTTATGAATGGATACCTGGATTTGGATCCATAGCCTAGCGAAGATGTTAGGCTTAAATGAGAGGAGTATGTGAGGACCGTGCGGGGGTATATTTAGTCCCATATTGGTTAGTTACTAGAAAGATCTTGGATAATCAGGAATCCAAAATGACCTTTTGGCTAACCTTTTTGGATAAGGTCCTGGGTTGTTACAAAGGATTAGAGCCTATTACCCCAAGGTCCTCCTTTTTGGCAAACATCATCATTGAGATGTATTAAGAAGTTTGAAAGGACAAGAAGTTTGATGACCATCAATGATGGACCAATGGCCAAGTGCCCAAGAAGGGAAGGAAAGATGCTTTATAGAAAGGATTCCAAGGTTTTGCAAGGATCCGAGATGCCTTGGTCTTTGTTTTATATTCAGAGTTGGTAGTGAGAGAATGGAAGAAAGACTCCTGATAACCTCTTGATGATCTAGGTCTTCCTCCTTGTTGCATGTGCAAAGTACATGATGATCTAGTTTTGCATTAGGCAAGTTTAAAATTGGGTTTTCATAGATAACCTCTTGAGCCTTAAGCCTACCACTTTTTCCGGGCCCAATCATAAGTCTTCCCCTTGTTGTTTGTGAAAAGCATGTGATGATCTAGTCCAAGTCACATTAAATCGATTTAAAACCAGGTTGTCATAGATGGCCTCTTGAGCTTTAAGCCTACTACTTTTTCTAGGCTCAAGTGAGGTGATGGTATAGGGCGGCCATCCATGTTTGGGGATTGCTAAAGGATTGGTATCGCATAAAACCAACAAAAGGCTTCCATCAAAGGGTATATCAGCCAATAGCTATTCCAAGCCCCATTAAAACTCCAAGGCTCTACCTATCAACAAAATAGGTATTGCATCTTTTGCATGAAAGAAGGATTCACAATGCTTCATGCGAATCCACTATTAAACCATGCAATGGTCATTTTGAGACCTGTACCAAGAAATTCAAAGTGCTTTAAAATCTACATAGGATGTGATGGGGTTGGGGGGTGTATCTCCTTTTATGTGAAAGATACAGCCCAATGGAAGGAGTTAGGGTGGCATCTTTCATGCAAAAGAAGGATTTACTACCCTCTAAGCAAATCCATTGTTGAATCATCCAATGATCACTTTGAGATCTATGTAGTTGGATAAAAGAAAAAAGTTAGGAGTGCTTGGAGATTTGTGGTAGAACCGCGGGATTGTCGTTAAAACACTATGGCTATCAGTTTAAAATCCGACTTCTCAAAATATTTAAAAATACGTAACAAGAGGAGTCGGGTCGAATCCACAGAGAAGGCGGTGTTTAGGATTTGAAATTTTTGATCTTGTAAAAAAAATATTTGAAGTCGAAAAAATATAAAAATTAAAATTGCAGGAAAAGTAAACTAGGCACTAGGATCTGTTATTTAGATCCTAGCATCTACTTGTACACAATGTGAAAGACAGGACTTAAAAAAAATATTGCATTGATTTTAAGGTCTAAGTACAATGCACTAAAAAAAAAAAAACTAAAATAACAAAGAACAAAGACAAGAACAGATCAGCGCAGCCTCGTCGAGAAGATAGCTCCTTCCTTCGTACTCCGTGGAGCGAACTGGGCTTCCTCTGTGTCTTCTTCTTCGGATCTTGATCTCAGAGAGGGAGAAGGCTTGAAGATGGTGTAGGGACAAGCTCTCCTTTGAGAAACCTCACTCCCAAAAGCCAACCCACAACCCAAGCAATGCCCTCTACCCTGTAACTTGCCCTTTCTCCAGGATGCCTCTGCCTTGTGCTATGGGGTTCATTTTATAATTAACCGGAGAGGAGAGCTCGTTGCATATTAACGATGTGGGACAAAAGAAACACCACGACTGCCGTTGCTGCTCCGTGCTCACCGCCCTGCAGCGCCCGTAGATCACGCCGTTTGTTTTCAGCTCGTGGACTGCGTGAGAAATGCCCATGGAGGAACGATCCACGCTCGGCAGCCCATGCATCAGCTCGTGAGGAACGTGAGAAGCGCCCGTGGCCGTGGACTGCTCGTGAACGCCCGTGGACTGCGTTCCGGCAACCTGTGAAGAAGCTCGTGAAGAACGTGGACCGCTCCTCTCGTTTGCCACCAAAAACTTCCACCACCACCCGTCAAACCACCGCCGGAGCTTCTCCTCCGGCCAGGGACACCGCCGGCGTGCTTCCCGGTGAGTTTCGGCACCTCTGGAGGGCTGTGGTTCATGCCCTGTTCCATGGACCGGCAGCAATGGCTGCCGGTGGACCAACCTGCGATGAATAAACCCAGCAACCGGTCCATGATGGACCGGCTGCTCCAAAAACTGTGCAGCATCAAAATGTGTGCAAAAATCCTTAAAAAAATTCATAACTTCTTCATTTCAAACCTGATTTAAGTACTGTTTGCATTGTTGGTTTCCATAAATCAAGCTCTACCTATTGGCGGGTTTCAAACTTATTAATTTTACCGATTCCATGATCATTAATTATAATTGTTAAATATTTTATTAATCATTTAAATGGGTGTGTGGTGCTTTGACTTGAAATCTATTTTTCATGAACGTACTCTAATTTCACATTTTTCAAAGATATTTTTAAAATAATTAGTTTTGCAAGAAAGTCCTAATTAATTATGAAATTAGGTTATTAAAAGAATGTTAGCACCATTAATTAACTAAAATACTTAAAATAAACGTGTAAATCCATGATTTATCACACCCCCCAACTTACTTATTACTAGTCCCTTAGCAATGCAAAAAGTATAACTATGTGTCACAAAGATCATCCTTTACAAAAATAGATCCAGGTTTGAAGGTAAAAAGATCTAGCAAGTATCATTAACTAAGTATTGAGTTTCACAAATAAATTTTGCAGTCAGCATAATTAGAAACTTTCTTAGAGTTCATCTAAAGATCTACAGCACTTGTGTTTGTGATGACTAACTTAACATTTTGGTACTAGTTTGCAAGAACAAATGTATCTTTGATTAACACTTACTTTGGTTAATTTTCTATACATCCCTAAATTAAGATTATGAACTGAGTTAGCTTTCACACTACCTGATTTTTTTTTTTTTTGAGCATCCTGGCCTTCCCTTCACCGTTTGACGTGAACCTCCACACTTGACTTAGGTGCAGAGACCCGGTTACTAAGTTCAGGGCGATCCACATATACTCCATGTTTTGCACTTTTATTTCAGGTAGGTAGCTCTTTCCTCAATTCAAAAAAAAAAAAAAAATTGGGATATATATCAATTACCAGTTTTCAATGATAATTAAGTCATCAATTGTCCTTACAACTAATACTTACTTTGTCTCGTCAGCGTGCATGTGCAATGGAAGTGCTAATAGCCTTTAGGTGATCAAAGTAAGCCCTAAAAGTCTGACACGCTAGTCCACTTCTTGACTCGCTACAGTCATTAGCAACACTCTCTAACTCTTATTACTTTTCCTAGTCTATCTTGTTCCAGATTTATTTTTGACACATGAAAACTTTCTTTTTTTTAAATTTTAAAAAAAATTGTCCTGACCCCCCAACTTAAATACCATTATCCCTAATGGTATAAAAAGGCAAAGGAATAAACCATAAGAACTAAAAAATGTAAAGGGATAGGGTTACCTGAGAAGAGGAGCTCATGAACAATGTAGAGGCTGCAATTTTTTTTTTTTTTTTTTTTAAAAAAAAAGAGAGTACATATTGGGTTGCCTCCCAACAAGTGCTAAGTTTAATATCTTCAGCCAGACATAATACAGCTCAGTTCCGTGTGGGTCAGTTAATGTTACTTGGTCAATGGTTCGATTTGTTGATATTCCTTCAATGTATGGTTTTAAACGTTGACCATTCACCTTAAAGAAGTTTCCTGACCTAGGATCATAAATTTTGACTACACCATGGGGGAATACTTGATTAACAATGTAAGGTCCATCCCATCTAGATCTCAATTTTCCAGGAAATAATCGAAGCCTTGAATTAAAAAACTAGACTTGTTGATTTGGCTCAAAGATTTTCCTAGAAATAAATTGATCATGAAAGGCTTTCATTTTCTCTTTATAAATACGTGAATTTTTATAAGCCTCTCGCCTCTGTTCATCTAATTCACTCAGTTGCAACATCCGGTTAGAACCAGCTTGCTTTAAATCAAAATTTAATTGCTTAATCACCCAATATGCTTTATGTTCAAGTTCTACCGGAAGATGACATGCTTTTCCAAAGATTAGTCTATAGGAAGACATTCCAATGGGATTCTTGTAAGCTATCCGATAGGCCCATAAAGCATCATCTAATCGGTCTGACCAGTTTCTACGATCGGGCCTAATAGTCTTTTGCAAAATGTTCTTGATCTCCCTATTGGATACTTCCACTTGGCCACTTGTTTGTGGGTGATAAGGTGTAGCTACTTTATGCGTGACCCCATATTTTCGTAGAAGCATTCGAAATTGGGAGTTTGTGAAATGGGCACCTCCGTCGCTAATGATGGCACGTGGAAATCCGAACCTAGAGAAGATATTCTTTTGAACAAACTTTATGACTACCTTATGATCATTGGTTCGTGTTACCATTGCCTCAATCCATTTAGAAACATAATCGACAGCCACCAAAATATATTCAAAATCATTAGAGGGTGGAAAGGGTCCCATAAAATCAATTCCCCAAACGTCAAAGATTTCAACTACCAAGATGGGATTTAAAGGCATCATGTCTTTTCTTGAAATATTTCCTAAGGCTTGACACTTAAGACATTCTTTGCCAAAAGTATATGCATCCTTAAACAATGTCGGCCAGTAAAATCCACTTTGCAAAACTTTAGCCACAGTTTTTCGACTAGAAAAATGTCCTCCGCAAGCAAGGGTGTGGCAAAAGTTTTAAATACTCAGATGTTCAGATTTAGGAACACACCTATGGATGATTTGATCAGCACAAATTCGAAAGAGTTCAGGATCTTCCCAAAAGTAATATTTAATTTGAGCAAAGAATCGATCCTTTTCATTCTTGGACTAGCCATCAGGGATTTGTCCAACTACTAAGTAGTTAACAATATCTGCAAACCAAGGGGCCTTTTCATGTGAAACTGCTAAGAGTTGTTCATCCGGAAAAGATTCTTCAATTGATGCAGGTTCACACTCTTCAATTAAAATCCTAGATAGATGGTCTACTACAACATTCTCAGATCCTTTCTTGTCTCGAATTTCAATATCAAACTCTTGTAGCAGTAAGATCCATCAAATCAATCATGGTTTAGCATCTTTCTTTGAGAGCAGGTATCTTAAAGCCGAGTGATCCGAATAAACCACAATCTTGGAACCTAAAAGATATGATCTAAACTTTTTCAGGGCAAACACCACAGCTAGCAACTCCTTTTCAGTAGTGGTATAATTTTTTGGGCTTCATTCAAAGTTCTGCTAGCATAATAAATCACCATGGGATATTTGTTCACCCTTTGGCCTAAGACAGCTCCTATGGCAAAGTCTGAAGCATCGTTCATGATTTCAAAAGGTAATGACCAATCAGGGGGTTGAATGATTGGGGCTTGGATCACAGCTTCCTTTAGAAACTCAAAATCCTTAAGACGATCTTCATCAAAATTGAAAGGAACGTCCTTGGCGAGCAGATTACACAAAGGATGGGAAATTTTGGAAAAGTCTTTGATGAAGCGACGATAGAATCCTACATGGCCGAGAAAAGATCGAATTTGTTTGATAGAGATGGGTGAAGGAAGTTTAGAGATCAATTCAACCTTTACTTTATCTACCTCGATCCCTCTCTTAGATACAATATGTCCTAAAACAATCCCTTCTCGAACCATGAAATGGCTCTTCTCCCAGCTCAGAACCAAATTCGCCTCAATACATAGTTTTAATATTTTCTTCAAATTATTGAGGCAACTCTCAAAAGATTCTCCAAAGACTGAAAAATCATCCATAAAAATTTCTAAGAAATCTCCTACCATGTCCGAGAAAATTGATATCATGCACCTTTGAAAGGTTGCAGGTGCCGAAAGGCATTCTACGGAAAGCAAAGGTTCCAAAGGGACATGTGAAGGTGGTCTTTTCCTGGTCTCCTGGATAGATTGCTACCTGGTTGTATCCTGAGTATCCATCTAAGAAGCAAAAGTATTGCTGGCCAGCTAATCTTTCTAGGATCTGATCAATAAATGGTAAGGGAAAGTGGTCTTTGCGGGTAGCTGCATTAAGTTTTCTATAATCTATACAGGCACGCCACCCAGTAGAAAGTCGTGTTGGCACAAATCCCCATGGTCAGTATGGACAACCGTGAGTCCAGATTTCTTTGGAACGACTTGAGTAGGACTCACCCAGTGGCTATCAGAAATAGGATAAATAATACCAGCATCTAACCATTTAATCACTTCCTTCTTGACCACTTCTTGCATGTTTGGGTTGAGCCATCTTTGCATTTCTCTAGTAGGCTTGGCACTATCCTCAGTATAGATATGGTGCATACAAATTGATGGACTAATGCCTTTTAAATCAGCAATGGCCCAACCTATGGCCTCCCTATGTGTTTTCAGAACATCTATCAATTGGTTTTCTTGCTCAATGGTTAGGTTAGAAGTAATGATCACAGGCAGGGTTTTGTCAGGTCCTAGAAACACATACTTAAGTGATTCAGGCAAAGTTTTTAGTTCAAGTTGTGGTGGGGCCTGAATCGAAGGGTGCAAAGGCTCAGTTCCTAGGTCAGGTAAGGATTTAGTTTGCATTGACCAAGGTGGTGAAGGTTGAGGTGAATCAAGTAGGGCATTTACCTCCTGGACTTGGGTTTCAGCAATAGGCTCGTCATCTTCCATCAAATTGGAGGAAAATTCAGACTTGACAATCTCATCTACTAAACTAATCACAGAACAATTTTCCTCCTCTCGAGCAAACTTTGAGGCATTAAAAATATTAATTCTCACCTTTTGATCCCCAAAAGAAATATCCATAGCTCCCGTTTTACAATTGATATTGGCATTGGTAGTGGCTAGGAATGGACGACCTAAGATTATTGGATTCTGATTTAGCTCTTGGGATGGTTCCATGTCTAGTATGAGGAAGTCTACTGGGAAATAACATTGGTTCACTCTAACTAAGACATCCTTAATCAAACCACGTGGTGTCTTGACAGATCTATCGGCTAGTTGAAGAATGACTGACGTGGGTTTTAGTTCACCTATCCCAAATTTTTCATAGAGCGAGGTTGGAAGAAGGTTCACACTAGCTCCTAGGTCTAACAGTTCTCGGTCAAAGGTAATGCCTCCTATAACACAAGAAATCAAAGGAGCACCGGGGTCTTTCATTTTCTGAGGTAATTGATTCAACAAGACTGCACTTACATCCTCAAACAATATGATTCTCTTAATGGTTCGTGGCTCACGCTTTTGGGTGCAGAGTTCTTTGAGAAATTTAGCGTAAGCTAGAACGTGCTGAATTGTATCAAGGAGGGGTAAATTAATATGGGCTTTGTTGCCCAGAAATGGAGCCCAAGAGGGGGGGATGAATTGGGTCTTTTAAAAATTTAACACAATAAAATCAAGGTCCAGTGGTGCTTGTGAGCAATAATAAATTTGATGCAAGATGATAGCAATTAATTAAAGAGAACGAGAGGAAAAGAGCAATCACACACAAACACAAAGTTTATAGTGGTTCGGTGCAAACCTAGCACCTACATCCACTCTCCAAGCCACCCTTGGGAATTTCACTATAATCCACACCAGATTATAGTCGACTTATTTTTCACAAGGCTCACAAGTCAAAACCTAAGTTGGTTTTGTCACCTAGGCTTACCAACAAACCTAAATACTTGTTTTGTCTTCGGGCTCACAAGTTAACCCTAGTTGGTTTTGTTCCTTAGGCTCACCAACAAATCACAATAACCTTCTTTCAAGATTTCCTTGAAAGCAAGGTCAAATCACAATAAAACAGATATGAAATTTAAAAGCTACAACAAACTCTCTTCAAGAGTAGATTGGAATCTTTGAAGCTCAAAAGGATGCTTTGTCTTCACTCTTCTTCAAGGTGCCTCTTTTTGGAATGGAATGAGGTTGAGCTTGTAGGCTTTTCAGTGGAATCAAGCTAGAAGAGACCCTTTGATTTGAAGTTTGGAGAGAATAATGGCTTTTTGGCTTTTGAGTGGACTTCAATGCTCTTGAATAGACTTCTCTTCACTTCTCTCTTACTTTCTCTTGCTTTAAAATGAGGTTGGTGGAGCTTAAATATACCAAAAACCTTCTAAAAATGGTTTGTGACCGTTGGTGCATTGAAAATAGCCATTTGGAGCTTGAAAACCAGTTTCTGCAAGCCAGAAAAATAGATCCGTTAGAGCTGTCAGGCTGCAAGTGTCGACACTTGGCTGTCAGGTGTCGATAATTGGCTGTCAGGTGTCGACACTTGGCTGTCAGGTGTCGACACTTGATTTCTGGGTGTCGACACTTGAACACTCAAGTGTCGACACTTGATGAACAGGTGTCGACACTTGACACAAAAATCCTCAAAACTACAAAGTTCTGTATTTTCAAAAATCTCAGGCCTTGAGTCGACACTTGGAACCTAAGTGTCGACACTTGGTGTCGACACTTGAATATAGGTGTCGACACTTGGCGTGCCAAGGATTTTTGTCCGTGCCAAATGCTGAAGTGTCGACACTTGACTGTCCAGGTGTCGACACTTGGGACTGAAAACATTCAGATACAAGTGTAAATGCCTCGAAAGCAAAAATAAAATTCATGAATACATAAACACATAATAGTTAAACAATTATATACCCTTTTTCAATGAAGAGGTTGCCCGGATATGTGAGAATTGCTCCGTACCATTGCGTGCCATACACCATAAGTTTTTGAAATTTTGAGGTGCTTTCTTCCTGAAAACTCACAACTTGAAATCCTCATTAGAATATAATATGCACTCAATGTTTTGTTATTCATCAAAATCACTGGGTGGATCCAACAATCTCCCCCTTTTTGATGATGACAAAACCTTGAGAAGAAGAGACAATATAGTTCAAACTTTAACCATTTAATTTATAAATATGAATTTTAGTCACAATAGAGGCAAAAACTTTATAGATAGGAGGAAACAATCTCCCCCTTAATTAGATACTTCTTATTAAGGTGAAACTTCAAATATTCTTGCAAAGTGAAATCAATATAATCAATCAATACACCTATTTCTCAATATAATCAATACACCTATTTCTCAATAAAATCAAAATCAATACATGTTCTCTCCCTTTTTGTCAATCATTAGAAAGGGGAATAACCTCCCCCTCACAATGAGCATGGATACAAAAAGATAGTAGAGAAACAAATAACATAGATATCAGAGCTGAAATTATGCTAATATCAAAGAGTATCAGAGCTAAAATATACCAAGATAAAGGAGTATCAGAGCCAAAGAATAGTAAACTGATTTAGTGAAGCACAAAATTTTCAAGATAACAGAGTACTGAACAGAAACACACACACACACACACACACATATATATATATATATATATATATATATATATATATATATATATAAGATAAGTTTTCAGTACAAAATTTGCTGAGACATCAGCAAGAGCTGAAACATATATAAATCATCAGAGTCAAACATGTACAAAATAAGAGCTAAAACAGACATCTGTGAGGCTAATCCTCATCAGATGGAATATCAAGATTGAAAGGAGCACTGATCCTAGATCTGGTGGCTAATGCCCTAGGAGGTGCTAAAGCTCTACGACTCCTAGTGCGACCGCAAGGACCAAAGGCGGGTACAACCCTAGAAGATCTAATGGAAGGAGGTGAAAGACGATCAGCTGGCATAATAAGGTCCGGTGTGGGGTCAACCAAGGCAGTAGCAGGAGCTGGTGTAGTAGGAGGATCTCGACTGACCACCTCATAAGCATCGGCACCGCCACCACTGTCACTATCACTGTCACGACCCACCACCTCTGTAGCTCGGTCGTCATCCTGATCACCACCCTCAACAAAATCAGCATGGTCGCTCTGATGATTGCCGCCATCATCATCATCATCATCATCATCATCGTCAGATCGTGCAAGTGTAGGGGCTGCAGGAGGTATGAATGATCTCAACAGACTCTCAATGCGAGTAAATCCCTCCTCCATGGATCTACGAATCTCAGCATGCTCCGAGGTAGTATGTGCTCGTAGAAGCTTGACCTCGCTACGCAGCTGAGTCACCTCACCTCTGATCTCTGAGAACTGTACTCTGGCATGCTCCTCAAAAGATAGTCCTGTAGATGGTGGTGGAGGAGCTGAAGTGTCAGGAGACAGGTGCTCTGCCTGTGTCGATGGTACATCTACTAGAGGAAGGACTGCTAGCTCAGATGGTCCAGCCTCAGCCTCTCGAACCTCGTCCTCCTCATCTGGCTCCTGGCCAGACTCTCTGCGAACCCATCGACCTCCAACTATCCTGTATCCCATCCGGTGCAATGACCTCTCGTCGTACACGTCCGTGTGCAGTATCTCCTTGGGGATCTCCCCCTCCAATGATACTCCACGAGCTCTGAAAAGTCGGGTTAGTACCATGTCGTATGGCAAACAGTGTCGGTGCTGAGTGGCAGCATCATGCATCTGTGACAGCATCAAAGTGGGTATATCTAACTGTCTCCTCTCAATCAGACTGGTCATCACCATCAACTCTCTCTCGGTGATGAAGTCAAATTTGCCAGTCTTCGGTAGTAGGATCCGTGCAGTAATATGGTGCAGCAGGCGCATCTCTAATGATAACTGGTTCGCAGTAACTACTGAAATACCGCGAACATCCTCTCTCTCAAGGATGCACCTAAATGCCGCCTCTCTATCATCCACTGAAAAAGCACAGACTCCTCTCTGGGGTATCTCCCATACTCGGCTCAGAAGCTCATCAGACAAGGAGATCTGAATACCCCTGACAGATGTCGTCCATAGTAGTCGACTACAGTCCAGTGCACCATAGAACTCCCTCACTAGGTGAGGATAGTATCTCTCCTGCATGGTGCAGAAGGGTACTAGTCCTGCATCAGTAAGTATCTGCCTAATACCAAAGTGGTGCCTATCGAAGCACTGCAAGTCAACTCTCCTCCCTGACGCTACAAGCTTCCTTGCCATCATCTCTGTAGGGGGGGAGCTCGGTGTGGCTGTACTGCTCGGCTGTGCAAGATCAAATCTGGCCTTCAATCTCCTCTCAGTACCATGACTGGGCCTCTCCCTAACTGCAAGTCTCTTCCTAGGACCCATTAAAGCCAACTGACCAGGAAAAAGGAAGAAAGGTTTAGAACAAGGGACTGGCCATAGGTTTGAGATTAGAAGAAAGTTCAGATAGGTTTCGAAAACCAGAATCAACAATGTTTGAAAAAATTGTAAAAATAATATTTGTAGAAAATATATTTGATTAAATGACAAACTTCCAAATAGAATTTGTAGAATATATTTTTTTTGGTAGAGCACATTTGAATCTTTGGAAAAATTATTTTTGTAAGGTCTAAGAATCAAAAACAATGGGATTTGGGTTTTAATCACTTAGGGTTTTAGCAAAAAGGCGAAAATGTCGCAAATGTATCACGAAAAAACCTTTTTAAATCATCAATAAATAGATTTAGTACGTTTAATTTAGATGAAAACCCAATTTATTTTGGCCAAAATTAATGAAACAGTGTTTTTTGCGAAAAAGGGGTGAAAACAGCCAAAAGATGAGGGAAAACCGAGAAAAATAAGTTTAAAACATTATTCCCTCAAATGGAGTTTTGGAAATCCACTAAAATATGCAAAAATCCGGTTAGATTCATGAAAAATACTCGAAAAACCCAAAACACGGTTGTTTGGTTTGAAAACAACAAAATTAAAAACAAAGAAAAATAAAACAAAATTGAAAAAGAGAAATACCTGATTTGTAATGGATTAAAGGGTGAAAGGATGGATTTGGACAGAGGGGACCACTGTTGCATGAAATCAAGGGGGAAGAAAATTTCAAAAACCCTTCGTTCGGTCCATTTAAAAATAATCTCAGATTCACAAGTGTCGACACTTCGGATATGTCAAGTGTCGACACTTGGCCAGGTGTCGACACTTAGACACTTTCCAAGTGTCGACACTTGGCCAAAAAAATTCGAAAAAATCCGGAAAAAAATAGAAAAAATTTTGACAAAGTTTTGGGGTTTTAAAACAATAGGTTTTGAGCTTTAGGATTTAGGTAAAAAAGATACTAAGAGAGTTCTAGGAGAATGGATCAATGACACCTAACTCTCTTCTAATCAGACAAAACCTATCCTCACTCAAAGGCTTTGTAAACACATCAGCTAATTGATCATTAGTACAAACAAAATCAAGAATTACATTAGAGTTTTGTACATGATCTTTTATGAATTGATGTCTTATTTTAATGTGTTTATTACTTGAATGTTGTACAGGATTTTTAGATAGGTTGATTGCACTAGTATTGTCATATCTTATGGGTGTCTTAGTTAATTTAATGCCAGAATCTTCGAGTTGTTGTTTGATCCAGAGGATTTGAGCACAACAGCTCCCAGCTGCTATATATTCGGCTTCCGCCGTAAATAGAGCAACTGAGTTCTGTTTCTTGCTACTCCAAGAGATCAAATTTACTCCAAGAAACTGATAGGTTCTACTAGTACTTTTACGATCAAGTTTACACCCAGCAAAGTCAGCATCAGAATAAGCAATTAAATCAAATGAAGAATCTCTAGAGTACCATAAGCCAATTTCAATTGAGCCAGATAGATATCTAAGTATGTGTTTAACAGCCAAAAGATGAGACTCTTTAGGATTAGACTGATATCTAGCACATATACAGACACTAAACATGATATTTGGCCTAATGGCAGTAAGATATAACAATGAACCAATCATGCCACGATATAATTTTTGGTCTATAGACTTACCTAATTCGTCCTTGTCAAGTCTACATGTAGAGCTCATAGGGGTACCTAACGGCTTAGTGTTCTCCATCCCAAACTTCTTGAGTATTTCTCTTGTGTATTTTGTTTGGTTGATGAAGATCCCTTCTTTGGTTTGCCTTATCTGGAGTCCGAGGAAGAAATTCAGTTCTCCCATCATGCTCATCTCGAACTCACCCTGCATTAATCTTGTAAAATCTTGACAAAGAGATTCATTAGTAGCACCAAATATTATATCATCAACATAGATTTGTACTACTAAGAGATCATCATTCTTTTTCTTTAAAAACAAAGTTTTATCTACATTACCTCTAGTAAAATCATTTTTCAGCAAAAAGGTGCTTAAACGATATACCAAGCTCTTGGAGCTTGTTTTAATCCATATAAAGCTTTATGAAGTTTATAAACATGATTTGAAAATTCAGAATTTTCAAAACCAGGGGGTTGTTCAACATAAACTTCTTCTTCAATTAATCCATTTAAAAATGCACTTTTAACATCCATTTGATATAGTTTAAAATTCATGAAGCAAGAAAAAGCCAACAATAGCCTAATTGCCTCAAGTCTAGCCACAGGAGCAAAGATTTCATCAAAATCTATTCCTTCCTCCTGATTGTATCCTTTGGCAACTAGTCTAACTTTATTTCTAATTACTATTCCATTTTCATCAAGTTTATTTTGAAAAACTCATTTTGTGCCAATAATTGATGTATTTGAAGGCCTATCCACTAGTGTCCAAACATTGTTCCTTTTAAATTGATTAAGTTCATCTTGCATAGCATTTATCCAATTACTATCACATTCAGCTTCCTCAATAGTTTTAGGTTCAATTTGAGACACAAAAGCTAAGTAATCATAAATATTTCTAAGAGATGATCGAGTACTTACACCTTTAGATGGATTCCCTATAATTAGATCTTTTGGGTGTCCATGAGCATACCTCCATTCTTTCGGTAAAGGATCAACAGTTGATGTATTTTCATCACCTTGTGCTTGATCTCCGTCAGTGTTTTCATTATCGTTCTGTTCCTTGGTAAGTCCTTCATTATTGTTTATTTCTTCAGTTTTCTTGCTACCTATTTCATCAAAGAGTACATCTTCTTTTCTTGAAGATTTTTGGTTAGTTTCATCAAATACAACATGTATGGATTCTTCAACAACAAGTGTCCTTCTGTTGAAGACCCTGTATGCCTTACTAGATGTGGAGTAGCCTAGAAAGACTCCCTCATCTGATTTGGCATCAAATTTACTTAGATTATCTTTACCATTATTTAAGATGAAATAACGGCATCCAAAAACATGAAAATAATGGATTGAAGGTTTTCTACCCTTCCAAAGCTCATAAGGAGTTTTCTTTAAAATTGGTCGAATTAAAACTCGATTTAAAATATAGCATGCAGTATTTATGGCTTCCGCCCAAAAGTATCTAGGTAAATCATTTTCACAAAGCATGGTGCGTGCCATTTCTTCAAGAGTTCTATTTTTTCTTTCTACTACCCCATTTTGTTGAGGTGTCCTAGGTGCAGAAAATTGTGATGAATTCCATTTTCAATACAGAATTTATTAAAATCAGCATTTTCAAATTCAGTTCCATGATCACTTCTAAAAGATACTACTGAAATACCTTTTTCATTTAAAACTCTTTTGTGAAATCTAATAAATTCAGAAAATGTTTCATCTTTATGTGCTAAAAACATGACCCAAGTAAAACGTGAGAAATCATCTACAATGACTAGACCAAACTTCTTACCTCCCAAACTAGATGTTCTAGTAGGCCCAAAGAGGTCCATCTGAAGCAATTCCAAAGGTCTAGATGTAGAGATTACTCCTTTTGGTTTGAAAGAAGATTTTGTTTGTTTTCCAAGTTGATATGCACTGCAAATCTTATCTTTTTCAAAACTGAGTTTAGGCAAATCTTTTACTAAATTCTTTTTGCTAAGTTTTGAAATTATATGCATGCTTGCATGTCCTAGTCTACGATGCCAAAGCCAACTAGTTTCATCGATCTTGGCTTCCATTGCCACTAGACATTGACCTTTCTGAATAGGGAGATCATCAAGATCAACCATATAAATATTGCCATGCCTATGACCGATGAACTTAATGCCATTGTCATATAGACCAGAAACAATGCACAAAGAAGATTCAAAAATAACTTTAAAATTTTTGTTACAAAACTGACTAATGCTAAGCAAGTTATATTTTCATCCATCAACATATAAAACATTATCAATATAAGAGGTAGGGGTGATATGGATTTTACCAATACCGATAATTTTGCCCTTTCCATTATCACCAAAAGTTACATTGCCACCATTTTGATATGTGAGTGATGAGAACTGCTCCACATCTCCTGTCATATGCCTTGAGCAACCACTATCAAGGTACCACATTCTTTTCTTGTTGGTTGCAAGGCATACCTGCAATAAAGATCAAGTGGAGACTTTAGGTACCCAAGCCATCTTGGGTCCTTTTTGGTTAGTGGCATTGGTTCCTTTTGGAACCCAAACTTTCTTAGTGTTATTTAATTTTCTTTTGTTGCACATATAAGATTTATGTCCTTTAATACCACAAGTATAGCATGTAATGGATGAAAATGCAGGCACAAAGAAATTTTTAAAGAGTTTCTGTTTCTTATGAGTTCTGAATCCTAATCCAGCTTTGTCAAATACTGCTCTTTGGTTATTTAATAGTAAATTTAATTTTTCAGAACTGTAAGTAAATTTTTCAACAAAAGGTTTTAGTTTTTCGATTTCTTCTTTATATCTTTTGTTTTCTATTAAAATTTCTTTGCTTTGTTTTGATAATTTTTCATTTGAAAGTAAGTCACTTTTCTTTTCAAAGAAATCCTTTTCTTTTTCAAGAGCCATAATCTTCTCATTTAAATTTTTATTTTGTATTAGAAGGTATTCATTTTCATTTGAAAGGTTGTTGTTTGTTTTAGCTAGATCCAAATTTTGCTTCTTTAAGTCTTTATGTTTTGACTTTAATTTATGAAATTCTATGACTAGTTCATCAAAAATCTCATGAAGCTCATCAAAAGTAAATTCATTTTCGGTTTCGGAATATACCTCTTCTTGATCGGCCATCAGACAGAAGTTTGCTATCTCCTGCTGTTCTTCCTCAGAGCTGGAGTCTTCACTTTCACTCCAGGTTGCCATCATGGCTTTCTTTCTCAGCTTTCTTCTGCTTTTCTTTAACAAGGAGCAGTCTATCTTGAAATGCCCGGGTTTCTTACACTCAAAACATGTGGGCTGCTCCTTCTCCTTTTCCTTGTCTTTTTCTTTACTCAGCTCACCTTTCAGAGGTTTCTTTTTGTAGTTGAACTTTTTCTTCCTCATAAACCTTCTAAATTTCCTTGCTAACAGAGCCGTTTCATCTTCTTCGTCATCCTCTTTAGAGTCTTCGCTTGAGTCCTCTCTAGTAGTAGATTTGAACGCGATCACTTTCTTCTTTTTTATCCACCTCTCCGTTCTTTTGTTTGATGGATAGCTCATAAGTCATCAAGGAACCCAACAGTTGTTCCAGCGGGAGAGTGTTGACATCTTTAGCTTCTTCAATTGCAGTGACCTTTGCATCCCATGAAGTTGGTAGAGACCTAAGAAGTTTATTCACAAGTTCACCATTAGAAATTATTTTTCCTAGACTTCTAATGCCATTCACAATGTTTGTGAACCTAGTATACATCTCACTGATAGACTCAGTAGGTTCCATTTTAAACATTTCATATGTGTGAATTAGCATTCTGACCTTGGTGGTTTTCACTTGGTGTGTACCCTCATGGGTAACCTCAAGTGTATCCCAAATCTCTTTTGCAGAGAGACAGTTTGATATTCTATTAAACTCACTAGGATCAAGAGAGCAGAATAAAAGGTTCATTGCCTTAGCATTAAGCTCAATTTGCTTAATATCATTCTCATCCCAATCATCTTCCATTTTTGGAGTGAAAATGCCATTAATCATCATTGTAGGCTGATGAGGACCTTTTACAATTGTTCTCCACAAATTATAATCAAGAGCTTGTATAAATATGCGCATGCGTGTCTTCCAGTATGTGTAATTTATGCCATTAAAAAGTGGGGGTCGGTTTGAAGCTTGACCTTCTATAATACCCATGCCTATTGTGGCTGCCATGATCTTTTACTCAAGATCCTTGGACCTACAAGAGAGTACCGGTGCTTTGATACCACTTGTTGCCCAGAAATGGAGCCCAAGAGGGGGGGTGAATTGGGTCTTTTAAAAATTTAACACAATAAAATCAAGGTCCAGTGGTGCTTGTGAGCAATAATAAATTTGATGCAAGATGATAGCAATTAATTAAAGAGAACGAGAGGAAAAGAGCAATCACACACAAACACAAAGTTTATAGTGGTTCGGTGCAAACCTACACCTACATCCACTCCCCAAGCCACCCTTGGGAATTCCACTATAATCCAAACCAGATTACATTCGACTTGTTTTTCACAAGGCTCACAAGTCAAAACCTAAGTTGGTTTTGTCACCTAGGCTTACCAACAAACCTAAATACTTGTTTTGTCTTCGGGCTCACAAGTTAACCCTAGTTGGTTTTGTCCCTTAGGCTCACCAACAAACCACAATAACCTTCTTTCAAGATACCCTTGAAAGCAAGGTCAAATCATAATAAAATAGATATGAAATTTAAAAGCTACAACAAACTCTCTTCAAGAGTAGATTGGAATCTTTGAAGCTCAAAATGATGCTTTGTCTTCACTCTTCTTCAAGGTGCCTCTTTTTGTAATGGAATGAGGTTGAGCTTGTAGGCTTTTTAGTGGAATCAAGCTAGAAGAGACCCTTTGATTTGAAGTTTGGAGAGAATAATGACTTTTTGGCTTTTGAGTGGACTTGAATGCTCTTGAATAGACTTCTCTTCACTTCTCTCTTACTTTCTCTTGCTTTAAAATGAGGTTGGTGGAGCTTAAATATACCAAAAACCTTATAAAAATGGTTTGTGACTGTTGGTGCATTGGAAATAGCCGTTTGAAGCTTGAAAACCAGTTTCTGCAAGCCAGAAAAATAGATCCGTTAGAGCTGTCAGGCTGCAAGTGTCGACACTTGGCTGTCAGGTGTCGACACTTGGCTGTCGGTGTCGACACTTGATTTTTGGGTGTTGACACTTGAACACTCAAGTGTCGACACTTGATGCACAGGTGTTGACACTTGACACAAAAATCTTCAAAACTACAAAGTTCTGTATTTTCAAAAATCTCAGGCCTTGAGTCGACACTTGGAACCTAAGTGTCGACACTTGGTGTCGACACTTGAATATAGGTGTCGACACTTGGCATGCCAAGGATTTTTGTCCGTGCCAAATACTGAAGTGTCGACACTTGACTGTCCAGGTGTCGACACTTTGGACTGAAAACATTCAGATACAAGTGTAAATGCCTCGAAAGCAAAAATAAAATTCATGAATACATAAACACATAATAGTTAAACAATTATATGCCCTTCTTCAATGAAGAGGTTGCCCGGATATGTGAGAATTGTGCCATGCCATTGCGTGCCATACACCATAAGTTTTTGAAATTTTGAGGTGCTTTCTTCCTGAAAACTCACAACTTGAAATCCTCATTAGAATACAATATGCACTCAATGTTTTGTTATTCATCAAAATCACTGGGTGGAGCCAACAGACTTGCTTGAATAGTTCCATCAGCTCCTCGTTGCATGCTCCTTGCTTTTTATGGGAAGAACCAGCTTCTAGGGCTGAAGGGAACGGGACTATAGGTTTATAAGTCTCAGGTAATTCATCTGCTCTCTTCTTCCCTTTCTCATTTAAATTGGATCCAATATCAGTACTAGTCCCGGGCTCAGGCTCTTCTACATGGTTAGTCTTAGTACTAACATCTTCTTCTAAATTCTCATTCTGGCTAGCATCAGTACTAGCCTCTCTCTCCTGGTCTTGATATGGGTCCCTAAGAATCCTACCACTTCTAAGCTCAGAAATTGCTTTGGCATTCTCAAATTGTGGGTTCTTAGGTGGAACATTAGGCTAAAGAATGAGTGGGTTGTTTCTAGAATTCGGTATTGGTTGACTCGGTAGTTGACCTGGTTCTCTCCTCATAGTAGATTCAGCTAACTATCCTATTTGAACTTCTAACCTGGCGATAGATTGTTGTTGGGTCATGATTAATTGCTAGAGTTGATCAAACCTATCGTTTGCTAGATTGGTCTATTGAGGAGGTTGATATGATGGCTGAGCAGGCTGACTAGGCTGACCTCTATTATAGGCATAGTTTTGGTATGGGGGCCTATTTTGAAAGTTCCATGCAGGAGGAGTTTAGGTGTGAACCTGAGTTTGTTGTGGTTTCTAAGAAAAATTAGGATGGTTTCTCCAACCCGGGTTATAAGTATTTGAAAATGGGTCATTACCCGGCTTGGAGTAACCTTGAGCAGCTTGGACTTGTTCTTGGATGAAAGGTGGTAACTGTGCAATTGTAGGACATTCATTCATGTGATGGGCTGGGCTAGCATAGATAGAACAAATCTCCTGATGATTAGAGGGTGATGGGTATTGTGATGGGTGTGATGGGTATTGTGCAGGAGATTGTTGACTGAGGGCTAGGACTTGGTCCAACTTTTGGGCAAGGAGGTCGACTGTATCTAATCTTTGGGATATTAGGTTCAAGTCGACATTGGAATTTGAATGTCTAATTTCATAAATCCCTGCCCGCTTTTGGTGAGGAATCGATCTTTCATATGAAGTCAAAGAAGCATGGTTGATCGAATTTTCACTTAGGGTTTCAAATAAGGTATAGGCTTCATCCTCACTTCTACTCATGAATGCACCTCCACAAGATGCATCCACCATCTGTCTATACTGGTCTCCTAATCCCTCATATAAAGCTTGGACAATTTTTCACTTAGACAGACCATGATGTGGGCATTTTCTAAGGAGTTCCTTAAGTCTCTCCCATGATTCATGAATTTGTTCACCAGGAAGCTGAGCAAATCCAGTGATGGCTCGCCTCATGGTGTTGGTTCGACCTATAGGATAGAATTTCTTAAGGAACTCTGCTGCATTTTAGCCCAAGTTCGAATTGGTTTCCCTATTGTGCCAAGCCAGTACTTGGCCTTATCCTTAAGTGAGAAGGGGAACAAGGTTAGCCTAAGGGCATCATCAGTAAAATCTTGGATCTTCACCGTAGAACAGATTTCAAGAAACTCATCTAGATGCTTATAAGGATCTTCATTGGTATTCCAATAAAAGGAAGGAAGCATTTGGATTGTGGCAGACTTGATCTCATATTGTCTAGCAGGTATTTCAGGTAAATGGATACAGGTCGATGGGTTGTAGGTGGAAGGAATAAAGTATTCCTTCATCTGTCTAGGTGGTTCTTCTGGGTTTCTAGCCATTTGATTTTTTGGTATACTATGGATCAGTCGTTCGATTTCAGGGTTGAAGTCAACTAGGTCTGGAAATAAAGATCTCCTACCGTGCATGTAACAGTGCAACCCTAATATGTGAATCAAAATTTTTTATTTTATATATATATATTTTTTGTTATTTTTAAACACTTATCAAACAGATTTCTATCCTAGGCTCCCTAATTCTAGACAGCTCCTAACTTCCAAGACCGCCTTGGAGCCCTCCAAGTCAAAGACCAATTAGCTAACTGGCCAGGTAAGGGTAAGGTCAGTGGAGTTTCCCTCTTTGCTTGCCTTAGACACCAATTGAAAATTAGCCAGGTAAGCGGATCCAACTACCTTCCTTCGGGACGTAATCCCTGAACCCCTTTCCTAGACACCAGTCAACCAACTAATCTTGATCCGGTCCAACTCTTCCGGGTGCCCTGCCCTATTGAGCTCGAGTTCCTTAGGGATGACATCTAGTTAATTTTATTTAGAAGGCTTAGGTATGCAAAATGAGGGGTGATGGTTTGTGGGCTAAGGAAGGGTATTGAACTCCCCACCTTATCTTGTTTATGGATAAGTGCCCTTAAGATGATTATGAAATTATGAAATGCAATAAATAAGATGTCAAAATAAAAGTTATAAACACACAAAATTAAATTAAAGCTATATTTTTTTTTTAATTTTGTGATTAAGTTTCTAATCCTAATAAATTATGAAATGTCTGGGCAATTTTTTTTGGATTTTGCAAAAAGATAAATTTACCTAAATGAATCTAAAAATGAAAAGCAAAATTTTTTTAAAAAAAATTTGAATTTTGAATTTTTTTTTTTTTGGAAATAAGAAAAGAAACTAAAAAGGAAAATAATTAATATGTAAAAGAGGAAAGAAAGTTTAGGATGGATCTTACTGATTGGGAGACTTTCTTCCTCTTCTGCTTTTCACCTTTTTTTTTTTTAATCTGCAAGAAAAAGAAAAGTTAGCACGGAATAAAAAATCAAAAAGATCAAAAACTATTATTTTAATGCCTTCCCCGGCAACGGTGCCAAAAACTTGGTAGAACCGCGGGGTTGTCGTTAAAACACCGTGGCTATTAGTTTAAAATCCGACTTCTTAAAATATTTAAAAATACGTAGCAAGAGGAGTCGGGTCGAATCCACAGAGAAGGCAGTGTTTAGGATTTGAAATTTTTGATCTTGTAAAAAAAATATTTGAAGTCGAAAAAATATAAAAATTAAAATTGCAGGAAAAGTAAACTTGGCACTAGGATCTATTATTTAGATCCTAGCATCTACTTGCAGACATGGTGAAAGACAGGAATTAAAAAAATTATTGCATTAATTTTAAGGTCTAAGTACAATGCACTAAAAAAAAAAAACTAAAATAACAAAGAACAAAGACAAGAACAGATCAGCGCAGCCTCGTCGGGAAGATAGCTCCTTCCTTCGGACTCCGTGGAGCGAACTGGGCTTCCTCTGCGTCTTCTTCTTCGGATCTTGATCTCAGAGAGGGAGAAGGCTGGAAGATGGTGTAGGGACATGCTCTCCTTTGAGAAACCTCACTCCTAAAAGCCAACCCGCAACCCAAGCAATGCCCTCTACCCTGTACCTTGCCCTTTCTCCAGGCTGCCTCTGCCTTGTACTATGGGGTTCATTTTATAATTAACCGAAGAGGGGAGCTCGTTGCATATTAACGATGTGGGACAAAAGAAACACCACGACTGCCGTTGCTGCTCCGTGCTCACCGCCCTGCAGCGCCCGTAGATCACGCCGTTCGTTTTCAGCTCGTGGACTGCATGAGAAACGCCCGTGGAGGAACAATCCATGCTCAGCAGCCCGTGCATCAGCTCGTGAGGAATGTGAGAAGCGCCCGTGGCCGTGGACTACTCGTGAACGCCGGTGGACTGCGTTCCGGTAACCTGTGAAGAAGCTCGTGAAGAACGTGGACCGCTCCTCTCGTTTGCTGCCAAAAACCGCCACCACCGCCCGTCAAACCACCACTGGAGCTTCTCCTCCGGCCAGGGACACCGCCGGCGTGCTTCCCAGCAAGTTTCGGCGCCTCTGGAGGGCTGTGGTTCATGCCCTGTTCCGTGGACCGGCAGCAATGGCTGTCGGTGGAGCAACCTGCAATGAATAAACCCAGCAGCCGGTCCATGATGGACCGGCTGCTCCAAAAATTGTGCAGCATCAAAATGTGTGCAAAAATCCTTTAAAAAATTCATAACTTCTTCATTTTAAACCTGATTTAAGTACCGTTTGCATCGTTGGTTTCCATAAATCAAGCTCTACCTATTGGCGGGTTTCAAACTTATTAATTTTACCGATTCCATGATCATTAATTATAATTATTAAATATTTTATTAATCATTTAAATGGGTGTGTGGTGCTTTGACTTGAAATCTATTTTTCATGAACGTACTCTAATTTCACATTTTTCAAAGATATTTTTAAAATAATTAGTTTTGCAAGAAAGTCCAAATTAATTATGAAATTAGGTTATTAAAAGAATGTTAGCACCATTAATTAACTAAAATACTTAAAATAAACGTGTAAATCCATGATTTATCAATTTGCATAGGGCGCAATCCAATAGTAGACATTGCAAAAGAAGGTCAATCATTCTTCTTTGAAATATACAATTTGAGCTTGGAAAAATAAACTTTTTTTAGTAATATTTCTGATATATCTTCACTCTATAATGCAGCAAAGAATCTAGTAAAAGAAATTCCCATAAAATATGTTAAATTTAACCAGCATTTAATGTTTTGTATCATCAATCTTGTTCCAATTTCATTCATATTTGCCTTATCAGGATTCTTTGTAACTTTTTCTTACTCACATCCCATTATTTTTTCCTAATAAATAGGTCAAATCTTCTACTCATGCTGATGTGGTGTAACCACTGACATGGAGCCCGTGTTAGACCCAACTAGTAGTCGAGCTGGCAGAAGGTGCCACCTGGATACTATCACCAAATAAGTGCCAAGGTCAAGCTCCCGGTCGAGGTCGATCTCCCGTCCGAGGTCGAGCTCCCGTCAGAGTCGAGCTCCTGGCCGACATCAAGCTCCCAGCCAAGGTTGAGCTCCTGGCCGAGGTCGAGCTCTCGGTCGAAGTCGAGCTCCCATCCAAGATTGAGCTCCCGTTTGAGGTCGAGCTCCTAGCTGAAGTTGAGCTACCGTCTGAGGTCGAGCTCCTGGCCGAAGTCGAGCTCTCTACCTAAAGTCAAACCTCAATAAAGGTAGATGGGTCTGGTCTCCCCTTGGACGACCATGGAAGCGGCTGGGATAGTGACCCCAGTAGGTGATGTCACCATCCCCGCCGGAGCCCCTAGTTACTCAAAGAAATAGAACCTTCTGTGGGGAGGTGCCCTGCCAGGGCATGCAGCCTGCACCTTCTACGGAGGGGTGCTCCGCCAGGGCATGCCTCTACGGAAGGGTGCACCACTAAGGCATTCCTTCTACACCCTTTATGGAAAGGCACTCCACTAGGGCACACCGCCTGCACGCCTAAGGAGCTAGGCCCTGCAACACACTATTAGCACCTTTGGAAAGGTGCTCCACCTGGGGCATCGCACCCTGCAACCCACTACCTACACTACTCGGAAGAAGAATGTTTTACCAGGAGTCTCAGACCCTGCAGCATTTACCATTTGGCTAGTGCTCCACTAGGCCCCTAGGCATGGTGGCACGATGCTCGTTAAAGGAAGTGTCCTGTCAGGATGTCAAGTCCCATGGCATGCCACTCGCACTCATCACAGTAGGGATATGCACTTCATAGTACTCCACTTATACTCATGGCAGAATCTTCCTTCAAGGATTTTAGACCTTATCCCCCTTCTCTTGGTGAGGCAAAGATAAACCTGCACTTTGCTCGCATGAGGCACACCAAGAGAGCACCATACCAGGGCTTTAAGCCCCACTAAATGAAACACGCTTCTATGAGAACCCGAAGGGGCCTTTGATGAAGGTAAGTACGAGCAAGCAAAGGGAAGCCGAGACAAGGTAGGAGGAACATCCGAAGACTCCCCTGAAATCTCCCACTATTCTAGCTTCTACTCTATATTTTAAAAACCCTCTAAACATGGAGGCCACTCTGGGCTCTATGAAGGAGGATGTTTCTCTTTGTCGTCCACTGACTTGATCGTCAAAGTGCCCCCAATAGGATCCCTAGCCTGAGTCTCCTCTTTTTTGCAGGACCAGCTGCACTTGGAGGTCTCCAGGCAGGAAGTCCACTCATCGGAGCCACGTCAGAGTTGTAGGCCACGGTGATCTAGGCGGCAATAGATTGGCATGCTAGGAAGGGGGGCGGCTATAAAACCCGCTTGCTAAAAGAGCATTCTTGAAAACCCACGGCCCTATGGTGGTGATGCATGCGTGGAAAGCTTCCGTCAATCACATGGGGGACCCTCCCCACCATGGTGACCAGCACAGTCCAGAGAGGGAGCTTCCCACTCTGCCACCACCACCTCCGATGGATCCATAGATCACCGCACTCATCCAGTAGGTCCAGAACCTGGCTGTGATAGTGCATCAATTGCATCATCAGTATCGATCCCTGGCAACCTAACAACAACCAGGGACCCCTATGGCTCAAGCCACCAGATCCCATGCCAGCTTGCAATCCTTCCAAGGAAGGCCGTTGCATCTGCGGGCCACGTCCAATCCCCGGGAGAGCCTACGGATATCGAAGAAGAGGCAATGGGATGATTCAGCCGATCGGGAGAACTAGTCCCTAGTCTCTGACCATGGTGCCTTATGGCACCGCAGAAGTGCCATGGCAAGGCCCCTCGGTGTTACTCCTCTAGCCCTCATCTCCTACTCCTCTGACAACCTCGATAGAAGGGTCCATCGATGAGGCCATCAAGCAATGGGCTGAAAGGTGCTTGGAGGAACAAAAGTGCAAGCTAGCCGAGCTATCTTGCTAGTTTGCTAACCTGCAAGGCTCCTCATGCGAGTCCATGGGCTATGACGCCCACCCACCTTTCTCCCACATAATCCAAGAGAAATCAATTCCCAATCGGTTCCACATGCCTCAAGTTGATCTCTACGATGGGACTACCGACCCCATGGACCATCTTGAGAGCTACAAGGCTCTCATGAGGGTCCTAGGGGCCACTGACGCCCTCCTCTATGTTGCCTTCCCGGCTATGCTCTGGAAGGTCGCTCGAGTTTAGTACACCCACCTCGAGCCCAGGAGCATCGACTCCTTCAAGTAGCTAGACAAGAAATTCATGGCATACTTCGATGCTTGCCGAAAGGTGCCATATGAAGCTGATAGCCTCTTCTCCATCCATTAGCAGGACCTTGAGTTCCTGTAGAATTACGTGTCTCATTTTAAAGTTGCAACCCTAAAGATTTATAACTTGGATGAGCCTATCGTCATGTTGGCTTGAAGAGAGGGCTCAAGACCTCCCGCTTCACCTACTCCCTTGAAAAGAAGCCCCCGAAGACTACTCCGAGCTCCTTCTCCATGCCCACAAGTACATCCATGTGGAAGAGACAGATCGCACCAGGAAGGAGCTGGATTGGAGGTCCTTGAAGAAGCAGCCCTAAGGGGAGCCCTCCAGGATGCACGAGCCTAAGGCGACCCCAAACCTTTGAGCGGGCCCTAAGCCAAAAGATACTCCTGCCCAGGGAGAAAAGTACACCCCTATTCTTGCCCCAAGATCCAAGATCTTCATGGAGATCGAGGGTGAGCGCTACCTGCATTGTCCTCCCTCATTGAGACCGTCAGGCAGCCGTGATAAGTCAAAATACTACCAATTCCACCCCAACCATGGCCACGACATCAAGGAATGTCACTATCTCAAGACGAAGATTGAAGGCCAAATTAGGAGGGGCTACCTTGAAAATATCATAGGGATAAGTCCTTGTCCAAACCCCAAGGCACCATAGCTCTTCCTTTTATCGACAACCAGCCCACCAAGAGGCCAATGGGATGATCTCCTGGGACGTAGAGTGCATACCAAGGAGGACCAGGGTAAGGGAAGGGATTGATAATGTACTCCCCTTCATGGGGGAAAAGGGCCTGAGACAAAAAATTTAAATACCAATGTCATTGTCGTCGAGATGATGATAGCGAAGCATCCTGTAAGACGGATTATGGTTGATAGTGGAAGTTTGACTAATGTGCTTTTCTACGATGCTTTCTCCAAGATGAATATATCTCCACTCTACTGAGGCCAGTGCACACCCCTCTGGTTGAATTTTTCGGAGATTCCATGAGGGTGGAGGGAGAGATCACCCCCCCTATCACTACTAGGATGCCTTCCCGGTAAAGTACCATCATGATGACCTTCATGGTTGTTAGGCTCCCCTCAACCTACAATATGATCCTTGGTCGTCCAGGGCTCAACTAGCTTGATGCAGTCATATCTACCAGGTGACTTTAGTCCAGTTCCTAACCCCTTATAGAGTTGGTGAGATGAAGGGGACTCAATAACTGATTCAGCATTGCCTGCAAGCCATCCCTAGGGCCTGGAGCACTGCGAAGAACCCAGCAGCCAACCAGCTGGATCAAAGAATGCAGGAGGCCAAAGGTAGACCGGTCGAGCACCTGCTATCATTCCTCCTCGAGGTGGATCCCTCGAAGATAGTACAAGTGGGAGCCCTCCTGCTTGAGGACCAAAGGGCTTGCCTCCTAAACTTCCTCCAAGCAAATGTTGATATTTTTGCCTAGTTTATGGCAGATATGCCTGGGATTCCACCCAACGTTATCACCCATAGATTGAACGTCGACCCAAAATGCCATCCAGTCTGGCACAAGAAAAGAAGCTTCATCTAGGAGAGGAAAAAAGCGATCCATGAAGAAGTTGAGATGCTCCTTACTACGGGCTTCATTCGAGAGGTCCATTACCCTGATTGGCTGGCAAACATGGTCATGGTCAAGAAGGCCAATGAAAAGTGGAGGATCTGTGTGGATTACACTAACCTCAACTAGGCATGCCCAAAAGATAGCTTTTCCCTCTCCAAGATTAACTAGCTGGTGGACGCCACCTAGGGACACCATTTGCTTAGTTTCATGGATGCATTCTCTAGGTACAACTAGATCCAAATATACCTAGAAGATGAAAAGCACACAACCTTTATGACAGACTGAGGGACCTACTGCACAGGATGATGCCATTCGGTCTAAAGAATGCTGGAGCAATGTACCGGCACCTGATCAGCAAGGTCTTCAGAGACCAGATAGGTCATAATATGTAGGTCTACGTGGATGACATACTCTTAATGAGTGGTCAAGAGTTAGACCATGTGGTAGACCTTATGGAGGTTTTTCATAACCTCCATCTTCAATTGATGAAGCTGACCCATTCAAGTGCACATCTGGCATCATCGCTGGAAAGTTTTTGAGCTTCATGGTTATCCAGAGAAGGATTGAGGCCAATCCTAAGAAAGTCCAGGTGATCGTCGACATAGAGCACCCCACCTTGAAGAAGTAGGTCCAATGCCTGAATGACTGGATTGCAGCTCTAAGCCGGTTCATCTCGCACTCCACTGAGTACTGGCTGCCCTTTTTTAAGGTACTATACAAGATGCATGACTTTACTTGGATTGAGAAGTGTCGAGAAGCATTCGAGGAGCGGAATAGGTTCCTCGCTTACCCCCCACTGCTCTCCAGGCCATAGGTCAGGAACTCCTATATCTTGCGATTTCTTTGAGGGTTAGGAAGGAACTCCTCCTGTATCTAGCAATTTCTCTGGGGGCCATCAGCTCGGTGCTGGTCCTCATGGATGAAGATAGAGTTCAAAGATTAGTGTACTATGCCAGCAAGCTACTTCAAGATGTGGAAACCAGGTACACCTGCTCTAAATAAATTATTTTTGCATTTATTATGTCTGCCCAACATCTTAAGTTGTACTTCCAAGCCACCTGATCATGATCCTTACTGACCAACCTTTGAGAGCCATCCTTAGCTATCCGGACATGTCTGGACATCTAGCTAAGTGGATAGTGAAGCCCAGTGAATTCTATATCACCTATCATCCAAGGCCATCTCAAAAAGCTTAGGTGCTGGTTGATTTCCTGGTGGAGTGCGCCTAGACGAATAAGGAACCGGAGGAGGCTTCCCTCGAGCACCCGACGGATCCATCGATGGAAGAGATGGTGTGGATCCTCCACGTGGATGGCACATCCAACATGAGAGGAAGTGGGGCCGACCTCATCCTTGCCAACTTTGATGGGGTTGTAGCAGAATGTGCATTGCACTTTCTTTTCAAAGCTTTAAATAACCAGGCCAAGTATGAGGTGCTCCTTATGGGGTTAAGAGTATCCCGCGAGCTGGGCGTATCAAGCCCGAGGATCTTCATTAACTCGCAACTAGTTGCGGGTCAAGTTTCGAGAGAATTTGAAGCCCGAGATTCCTATATGGCTATGTACCTAGAACGGGTGCATTCGAGCGCATCGAGCTTCTAGCATTTTAGCATTTTTTATATCCCTCGTGGGGAGAATGCCCACGCTGATGCCCTCTTTAGACTGGAAACCTTGTCGGACTCATCACTGGGGTGCGCCTACATCGAGTACTTGGAGACCCCCAGTTACGAGGCTTCGGGCGAGGTCCAATAGGTGGCCTCCGAGGCAAGCTAGATGGACCCCTATGTCAAGTATATTACAGATGGCACCTTGCCCAAGAATCGCACGAAGGCCAATCTCAAGAAGAAAGCCACACGCTTTATGATGATGGACGGGCAGTTCTATCAGAGGTCCCACTCCTATCCCTTGCTGAAGTGCTTGAGACCCTTGAAAGTTGCTTAAGAGATACATGAGGGCATCTACAGGAACCACGTGGGGGGTAGGACTTTAGCATACAAGGCCCTCCAATAGGGATACTACTGGAAACCATGCGGGAAGACATAGCTGACTTCGTAAGGAAGTGTGATCGCTGCCAACGGCATGCTCACACACAATGTCAACTGGCTTCACCGCTGTCCTAACTCTCTGCCCCGTGGCCATTCGCTTAGTGGGGAATGGATATCTTAGGTCCCTTTCTCCCTGCATCCGATCAATAGAAATACTTGATTATGGCCATCAACTACTTCACTAAGTGGGTTGAGGTAAACACTAGCACCGATCATTGAAGGTAGAGCTAGATCTTTCCTCTAGAAGTCAGTCATCTGTCATTTCGATCTCCCACATTCAATCATCATCAACAACAGGTGGCAGTTCGATAACCACGCATTCGAAGAGTTTTGTACTGACCTGAACATCTACCATCGCTTCACTTCGATGGCTCATCCATAGACCAATGGGGAGGTCAAGGTGACCAACCGAACCTTCTCCAAGGACTCCACACTAGACTAGATGAAGCCAAGGGTTGTTGGGCTGAGGAGCTCCCTAGCATACCGTGGCCCTACCACACTATACCTCGAACGGCAATGGATGAGACACCATTCAACCTGGTCTTTGGTTTCGAGGCTATAATTCCAATAGAGGTGGATCTACCCACGCTGCGGGTGGAGTAGTATGACAAAGTTGAGAATCCAACCCACCTCCTCAACCTAGATTTGTTGGAAGAGACAAGGGACAAAACCCGATTCCGTATGGTGGTATACCGGCAATGGGTGGCCCGGTATTATAACTCGTGTATGGTCGAAGGCCTTCCGCCTGGATGACCTCGTCCTACGACGAGCCGAAGTCTTCCAACCTGGGGAGTGTGGCAAGCTCTCTCCAAATTGGGAAGGTCCCTACAAGGTGATCGAGGCCTTACCGCAAAGAGCCTACCACACTGAACTCGATGGTGCTCAACTTTCCCGAACTTGGAATGCCATCAATTTTGAGGATGTACTACTAGCGATGTATGACTCTCTTTCAAGAATGAAGAGGAGCCCTTTTTTTGTATAGCCCTATCTCTCATTCATGAAAGAAATATATTCACTTGACTCCAAGTCCAACGAAGTAAGCCGAGAAACTCCTGAAGTCTTGCACTCTATTCGCCTGACTTCAAGTTTGACGAAGCAAGCCGGGAAACTCCTGAAGCCCCGCACTCTATCCGCTTGACTCCAAGTCCGGTGAAGCAAGCCGAGAAACTCCTAAAGCCCCATACTCTATCTACCTGACTCCAAGTCTAGCGAAGCAAGCCGAGAAACTTCTAAAGCCCCGTACTCTATTCGCTTGACTTCAAGTCTGGTGAAGCAAGCTAGGAAACTCCTAAAGCCCCACAATCTATCTACCTAACTCCAAGTCCAACAAAGCAAGCTAGAAAGCTCCTGAAGCCCTGCACTCTATCTGCCTGACTCCAAGTCTGATGAAGTAAACAAAAAAGCTCTTGAAGTCCTGCACTCTATCCGCTTGACTCTAAGTCTGGTAAAGCAAGCCGGGAAACTCCTGAAGCCCTGCACTTTATCTACCTAACTCCAAGTCCGATGAAGCAAGCTAGGAAATTCTTGAAGCCTCGCACTCTATCCGCCTGACTCAAAGTCCGACAAAGTAAGCCAGGTAACTCTTGAAGCTCCATAATCTATTTGCTTGAATCCAAGTCTAGTGAAGCAAGCCGGGAAACTCCTGAAGTCCCACATTATATCTGCCTACTCCAAGTTTGATGAAGCAAGCCAGGAAACTCCTGAAGACCTGCACTCTATCCGCTTGACTCCAAGTCCGGTGAAGTAAGCCAGAAAACTTCTGAAGTCCTGTACTCTATCTGCCTGACTCCAAGTCTGACAAAGTAAGCCAGGAAACTCCTGAAGCCCCGCACTCTTATCCACATGACTTTAAATCTGGCAAAAAGGGCCGGAGAACTTCTAAAGCCCTCGTGCCCATCCGCTAGATTTAAAACTTGGCGAAGATGATCGGGACCCTGGAAACCCTACACTCAGTTACCATATAGTTCACACTCCTGTCATAAAAATAAGGGGAAGAAAAGAAAGATAGAAAGGAGCAGAATTGAACTTCGCTAATAAAGGAAAACTGAACTTCATTAGTAATGAAAAGTTGATTCTTCATTAATGAAGGAAAGTTTTTACATTAAGTGGGACCCCCCGACAAGCTTGGGAGTCCTATAAAATATTTTAAGTATAAAAAAAAGAAGGAAGGAGTCATGAAGAGGTTGCCGGAGCCTTGCTGGGCTGATGGGGCACCTCATCAATTTCTTATGGCCTTTCAGTTGGAGTGGATGGGTCAGGCTCTGATGTAGTGTCTTCCCTCGCTTCAGCCTCTATAAATGGGGCCTCGTCGCCCTCAACATCGTCGGCCATATCAAGAATGATGTCACCCAGATCTTGGAGGTTGAAGACCTGGCCCACCTTCCTCTTCATTCCTCAAATTTCTCGAGGAATGCATCCAAGACCGCCTCCCACACTTCTTCAATGAAGGTGTCTAAGACCTTGAACCACGGGACGGCTGCAGCCGCTTCCTTCTTTGTGGCCTCCATCAGTGCCACCACTGTCGTGGCCTTCTCCTCCGCTGCTGTGGCTCGAGCCTCTGCTGCATCAAGCTAGGCCTGGAGGGTTTGTGCCTGCCCCTCCAGGCATGCCACCTCAGAGGTGGAGAGGGACCCCTCCTCGATCAAGCTAGTGGCCTCATCCCTCTTCTTTGCTAAGGCTACCTTAAGGCCTTTTGCCCACTTCTCCAGGTCTACCACCATGTCCTTGGAGTTGGCCAGTTTGACTTTGAGGTCCTTTGTCTGGCCCTCCATTTTGTGCCCCGATCAGCTAGGGTCTGGACCTCCACCTGCACATACTTTGTCCACCTACAAAAGTTGGCATCTTGCCGGATCAACGCCAAGCAGGAGTCCTGGATGAGGAGAGCATCCATGGCCATCTGTAGCAAACAGAGAAGAGGAGGTCAGTCAAATCAACACAAATATAGAACAAACTAATCAAGAGAAGAAGGTACTTACCGACAAAAGCTGGGAAACAAGTCAGAGATGACCGCCCCCAATGGATTGCCACCCCTCTCCCGGTGGTCACGGGACTGGATGATGAGTTCTAGCATTCTCTTGGCCAGCCCGGGGTTGAGGGTGACCATGGTATTTGGTGGCACCAGCATCGATACCTTGGGCACCCTAGGGTCTAGTGTCGTAAAAGACACCGATGGGCCTAGTGTAGTAAACAGCGAGGGCTTGGAGGCCATCGATTGGATGCTAGCCACTTCAGTAGTCACCAATAGGGTTGGCCTCCCTCTCACTATAGGATCGACCGCCACTTCCTCCACCTCCGGAGATGGCAGAATTTCGATGAGCGGAGCTACCTGAAGGGCCTACGCAGCCCCCTCCTTAGCTGTGGCACTCCTATTGGGCCCATGGGCCGAGGTTTGAGCCACCCCTCCGGCTGAGGCCAGGACTATTTGGGGACTCCTCTTGCCCGGCCCAGTGGGTGGTTCTTTGATGGGCCTCCGTTCCAGCTCCCTACGGAGCCACTTTTGTATGTCCTCCCTGGGCCTCAGAGATGCGGGCCTCTTTCGGGATTTCTACCAGATTTGTTTCATAGAGAACCTCATGTCTGCAAAGAAAGAAAAGAGTTTTTGGTAGTGACCAGATAAAGAAGGAGCCTCACTCGTAGGAAGCCTAGATCTCGGATCTTACCTAGGGACCGGACGAGGCTGGCCCTGGCATCGAACAAGTTCTATTCAATCAAGAGATCTCGAATTGAAGGAACCTCAAAGGTGATGAGCTGGTCATACACCTTCCTATCGACGAGGTCCATCGAGACATTTTGGTTAGGCATACGGTTAGGGTCACTCTAGACCCAGTCGACTCTCTCAATCGAGGCAAAAAAAATCTACTCTTCGATCCATTGATGGAAATGGATAGGTCAAACTTAAGGGCCCCCGGGCAGGAGGCCACGAACCACCATCCGTTATTAACAAGGTGGTGCTTTAGGGTAAAAAGAGCCCTAAAAAGAGAAAAACAAGTGATAATCGCATGGAAATGGCAGAGAACAATGAAACAGGAGATGGTTCTAATAGCATTTGGGGTGAGTTGGGCCGGGACCAATCGATAGTTGCTAAGGACAAGAAGAAGGGATGTGGAGGAAGATGAAGCCTCGTGAGGAAGAAGTCCTCGTATAGAGTGATCTGGCATGGGCCACTAGAAGTGACTCGCTCCTCTGGCCCTGAAGCTGAGAATCGGATGGAGTCCGGAATCTCATAAGTGCTACGAAGATGAAGGGCATCCCCTCAAGTCATTACTGAAGTAATGCCGGAGGGACCGGCCGAGTCTTGATCAGGAGAAGGAGGTAAAGTAGGGGTTCCGATAACTATCCCCATCCGATGAGGACCCCTCGGGATTCTAAAATGAATGTCCTCATTATCTGAGGAAGGAGGCCTCAACCAGGATGGCCCCACCTCATCGAAACAGTTTGGGTGGTGGTGCCTCCTACCGGAAGAACTCATGGTAGCAGAAAAAGGGGGATGAAGAAGAAGAAGAAGAGGGACCTAAATCCTAAGTGATCCCCTTCGGTACTGGCCAAAGGAGAATGATGAAAGAAGAGGACCTGGAGAACTAACTTACAGAACACCTCTGGTCAAGGAATCAGACATGGGTTGAAAATTCTGGTTCTCCCCTTGCTCCCTCGCTAAAGGTTCTTAAAGAATGGCTGAGAATGGCCACTTTTCAAAAGGCTGGAAGCATCCCTCGCATCATACTAGTCAAAACGTGCATCCTTTCACCTTCTCTAGCCATTGGTTGCCCGCCATGTGTTAAGACCTACTAGAAGTGGCGCTTTGGTCCGCAGGAAACTACATTAGGCTAAGCACAATCATCATGCTCCCCCTGTGCAAGCTGATGTGGCACCATCTCATTATGCAAAAGGGCGATTTGCAAGTCGCCAACGATCGAGGCATTAAATGGTGCAGGCTAAACATCATTCCATGTTAGCATCACCATAACTCCCTTCGCCCCAAGCTCAAGGGACACGACGTGCTTTGGGCTCGAAAGTGCAGGGCATCTGATGTGGTGTAACCCTTGACATGGAGCACGTGTCTGACTCAGCTAGCAGTCGAGTTGGCAGAAGGTGCCACCTGGATACTGTCACCAGATAAGCACCAAGGTCGAGCTTCCTACCGAGGTCGAGCTCTCATTCGAGGTCGAGTTCCTGTTCAAGGTCAAGCTTCCATTCGAGAGCGAGCTCCCGGTCAAGGTCGAGCTCCCGCCCGGGGTCGAGCTCCTATCCGAGATCGAGCTCCTAGCTGAAGTCGAGCTCCTGACTAAGGTCGAGCTCCTGGCTTAGGTCGAGCTCCTGGTCAAGGTCGAGCACCGATCTAAGGTCATGCTCCTGTTCAAAGTTGAGCTCCCATCTGAGGTCAAGCTCCTAGCCGAAGTCAAACTCCCATCTGAGATTAAGCTCTTGGCCAAAGTCGAGCTCCTGGTCAAGGTCGAGCTCCTAGCCAAAGTTGAGCTACCTACCTAAAGTCAAACCTGAATGAAGGCAGATGGATCCGATCTTCCCTCGGACGATTGTGGAAGTGACTAGGATAGTGACCCCAATAGGTGGTGTCACCATCCCTGCTAGAGCCCCCCTTACTCAAAGAAATAGCACCTTCTATGGGGAGGTGCCCCGCCAGGGCATGCTGCTTACACCTTCTGCTGAGGGGTACTCCACCAAGGCATGCCGCCTATACCTTCTGTGGAGGGGTGCTCTGCCAGTGCATGCCGTCTGCACCCTCTATGAAAAGATGCTCTACTAGGGCATAACGCTTGCATCCCCTGCGGAGAGGCATTCCGTCGAAGCGTTGGGTCCTACAGCACACTGTCAGCACCTTCTTTGGAAAAGTGCTCCACCTGGAGCGTCGCACCCTGCAACCCACTACTTGCATTACCTGGAAGAAGAATGTTTTACTAGGAGTCTCAAACCCTGTAGTATCTCCTACCAGGCCAATGCTCCGCCAGGCCCCCAAGCATGGTAGCATGATGCCCGTCAGAGGAAGTGTCCTATTAGGGTGTCAGGTCCCGTGGCACGCCACTTGCATTCATCGCAATAGGGATGCGCACTCCATAGTACTCCATCTGCACTCATGGCAGAATCTTTCTCCAAGAATTTTGGACCTTGTCCCCCTCCTCTTAGGGAAAACAAGGACAAACCTATGCTTCGCCCACGTGAGGCGCACCAAGAGAGCACTAGACCAGGGCTCTAAGCCCTACCCGAAGAAATACACTTCTCTATAAGAAGCCCGAAGGGGCCTCTAGTGAAGGTAAGTACGAGCAAGCAAAGGGGAGCTGAGGCAAGGACAGAAGGAACATCTGAAGACTCCCCCAAAAACTCCCACTATTCTAGCTACTACTCTATCTTTTAAAAATCCTCTAAACATGGAGGCTACTTTGGGCTTTGCAAAGGAGGATCTGTTTCCCTTGGTCGCTCACTAACTTGATCGTCGGAGTGTCCCTGTTGGGATCCCCAACCTGGGTCTCTTCTTTTTGCAGGACTGGCCGCACTTGGAGGTCTTTAGGCGGGAAGTCCACTCATCTGAGCCATATCAGAGCTGCAGGCCATGATGATCTGGGCGACAACATGTACCATGGAAGCAATCGAAAGAAACGAAGTAGCCAAGGCCCAAGGAATGACAAACAGACATACCCTAGGTTTGTTTTTTAAATATTATTCTTTAGGTTTGTTTTTTAAATATTATTCTTACTCTGTGTAAGGCCTAATGCTGTGCCCCTATTTTGATTAGGCTGACTTTGACCTACAAGATTGGAGACGTGGCTATGATCCTAGGACCAAACAGGTCCATTGGTATTTTGGGTCCAGGTTAGATCGAGGGTCTATGGAATTGGGTCCTATTAATAAACCAATAGGTTCAAATCGTGGCAACTATATGGCTTATTCTGTCGCCAAGATTGGTTTTCCTTACCCAACAACAAAATAAAACTAATGAGACCAAAAGGCCTAACCAACCACATGCTATTCGTCGCGTAGTTGGAGAAATTATTCTCTCATCGACATACTATTTCACACGTAGTACACCCAGAATTATAACCTTGCCTTCTTATGTCACTCATAATTGCTAGACATCATGTACCAGAAATTTGGTGGGGAAAGAATTATGGAAAAAACAATCCCTAAATTCCTAGGATCAATCAAAATAAGAATCATATATTAAATCTAAAAAATTAAATACTTACATGGATTCGCCATAATCCTTGATGTCTATGCTCATAAGAACACCATAGGTAAAGTCCTTCTCTTCGATCTTCCTCAGAAAGGCGGCTCTCGATGGAAAAAATCATCGTATCATAAAATCACTGTATACGTGATATATAAATAGAGAAAGTGGAGAGAGGACCTAACTAATAAAATGAAAATACCCTAACTGACCCTCCCATCACGAGTCAAGTCGGGCTAAGGCCTATACTGTACCGCCTCAACCATACCAAATCATATGAGGTGCTCCTAGCCCAATCAATGATCACATAACAATGGGCTTAACCTACGTCTATCAACATGGACCATAAAATCAACCTGATTTTAATAAAACAAAATTTTAATTAATATTTTTCTAGATTAAAAAAATTCTTACATTCTCTCACTTGGACTACATTACTTATAATTTTGAAAATATTTTATTTTAAAATAGCTTTCAAGTTGAAAACAAAATGTGGCCACCATATGATATATAGACAGCACCTAAAAAATGGCTTGGTCCAACAGTATCCATGATGCCGAATCATGGGGCCGTTGTACTACTTAACCAATACAAGACTTATCCATGGTTACAGCATCATAAACACCATCGACATGAGTCTTGGTGTGGTCGTGTAGCCAGAAAATAGCATCAAGGTGATCAAATAAAACATGATATTTTTCATTTTCAGTCATCCAATTTCTTGTCAACATGCTTAGAAAAAAAATAAGCAAGAGAAATCATGATGGCATCAAATAACAAGCCATCCTGTCTCACATACTCAATAATGGTGTCAATGACGAGACAGCACAACAAATCTGAAATAGACACCAGGTCTCAGTCAGGTACATAACCAAAAGAGATATCTCATAATTAAAATAAATTAAATATATGTACCGCAATCATGATTTCTCTATAACCACATGCTATATTACAAGCTAAAGAAATCTCACAACTTCAAAAGAAGTCTGTATATCTCTAAACACAATGAGCTCTCATAATTATCAAAATAAGACATACCCATACAACTGTCATTCTCAAGATAAAATACATTCTTGAGATACTATGTTGTACTTTATTCCATATGTGCACATAAAAATATATAGGAATGCAATCCATTAACTATCATGTCAACAATATATAATACACATGATAGAAAATGAAATAAAACCAAACTTTATAATAATAAAACAAAAACATAAAGTCACTCTCTCTAATCAAGCACGATAAAAGAATTCAATATGCCCATATTTTCAACATGCTTTGTAAAGCATACGGGCTTCAAAATTCTTGGTTAGAGGATCAACCAATATAGACTTTATATTCATGCACTCGACACTTATGTGTCGTTGGATTACAATCCAGCAATCAATAACAAATAAAATTTTTCAATCAAGTCAATGTATAAATACATCAAACTCCCACTAATCCAAAAATCAAAAGATTCTTAAAACTCCCATATTCTTAACACATTTCAAAAAAACTATGGATATTATTCTTAATTAGGGGATCAACAAATATTGACTTTATATATTGTACAAAATATCTTCCTTTAAACTATAACATTTGACTGATAAAAATTCTTTCTTCACATAGATAAAAAAGATGAAAACTTTTATTGTTCCTTTAAGGAACATAGCTGCCTATGATTATAAAAATTATAAGTGGTTTTAAGATATAATCAATAATTATAAGACCCAGGATAAAGTTTCATAATGAAATAATATGAATTGTGACTTTACAATATGCCATAAACTTTGCCTGTATATCCAAGAATGCCACTGATTCTATTTGCAAACTTTTCTATGAAACAAAATCTCCAGTCATTTACATTGTCATAAGAAATGATATGTATCTATTTTCTTTTCATATAATTTCTTTACTAGTACTACGTCAACTCGTAATGAAGGTACTATAATTAGTTTGTATATTTAATATTGCTCTCCCACTGTCCCTCGGTAGGTTAAGAGCAACAACTTATTTTTCTTCAATGTCATACTTCTAATATATAGAAGCATCTGACATAATGCAAATTAGAATCTACAAATATGACGTGATTTGACTCAATACTTTTTATACCTCTCTATTAAGCTAGTAGAATCTATATTCATTTAAAATTATATGGATAATCAAAATAAGCAATGTATTATTACAAAAACAAGGTTTATTTGCTGATGGATTATTAATGATTAAGTGTTGCAGGACAGCTCCAACCATAAAGATAAAAGTATTATGCTTCCTACCAATCTTTAACTTAAAAGGTATCTTTTATAACCTTTATCAAGAATTTTATTCAAAATATAGGTGGCAATCTTAGGATTTTATACTAGAGTTATCATAATAAATTGCACCCACTTATTATACTTAGTGCTAGTACAATTTTAATTTTTATATCTTTATTTCAGTCAGAGTCATCATAATAGGAGCATTAACTCTATTGAATATAAATATACTAATTACTAAATAGTCTATATGTAGTTAATCAATAGAGAAATATAACAATATATCTCAGAAAAATTTTATAAGCATTATTTTAATGTGAGCCTTTGATCCAATGCAACAAAACTTTCTTTAAAAAGAAAATGATCCATATAAGGAATCTCACTTCAACATATAATGCTACATAATCCCTTCTAAAAAGCTTATAGAAGGACTTAGTAAATCTCAATGAACGAGCCACTTTGGTGGTCACCATCCATCGAAAATCACTAACCTTCCAAAGAGGGATCATCAAGTCATGACCTCTAAGATAGCATAAAATATCAATCATGCTCATGCATGATGCAACATACTTAAGGTACAAACAATAAATCAATAAAGGCTTTAAATATAATAAGCCATTTTCAACAAATGTACCATGTGCATCATCATAAAACTCTCCTATAGGTAGAGAATGAGATGTACTTTTGAGCTCCAAAAATGAAGTCAATATAATTTTTGAAAATGTCTCTTTTGGATAAACAAATTTATTAGACCCAATATATTTCATTTTTAAAGAAAACAAAGGTTAACACAATGAGGATACAAGGCATTCAAAAATCTGTCCCCTTTGGGCAGACAAATTTTATAAGCTTAATATATCTCTACCTTTGATATTTTGACCTAGTCAAAAACTCAATAACAATATGATTGTATAATCAAAGATAGCAGGAATGCAAAATACCAGTCAATGGGTATATACTATAAATGATATACAAGAGTCTAAAAGCAATATCATATATTCTCCTTTGGGCAGAATATATAATATGTATAAGTACTCTTCACATGAAGTCATGAACTTATCCCCTTTGGACAGATAAGCTAATGAAAGCTAGAGCACTATTGTAACACAATATCCCATGCAACCTTCCCGATTAAAACATACAACAACCCCCTTTGGACAGGCGGTTGTATGCAATAACCAGAAATCCTCTCATAATAAAAAAAATTCAATGGACTGACACAAACAAACCACTTTGGTGATAAATATTTATGCCAACCCATAAATTATTTATACAGAGAAGATAAATGGCCAATAAATATAAAATGATATACTTTAATGACATGTATGCCACAAAAGATCAGTCCAAAATGGGATACTCTACAACATGCACCCCACCGATCATATTATTACATACAATGCATTTCAACTAAAACATCTATCAATACACTTACTATACAACTATAAAATACCTTTGGACAAGAATTATAAGTGTCACAATCAATTACGGTCAATATTGAGTCAATTGTTATAGAGACATCAATATGCAATTAGTCCTTGTTAACTCAACTATTCAAAATTCATAGAGTACTCCAAACCCTTTGAGGTTATAGAAAAATACACACGAACTATATGATAGTGAGTAGAATTGCACATAAATAATTTTAAATTATTTAAATAATTTATCAAACATGAAGAACTTTATCAAAAAAATTTTCAAATTATTAAGAATCCAACGGTCCAAAAAAAATTGCAAGTTTCAGCAATTTTTTTCAAAAGCAATAGTAGAGGGCCAAACCATAAATTTCAGAAATTATTTGGACTCATATTTAATTTATAGGGGCTTAAGCTTAAAAATCTTCTTAATCTCAAAGCTAAAATAGATCAAATGAAATTGAATCCAGCCAACTCATTAATTAGGGTTGAACACAATTAATGGTTTGGTTTTTAAATGGGTCAAAAATTGATAATCCAAACCCAAAGTCCACTCAGAACTTATCTCTTACAACCCTTTCTATTCGATAATGGATCAACCATCATCAAGTGGTGGAAATGAGACAAATATCGACCTCCATGATCTCTGAAAATATTAATAAATAAGAAGATATGCCAGAGATATAGGATGTTTCACCTCAATGTCATTCTTAACATATTAAAGATCCTGTGAGCATGACTATCACACCAGGGATGACAAAAGGACCAAACATGGCAAATCAATGCTCTTATAAATTGATTATAGCCCTCATATCTATTAGAAATGCATGTGAGCATAAGGAAAATCATTACTTAAAAAATAAATATGGAACCCTCAAAAAAGAATGAGTCCATCTAGTAATTTAGGCACAAATGGTGCTTTGATCATTCAAATCATCGAGTCTAGCCTCACGCAATGCAAGATCAATGTTAGCAATTCCAAGAGCAAACTCTAGGTCTTGCCTCAATTTCTTATAGTTCGACCTAGTAAGCACCTTAACAACAGCATTGTTGTTGTTCACACTAAAAGTTACTATACAATCAAAATAAGAAATGTAAGCATCACTTAACGGACATACTACAAATATATATCATATCACAATAACAAATAAGAGAACAAATATAATATCATATATTCCTCTTTGGGCAGAACATATAATATGTATTAGAACTCTTCACATGAAGCCACAAGCTAATCATATATTCTGGCATTCTTGAACCTATCCCCTTTAGGAAGACAGGCCTAAGGAAGCTAGAGTACCTTAGCAACATAATGCTCAATGCCACGCTTTCAAGTTAAAACACACAACAACCTCCTATGGATAGGTGGTATGTCATAACCAGAAAATATCCCTCACATGATGAACAATTCGATAGACTGACACAAACAAACCATTTTAGTGATAAATGTTTATGCCAACCCACAAAATTATACATACATGAAATAAATATCCAAGCCAAAACAAAGGATATGTTTAAATATATGTATGTCCAATATGATCAGTTGCAATAGGATACTAATCAACATGTATTCCCTGATCCATTTCACAAATTTCATTGCATTCCAAAATGTACATTATCAATAAAAACAACCATAAGAATTCGCCCATGCCCCTCCATTTTATTTTGGACCAAAATAAAATTATAAATTTTTCAGGGTCTTAATTATAAAAGGACTAATATATAATTCCAGTAAATTCAAGGGCCTAAGTGCAAAATAGTCTTTTGGACCAAAAAGTAATTATAAATGTTGAAGGGACTTAACTATAAAAAGGCTTATATTTAATTCTAGAAATCCAATGGCCTATGTGCAAAATGGCCTTTTATTTTTTTTTTAATTACTTATTTGGGAAATGGGTTATTGGATTTTGGGTTTAAACCCAAAACCCAAAACCCGGTAGGCATCATCACCCCTGACGAACCCAAAACCCAGAGATCAAAAAAAAATTGGTTTCTTCCCCAAAATCACCGGCCGCCAACCATGATTCTACCTCGTCGGCATAGCCACTGGCGAGACCACAACCGAGGCCGACCAAGAAGGCCCGGTCGCCGGCTCCGATAAGCACGCCGGAGGTCGAAACACCTCCGACGGCTGGCGGGACAAGGTAAGTCTTTTTTTTTTGTTTGATCACCACCGGTGAGACAACGGCTCACCGGTCGTCGCCGCCGGCAAGAGGAGGCGTGGGGGGAGGGGGGGTTCCGATCACGAAACGACCGGATACGAGACCGGCGGTGACAGCCCATGGATGTCCGATCGCACGGTAGCTGCCCTCATCCTCCTTTTTTTTTTTGTTTCTTCAATCGGCCACAGGTGGTTATCAGGATCACGGATCGCCGCCGGGAAGAGAATAGGAGAGTTCCAGTCACAAGGAATGGCGAGAAACACGACTGCCGGTCACTGTGCAAGGACGGTCAACCACACGGTGAGAAAAACACGGTATGCTAAAATCTGTGTCGATCGTTGGGGAAGGTTTTATCGGATCTAAAATATTAAAACATGATTCTAATTTCAGGCTCTGATACCAAATGTGGAAAAAACAATCCTTAAATTCCTAGGATCAATCAAAATAATAATCATATATTAGATCTGAAAAATTAAATACTTATCTGGATTCGTCATAATCCTTGATCTCTATGCTCATAAGAACACCGTAGGCAAAGTCCTTCTCTCCAGTCTTCCTTAGAAAGGCAGTTCTCGATGGAAAAAATCACCGTATCATAAAATCACCGTATACGTGATATATAAATAGAGGAAGTGGAGAGGGGACCTAGCCAATAAAATGAAAATATCCTAACTGACCCTCCCATCATGAGTCAAGTCGGGCTAAGGCCTATATTATGTCGTCTCAACCATACCAAATCACATGAGGTGCTTTTAGCCCAATCAATGATCACATAATAATGGGCTCAACCTACGTCTATTAACATGGACCATAAAATCAACCAGGTTTTAATAAAACAAAATTTCAATTAATATTTGCCCATATTAGAAAAATTCTTACAAGAATTACATGTGCTTAAAAATTTGGCTCCTCGGATCACAGCATTTCTCCAGAATTTTGATCCGTGTCTGCCTCATGGTTGGTGATCTAAGGTGGAAGTATACATTGTTGCTGACCCTAGATCATATCTCCTTCAAGAAACAGCACCATTGTAGGCATCCCGAATTTTATGCATCATGGTGGCAGCATCTCTCATGCTCATTCGCTCTCTCCATGAATGATTCGTGCATGAAAGTCCAACTCTTACCAAATTAATCATGCATTCTTGGATTTTCCACGCTGCATCGCTTCCATTCTGCTGGCTATTAGCGATATTGCTGTGTTCTGGTAACATCAACACTGGATCAACAATATCCATCACTCTATCAGGAAAAGCCATCTCCACAAACTTGCAAAGGCTCAGGCCATCCTGAAACGTGTCATCAACCGGACTTTTTCCGGTAAACATCTCCAGTAAAACGATCCCATAGCCATACACATCCCCAGAGGTGGACACATGACAACCTTCTCCATACTCTGCAAACCATGGATATCTTGGCTTGAACATATGTTATAGAGATATATATAGAAGATATATAATGGAAAGGAAATACTTAAATCTTACAAGTTCATGAAAAAAGATGGGAGAGAGAAGGACGTTGAAAGAAGTTACCTGGAGCGACATATCCAATAGTACCCTTTATCCCAGTGGTAGTGCTTGAGGACTGAATGTGTTCGCCCGTACCTTCACATAGGAACCTTGCTAACCCAAAGTCCCCTACATGAGCACACATGTCATTGTCAAGTAGAACATTGCCGGGCTTTAGATCGCAGTGAACAATTGGTGGCTGACAATTGTGATGTAGATAATCCAATGCATCAGCAATGTCCACAGCTATATCTAACCTTTTGCTCAAGCTTAGATTTTTCACATGAAGAAGGTCCTTGTCTGGTTTGGGATGCAACCATGTCTCTAAACTCCCATTAGGCATGAAGTCAAAAACCAGAGCTTTGAAATCATTGCCTTGGAAATCTATGCTCGAGCAGGATGTTAGAATCTTGATGAGATTGCGGTGACGGATGTTTCTCAAAGCTTCGCATTCGGCAACGAAGCTCCTGGAAGCACTTCGATTCAGAAGGTTGAAAACCTTAATAGCCACAATTGTATTGCCACGATCCATGATCCCTTTATACACGGACCCGTATCTTCCCGAGCCAATTAAGTTGGCAGAAGAGAATCTATCAGTTGCTTTAAGCAGCTCCGCATATGAAACTCTGAAATTTTGATCTTCCAACAAATGAACAGATGAAGTTTGTTGTTTTGGTTTCCCTTTCCAATGAAGAACGGCAAAGCAGGAGAGTACCACAAAGAAGATGATTGCAACAATTACTGAAATCACAAATTTTAGTAGCCGAGACCGCTTTTTGTTTTCAGATGATTTTGCAGGACACTTGGGTAAATTGAGCTTCGGAACACCCCCACAAAGCCCATGGTTGCCTACAAGTGAGGTTGCAGTTTCATTTTTGAAGATTCCCTTCGTAGGCACTTCCCCCTCAAGATGGTTGAAAGAAAGATTTATGCCATATGAAGCATTCAAGTATTTAGCACCTGTGTCTGCGGTGAATCCATTTAAGCAGCAAGGAAAGCTCAAATCTTCAAGAGATTGTGGGATTGACCCGGTAAGGTAATTGTGTGAGAGATCCAGTACTTCAAGGTCCTTGATGCTGCCCAAGGAAGAAGGAATGGTCCCTGTCAGGTGATTGTATGATAGAATTAATCCTGCGAGGCCCTTTATGTTACCGAGAGATGGTGGAATGCTTCCATTGAAAAAGTTACTGTTCATAAATAGGAATTCAAGGACTTCGCATTTGCCAATTGTGCCTGGAATTTTACCGGACAATTTATTCCCAGAGACAGCAAATATTTTGATATTTGCCAAGTTGCCGACTTCTTCTGGGAGTGGACCATCCAATGAATTGTTGGATAGGTTGATGATATCTGGCAAAAACGGAAGACTAAAGATTTCTATGGGTATGTTGCCACCGAGATTATTTCGAGAAAGGTCTAGTTGTTCTAGCTGCTGGAGGTTTCCGAGGCTTGGAGGTATGGGTCCTTGTAAACCATTGCCATATAACTCGAGATCAATCAACTGAGTTAGGTTGCCAAGGGTGGATGGAATAAAACCTGTAAGTCTGTTGTTGAATAACAATAAACGGCGTAACTGCCTAAGTTTTCCAACGCCTTCCGGAATGGTGCCCGTTAGGGGATTTTCAAAAATTCCTAGTGCCTTCAGATTGACCAGGTTTTCGATCCCGAAAGGAATGCTCCCTGATATTTGGTTATAACCCATCATTAAATATTCAAGTTGTCTGGAGAGGTTTGCTATTGAAGTAGGGAATTCACCCCCTAGCTTGTTGCCACCCAGACCTAATTTTGTTAAATTACTGCAATTTTTCAGAGAAGTAAGGAATTCCCAACCATGGACATTGTCTGCTTCAATGTGATTAAGCTGTATATTCAGATAGGATAGATATTTCAATCTTCCAATATCAGCAGGCATGAACCCGATAAAAGTGTTGTTTTGGAGATCGATAATCGAAAGTCCCGAGGCATTGAATAGTGAAGCTGGAATTGGCCCTCCAAATTTGTTTAAACCAAGCGCAAGGTGTTGGAGATCTGGAAGCCTGATTCCAATATCGGACGGCAGGCTTCCCTGCAGCTGGTTTTCTCCAGCAGCCAAAACTCGCAAAGATGAGAGATTGTAGAAGGAAGCAGGGATGTTACCTGAGAGCATATTTTGTTCCACAGATAAAAATTCTAGACGTGCAAGGCGGCCAAGTTCTTCGGGGATGCCTCCCTCCAGTTTATTCGTCCCTACATACAGTTCCGACAGGTATGAAAGATTACCAAGCCAGGGTGGGATGACTCCCATAATGTTGTTTTCATCTATTGCCAGATATTTCAGCTTGGATAGGTTGCTGATCTCATCAGGTATCCTCCCCACTAGCTGGTTTAAGCCTAGGCTGAGGACCTGAAGGTCCAAACAGTGAGTAAGGTTCGCTGGGATTACGTCTTCAAATGAATTGGAGCTAAAATTAAGATAGAGCAGCCGGCGCAAGCGGCCAATCTCTGGAGGGATCTCGCCATGGAGCCTGTTGTCTGATAAGTCGATTCTTCGAAGAAAGCTGAGGTTGCCAATGAAAGGAGAGATAGAACCTGCCAGGCCATTAGAGACGAGCTCCAAGGCTGAGACCCTCCGCGGGTGTCGCTTGAGGGTACATGAGACACCCTCCCAACCACAGACATGGATGGTGTTATTCCATGAGCTCAGAGCTCCAGGTGATTCGCGTGTTATCTGATTCTTTATGGCAAGCAAAGCCAGCCGGTCTCTCTCATTTCCGGACGGCGTCGAGGACATGAACAGGGTTGAGGATAGGAGAAGTAATAAAAATAAAATGACCTTCATTGGTTTCAGATTTTTGGGACGGTGCAAGTTGTTTAGTTGTGCAGAAACAACTCATGTCTCTGCCCTTTGTTCATCTCACAATTTATAATGCTGCTGACCTAACCCACACGAAACGTACATAACCCTTGTTTTTTTTTTTTTTTTTTTTGATAGAAATAACCCTTGTTCATCTGACAATTTATAATGTTGCTGACCCAACCCACGCGAAACGTGGAAATCAACTTTGACAACGTAGGGTCATGTTTCTATTTTTTTTTTTAATTAAAAAATTTTAAATTTAATCAATCAACTGAGCCGGCCAGCACCTTAGCGGTTGTTTCTGTTTTTTTTGATAATACAAAAGAGTCATGTTTCTTTAGCGCTTGCTGAGCTCTATTGCCGGCATGTCACGGCACAACTCTCCGCTAACGTTTGCTTTAGGTAATTAGACATTTCATTGATGCTCCGTTGTTGATGAGTGGTGCATTGTTGTTGATGAGCGGCGAGTATTCCCGCATGTCACGGGCCAACTTTTTACCATTTAACACGGAATTTGAGTAGTTTTCGTCTACGTACCCTTTTGCTTCAACATTTTTTTTAGGACTGATCATTTGACACATTTGGTTGGAAAATTTTACCCGTGGAATATTATTCCTCAAAATTTGATTGCTAAAAAAATATAAAATTTTTAAAAATAATCTTGACATGTTTTATTGATTATGGTAAAGTGATTTATTCCCCAATGACTTATATATGTTTAGTTAAGCATCTATTTTTTATAAAAAAAAAAAATGGTATGATGTACCTATTAGATCCTAAATAGATACAATATCATATCTTTTTATTCCCAAACTTTACATCAATATTAATATAATATTTATATCAAATAAATATTATATTAATATAAGTATTAATATAATATTGATATAACATTATATCAATGTTAATATAAAAGAATATCATTAAAAGGGTATTTTTGAGAAATAAAGGTTTCTAATTTCTATCCTATAGGAATTCCAAAAATTCATCACTTTCTTTATATATAATTTTTTTCCCCATGAAACATGAGATTTGTATTTCTATGATAAGACTTTTTTCCACTCTCTTTTATTTGAAAGCTCCATCCAAACAAAGGGGATTTTTTTTCTATATTCCAGGATTCACACTATTTTCTTTTCAATTTCCATAAACCAAACGAGTTCTTGGACTTAAGGACTCAAAATTGGGCTTCCTAGAAACTTCCCCTTCCCATATGCAATTATTAAGGTCTTTTCCTTTCTTTGACAATTTATTTTATTATACTTTGAGATACATGTGGTTTCAAAGTCAACCAATCTAATATCAACTAATTGGCATCTCTCCCTACACAATAGTAATGTTATCATTTTATTTTCTTAAATTTAGAAATAAAAAATATTAGGCTTTAGATATAGACCACCACACCATCTGAAAATATATTTTTGTATCCATGTGGTTAGATCTTCAATTTAAATAGTTTACTATTAATATAGGAGGAACATCAAACTCGATGCAGACTATTTTGACTACTATGAAAAGGATTACACAAGGTCCAAAAATGAGATCCACCATACTAAAAAGCCGAATCATATGTTAAAACTTTTGAAAGCCATAACCTACCCAAACAATACCCAATTGAGATGCTTTATTATAAAGAGAAATATTTTGAGCTCTACAACATGACATCTTTTCTTAAAAGGTGTTGACGTAGAACCCTCCTCGACCGAGCGGAGCCACTGGATCGCCGGTTCGCTCACCTGTAAAACAAGTCCCTGACTATATTTTTTTCGGTGGGGGACACTCCGATGCCTAAGTCAAGGGCAGGTTTCAGAAACAGAATGGAGAGCAGAGAAAAGTGGGGCTAGGGAAGAAGGTCGTTCTCCCTCTCAGGAATGTTTCCTGCTTACATCGAGTGTCCCCTCTTACCAGTATTTATGGTGATTGGGCCAGCCTATCATTTGGTATTTTCGTCCTATGATCAGGGCAGAGATCAATAAGTTTCATTCCGCCCGTAGCTGTAAGCGGTTACAAAAAGATATTGGCCAGGCTGGAGGCATCGAAATTGGAGCTAACAGCCGTATGGCCGTTCCGAAGTAATTGCGATTTGATGTCATTATTATGGAGTTGATCAGAGATATGTTTCCCGGCCTCATCTTGGTGAAAGACTTTGCTAAATGTCTGAAGTGTCTTCGGACTTATCTTCTTCGGGTCGGTCTTCAAGATCGAGGCCCCCGGTCAGCCTTGAAGACTGGGCATATGACGTGACGGGGGCTGATCTGTCGCTTCATCTGATCTTGTGGTTCTTTCTGGACGTTCCGGTCTAATTGTGTGGTTCGAGAAAGATCCAACAGATGGTCGGATTAATAGTTGTCTGGTGCTTGAACCGGCATATCCCAACAGTTGCCCCCCACTCTCAGTTTTCAAAGCAAAGATCTGCCTTGAAGAGTGAGAGTACTGTTGTGTTGTCATTTCCCCTAAAGAAGTAGAGCGAATGATAGAGAGACATCCCGCTTGGTCGCTTGCCGTAACTGCTATCTGATTCGGGGATCAAATCAGCGACAGCAGTCACTCCCTTACATAAGTGTATGGAAGGAGAGGATCATTCGACGAGTTGTTTCCTTTTTCTTCAGCTACGGCAGTTTGGCATGGTCTTTTCATTGGAATTTGGGTGGAGGACGTGGTCCCCTCATGTCCCTTGGAGAAGGTGAAGGCTTCATCCATGCCATCGGGTGAGGTCACGCGAATCGTGACTTTTGGCTTTTCTTGCATAGAGTTATCTTGACGTCGCTGGTAACTTCACATCTGCCTCCGGCGTTTTGTGCACGTGGTGGACTCAGAGAGGGGGTCCTCTCCTTCGAGGGGGGGCGGCATCTTAGGATGCTCCTCCTTTTTAAAAAGGAAGGCAAGACTGGTCAAGGAAGCTTCTCTATCCTTATTTGCCTTTTGCCTATTGCTCAGCCCTCTCTCGTTCCTGGTCTCCAGTCTTCTCCCGCAGGTAGGGCTTCTTCATTTTTTCCTTGTATTTCTTTTCTATCATTGCCAAGTTTGTAGGAGCCCGCATCATCAATGGGAGAGAGGCTGAGTCTTCTAGTGTTGGTGACGAAATCAGACCAGAGTTGGTCCCTAGTTCCGTTTCACTTAGGAAGATAGCTCACCTTCGGAAGCGCTATCGTTTTCCCGAAGAGTTCCTTCTGATACTTTCGAAACCCGAAGAGCGGGTGAATAGGCCTCCCATAGGACATGTTACCATATACGAAGACCATCTAAAGGATGGCATTCATTTTCCATTACACCCCTTCTTCGTTAAAATTTTCCACATGTACCAGGTCATGCCCGCACATTTGACCCCAAACAGTATCTGGAACATCTGTGGGTTCTTCGTGCGGTGTCACATGGCCAATGTGAGGCCTTGGACCAATCTGTTCACTTCCCTTTTCATCTTGAAGAGGGACTTCCATGGCCACGGGTGGTGGGTTATCGGCCCCCGCCCCGGTCATAAAATCTTGAAAGGCATGCCCAGTGCCATTCATGGGTGGAAACCCAATTTTGTTTTTGTTTCTTCCGACCAACCATGGGACTTTAACAGTGAGTGGGGAGAGCCCCGTTTAGATGCCAATGCTGGCAAGAAGATTCTAGCGATCGACCAATCTGACTATACTTTGTTGTCTGGATCGGAGGCCATTTCTATCCGGGAGCTGTTAGAGGAGAGGAATCTTCACCTTGTCGGGATCAGCGAATTCTCCATGTTAGGTACAAATGGTAGGGGACTTCGATTTTCTTCCTTTTTGCAGTTTTATCTTCCAGCTAATCTTAAGAGTTGCTTTCATCTACAGGTGGTAGGATGAAGCCCAATTTGGGCTTGCTTCGTGAGTCTACCAAGAGGAAGTTGGTACAGGCATCTTCCTTGAGAATGGCCATCTGAAAGATGGCTCGAGGAGAAGGCCTTAGTATAAGTGTTTCGTCCTCCAAGGGGATGCCCGGAGGAAGTGAAGTGCCGGCGGTGGAGTCTTTGGCAAAACTCCCACCGTCCGAACTCTCTCCGAGGGCTAACTCCCCTATTCAGATCTTGGAGAGCCCATCTCCGATAGCTGATATACCAGTGCCTTGCCCCCTACTGTGGACAGGGGAAAGGCACCACAGGTTGAGGAGGAGCCTGCGAGGAGGACTCCTTTGGGTCGGACTCCCTCGAGTAGGGACTGTGGTGTGGACCCTTCGCAGTCCTCTGATGTGGGGGGTCTTGCCATTCCTGGAGTGGCCAGGCATATGATGAAGGGGATCTTGCTACCCCACGACCTGGCTGCTACCCGGGGGCGGAGTCTTGCAAGGGTATCTGACTCCGGGTTTTCTTCATTTCTTCAGGTAGGACAGTTGTCATTTCTTCTGTCTTTAACAGGTCATTCGGGCTATGGCCAATTTTATGCTTCCTCATGCTTCATTATATTGGTGCAACTGCTCCACGACTTCACCTTCTTAGAAGAAGGGTTGGGGAATGTCGACAGTCTCCTTCATGGTTTGAAGGGGGAGCTTCAGGTGGCCAAGGTCGAAAAGGAGGTGGCCAAAGAGTTGAAGCTGTCTATGGAGGAGCAGCTCGCTTGTAAGGATGCTGAAGTTCAGGATCTGAAAGGCAAGCTGAAGAAGGCTCATTTGAGGATCTCTAAGCAGGAGGCGAGGTTGAAAAAGAGGAAGAAGCAGATTCGTTCCTTGGAGCACTCTGTTAAAGAAAAACAGGGGAAGATAGAAGACTTGACCGAAATGATCGAAGAGGCGGTCAGGCGGGCTGATATGGTGGTGAAGGAATCTGAAGCCTTGAGGGAGCAGGCTGCTATGGCAGTCAAGGACTTCTAAAAGTCTTCGCAGTTCAAGAAGGAAGTGACTGAAGCCAGCATGTTCAGTTACCAATTCGGCTACAATGATGGGCTTGGTAAGGTAAGCGAAGCCTTTCCTGACCTCGACCTTTCCAGCGTCCCATCATTTGTGATTGAGGAAGAGGAAGAGGAAGAAATTACAGCCCCCATTGCCCCCGTTGAGTCTGACAAGGCACCGGACCAAACCAAAGAAGTCCCGGTTGTGGCTGAAGAGTTGATCTGGACAGTCCATCAGGACCGGCCCAAGCTGAAGAGGCTCCGGCTGAAGAGTCTTTGGCTTTGTCCCAGATTAAGGAGGTTCTTACAGTCTAGATTAAAGAGACCCTTTATTTCGCTGACCCAGGGGTTTCCTCAGCTGATCCGTAGTGGTGCCGCAGGCTTGAGTCTTGTATTTTTTGCCTTCTTTTTTATTGACATGTAATTGGTGACTTTCCTTGGATGAATGAAAGACTTACTTTTCCTCTAAAGAATGGTTATTCCTGAATGGGAATATTGAAAGTCTTCTTTGAATGTAGAGTCCCTAGATTTGGTTTTGACTGGGCCTTGAATCGGGCCATAGATTTTGTTGCTTAATTCTCAGGATTGATAGCAAGGAAGTTTCACTTCCAGGGGGAACCCGGTTCTCCGGAGATCGCCAGTCGTGATGCCGTTACCGGGGAATGGATCATCGCACAAGTCATGGAATCAACATAATCGGATCCATAGAAATCGCTCTGGAATGAATGTAGCTCTTTGACTTCCTGTGGCCCTTCCCTAGCATGCAGATCGGGGCCCCTCATTAATTAGGACAAACGTGCGTAGCGTGCCTGGAGGTTTTACTGGAAACAAGAGCATTTACCCTAAGCCTCCGGCACCCTTAGTATAAGTGAGAGAGGGGTCTCTTGGGTTGAACTTTATCTATCTTTTGTCAAAGTTGCCCTAGCACCGGTTCTCTTTCCTTTCCTCTGCGTTGTTCGAGGGGTTTGCCATGGTATGAGGCCAGACGTAGCGCAGCTTAAGGAGGCAGCGAGGAGGAGGCCCATGAGGGGCCTCCTGGTGAGGAGATCGGATCGACAATGGAGATGCGTCTTGGCAATGCCATGAGCTCAGGTTGGGAGTGGCACCCCAGTTGAGATAGGGTCTTCCTCAGGGGAGGAACGGGCCTCTCCTAGAGAAGCCGCACTGACCGGGCTGTCTAGGGGGCCTAGCCCATCACATGCTGGCAGGATTCCCCCGCACGTTGAAGATGCCAAGCCCGCAATTTCGATTACGGAGGGGAAGAGCCCCGTGGGGCGGGATGCATCTATCGCCGGGACTGAGATGCGGGAGTCTGAGGATGTAGGCTTAGGTAGGCAACCCAAGAGGGGGGGTGAATTGGGTTTTATAAAACTTTTGTACTATTTACAAAGTGTGAACTAAAACAAGTATGTGCTAATACAATTCAAGTGCTTGTGTATTTCAAATAAATACAGCGGAAATAAAGAAATAAAAGCACAAGGTGAACAATCACACAAACACAAAGATTTATAGTGGTTCGGTGCCAACCAAGCACCTACATCCACTCCCCAAGAATCCCTTGGGAATTCTACTAAGTTTGGTTTTATAACTTAGGCTCACCAACAACCTTTACAACTTGTTTTATCTTCGGGCTCACAAGTCAAACCCTAGTTGCTTTCAAGGCTCACCAACAACCACCCTTGGTTTTACGGGATAACCAAGAACCTAAACAACTTATTTTGGCTTCGGGCTCACAAGTAAAATCCTAGTTGGTTTCAAGGCTCACCAACAACCACTTTTGTTTTCAAGGCTTACCAAAAACCTCTTTGATTTTCCGAGGCTCATCAAAAATCTTAAGTAAAACAATGTAAGAGCAAGTTTAAATGAATACAATAAAAGCTTTCTAAAATAAAGCAAATATCTCTTTGAAGCCCTTGAATGTTTATGAAGATCTTGTCTTCAAGTTGATGAAGCCTTTGATTGATGCTTGTGGATGTAGACTTTGATTGCTCTCTTTGAAACTTGGAAGCTTGAAAGCTTGAATCACTCAACTCTTAAAATCCTTTAAGAATATTCAAGAAACTCACCAAAGGATTACTTCCCCATTTGATTCTTGATGTTTATATAGCCTCCCAACACTTAAATGACCGTTTATAGCCGTTAGGGAGGAAAATATGGCCGTTGGAGCCAAGTTGGAGAAGTTCTGCAGCCCAGAAAACTAGCCATTACTGTTCAGGTGTCGACACTTCACCTCCAAGTGTCGACACTTTAGTTTCAAGTGTCGATACTTCATTCTCCAGGTGTTGACACTTCATTCTCCAGGTATCGACACTTCAGCTCCAGGTGTCGATACTTCAGCTCCAGGTGTCGACACTTGACTGAAAGTGCTTTCTGAAGTTTTCTGTTTGTCTCAGGCCTTGAGTCGACACTTCACTCTTCAAGTATCGACACTTGATCCTCAGGTGTCGACACTTCATTTCAAGATATCGACACTTGCCTGTGCCATTGCTGAAATATCTTCAAATTGAAACTTTAACCTCTTCAAGTTCTTCCATATTAATTCCAAAGTCTATATACTTGATTTTCCATTAATTTAAGGACTTTTTCAACTGAAATACAAGCATTTCTTCATTCAACATGGTTGAGTACTAAGATCTGAAAAATACACTTAAAATACAGTTAGTACTCATATATACTTAAATATTTTGTCAATTGTCAAAATCAAGACCAGAGTCAATAGAGGACCCTTTCTTCGCCATCTTTTCTGGAATACAATAGGTAGATCTTGATATGTGCAGTGTATGCCTGTGCGTGTCAGCTAGGCTAATCCTGTAGGTGCTCCTCTTTGGTAGGTTTCTCGCGACCTTTCTTCCTTGGAGAAAAGCGTTCGTGAGTCCATCGGCTTCAACGAAGGCCTTCAAAGTCAGGCGACTTCAGCCATAGCCGAAAGGGATGCTGCCAAGGGGCTTCGGATCACTACAGAAGAGGAGTTGAGTAAGGCCGTTGCTTCCAATGGTGTCTTAAAAAGACAACTGGGGATGCTTTAAGCGCGGGCAGCAGAAATGGCAACTATTCTGCAAAAGAAGAGGAGAAAGGTGATCTTGAACCGCTGTTAAGGGAAAGTCTTCGGGACGCTGAAGAGTTGAAGACTCAATGAGCCGAACTAAGAAAGAGGATTGGCAAAATAGAGACAGATCTTTCAGCAGCCAATCTAAAGGTAGTACAGGCTGAGGAGACGTCTTCTTGGGCCATTGAGGCTTATAAGGCTTCGCAAACCTTCAAGGACAAAGTGCATGAAGCCATGGTGGAAGGTTATCTCCTTGGCCATGCTGACTACCTAGGCAAAGTGAAGAGGCTTTACCCCAACCTGGACTTCACACCAGCCGCCTTCCCGGGGGATGGGGGTGAGGTAGTAGGAGCTTCAGCTGGAGAGGCATCAGCACACCCTGTTAAGGGTGATGGGGTGGCCCCAGCGAAGCCTTGATTTCTACTTTGGCTATTGAAGGGGTCAACAAGGGATAAAGTTGTTATTATTATTATTATTATTATTTTGCGGACCAGTTGTGATATCTCCTTTCTTCGGAATGAACAACTGCTTTTCTTTGAATTTGCCTTCTTCGCATCGATCACCTTCCAGTAGATATGCAGGAGATTAATTGGTTGTCTAGTAGTAAGCACCTAGGGTGAGGACTTCAGAGTCAATGTCTTTGACCTGAGCCGAGGGTTAACTCCGAAGTGGAACCGTAGTGCTATCGGGTCATCGCAGTCGAACATTTCAGAGGGGACCAAGCCGGACTGTGATTGGTCATGGTTGGACTAGTGCTAACCCCTTATCAGGGTTATTTCCTCTGAGCAGGGAGTCGTGTGGTAGACAGATGTCGCTCCATCATTGGCAGTTGGTTGGAGGACATCGAGTACATTCCTCGTTGCTATCGCTGAATGTATTGGTATCCAAGCGGCTGCATTTCTACACGCTTTGGGAGCCGCCGGGTGTCCCTTTCCGAGGTTGGCCATTGACGCCATATCCAAATGAAAGGGGATCATTCCAGATTCGAGGCGTCATTGAATCCCCTCCCGAACGGGGTCATTAATGGGCGTATCACCTCTTGATAGGCTGTCCAGGTCTCGACTTGTCGTATCGACATGTGGCACCTTCCGATTGGACGGGAAGAAGGAATGGAGCACGTCCTTTGCGAACGTTAGTGGGCATGAAGTGCAGTTAAATAGGACCCATCCCCTCGCCTTTTGATCAACAGAGAGGCAAATCCTTGATCTGAGAGTCGCTTTCTTCTTCCTTCTTTGTAGTCCTTGACCATGAGGTTCGGTCTGGCAGAGCTCCAAAGAATGGCCTGGAAGAGGGCCGCTAGTCCCCAAATCGAAGGTTAGCCCAATGGAAAGGCTCATCGGGGGGATGATCGTGAGGTCCCCCAGTCTGGAGGTGTGGTTCTTCTGGAAAGGAGGGTTCAGGTACTAGAGGCCCAATGGAGGAGGCGAGGGCTCAAGTCATGGAGGCTGTCGCGGAGGCTGAGGAGGCCAAAAAGGAGGCGGCTGGAGCCATTGTCAAATTCTTGGCATCTTCAGCCTTCAAGGATGAGGTCGCTGAGGCGGTGCTGGATGCCTACGATCGGGGCTTCCGGGAGCACCGAGACAAAGCCTTTCGCTATTATGACTTGAAGGGTCTGGAGAATATCAAGCCTTCAATCCTCTTCCCAGGGCATGAAGATGACTCTGACTTCAAGGAGGAGGCGGAGTCTGATGCAGAGGGGAAGTCCAAAGCCTCCCCGAGCGCCTCTCGAGGGTCTGGCCCCAATCATCATCATAGGAAGGGTCCGGCGACTGGCCTTTAAGCCGTCCCTTCCAGAGTCCGATGCTGATGCCAATGCTGCTCTTGCTTTTTCTTCTTTCTCCCTTTTTCATTTTTTTGTAAAGCTCTTTTTGTTAGATGAATAGAAACATGTTTCTTTTTCCAAGAAAAGCTTTCTCCGTGATGTTGTGAATGGTGTCGAGTTTGCCATTAGGATAGGTTGATCAAGCCATTCCCTGGGGCGTCAGTCGTTGATAAGACGAGCAATTTGAGCTTGCTTCGGCACATTTTCGGGTAGGGCAGGACGTTCCGGCCATCCTTGTGCTTTCTTCTAGAGTTAAGGTAGGCTGATTAGGCCCACCCCGATGCATCTTCAAGTTCACCATAGGGTATGTTACATAAACTATCCCTATGCCTTCGGTTGATCATAAGGTAGCTGGATTAGGCTTTCCTTGGCACTCGTCGGGCATATTGATAAGGTGAGAGGATCAGACCCACCTTAGCACTTGTGATCATAAGGTCGCCGAATTAGGCTTCCCTTGGTGCTTGTCGGACATACCGATAAGATGAGTGGATCAGACCCACCTTGGCACTTGTGATAATAAGGTCGCCAGATTAGGCTTCCTTTGATGCTTGTCGAACATACCGATAAGATGAGTGGATCAGACCTACCTTGGCACTTGTGATCATAAGGTCACCGGATTAGGCTTCCTTTGGTGCTTGTCGGACATACCGATAAGGTGAGTGGATCAGACCCATCTTGGTGCTCGCCGTTCGTGCCGAATGGGCTGCTGGGATCATTTCTGTGTCGTCGATTGATGACCAAGTAAATTGTTCAGGCTTGCCTTCAGGCATATTTTTGTGAAGGCCTACCTTTGATGGGAGTGTTTATTGATAATATTTGTGGAGGTTTTGTACATTCCAAGGCCGGGGTAGCATAACACCATCCAAAGTTTGGTGGGAGTGTTTATTGATAATATTTGTGTAGTATTTAGCGACCCTTTGCTGATAAGTCGCCATTCTGATTTGAGCATGAAGTCTGGTGCCCTGCAGTAAATCTAGATCCGCTCTTCTGCATTTTGAATTTTCGGGTTCATCATACCCCTCAATCCTTAGAGATTGCAAGGAGACTTCAATGGGGAGGACTACTTCGGTGCCATATGCCAGGTTGAACGGAGATTCACCCATGGCCATTCTGGGGATCGTCCGGTATGCCCAAAGAATAGAGTTCAGTTCTTCGGCCCAAAGTCCCTTGGCAACATTCAAGTATGTCTTCAGACCATGGAGGATGGTCCGATTTGTCACCTTGGCCTCTCCATTGCACTGTGGATGACCAACTGATGTCAATTTATGAAGTACATGGTACTAGGCATAGAAGTCTCTGAACTTGGGATTGTCGAACTGTCTCCCATTATCCATGATTATGGTATGCAGAATCTCGAACCGGAATATGATGAAGTTCCTGACAAAACTTTCCACCTTCCCTTCGGTGATATGAGCTAGGGGTTCGACTTCAACCTATTTGGTAAAATAATCAATGGCGATAATTAAAAATTTTCTTTGCCCGGATGCCGGTGGGAACAGACCGAGAATATCCATGTCCCACTACGTGAAGGGCCAGGGAGCTGTCAGTTGGGTGAGCTGACTCGCTGGCTATCTCTGGACGTTGGTGTACCTCTGGCACTGGCCACACCTTCGAACAAAGTCAGCCGAGTCCTTCTAGATGGTGGGCCAGTAGTAATCCTGGTGTATTATCTTATATGCCAAGGATCTACCCCTAAGTGGTCTCCGCATATGCCTTCGTGGACTTTTCTTAGGGCATACTCGGCATCCGATGGCCCCATGCACTTCAGCAGAGGTTGAGTGAATGATCTCTTATACAAGGTCCCGTCTAAGATGACGTACTGAGATGCCATCCAACGGACCTTTTTGGCTTCTGCCTTGTCTTCCGACAATGTGCCCTCTTATAGGAACATGATGATGGGATCCATCCAATTGGGTTCAATCTCAATTTGATGTATCTCTGGGGCTTCTTCTGTTATGCTCGGAACTTCAAGGTGCTCAATGAAGGTACGTATGAGGGATTTTAGAGTGGTGGTGGCGAGCCTGGACAATGCATCCGCTCAGGAGTTCTCCGATCGGGGTACATGGATGATTTCAAAGAACTCCAATCGAGAAGACATGGCTCATACTTTCTCCAAATATTGGATCACTGTAGGATCCCTAGCCTTGAAGTTGCCTTTAACTTGATTCACTACTAGCAGGGAGTCCGAAAAGATCTGGATCTTTCGAACCCCTAGACTTTCAGCGATGCGGAGTCCCGCAAGTAGGACTTCATATTCGGCTTGGTTATTTGAAGCATGGAAGGGGAACCGGAGCGCGTACTCCACTGCATGCCCATTCGGTTCAGCCAGTATGAAGCCTGCACCGCATCCTGTGGAGTTTGAGGCCCCATCCATGTGGAGGACCCAGACAGATCCCACGTTGTTTGGATTGGCCTCTTCTCCTTCGGCTTCCCCGTTGGCTGTTCGGACTTCGTCTTCGGCCTTCCATATGCATTTGGCTAAGAAGTCGAATAACACTTGCACTTTCATAGCCGATCGGGGTTGAAAGCTGATGTCGAACTCACTTAACTTTACAGCCCATTTAGCTATTCTTCCTGAAGTGTCAGGACAATGGAGAATGACTTTGAGAGGCTGGTCAGTTAAGACCACAATGGTGTGGGCATGGAAATAAGGCTGTAGTCGCTTTATCGCAATTATCAATGAGTAAATCAGCTTCTACATTCTTGAATACCTCACCTCCACATCATGCAAGGCCTTGCTGATGTAGTAGATTGGTTTATGGAGCCCGTCTGCTTCTTTTTAGACGAGGACCGAACTAACTGCTTCGTCCGTGGCAGAGAGGTACAGGTAGAGAGTCTCTCCTTCAAGGGGTTTGGAGAGTAAGGATGGTGTCTCCGGATACTTTTTTAACTCTTCAAAGGCGAAGCGATAGTCCTCGATCCACTCGAAGCCCCGAGACTGCTAGAGTATCTTGAAGTAAGGGAGACACTTCTCAGCCGACCGGGAAATGAATCTACTCAAGAAGGCGATTCTTCCTGTTAGCTGCTGCACTTCCTTCTTACAAGAAGGGTGTCTCGTACTCCGGAGGGCTTGGATCTTCTTAGGGTTTGCCTTGATCCCCCGCTTAGTGACGAGGAACCCCAAGAATTTGCTTGAAGTTACCCCAAAAGCACATTTTATCGAGTTCAACTTCATCTGATGGCACCGTAAGGCGTTGAATGACTCCTTCAGGTCTTTGATGTGATCTTCTTTAAGGAGGCTCTTCATGATCATGTCGTCCATGTATGCCTCTATGTTCCTTCCCAGCTGTTCTTTAAACACTTTGTTAATCAGCCTCTAGAATGTCGTCCTGGTGTTCTTCAATCCGAACAGCATCATCTTGAAGCAGTAGAGACCTTTTTCGGTGATGAAAGCAATTTTTTCTTCATCCTGAGGGTCCATTCGGATTTGGTTGTACCCAGAGAAGGTATCCATGAAGCTTAACAGCTGATGGCCGGCGGTGGCGTCGACCAATTGGTCCATTTTGGGCAAGGAAAAGCTATCCTTCGGGTAGGCTTTGTTGAGGTCTGTGTAGTCAATGCAGATCCTCCACTTGCCGCTAGCTTTCTTTACCATCACCATGTTGGCTAGCCATTCGGGGTAGTGGGCCTCCCGGATGAATCCCGCTTTAAGGAGTTTATCCACTTCTTCATCTATCACCCACTACCTTTTTGGGATGAAATTCCTCTTCTTCTATCGAATCGGCTTGTATTCAGGGATGACTTCCAGCCAATGAGTAATCACTTCGACCGGAATCCCTGACATATCTAAAGCCAACCAGGCGAAGACATCGGCATTGCTCCTGAGAAAGTTGATTAGCTCTGCCTTCGTCTCTTCATCAAGTAGGCTTCCAATATGCACAACTTTGGTGGGGTCCTCTTCGGTCAACTGTACCGAAGTGGTTCGTTCCATAGGCTCACCACAGTCTTCGATCAGATTCCTTGGATCCAATCGTCCGAAGTCGGGGGGCTAACTGCCTATTTGTCTTGGATCATCAAGCACTATTGCACAGTCCTCTAGTATCCCTTTGCTTCTCCTACCCCACTCCTAGTGCAAAATCATACTAGGAGATAGTAAGTCAATACTATGGCCCGGAATTTGTTCAGGGTGGGCTGGCCCAGGATCATGTTGTAGACCAAAGGGGTTCAGACTACTATGAAATTAATTGGCAGTGTCTTTTGCCGGGGTTCAGGCTACTATGAAATTAATTGGCAGTGTCTTTTGCCGGGGTTCAATACCGAGGGTAACGGATAGTATTATTTTGCCCTCTACCTCGACTTGATTTTCTCCGAAGCCGGTGAGTGGGATAGGAGACCTTTGTAACTTGTTTTTAGGTAGGCACATTCGGGAGAAAGCATCGTAGAGTAAGACATCTGCGGAGCTTCCATTATCAATTTGGATACACCTTACATCATAGTTGGCCACAACAGCCGATATTACAACCGGATCATCATATGGGAGTTGAACCCCCTCAAGGTCCTAATTAGAGAATAGTATAGAGTTGTTGTCCTTGAGCCGTTTCGGGGCATCGTCTTCGACTCTTCTCCAGTCGATTGGCCGATGTAGCATTCCCATGTTGCCATTAGTGGGTCTTTGGTTTGGTAGCTCAACTTCTTCAGGGGCCCTCTGAGGGGCCACGGCTTCAGGTCTAGGTGGTGGGCGATTGACGTATAATCCCAAGTAGCCCCTCTTGATGAGATTTTCGATGGCATCCATAAACTGGATGCACTCTTCGGTGTTGTGGCCGTGGTCCCGATGGAATCTGTAATATTTGCTTCGATTCCTCACAGAAGAGGATGCTCTCATGGGACGCGGCTTTTGGAGATAATCCTCCTTCTCAATCTCTATCAGGATTCTCTTCCTGGGAAGATTGAGGGGGGGGGGGGTATAAGAGTCGAACCTCCCGCCCAACGCTCTGGGCTTAGGACTCCGTCGTTGATTGGAGCCACCGTTATTGCTGTTGCTGTTGTTATTAGAGGGTGCAGGGGGATCCAGCCCCCTGGTGTTCTTCTTCGAAAGGGGTTTTCCTTCAGATAGTAGTCGGTTCGTCGCCTGCTCCTCCACATCAGCATATTTCTAAGCCCTTGTTAGGAGCTCAGCGTAGCTTGTGGAGAACTTCTTATCCAGGGAGAAGGTAAGCCTGGATGATCGGAGTCCCTTCTTTAACGCGGACATGGCCACGTGCTCATTGAGATTGGAAATCTTGAGAGTGGTCAATTTGAACCTGGAGATATAGTCTCGCAGGCTTTCTCCCTCACCCTGGTGGAGGAAAAGGGTATCCATGTTCCGGGGTGTCTTGTGGTAGGTCCTGAAATACAAGATAAATAACTTCTCGAGGTCAGAAAAAGAATCAATAGTACATGGACATATGCTCGAATACCATGTTCGAGATGCCTTCTTCAGAGTGGCAGGGAAGGCAAGGAAGTATAGTGCATCCGAGGCCCCTTGGATCATCATATGGGCTTTAAAACTGCCCAGATGATTGAGTGGAATAGTAGTACCATCATAAGGTTCCATCTGAGGAACCCTAAAGTTTTGAGGGACAACTTCGACCATGATACGAGGGGTGAACGGAGGGCATGACTCGTAAGCCATAGGACCCCCATCCCTCCTCTCGTCCCATAATTTCACCACCTCCAACTCGAGGGCCTTGAGCTTCTCCCCGTAATTGGGGGGAGCTTCCTTCGACAGATCTCTCCTTGGGGTGGAATCTTCGGAGGAAATGGAGGGGGATCACCTAGATCTTTTTCTCCTCCCCAGGGAACCAGCAGTCTTCGAATTTCGAGAGTTATGGCCCTCGGGCGAAGAGTGGTCCCGGGGAGAGAGGTGGGTAGACGCAGGCTGATGATCCCCTCTTCTCCAGGATCGATGACTATGTCTGGATGTGGCCGGCGGATGTCCCTCCTAGAGGGCTCGATCTTAAAAGTTCTGAACCATGGCCATCAAAGCATTGACTTGGTTCAGAAGGGTCTCAAATTGCTGCTATCCCATAACAAACATGGGAGGTGGGATGTCGTTCTCGGGTAGGTCATTCCTGCAGGAAGCAGGATGGCCTCTGCTCGTAGAAGTGTTCCTGTGGGAGGGAGAAGGACCTCTGCTCGTTGAGGTGTTCTGAGCTCTTCCTCTCGCCATTGGAATTTCTTCTTTACTCTCCTTTTACAAGGGAAGAAGGGGGTAGCAGTGGATGCGTAAATAGTGCGTGCCCCTACCAAGCACGCTAATCTATTGACGTAGAACCTATTCGACCGAGCAGAGCTGTTGGATCACTGATTCGCTCTCCCACGCTCACCTGCAAAACAGGTCCCTGACTAGATTTCCTCCGGTGGAGGACACTCTGATGCCTAAATCAAGGGCAGGTTCCAGCAATAGAATAGAGAGTAGAGAAAAGTGGGGGCTAGGGAAGAAGAGGGTCATTCTCCCTCTCAAGAATGTTTCCTGCTTATCTCGAGTGTCCCCTCTTACCATTATTTATGATGATTGGGCCAACCTGTCGTTCGGTATTTTTGTCCTATGATCAGGGCAGAGATCAATTAATTTCATTCCGTCCATAACTGTAAGCAGTTACCAAAAGATATTGGCCAGGCTGGAGGCATCGAAAATGGAGCTAATGGCTGTATGGCCGTTCTGAAGTAATTGTGATTTGCTGTCATTATTATGGAGTTGATCGGAGATCCATTTCCTGGCCTCCTCTTGGTGAAAGACTATTTCCGAATGTTCGAAGTGTCTTCGACTTATCTTCTTCGGGTCGGTCTTCAAGATCGAGGCTCCCGATCAACCCCAAAGATTGGGCTTATGATGTGATAGGGGCTGATCTGTCGCTTCATCTGATCTCATGGTTCTTTTTGAGCGTTTCGATCTAATTGTGTGGTTCGAGAAAGATTTGACGGATGGTTAGATTAATAGTTGTATGGTACTTGAACCGGCATATCCCAACAGTTGCCCCCCACTGGTACGGGATGGACCAAAAAATCCTAGACCTAAGAACCTTAATGAGATCGGTGAAATAATTAATAAAGAAAATAAAGATAAAAACTAGCAGATAATCAATGCAATTAAGAATTTAAACTAAGAAATAATCCTAGTCAAATCAAGATCAAATCTAGGAATTGACCCGATCGGTATGCACAGTCAAAATATTTGAGATATTGGATCGTTGATCGTTAGGGAATGACCACTAGGTTAGGACTGTCCAATTTTAATAAAATTAGATCTAATAAAATAAAAGATAATCCATCAATTGGTTAGATCAAGTTATCGAAGTGGTTGCACCCGAAACATGGAATATCATAAATTCTGGAAGAGTGAGATCATCTAGAGGTAGTCAAAATCCAGACCAGTGGTTCACGAGCGAGATGGATCAGAAGCTGTCAAACCTGAATCACTAAAAAAAAAATACTGTCAATCCAAATCAAACACATAAACAGAATCCATTAAACCCAATGCTCTGAGATCCATGTGGTAGTTTTAATATGCTCTAGAAACTGTGCTTCATAGATCTTCAGAATTGCTTTGAGATCTGTGCAGTTCAGAAGTCGGCAACAAGGTCGTGAATTGCTTTCACGATCATGCTCGCCTTCTCCTCTTGGTCCGGTGCAGGGAGGAACAAGGGACCGGCTTTGGGCGAGGAAGTCCGGTGGACTTCGCCGGTAGGCTCTCCGGTGATGAGCTGAGATTGTCGGTGGCTCGAGGAGAGGTTGGCACGGTCATTTCGACGGTAGAGGAAGGCTTGCAAAGGGACTTCACCGGCGACGGCACTAGGTGGAGGCGGTGACACGGACAGGAGGTAGGCCGGCACGAGAGGAGTTCTGACTGCTGACGGTGAGATCTCGACGGATGGTGACTGGACGGGAGCTGATGGGTGGTCAGAGGAAGATGGTGGCTGCGGATGGCTCCGGTTGGTGGTTGTGCTCACAGATGGGAAGGGTAGATGGCCGACGGTGTTGGACCGGAGGAAGGAGGCGATGGCGTGCTCGATCTCGAGCGGTGCGGTGGTGATGGTGAACGGACTTCGGTCGAGTCACTTGGAAGAGAAGCAGGAGTCGGGAGGGAATAGAATAGAGGAGAGGGGAAGAACCAGGAAGAAGGGAAATAGCACCAGGAAGAGAGACGAGCGAGAGAAGGAGGAGAAGAAGAAGAAGGGGGAAGGAGTCAGGACACCCTGATTTTTCTTAAATATTTTCTTCGCTTTCTCTTTATCTTGATGATAAAAGACACCTTAAATAGAAAAAATAATCGAAACTTCCCAACAAACTAGGAGATCCAATAAAACAATGATAAAACAAATCTCTAACAACGATAAATCAAATCCTAAAACAAATTTATTTGAAACAAACTAATCTGAATAAACTAATCCTAAAAACTAAAACTCTGATCCTAAAACAACTTTCAAACAATCGAGATAAATCCTAAAAAAAATCTTAATATCCCAATCCCTCGTACACCCATAAAAAATTTACATTATCCTCATTTGGATATGCTTCAGGATTCATGCTGCTCCGGGATATGTGCTCATCGACTCCAGGATCTTAGGCCCCAGGGTTTGGGCTGGGCTGGGTTCAGGTTCTAGGCTGGCTTCTAGATTGGGCTGGCTTCAGGTTTTAGGATGAGCTGGGCTTCAAGTTCTGGGCTAAGCTTTAGGTTTGATCTGGGCTGCTTCAGATTCTGGTCAATGTCCCCATCACCCACTCTCAGTTTTCGAAGCAAAGATCTACCTCGAAGAGTGAGAGTACTGTTGTGTTATCGTTTTCCCCTAGGAGAAGTGCAGCCAATGATGGAGAGACATCCCACTTGGTCGCTTGCCGTAACTGCCATCTCATTCGAGGATCAAATTAGGGGTAGCTATCACTCCCTTATAGGAGCGTATGGAAGGAGAGGATCATTCGACGAGTCATTTCCCTTTTCTTCAGCTGTGATGGTTCGGCTTGTCTTTTCATTAGAATTTGGATGGAAGACGTGGCCCCCTTATGTCCCTTGGAGAAGGTGAAGGCTTCATCCATGCCGTAGGGTGAGGTCACGTGGATCGTGACTTTTGGCTTTTCCTGCATAGAGTTATCTTGGCATTGCTGGTAACTTCACATCTACCTCCGGCGTTTTGTGCACGTGGCGAACTCAAAGTTTTTACTTAGCCAACTAAGAATTTTAATGAGCCAACTCATAGAAATCTAACAAGCATAACGACTAGTTTTCTAGGTTGTCTCTAGTAGCCATTTTAAAGGTTAATATCTATTTTCATACTTCCAATGGCCATAGCATTTATTGCAAACATTTTTGAGGTCATAAAATAGTTAAGAGGAAGGAAAAGATTGTTTTTTGTTGATCTTAGGAAAACTAAGGTCCTAAAGGCCTTTAAATAAAGTGCAAGGTCATCATATATGCTAATATATGACTCTTAATAGGACTACAGTAAGACTCCTAATATGACTAATATAAAGTATATTACTTTAGCGAATAACAAAAGATAAGTTGCTCTCTTTCCTAATTCTAACACTCCCCCTCAAGCTGGAGCATATACATCAACTAAGCCCAACTTGGATCATATAGTAGAAAACTGGGTGGGGTTGAGAGTTTTGATGAAGATTTCTACAAGCTGATCTACTGAATGGTGTGGTGTCTGAATCTTGCGAAATAGGATAAACTATTGGTAGAGTCTCTAGAGGCTGCTTAAGAGCCGAAAAAATTTTATAGGCAAGGTGTATGGAGTACCTGATGCCTATGAAGGTGTTATGCAGTGCAGGGAGTGGTGGTCGGCATATCATTGCAGAGCGCATGCCCTAGAGGAGTGCTTGGAGAAGGTATGGAGCTTGTCTATGTGGCAAGCATTCTTTGTAGGGTGCCTGTATTAATGATTAGTGGCTGTCATTAGAGAGTCATGGTATAAGGTTATCTGTCCCTTTATAGGAGGAGGGCATCCAGGCTTCCTTGCATAATGTTCGGGGCCTGTGTCTAGATCTGAGGAACCTACTTCCTGCACTAGGCTGACAAGTGAGGTAGCCTTGTACTGAGCTGGTGGGTGAGGTGGTTGTTGGGCCTCATGTGGTGCTCCCAAAGCTCAGAGGACTAAGGCTAAGGCCAAGGTCCAATGTTCATGAGGACTTCATAGGGTTTCTAGGGCTAGTTTGGGCCCTAGGGTGAAAGGTTGTTAAATTTTTGGGTCTTAAGATTTAGGAGACTTGAGCCTCAAGGAGCTAACTTGTATTGGGATAGGTTTGAATCCCAGGGAGGTGAAATTAGGCCAATTCATGGGTGTACAAGGTTTAGATAAATACAATCTCACATCAAGTTAGCCAAGGAGAGTTTTTGGGTGGGGTCACATTGACCCTATATATATATATTGTATATGGGTTTGGTTCAAGCAAGAATTGAATAGAAATCATTTTTCCCTCATATTCACTCTCTCCCTCTCTCTCTCCCCCCCTTTGGTTGCCACTCCCCATCAGGGAAAACCCTAAACCCTTGGTTACCACTCCATAGAAGGAATGAAGGAGGTGCTAGGGTTTCTAGCGCCCCAAGTTTCTAGGTGCCCATGGGTGTTTGGTACTAGCCCCTTGCTTCCTCCTATTTCCAGTGGTCCAAAGGTGGTTCCACATCTCTGGTTCTTTGATTTGAAGGCCTCTCAGGTGGTGTCTTAGATCTGGAAAGGAGTGGAAGGTTTTATTGGGCATGGAAGTAGTTGGAAGAATCCTTGTCACCTTGGATTGCTAGTAGCTAAGTTTTTTTGCCTCTAATACCAATTTATTGCCACTTCTAGCCTAGTCTAGAGGGTTAGTTGCTGGTGCTATAGTAGATGCAACCTATGATCTAGTAAATTGATCGCCTCGCACCAAGTTAGATGGTGGTATTCTAGAGGAGAAATGGTTTGGAAGGAAGATTGGACAAAACCATCTAGGGGTCTTTGAGTGCATAGTTTTGTGACATCGGTGCTGGTGAGTGGAGCAAGTTGGACACCAGGTTAAGGAAGATGGTGTTCTTGGGCTATCTTTGAGGAGTTAAGGGATATCGGCGATGAGATCGCTTGTAGAAGAAGGTCGTTATCAATAGGGATGTGATCTTTAATGAGAATTTAGTTCTCTAAATGCCAGGTGGTATGGATGGGTAGCAGGAGTAGCCACACTCACCTCCTACTAGACCTTCTATTGATATTCAGGTTGCTGGAGCTTCTATTACATAGACATCAGTATAGCCTGTGATCCCGAGGACACCACCACCTCCATCTGCATCAATTGGAGCCTTTGCTAAAGTATCTTCAGATCATATTATATAATTTACAGAGACCATGAGTTCATAGGATAAGTTCTTTGCTAACAGACATAAGGAGGAGATCAGGAGGAGTCATGAGGAGCACGAGATGTCAGTTCATATGTCTTATGAGGAGCTGAAATGGGACCTGAGGGAGTTAACCTTTAGAGTGGAAATAGTGTTGCAGGCATAGCAAGCTCAAAGAGCATAGCAGGCTTCACATCTTGAAACTACTGGTTTGAGAGAGGATATTGGTAGGATGCTAGAAAAGATAGATATATTCATGGTTAGTCAAGCTGAAGCAATAAGATCTATCCACAGAGGCAGATCGAGATGAAGATTGGGGCCCTACTCATTAGATTTACTAGTTTTAGATCATCATTATGTCAGCCCATGATAAGAGTCTCAACCTACACCCACTCGATCACCCTTCTACTCTACAGTGCAACCTGGCACTCAATTTCTACCACCTTCTTCTAGACTTGCTTCGAGGACCCATAGTGCCCGGCATGCCTTTTTATCTTTTGGACCTTCATCAATTACTTGTACTATGATCATAGAGTTCTAGAGTCTGATTCTGATTAGTTTTTTAGTCTAGCTATAGGTTATTAGCTTCTGTGTATTAGAATATGTGTTACGACCATTAGGATCCACATATTGGTGATTGTAGGATGATGTTTACTCTTATATTATGCTGAACATTTTTGTTATTTTTATTGTTATGCTATGTAATGTTTTATGTATCAAAGTCACCTTTTCTACTATGTAATGACTTTGAATGAAATGCTATTTGCCTTATTTAATGTGTTTGAAAATGCTTCATATTATTTTACCCTATGTGTTGATGACAAAAAGGGGGAGTAGGATATGATATTAAAAAAAATATGCATGAGAAAGGGGGAGAGAAAAAGGCATGAAATTAGAAAGAAGAAAGGAATAAAGGAAGTTAAAAGAGCTACAGATGAAAAGGAAGCTTAATTTGAAGGGGAGCTTTGTTTAAAAAATTATTTTAAATCATTATAGCTTTGACATACCCTTGTTTTCAAGCTCTGATACATCTCTTTTTAGCTCTATTATATTCCTTTCTAAGCTTTAATAAGAATTCATTCTATTTCGATACATTGTTGATACACCTTATATAACTTTGATACATGTAAATATTTAAAGCTTGGTACAAATATACATAGACTTGAAAACTCTGATACATTCTAAAAAAAGTTTTAATACATGTTATAAGCTATATAAACATACATACACTTTGTGCTAATTCATGATATATACTCTAATTTTGCTTTGATGTATTATATATGCTCTGATGCATGATAAACACTCTTCTACATTTACTATAAAGCTTTGATTCCTCTTATACTATAACTTTTAAAGCTCTGATACATTTTATATTATAAAGTTTTTTCAGTCTCCATGTCCAATATTTTGTTATATCAAAAAAGGAGAGATTATTGACCCCATGAATAACTTTAATAATTACAAAATATTTGAGCATAAAAAGTATATTAATATCTTTTAGTTAGTTTAATAATGTTTTTGTAAAGAGAACACTAATAGCTATGTATCAATGGAAGCCTTTATAAATCATTGGTGTACTTGGTGAGCTCCTATGTATCACTGGAAGTTATTTGTAAGTCATTGGGAAGTGTAGTGAGCTCATGTGAGTCATTAGAAGTGTTTATGAGATTTCGAGAGCTTAATTATATTTTATTTGAGATAAAATTTTTGTTAGAATCCTTGTTTGGAATGAAGACCCAATCCATGGAAGTTAGAGCAGACTCTGGCATGATCTAGAAATAGCATGAAAAACTGGAATGAAGATGAGCTGACTCGTGAAGGGCAAGCCGGCTCTCTCAGTGAAATAGAGAATCAATTTTCTATCTTAGACGGGCGAGCCAACTCTTGTGAAGCAAAAGCCGACTCTCTCAAGAAAATAAAAGGCAAAATTCTCAAGTCACTCACACGAGTCAATTCTTAGACCAGCAAGTCGACTCTCTTGGTGATACATAATGATGGTTTTTCTGGCATAGGTAGAAGAGCCGACTCCAATAGTAGACGAGCAAACTCTTTGAAAAGAATAGAAAAGTGGATTTTTGAGTTTTTTTAAGCGAGCCGACTCCCGGCTAGGTGAGCTGACTTGTGGCTAGTTCTGTAGACTTCTAAATTTTGAGATTTTCTTTATTCTAATAGCTATTTCTTGATTTCTAATGGCTATGAAAGCCTCTAAACCAATGAAGAAGTATTAGGAGAAGTATAAAAACAAAGATCAAGCTTAGAAATATATAAAATCATTGAATACACTTAGAACAAAAAGAATATTTGGTGAGTTGTTATTGAAAACTCAAGAGAAATCCTAACTACTTCCAATCAACTCTTTTGAAGCATTTAGTGAGCTACTGAGTGAGCATTGAAGATTAATCATGAAGCTTTCAAGCATATTTATATCATGATTCACCTTCAACATTCTACTTTTTTAGGAGTTTGTTCTTGTTGCTGTTTTCAGTTTAAGTTTTTATATTACCAGTTTTAGTGGGATCTTAAACTTGATTTGTGTAGTTTAAGATTTTGATTCGCTAGCCTTTGAAAGTCAATTGGGTTTGTTTTTGATCTAGTATAAAATAAACTTGTATTGGATTTTGGATTGTGATCCCAAGAAAACAATTCGACTATGTTTTTTAAAGAATATAGTGGACATCCTAAGTGGATCTTGGAAAGTGGATGTAGGTGCTAGGATTGCATTGAACCACTATAAGTTTTTTATATTTGTGTGTGTGCTTTTGCCTTTTCTTTTATTGCATATATTTTAGTTCGTACAATACTTGGCTCACATACCATAACTTTTCAAATTTCACATATTTGTTCAATTTTTTTTGAAAAACTAATTCAACCCCTATTGGGTTGTTGATCTAGGCAACGATGTTGATCTAGGCAACGATGACAAATGTTAAACAAGAGAAAGTTGCAAAGGAGTGACTAATTATGTAAGCATATTGGCAACTACAGAGACACTTCAGTGGTGGTAACTTCTCAAAGTTGATTCCATGATTTAAGTTGATCAAAACCCCACATCAAATTTCCTACCCTTAGCTGACAACACCTGTGCTTCACCACTATACATTGCAAAAAAGAGAAGTCTTAATATATCCAACCAAGGCATTCAAATCGACCAACTTAATCTCAAGTAAATAGACAAAGATCCAAATCTCTTCTATTGCATGCCTTTTCTTAACATACACATGGAATAACTAGACTATCCTAAATTGTAAGACCAACGACAATGCAAAGAGGTCTACAATTAAAAAGTTGGTAAATTTTGCTACTTGTATGAGTTTTCTCAGGGAGAAAAACAATGGAAGCCATAAGGCTTGAACCAAATGAAAGAACCTACTACAAAGCAACACAAAATGGAGCAGATCAAAATTAACAAGCAATCAAATCTATAAGATGAACTAAACTAGAGGTGATGAAACTTAAATATCATTTTATATAAATGTTGTTGGTAGAACTGCTGGGTTTTGAGCAGGTGCAGTGGAAGATTGGGTTTCAAAATTTTCATTATTGAAACCCTAATCGACCAGAACCCTAAACCCTAGGACCACTTAACCATGACAACTAATAAAACAAAACTTTAAGATTATAGAAGAATGCCTGGAGTGATATACTCCTTAATTTCTACAAGGCATACAAGTGTATGCCCTCCAGAGATGATCCACACAGGAACTGGACCAAGGAAGCACTCCTACCAAGCTTGCTTTTTGACCAGGACTCTTTCGATGGCCTTTTGGACTTTCTTCCTTTGCTGGAACCCCTACCCTCCTGTAGGGCACTCAGAGATCTCTCTGAATCCTCTCTCAAAATCTAATTATTCCTCTTAAACCTCTTCCTAGGCTCTTATCTTAAAGAGACAAGCCTTGTCTTAAAAGGACAAGCCTTGTCTTAAAGAGACAAGCCTTGTCTTAAAGAGACAAGCCTTGTCTTAAAGAGACAAGCCTTATCTTAAAAGGACAAGGAAGAGAAAATAGAAAGGGACTTCTTTCAGATCAGAATGGAATGCCTGGCATCAGATTATCGATGCCTATTTATAAAGAGAGATGAGGCACTGGATAAGTCTTTTCCTCAGCCCTTTGATAAGACCCTTCAAGCAGGAGTCTTTTGGGTGAGTAGACTTATCATGAAAAGTCAATTCATGAATGCCTCTTCATAATTCCAACAAATTCTCTACATGCCATGTGGCATGTTACCAATCAGATAATGGGTAAAGGGCGTGGGCTCCCAAGGGATGTATCGGAGAAACTAGAAGCCTTCAAACATAAGGACTCTTGATTCAAAATCTATGCCAAAATGAAGAGACGCGACCCTTCATCATGTGCGCTACATTTCTCATGCCATTTTTCCATCTTTTGACTGGTCAAAGCCCATTCAATTGGGCATGGAGATAAGGGAGAAGAGCTTAGAGTTTATCTAGAATTTGTGATTGACCAACCCCTTAATTTGGCATACGCCAATCATGGCACCAAGAGCCCATCTTATCTTGGACTCTTCCATAATTCCAAGATAAAGCCCAAATAATTCCAGATTAAATTAGATAGTTGTTGCCCCAATTAGGACTCAACCCAATCTAAGATCCACATAAATTGGTTAGCCCAAATAGCAAGCTAATTGATCCAATCCAATTGGATTAGGAGTTGGGCTAGCCAACATATGCTAGTATGTTAATTAACTAGCCAATTAGAATCCTATGACCCTAATAAAACTATAATTGACTTCCTTAGCCAATTATTTAATGTGTGTGATCCTTTGAATTCCACATCTTGCCATTAGTAGGCCTAGGACCAAGCCATTTCGATCCAATCACAATCTATTGACCTAATTAGGTTAAATCAAGCTGACCTAAATTATCAATTCGAACCAGCTTCTGAATTGACTCATGAAGCCAATCAATTTGATTCATGAAAACCTATAAGACAAGATGAAATCTAGCAACATGTCATGCATACCTGGAAGATGAGGAATCTGATAGAAATTACCAAAATACCTTTCAGTGAAAAGTTACCGTGCAATTCAATTATTCGATCTTCCTTTTATCCCGAATAAGTGATGGGTATGGAGAATTGTCTAATCCTAGCACTTAATCTTTTTAAATATCAATCTACTAATGAAGACTCAGTCGATGAAAGATTAGAAATCCTATCTAATATTATCTTGCTTTGATTAAAGATTTTTCGAGTCAACAATCAAAGAGATTATATAGAATAAGTCCTCCTCTTACTAGGAGTGATCAATTCCTTGTTGATCCACTCACATCCTTCATACACAATCCACCATATCCGAGAGCACCCCGTTCATGACTCTGTCATGAGTAAGTATGAACCAAAACATGGCTTTATGTGCATAAGAAATTATGGTGATATCAGGTCTAAGGATCACTTGCACAACTCCTACTATGAGAACATCTTTTGACAAGTAATAAGACCTCCATAAGATGTTCTCAAAACAGATCCATTCAATGAACTCGTATCCTAATGAGCATCCATATCCTTGTATTAGTGTCCCTATACAAGTGGCTGTGAGACCAACCATCCTCTCCATCGAGCATATATAGGATGTGCTAGTCTTTCCGGAAATATCGATTCCTAAATCGATGATCTAATGACTAGGAACATTTTAGATTAGAATTTATAGGAACTTAGGTCTCACTATTATGATCTCCATCATAATCCTAATTCCATTATCCTAACCTATAGGATTGATTACAATCTTAATAAGATGCAGCAGTATGATGAATCAAATATCTTTTATTAATAAATAATATCATACATGAGTTGAAAGATTATAGAAATGCCCGTACAAATATTGGCTTTTAGGGCATAATTCTTTCGAAAACTATAATGAAAATACATAGGATAAGGTAGCACAAGACATGGCAGGTCAAAGTTCTTGGCCATAACTAAGTTGATCAAATCGATAAAATGAATAGAAAGAGAAGCGATTAAACTTTAATGACACTATGATAAAAGATGACAGTTGGACAAATATAACCCCTGATCACATTCTCCAAAATCCAAAAACCATCTCCAAAAATAAAATTGTGAACTTGTAATTCCTCATTAACAATTTGATTTTTCATAGAAATGTCAACATTTTTTAAAAAAAACCATGCTTTGATATAGTACATTGGAATAGATAAATAAAAGTCAGCGAACTCCTAACATAATCAACAAAAGTCCTAGTAAACAAAAGCAAGATGGAAAACACCATGCTTCTAGATGAAAGATTAGATCCACCATATTAGAATCCTCATGCTGTCTATCTAAACCATAGAAATCAACAGATACGTTATGGAACCAAGCGAAATCTACCCCAAAAACACCAAAAATCAAAGCAAAATCAGACTGGATGACATCGAAATAAACCAATAGATTTTGTTGCCCATATTTTTAAAAAAAACTTGATAACTAATTTTGAAAAGCAAAACCAAAAACACATTTTAAAGCATCTATTTTTATCTCCATCAGAAAACACAAATTGAAAATGATACCAAAATTACCTAAGAAATTTTAAGTACAAAATTCTAATTAAATAAAGGAAAACAAAGAGAGAACTAGACAGAGAAAAGTGTATGAATCAATTTTAAAAACCAAAATCTTAAAATAGAAATACATTAATCCAAAGCTCAAGCCACTTCTGCCCTAAAAACTCAACAAAATACCTAAACAAAATTCAGGTATTTACATGGATTACTAGGGGATTCAGAGAAGCACTTTGGATTGCAGTCAGCAAGAAGGGGAATGGATGACGTATGGTCATGGGGAGGGGCTTCAGAGTGCAATTAGTGAGAATGGATCGAGGAAGAGCTCGGGAAGAGAGGGGATAGGGGCTTCAACACCCTATGGTCATTGTTAGATGTGTAATTCCTAGAAACCAAGTTGGTTAATACACTGTAATTTCTGGGACATTATATTATACTTAATCAATTTTTTATCAATAAAAATTAAGCATTTTTTCATTCATATTTTTTTGTATTTATGAACTGTCCTTCGAGTTAATGTTTTGCATCTAGGCCTTAATCAGATCAGCCATCTGATTCAAGGAACTGAAGCTTCTTCATCCAAGCTCCAATCAGAGTGTGAGTGACCCCTTCTACTACTGAATTTCAATCTCTGACTGGTAAGAAACCTTCCCTTCTCTTATTATCTGATTTGATGAAGATAAATTATCCTAAACTGGAAGTTTCTCAACTCTCGGGTCCTGTCTTTTAGTTATCTTGCATGATTCAGCCTGCGATAAGTTGATTCTTAAAATTGTTGAATACCTACTAGTTCTTTACTTTGCTTTGAAAAATTAGCCAACAAACCTAAATCTAAAAATCATAAAAAAATTAGTTTACTATTTTTCCTACGTATTTAGCATTCTTAGAGTCATCCCGCATCAGGTGATGAACAAATATGGGAGGAGGTCATCTCGGTGAGTGATCGATGGATGTTGATATCATACGTAGCATGCTTTTGGTAATATTATAATAATTATCTTTAAAATTACTATTAACATGTTAACAAAGATTATGCTCGGATAAAGGATAAGCCATTTCCTGCATACGACGATATAGACATCCTTTTTTCGAAGAACATGGCCATAGGTTGACGAGGGATACTTCTGCTATTCCAGAGGGGGTATCGAACAATAATACCTCGGATGATGAAGTCGATCGGATAAATTTAGATGACATCAATGTTGGCCAACCGTCACAACAAAGTGGTGGTCTCCTACTCATCATCTAGTCCTTTTGACCTATTTGATGATGTATCCCCAGATAGCCCAACTACATGTGCCTCGACTCTATCACCAGAATCTTTTGTAGATGCACATCCATCCTCTAATGCTGGAAAGAGGACAAGGTCAGCATCCATTACTCCTACAGCATGTAGGACAAGGCCCACTACTGATGCAATTGATGTCCTTTTAGATTTGGTGGATCAAGGTCGAAAGAGATTGGAAATTGCTAATGAGATCCTTAGAAGGGATGAGTTGGCCCATCCTAGATGTATTCCATTGATGAGTGTATGTGGAAGTTGGAGAGTCTCCCCGAGATTACACCTGAATATATTCTTACTATAGGGGAGACCTTTAAAAATGAGATGAATAGGTGGTTCTTTATGAATTATAAAGGGCCACAACTAGAAGCATTGCTTAAAAGATAAATTGATGACTTCTACCATGGACCACCTTCAATGGCAGCCCCTACAAGAAGTTATGCTCATGTGTGTAATCTTTTTATGCCTCCTCCAATGCATGGTGTCCATAAGGTGTCCCCCATGTATTTGTGCCTCCTTGAATGCAAGCTGCTACTTCCGATGGCCCAGTTCCATTCATGCTGCCATCATTCAAGGCAAGTAGTGAAGATAGAATTTTTTAGGGTTGTACCCTTTCTCCTCATGGAAGTCCTGAGGAATTTATGCATACCACATCTTCACCTTCAATACATGAAACAAAATTTGGCTGTCATCGTTGGCCTTGACATATTATTAGCATGTTTGGGTTAAGGGATGATATTTTGTGTTGTATGTATTTTCTATAGGTAACCTATATTATGTCTTGTGTTAACTTGGTTATGACAAATTTTGTTATAAATATGAACAGGCTTGTTACAATTATGTTTTGTATGTTACTATAATATAGTGTATTTCAATATTGCTTGTCAAGCACAAAGTTATGCATATGCTTGTATCTTTAACTTCTCTCTTTGTTTAATAGATGGATATGTTGTACGAGCTCATGGCATTTTTAATAGATGAGGATAATTATTGGCAAGATGTCCTAACTGCATTGATAAGTAGTGGCATCATTAATGTGCAATTGTAACGTACTTACGAAGGTGCCATGTCGAACTCATCCTTTCTCAGGTCACGACCTCATAATAGATATGCTGAGTGGCCATCCAGATAAAGGTTATGACCACTTTAGGATGACAAACAGTATGTTCTTCAAGCTAGAAGAATTGCTTGTATCACGTGGCCTTTTAACAAGCACACGCAATTAGCTTATATGGCATAGGTCATGGTGTAACTAATAGAGTTTTGGCTGAAACTTTTCAGCACTCAGGGAAGACAATATCCCAATATTTTAACAATGTGCTAAAAGTAATTTATTTATTGAAGCAAGAATTTATAGTTTAACTGGGTGACGATATTGGCGTGCACCCACGGATCCGTGAAAACAACCATTTCCATCTTTACTTCATGGTACCTCTCAAGGACTTTAAAGCTGGTATTTAATTTTCAATAATATTAACTTGTACTTGATATAGTTGGATGCATCATAGAATGCTATTGGAGCGGTCGATAGTACGCACATACCTGCTTTAATCAAGAAAAGCAAACAACCATGATTTTGTAATCGAAAGGGCACCATTTCTCAAAATGTTATGGTTGCAGTTTCATTTGATCACTCTTTCCTTTTCGTTTGTACTGGATGGGAAGGATCTGCTGCCGACATAAGAGTCCTACGTTGGTGTGTCGAATTAGTAGGCTTTACTATACCAAAAGGTATTCAACAAATCATTCAATTAATAGAATTTATGTTTTCCAGCAAAGTTTCAATTTATTTAACTAATTGTATTGGTCATATATAGGAAAATCTTATCTCGTTGACTCGGGATATGCAAATACAAATAAGTTTCTTGCCCCTTTTAGGGGCAACAGGTACCACCTAAGTACGTTTAACAATCTTAGGACATGAAGATATAACAAACTGTCGGGATTATACAACCATCGACATGCTCAACTTAGGAATTGCATAGAGAAGGCCTTTGGAATTCTTAAAATGCGATATAAGATTCTTAGGAGTTTCATCCCATATCCATTCAAGGTCCAAAAACATAAAGTAATGGCTTGCTGCATCATTCACAACTTCAAACTATGCACCCAAGGAAATGATAAATACTTCAATATGTCAATTGAGCCCTTGCCTGCTGATCATGATGAGGATGATGTCGACCCTTATTTGATTATAGAGGACGATGAATCCCAAAGAGGTGATGAACTACACAATTCTATAGCTAATAGGCTATGGGTTGCTCGTAACATGCGACGTAAGTCATGCAACGCATCCTTTAATTAAGTTCAAATTTTTTATATTATTTGATAACTTAGAATATTTACTATGGCTAACTTTCTTACTAATGCAATGTATTACGGCATTTGAGTATCATTTTGTTTTAACAACAATATAGGCAATCAAGCTGCATGCTCTTGAATTTTTCTGATGTCTTCTGATAGTTGTTATGTAGTTTTCGAGAGGCGTAAAAGAGGTATATATGAAACCTGTCCTGGGTGTCAGTGCGAGGTTACTGGGTTCAAGCATGCCTTAAATAAGAAGTTTAAAACTAGACAACAGGCAATATTTGCATTTGAGAGTTATCTTCAACCTCCGATGATTCATCAATGGGAAAAATTCATGACATGAAATACAAAGGAGGAAAAGAAGCCAAGAATGTGGGTGCACCTTTTAAAACCTTAATGTGTGTTTTGGTAGCCTTTGTTGTAGGCTTTGTACTTAAATTTATGCGTGGACAATCTTAGTTAGTAGTTTAGATGCTTAGGAGTATTTGTCATTGTTAATGTCAGAGTTGAACATGTTGTAAAACCATAATCATCGTTTATAACATATGTTTTTTGCTTCTTATTTGCTTATGGTACTCTTCTAAGCAAATTTGTAATATGTTTGGAAAGCTCTTATGTGCTACAAAATAATTGCATAAGAGACCTATTACATTTGTGGCAATGATGTTGGGGCGCCTATTGATTGAGCATTGCTAGGAGGCAGGAGTGGAATTACACAATTTTTGTTTAGATGCTCTTGTAGCCGTGATTCTCAACTGACATTAGCTTCTATGTCCTGAGTTGTATTTTGTAAATATATATTTGTAGTATTAGTTATGACAGCCTCATTGTATACTTTGATTATTCTATTGGCAACCCTTCATTTTTTGCTACTCATATTGACTTTCTGTATGGATGGCAACGAAACTTGTCTTTTGATACTCGCGGCAGATGTTTTAAGGCAAGGGTTATAATGGTGGAAGCCCTTAAAGTCCCAGTATATTGAGCTTTTGTTATGTTTGGAATTGTAGTTGATACACTCCCATGGATGGATGGAACAATACATGGCCAGGAGTTTTTTTATGTTACTAGCTTTTGTTATGTTTGCATTCCACTTCCTATGTTCAGGCTATGCTTCATTTTTTTCCTTTTTTTTTATTAATGAATATAGTAGTTTTATATCTTGTTGATTTTTGAAGAGACATATTACTTGTGTGGTAATGATGATGGGCAGCCTGTTGATTGAGCATTACTGGGAGGCAGGAGTGGAATTACACATTTGTTGTTTTCTCTTGTAGGCGTGATGTTCAAATAACATTAACTTCGTTGTCTTGAGCCGTATTTTATAAATATTTATTTGTACTAGTAGTTATGGCAACCTTAGTGTATGCTATGCTTAATTTGTTGGCAGGCTTTAATATTTTGCCAATGATATGCAAGCTTGTTGATGCTTTGCTTGTAGAGGTTTTCTTGTGCCCTTGAAATTTTTCTTTTTATGGATCTTTTGTATTCTTCAATTCATTGATTAGTGGATTCCTGCTTGGTGCCCATAGTTTTTCCCTTCTTTGAAAGGTTTTTCACATAAAAGTCTAATGTTTCGATTAACAGCTTGATGTTTTCATTATTTTTCACATAAAAGCCTGATGGCTAGCAATAAAACATGTTATTATTTATCTTGCATGATTAACTTCTATGACATGGGGTGTTGTGGATGCAAGGGAGCTGGATGAATGATGCTAGGCAATTTCTGTCTATTTGATTGTTTGCATGCTGGGCAAGCGATCTGCAATGTCTTGTTTTTTCCTCACTTATAGTAATTTACATTTGGGAACTCAGAGATAGATTTCATGTCTATTGAATTGTTTCATTTAACTCTGTGTAGAACAGATATCTGAAAACTATATATGGCAAGGAATGATATGCAAATATGCCCTTCCTCAAGTAATACCGAGCAACACTAACATAAATTATGGGTATAATTTCAAGCTTGGTGCTTAAATTATCATCTAAACCTTTGGTGATTGTTTTACACCAATTATCTAATTGATGCATATTATCAGCTTGTCTGGAAAGACTTACAATGTATGATGATTGAATAGGGGTTGGAGGTGCTATGGATTCCCTCATCTTTTTCTGGGACTTGTCAATGTGCACACACAAGTTCCTAATCAGTAGAACTACTTTCACTTGCTTGATTGAGATTGACCAAGTTCCTGGCTAAATTTAAGCTGTAGTTGCGATTTTATTCTTGTTGTTGTAAGCCAAAGTTGTGATTTTATTTCACTTGCTTGATTTTTTTTTTTGGATGGCCACTTTGATCTCATCTGATTCTAGGTGTTCTTCTATTACTTTTAATATTCATTTCTTTTATGAATCCTTTTTAAATTGGAGGGTCTGTTGATAGAGGCTTATAAGGGAAAGCACCAATTTGTAGGTTATTTGCATCTATTTTGGTGATACTAGAGTTGTAATGGGACAGGGGTATTATGAAATAGGCATGACAGGTTAGTGTAGGCAGCTTTTCAATTTTGCTTCAATGAGTGAAATGTTATGGTTAGAAAGTATTTATACCAAGGCTAGATGCCATTAATATGTAAGGATGTTCTATGTGCTTCAATGTTAATATTTTTGAGCCTTTTTACCGTATATCCAATACACTGTGTAGTTTAATATACACTTGCTGTAAATTTATTTTGACTGGATGTAGCCGAAATTTCACTAGTTTTGTCACTTGATATTTGAAGGGTAATCCAATATCTCTTGGCAGAAAAATATCCAATAAAAGCCTTCTGCAGTGATGTCTCTTGGCAGATAAATGGTGGATGTTCCTAATATTTCTGTTGTATGCATGATTAATTATCAAATATTGATTAGCGTGTGGTTGTCTGATTGATGTAGAGAACATGACTTGGTGTGTAATTCCTCATCTTTTAAGTATTCACTTGGCCATACCTTTTTTACTGTGTTCAGCTTTCCTGGTATCTTATCTTGTTTGTTATTTTTACATATGTAGACACCAAATTTGACCTCTTTCATGTTCTGAGTGCATTTGTGTTTCTTATAAATCCATGAAATGGATACTCTGCTAAGCAACAAGAACTCAATTTAGTTCTCATTAATACAATAATGATTATTTTCTGCTAACATTTATGTTGCCTTGCCTTTCATTATTCTTTATTTCGTGCATTGACCTATTGAAAGATACAAGCTCTGATGATTATTTTACTAAGTTGTATGTCTAGCTTATTGCAAATGTGTGACTTTGTTGTTCTACTTAACAATCCCTTATGTACAAAATATGTTAAAACAACTGCTATTGTGAGGTGATGAAAGATTTGATTTAATTATTTTTAGTTACAGGTTATTTGTGCTTGCAAGTGATTTGTGGTTATTTGTGGTTAGAAGGTTAAAATTGATATCTGCTTGATTTGGTATGACATACAGGAAAGGAAACCTCAATTTCTTTGAAAATCTGTATGTAATGGGTTATGAAATTTGAGTTGTTGTTAATATGTATGGATATAAACACTTGGCTCATGACAGTCATGTATCTATTTGTCGTAATTGGCTGCTGTTAAATTGTTTATGTAAATGCCTGCTATTAAACTATTGGGGCTGTTATGTATTATATTTGCAATTGATGGCAGCCCTTATACTATATGACACATGGAATTTTCTTATCCTAATAGCTTTGGTTATATTTGGAATTGTAAATGATACATTCCCGAGGATGAATGGAATGATGACTGTTATTTGAACTAATAGTGTTTCTTTATCTTCTGTTATCATGTTATGCTTGTAAGTCGTGGTTTTCAGTTTGTCCAGATATAAGTACTATACAATGAATTTTTTATATGATTGTTCTTGGTATGTTCATAAGTTATTGGTTATTATGTTGAGCGGACATTCTGCTGTTTCATTTCTTTCACTTTTGTTTCTTTACTCTCTATAATTGTTGCTGTGGGGATTCTAATAGTGGCATTCTGAACTATACTCTACCATCAAACTTTCTCAGCGATTCTCAATCATGTAACTTTGTAATTTTGGCTCAATTTGTTTTGCCCAAGATGTTCTAGATGTTGAAGATTTTCTTTTTGCATTCTAGAAAGGAAATTTGTTTATGTCACTTTAGCATTGTATTTTTCTTACATTTGTGCATTGGGATGGGCTTTGGTGTATTCTTCGATTTTAAATATGTACCTTTCTTTTTTACTTAAGGCAATGATGATGGGCTGCCTATTGATTGAGCATTGCTGGGAGGCAAGAATGGAATTATACATTTATTGTTTTGCTCTTATAGCCGTGATGCTCAAGTGACGTTAGTTTCGCTGTCTTGAGCCATATTTTGTAAATATATATTTGTACTTATAGTTATGGCAGCTGTTATGTGCTATGCTTATGTTGTCGGCAGTCCTTAATGTTTCAGGATATTGACCTCTCGTATGGATAGCAATACAAAACTGGCCTTTTGATCAAATACATGTATTTCTAGTTTTTCATCTTCTAACCAAGACTGTTATATTGCCATCATAATTTTTAGGTTACTTATATCAGTTGTCATAATGAACAATTCACTGCACAGGTTTAAAATTTCATATATATATATATATATATATATATATATATATATATATATATATATAAATTCAGATAGTTTATGAAAATATAAGGATTTACACTACCGACAATGTTTTATTATTATAGAAAAATATTTTTCTTTTGTTGCAGGGGCTATGTTGTTTCAAAATGGTTCGAAGAGCAGTTTGCTCAACTATACTACTACAAGTTGGAGCTAATAGTTAAGGACTGAAGTGCAGTGCTCGAAATATTTTACAGTTTTTAAAATTAATTGTAACAAAATATTTTTTCTTTTGGAAACTCAGTTTCATTGTTATATTACATGGGCATGTATGTTATCTTCTTATTCTTGTAACATGTATTCATCCTGTATCGACCCCTGATGATAATAAAATATTTTTTCTATTGGTATTAATAATAAAATATTCATTCTTCTTTTAATTTATAAATTCAACTCGTAATCATGATGTACTTTCATTTGTGTCGTATGTTATCTAAATTTATTATCAAGTATTCTTATGCAATGTAATTTGAAATATCAAGAATGAAGTTTTTCTTGTAACAGGGATTTTTCTAAATTCATATATTTCTTGTATATGCAATAAACCTTTACTTACCCTACAAAATGATAATGGTATAAGCCATTTTTTTCTTCCTAATGGTTTATAAATATGTACATTACACATAAACATAACTTTAATAAATCATAATAATATATTAATTAGTATAAAATATTTAATTTAAGTAATTATAAATTTTAAAAAATATTTGATAACTCATTTTATCTTATCATATGATCAGGGATATTTTTGGAATTTCAAAAAAATCTACATCTATTCCTAATGGAATAATGGCTTATTTCTATGTCATCCAAATATAATTTGGAATAACACTACATTAATTGCATTGGAATAAAGTGGAATACCAGATTTTGAACCAAACAGAAATCTGGAATGATAGGGAGAATAACCTATTCCTGGGAAATAGCTATTCCTATTCCTGGAATAATTTTTTGCCATCCAAACACTACCTTTGTAATTAGTCTAGACTGAAAATAGGGATAGTAGTGAATAGAAAAAAAATTTTTTAGAGATGCGATGCTATGATAGGGCTCTCAATCTTCAAGAAGATGCACCAGGAGTCATGCATAACTGAGGTGCAATCTATAAGAGAGTACAAATTTCCATACATAAATTTTTGTATTTATTTTTCTATTCTACGTAATTAAATAAAGCTTTCAATTTCTTTTCAATTCTTTTCAATATGATTTTCTAAATTAATTGCCTATAGTAGGATGGATCATGATCATGACATGATATGGTCCATGCTCAACATAGATAATTAATTCTAGGATTTTTATTTATGCATCTTGTTAGGATTTATTCAACTAAATTACTAGATAGCCTATATTTATGAGACAGGCCATGATCTTAACAGGATATAGTCGTACTTGGTAAGATAGTCTATGTTAGGGATTAGTTTATAAAATTTTGAAATAATATGGACTTTGATTATTTAGATTAGAACAAATACATGATTTATATTTGTGAATAGCTGAAAACCTGAAGATATATTTTTATAATATAAATCCATTGATTCCATATTTAATTTAAATTAATTAATTTTAATTAAACCATTACCTACCTTTTAAAATCTAAACATTTATATATTTCTTTATTTTCTTCATTAAACAATTATTTTTGATCCTCGAGGATACGATCCCTACTCATTTAAGCTATACTAGTGAGTTAGATTTTTATTTTTGACTGCCATACAACAAGTAATCAAATTTTGGCACCATTGCTAAAGATCTAGGTATGATTGTTTTATGAAAAAAGTAAAAAAAAAATATTTTTTTAATTCTAGTTATTGCTCTCTTTAGTTTTATTGCCTTGTTTATTTTAATTACCTTATTATTTATATTTCCTTTAATTCTTGTTAGCATATAAAAAAATTACTTTCCTCTTGTTCATGGCTAGACTCGTAACCTAATCTTAGTTTTTCTATTTAATTCAACTACTTTAAATAACTGAAAAAAGAGGCATCTTTCTATAATATTTAATTAATTTTAAAAATAAATAACAAACCTTAAAAACTTTCTAACTTTTTTGGATACATTGTTTTATTTGCATTGCATTCCAATAAAATACCTTAGGGGCATAAATCCCTAAATAATATAAGGTGGGGATTTCATCACCTTTTCTTGGTCCACAAACCACCATCTTTTATACTACATAACCTACACTTTTAATCTAAAATTAATTAGATGTTGGCACTAGGACATTCGAGCTCATTAGAACAAGGAATCTATAAGAGTTGGACGAAGTCAGGATTAACTAGTTGACTAGTGTCTAGGATAGGGATTCAAGAATGATGTAGCCCTAAAGGAAGGTGATTTTTTAATTGGTTTCGTTAATTGACCTGGTCAATTTATTTAGTGTCTAAGGAAAGCAAGGGGGGACCCCCACTGACCTTATCGACTAGTCGGTTAGTTAGTTTTTGACTTGACGGGCTCCAAGATGGTCTTGGCAGTTAGGAGCTATTTAGATATAGGTTAATCTTATGATAGATAGTCCATTGTCTGACAACTTGTTTATTAGTAAAATTTAAATCTAATTAAAATACCTTTCTCTATCATTTCTAGATTTAGGACTCCTTATGATTCATCTTTAAAATTCTCTTCTCATATATCTCTCCTTTCTTTTCTTTTCTTCATCTATAATAAATAAATATAAATATATAAAAAAATAATCTTGCTAAGATAAAATGATGATTGGGCATATACAATATAAGCTTTACGAGATTATAAGGTCACTGAGAGAGAAATGGAATGCAGTGATCAACCAAAAATCTTAAGGGACTATTGGTACCCGAATAGCATTATCCAATTGGATTCCAATGTACTACCTAAAATCCTAAAGGATTATTACTACCCGAATTCTATTAAATGAGCTAAAACCCTACAGGACTATTGGTATCAGATTGACTTTATCCAACCATCTAAAAGTAATTTTCCAGCTAATAATTTTATGAATAGATCTCAATCGATTGATATGTATCCTAAATTCATTAGATTTGAAGATGCATACAGTTGCCACCAAGATTGCCATGGCCCGTAGCTACTGTCGGTGTTGGATCGCCCCTCATCTCTTCGGGATCGGCCTACTCTTCTAGACCTGCAAAATAGAGTTGGAGACCTGGGCTGGGAATTTCAGCGGGGGCACTCCGACGGTCAAGTCAGTGACGATCCAGGAGAACATATCCTCCTGGTCGAGCCCCTAAGATAGACTCCATGCTAGGAGGAGTGAATAATGTGTGAGTAGGATGCAAGCAAGCTAGAAAAAGTTATGGCCGAGGTGAACTGGAGCTGAATTGTTGTGTCCGGGCAATCCTTCCCGTGGATCTCTGGTAGCCTTGAATTCTCAGTCTCCTTGGTGGTTCTCCTGTGTAGCCTCTTCTCTCTCACTTACTTGAGTGTTTTCTTGCTTATTATTGCTTACTCTCGCTTACCTCCCTGCTGGGGTGTCGATGGCTCTTTTAAATCGAGGTGGTTGCTAGACGCCTACCTCGGGATCTCCCCCATGCTAGCAGGCATGTGCGGTGGTGTTCCGTACCGTGGACGGGACATCTTTCCTGTTTCATGATAAAGAAAGCTGCCATGCGCTTTAACATTCCTTCCGGTCGCTCCATTCCAGAAAACTTGGTAGGGTCTCGATCGGGGGGTCGCCGCCCCCGAGATTCGAATCACTTGGTTGACTTCCTCTTTCGGGCAATGCAGGCGGTTGGTGGAGAGCATGGTGCCTCGGTCAGAAAGATTCTTCCTTTTCTGGTGTAAGTGGTAGCTGCGGATAGTTATTACGGCCTGGTTGGTGCCTCTTCATGATCCTCAAGCGACTCACCGGTGTCCAGGGAGGGGCGGTGTCACCCTTCCGGTGGTTGGCACCTTTGCCCGAGGTGGAGGCCAAACTGGAGAGCTGAGGCTCGACTCCGATCCAAGGGGCCCGGCTTCGAGGGGCCCGACCTGGAGGAGGAGGGCTGGGCTCGACTCCGAGGGGCTCGACCTCGAAGGGGCTCTACTTGACGGAGGAGGGCTGGGCTCGACTCCAGACCAACGGGCTCGACTTCGAGGGGGCTCGACCTGGAGGAGGGCTGGGCTCGACTCTTGCACAGAGAGCTTGGCCTCGAAGGGGCTCGACCTGGTGGAGGAGAGTGGGGCTCGACTCCGACCGAGGGGGCTTGGCCTTGGAGGGGCTCAATCTGGTGGAGGAGGGCAGGACGCGACTCTGGTCCAGAGGGCTCGGCCTCGGAGGGGCTCGACCTAGCGGAGGAGGGCAGGGCTCGATTCCGGTCCAAGGGGCTCAACCTCGGAGGGGCTTAATCTGGCGGCGAAGATCTCTCGGCTCCGGCCTAGGCATCTTGATCTTGCGGGAGCCGACATGGCAGAGGGTGGAACTCAGCTTCGACAGGCCGCCCCGATATTTTGAAGGAGCTCTGGCCTAGGCATCCCGATCTTGCAGGAGTCGACCTGGCGGAGGGCGGAACTCGGCTTCGACATGCCATCCTGATATTTTGAAGGAGCTTGGCCCAGCAAAGGAGTCCGAGGAGGAGTGTCCATCGTGGCAGCTTTCTTTAGACATGGCATCTAAAAGGGATTGCATGTCAGCATTCTACCACATCATTTACCCCCCACTCCCGAGTCCCGTTAGCACGGGGCGCTCGGGACGAAGGGTGTAAATGCAATGCTGACATGGAAAGGTGAGTATCCGGTGCAATGATGGCCACAATCATCGGTACTTCGTGAAGCGATTTCTTTAGCCTACCCGGGGGAGCCACGTAGACACGTCCGAGGAGTAGTTATTACGGGCGCAGAATTCAGAGTAGCCACAATCGAAACCAAATGCCAGCCTTGCCGATTGATGACACGTGGCATGGATTTGTCGGTGGGGGAGTTGTAATGGTACGATCGGGCACCGATCACTTCGAAAGGAAAGGCAACCTTTCCCAAAACATATCTATTTTCAAATCCTGCGTGCCCGCCACCATACCGAAGTTCTTCCTTTGCTCTCCCGGATATCTTTATCTTCCTAAGTTCAACAGGTTAGTCTCCTTCCTCACCGTCCCGGTCGAGTAGAGACTTTCTTCTAGGGCTAGGTTCTTTTCCGGATCCTTGTCTGTCTTCTCCTACCTCCCTCCTTTCTTTCTATTTTTTGCCTTCATCTTCTTCCCAATGTCTCGCTTCGGCCCAAACTTTCGCCCCACAACCAACCAAGGCAAGGCCGGGCCTTCTAGGCCGAGGCCGCCTTCTTATTCCGATGAGGAGGAGGATGTGGCATGCTTCGAGCTCAACAGAAGACCCGTGCCTAGAGGGATAGTGATTAGGGAACCTGCATCTTCTCCTCTACCTCGTCTTCTTCCTCCACCTGAGCCTGTCCCTGATCCTCCTCGGTCAACAGGTCCCGGCAGGATTGCTTTGGTGATTACTGCCATGGAGCTCGCGACCATCCGGGAGACCTATGGTGTCCCAGACTCCGTCCGGCTCTCGGTCCCTCGACCGGGGGAGCGGGTCACCACCAGTGGCCCGTGTCGGATAGCCCTCTACGAGGAAGCTCTCGCAGGGAGCCTCCGATTTCCATTCCATCCATTTTTTCTTTCTGTCTTGAACAACTACCGCCTTGTTCCTGCCCAACTCATCCCAAAAGCCATTAGGACAATTTTTTGCTTCATTATTTTGTGTCATTTTCACGGGATAGTTGCTCGTTTTTCCTTGTTCAGGGCCTTTTTTACCCTGAAACACCACCCCACCGAGGAGGGGTGGTGGTCTCTCTCTTCCTTCCCAAGGGGTGCGGGCATGCGGCCTTGAAGTACCAAGGGCCCAGGTCCCCGGACAAGTGAAAAGGTGAGGGAGGAGTTCTTGACTTGCTTGGTCATGCCCAGCTTGGAGGCGAAGTGACTGTGAAGATCCCTCCACTCGACATCAGGAAGCTTGGGTCCTATTGTCAGAGCGGGGTCCAGTCTCTAGTGCCAGAGGGGCGTGAGATCCGGGCTTTGAGTGCCAAGAAGCTAGGCTCCTGGTGCAAGAGCAGGGTCCGGTCTTTGGTGCCAGAGAGTCATGGGATCCGGGCTTTGAATGCCAGGAAGCTAGGCTCCTGGTGTCGGAGTAGGATCCGGTCTTTGGTGCCGGAGAGTCATGGGATCCGGGCTTAGAATGCCAGGAAGCTAGGCTCCTGGTGCTGGAGTAGGATCCGATCTTTAGTGCCGGAGAGTCGTGGGATCCGGGCTTAGAATGCTAGGCTCCTGGTGCCGGAGCAGGGTCCGATCTTTGGTGCCAGAGAGTCGTGGGATTCGGGCTTTCACGTGCCGGACCTGGGGTCGGGCGATGATTCCCCTGCAAGGTAAAAAGGATTTGCACAAAGAGAATCTTTGTTATTAGTGAAGAATGACCTTACATTGCTGATGCCGGAGAGTCGGGCTCCGGGCTTCAGTGCCAAAGAGCCGGGCCCCGGGCTTCGATGCCAGGCTCCGGCCTTGAGTGCTGGAGAGCTGGGCTCCAGGCTTCAGTGCCGGAGAGCTGGACTCCGAGCTTCGGTGCCAGATAGCTGGACTCTAGGCTTGAGCATGCCAGACCTTGGGCCGGGTGGTGAAGTTCCTGTAAGGTAGAGAGCGATTTGCGTAAAAGGAAATCTTTATTATTATTAGGAGGAAGTCTTACACTACTGATAGTATATTCTCAGGTTGCAGGCATTCCATGTCCGTGGGAATCTAGTGCCGTCCAGATCCTCGAGATAGTAGGCTCCATGTGGCAGAGCTTCGACCACCCTGTAGGGACCCTCCTAGTTCGGCGAGAGCTTGCCACACTCCCAGGGTTGAGACACTTCGGCTCGGCGCACACAAGTCACCAGGTCGAAAGACTTTTGGCCTTACCCATGCATTGTAGTACCGGGCCGCTCATTGTCGATATGCTGCTATCCGGGGCTTAGCTTTGTCCCTAGTTTCTTCAAGAAGATCCAAGTTAAATAGAAGGCATGCCGGGTTCTCCGTCTCATCATATTACTGTACTCGTAGCATGGGCACACCGAGTTCGACTGGGATGATGGCCTCAGCACCGAAATCAAGGTTGAAAGGTGTTTCGTCTGTTGCCATTCTGGGCATTGAGTGGTAGGCCCACAGAACACTTGGGAGTTCCTCTGCCCATCTACCCTTGGCCCGGTCCAGCCTGGTCCTGAGTCCTTGAAGGATGGTCCGGTTGGACACCTCGGCTTCCCTGTTTGTTTGGGGGTGAGCTACCGAGGTGAAGCGGTGTTGGATGCCGTGATCGGTACAGAACCCTTTAAACTCCCAGTTGTCGAACTACCACCCGTTGTCGGTGATGATGCAATGGGGAAGTTCGAAGCGGCAGATAATTGATTTCCAGAAGAAATGACGAACCTTAGCTTCCATGATCCGTGCTAGTGGCTCTGCTTCCACCCACTTGGTGAAGTAGTCAATAGCCACTAGCAGAAATCTCCGTTGCCCCGATGCGGGGGGAAATGGCCCTAAGATGTCTATTCCCCACTAGGCAAAAGGCCAAGGGGCGGAGAGCTGGGAGAGTGGCGCCGCCAGTTGACGCTGTATGTGAGCGTGGCGCTGGCATCTGTCACACTTCTTCACAAAGTCGACGACATCCTCCCTCATAGTCTTCCAGAAGTACCCCTGGCAGAGAGCTTTGTACGCCAGTATCCTTCCTCTCACATGGTTCCCGTAGAGCCCTTCATGTATCTCTTGGAGTACGAAGGCTGCCTCTACGGGTCTCAGGCACTTCAGGAGAGGGTAGGAGTAGGAGCGGTGGTAGAGCTGCCCTTCCATCAGGATGAATTGGCATGCTTTCTTCTTGATGAGGCCAGCTTCCGTGCGGTCCTCTGGTAAGGTGCCATCCATGATGTATCTGACATACCTATCTATCCAGCTTGGCTCCGGGGTGACTTGCTGCACCTCCTCTGGGGCTTCGTAGCTTGGATTATCGAGGTACTCGATGTGGGTGTGCCCCAGTGACGAGTCTGGCAAGGTCGCGAGTCTTGATAGTGTATCCGTGCGGGCATTCTCTTCGTGGGGGATATGGAAGATGCTGAAGCATCGAAAGCCTACTGTGCTTGAGCGAACTCGCTCCAGGTACTTTATCATCTGGGGGTCTCTGGCTTCATATTCTTTGAAGACTTTCCAGCCACCAGTTGGGAGTTGGTAAAGACTTTCAAGCTTTGAACGCCTAACTCACGGGAGACCCTTAGGCCTATGAGGAGCGCCTCATACTCTGCCTGGTTGTTTGTCGTGGTGACTTTGAAGCAGAGAGTACATTCTGCCATGACCCCATCACTGTTGGCGAGGATGAGGCCTGCTCCGCTCCCACCAGAGTTGGATGCACCATCCACGTGGAGGATCCAGGCTCCTCCTCTGCTCTGGGCTCAACTTGATGCTTCGGGGTTGTCCGCTCTGGCTCCTCGGCGAGTCCCGTGCACTCGACTAGGAAGTCGGCTAGGACCTGGGCCTTCTGTGACGATCTCGGTCGATATGTGATGTCGAACTTGCTCAGCATTAAGGACCACTTAGCTAGCCTCCCAGAGGTTTCGGGATGGCTAAGTATGGTCCTCAGCGACGATCCATCACGACCACGGTGAAATGTGCTTGGAAGTATGGCCTGAGACACTTAGCAGATATTATTAGAGCAAAAATGAGTTTCTCAGAGTGAGTGTACCTGATCTTCGCGTCGTGGAGGATTTTGCTGGTATAGTGCACCGGCTTATGGGATCCATCCTCATATGCACGGATGAGGACCGAGCTGACAGCCCCAGGTGTGACCGCCAGGTAGAGCAGGAGCTCCTCTCCTTCCTCCAGCCTGGAGAGCAGTGGTGGAGATGCCAGGAATTTCTTCAATTCTTCGAAGGCTGTTATGCACACCTTTGTCCAGGTGAAGTCGTGCATCTTGCATAGCGCCTTGAAGAAGGGAAGGCAGCGGTCCGCCGATCTCGAGATGAACCGACTCAAAGCTGCAATCCGGCCCGTCAGGCACTGGACCTGCTTCTTAGATGTCGGGTGCTCCATGTCGACGATCGCTTGGACCTTCTTTGAGTTTGCTTTAATGCCCCTCTAGGTGACCATGAAGCCAAGGAATTTTCCTGCCGCCACTTTGAAAGCATACTTTGCTGGGTTTAGCTTCATCTGGTATTTCTGGAGGTTGTGAAAGGCTTCGGTGAGGTCGACAATGTGGTCTGAGCTCAGCTTGCTCATGACAAGTATGTCATCCACGTACACCTGCATGTTCCGGCCAATTTGGTTTTTGAAGATCCTGTTGATCAGATGCTGGTACGTGGCCCCAGCATTCTTCAGGCCGAAGGGCATCATCTTGTAGTAGTACGTCCCTCAGTCAATGATGAAGGCAGTGTTCTCCTCGTTCTCTGGGTGCATCTGGATCGGATTGTATCCAGAGAAAGCATCCATGAAGGAGAGTAGCGGGTGCCCCGAGGTGGCTTCCACCAACTGGTCAATCTTTGCTAGAGGGAAGCTATCCTTTGGACATGCCTTGTTGAGGTCGGTGTAGTCTACACAGATCCTCCATTTGCCATTACTCTTCTTTACCATCACCACATTTGCTAACCAGCTCGGGTATTGTACCTCCCGAATGAAGCCGGCAGTGAGGAGTTTGTCCACTTCCTCATTGATCGCTGCCTGCCTCTTCGGGGCGAAGCTTCTCTTCTTCTATCGAACTGGTAAGTGTTTCGGGTCAATACTCAGCTTGTGGATGATGATGTCAGGGGGAATACCTGGCATATCTACCATTGTCCAAGCAAACACATTTACATTCGCTCGCAGGAACTCCAACAGGTGGGCCCTCTCTTCATCTTGCAGCTGGGCCCCAATCTGCACCGTCTTCACCTGGTCGGTTCCGAGTGGATAAGACAGCAGGCAATCAACCGGGCCACCCTTGGGGTCCTGCACCCTTTGGTCAAGATCATCCATGCTGGGGTCATCCTGGGGGACTTTGGCCCCAGGGACGGTCTAGAAATAATGTTGTACCAGTTGAGGTGCCCCCCTCATCTCCCCGACACCATAGGGAGTGGGGAACTACACCAATAGCTGCTTTGTGGAAACGACGGCGTCGAGTAGGTTGAGCCCAGGTCGACCGAGAATCACGTTGTTGGCTAAAGGAAGCCTGACAATCATGAAGGTCATCATAATAGTGCTCTACCGAGGTAGGGTCCTGGCAGTGACTGGGAGAGTGATTTCTTCCTTAACCCTTATAGAGTCCCCCATGAAACCGACAAGGCGTGCGTGCACAAGTCTGAGCTGAGCGAGGGACAAGTTCATTCTAGAGAAGGCATCATAAAAAAGGATATCAGTCGAGCTTCCACTATCAACCATAATCCATTTTACAGGATGCTTCGCGATCATCATCTCAACGACCATGGCATCATTATTTACATTCTCCCCCCCATTTCTCCCTTCTCTCATAAAGGGGAGTATATTTTCGGAATGCTCTACCCCCCGGGCCTTCTTGGAGGTGTGCTTGGCTCCCCGGCATATCATCCCCACCAGCTTCTCAGTAGGGCGGTTGTCGACTGTAGGGAATGGTGGGAGAGCAGCGAGCGCCTGAGGTTTCGTTGGAGGTATGCCCCCTACGAACCTTCCGAGGTAGCCCCTATTGATGAGTTCTTCAATTTCCTTCTTGAGGTTGCAGCATTCCTCGGTGTCATGGCCATGGTCGCATTGATAACGATAGTACTTCATCTTGTCATGGCCAATGAATGGCTTCATCGGAGGTGGGCGCTTCAAGTAGGGCTCACCTTCGATCTCCATGAGGATTTTCATCCTCGGGGCGAGGAGAGGGGTGAACCTCTCCTCCGGAATGGGGCTGCTCCTCGGTCTCAGCCCTTGGCGGAAGCTCGAAGTTGGGGATCCTGGCTTCCACATCCTGGATGCCTCCACGAGAGTTGACTTCTTCAGTGGCTTCCCATCTAACTCCCTTATTGTACAATCCGCCTCCTCAATGCGGATGTACTTTTGGGCTCGGAGGAGAAGCTCGGAGTAGGTCTTGGAGGGTTTCTTGTCGAGCAAGTAGCTCAGGCGGGAGGTCCTGAGCCCTCGCTTCAGTGCCAACATAGCGACTGGCTCATCAAGATTGTAGATCTCCAATGCGGCAACCTTGAAGCGGGCCACGTAGTCCCGTAGGGGCTCGAGATCTTGTTATCGGATGGAGAAGAGGCTATCTGCTTCTCGTGGCACCTATCGATAGGCGTCAAAGTGGGCCACAAACTTTCGCTCTAGCTGAGTGAAAAAGTCGATGCTTTCACGCTCGAGGCAGGTGAACCAAACCCGAGCCACCTTTTGGAGGGTTACTGGGAAGGCAATGCAAAAGAGGGCATCAGTGGCCCCCTGGACCCTCATGAGGGCCTTGTAGCTTTCTAGGTGGTCCAAGGGGTCGGTGGTCCCATCGTAGGGATCCACCTGTGGCATACGGAACCAGTTGGGAATCGGTTCCTCTTGGATCTCTTGGAAGAAGGGGGGATGGGCATCATAGCCCGCTGGCTCATCAGTGGAGCCCTGCATGTTTGCAAACCGGTGGGATTGCTCTGCCAGTTTGTGCTCCTGCTCTTCCAGGCGCTTCTCGGTTGTGCACCTAATGGCCTCGTCGGTGGAACCCTCCACGGAGGCCGAAGGAGACGGAGAAGGTGACATGGGATGGTGTCCATGATGGGGGGTCTTGCCTTTTCAACCTCGGCGGGGTTTGGCCGTTACCCGCTTGAGGGTCGGGGACCGGCTCTCCCGATCAGTAGAACTAGCCCATTTTCTCTTCGCTGGAGTCCGGTGACTACCCCGGGGGTCGGTGATGGCCCGCGGCTCCAAAGGCCTTCCTTGGAAGGAACGCATGCTATCGCGAGGTGCTACGGCATGGGCTGCGGGGGTCCCTAGCTGCTGGTGGGTAGCCAAGGACCGTTGCTAGTGCTGGAGCTAGCGCACTACCATAATGAGGATCTGTATCTGCTGGGCGAGTGCGGCCAGCTGGGCATCCATCGGAGGTGGTTGAGCTGGAGCAGGGAGCTCCCCTTCTAGATAGTGTGGGTCCCCATGGGAATGGGGATCTCCCGCACGGCTGATGGAGACTTCTCTCACTCGCATTGTCACTGTCCTCCCGGTGAGCTGCTTGTAAGGGGTTTGGGTTGGATCGAAATGCATCCTGTCCTAGTCCCTACCTGGCACACCAATCTGTTACTGCCAAGATCGCCGTGGCCCATAGCTGTTGTTGGCGTCGGATCGCCATTCGTCTCTTCGAGACCGACTTGCTCTTCTGGACCTGCAAAACAGAGTTAGAGACCCGGGCCGGGGATTCTAGCAGGGGCACTCCGACGGTCAAGTCAGTGATGATCCAGGAAAATAGATCCTCTTGATCAAGCCCCTGAGATGGACTCCATGCTAAAAGGAGTGAATAATGTGTGAGTAGTGTGCAAGTAAGCTAGAAAAAGTGGTGGCCGAGGTGAACTGGAGCTGGATGACTGTGTCCAGGAGATCTTTCCCGCGGATCTCCGGTAGCCTTGAATTCTCAGTCTCCATGGTGGTTCTCCTGTGTGGCCTCTTCTCCCTCACTTACTTGAGTATTTTCTTGCTTATTCTTGCTTACTCTCACTTACCTCCCCACTGGGGGTGTCGATGGCTCTTTTAAGTCGATGTGGTTGCTAGACGCCTACCTCGGGATCTCCCCCATGCTAGCTAGCACTTACAGCGGTGTTATGTGCTATGGACGGGATGTCTTTCCTGGTTCGTGATAAGGGAAGCTGCCATGCACTCTGACATTCCTTTCGGTCGCTCCATTCCGGGAAACTTGACAAGGTCTCGATCGGGGAGCCGTCACCCCTGGAATTCGAATCTCCTGGTTGACTTCTTCTTTCGGGCGGTGCAGGCGGTTGGTGGAGAGCATGGTGCCTCGGTTAGGGAGCTTCTTCCTTTTCTGGTGTAAGTGGTAGATACAAGAAATTATTATAGCCTCGTTGGCGCCTCTTCATGATCCTCGAGCAACTCGCTAGTGTTTAGGGAAGGGCGGCGTCGCCTCTCTGGTGGCTGGAGCCTTTGCCCTAGGTGGAGGCCGAACTGGAGAGCTGAGGCTCGACTCCGATCCAGGAGGCCCAGCTTCGAGGGGCCTGACTTGGAGGAGGAGGGCTGGGCTCGACTCTTAGGGGCTTGACCTCGAAGGAGCTCCACTTGGCGGAGGAGGGCTGGGCTCAACTCCATACCAAGGGGCTCGACTTCGAGGGGGCTCAACCTGGAGGAGGGCTGGGCTCGACTCCTGCACAGAGGGCTCAGCCTTGGAGGGGCTCAATCTGGTGGAGGAGGGCAGGGCACGACTCCAGCCCAGAGGGCTCGGCCTCGGAGGGGCTCGACTTGGCAGAGGAGGGCAGGGCTCGACTCCGGCCCAAGGAGCTCGACCTCGGAGGGGCTCAATCTGGCGGCGAAGATCGCTCGGTTCCGGCCTAGGCATCCCGATCTTGCGGGAGCCGACCTGGTGGAGGGTAGAACTCGACTTCGACAGGCCGCCCCAATATTTTGAAGGAGCTCGGCCCGGCAAAGGAGTTCGAGGAGGAGTGTCCATCGTGGCGGCTTTCTCTGACAAGGCATCTAACAAGGATTGCATGTCAACGTTCTGCCATATCACTTACAATTATACAAGGGATCTTGAAGGGACAAAAATAGCATCTTTGATTCGTAGGATATAGGACGTCTTAGAATGTAAAGGATAATACCCAATTAAACTAGGCACATTCATCCATGTGCATTACATGCAATGCACCAGATCATGTCATAGAGGAGTATCCTTATTCAATGCATCCAATCCAAAATGGGTTTACATAGGGAAGTGTAACCAATGACAGATATATAACTAAACCTTATACACCAACCTATAACCCAGGATTGGGACATCACTCCAATTTTACATGGTCATAAGATGAAACATTATGAACCCATAATTTTTATTAGCCCTACCTTAGGTCCAGCCAAGCACCTAATAATCAACCAGGTTTAGATCTTGAGGAAGAATCAAGTCCTTTGAAAAAGGTCTTAGAAGATCTAGCTAAATTCTATGCTAATCTCAATGTTGTACTACATAGCACCAAGGCTATCCTAAATAGCTTCATGCAGAACATGGACTAACATGTAACTCCCAATACCTAGGTTATTGCCCATTTGGAGATACAATTGAGTCCATTAGCTATGACTGCGAGTGAAGAAGAGCTACCTAATCAGCCCGAGAGTGATCCTAAGGGACAATAACTGGCTAGAAGCTTTAATATCCCTATAGCATCCCTCAACAATCGATTATTACTCTCGAGAATAAAATGGTCATAAAGCAATCCTGTACAACCAAAGAGACCAACCTAGATAATTTGACTAAGATAGAAACATATAAAGAGAAATCAAAATGAAGGAATGAACCACTTTCATCATCACCCTATTTACCTATGGCCTCATTGTCTAGTGATCCAAAATCATCCACTACTCTTAATTGAAAGGAAAAACAAATAGGTATAATGATGGAGTTAATTAAGACTTCCTAAGGATCACAAATACAGAATATAATAAAGGAAGCTACATATAAAATTCTCTCACATGATTTGTTAAACCCTTATCTGGCTTACTTTGAGATGGATGATTTTGATATAAATGGGTATACCATAAAAATGAATGACCTATAGAAATGCTCTACCCTAAAACCATCCCATTTTGGATTGAAAAATATGAGGACCCAACCTCTCAATAGCTCCCTTGTTAGAATCACCACCTGATCTAGAATTGAAGCTATTTCCTATCACATTCTTGGATATCCTACCAATAATATATGATCACGAAGCCTAAATCTTAGGTATTCTAAAAGCACATAAAGAAGCTGTTAGGTGGGATATTACTAATATGAGAAATAACTATTTTAAAATTGTTATTCCTGATTTTTGTATTTGGCACCACTTTCAAGGATTGCCTCCAAAATTTATCTACAGTATTGAAATGATATATGGAGATAGAGTGAATGTTAATTTTAAAAAGTACTAAGTTATATATCAGAAAAAGATTATACTAAGATCTAAATTATTAGTTGAACCTCTCATAACGCTGGTTAAACCTTTTCCTATGAAGGAAGAGGCACCAAAAGAGGATCTTAAAATAATCTCTTAATACATTGAGCACATAGAGTACATAGAGTACATAGATCTAGGTCCTTTAGAATCCTGATTGATATTTAAGTTATACCTAAATCTAATTATAAAAAAAGAGATATTAGCTATTAGAAAAATAAATTACTCAATAGTTCCTTATCGGAAATACTCTAAATTTGAAGTCGAATCACGTAAGGAATTATAAACCTACATCAAGATTTGGACATAAATAGGATAAGCACTCCTTGAGGTCTGGCTAAGGACGTTAAACTTAGCACTTATTGAGAGGCAACCTAATCTTTTTATTGATTTTTGCTTTATTAATTTTTATTTTTATAGATAATATGCCACTCTTTACGGATGTACCTGGCAATACACGATGCATATTTTACCTAGGTGGTACCTCTTCTTGTCTTACTTCCAAATCTCAATTTTTTCTTACTCCATAGAAGACAATGGAAATAAGTCAAGAGATATGGAAAACCTTTTTTTTTTTTTGAAATTACTCTAGAAATTTTTGAATTTCTTTTGAAATTCTTAATAAATCATATGCCAAGAAAAAAAATTCTTGAGCAAATTAGACTAAGAAAAGTAATAGAGTTAAAAAGTATTTGCTAATAACTGTAGCGAGTTAAAGAATAGACTAGCTAGTCAAATTTTTAGCACTTCCATTGCACATGCATATTGACGAGATAAAGCATGCAGTAGTTGTAAAGTCAATTGCAAATTTAATTATTACTTAAAAATTGATAATTGATATAGATCCCATTTAAAGAAACTTAAATTTGAGAAAATAGCTACTTGCTTGAAAAAAATCAAAAAAAAAGAAAAAAAAAAGGGCAAGTTCTAAACATTAATTTTCCACAGAGTTACTGGGCACCTTTATCTAAGTAAGAATTGTTGTTCGCATCAAAAGATGGGCAGTATAAAGATGCCACTATTTGTTAAAAAACTTAAGTGATATAAAAGCTATCTTAGTTTATTAGCTTAATTTGGGAATACATAGAAAATTGATGAAAGTAGATGATAAGCGAAAATATATTTATTCTTTACAAGCTAGTATCGAAATGCTATGTTAGCTATCGTAAATACAAGTGTTATAGATCTTTGGATAAATTATAAGAAATTTTTTAATAGTACTAACTGCAAAATTTATTTCGAAATTTAATACTTAGTTTGTGATACTAGCTAATTTCTTTTAACTTTAATCCTAGATCTAATTTTGTAAGAAAAATCTTAATGATACATGGTTATGAATTAATACTTATATTTTATTGCATTGCTAAAAAACTATAATAAATAAATTGAAAGGTATGATAATTCTATTAAATATCTTAATTAAAATATTAAAATAAATATTAATTAAACTTGATTTTTTTTAAATTAATATTTTTATTTATATTTTGCAGTAACGGCAACCATGATGGAAAGAGCCCGATCTATAAAATTTAAAACAGAACTGGAACAAAATTATTTAAATGATATCTGAATATGAAATTAAGCTGGATTTGGACTTGGTCAGCGTTACCTCTCTTCGCACGGTTTCCCGGCACTTTCAACAAATTCTCTCACATGATGTGGCCAGCGGAACTCTTTCACCATTACCTTAAAAATGTTGCCGGCTTCCCACTTGTCCAAACAAAACAACTTTCCACGTGTCTATATAAAATACTTTGGTCTTTCCACGTGGGAGCAATTGAGGTTGTCCAGAAGCTTTTCTTCTTAGCATGAAATTCGGTTGGAGGCATTCCTTTGAGCCGATCCAACTACAAGGGAAAAAGTTGACATCATGAAGGAATTGGACGTTATTTCCACCAAGGCTTGCACCGCTAAACGGGCCTTGGCCGAAAACAACATCAAATGGCTGAAATCAATGCAAGCCCGGGACGAATTCTATTCCAACTCGATTCCAAATTCGACCGAAAATCAAGGAGCTCCGCCTCTATTTAATGGCAGCCTTGGGGAGCATCAGATTCCAAATTCGACCGAAAATCAAGGAGCTCCGCCTCTATTTAATGGCAGCCTTGGGGAGCATCAGAAGGAACCAACCAGCAGCCAGCAGCCAATATTTTTTATTTTATTTTTTTTAATAATTAGTTTAGGTTGAAAGAAAAGAGGTGTAGTGAAACAGAGAAAGATTTTTTTTGGAAATAAGGTGCTATAACAAAATTCCAAATCTTCCAGAAAATGTATCTAGGAGTCATGCATGACTGAGATGCAATCAATATAAAAGTACATATTTCCATATATAATTTTTTTATATTTATTTTCTATTCTATGTAATTAAATAAAACTTTCAATTATTTTTCAATTTTTTTCTTTTTGATTTCCTAAATTAATTACCTATAAGTGAGATGAATCATGATCCTGATATAATATGGTCCATGCTCAACATAGATAATTAATTATAGGATTTTTATTTATTTATCTAGTTAGGATCTGTTCAACTAAATTATTGGATAGCCTATACTTATGGAATGAGCCTTGATCTTAATAAGATATAGTTTGTACACAGCAACATAGCCTATAAAAGGGATTAGTTTATAAAATCTGAAATAATAGGATTATGATTGTTTAGATTAGAACAAATACATGATTTATATTTAAATTACTTGGAAACCTGAAGAAATATTTTTATCAAATAAACTTCTTGATTCTATATTTAATTTAAATTAATTAGTTTTAATTAAACTATTAGTTACCTTTTAAAATCTAAGCATTTATCTCTTTCTTTATTATCTTCATTAAATAATTATCCTTGATCTCCAAGGATACGATCCCTACTCATCTTAGCTATAGCAGTGAGTTAAGTTTTATTTTTGACCGCTTACAATAAGTAATCACTAAGGAAAAGAGGATGATCGTGTCTACTCCCATCGAGGCATTCATAACCTTGGTCACCCTATCTTTAGTTTCTCTAGAGAGAGGAGAGGCAGAACCGTGACTGCTCTAACTATCACCATCAAGTTATTCTAGTAGTTCTCCTAGCAAGTTGAGGTGCTAATGACCTTGGTGCAGGCTTGCAGCAAGCCTCACCAAGGATGGGGATGGAGCTAGCCTGCTACCCATCTCCAGTGCACCCTCCTCCCCTGGGTGAGCAATCAATCCGAGGGGCAAGGCAAGCCAACTGCCACTTCCATCAAGCCAAGGGTCCTTGGGAGAAGTGATCAGTTTGAAGTATAAGGCGAACCTCCCATCAAGCCTCGCCCTAACCTACCGCATCTTGTAGCCATCGCTCCCATCAAGAGCCAAATGAGGTGCATCAATCTTTCTTATTTCTATTCCTCCTCTTCTATATAGGATACTTTACTAGAGGAATCTTCGAGTCATCACCCCACCAATAGTTTGGGCGATGAGGCAAACTAGACAGTAAGTTCTAAGAAGTTGATGGCAACCAAAAGGAGCTTTGTCGCCTTGGTTCTCAGTTCATCCCTGGTTCTCTCTCAAGATCATGGAGCAAGAATAAACACTTATGCTTAAAGAGGAGACATAAAAGAATCTTTGAAAGCTTCAATGCTTGGCTCCTTGCTGAGAAGCAATGATTAATATAATTACTTTAGGTGGTTAGAAGTATGAGCTCTTAAATCAAAACTTTAGCTTTTTATTGTTATTTTTGATGATACATGGAATATTCTATGAATAATTGATGGTTGTTGTTGTCTTCAATGAGTTTAGTGTCTTTTATATGCTTCTAAGGTCAAAACTAACTGCTTCTAGCTATTAGAGAATAAAATATAGCTGTTAGGGTCGAAACTGGACAATCTAAACTTTCTATAGAACTAGCTATTATGCCTATTTATAATCCTCGAGTCGACCCAGATCTTTGTTGAGTCGACTCGGATCACTTTCAAGTTGGCTCAATCCTTTGTTGAGTGGACTCGGTCTTCTGTCTTCAAAAAATGGCTTTCTATTTTTCACAGTGAGTTGACTCAATTCTGTGGGATCCACTCAAATTACATCGGAGTGACTTGAGTCAATTCAAAGAGCAGCCTCTCAAAAATCAATTTCTATAAAATTGGCTTCCCTTATCGAGTCAACTCAAATTTCATCTGAGTTGCTCGGTAGTGGTGGTTGAAACTCTATAATGCCAAATTGAAACTCTTTCGATATGAGCTGAAACATGAATTTTCTATAAGTACTTTGATTCCATATCCCAACATACCATTTTTACATAAAATCATTCGCTTTTCATTAATATTTGACTTTCAAAAACTTATGTTCAAATTGATGGATGTTACCCTAATCATTTCTGAAACATTAACTTAGGTATTTCGTTAGTAATATTATATACTCAAAATATTTTGTTATTCAACAAAATTAATCCTTGGGGCCAACATTTATGTTAGAATTATGGCATCTATTAGGATCTTGTCTCCCATGACTTTGTCCGCCATGATTACTGTTGGGATAATTGAAGTAGCTAGAATCGATCACTTCCACTTACTCGGGTATCATGGACTCCGTATATTAGGATGGCTTGTTCATTGTCGAGAGAGAAGGACCTTGCCTAGAGAAAAAGGACATTGCCGAGAGAGAAGGGACCTTGCCCAGAGAGAAAGGACCTTGCCGAGATAGAAGCCTTGACGTCGCACTCTAGCATACATGATTAAGTTTGGGAGATTATGTGCTAGTAAATACTCGATGAATGCTTGTGAAGGAATGTTAGTCAGACTTGATGTGTATAGTCTCTCGGTGGAAAGTGGTGAAGATAGTTGGTGTAGACTGACTTAGTCATCTTCTATTCAATCAATGGTTGGGTGAGTCAATCACGACAAGAAAATAGGTATTAGCGATGGCTAATTGCTATCGCTAATAACCCAAACCCTATTGCTAATACTATTAGCAATGAACTCTCATCACTAAAGGTTCAAAAAATTATGGTCACTAATAGTGTTATTAGCGATGTCAAAAAAACCATCACTAATAAAGGGTATTAGTGACCATATAGTGACGGCAATGTTGTCGCTAATAATATTTTAGATATTTTTTAAATTTAAAACTTAAAAATATTAATGACTATATTTCTATCACTAATTATTGCCATTGCTAATAATAACTTATCGATAGCAACTCACGTCTCTAATACCATTGATAATAAGTATTTTAATTTTTTAAAAATCTAAAATTAAATTTTTAAAACTTGTTTAATTATAATAATATGCAATTAGATTTTCTAAAACTTATAAATTAATAATCAATAAGTACCATAATTATAAATAAAAAACTAATTATATTATATTAAAAATATAATTTTATAAATTAACATTGCTTTACAAGTAACAAAATTAAATATATAAATCAAAAAAAAAAAAAATCATGTAAGATCCTCCTTGTCATTATTGTCCTCTTGTTCCTACTCTTGTATGTCCTCTATAGTAATCACTGGATAAGATCTAGATGTCCTAGCATCCTGTAATGAAGAAAATAAAATATTATTCACAAGTTTTGATATGAAAGCATATATATATCGATATGGAGGCATATATTTGATATACTCTGATTCTCAAACATATTATTCTACACATTTCATTCGATGATACAAAACTATAAACACTCTCAGCCATGATTAGATAGTTAGATTGAATTTTTACCCATAGATCTCCTTCCCCGGTTCAAGCCTAATATGTAAAGCTTTTAAGTATAACAATTTAAATAAATAAATAAATTTATTAATATATAGACTTTCTTGCTATAATGGCTTGATAATAAGGCTAGCTAATCATGTAGAGGCAGCTTCTGAAGAATCTTAACAGGTGTATCATAGATGGTATTCGAAAGCTTTAAGGTACTAGACAAGACATGGTCACGTATTTTTGATATGTGTATCGCCCATGTCGGGTAGTCAGGACTGAGATAAGGATGCTAAGAATAGCAGCTGCTGGAGGCTTGAAGCTGTGCCTGAATCTATGACCCGGCTCCTACTCACCCCTCCGATGGCCCTAAGCCATCTCTCGAGGTCATGGAGGGATTGAGAGGATAAGTCCTCACCATGTTGCACTACGACGTTCCCTAGTAATCTGTCTATATAGTTTATAAATTGATAGTCTAATTATACATACCAGTATATATAAAAATTAATACTTAAAGTTTAAGTTGTTTTCATGATATGTCTAGATCCTGGATCTAAGTAATCACCAATCCTCTTGAACTAGTATGTGGCCTCCTATAACTATATCTACCCAGGTGCCATAATATAAGCATAGATTTTTATCATCTATCGGCCACCCACATGCATATCAATAGAGCTTCCAGTATGCTTGATCGGATCCTACTAGATGGTATGATTTTCCATGCCCTCTGCCATATACTGAAATACTCCTCAGTGCTTCACTGACCATAAAGGGCCTTTCATATGTCCCCCTACATCCAATATTCCTGAAAGACTCCAATTCAAAGTGAGTCAATTTTGAGTGCTCTTTGGTGGATTGCCTGGGCCATACAATCCATACCGAAGCTTATATATAGCCACCTTCTCGAAGGTCAGACAGCCAACCTCCTCATGCCGAGGAGTCCTCAATCGTAATAATCCTACAAGTAGAAGCAGGCTTGTACTAAATAAATAAAATATAATATTTTTTATAAATTGAAAATTAAATACATTTGATTTATCATGAATATCTTTCAAGCTACATCATGAGCCCCTAATAGCCAATTATAGAACTTGTTTACTAGTCCTAGGATCAATCGATGAATGATCCTAATAACCATCCAAGAACTCCAAGCTCTTTGAATGTCCTACAAAATTGAAATTTATTAATAAGAATTAACTCTAAAATTATTAAATTTAAATATTAGTATAAAATGGAGTACTTATGAGCAGCTTTGAATAGATGAGCTTTCTATCCTCTAATCAGAGCAATCCTTATTTATTTATATATTTATATTTATTATTATTTTATTATTATTATTATATTATTATATTATTTTAAGAGGAGTGGTGAGATGAAGAAGAAAAAGAGTTCTAAAGAAAGGAGCCTAAGGAGTCCTAGAGCTAAGAGGGAGAGAGAAGAATTAGTTAGGGTTTGATGATATTACAAACAAGTTAGCATACATGGACTCTCTATCCTTGGATTATTTTAGATTTAGATAGCTCCTAACTGCCAAGGCAACCTTAGAGCCATTCAAGTCAGAAACTAACTATTCAACTAGACAAGTAAGGGTAAGATTGGTGGGGTCCCCCCATTGCTTTCCTTAGATACCAATTAGATTGGCCAGGTCAGTCAATGAAACCAATTAAAATCACCTTTCTTCATGGCTACTCATTCTTGAACCCCCTTCCTAGATACCAGTTATTAGTCAATTCTGACTCGGTCCAACTCTTCCGGGTGTCTTGTCCTATGAGCTCGAGTTTCTTAGGGCTGACATCTAATTGATTTTAATAATAAGCTTGGATTAATGCAGGATGTAGGTAGTGGTTTGTGGGCCAAGGGAGGGTTATCAACTCCCCACCTTATGTTTTGTTTATGGGTTATTATCCTTAAGATATTTTATGGAAGATGTAATGCAAAAATGAAAGATATCCAAACAAGTATAGGCTTTTAAGTTTTAGTTAGTTTCTTTATTTAGTTAAGTATTATGTGGTGTTTTTTATTTCTTTTATTATTATGTTATTCAAGCAAGAGAGATAAAAAGCAGCTTTTACTCTTGGTTATTAGATATGAAAAAAATAAGCTAAAATAGTTAAGCAAATAAAAAAACTACATATCTTACAATTAAGGTAGGAAATCAAAGTAGTGTTTAAGGCAATTATTAAAAAGTTAGATATTTTTTTTGGTTATTTAAAAAGGAAGAAACTAAAAATTTCTTTTTTCTTTTAGGTTAGTTTTGAAAAAAAAGAAACTAATTAAAAGGAAGAACTAAAAAGGAATTTTTTTACATTAATTGAAAAAAAGAGGATAGTATACAAAAAAGAAAATAAATTGACAGAATTTGTAATTTTTAAAAAAGGAAACTAATCAAAGAAACAAAAAAAGAAATTTTTTTTGTATAATATGAAAGGCAGAAGAAATTAATCTAAGGTTAGGATTGATCTCACCAAAATTATAGAAATCTTTTTCTCCTCTTTTTTCCCCATTTTTAGTTTTTTTATCTGCACAAAAAAAATAGTACACTGAATTTACAAGAAAACAAAAGATAAAAAATTTAGCATTCATGCCTTTCCCGATATGGTTCCAAAACTTGATAGCCATGATGTTGTCATTAAGATACTGTGGCTATTAATTTAATCAACTAACTTCTAATAAATGAAAATAGATAGATAACAGCAAGTCGGGTCGATTTAATGGAAAAGGCATGCTTAGGATGGTTAAAATATTTGATTTTTATAAAATAGAAAGGAAAAGAGTTGGAAGTCAGGAAAATAAAATTAAAAGTATGAAAAAAATAAAACTCAAGTATATTTGATATGTAGTCACAAACTATAAAAAGTGGTAACAAAGTATTCAAAGTCGATTTTCGCAGCCTCTTCGAGAAGTTGGTTGATATCATGTCCCTTCTTTCGTCATACTCTGTGGAGCGAACTAGGCTTCATCTCCTTCTTTTCCTTTGGATCTTTATCTAGAGATTGGTGTAGGCGAAAAGATGTGTAGATGATAGAGCTTCTTCTCTAAGAAATCTTACTTTTAGAGGCCAACCTGCAATCCAAAACTAAGCCTTCTACCATATACCGTCCTCCTCTCTCCAAGATTATTTTTCTTAGCACAGGGGTCCTTTAAATAGAGCTCATCTAAGGCTTTCTCTGATCAAATTGGAATCAATTGGGCTTAAGATCGGCCAGATATTGTGCAGGGAATTCTCAACCATTCGATGTGCAATTTTGATGGGATGATTGATACTCCCTTCTCGGGCAATTAAAGTCTTTGATGTTGGATTGAGTCCCAGATTTGAAGGACTCCTAATTGAATTCACCCGTGGCTTCTCCTAGCTCCAGATGAATTACGGTGATGATCAGGTAATGGCATGGTTGGACTTGGAATGAAGGTGGTAGCATTGAACCAAAATGGGAGAGGATAGCTAGTGCAGGGAAGGGTAGCATCAACTTCTTTGGTGATGGCTATGTTGGTTTGAAGGAGGGGGAACATGACCAGCGGCTAACCATGGAGGAGAGGAGGAGGAGATGCACAGGCAGATGCACCGGTGGTGACAGCAGACGTGGTGATGCATGGGCAAACGATTGAAAAGATGACGAAGAGAGGGTGGCAGCCATGAGGCCGTGGGTGGTGTAGGGAGAATTAGCGACTTGGAGGAAGCTCTCCCGACCATGCGGAGGCTTTTGGCGACAGCTTCTCCGGTGGCAAGGGGTGCTCGACGATGGAAGGCGGTGATGGTGGCAAGAGGCGATGGCAGAAGGTGGTGAACGCGAAGGGAGAGAAAAAAGAGACGATGATCAAATGGTGGGTGAAAAAGAGACGATGATTGAATGGTGGGTGGATTTTCTGGCCATAAGGGAGCTTCCGGCGGTGATGGAGCAATCTCCCATGGTGTTGACGGTGGTGGGAGGAGGTTTTGGTAGCTAGTGGCTGAAATGAGGGTGTTGGTCAATGGACAGGGTCCGTGGATTGGCAGCAATGGCTTCCTATGAGCCGACGCACGTCTTGTAGACCCAGCGACCAATTTATGATGGATCAGCTACTTTTAGTTCATGCATTTATTTAAATAAACTTCAAATTTGAATTCTAGGCTCATTCGAACTCCGAATTGAGTACCATTTGCATTGTTGGACTTCAAAAATCGAGCTCTTTTTTAAAAATAATAAGAAATATAAATTTTTAATAAATATTAATTAATTAATACTTATTTTAATGGTTAAATTGAAAAATTGGTAGACTTATCAGGCTCATGATGTGGCCTAGAAGATGTTTTTGATAAGTTAATATATTTAATTTTTAATTCATGAAATATTTGTAATTTACTTATTTAACACAAGCTTGCTTCTACTCTACCGATTTGAGACTCCTCGGCATGGGAAGGTTGGCCATCTAACCTTCTAAGAGGTGGCCACATGTAGGTTCCGGGATGGGCTGTACAATCTCAAGCAATCCATCAGTGAGCATTCTAGTTCCGAGTTACCATCGAACTGGAAGTTTTTCAAGGATTACTAGATGTAGACAGATGTATGGGAAGCCTTCTATGATTAGTAGAGTACTAAGGAGTGCTCCGATAGGTGGCAGAGGGCATGGTAGAATCATACCGTCCAATAGGATCTAATCAAGTATACTGGTGGCTCTGTTGGAACATATGTGATGGACAACAAATTAGTAAGAATTCTATGCTTAGATTAATTTCATATTAAATTGATCATATATATGTTTTAACTATTTATTTTTAATATTTATTTATTATAGACACGGTAGCTAGGTCATGCACCAGGATAGCTATAGTTATAGAAAAACTAGTGATTACCTAGATCTGAGATCTTGACATATCATGGTAACAATTTAAAATATTATTTGTTAGTTTATATATACAGTGGTATGTATAATTTGGCTATTCAATTTGTAAATTGTATAAGTAGATTACGCGGAGTATTTTGTATCATGGCATGTTGAGGATCCATCCTCTCAGCCCCTCCTTGATCTCAAGGGATGGTTCAGGCTACTAGAGGGGTGAGTAGGGCCCGTTAATAGGATTAAGGCATAGTTTTGACTCTCCACCAGTTTGCTACTCTTTAACATCCTCATCTCAGACCTCAACGACCCAGACATGGGGTATTGCACACAACGAGGACATCGTAACCCACCTTTTTGCCTAGTAACCTCAGAGCTTCCAGGATGCCATTCACAATACGATCATCTGGCCTCTTTGTCAGAGCCATCACAGCAGGTACATTTATCAATAATTTATTTATTTGTTCTTAATTTTTGTACTTAAAAGCTTTACATATTTAGACTTGAGTCAAGGGAGGGGACCTATGGGATAAAATTCAATCTAACCATCTAATTAATAGGTTAGGGATGTATATAGCTCTGTATCATCAAATGAAATATGTAGGAATAATCTATTCAAGATCGGAGGAATATATCAAAATATATATCTCTGTATCGACATATACGCTTTCATATCAAAACTTATTAATAATATTTTATTTTTTTTATTACAAGATACTGGGATATCCGGATCTCATCCACCGACTGCTAAATAGGACATATAGGAGCAAGAGAAGGATGATGACGATGAGGAGGAGGATCTTGCTTAATTTTTTTCTATTTTGATGTTATGTATTAAATTTTGATACTTGTAAAGCAATGTTAATTTATAAATGTATATATTATATTTTAATATAATATAATTATTTTTTTATTTATAATCATGTTACTTGTTGATTGTTAATTTGTAGGTTTTAGAAAATCTAATTGTATGTTATTATACTTAAAATAGGCTTTAACAATATAATTTTTGTTTTTATAAAAAATTAAAAACTTATTACCAATGGTATTATAGATGGCACTTGCCATTGATAATAGTTATTATGAGCGATGACATAATTAGTGACGGGGTATTTAGTTGATAATATATTTTTATTTTAATTTAAAAAATTAAAAATATTATTAGTGATAGCATTTTTATCGCTAATAGGGCTGCTAATACCATTTATTAGCGATGAATTTTTTTACCAGTGCTAATAAGCCATATTAGTGTATTTTTTCGACAAACTTTTAGTGATGGGAGTCCGCCGCTAATATTATTAGCGATGGATATTGGGTTATTAGCAACATTAACAGTAATCAGCCATCGCTAATAACTTATTTTCTTGTAGTGATTTACAACTAATCGAGCTGGGTCATCATCAATAGGCCTCTCATCCTTGTGTCACTTATGAGTTTCAATGAAAATATGTGCTCAAGTCCATTTTTAGCCTAATAAAGAATTAAATCATGATTCTGAAATTAAAACCTCCAAAATATAACAAGTAAGGCTCAATAAATAAATATTTCAAGTGCTCTCTTTCCATATCAAATATACTGTTTCATTATATAAGCAAAGACCTAATGGATTCTTTGAAGTTTTATTTTGGGATTTCATGTATAAGCTTTTGAAATTCTAATTCATGGAGTGTCTCAGGCATGGCAAGAAATGTCTATAAAAGCCAACACGTTATATCCAGCTGAACAAACAAGACATCTAATGCCAGGTATAATGTCAAAACTTATTGTGCTCTTGTAAGCACATTTGTCTTGAGCTATCTAAAACAAATAAAGAAATTTTGAGACATTCAACTGCATTTAATTGGAAACCGGACGACAACACCACATCAAATCATCATACTACAAGTTCTGAATGGGCAGAGACAGAAATGCTCTAGGAATTCATTTAGGATTTCCAACCGATTTCACCAACATAAATAAAAGAAATACTAATCCCTTTCTGCTAGACTTATTTGGCAATTAGAGCATAGCAAAATGCTACAAATTCTGGTTGCATTTGAGGAATGACTTTCTGATATGCTATCTATTAGCATTGTAGAATTTTCAAATGATTTTTTTTTTTTGTTTGCTATGCACTTCTAGTGGTCTAGACAGACCAAGTTCAAGCTAGCAAAGCCATTCTCAAAATTAGATTCTTTATGGACAAGCAGAGTCCAAGCTCACCTCAACTGATTTCAATCCTACCTCAAGCTTGCCAAACTAATTTTAAGTCACAGTTTTATTTTTTCATGAATTGTAGTGCTGAAATGGAATTTTTAGATTATTAATATCTAGTGTTTGAACTGCATTCTTTGCACATGAAAAGCATAGAATGGATTTTTGTCTATGAACCATAGCTATTGTAATCTATACAAGATAAATGGAGGCAAAGATGAGCAAATGGACTTTGGGACACTTGAAAGCAATGACCGGCGCAACTCATTGTGGACTGCATGTCTATGTATATGCTAAGGGATGACGCAAGTAGACAGGCCACCCCATATTAAAAGCTTAAAGTTTATTTGCATGAGTCTTGTCTACGGAAGGAAAAGCACCTAGAAATAAAGCAGAAGAAGCCCAAATCTTTTAAGGTGTACAAAGCAAATCCACTGGCACGAGTACTAAGAAATCTTTTAAGGAATATTGATGCACATTCTCTTATATTGCTGGGTTTGTTTGAAAACTTTAGGTGCTCTTTACAAGTTAAATTGTGCTATGAATTTATATGACCTAAATTTATGCACCTTGTGATATACTAAAGAATGCTTTCATCATTTTTATTCTCTTTCTGAAAATGAAACAGGGAGAGTAATGGAAAATAAGAACTTTTTAGGAGAAGAAAATCAGAAACTGGATTCTTCCTCTCTCTCTGATAAAGATTCAAAATACAGGTTAACATACATTGCTCAATGGAAAAGCTAGAAAAATTTGAAGTTCTAATTTATGCAACTTGTTTTCCAGAACAATGGTTTGTAGAACCCAAAACCCACGCACACGAATTTTGGAAGACGGGAAGAACAAAAACGTTGCTGCAACCACACAACGTTGATGGATTTTTTTATTTTTTTTTTTTATATCAAAGTCCTCTACTGGCATACATGATGGAAACACCAAGACTTTAACTAAAACTAGACTAACTCAAGACTCATTGTTTAAACCAAACAAATAAACTAAGAGTCCAAACAAAAATAAACTGAGACTCAATCCCATGTAGATAGGGCTGGTGTTGGTCATTCAATACTCCCCCTCAATGCCAGCACTTCATCTCTTTACTACACCGAGTTGACGACAATGATCTTCAACTTTGTTGCCACACAAGCTCTTGGTAAACAAGTCTGCAGCTTGGTCTTCTGTTCGAACATATTTCAATTCAACCTCCCCCTACAGCACCTTTTCTCTTATGAAGTGATAATGAACCTCCACATGCTTTGTCCTAGCATGAAAAACTGATTTTCTGCCAGCTTTATTGTAGACAGATTGTCACAATGTAAGAGAACTCCACCTTCTTTCAACTGAAACAGATCTTTCAGCAATTGCCTTAGCCAGGCAATTTCTTGAGATGCCATTGCAGCAGCTCGGTATTCAGCTTCTGTGGTTGACAAAGAGACAATGGGCTGTCTCTTACTGCACCATGAAACTGCTCCAGATCCAAGCTTAAACACATACCCAGTAGTTGACCGCCGAGTATCAAGATCACCTGCATAGTCAGCATCACAATAACCTTCCAATTTGCAACTGCTGTTCTTTGTGTACATGATGCCATGACCGAGCGTTCCTTTCACGTACCTCAAGATTCGCCGAGCTGCTTCCAGATGAAGGTTCGTTGGATTGTGCATGAATCGGCTCATCACCCCAACAGCAAATAAATATCCGGCCTAGTAACACTGAGGTAAATAAGACTGCCCATCAGTTGCTGATACATAGTGATATTTGTCAGATTTTTGCCTTCCTGAAAGTAGATTTTCGCATTAGGTTCCATTGGTGTTGTGCTCGGTTTGCAACTGAGCATCCCAAATTTCTTCAATAAATCCTCGGAGTACTCCTTTGATGTAGAAATAGCCCTTCATCAGAGTGATCAACTTCTAAACCCAAGAAACGCTTCAGTCGTCCTAGTTCTTTCATCTAAAACGGATCGACAGGTTTTTCTTGGTTCAAATAATTTCCTCCTCAAAATCTCCGGTGATAATTAGATCATCCACATACACTAATACGGCAGCTATTTTTCCTTCACTAGCTTTAACAAACAGGCTTGAGTCTGCAGAAGTTACCTGGTATCCAGAGTGAATAAGAAATTCAGCAATCTTCCCGTACCAGGCCCTCGGCGCCTGCTTTAAACCATAGAGTGCCTTCCGAAGTTTGCACACATATTCAGGGTGCTCAGAACTCTGAAATCCCAGCGGTTGTTCCATGCAAATTTTCCGGTCTAACTCTCCATGTAAGAAAGCATTTCTTACATCTATTTGCCATAAATTCCACCCTCTGCTTGCTGCCAAAGCCAGGAGAACTCTCACTGTTGTGAGCTTTGCAACAGGACTAAAGGTCTCATCATAATCTAACCCGTACTGTTGGGAGAACCCTCGAACTACAAGACGAGCTTTGTATCTCTCAATCGATCCATCAGCACGGTGCTTGATTTTGTACACCCACTTGCATGAGATGGGCATCACATCCTTTGGCTTGGCCATCAGCTCCCAGGTCTGATTTCGGTCAAGTGCAGCAATCTCTTCCTTCATTGCGTTGAACCATTCCGAGTGCTGTGAAGCCTCTTCAAATGTCTCTGGTTCCCTTGTATCCAGATCCTCTACTAATGCAGCATTAGCATATTTAGGATTTGTTTTTCTAATCCTGGTTGATCTTCTAAGTGCAGTCGGCATATCTTGCTGTAATGGCTCGTCCTCCTCTTCTACTCTCTGAAAACACCTGTCTGCCATGGATGTTGAACAGCTCTTTCCTCGCCATTACCGCTGCTTTCTGCAACTTCAAATTGCTATGAACTAAGCTGAACATGTGAGGGTTCCAGATCTTCTTTGTAGACATCCGAACTTGGCAGTTCCTTCTTGTCCGCAGACCACCATGAAGATGCCTCATCAAATACCACGTTCCGCGATGTGTAGCATCTTCCTGTAACTGGATCACAGCATTGCCACCCTTTTCTTTGACTATCATAACCTACAAAAATACATCTGACAGCCTTCTTCTCCATTTTGCTGCGTAGATGGTCAGGTACAAACACATAGCACACAGATCCAAAACGCGAAAATGTCCTACTGCAGGTTTTAATTTCATAATTTTCAAAGGGTGAAAGAAAGGATAACCTTTTTTGAGGCAACTGGTTGATCACAAAGACTGTTGTCTTCATTGCTTCAGCCCAAAATCGACTCGGTACATTCTTCGCATGAAGCAAGCTTCGACAGATTTCAACTAGATGCCTGTTCTTCCTTTCTGATACGCCATTTTGTTGTGGAGTATTAGTGCAAGTGAACTGATGGCGAATTCTGCACTTCTGAAGAAAATCCAAGAACTCCTTTGAGGTGTACTCTCCCCCGTTATCTGTCCGTAAACAGTGGACAGTTCTTCCAGTTTTTGCTTCTGCAGTTTTCTTGAACTCTCAAAATTTGAGAAGGTTTCAGACTTCTGCTTCATGCAATAAATCCAAACATACCTCGAGAAGTCATCAATAAAGGTCACCAAGTATTTCATTCCACTGATGGAAGCCTGCTTGACTGGTCCAAACACATCCGAATGAATCAGTTGTAGGGGCTCCTTTGCTTGAAAATTGGACACCTCATAAGGCAGCTGATGTGCTTTTCCATATTGGCATCCAGCACAAACCGTATCAGTCCTTACTTCAAGCTATGGAAGGCCCCTCAACATCGCCTTCTTCATCATCACATTGAGCTTGGAGTAGCTGACATGTCCCAATCGCATATGCCAAAGATCAACTGTTTCATTTTTCCGGGTTTTGTCTACATAGGCGGTTTGGGCAGACATCACATAAACTGAATCCAATTTCCGCCCCTTCATCACTGGTTCTTGGACAATCTGAAGATCCCGATAAACCTTGACATCTTGTGGGCCAAACACAACAACATGGCCAGAAGATGTCAACTATGCCACAGAGAGAAGATTCTTTTTCATCCCTGGAACATGGTAGACATTATGGAGCGGCACCTCACTATTATTGCAAGGAAGAGCAACTGCTGTATTACCAGTGTGAGCAATCGGTAGCTTTGAATTATTTGCTGTCACCACCACCCGGCTTCCCTTATATTCAGACAGATTCTGTAGCTTCTTATGGTCACCGGTCATGTGATTTGAACACCCTGAATCAACAATCCAGTCATTTTCATAATCAACTTCGGTGACAGTTGTTACCGTGAAGGCTTGCTCAACCTCGGTTGTAGCGAAAAGTGCCTCAGTATCCCATTCATCTTTGATTTTTGAGGTTGCAACATTGCTTTCTACCTCCTTCTTCTTGAACCAGCAATCCTTTGCCATATGACCTTTCTTCTTGCAATTGTAGCATTTTCCTTCAAACCTTTTACCATTGCCAGAGTTTCTTGATCTGCCCCCTGCATAAGAGTTCCCTTCACCCTGATGATTCTCCACCTCATCATCCTTCTTCTTAGATCCTTTAACAACATGCTGCTTAGAGTTCTTCTTACCTCTATTGGCATAGAGTGCCTCTTCTTCACCTTTTAACGAGACTCCTCCCATCTGCTTGGCTAAGGCTTCTTGGCCGGCTAACAGATTTTCAAACTCCACAAGCGATGGCTGATTTTGCCATCCCTGTATAGCAGCAACAAAGCTCCTAAATTCAGGCTTCAAACCGTGGATGATGATTCGCTTCATCCTGGTATCGCCAATTGGAGCTTCTGGATCCAACTCGGAAATCTCTCGACACAAGGATTTCACCTTGTGGAAATACTGGGCGATCGTCTGATCTCGCTGCGCCACCGACAGTAGTTCGCTCTCCAGAAGTTGAAGCCTGGTATCATTCTTCTTGGAGAACAATGCAACAAGAGTATTCCAAGCTTCGTTGGGGGTCTTCAACTCACGGATATGGTCCAGCACGTCTTCTTCGACCGTCGTCTTCAGGACAAACATCGCCTTGCCCGCCTTGATCTTCCACTTCCGCAGCGTCCCGTTCGTATCTTCATCAGGTTGCCGTGTTTCATTGCCGTTTACAACCTCCCACAAATCCTGACCTTGCATATACGAAATCATGCAGGTTGACCAGGAGTTGTAGTTCTGATTGTTGAGCTTCTTGATGCCACCAACAACATGAAGATCAGCCATGATCGCTGGTTATGGAATTCCTTTGATCTTCTCCGCTGCACACGGTCTTCCTCTCACGTTCTCCAAGGCTCTCCAAACAATAGCAAGGTTTGGAGACGGACGCACGGTGGACCACGGGCACCACCGGCTCTGATACCAAGATTGTAGAACCCAAAACCCACGCACATGAATTTTGGAAGACGGGAAGAACAAAAAACGTTGCTGCAACCACACAACGTTGATGGGTTTTTTTTATTTTTTTTATATCAAAGTCCTCTACTGGCATACATGATGGAAACACCAAGACTTTAACTAAAACTAGACTAACTCAAGACTCATTGTTTAAACCAAATAAATAAACTAAGAGTCCAAACAAAAATAAACTCTGAGACTCAATCCCACGTAGATAGGGCTGGTGTTGGTCATTCATGGTTGGCAACATACACGTATGAAATTTGAAGGGGATGATTTCTTCGTGACAAGACCAAGGCCCGCATAAGAAGCAAAGAATATTGCTCATCAAATCATGACAAATAATAATTATTGTATTTTTTTAGCATGTGTATAATTATTAGAAATTAAGTGTTTTGTGTAATAATTAAAGTTTGTGCACCATTGAGAAGCTAAAGGTCAGATTCGAGTAATGACTTAGGGTCTATGGGGAATAAATGTGCCGATGATCAAATGTCCTTATAACATCTACTAAAACAAAACATACTATTTTACATTCTCAATATTAAATCATCATGAAAATGTTTTAGACCTGCAGTAACAAAATCATCAAATATTTATATATGAGGATATTTAGAACATAATTAAACATATAATTTAACAAAGTGATAATTTTCACCGATATCTTTTTTGCCATCAACCATGCAATGCTTTTAGATCCTCTGGTACGTGCCATTTTTAGCATTGATTGGATTTTTCTATTTATCTCACTTCATTTCTAACATTGTATAGAAATATTAAAAGAAAAGCTTATACATAAAATTGTTGGAGAAGAAATATAGAAGTAAAAATAATTGCTCCAGAAATGAATAATATTTTTAGTTTAAAATATTACCTTCATTTTTTTTGAAAACCAATGATTGGCAAGGGTAGTCCATTGATCCCTCATTATGCGATCAGGTTTCTTACTTAAGACATCATCTTCATTCCTACAACCTTTAAAATACTTAGCTTTCAACTCACACTTATAATCTTTCATTTTTTTTTTCAAAGATTGTAATACCTATTTCTCACCATGATGAGGGAATGAAAATTTTGTCTACAAGATGTATATAGCAATAAATTATAAATTTACTCTTAATTAAGTAAAACTTAAATTGATAATAGATGTCTGTTACCTTAATAAACTCTAATAATGGTTTTTGCCTTTCTTAAAAATATTCTCCAATCTAGGATATGAACAAAAGCTAAATCAAGATTCCTTCCTATAATATCCAAAAAGCTTGCAAGAACTCGTCCTCCTATTCCAATGGACTGACCATGTTTGTTAAATTGCACAACGATCCGTTCTTGTTCTGATTGACTCCAAATGTCAGCTAGCAGAGTAGGTCCTCATGTACTTCTTTACTCTAAAAAATTATAAAATTCAACAAAATAAAGAAACAATTATATTACAATAAAAAACATGCAAATCAAATGGTAACTATAATACATAACAACAACCCATTTTCACCTGATGTATCAGTTGGCTCTCCTTCTAAATCCCTAATTGATTTCCATGATTGGGATCTGCATGGATTGAAGCATAACTATTAGGTTGTCGAAGATTATGTTGGTTCTGAGATGAATGCTTAATTATGACCTTCCTCAACCTTTTTCTTGCCATGATAATATATATACAATCTATAATAGATATGATCTCAAACAATAGTGTATATTGTAAAATAAATTATTTTATACATTAAAAATGAAGTCAAAAAATTCAACAAGCATACAATTTAAATATGAAGCCAAATTTTGTAATCATTATGAATGCATATTCATTTGAAATTAGCAACAAAAATAACAATTTATACCAAATCATGAATTAATCCATCAATTATCACAACAAGATGGTCAGCTCATCTCTTATTAATAATGGTTCCCTCAACATCACTTCTCACCCAACTAATGTTATCATTTTCTATCACAACAGTATGTATTAAACTAACAAAAGATTGAGAATAATTCTCCATGCCTATTTCGGTGTCATTGTTAGTAGACTCGTGTATCAATACCATCTCTTGGTTTTATTGGCATAAGAACAAAACTACTCTCAATCTTTAGAGTCTTGGACAAATATCGCTTGTTGAGCTTGGGAGGCAAATACAAATGGTTCATCACTCAAATGTTCACTGGTATGGTGAGAAAAAATAATGAGTAAAACCCTAGTGCATCTTGCTTTAATCCTCTGCCTAGAGTTACATTAATCAATCACATTTAAACAAACCAACTTTAAATCCATCATAATAATTCAATTCCAAATATTGTTAATAAAATAATAGATAATATCTCCCAGTATAGGCCTTGCATCACTAATACTTGCATTACTCAGTGTCTTCACTGTAACCATGACTCCACTATTTTGAGTATTCATATCCCTCTTATATTCTTTTGTTCAAAACTTGTAGCCGTTATTGACATCAAAAGCATGAAATCTTGTTACATTATAATTTGAACCATTGGCAAGTGATCTAACTTCATCCATAATTTGTCCATTAGATGCACTATCAGTTCATTAATAAAAAAGAAGGGATCAATCAATTTTATTCCATATACAAAATACCATTAACGAAATACTCGTAATTTATAGAAATATGTTTGATTATTTCTTATAATCAAAACATGAGATTTTCATTGTATAGACGATCTATCTCATGTTGTGCTAAGCGATGTCACTGATTTTACCTATTGATTATACTAATGAGCTCCCTGCATAGATAAAAATATAGACATTTTTCTATCTAATACACTTCTAATAAGTACATTAAATATATCTATGAAAGAATCAATTTATAAATTAATTATATTTATTCTTTAAGAATTGATGTTTTTATTTATCTTTTGCAGGAAAGATAATCACCAATACAAAGAGCATGATTTGCAGGTTAAAAGGAAGAAAATTAAAAGCAAATTAGATTTAAAATGGATCATGAATGAAGAGCATGATTTGCAGGTTAAAAGGAAGAAAATTAAAAGCAAATTAGATTTTATTTATCTTTTGCAGGAAAGATAATCACCAATACAAAGAGCATGATTTGCAGGTTAAAAGGAAGAAAATTAAAAGCAAATTAGATTTAAAATGGATCATGAATGAAGATCCAAAGACAAGCTCAAATTCAAGCCCAAGATGGATCTAAAATTGGCCTGAAAATCATCCAAAATTGGCCCAATACCCTTTTTAAAGTAGCCGATCCATTATGGATCGGCCGCTCAGTCTATACAAGCCATCGTGTAGTTCACGGAATAGTGGCCGTGAAGTCTTTTATTGTGGCTCGCATAGACTTCGGTTGGGAGGCTGCCTCTTGCATGCAATCGAGTGGTTAGGAATGGTTTTAGGAATGATCCAATAGTCCAAATGACTCTCAGTTGCTGAGAAGTCTTGGACTATTTTGGGCACAATCCAATGACTTCAGTGCAATTTAAGGCTTGATCCAATAGCCATGAGCGACTTCCACTTGATTTAAAGCGGTGATGAAGCATGATCGGTGAGTTTTTGGGCATTCAATCTCCATCCAATGGCCAGAAGAAGTCAGGCGGTCAAATATGAATTGGAATGGAATTTTAAAGCCTATTTCTATTGGAATTTGGTCCTACTCATGGGCAAGCATCCCTCTTTCCCCCTATTTCTTATTTCACTTCCATCCAACCATCAATCCTTAAGAAAAATAAATCCTAGCCCTTCATCTATCCCTTTTCTTTAGTACCACAACTGAAAATCATGAAAACCTCCTTGCTCACACCTATAAAAAAGGCTCCCATATCTTCACTTTGGAAATCAAGCATCAACCCTTGGAATCCTTCTAAAGCCTTGCATAGGGAGAGAGGAAGGGATCAACCCATAAGCTTCAAGTGCAATAGTATCAGGAGGGGAGAGAAGATCTTGTAATGAAGCAGAGCGGTTTTATTATTCTAAAATCTCTTTGTATTTCTTTTATTTTATTCAACAAAACAAAGATTATGCCTTTGCCTTTCAAAGTGTCATAAGTTCTTTTATTTGTTTTTATTTAGCAATAAAGATTATGCCTTTGCCTTTTAAAGTGTCATGACTTCTTTATTTGCTTTCATTTATGCTTACATGTTAGATTAAGAATAAGGATAACTTCTATTTTCTGGAGACATGCAATAATCTATAGGTATGGAGCATGCAAGAAAAGACAAGTATTTTTCTCAGATTAATTATAATTATTTTTTAAAAAAATACAACTCTGTCTAGTTCAAGATCAACACATAACCCCCAGGATACTTATTTTTTATGGGATCCAACTTTTAAAATAGTTTACTTTGTGTTTATTTTTTCTTTTTAAACAAATATTCTCTTTTTATTTCTTTTGCAACACAACTCAGTCCTAGGTCCCTGAGGATATGATCCTAATTATTCTAGCTATATAATTTAAGTTGGTTATTATTTTTGATTGTCTACAATAGCGATCAAATTTTTGCACCATTACCGAGGATCATTGACAAGGTTGTGATTTAAAAGTTACAAAATCAAAAAATATTTTTATTGCTATCTAATTTCTTATTTTGTTTCATATTTAGTTACTTTTTAATTTACTACTTTGATTCACAACTTTTATTTCTATCTTATATTACTTTTTATGTATAATAAATTTACTATTTTTTAGTTAGATTACTTTATTTGCATGGTTAAGTAATTATATTTTGTATAAATAATTTACTATATATAATTAGTGAGTGCCTGCTTTCATAATAGATTAGATTTCTCACCTTTTATTTAGATTACGTACTTACCTTTTATTCTTAACTTTATTTACTTTTTTTAGATTCTCTCATAATATTTAACTAATATAACATAACTAGAATTTAAAATATATATAATAACATTCTTGGATACCATATTTCTTTGTTTTGAATCTTGACATAGTTGATTTAAGGGCACTTAACCTAATTAAACAAGATAAGGTAGGAATTTGATGACCTTTTCTAGGTTAACAGATCACCACCCTATATATTGTATTGACGTAAGCCTTTAATCTAAAATTAATTAGATGTTGACCCTTAAGGACTTTTGAGCTCACTAGGATAAGTGACCCTAAGAGTTGGACTAAGTTAGGGTTTATAAGTTAACTGGTGTCTAGTTAATTGGTTTAGGAACAAGATCCCAAAGGAAGGTAGTTCTCTAATTGGTTCTGTTTACTAACCTGGTCAATTTAATTAATGTCTAAAGAAAGCAACTAAGCACCCCCACCAATCTTATATTTACTTGGTCAGTTATGTTGGTTAGTTTTTGACTTGGAGGGCTCAAAGGCAACCTTAACAGTTAGGAGCCGTCAAGATCTAGGTTAGTCCTAGGATAGAGAGTTCAATTTATGCTAACTTGATTGTAATTAATATCAAATTTTAACTAATTCGTCTCTCTCTTTGCTTTAGGACTCCTTAAGTTCTTATCTTTAGAACTCTTTTCTCTCTTTCTTCTTTTTCCCTCTCCTCTTTTAAGAAAAAAATATTAGAAGAGGATTACTCTAATATATGATCCTTGATTGTACATCCAAATAATCAAAATAATCCAACAAAATATATTAGTGTAGGAACATGGATCTTTACAATAGAGGGGATGAGATATCCCGTAAATAGATGTAGTGGATGAGCTGTCCCATAAATTAGATTACCCCTACTAGCTTTTAGACACTCTTCCTCTTTATCTTTTCTTCCTGCATAATAAATTTGTCCAATATGTTCAAAACCCACTCACTTTATGAATGAATGCCCAGCTACAGACCAATTTTTTGAGTTTATGTATGAATAAGTCTATCAAGATCAAACCCTAATGGCCTATAGACTAGGAAATAACCCATAATTTAATAGCTATAATTTAGGCTAAAGAGCTCAACTAGATTTTTCATGAAAATTACACCCACTAGTTATCTTGGTAATAGATGGATCTATATTCATAGATACACCCTACTATGATATGCCCTATCTATTGTATCTACCTCCTCAATAGATCAATCCAATTGACGATAGGTTTACTCAACTTCAATAACTAATTATGACCCATAGCAATCGATCACTAAGCTAGAGACTCAAATATGTCAACTAGTGATTACATTCAATAGGGAGGAGGAAGGAGAGTTGCCTGGTCAGCCTAAGAGTAACCTAAAAGGACATACCAAGTGAAAAGTTTTAATGACCCTCTAATTTTTTTTGAATAATCAACTACAACTTTCTTGAATAAATTAGTCATAGAACAACCCTACAGAACCAAAAAGACCAATATAGATAATTTGATCGAGCTAAAAATATATAGAAATAAATCAGACTAGTAGGATGAACTAATTCCATCATCACCCTACTTATCTATGGTCCCATTCCAAGTACCTTAAATCATCCATTCTTTTAATGGAAAGAGAGGATAAATAGATAAAATGATGACATTAGTTAAGACTTTCCAAGAACCATGAAGGATGAATACAATAAAAGAAGCCGCCCCCACAAGTCTTCCCCAAGATTCGTTATATCCCTATCTGTCTCATTTCTAGGTGGGCGATTTTAATATAGACGGGTATGCCATAGAAGTGCAAATACTCTACTTTGAAACCATTCTACTTTAGATCAAAAAATATGAGCCATCACCTAGTCCACTAATAGCTCCATTATTAAAATTACTTCTATTAGAGCTAAAGCCACTTCCTGACACACCTACTAACATCCTACCAGTAATTCGTAACCAGAAAGCCCAACTTAAAGGTGTTCTAAAAGGAAATAAACAAGCTATCTGGTAGAATATTGTTGATATGAAGGTAATGATTTTGAGATTTTATGATTGATTTCTCTATTTTTAGTACTACTTTCGAGGATTGTCTCCAAAATCTTCTTATGATGCTAAATCAATGCATGAAGATAGTTTTAATGTTAATATAAAAAAAGTACCATGCTATAGATTGGGAAGGGATGATGCTAATATGCATCATACTTGAGAAATAGATTTGGATAAATCAAGCTATAGTTGAAGAAATTTTCAAACTATCATCCCCAATCTCAGCCCAACAAATACAAACCCTTCATGGTTATCATAAAAATTATAATAATATTTTAAATATTGGTATAGTATGCTTGCTTAGTACACTTTATTCATGTAGGCTAATTGGTGTGCATCGTAATGCACCGATAATAATACCTTATTTTTACTATTCTTACATAGAGTAGCATGAGTAAGGATCAAATCCACTGAGACTTTAAGCAATTATTTTAACAATAATTTTAAAGAACAATAATAGCAAAAAAATTAAAACTATCGAACTAAAATAAGCAAATAATATGTTAAGGATTCAAGTGAAGGAGAAAAGTCTCAGGATTTTAATGGGTTACTTGGCAGACAACTGGTACTCTCTTTCTATGTGACTTCTCTACATATCACATATCAAGATATAATTTGTTTGAGAAGATCATGACCCGTACTTGTTAGATTATGGCCTGTTCCCCTGAACTGATTAGTCAAGATAAGATATATATAAAGTAAAAGAATTCATATTTTAAAAATAATCTATTCTAAAAGTATGTATTGGATCCATAGAGCATAATTCATCTCAAAAATATAGATCATTCATGTAAAATAGATAACAATTAGAACCATAATTTTTATTTCATAAAGAAAGAGTACAAATAAAAATAAATAAAAATAAACACTACCTACTCAAGTACTATAGTAAAATCTCGAGGATCTAGAAATCTAGCCTTCTATGGATGAACTCCCCATTAATATCTTCATGCAAAATTGGGGTGACAGTAGATCAAAAGATGGAGCAGCAGAAGTGGAGAGGTGGAAGCCAGGCAAAGATTTGGGAAGATGGGTAGCAGCGATGGAAGCCGGACAGAGATCTCTAGATGGGAAGTCGGAAGGGGAGGAGAAATGGAAGGAGGATATCAAAAGAAGAATCAAATACTCCCCTCTCTAGCTATGCAATGCTTTTTTTAAATGCAGAGGAGAGCACGTTGGACTGCGTTGGTTTCCATCACAATCCATCCCAACAATCTTTGATTTTGTATGATTTATCAGCTGAACCATCGCACATCCACGTTTGTTGTTCTGTTCCAACTATTTCATTTTTTTCAAAAATTAAACTCTGGCTTATCTTTCCTTGCCGAACAACCCAAAGTCCATAAAAATCAGTCGACTAGTTTCTTGCTTTGACCATTCCTTCCTCGTTTAGACATCATTAACCCAACTCTTGATAGCTTGATGGGCTTATAAGGAAAAATAGCGGGAACGAATGGTGACAGTGATGGAAAGGTGGTGAGGACACCAGAGCTAGGAAAAGATGTCAGAACCCTCCAAGCTCGTTGTGGATCATCAATGAGTAGTTATTTTATCTTAATTTCAGCTTGAGTCCTGTAAATAATATTAGTTTGCTTTGTTTTGTGAATTGGTCAAGTTAAGTCTTGTAATTAGTGTTTGAAATAGTCAAGGGGGGTTCAAGTCTAATTGTTAGCCAAGGTCAGGCCCAGTTGTTGAAGCTATGTCACTATGCCATGTCATTGTGCCACATCACCATGTCATAGGGCCTTGTTAACAGGCACTTGGAGTAGTGTGCCATGCCATATCACCATGGTAGATCAATTCCATGACAAAAGAAGGTTGTCCAAAATTTTCACCAGACATCTAGACATCCGGACATCTAGACATCGAGACATTGGAAATTGGGACATCGAGACAATGGAACAATTTTAAGTTCATCTTTATCCAAAAGAGGTTCCATCCAACTCTCTTCTCATCGTCCATTTGAAAATCCAAGAAGATGCCATTAAGAGAAGTAAAGCAGAAGGATTCTACTTCTCATCTAGTGCCCCTTCATTCTCAAATTGTTGCCCACTCCAAGATGGACGCCCACCCAAGGAATCATTCAAATTTAAATGGGAGAAGAGTCTAAGGATAAGTGGAGGTTCATCTAAATTTTAAAGGAGTTCAAGTTCTCATGGAATCCATTCAACATTTAAAGAGAAGTTTTATTATCTTGCCTACCATTCAAATTTGAAACCAGGAAGGGGTTCACGCCAAGGATGGATTAGCACTAATTGAGAAGAAATTAAGGCACCATCTCATCTCATTTTGTTGCCACAGTTCTTCTTAAAGTCGTGGAAAGCCTCATTCACAGCCCAAGCCATGCAGAAGTCCAATTACAAGGGGGGTCTACTCAATTTAAATTATAAAGAGTCTTCATCAAGGTCAAGAAGGAGAGTAGAGTCCAATATAATCTCTAAATTATCATGTATTCAAAAGAATTCTATGTTACCATACTACCTTGTATGGAGGGTCTATAAATACCATTCCAATCTACCCCTTGTATCAAACTTATGATTAATTAATGAAACTCTGCTAGTTTCCTTTCTCCAATTGTTGGGTAAGCGTTGAGAGTGCAATTGCTGGTTAAGCAATTGTAGTGTATGAGTGCTTTGCTGGTTAAGCATTGCATTAGTGTGTGTGGAGTATTGAAGTCTGAGTTATCTCCTGAGTCCAAGATCTAGAAGCCCAGTGCCACCATCTTTAGCATCTAGTCCAAATCCAGAACCAAGCTGTCCATCCTTCTTTACCTCTCTCATTTTAGAATTCCACTTCATTTCCATCGTTCTAATCATAATTCTTTTGCAGGATCCCTAGTGTCTCGATCAGAAGAGGAGGTTTTCCTTGCCATCCAACCATTAATGGAAAGATCTACTCCAAAGGAACTGAAGTTTACAATCCTACCGCTAGATTATGAGAGTTGAATCCAGATATGTTGAAACGGAGGAGAGAAAAGCATTATTGGTAAGTAACCATCCAAATCTCATTAGATCTGGTTAATTGAAGTCAGGACGACCTTGTTTCAGTGGTTTCTCAATCATCGGATCTAGGGTTCTTTATGTGATTGCATGCTGATTGTATTGTGGGTAGTTAGTAGAGGTTTAGTCTAATTTTTATTAAATTGATTTAATAGTTTATTTGAGTTAGCTGCCATTGCTCATCAAAAATTAAATTTTAATTATTATAATTAGTTTTTGCATCCATCCCGCATCAACTTTGGTATCAAAGCTTCTTGCATCCCGCATTAAAAGGGTGCCCAATAACTTGGTGGTATAGATGAAGCCAAGCAATAGGGAGAAGAATGGAGGAAGCCTCAAGCAATGGTGGTGCTATTCTCAGGCTTCCTCTCAAGCTGGCAACAGGATGAAAGAGGAAGCCGACGATGTCTTTGGTGTTGATGGTAGCAAATGATGATGGTTGAAGGTTGATAGCAAATCAAAACCAGGGAGGAGCAATGGTGTGAATGGCAATAGGGATAGTAGCATAGGAGGACTGTCATGATGGTAACTATGAGCTTAGAAGTCGGTGGCCATGGTAGAGGAGAAGAGAAGAAAATTGGTGATGAGCGTTAGTTTGGGCTGGGCTCAGGGATGGCCGAGCTTTTCTTCGATAGAGGTGGAGGGAAACTAGCAGTGGCTCTAGCACCTAGAATAAAGGAACAATGGGAGAGGACGGTGATGGTGGTGTGGTAGCTATGGGCATCTTGCAGCGATGATATCTCGATGGATCACGTGGAGGAGATGATGGGGTTGACGCCCGATGGCGATCGTGAGCTTGGACATCGACTGGTGGAAGGAGATGATGGTGTTGGCGAATTAGGGGAGAATGGTGGCATAACAGAGAATGATCTTGGTTGATGCATGGCAACGCTTCCAACAGTGGTGGGGAGGTTCTCCAACTGGAGAGGGAAGAGGAGGCGATGATTTTGGTGGCCGAATAGCGAGCGGTGGCTTAGAATCCTCCACGGTCCATGGCTCAGAGTCATGGACCTGAATCCATGGCTTCTCATGAACCATAAGAGCTCTAGTAAACCAAGTGACCAGTCCATGGTAGACCGGTTGCTTTAAAATTCATACAATCATGAATTAATTCTTTGAAATTCAATTTTGAGCATGTTTTAAGTTTGATTAGCTTCAAACTTATTTGTTTGATCCCATAAATCGAGCTCTTCACATTGACGATATTCTTTCCTACAAAAAATATATAAAAATATTAATTTTAAATAAATAAAGTTAAATTAGTTATTAAATTAATACTTATAATGTAATTATCAGAAACCATATCTAATAACTAAATTTCTAGAAAAATCGGGCCTAACATGCAAAATAAATGAAATGTTAGAGCAGAGACATCTGAACTCTTCTCTAATTTCAAAAAACTGGATCAAAAAACATAAATATCCATATGTATTTCTACAACAATCGAGCCAGCATGGAAAAATTAATGAAAAACCATAGTAGATCTAGAAAAGTAAAACTGAGATGATATAGATCTCACATTTGTCGATGGATTTGAAGCAATCATATTCCTCCTTGGCTTCTTCTCAATCCAAAAGTGCAAGTGGTAGTGAATCTCAGCTGGGCCACCCAGACCCGAGGTGGGTTCTAGCTCAGAGAGATCGGGATCCGGGCCATCGGCTTCTCAGAGTTGAGGGAGATTTGGGGGTGGTCCTTATGGTCGAGATCGAAGGAGGAGATGGACAGGCAGGAGGAGATGGACACCGACTCGGAGTCCATCTCCTGGAGCAGCGGAAGGCTCAAGGATGAGTCCACTAATGGAGATCTAGGGTTCTAATGGAGTACTAAATGCTTCAGAGATTGGGGTTCTAGTTCTTTGAAGCGGCAATGGCGAGGAGCAATGGAATAGTGGAGTAGTGGGGTTGGCCGGCCTTTCTTATAGGGAGATAGGGATAGGACGGGGGGAGGGGAGGACAAGGAGGACTCCTGGTGGTGGCATGGGTGTCATGATGACTTGCATCCAGGAAAAGATGGTGAGGGAGATGGTGGAGCCAGAGGAAAGGGATAAGACTATCGATAACACTGCCATCGAGTCGATCTAGCCACCACCATAGAGCAAGGGCATGGAATTGGAGAACGAAGAGTTGGAGAAGGAAAAGGGTGAGGAAACCCTTTCTCATGTTGCAGGATGTAGGGATGGCAACAAAATTCAAACTAATGAGTACCCAACTCGGCTCGACTCGATTGGGTCGGATAGTCAATGCTTTGATTGGATTTGGGCTGGGTTTAGGTAAAACCCGAATGCTTAAGTTTGGATTTGGACCGGGATTGGATAGATATGCACCCGACCTAAACCTGACCTGAATTATTTTAATATTTTAATATATATGTCACGTTCCGAATCCAGCACCAGAATCGGCTACGCAATCGGCTGCACAAATCCTAGGTTTTATCCTAGAGATCATGCAAGGTCTAAGTACACAAGAGTCACTTCCTCAAAAAAAATCTCATTCATCACCAAGCCCAAATATCTGCACAACTCTGTGGAAGAAGAAAGTAGGGTTGTGATCTTTATATATAGCCCAGTAAAGTCTCCAAACAGTCACCAATAATAATAATTATTTAAAAATAGCAAGGAGAGAAGAGTATATCATGTCATGCAACCAAACAACTCCATGTCATATGCGACAAACCTTTTGAAAAATCTTTTTCTTTCTCAATTTAACCATCTTTCTTCTTCTTTAGGGTTCCGGACTAACCACGGTCATGCTTCAGCCCATGACTGGCAATCTCATTGTCCATATCTGTGAAAGGCAATATTTGTCATGATTTATGCCTGTGACTGGCAATATCATTGTCCATGCCTATGAAAGATAATATTTATCACGATTTCGCCTATGACCGGCAAATCCATGCCTACGATAGGCAATATTTATCACGATTCTGCCTGTGACCAGTAAATCCATGCTTAGGATAGGCAATATTTGTCACGATTCCGCCTGTGACCAGCAAATCCATGCCTAGGATATACAATATTTATCACGATTATGCCTATGACCAGCAATCTCGATAATCACGATCCCGTGACATGGCTAGTCCAAATATCGTATTCTCTTAATTAACTCTTTATCTTTTCACATCATCATATCAAATCATACCATGATGTCAAACTAGGAAATCTCAAATCTATCAATGACCGGCATCACGGTCCAATTCATACAAATATCACTTTATTTGATAAAACATGGTATATAGGAATATAGCTAATAACAATAATAATCGTACTATCCAACGTAAAAAGTCAAACATTCCATGCAAAACAAATCATGCATGCCGATGCATATGCGCATGGATCAAACCATATCATAATAAACACACATATATAATTGATGAACAGGTCTAGAGATCCTTATCTCTTAAAATCAACTGTCTACCCCTGAATTAGTCGGTATCCAAACTTTGCATAACACCTTCCTGCTTAGAAGGCTGATTCCCTATAATAAAAATAATTTTTTATTTAATTCCTAAATTCCTAATTTCATGAATTTTGAGAAAATTCCTCGATTCTCACTTCTTCCTCTCTCCTCTTTCTCTTTCCTCTTTCTTTCTCTTCTTTCTCTCTCAACTATTCTCTCTCCTCATCTATTCTCTCTCTCCTCCCCTTATTTATTATTTTTTTCTTTTTTTCTTTTTTTTTTTCTTTTTTCTCTTCTTTCTTTCTTCTCTTATCTTCTCTCTCGATCCCCTCTCCCTTTTGCCTTCGGCTTAACTCAATCGAGACCCCCCCTCCATGGTGGCCGGCATCAGCCATGGGAAGGTTGCTGGGGAGGGCTCAACGGACCAGAGGTGGGTGGCGGCATGGCCACCAGCGGTCCACGGTCCCAAGACCAAATCGAAATAATCAAAAATAAGTCCATATTAAATCCTTCTAAAAATAAAAAAAAATACTCACCGGCCTCGACGAACTGTCGGATGCTCGCCGGAGAGGAAGGAGATGCATGGGAGGAGCCCGATGGGTTCTGTTCGACGGTGGTGAGGAGGATTTAAAGAAATATCGATGGCTTCCCACAACGTTCGGGAGACAAAACCACCCTGATCGGAGTTCTAATCCGTCCCAACCTCGACGCCGACAAACTCCCTCTCCCCTTATGACTCTTTCTTCGCGACATCCGGCGAGAACTCCGGCCGGATAAGGGAGATCAAATCCTCCCTTGTTCCGGACTCTGCCTTCCCCCCTTCATTTTTTTTTCTGTAACTGGGCTGAAGTCGGTTGGCTTACCGACTTTGGCCCAAATACTCGTGTTTCCCAATATATAATTAATATATATTTTATTAAATATATTTTATTTTGATTGAATATGAAACTAAGTGCTGTTGAACTAAAAATGTAGTTGAATTTTATTTGTTTATTATATGTATGATTTATAGAATGGTAGATGATTTTAAAGTTGACAAAAATAAAAAAAATATTTAATATGACTTAATTGGGTTTGGGCCGGGTAAACGTGAATTACCCAATACCCGATTGAGATGGGTTTGGATAAAAAAATTAGTCCCGATAGTATTTGGACTGGGTTTGGATAGTTTATTGGGTATTCGGATTTAGGTTTAGATAGTTAAAAACCCGACTCGAACCCGGTGCATTGCCATCCCTTGCAGGATGGTAGGTTTTTTTTTAAAAAATTATTTTGGTGATGGAAGGGACATGCACTTTGCATTTTTTTTTTAATGAGGTTTTTTTTAAAGATGAGCGCACCCTAATTTTTGGCGATGGAAGATTGGACGCACCTTTCTTGCCATTGATTATTTTGGGTGAAAGTCTAATTAAAATCCTAATTTCGATAAATATCTTAAATTAAAAAATTTTGCATTGATTGAGTTCTAAGTACAATTTTGTTTATATTATATGATTTATTTATTTTTTAATAGAATTCTAATTTTAAAACTTATCCACTATTTTTTCATAAGTACAAGACAAAATTTGAGTTTTTATATTTTTCAGAAATATAACTAAATTGATATCATTAAAAGGTTTATTCTAATATTTTATCATAAATAAAGGACAAAATTTGATTTTCTAATATTTTCAAAAATGTGACTAATCATTATCATGAAAAATAAAATTTCTTATACTATAATAATCCAAAAGTAAATAAATATAAAAGAACTAAAAGCACAAAACCATGCTCGTTGCATACACCTGACCAAAAATAATCCCAATACTCATCAAAATAATAGATTTTGACCCTGAAAATGATCTTGAATGGATAAATCCTACTCATATTGGTATAGAGATTGAAATAAGTGTTGGTTTAGACATTATAGACTACTTATTTGGATTTTTTTTTTATTTCTTATGGTATGTCTAGTCCAAGTAATCTTATACCAGAATTCCACATCATTAATTAAATAAGATTTTCTTTTATAATATAATATATCTATATTGAGCTTTATTTACATATGGTATAGGTTCTAATTATATGTATATTGAAATTTATTACCATAAGATTTGGGGTTAATTATAATTATAAATGAATCGAGCTGCCAACAAGATCGAAACTCAATTGATTAAGCTCAATTTATAAGTTAAATAGAGGTTGAATACTTTATATAAATAAATTAAACTCGAACATAATTCTAAAATTAGATCTGGACCCAATCTAATAGAAAATCGAGTCGAGGCAAGTTGGGTTCATAGCCAAAACTTTTGACCCAACGAGTGATTCAGGTCAAGTCTGGTCCCTGTATAATCCGACCCAAATCCTAAATAATTAAAATCTCGATCAGGTCTGGGTCAGGTCCAAATCAAATGCAGCCAATTATATTTTATTTAACCACGTAACCAACTACTATTAACCATACAAAATCAATAACAAACCGTATTACTCTTAAAATAAATTAGAATATAAAGATATTTTTAAATTTATCTTTATATTAAAGACATGGTCTATACAAGTCTTAAATTATAATTTAAGGACTCAAATAGGTTCGAGTTCTAATGGTTCGGGACAGGTCTGAATTCAATAAACTTAGATTCGATTTGAAAAATAGATTGAGTCCAATTTTAGAACCCGACATAGACCATGGGTCCTTAAATACAGGTTGGATCAGGTTTAAGTGGGTCATGTCAGGTCGAATTAGGGTCAACCCAATCCATTTATAACCTTATATATAAAGAACTTTACAAGTTTCGATCAGATAAGAGGCCAAGAGCAATTGGTATTCATATATAATAGTTTAAACAAGATAAATATATTATTAGTTAATTTAAAAATAGATTGATTAAAATAGTTATTAGACCATAAATTTAAAGTGGGCCATTTTAGGTACTTTATGGGAAAAGACCTTACCTTTAAGTTTTTTTTTCTGTTTTCCCCTTAGTTTTCTCTAATTTTTTTGAAGTATTTTTTTGATTTTTTTTAAAATTTATATTAAGTTTTTCTCTGTATCTTCTATCCTCAAGATCCTTAATCAGGGTTAGAGTGCAACTGAATAAAAACGTGGAGAGGCTAGATGGGAAAGTTGGAGTGGTTTAATTGAAAAGTCGAGTGGCCAAACATGAATGCTTAATTGAAGATAATTTTAAGTTATATTTATATCTAAGATTTTAATTAATATAAATATTTTTTTAATTAAAATATAATTAATATATGGTTGTGCCTTGGTGGCTAATGTAAGAAGTGAACTATTTAAGAAATTGAAGTTCAAATCTTTACAATTATATATTTATAAAAATTAAAATTAAAATTTTGTTTCTAAATTCAAACTTGTAATGCTAATTTCTTAACGGATAATTTGTATTAGAAATAAATATTAATTTCTTGATGAATAATCCATCAAAATATTTATTTTATATTTATTAAAATATTTTTGATCATGTTTTTATCAAGAGCAACATTCCAATATTTTAAAAATTATTAACACTAATTTCTTTATGGATAATCCATCCAAAAATTAATTTATATTTGTTAAAATATTTTTGACTATCTTTCCATTAGAAATAAAAAATTATTTTATATTTGTTAAAATATTTTTATTGCCTTTCTATCAGAAATAATTATTCAAATAATTTAAAAATTATTTACTCCAATTTCTTGATGGATAATCCATCGACGAGTTACTTTATATTTGTTAAAATATTTTTGGCAGCCTTTCTATTAGAAATAACCATTCTAACAATTTAAAAATTTTTAAAATTACATTTCTAATGGCAAATTCTGTCAGAAACATTACTAATAAATAATTTGTTACTAAATCCATTACAAATATTTTTAAAATAATTTTAATTTTAAAAAAAAGTTTAATAAATTTTTTAATGAAATTGGTTTCGGAAAATAATCCATCATTGCTAGTTTATGAATGACCTTTTCGAATTTCCTGAAATTATTTTATCTAAACTAAATTGACCCAAGTGTGTTTCTATTTTGCTTGAAGCAACCGAGCCAACCAAAACTCAATATAAACCTCAAACCATGTGTTACGTTTGCTCCCGTAAAACTGCTCCCATGCAACCCCCCGACCCACGCGCGACGCGTGGTGCGGGTGGGCGCGTGCGTGGGCTCGGCCCAGCCACTTGTGGCGCCCCCTTGGGGCATTTTCCCGGTTTCCTATGCGGTTTCCCTTTGGTTTCTCGTGGTGTACGCGCGGTCCACATGATTTCTCGCATTCTGGACCGTCCGATCAATCGATCGGATGGCTGAGATTAATCTGAGCTTGATTAGGCTTGATTTGAGGGTATCTTGCATGGATTTTGGTGCGATATGAGCCTTTGTTCTTTGATCTGACGGCTTGTGAGTGTTTTGAATTTTCTGTACTTGTTTTAGGTCTATTTTGGATGCCGTTTCAGATGGTTATTTAACCACAGAGAGCCTGCGGTCTTTGATACATAGATAGAGAGAGGTAGAGAGAGAAAAAATCCAAAGAAATTTTAGAGAGATTTCTTCTTCGATCCAGGCACCAGGAAAAGCTAGAGGCCTGGTATTTAGAATTTTTCTCGTGCTTCTTTCATCCTCTTTTGTTTATTTATTATGTCTCTTTGTTTTTAATCTGACATTTGTTATATGGATATTTGTGTTCCTTTTGTACCCAGATTTGGATCAGATTATAGTGGTTACTCCTTTCCTCTTGATGGACGTAGGCAATATTTTACCGAACCATGTAAATCTCGTCTTCTTTTGATTTGATATCTGTCTGTGTTGTGATTGGTTAATTGCCTAAGTGAGTAAATAGGAATTATTTGGAGGCCTAAACTGGTTTAATCCGCTGCGCACATCCCAACAATTGGTATCAGAGCACTGGGATGGCATCTGACGGGCAACCAAGTTCTTCTCCGGCTCCTGAGATGGTTATTTTTCATTCCACTACCTCTAGACATGAGGTAGCGATATTTGATGGCACAGGTAATTTTGCACTATGAAAGGTGAGAATGAGATATCTGTTTGTAAAGGAGGGCATTGCAACAGCTCTCAAAGGAATTGATGCAATTCCAGGTGTTACAGAGGCTGCAAAAGAGGAGATGAATGAGAGAGCACTTGGAACTCTATTTTTGGGATTGAGTGATAAAGTCCTCCGCAATGTAGTGGAACTTGATATAGCTAAAGGTGTATGAAAAAAATTGGATACTTTGTATATGGTAAAATCTCTCACTAATAGACTGTATTTGAGGGACAAGCTTCGCACATTTCGTATGGCGGAAGGGATCTCACTCAAGGATCACTTGGATGATTATAATAAGCTCCTGCTTGATTTGGCAAATATTGATGTTAATGTTGATGAGGAAGACAAGGCTTTGATCCTCATTTATTCTTTGCCTAAGTTCTATGAAAATATTACTACTACCATGCTCTATGGAAGAGAGACTATAAGTCTTAATGAGGTTGGAGCCACTTTGTTTTCCAATGAGCTTAGGTTGAAAGTACAGTTGGAGCATCAGGCTCCAAATCTAGCACAAGGACTTACTATCAGAGGTAGAGATGAGCAAAGAACAGTTGGACAAGGTAGAAACAAGTCCAAGACTAGATCAAAGTCTAGGTCTAAAAGACCTGGTGTTTGTCATTACTGCAAGAAGCCAGGTCACTGGAAAAATGAGTATAGACTTCTACAGTCCAAGAAAGAGAAGGAACAGAAAAATAAAGGAACCATCTCAGATTCGGCATCAGTAGCAGTTTCTTCTGTAGATCATAGCAGTGTTACAGATGATGCAGTATTTACAGCTGCATGCAGTATGAGTCAGCATGATACCTGAATCGTGGACTCTGGAGCATCTTTTCACATAACACCCCATAAAGAATGGTTCACTTCTTTTAGATCCTATGATAGAGGCCCTGTTCTTCTTGGGGATGACGCCATCTGTAAAGTGAAAGGAATTGGTACAGTTCAGATCAAATCTCATGCTAATATTGTGGTGACTTTGGATGATGTCAGATATGTTCCTCTATTGAAAAGAAATCTTCTCTGGGTATATGCTCTTGATATTGCCAGTTTTGAGGGTAGATGTGGTAGAAGATCTATTACAATCAGTAAATGTGCATTGACTTTGTTAAGAGGTAAATTGAGTGGCACTCTTTACTATTTAGATGGTACTATAGTGGTTGGGGAGGCTTCTTCAGCACATTCCTCTATTGTTCAATTAACATAGTTATGGTATCAAAGATTGGGCCACATATCAGATAAAGGTTTACATGAGCTGAGAGACGTGGTCTGCTAGGAGGTCAGAAAGTTGGTGCACTTGGATCCTGTGAGCATTGCATATTTGGAAAACAACATAGAGTCAGTTTTACTACAGGCATGCACAGGATAGCAGGTATATTGGATTACATACATTCTGACCTATGGGGACCTGCCCCAGTTACATCCAAGGGTGGATCTAGGTATTTGCTCTCTTTGATTGATGACTATTCCCGTAAAGTCTGGATTTATACTATCAAAAATAAAAATGATGTATTTCACACTTTTAAAGGGTGGAAGGCTATGGTCGAGAGATAAACTGAGAGGAAGGTGAAAACCTTCCGGACTGACAATGGATTGGAATTCTATTCTACAGAGTTTAATGACTTTTGCAAGTCAGAGGGCATTGTCAGGCATAGGACCACAGTATATACTCCTCAGCAAAATGGTGTTGCTGAACGCATGAATCGCACACTGTTGGAAAGAGTCAGATCTATGCTGTCAAGTTCTAGATTGAGTAGAGACTTCTGGGCAGAGGCTGCACATACAGCCTACTTTATTATAAATCGATCTATAGCATCTGCATTGAATATGAAGACTCCGGAAGAAATATGGACAGGAAGACCTGCAGACTATTCAGTTCTTAGAGTATTTGGGTGTTCAGCATATGCACATGTCAAAGATGGAAAGCTGAATCCCAGGGCTAAGAAATGCATATTTCTTGGATATGTATATAGGGTGAAGGGCTATAGATTATGGTGCATCGAGCTCGGATCCCAGGGTTTTCTAGTCAGCAGGGATGTGACTTTTGATGAGTCATCCACTCCTTCAAGGCAATTACAGCCAAGTTCTTCACTGGGAGATCAGGTTCAGGATCAGCAGGATAGGACTGTTGTTGATATTAATCAGACAATTAGTTTACAACAGTTGCAGCCTACTAATGATATTCAAAATGAACAGCATCAGCAGATAGATCCAGAGATACAGACTCAGGAGGAGGTTATTGGACAAGGTCTAGATGATAGTATTGCCACTCAAAGAACCAGGCAACATATCAAAGCACCTCAAAGGTATGGTTTTGAGGATTCTGCTTGTGCTGAGTTAGTATATTATACTGTGAATATTGCAGATACTATAGGTGATGAGCCGACCACATTTCAAGAAGTAATTGGTAGTTCGTAGGCTGAGCAATCGACCATGGCTATGGTAGAAGAGCTTCAGTCTTTGAAAAAGAATCAGACTTGGAAATTAGTCAGATTACCTAAGGGCAAGAAGAAAATTGGCTGCAAATGGACCTTTAAGAAAAAGGAAGGAGCTACCCCTCAAGATTTGAAATATAAGGCAAGGTTGGTGGCTAAGGGTTACAGTTGACGAGATGGTATTGATTACAAGGAGGTATTTTATTCTGTAGTTAAACACTCTTCTATTCGTGTGTTCCTTGCTTTAGTTGCTTCTCAGAATTTGGAGTTAGAACAACTGGATATCAAGATAGATTTTCTATATGGTGACTTGGAGGAGCAGATTTATATGCAACAGCCACCTGGTTTTGAGGCTTCAGATAAAGAAGATCATGTATGCTTGCTCAAAAGGTCTTTGTATGGTTTGAAGCAGTCTCCAAGATAATGGTACCATAAATTTGATAAGTTTATGGTTGACCATGAATTTGACAGATCTCCATATGATAGTTGCGTGTATCATCAACAGCTTTCAGACGGGTCCTTTTATTATTTGTTATTATATGTTGATGACATGATGATTGCAGCCAGGGATATGTCAGTCATCCAGAAGCTGAAAGTTGAACTTAGTACTGCATTTGAGATGAAGGACCTTGGACCGGCAAAGAAGATACTTGGGATGGAGATCATAAGTGACAGGCAATTATGTAGACTATTTGTTACTCAGCACAGTTATATTATGAAAGTCTTGGAAAGATTTTGTATGTCTATAGCTAAGCCAGTCACTACGCCCTTTGCCAGTCACTTTCATTTATCTACCAAGGATTCTCCTCAGACTGATGATGAGGAGAAGTATATATCTAAAGTACCTTATGCGAGCGCAGTTGGCAGTATCATGATGCAATGGTCTGCACTCGTCCTGATATTTCGCAGGCAGTTAGTGTAGTGAGCAGATATATGGACAAGCCTAGAAAACCTCACTGGTCAGCTGTGAAATGGATTCTTCGATATTTGAAAGGTACTTTTGATTTGGGATTGGTATTCTCCGGACAGAATGGTTGCACTGTTACAGGATTCTGTGATTCAGATTATGCTTGTGACTTGGATAGGAGGAGGTCATTGACCTCATATGTATTTACTCTCTCTGGTTGTGCAATTAGCTGGAAGGCTACTTTGCAATCTACAGTTGCTTTGTCTACTATAGAGGTAGAGTATATAGCTTTGACAGAGGCAGCAAAGGAAGCAATCTGGCTAAGAGGGTTAGTACAAGATTTGGATCTCAAGCAGAATTCTTTGGTTATTCATTGTGACAGTCAGAGTGCGTTACATCTCGCCAGAGATCAGATGTATCATGAGCGCACTAAGCTTGTTGATGTCAGGTATCACTTTATCAGAGATTTGATAGAGGATGGTGATATTCAACTTCAGAAAATTTGCACTACTAATAATCCGGCTGATATGCTCACTCAACCAATTCCAGTAGTCAAGTTCAGGACATTCCAAAACTTGATTGATTTGAGCACTTGGTGATCCCCTTCGGGGTCTTTTGATGAGGAGGAGGCTTTATAATCCATATTTGATAGAGGCATTTATTTTTTGGTCGCAAGGAGGAGGATTGTTATGTTTGCTCCCGTAAAACTGCTCCCATGTAACCCCCCCGACCCACGCGCGACGTGCGGTGCGGGCGGGCGCTCGGCCCAGCGCACAGGCGCGCGCGCGGGTGGCGCGCGGGTGCACGCGTGGGCTCGGCCCAGCCACTTGCGGCTCCCCCTTGGGGCGTTTTCCCGGTTTCCCGTGCGGTTTCCTCTTGGTTTCTACCGGTGTACGTGCGGTCCACGCGATTTCTCACATTCTGGACCGTTCGATCAGTCGATCGGATGGCTGAGATTAATCCGAGCTTGATTAGGCTTGATCTGAGGGTATCTTGCATGGATTTTGGTGCGATCTGAGCCTTTGTTCTTTGATCTGACGACTTGGGAGTGTTTTGGATTTTCTGGACTCGTTTTAGGTCTGTTTTGGATGCCGTTTCATATGGTTATTTAACCACGGAGAGCTTGTAGTCTTTGATACACGGACAGAGAGAGACAGAGAGAGAAAAAAAAATCCAGAAAAATTTCAGAGAGATTTCTTCTTCGATCCAGGCACTAGAAAAAGCTAGAGGCATGGTATTTGGGATTTTTCTCGTGCTTCTTTCATCCTCTTTTATTTATTTATTATATCTCTTTATTTTTAATCTGGTATTTGTTATCTGGATATTTGAATTCCTTTTGTACCCAGATTTGGGTCAGATTATAGTGGATTACTCCTTTCCTCTTGGTGGACGTAGGTAATATTTTGCCGAACCACATAAATCTCGTATTCTTTTGATTTGATATCTGCCTGTGTTGTGATTGGTTAATTATTTAAGTGAATAAATAGAAATTATTTGGAGGCCTAAACTGGTTTAATCCGCTGCACACATCCCAACATCATGGCCAAATATAGTACGATCACAAATGATGAGAGGATCGGCCAGGACTTGGTCAAAGAAAGAAACCTCCATATAAATAGTCGATGTGGAACTGAATGGAACCAACCTCTTCTGCCTTTTAAATTGTCAGCACTTCTGAGCCATCCAATCAAACACCAATGTTCTTCATCACTAAGGGCCCAATGTATATATATTAAGCGATAATAATAGGTCATTATTGGTTCAATTTTGTACTTCCACGGACCTCCCTTGCACTCCTTGCCCCTTCCATCGCCTTTAATCTCTCCCACTCTCCTCCCATCGTTATTCCTCTTATGACAATCTCTTAGATCCCTAAGAGCAAGCAAATGCCCAAATCTCTTGTTCTTCTCCTTGCAATCTCCAACGTCACCCTTGTTTTTTTTCTTTGTCCTCTTCTCCTCAATCCCCACCTTGCTACTCTCCTCTCTAAAAGTGGTGGATGAGATGGAGAGGGAGGGCAAGAACAAGCTAGAGAGGAAGTATTTGTACTATAGGAGCTGAATCAACCACCTCCAGAAGCACTGTAACTCGTGCATCTGTTTGAATATCAGGATGTGGTTAGTGTGCCCTTGAAGATGCTCTCTTTCTTCGAAGGTGATTTCTTTTTGATTTTTTGAATGTACAAGCTAGGTGATATTTCAATATTGTTGCAGTCAGTTCTTGCTATTGATTTTGTCACAAATATTGCTATTCTTTTTTTTGCTTTTTTTTCTCTTTCTTGAGAAAAATTCTTCTTTGCTTTTTAAATTCAAATTCATTTTTTTTCTTTTATTGCTTATGCTTTCTTCTGCCTCCTTTCTTTGTTAATGTTATATCCTTGAGCTTTTGTGCTGTTCACACCTTTAGAGAAGAATGATATCTATGACTCTGTCTCCCATTACAAATTTTTTCTTCCCATTTAGTTAATAAGTGGAACCGATTAATGAAACTGAACTTAGTCAAATTTTTCATATTAGTTTGAACCATTTTTTTATTATATCGGTTTGGTTTTAGTTTTAGTTTCAAAAAACCAATTTAAGTCGGTTTGATCTAAAAAATACTCTAAAACCAACCCAAACCATACTGTTTGTACCCCAAAATGTGATATAGTTATCCAAAATATCTACTATCTTTCCATTTAAGATTATGGCGCCATTCAACCAAAAGGTTATAACTACCATGACCCTATAGCTTGGCAACAAACAACCTTTCTAACCTCCTAAAATCTCAGCTTATGTCTAGTCTTTCACCTACATCACTTGGCGCTTTTGCTAAAGAGGTTTCTTCTCTGCCCTTAAAAAATAGTGAATCTTCAGAATCTATCATAGACAGAGATGTTGCCATTCTAAATTATTCTGGAATACAACCTAAGAGAATGAATAATCCATTATACATCCGGAGCCTTATTATCTACACTAAGAACGACAACCATCCAAACACCTTGAGCCTTAAGACTACCACTTTTTTTGGGCTCAATCACGAGTCTTCCTCCTTGTTGTACGTGCAAAGCATGCGATGATCTAGTCCAAGCCACATTAGACCGATTTAAAAACAGGGTTGTCACAAATGGCCTCTCGAGCTTTATATATGCTTACTAATTTTTCTAAGCTCAAGTGAGGCAATGGTATAAGGCGGCCATCCATGTTTGGGTATTGCTAAAGGATTGGTATTGTAGAAGGCCAACAAAAGACTTCTATCAAAGGGTACGTATATCAGCCAATAGCTACTCCAAGCCCCACTCGAACTCCAAGGCTCTATCTATCAACAGAATAGGTGTCGTGCATCTTTTGCATGAAAGAAGGATTCACCATGCTTCATGCAAATCCACCATTGAACCATGCAATGGTTGCTTTGAGATCTATACTAAAGAATTTTGGAGTGCTTTGAAATATATGTAGGATGTGATGGGGTTAGCAAAAGAAAGGATTTACTACCCTCCAAGCAAGTCCATTGTTGAATCGCCCAATAACCACTTTGAGATCTATGCAGGTGGATCGACAAGGAAGTTAGGAGTACTTGGAGATTGCATAGGGTGCAATCCAATAGTTGATATTGCGAAAGCAGGTCAATCATTCTTCTTTGCGAAAGATACAATTCAAGCTTGTGCTGGAACTCATACTTTTTATCGGTAATCTTTTAGATATAAATTTGACCGGCATTTAATGTTTTGTATCATCAATCTTTTTTCAGTTTCATCCATTTTTGCCTTACCAGGATTCTTCCAAACTTTTTCTTACTCACAACCCATTATTTTTTCCTAATAAACAGGTCGAATCGTCTATTCGTGCCGTGGAAGTGAGCGAAGGAAATGAAGTGCCAAGGCCCAAGGAATGACAAACAGACATACCCTAGGTTGTTTTTTAATTATTATTCTTACTCCGTGGAAGACCTAACGCTGTGGACGAATTTTGATTAGGCCGACTTGGACCTACAAGATTGGAGACTTGGCTGTGATCCTAGGACCAAACGGGTCCATTGGTATTTCGGGTCCAGGTCAGATGGGGTCCATGGAATTGGGGTCCTGTTAACAAACCAATAGGTTCAAATCGTGGCAACCACGAGGCTTATTCTGTTGCCAAGATTGGTTTGCCTTACCCAACAACAAAATAAAACTAATAAGACCAAAAGGCCTCACCTACCACATGCTAGTCGTCACGTAGTTGGAGAAATTATTCTCTCATCGATATACTATTTCACATGTAGTACACCCACAATTATAACCTTGCCTTCATATAATGTCACTCACAATTGCTAGACATCATGTACTTGAAATTTGGTGAAGGAAAGAATTACATGTGCTTAAAAATTTGGCTCCTCCGGATCACAGCATTTCTCCAGAATTTTGATCCGAGTCTGCCTCATGGTTGGTGATCTAAGGTGGAATTATACATTGTTGCTGACCCTAGATCATATCTCCTTCAAGAAACAGCACCATTGTAGGCATCCCGAATTTTATGCATCATGGTGGCAGCATCCCTCATGCTCATTCGCTCTCTCCATGAATGATTCGTGCATGAAAGTCCAACTCTTACCAAATTAATCATGCATTCTTGGATTTTCCACGCTGCATCGCTTCCATTCTGCTGGCTATTAGCGATATTGCTGTGTTCTGGTAACATCAACACTGGATCAACAATATCCATCACTCTATCAGGAAAAGCCATCTCCACAAACTTGCAAAGGCTCAGGCCATCCTGAAACGTGTCATCAACCGGACTTTTTCCGGTAAACATCTCCAGTAAAACGATCCCATAGCCATACACATCCCCAGAGGTGGACACATGACAACCTTCTCCATACTCTGCAAACCATGGATATCTTGGCTTGAACATATGTTATAGAGATAGAAGATATATAATGGAAAGGAAATACTTAAATCTTACAAGTTCATGAAAAAAGATGGGAGAGAGAAGGACGTTGAAAGAAGTTACCTGGAGCGACATATCCAATAGTACCCTTTATCCCAGTGGTAGTGCTTGAGGACTGAATGTGTTCGCCCGTACCTTCACATAGGAACCTTGCTAACCCAAAGTCCCCTACATGAGCACACATGTCATTGTCAAGTAGAACATTGCCGGGCTTTAGATCGCAGTGAACAATTGGTGGCTGACAATTGTGATGTAGATAATCCAATGCATCAGCAATGTCCACAGCTATATCTAACCTTTTGCTCAAGCTTAGATTTTTCACATGAAGAAGGTCCTTGTCTGGTTTGGGATGCAACCATGTCTCTAAACTCCCATTAGGCATGAAGTCAAAAACCAGAGCTTTGAAATCATTGCCTTGGAAATCTATGCTCGAGCAGGATGTTAGAATCTTGATGAGATTGCGGTGACGGATGTTTCTCAAAGCTTCGCATTCGGCAACGAAGCTCCTGGAAGCACTTCGATTCAGAAGGTTGAAAACCTTAATAGCCACAATTGTATTGCCACGATCCATGATCCCTTTATACACGGACCCGTATCTTCCCGAGCCAATTAAGTTGGCAGAAGAGAATCTATCAGTTGCTTTAAGCAGCTCCGCATATGAAACTCTGAAATTTTGATCTTCCAACAAATGAACAGATGAAGTTTGTTGTTTTGGTTTCTGTTTCCAATAAAGAACAGCAAAGCAGGAGAGTACCAAAAAGAAGATGATTGTAACAACTATTGCAATCACAAATTTTGGCAACTGAGACCGCCTTGTGTTTCCAGATGATTTTGCAGGGCACTTGGGTAAGTTGAGCTCTGGAACACCCCCACAGAGCCCATCATTGCCGACAAGTGAGATTGCAGTTGCTTCTTTGAAGATTCCCTTCGTAGGCACTTCCCCTTCAAGATGGTTGAAAGAAAGATTTAAGCCACCCGAAGCATTCAAGTATTTAAGACCTTTGTCGTTGGAGAATTCAAAATTCAAGTAGCTCGAAAAGTTCAACTCTTCAAGAGATTGTGGGATTGACCCAGTAAGGTAATTGTGTGAGAGATCCAGTGCTCCAAGGTCCTTGATGCTGCTCAAAGATGAAGGAATGGTCCCCGTCAGATGATTGTGTGATAGAAATAATCCTGTGAGGCCCTTTATGTTACTTAGAGATGGTGGAATGCTTCCATTGAAAAAGTTATTGTTCATAAATAGGAATTGAAGGACTTCACATTTGCCAATAGTGTCTGGAATTTTACCGGACAACTTATTCCCAGAGACAGCAAATGTTCTGAGATTTGTCAAGCTGCCGACTTCTTCTGGGAGGGGACCAACCAATGAATTGTTAGATAGGTTGATGGAATCCGACAAAAAAGGAAGACTAACGATTTCTTTAGGTATGTTACCACTGAGATTATTTTGAGAAAGGTCCAGTTCTTGTAGCTGCTGGAGGTTTCCAAGGCTCGGAGGTATAGGTCCTCGTAAGCCATTGGCATATAAGTCGAGGGTGATCAACTGAGTTAGGTTGCCAAGGGAGGACGGAATAAAACCTGTTAATCTGTTGTTGAATAATCCTAAACGACGTAACTGCCTAAGATTTCCGACACCTTCTGGAATGGTGCCGGTTAGAAAATTTTCAAACATTCCTAGCGCCTTTAGATTGACCAGGTTTTTGATCCCAGAAGGAATACTCCCTGATATTTGGTTAGAAGCCATCACTAGATATTCAAGTTGCGTGGAGAGGTTTGCTATTGAAGTAGGCAATACACCCCCTAGTTTGTTGTCAAGCATAACTAATCTTATTAACTGACTGCAATTTTTCAGAGAAGTAAGGAATTCCCAACCATGGACATTGTCTGCTTCGATGTGATTCCTGTCTAGAAACAGTTCGGATAGATATTTCAATCTTCCAAGATCAGCAGGCATGAACCCGGTAAAAGCGTTATTTGGGAGATTGATAATCACAAGTCCCGAGGCATTTGATAGTGAAGCTGGAATTGGTCCTCCAAGTTGGTTTGAACCAAGATAAAGGCGTTGAAGATCTGGAAGTCTTATACCGATATCAGATGGTAGGCTTCCCTGCAGCAGGTTTGTTGCAGCAGACAGAAGTTGCAAGGATGAGAGATTGTAAAGGGACGCAGGGATGATACCTGAGAGCATATTTTCTTCCACAGATAATATTTCTAGATGTTCAAGGCGGCCAAGTTCTTCTGGGATGCCTCCTCCAAAATTATTCGACCCTACGGACAGCGTCAACAGAGATGAGAGATTACAAAGCCAGTGTGGGATGAATCCCGTGATGTTGTTTTTGGCTACTGACAGAAATTTCAGCTTGGATAGGTTGCTGATCTCGTCAGGTATCCTCCCCACTAGCTGGTTCTGGCCTAGGCTGAGGACCTGAAGTTCCAAGCAGTAAGTAAGGTTCGCTGGGATTACGTCTTCGAATGAATTGGAGCTCAAATTAAGATGGTGTAGCCGGCGCAAGCGACCGATCTCTGGAGGGACCTCACCATAGAGTCTGTTGTCTGATAAGTCGATTCTTCGAAGAAAGCTGATGTTGCCAATGAAAGGAGAGATAGAACCTGCCAGGCCATGGGAAACGAGCACCAAGGCTGAGACCCTCGGCGGGTGTCGCTTGCGGGTGCAAGAGACCCCCTCCCAACCACAGACATGGATGGTGTTATTCCATGAGCTCAGAGCTCCAGGTGATTCGCGTGTTATCTGATTCTTCATGGCAAGCAAGGCCAGCCGGTCTCTCTCATTTCCGGACGGCGTCGAGGACATGAACAGGGCTGAGGATAGGAGAAGCAACAAAAATAAAGTGGCCTTCATTGGTTTCAGTTTTTTGAGACGGTGCAAGCTGGGAGGTCGTACAAGAAACAACTCATGTCTCTGCCCCTTGTTCATATGTCAATTTATAATGCTGCTGGCCTAACCCACACGAAACGTGTAAATCAACTTTGACAACGTAGGGTCATGTTTCTGTTTTTTTTGACAATACAGAAGAGTCAATGTTTCTTTGGCGCTTGCTGAGCTCCATTGCCGGCATGTCACAACTCTTCGCTAACGTTTGCTTCAGGTAATTTGACTTTTCGTTGGTGCTCCATTGTTGGTGAGTGATGCATCGTTGCTGATGAGTGGTGAGTATTCCCGCATGTCACGGGCCAACTCTTTATCATTCGCGGAATTTGAGTTTTCGTCGACGCACCCTTTCTGCTTCAACATTTTTTTCTTGGACCAATCATTTGGCGCATTTGGTTGGAAAATTTTACCCGTGGAATATTATTTCTCAAAATTTGATTGCTAAAAATAAAAAAAAATTAAAAAATAATTTTGACATGTTTTATTGATCAAGGCAAAGTGACTTATTCCCTAATAACTTATATATGTTTAGTTAAGCACCTATTTTTATAAAAAAAACGGTATGATTCATCTATTATATCCTAAATAGATACAATATCATACATTTTTATTTCCAAACTTTGCATAAATATTAATATAATATTTATATTAACATAAATATTATATTAATATAAAAGAATATCATTAAAAGGGTATTTTTGAGAAATAAAGGTTTCTAATTTCTATCCTATAGGAATTCCAAAAATTCATCACTTTCTTTATATATAATTTTTTTCCCCATGAAACATGAGATTTGTATTTCTATGATAAGACTTTTTTCCACTCTCTTTTATTTGAAAGCTCCATCCAAACAAAGGGGATTTTTTTTCTATATTCCAGGATTCACACTATTTTCTTTTCAATTTCCATAAACCAAACGAGTTCTTGGACTTAAGGACTCAAAATTGGGCTTCCTAGAAACTTCCCCTTCCCATATGCAATTATTAAGGTCTTTTCCTTTCTTTGACAATTTATTTTATTATACTTTGAGATACATCTGGTTTTAAAGTCAACCAATCTAATATCAACTAATTGGCATCTCTCCCTACACAATAGTAATGTTATCATTTTATTTTTAAAATTTAGTGTTGCCCAGAAATGGAGCCCAAGAGGGAGGGATGAATTGGGTTTTTTAAAAATTTAACACAATAAAACAAAAGGTCTAGTGGTGCTTGTGAGTAACAATTAATTAGATGCAAGATAATAGCACTTAATTAAAGAATGCAAAAAAAAAAAAGAGCAATCACACACAAACACAAGATATATAGTGGTTCGGTGCAAACCTAGCACCTACATCCACTCCCCAAGCCACCCTTGGGAATTTCACTATAATCCACACCAGATTACAGTTGACTTGTTTTTACAAGGCTCACAAGTCAAAAACCTAAGTTGGTTTTATCACCTAGGCTCACCAACAAACCTAACTACTTGTTTTGTCTTCGGGCTCACAAGTTAACCCTAGTTGGTTTTAACACTTTGGCTCACCAACAAACCACAATAACCTTCTTTCAAGACACCCTTGAAAGCAAGGTTAAAGCACAATAAATCAGATATGAAATTTAAATGCTACAACAAACTCTCTTCAAGAGTAGATTGGAATCTTTGAAGCCCAAGGGATGCTTTGACTTCACTCTTCTTCAAGTTGCCTCCTTTTGGAATGTAGTAAAGTTGAGCAAGTAGGCTTTTTCAGTGGAATCAAGCTAGAAGAGGCTTTTGATTTGAAGTTTGGAGAGAATAATAGCTTTTTGGCTTTTGAGTGGACTTGAATGCTCTTGAATAGACTTCTCTTTTCTTTCTCTTTACTTCCTTTCACTTCTCTTACTTTAAAATGAGGTTGGTGGAGATTAAATACACCAAAAACCTTCTAAAAACGGTTTGTGACTGTTGGAGCATTGGAAATAGCCGTTTGGAGCTTGAAAATCCATTTCTGCAAGCCAGAAAAATAGATCCGTTAGAGCTGTCAGGCTGCAAGTGTCGACACTTGGCTGTCAGGTATCGACACTTGGCTGTCAGGTATCGACACTTGAATTCTGGGAGTCGACACTTGATCATTCAAGTGTCGACACTTGATGCACAGGTGTCGACACTTGACACAAAAATTCTCGAACCAACAAGTTCTGTATTTTCAAAATTCTCAGGCCTTGAGTCGACATTAAAAACCTAAGTGTCGACACTTGGTGTCGACACTTGAATTCTAGGTGTCGACACTTGGCATGCCAAGGATTTTTGTCCGTGCCAAATGCTGAAGTGTCGACACTTGACTGTCCAGGTGTCGACACTTGAGACTGAAAACATCCAGAATCAAGAGTAAAAGCCTTGAAATCAAAAATGATGTTCATGAAAGCATAAACACATAATAATTAAGCAATTGTTAGCCCTTTTTTAATGAAGAGGCTGCCCGGATATGTGAGATTTGTTCCGTGCCATTGCATGCCATACACCATAGATATTTGGAATTTTGAGATGCTTTCTGCCTGAAAACTCACAACTTGAAATTCACATTAGAATACAATATGTACTCAATATTTTGTTATTCATCAAAATCACTGGGTGGAGCCAACAATCTCCCCCTTTTTGATGATAACAAAACCTTGAGAAAAAGAGACAATATAGTTCAAACCATGAGTTTTCTAATTAATAGGAAACAATCTCTCCCTTAATTAGATACTTCTTATTAAGGTAAACTTCAAAACAATATAATGCATCTTTTTCTTAAAAGAAAACTTGTTCTCAAATTCTCAAAAACAATTAACATAACATCATTTAAACATCCATCATCACTCTTTTTCTTCATAACAATTAACATCACTTTTTAACATTACTTTTTCTCCCCCTTTTTGTCAATCATAAAAATAACCTCCCCCTTACAATTAGCATGGATACAAAAAGAGAGTATAGAAACAAATATCATAACTGAAATTGTGCTTGTATCAGAGTTAAAATATCCCATTATATCAGAGCTAAAATATGATAAACTGAAGTACAAAAGGTTTAAGATAACAAACACATATATATGAGATAAGTTTTTAGTAAAAAAAAATATACATATATCAACCATACAAAAAGAGATCTGAAACAGTCATCTGTGAGGCTAATCCTCATCAGATGGAACATCAAGACTAAAAGGAGCACTAATCCTAGATCTGGTGACTAATGCCCTAGGAGGTGCTAAAGCTCTAAGACTCCTGGTACGGCCGGCAGGACCAAAAACGGGTACAACCCTAGAAGATCTGGTAGAGGGAGGCGAAAGACGATCAGCTGGCTCAATAGGATCCAGAACAAAGTCAACTAGAGCAGTAGAAGGAGCAGGTGTAGTAGGAGGATCTCGACTGACCACCTCATAAGCATCAGCTCCGCCTACACTGTCGCTGTCAGTGCCTACCACCTTAGTGGCTCGGTCAACATCCTGATCACCTCCGTCAGCAATATCAGCATGGTCGCTCTGGTGATCGCCGCCGTCATCATCATCATCATCATCATCATCATCATCAGATCGAGCAGGAGCAGGTGCAGCAGGAGGTATAAGTGATCTCAGAAGACTCTCAAGACATGTAAATCCCTCCTCCATGGATCTGCGGATCTCAGCATGCTCTGAGATAGTCTGTGCTCGTAGAAGCTCGACCTCGCTACGCAGCTGAGTCACCTCTCCTCTGATCTGTGTGAACTGTGCTCTGGCATGCTCCTCAAAGGATAATCTGGTAGATGGTGGTGGAGGAACTGAAGCATCAGGTGACAGGTGCTCTGCCTGTGTCGATGGTACATCCACTGGAGGAAGGACTGCTGGCTCGGATGGTCCAGCCTCAGCCTCTCGAATCTCATCCTCCTCATCTGGCTCCTGGCCAGACTCTCTCCGAACCCATCGACCTCCAACCATCCTGAAACCCATGCGGTGCAATGACCTCTCATCATATACATCTATGTGCAGTATCTCCTTGGGGATCTCCTCCTCCAATGATACTCCACAAGCTCCGAAAAGACGGGTCAATGCCATCCCGTATGGCAAATAGTGTCGGCGCTGAGTGGCAGCATCATGCATCTGTGATAGCATCAAGGCGGGTATATCAACTGGTCTCCTCTCGATCAGACTGGTCATCAACATCAGCTCTCTCTCTGTGATGAAATCGAATCTGCCAGTCTTCGGTAGAAGGATCCGTGCGGTAATGTGGTGCAGCAGTCGCATCTCTAAAGATAACTGGTTCGCGGTAACCACTGAGATACCGCGAACATCCTCTCGCTTAAAGATGCATCTGAAAGCTGCCTCTCTATCATCAACTGAGAAGGCACAGACTCCTCTCCGGGGTATCTCCCATACTCAGCTCAGCAACTCATCAATCAATGAAATCTGTGTACCCCTGATGGATGTCGTCCATAAGAGTCGTCGACAGTCCAGTGCACCGTAAAACTCTCTCACCAGGTAAGGATAGTATCTCTCCTGCATGGTGCAGAAGGGTACTAGTCCTGCATCTGAGAGTATCTCTCTAATGCCAAAATGGTGCCTGTCGAAACAGTGTAGATCTACTCTCCTCCCTGAAGCTACTAACTTCCCTGCCATCCTCTCTGCATGGGGGAGCTCGGAGTGGCAGTACTGCTCTGCGGAGCGGGATCGAATCTGGCCTTCGACCTCCTCTCACTACCCTGACTAGGCCTTGCTCTAACTGCAAGTCTCTTCCTAGGACCCATATCAGCCAACTGACCAAGAAGAATAAAAAAAGTTCAGAACAAAGGACTGGCCATAGGTTGAGATTAGAGTTCAAATTGGTTTCGAAAACCAGAATCAATAAGTTTTGATCAAAATAAGAAATTTTGAGTAAAATTTGTAGGAAACATTTGTGTAGGGTGGAGCACATTTGAATCCCAAAAAAGAGTTATTTTTGTAAGGTTCAAGAAAAAACCATAGGATTTGGGTTTTAAGCATTTAGGGTTTTTGCAAATAGGCAAAAATATTCAAAATGCATTGCTAAAAATCCTTCCTAATCATCAATAAAAGAATTTATTACACTTAAATTAGATGAAAACCCATTTTATTTTGCTCAAAATTGATGAAACAGTGATTTTTGTGAAAAAGGGTTGAAAAACACCCAAAATATGAGGAAAATTCGAGAAAAACAAATCTAAAACAAGATTCCCTCAAATGGAGTTTTAGAAATTTACTAAAACACACAAAAATCCGGTTAGATTGAAGAAAAATGTTCGGAAAACCTAAAACACGATCATTTGGTTTAAAAATAATAAAGTTAAAAACATAGAGAAATAAAAACTAAATTAGAGAGGGAAAATACCTGATTTGAGATGGATTGAAGGGTGAAAAGACGGGTTTGGACAGGGAGGACCACTATTCCAAGAAATTTGGGGAAGGAAAATTTTCAAAAAACCCTTCGTTCGGCCCATTTTAAAACAGTTCAGATTCGCAAGTATCGACACTTCGAATTTGTCAAGTGTCGACACTTGGTCAGGTGTCGACACTTGACACTTTCCAAGTGTCGACACTTGGCCAAGAAAATTCGAGAAAAATCAGAAAAATTAAAAAAAAATTCTTGGGGTTTTAAACAATAAGTATTGAGCTTTTAGGACTAGGTAAAAAGATACTAAGAGAGTCCTAGAAGAATGGATCAATTACACCTAACTCTCTTCTAATCAGACAGAACCTATCCTCACACAAAGGCTTTGTAAACACATCAGCGAATTGATCATTGGTACAGACAAAATCAAGAATTACATTTGAGTTTTGTACATGATCTCTTATGAAATGATGTCTTATTTCAATGTGTTTACTTCTTGCATGTTGCACTGGATTTTTAGATAAGTTGATTGCATTAGTATTATCACATCTTATGGGTGTCTTAGTTAATTTAATGCCAAAGTCTTCGAGTTGTTGTTTGATCCAGAGGATTTGAGCACAACAGCTCCCAGCTGCTATATATTTGGCTTCTACCGTAGATAGAGCAACAGAGTTCTGTTTCTTGCTACTCCAGGAGATCAAATTTACTCCAAGAAACTGACAGGTTCTACTAGTACTTTTACGATCAAGTTTACATCCAGCAAAATCAGCATCAGAATAAGCAATTAAATCACATGAAGAATCTCTAGAGTACCATAAACCAATTTTAATTGAGCCAGATAGATATCTAAATATGCGTTTAACAGCCAAAAGATGAGACTCTTTAGGATTGGACTGATATCTAGCACACATACAGACACTAAACATGATATCTGGCCTACTGGCAGTAAGATATAATAATGAACCAATCATGCCATGATATAATTTTTGATCAATTGATTTACCTGATTCATCCTTGTCAAGTCTACATGTAGAGCTCATAGGGGTACCTAATGGCTTAGTGTTCTCCATCCCAAACTTTTTGAGTATTTCTCTTGTGTATTTTGTTTGGTTGATGAAGATCCCCTCTTTGGTTTGCCTTATCTGGAGTCCGAGAAAGAAATTTAGTTCTCCCATCAAGCTCATCTTGAACTCACCCTGCATTAGACTTGCAAAATCTTGACAAAGAGATTCATTAGTAGCACCAAATATTATATCATCAACATAGATTTGTACTACTAAGAGATCATCATTCTTTTTCTTTAAAAATAATATTTTATCTACATTTCCTCTAGTAAAATCATTTTTTAGCAAAAAAGAGCTTAAACGATCATACCAAGCTCTTGGAGCTTGTTTTAATCCATATAAAGCTTTATGAAGTTTATAAACATGATTTGTAAATTCAGAATTTTCAAAACCAGGGGGTTGTTCAACATAAACTTCTTCTTCAATTAATCCATTCAAGAAAGCACTTTTAACATCCATCTGATACAGTTTAAAGTTCATGAAACAGGAAAAAGCCAATAATAGCCTAATTGCCTCAAGTCTAGCCACAGGAGCAAAGGTTTCATCAAAATCTATCCCTTCCTCCTGATTGTATCCTTTGGCAACTAGTCTAGCTTTATTTCTAATTACTATTCCATTTTCATCAAGTTTGTTTCGAAAAACCCATTTTGTACCAATAATTGATGTGTTTGAGGGCCTATCTACTAGTGTCCAAACATTGTTCCTTTTAAATTGATTAAGTTCATCTTGCATAGCATTTATCCAATTACTATCACATTCAGCTTCCTCAATAGTTATAGGTTCAATCTGAGATACAAAAGCTAAGTAGTCACAAATATTTCTAAGAGATGATCGAGTACTTACACCTTTAGATGGATCACCTATAATTAGTTCTTTTGGGTGTCCATGAGCATACCTCCATTCTTTTGGTAAAGGATCAACAGTTGAGGTATCTTCATCACCTTGTGCTTGATCTTTGTCAGTGTTCTGATCATCATTCTGTTCCTTGATAAGTTCTTCATTGTTGTTTCTTTCTTCAGTTTTCTTGTTACCGGATTCATCAAAAAGTACATCTTCTTTTCTTGAAGATTTTCGGTTAGTTTCGTCAAATACTACATGAATGGATTCTTCAACAACAAGTGTCCTTCTGTTGAAGACCCTGTATACCTTACTAGATGTGGAGTAGCCTAGAAAGACTCCCTCATCTGATTTGGTATCAAATTTACTTAGATTGTCTTTACCATTATTTAAGATGAAACAACGGCAACCAAAAACATGAAAATAACGGATTGAAGGTTTTCTACCCTTCCAAAGCTCATAAGGAGTTTTCTTTAAAATCGGTCGAATTAAAACACGATTTAAGATATAGCATACAGTATTTATGGCTTCCGCCCAAAAGTATCTAGGTAAATCATTTTCACAAAGCATGGTGCGTGCCATTTCTTCAAGAGTTCTATTTTTTCTTTATACTACCCCATTTTGTTGAGGTGTTCTAGGTGCAGAAAAATTGTGATTAATTCCATTTTCAATACAAATTTATTAAAATCAGCATTTTCAAATTCAGTTCCATGATCACTTCTTAAGGAAATTACTGAAACACCTTTTTTATTTAAAACTCTTTTGTGAAATCTTATAAATTCAGAAAACGTTTCATCTTTGTGTGCTAAAAATATGACCGATGTAAAACGTGAGAAATCATCTACAATGACTAGACCAAACTTCTTACGTCCCAAACTAGATGTTCTAGTAGGCCCAAAGAGGTCCATATGAAGCAATTCTAAAGGTCTAGATGTAGAGATTACTCCTTTAGGTTTGACAGAAGATTTTGTTTGTTTTCCAAGTTGACATGCACTGCAAATCTTATCTTTTTCAAAATTAAGTTTAGGCAAATCTTTTACTAAATTCTTTTTGCTAAGTTTTGAAATTAAATGCACGCTAGCATGTCCTAGTCTACGATGCCAAAGCCAACTAGCTTCATCGATCTTGGCTTCCATTGCCACTAGACATTGACCTTTTTGAATAGGGAGATCATCAAGATCAACCATATAAATATTGCCATGCCTATGACCGATGAATTTAATGCCAGTGTCATCTAGACTAGAAACAATGCACAAAGAAGATTCAAAAATAACTTTAAAGTTTTTATCACAAAATTGACTAATACTAAGCAAGTTATATTTTAATCCATCAACATATAAAACATTATCAATATAAGAGGTAGGGGTGATATGGATTTTACCAATACCGATGATTTTTTCCTTTCCATTATCACCAAAAGTTACATTGCCACCATTTTGATATGTGAGTGATGAGAACTGCTCCACATCTCCTGTCATATGCCTTGAGCAACCGCTATCAAGATACCACATTCTCTTCTTGTTGGTTGCAAGGCATACCTGCAATAAAGATCAAGTGGAAACTTTAGGTACCCAAGCCATCTTGGGTCCTTTTTGGTTAGTGGCATTGGTTCCTTTTGGAACCCAAACTTTCTTAGTTTTTCTTAATTTTCTTTTGTCGCACATGTAAGATTTATGTCCTATAACACCACAAGTATAGCATGTAATTGAGGAAGATGCAGGTACAAAAAAATTTTTAAGGAGTTTCTGTTTCTTATGAGTTCTGAATCCTAATCCAGTTTTGTCAAATACTGCTCTTTGGTTATTTAACAGTAAATTCAATTTTTCAGAACTGTAAGTAAATTTTTCGACAAAAGGCTTTAGTTTATCGATTTCCTCTTTATATTTTTTGTTTTCCATTAAAATTTTTTTGTATTGTCTTGACAATTTTTCATTTGAAAGTAAGTTACTTTTCTTTTCAAGTATATTCTTTTCATTTTCAAGACCCATAATCTTATCATTTAGATTTTTATTTTGTATTAGAAGATATTCATTCTCATTTGAAAGGTTGTTATTTATTTTAGCTAGTTCCAGATTTTGCTTCTTTAAGTCTTTATGTTTTGACTTTAATTTTTGAAATTCTATTACTAGTTCATCAAAAATTTCATGAAGCTCATCAAAAGATAATTCATTTTTGGCTTCAGAACATACCTCTTCTTGATCGGCCATTAGATAGAAATTTGCTACTTCCTGTTGTTCTTCCTCAGAGCTGGAATCTTCACTTTCGCTCTAGGTTGCCATCATGGCCTTTTTCCTTAACTTTCTTATGCTTTTCTTTAGTAAGGGGTAGTCTACCTTGAAATGCCCTGGCTTTTTGCACTCAAAATATGTGGGCTGCTCCTCCTTCTTTTCCTTATCTTTTTCTTTACTGGGCTCACCCTTCAGAGGTTTCTTTTTGTAATTGAATTTCTTTTTCCTCATAAACCTTCTGAATTTCCTTGATAGCATAGCAGTTTCATTTTCTTCGTCATCCTCTTCAGAGTCTTCACTCGGGTCTTCTTTGGTAGAGGATTTGAAAGCTATTGTCTTTTTCTTTTTGTCCACCTCTCCGTTCTTCTGTTTGAGAGATAGTTCGTATGTCATTAAAGAGCCCAACAGTTATTCCAGCGGGAGAGTGTTGACATCTTTTGCTTCTTCAATTGCAGTGACCTTTGCATCCCATGAAGCTGGTAGAGACCTGAGAAGTTTATTTACAAGTTCACCATTAGAAATTATTTTACCTAAACTTCTCATGCCATTCACAATGTTTGTGAACCTAGTATACATTTCACTGATAGACTCAGTAGGTTCCATTTTAAACATTTCATAAGTGTGAATTAGCATGTTAACTTTGGTGGTCTTTACTTGGTGTGTACCCTCATGGGTAACCTCAAGTATATCCCAAATCTCCTTTGCGGAGAGGTAGTTGGATATTCTGTTAAACTCTCTAGGATCAAGAGAACAGAATAAAAGGTTCATTGCCTTTCCATTAAGCTCAATTTGCTTAATGTCACTCTCATCCCAATCATCTTCCATTTTAGGGGTGAGAATGCCATTAATCATCATTGTAGGCTGATGAGGACCTTTTACTATTGTTCTCCACAAATTATAATCAAGAGCTTGTATAAATATGTGCATGCGTGTCTTCCAGTATGTGTAATTTGTGCCATTAAACAGTGGGGGTCGGTTTGAAGCTTGACCTTCAATAATACCCATGCCTATTGGGGCTGCCATGATCTTTTACTCAAGATCCTTGGACCTACAAGAGAGTACCGGTGCTCTGATACCACTTGTTGCCCAGAAATGGAGCCTAAGAGGGGGGGGTGAATTGGGTCTTTTAAAAATTTAACACAATAAAATAAAAGGTCTAGTGGTGCTTGTGAGTAACAATTAATTAGATGCAAGATAATAGCACTTAATTAAAGAATACAAAAAGAAAAGAGCAATCACACACAAACACAAGATATATAGTGGTTCGGTGCAAACCTAGCACCTACATCCACTCCCCAAGCCACCCTTGGGAATTTCACTATAATCCACACCAGATTACAGTTGACTTATTTTTACAAGGCTCACAAGTCAAAAACCTAAGTTGGTTTTATCACCTAGGCTCACCAACAAACCTAACTACTTGTTTTGTCTTCAGGCTCACAAGTTAATCCTAGTTGGTTTTAACACTTTGGCTTACCAACAAATCATAATAACCTTCTTTCAAGACACCCTTGAAAGCAAGGTTAAAGCACAATAAATCAGATATGAAATTTAAATGCTACAACAAACTCTCTTCAAGAGTAGATTGGAATCTTTGAAGCCCAAGGGATGCTTTGACTTCACTCTTTTTCAAGTTGCCTCCTTTTGGAATGTAGTAAAGTTGAGCAAGTAGGCTTTTTCAGTGGAATCAAGCTAGAAGAGGCTTTTGATTTGAAGTTTGGAGAGAATAATGGCTTTTTGGCTTTTGAGTGGACTTGAATGCTCTTGAATAGACTTCTCTCTTCTTTCTCTTTACTTCCCTTCACTTATCTTACTTTAAAATGAGGTTGGTGGAGATTAAATACACCAAAAACCTTCTAAAAATGATTTGTGACCGTTGGAGCATTGGAAATAGCCATTTGGAGCTTGAAAACCCATTTCTGCAAGCCAGAAAAATAGATCCGTTAGAGCTGTCAGGCTGCAAGTGTCAACACTTGGCTGTCAGGTGTCGACACTTGAATTTTGGGAGTCAACACTTGATCATTCGAGTGTCGATACTTGATGCACAGGTGTCGACACTTGACACAAAAATTCTCGAACCAACAAGTTCTGTATTTTCAAAATTCTCAGGCCTTGAGTCGACACTTGGAACCTAAGTGTCGACACTTGGTGTCAACACTTGAATTCTAGGTGTCGACACTTGGCGTGCCAAGGATTTTTGTCCGTGCCAAATGCTGAAGTGTCGACACTTGACTGTCCAGGTATCGACACTTGAGACTGAAAACATCCAGAATCAAGAGTAAAAGTCTTGAAATCAAAAATGATGTTCATAAAAGCATAAACATATAATAATTAAGCAATTGTTAGCCCTTTTTTAATGAAGAGGCTGCCCGGATATGTGAGATTTGCTCCGTGCCATTGCGTGCCATACACCATAGATATTTGAAATTTTGAGATGCTTTCTGCCTGAAAACTCACAACTTGAAATTCACATTAGAATACAATATGTACTCAATGTTTTGTTATTCATCAAAATCACTGGGTGGAGCCAACATTTAGAAATAAAAAATATTAGGCTTTAGATAGACCACCACACCATCTGAAAATATATTTTTGTATCAATATGGTTAGATCTTCAATTTAAATAATTTACTATTAATATAGGAGGAACATCAAACTTGATGTAGACTATTTTGATCACTATGAAAAGGATTACACAGGGTCCAAAATGAGATCCACCATATTAAAAAGCCGAATCATATATTAAAACTTTTGAAAGCCATAACCTACCCAAACAATACCCAATTGAGATGCTTTATTATAAAGAGAAATATTTTGAGCTGTACAACATGACATCTTTCCTTAAAAGGTATAGTGCAATAAGCGATCAAAATCAAATTCATTATTTGGAATTGCAATGAGCTAGTCAAAGCAATTTTTTTTTCTACAAGGAATTTGTTTGGACTTATCTCCTAATCTAGAAAAAATTAAGTAGAGTAGTTGAAGGCAAAGTCGATGTAGAAGTCAAAATATACCTCCTTAGAATTAGGGATTTTTCATGATTATTTGCCATAGTTATATATATTTTGGGAAAGCTATGTCCTGTTTAAGTATGTACAATGGTGGACCTCACTAGTATAAATAGAAATTATATATCTTAGTTTGTGATGGATTAATAAAAAAGAAAAGAAGACCTAAATCCAATGTTCATCAAATTTTCTACTATGTTTCTAATTTTTCTTAAGAGAATCGAATAGTGCACGTTAAAAGAATTACTTCCTTCTCACTAATCGAGTCAAATTGATACCAAAGCTTTAGTCCTCTACACCTCTAAGTCTTATTCTATGGCCTAGACATGTAGATAATGTGCAAATAAGAGAAAGGCTATCAATATTTGAAGTACATTAAAAAATAAAAGCAAGCATAATCACAAGCTCTACCTTGATGGATGATGTGATGAAGAGATAACTTACACAATTAGAAAAGAAGATAGCTTAACTCATCGAGATCGTATCTCGACTTAAAATGTCTTTAACACAAACACCGCCGCTACTATAGCAAAGCTATCATCTATGACTGAAGATAAGAATCTACCATCCAGCAATGATAATAAGCAACTTGAAAGTACTTAGATTCCACATCTTCAACTTTTCAAAGTCAAAGCTCAATCAAGATCCCTGTATATGATGGCATAGTTAATGTAGAGAAGTTTGATAAGTTATTAGACTAGTTAGAGACCTACTTCACTACATACGAATATATAAGTATTTAGAGGGTAGTTTTTGTCCATCTTAAACTTTCTGGCTGTGCCTTTGTCTAATAAAAATTTTATATGAGAAATAATGGTATCTTTAATCAGAGAGCAATTTTAAGGCTATAATCAAGAAGTAATTTTATTTAATCAACCATGAGGTGTATTGATGGGTTAAGTGATAATACTTGTGATAAAAGCATAATCAAAATATCCAAAACTGTGCCATTAAGATCCACAAGCATGTTCTCTTTCTTAGAATCTCCATCAATATCATGAAGTCCTCGGGAAGTACATTGGATATCTTCATGAGAGCATCCAAAAGGAGTGAAATGTTTCAAAGTTGAAAATATCAGTAAAGCTAACATGAAAGCAATGTGAATCAATGAAAAAAGCCAACCAAGGAAAGGCAAGAAGCATGGTAAGTTCAAGAAAGTTGGTGAATGATCTAATCGACAAGAAGAAAGATTTCTTTCTATGTCCTTAACTTGAATCTCTCATAAGAAAATTAGAAGAAGATGGAAGAATTTTGAAAGTATGTCTTAAGTCTACTTTTCTTTTATTAATTGATTTTTCATAGCATACTGAGATATATAGCCCCTATTTACAATACGAGTGAGGTCTTCTCATATACAATTTGAGTAGGATTTTTCTTCCTAATTTCCAAAACAATATCCACCTTTGAATAAATCAGGTCCAATTTCTCTTTCTAGTTCAGATGGACTAGATCCCTAACAAAAATATGATTAATATAAATAATTATAAAATAAAATTACATGAGAAAAATCTCAACTTCTATATCAATTTTATCTTCTATCGCTCCATCTAATCCTTCATAGATTAGAAAATAATCCTAATTAAAGTCTTTCTTAAAAAGAAAATGTTTTAGTTTGACCAAGTTCTAGATATAGTAGATCTTACCCGTAATGGCCAATGTAATCCACATTGAGTTTAGATATCCTTCTGAATCATTTAAAGGTTTTAGCTCCTGTTAAGTTAGAATTGAAAGTGGGAAATGCCTATTTCTCCCTCTCACAATTAAGCCATCCTTGCTTTAGTTTGCTCTTGAGTATCAATAAACTACTTCGTCTACTCCCATATCTAGACTTTATGATTGAGATGCTCCTTGCCATCCTTCCTCACTATTGGAATGACTATGCTGACTTCTATTTGTTCTCAATCTTGATTTTGATTAATTAATTAGTGGAACCAAAAGATGAGAATTTGGCCTCTCAGCTTCTTGTACCATCATCACAAGCTTGCATCAGGCATTAATAAGTCATTTCACTTGGGCAACAATTGCAAGGTCTACAATTCCTTATATTTTGGAGGTGTTAATCATAAATAGCTACCCATCCTTTACGAGATAATATTTCCTTTGCTACCTAGCTGTAGAAGACTATATCTTGATTCTAGAGATCCAAACTTTTAACGATAACCTAGCAAACATTTAAAGGAACTACTTTACAAATTATCTAGTCAATATACCTCTTAATTATGGCAAATTTGAAGGTGCACTATTTAGTGATCTTCAATTCAACTTCTTACTGAACCCAACTAAAAGGGCAATGTCATGGATGGGACTTAGTTTGTAACCCCAACTTCTAAACTAGATTTTCAAAGATGAGATTCTTCTTGCTTTCAAGATCTAAAATAGCCTTGATAAAGCTCTACTTCACCTAGATCTTTAAGTGGAAGAGTTCCTCTCATACCTCTAGATCTGCCTTATTTGCTGTTTTGGGTTTACTCACTATTAACTCAATTTGGAGTCTACTTGCTTAAGTTTAGAATCCCAACTTCTCAACCTTTGCAACATTAAGGATTGTATTTCCCTTCTTAAAATCATCTTCAGCTTCTTCCACTTTGGTTTCAATTCTAGGCTAAGCTTCCTACACTTCTCCTTTGTATGTCCTAGAAGGTTGAAATGATCATAGTAATTTTTGAGTCATGTTAGCTTGTTTGTTACCCTGCTTTCTTTTTTGGTTTGATTTTTCATTGTTTTTCTTGAATTTGTCACCCTTCTTGCCTTCCCTAGGTTGATTCCTCTCCTCAATCCCCATGGCCTTTGATACATCTGGATCTAGCTGGTCCAGCATGGCACCAAAGTTCCAATCTTTGCCAAACATGTGTCAGCTAGCCGGGACAGCTGGACTACCTCTCAACACCTCACCACCTGGATATCAAACCACATACTCACTGGTCTTCTACTAGGACACCGACAGTGGCCGAGCCCACCCTTATCTATCATAGTCACATGTGCTCCAAAAATGACTTCCATTAATGCTCGTCACTTGAGGGATGCTCTATCGCAAGAGTATGCCATATATGCTGGTCGTTGCTCCCTGCTCTACCAACCGCAGTATGGTCCCTGCCATGAGCATGCCTATAACAAGTGAGATATGCTTGATGCCACTTCCCTACATCGCAAACCATTCCTTCTCCAGGTGTAAGGTATATTCCTATAGATTCGTTTCCTAGGACCCTCCAAGCAAGGGCCATGGTAAGTGAGCTAATGGAGAAAAATAATGAGGTGAGGTAAAATGAAATCGAGAACCCATACCTCTCCTTGGAGCTTACCATCTTGAGAGCATACTCCTAGCTCCCTAACTTTGTAAGCATCCATCTGAGCATTCATGGAGATATTTGCAGGCCATCCTACATACTTTTTACCTTCCACAAAAATATCTTGGCCTTCGCAACTCTACTCATCAATGTGCCATCAACTTGAAAGTAGGTCTCATATGCACTAAGAGCCCCTTCTTCCATAAATCTCATTCTATCTCCCTCCTTCATTCCTTCTCCGGCTCCTCTTTCTTTCTGAATTCCTTCTCTACTCCAAATTCTAGAGGGGACTCTAAATCTCCTCTATTTGCCTCTCTAAGAGACTGACTTAGGCATAGAAAAGGTCCACCATCAGGGAACCACCTTTGGTGTGTAGATTTTCTGGTCTTCTCCATCTTGCAGGACTAAATCTCAGCGATAGGATCTTGCAAAATCCAGTTCCATTTCAACAGCCATATTAGCTCTAGTCCTGTCTGAGTTGAGTCCAAGTCAGTCCATCTTCTGGTCTAGTAATAGATTGGTACTAGAGAAAAATTTCGTACTCAAACTTCATTGAGATTTGAAATTTGCTTCTAGATACCTTTCATCTCCAGTTCGTGCTATGACTAAATGATAAGTCTATTAAATATTTTAATAAAAAAATCAAAATAAATACCAATTAAATTTGATTTTTTAAAAATTAATATTTTTATATATATTTTGTAGGAACGGTGGCCATAAATAAAAAGATCATGATCTGTAAAATCTAAGAAATTAAATGAAATTCAAAATAAATATGAAATAAAATTGTTTGGATGATATGGTACATGAAATTAAGTAGTGGGATTAGGACTTGGTCAACATCACCTTTCCATGTTGGTCTTCATACGGTTTCCCAGCACTTTTCACAAATTCTCTCACATTACATGGCCACCGGAACTCTTTCAGCCTTACATTAAATGTTGCTCGGCTTCCCACTTGTCCAAACAAAACAACTTTCCACGTGTCTACATAAAATACTTTGGTCTTTCCATGTGGAAGCAATTGAGGTGGTCAAGCTTTTCTTTCTTAGCATGGAATGCGGTTAGAGGCGTTCCTTTGAGTTGATCCGACTACATGGGAGAGAGCTGATGTTATGAAGGAATTGGATGTTATTTTTGCCAAGATTTGTGCCGCCAAATGGGCCTTGAATGAATAGAAACAGCGTCAAAAGGCTGGAATAAATCAATGCAAGTCAAATCAATGCAAGTCCTGGGCAAATTCCTTTCCAACTCGAATCCAAATTTGATCGAAAATCAAGGAGCTCCTCCTCTATTTAAAGATAGCCATAGGAGCATCAAGAGAAACCAACTAACAGCCAGCAGCAAACATTTTTTATTTTACTTTTTTCATAATTAATTTAGATTTTGAGAGAGTGTGTAGTGTTTTTTTAAAGATAAGATATTGTGATAGAGCTCTGAATTTTCAAGAAGATGTATCCATGCATGACTGAGGTGCAATATATAAGAGTGTACAAATTTCCTTACATAAATTTTTATATTTATTTTTTTATTCTATGTAATTAAATAAAGCTTTCAATTTATTTTCAATTCTTTTCTATTTAATTTTTTAAATTAATTACCTGTAGGTGGGATAGATCATGATCCTGATATGACATGGTCCATGCTTAACATAAATAATTAATTTTAGGATTTTTATTTACATATCTTTGTTCAACTAAATCGTTAGATAACCTATATTTGTAAGATGGTTCATGATCTTAACAGGATATGATCGTAAGCCTATGTTAGAAATTAGTTTATAAAATTCTGAAATAATATGGACTTTGATTATTTAGATTAAAACAAATACATAATTTATATTTGTGATTACCTGAAAACCTAAAGATACCTTTTTAAAATATAAATCCATCAATTTTATATTTAATTTAAATTAATTAGTTTTAATTAAACCATTACCTACTTTTTAAAATCTATAAATTTATCTCTTTCTTTATTTTCTTCATTAAATAATTATCCTTGATCCCCGAGGATATGATCCCTACTCATCTAAGCTATCCTAGTGAGTTAGATTTTTATTTTTGACTATCCTACGACAAGCAACCAAATTCTGGCACCGTTGCTAAGGATCTAAGCATAATTATTTTATAAAAAAATATAAAAAATATTTTTTAATTCTAGTTATTGCTCTCTTTAATTTTATTGTCTTGTTTATTTTAGTTGCCTTATTTTTTAGATTTCCTTCTATTCTCGTTAGCATATAAAAAAAATTACTTTCCTCTTATTCATAGCTGGACTCCTACTCTAATTTTAGTCTTTCTATTTAATTCAATTGCTTTAAATAACTGAAAGACATCTTTCCATAAAATTTAATTAATTTAAGAAAATAATTAACAAACCTTAAAAACTTTCTAACTTTTTTGAATATCTTGTTTTATTTGCACTGCATTCAATAAAATACTTTAGGGGCATAACCCCCTAAACAACATTAGATGGAAATTTCATCACCTTTTCTTGGCTCGCAAACCACCACCCTTTATACTACATAACCTAAACTTTTAATCTAAAATCAATTATATGTTGGTCCTAGGACATTCGAGCTCATTAGGATAAGGCATCTAGAAAAGTTGGACCAAGTCAGGATTAACTAGTTGACTGGTATCTAGGATAGGGGTTCAAGGATGATGTAGTAGCCTTGAAGGAAGGTGGTTTTCTAATTGATTATGTTGACTGATCTTGCCAATTTATTTAGTATATAAGGAAAGCAATGGGAGGACCCCCACTAACTTTATCCTTATCTGGCTAGTCGGTTAGTTAGTTTTTGACTTGAAGAGCTCCAAGGTGGCCTTGGCATTTAGGAGCTATTTAGATATAGATTAATTGTAGGATAAAGAGTCTATTGTCTAACAAATTGTTTGTCTGTAAAATTTAAATTTAATTAAAATATCCTTCTCTATCATCTCTAGATTTAGGACTCCTTATGACTCATCTTTAGAATTCTTCTCTCATCCATCTCTCCTTTTTTTTCTTTTATTCATATATAATAAATAAATATAAATATATAAAAAAAAAATCTTGCTAAGATAAAATGATGATTAGACAGATATAATCTAAGCTTTACAAGATTATAAGGTTACTGAGTGAGAAATGGAATCTAGTGATCGACTTAAAATCTTAAAGGACTATTGGTACTCGAATAGCTTTGTCCAACTGGATTCCAATGTACAACCTAAAATTCTAAAGAATTATTGCTATCCAAATTCCGTTAAATGACCTAAAACCCTACAGGATTATTGGTATCTGATTGATTCTGTCCAACCATCTAGAAGTAAATTCCTAGGTAATAATTTTATAAATAGATCTCAACCGATTGATATGCATCCTAAATTCATTAGATTCGAAGATGCATCAATTATATAAGAGAGCTTGAAGGAACTAAAATGGCATCTTTGATCCATAGGATAGAGGAAGTCCTAGAATGTAAAGGATAATATCCTATTAAACCAGGCATGTGCACCCATCTACATTGCATGCAATGTACCAGATCATGTCATAGAGGTGTCCTTACTTAATGCATCCAGCCCAAAATGGGTTTACATAAGAAAGTGTAGCAAATGATAGATATATAACTAAACCTTATGCACTAACCAATAACGTAGGGTCAGGACATCACTCCAATTTTACGTGATCATAAGATAAAACATTAGGAGCCCATAATTCTGATCAGCCCTATCTTAGGCCGAACCAAGTACTTAATAATCAACCAACTTTAGATTTTGAGAAAGAATTAAGTTCTTTGAAAAAAGTCCTAGAAGCTCTAGCTAAATTCTATGCTGACCTCAATGTATACTACATAGCACCAAGGCTACCCTAAATAGCTTCATGCATATCATGGACCAACATGTAACTCTCAATACCAAGGTTATTTCCCATTTAGAGATGCAATTGAGTCTATTAGCCATGGCTGCGAGTGAAGAAGAGCTGCCTAGTCAGCCCGAGAGTGACCCTAAGAAACAATACCTAGATAGAAGCTTTAATATCCCTATAACATCCCTCATTAATCGATTATTACTCTCAAGAATAAAATGATTCTAGAGCAATCCTGTACAACCAAAGAGACCAACCTAGATAATTCGACTAAGGTAGAAACATATAAAGAAAAATCAGAATGGAGGGATGAACCACTTCCATCATCACCCTACTTACCTATGGCCCCATTGTCTAGTGATCCAAAATAATCCACTACTCTTTATGGAAAGAGAGAATAAATAGGTGTAATGATGAAATTAATTGAGACTTCCCAAGGATCACAAATATAGAATACAATAAAGGAAGCTATACATAAAAATTTTCTCATGATCTGTTAAACCTTTGTCTAGCTTACTTGAGGTGGATGATTTTGATGTAAATGGATATACCATAAAAATGAATGACCTAGTAGAAATGCCCTATTCTAAAATCATTCCACTTTGGATTGAAAAATATGAACCATCACCCAACATCCCAATAGCTTTCTTGTTAGAATCACCACCTGATCCAGAATCGAAGCTACTTCCTGTCACATTCATGGATATCCTACCAGTAATATATGATCAGGAATCCAAATCATAGGTATTCTAAAAGCACATAAAGAAGCTATTGGGTGGGATATTGCTAATATTAGAAATAATGATTTTAAAATTTTTATGTTTGATTTTTTATATTTGGCACTACTCTCGAGGATTATCTCCAAAATTTATCTACAGTATTGAAACGACGTATGATTTTAAAATTTTTATGTTTGATTTTTTATATTTGGCACTACTCTCGAGGATTATCTCCAAAATTTATCTACAGTATTGAAACGATGTATGGAGACAGAGTTAATGTTAATTTAAACAAGTGCCAAGTTATAAATCATAAAGGGATTATACTAAGACCTAAATTATTAGTTGAACCTCTCATGACATTGGTGAACCTTTGCCTATGAAGGAAGAGGCACCAAAAGGGGATCTAAAATAATCCCTCAGTACATCGAGTATATAAAGTACATAGATCTAGATCCTTTAGAATCTTGATTGATACTTAAGTTATACCTAGATCTAATTATAAAAAAAGAGTTGTTAGCTATCGAGAAAATAAATTACTCAATAGTCCCTTGCAGGAAATACTCTAAAGTTGAAGTCGAATCATGTAGGCATGTTAAGATTTAGACAAGAATAGGATGAGTATTCTTGAGGTTTGGCTAAGTATGTTAAATTTAGTGCTTGTTGGGAGGTAACCTAATCTTTTTATTGACTTTTACTTTAGCGATTTTCATTTTTGTAGGAATAATAGACCACTCCATACAGACGCACCTGGCAATACATGATGAATATTTAGTCTAGATGGTACCTCTCCTCATCTTACTTTCATGTCTCAATTTTTCCTTACATCATTGAAGATAATGAAAATTAAGTTAGGGGATATGGAAAACCTTTTGAAATTTTTTTTTGAAATTACTTTGAAAATTTTTGAAAAAAAATCTTTTGAGATTTTTAATAAATCATGTGCCACGAAAGAAATTCTTGTACAAAATAGACTAAAAATAATTAATAGAGTTAGAAAGTATTTGCTAATGACTATAGCAAGTTAAGGAGTAGACTAGCTGGTCAAGTTTTTAGCTACCAACTTAGGTTACCTAAAGGCTATTAGTACTTCCATTGCACATGCATACTGACGAGGTAAAGTAGGCATTAGTTGTGAGGTTAATTAAAAAATTAAGTATTATTTAAAAAAATGGTAATTGGTATACCTCAATTTAAAGAAACTTGAATTTGAAGAAAGAGCTACTTGCCTAAAACAAATTTAAAAAAAGAAAGAAAAAAGGGCAAGTTTTAATATTGGTTTCCTACAAAGTAACTGAGCACCTTCACCTAAGTAAGCATTATTGTTTGCATAATAAAATAGGCAGTGTAAAAATGCCACTATTCGTTAAAAAAAATAGATAGCATGAAAGCTGCCTCAATTTATAAGCTTAATTTGGAGATGTATAGAAAATTGATGAAAGTGGGTGATAAGCAAAGATACATTTATTATTTATAAGCTAGTACCGAAATACTAAGTTAGCCATTGCAAGCACAAGTGTTATAGATCTTTGGATAAATTTTAAAAAATTTTCTAATAGTACTGATTACAAAATTTACTTCGAAAACTCAATACTTAGTTAGTGATACTAGTTAATTTCTTTTAACTTTAATTCTAGATTTAATTTTGTAAAAGAAGATCTTAGTGACATATGGTTATAAATTAATACTTATATTTTTATTATATTACTAAGGGACTAATAATGAATAAGTTAGAAGATACGATAATTCTATTAAATATTCTAATTAAAATATTAAAATAAATACTAATTAAACTTGATTTTTTTAAAATTAATATTTTTATTTATATTTTGCGGGAATAGCAGTTACGATGAAAAAAGCTTGATTTATAAAATCTAAGAAATCAAATAGAATTTAAAATAGAACTAAAATAGGATTATTTGGATGATATCTTGTATATGAAATTAAGTCGGTTTACGACTTGGTCAACATTACCTTTCCACGTTGGTCTTCACATGGTTTCCCAGCACTTTCTAGAAATTCTCTCATGGCCACGAGAACTTGTGCACCGTGTGCGGTGCAGTAAATTTAACATGGCCCGCATCATATATTTTTATTAATCTAAATATATTCATGATGGCATGATGGGATAGGAGTTGAGCATGATTAGCATTAATGATCATTCAGCTTTTATTTAAAATTTTTATCCAGGTTAAAATACCTCGAAATAGTATTACGACACTTTAGTTCAAAAGCTACGATATCCTAGTTCAAAACCTATGACATCCTAGTTCAAAAATGACCTGAAATAGTATTACGACATCCCAGTTCAAAAGCTACGATATCCTAGTTCAAAACCTACGACATCCTAGTTCAAAAATGACCTAAAATAGTATTACAATATCCTAGTTCAAAACCTACGGCATTGGGTGTCGATCTCTTATCTTAAGTACAAGGTGCCCGATTACTCATCAACCACTAAGTCGATTACTCATCAGAAGCACAAGTTGCTTAATAACTCATCAAACAGATTCTTAACTCATCGGATGAACATCAAACTCATCGAATAAGTACCGATCATTTACCTGAGCCAAGTATAAAGCTCCATAACTTTACTTAATATAAAATATATGTCTTAAAATTATTAGACATTATAACAAGATTGATAAATAGTTATCAAAAAATGTACCAAATCACTTAACAAACCATTTTACAAATAGATTGCTTAATAGCCTAACCGACCCAACCACTTTTTTTAACAATATAACCACCCTATAAATGGTTATACCCGCTCAACTAACATGGCCCTCTACTTCTATAATTAGGGAGTCGAAGGGATTTCCCTGTGATAACTTTTCTAAACACTTTCTCTCCTTTTTTTTTCACTGTTCTCCCTCTCAAAACTGACTTAAGTATCGGAGGGTCCTCCGTTGGAGAAATCCCATCAATTTCTCCAATGTTGAGGACTTCTTTTGCAGGTTGAGGAGGAGATCAGACTCACTTCCAAGTCATTGGTAAGTCATCGACAAGTCCTCAACCAATCTTTTGAAGATCCTCAAGAGCTCGACCCACTCCAATACAGCTCGCTTGATCAACTTGAAAAGGTGTAGCAACATGTATCATCATTCTTATTCCAATTTCATTCATTTTTGCCTTACTAGGATTCTCTCTAACTTTTTCTTACCCACATCCCATTATTTTTTGCTAATAAATAGGTCAAATCTTCTAGTCATCCCATAGAATCAAGGGAAAGAAATGAAGTGGCCAAGCCCTAGGAATGACAAACAGACATACCATAGATTTGTTTTTTAATTATTATTCTAACTCAGTGCAAGACCTCATGCAGTGGACCTATTTTGATTAGGCCAACTTGGACTAACAAGATTTGATACTTGGCTGTGATCCTAGGACCAAATGGGTCCATTGGTATTTTGGGTCTAGGTCAGATCGGGTATGTGGAATTGGAGTCCAATCAATAAACTAATAGGTTCAAATCGTGGCAACCAGGAGGCTTATTTTGTCGCCAAGATTGGTTTTGCTTGCCCAACAACAAAATAAAACTAATGAGACCAAAAGGTCTAACCTACCGCATTCTATTCGTCACATGGTTGGAGAAATTACTCTCTTATCGGCATACTATTTCACATGTAGTACACCCAGAATTATAACCTTGCCTTCATATAATGTCACTCAATTGCTAGACATCATGTACCTGAAATTTGGTGAAAGAATTACATGTGTTTAAAAATTTGGCTCCTCCAGATCACAGCATTTCTCCAGAATTTTGATCTGTGTCTGCCTCATGGTTGCTGATCGAAGGTGGAATTATACATTGTTGCTGACCCTAGATCTTATCTCCCTCAAGAAACAACACCATTGTAGGCATCCCGAATTTTATGCATCATGGTGGCAGCATCCCTCATGCTCATTCGCTCTCTCCATGATTGATTCGCGCATGAAAGTCCAACTCTAACCAAATCAATCATGCATTCTTGGATTTTCCATGCTGTATCGCCTCCATTCTTCTGGCTATTCGCGGAATTGCTGTATTCTGGTAACATCAACACTGGATCAGCAATACCCATTACTCTGTCAGGAAATGCCATCTCCACAAACTTGCAAAGGCTCAGGCCATCCTGAAATGTGTCATCAACCGGACTTTTTCCTGTAAACATCTCCAGTAAAAGGATCCCATAGCTATAAACATCCCCAGAGGTGGACACATGACAACCTGCCCCATATTCTGCAAACCATGGATATATTGGATTGAACATATGTCATAGATATAGAAGATACATAATGGAAAGGAAATATAACTTAAATCTTTCAAGTTTATGAAAAAAGATGGGAGGATAATGACGTTAAAAGAGGAAGTTACCTGGAGCGACATATCCAATAGTACCCTTTATTCCAACAGTACTGCTTGAGGACTGAATATGTTCGCCGGTACCTTCCCATAGGAACCTTGCCAACCCAAAGTCCCCTACAAGAGCACACATGTCATTGTCAAGGAGAACATTGCCGGGCTTTAGATCGCAGTGAACAATTGGCGTCTGACAATTGTGATGTAGATAATCCAATGCATCAGCAATGTCCACCGCTATATCTAACCTTTTGCTCAAGCTTAGATTACTCACATGCAGGTCCTTGTCTGGTTTGGGATGCAACCATTTCTCTAAACTCCCATTAGGCATGAAGTCAAAAACCAGAGCTTTGAAATCATTGCCTTGGAAATCTATGCTCGAGCAGGATGTTAGAATCTTGATGAGATTGCGGTGACGGATGTTTCTCAAAGCTTCGCATTCGGCAACGAAGCTCCTGGAAGCACTTCGATGCAGAAGGTTGAAAACCTTAATAGCCACAATTGTATTGCCACGATCCATGATCCCTTTATACACGGACCCGTATCTTCCCGAGCCAATTAAGTTGGTAGAAGAGAATCCATTAGTTGCTTTAACCAGATCTGCATACGAAACTCTGAAATTTTGATCCTCCAACAAATGAACAGATGAAGTTTGCTGTTTTGGTTTCTGTTTCCAATAAAGAACCGCAAAGCAAGAGAGTACCAAAAAGAAGATGATTGAAACAACTATTGCAATCACAAATTTTGGCAGCTGAGACCGGCTTTTGTCTCCAGATGATTTTGCAGGGCACTTGGGTAAGTTGAGCTCTGGAACACCCCCACAGAGCCCATCATTGCCGACAAGTGAGATTGCAGTTGCTTCTTTGAAGATTCCCTTCGTAGGCACTTTCCCCTTAAGACGGTTGAAAGAAAGATTTAAGCCACTTGAAGCATTCAAGTATTCAAGACCTGCGTCGTTGGACTCTTTAAAATTTAAGTAGCTCGAAAAGTTCAAGTCTTCAAGAGATTGTGGGATTGACCCAGTAATGTAATTGTGTGAGAGATCCAGTGCTCCAAGGTCCTTGATGCTGCTCAAAGATGAAGGAATGGTCCCCGTCAGTTGATTGTGTGATAGAAATATTCCTGTGAGGCCCTTTATGTTACCGAGAGATGGTGGAATGCTTCCATTGAATAAGTTATTGTTCATAAATAAGAATTGAAGGACTTCACATTTGCCAATTGTGTCTGGGATTTTACCAGACAACTTGTTCGCAGAGACAGCAAATGTTCTGAGATTTGTCAAGCTGCCGACTTCTTCAGGGAGGGGACCAACCAATGAATTGTTAGATAGGTTGATGGAATCCGCCAAAAAAGGAAGACTAACGATTTCTTTAGGTATGTTACCACTGAGATTATTTTGAGAAAGGTCTAGTACTTGTAGCTGCTGGAGGTTTCCAAGGCTCGGAGGTATAGGTCCTTGTAAGCCATTAGCATATAAATCGAGAGTGATCAACTGAGTTAGGTTGCCAAGGGAGGATGGAATAAAACCTGTTAATCTGTTGTTGAATAATCCTAAACGACGTAACTGCCTAAGATTTCCGACACCTTCTGGAATGGTGCCAGTTAGGAAATTTTCATACATTCCTAGCGCCTTTAGATTGACCAGGTTTTTGATCCCAGAAGGAATACTCCCTGATATTTGGTTAGAAGCCATCACTAGATATTCAAGTTGCGTGGAGAGGTTTGCTATTGAAGTAGGCAATACACCCCCTAGTTTGTTGTCAAGCATAACTAATCTTATTAACTGACTGCAATTTTTCAGAGAAGTAAGGAATTCCCAACCATGGACATTGTCTGCTTCGATGTGATTCCTGTCTAGAAACAGTTCGGATAGATATTTCAATCTTCCAAGATCAGCAGGCATGAACCCGGTAAAAGCGTTATTTGGGAGATTGATAATCACAAGTCCCGAGACATTTGATAGTGAAGCTGGAATTGGTCCTCCAAGTTGGTTTGAACCAAGATAAAGGCGTTGAAGATCTGGAAGTCTTATACCGATATCAGATGGTAGGCTTCCCTGCAGCAGGTTTGTTGCAGCAGACAGGAGTTGCAAGGATGAGAGATTGTAAAGGGACGCAGGGATGATACCTGAGAGCATATTTTCTTCCACAGATAATATTTCTAGATGTTCAAGGCGGCCAAGTTCTTCTGGGATGCCTCCTCCAAAATTATTCGACCCTACGGACAGCGTCAACAGAGATGAGAGATTACCAAGCCAGTGTGGGATGAATCCCGTGATGTTGTTTTTGGCTACTGACAGAAATTTCAGCTTGGATAGGTTGCTGATCTCGTCAGGTATCCTCCCCACTAGCTGGTTCTGGCCTAGGCTGAGGACCTGAAGTTCCAAGCAGTAAGTAAGGTTCGCTGGGATTACGTCTTCGAATGAATTGGAGCTCAAATTAAGATGGTGTAGCCGGCGCAAGCGACCGATCTCTGGAGGGACCTCACCATAGAGTCTGTTGTCTGATAAGTCGATTCTTTGAAGAAAGCTGAGGTTGCCAATGAAAGGAGAGAGAGTTCCTGCCAGGCCATGGGAAACGAGCACCAAGGCTGAGACCCTCGGCGGGTGTTGCTTGCGGGTACATGAGACCCCCTCCCAATCACAGACACGGATGGTGTTATTCCATGAGCTCAGAGCTCCATGAGATTCGCGTGTTATCTGATTCTTTATGGCAAGCAAGGCCAGCCGGTCTGTCTCATTTCCGGACGGCGTGGAGGACATGAACAGGACTGAGGATAGAAGAAACAACAAAAATAAAGTGGCCTTCATTGATTTCAGTTTTTTGGGATTGTGCAAGATTGAAAGTTGTATAGGGATAACTCATGTCTCTGCTCCTTGTTCATCTGTCAATTTATATTGTTGCTGACCTAACCCGCACGAAACCTACAAATCAACTTTGACAACGTAGGGTCGTGTTTCTGTTTTTTTTTCATACTATAATAGAGTCATGTTTCTTTAGCGCTTGCTGAACACTATTGCCATGGCTATGTTTTCTAGCCTTTCTCGAGGTGGTCTGCTCTTTTGATATGAGTACAAAATATAAAAAAAATCTGTCCTTCGGTTAGTCATTAATGCTTGGTTGTAAACGAGTGGCGAGTATTCTTTCATTTCACGAGCCAACTTTGCATTAACCGTTTGCTTTAGGTAATTTGACTTTACTGGTTGATGAGTGGTGAGTGTTCGCGCATGTCACGAGCCAACTTTTTATCAACGTTTACTTTAGGTAATTTGACTTGTCATCGATGTACCTTTTTTTTTTTTTTTTGATAAATTAGATCTATATAATATTCTCAAATAATTACAATACCATACCTTTTTATCCCCAAACTTTACTAAATATTAATATAATACTTATATTAATATAAATATTATATTAATATTAATATATGACAGCAATGGCACCAAAAAATCATTTGGTACCTCAAAATTGGCAGCTGCCAAGTCCAGAGTCGAATATAAGAAATACTTGGCACAAATCATGGCAGAACTCAAGAAAGAAGAAGAAGAAGAATAGCTATCCAGCAGTTCTTCGTCGTCCAACCAGACCCCACCAGAAGATGATGATGACCCGTTCTTTGAAATCTGACAGAAAATCATCGAATGGCGGATAAGAAGTGACTGCCCTTTAAGTCACATAAAGACAAAACAAAAACTCGTACCTGCACCAGCAAAGATGCTCATACCAACCAAACAAGGAGTGACCCCTCCTTTAGTCACATCACAACAAAAACAAGAAGTGCTCGTACCCGCACCTGCAAAAGGTAAAAGATGCTCGTACCAGCCAGACAAGAAGGACTCCCACTTTGGTCAAATCAAACCAAAAGCCAAAGTGACAAGACCAAAGGTGCACCCAGACTCCTTTGGATCCCAAATTTTATCAAAACCAGTTGCGGACTCGAAGCCTGTTGCCTAGATATGGTGCCTAAGAGGGGGGTGAATTGGGTATTTTAAAAAATAAAGCAATATATGTACTATTAAGTTCAAAAGTGAAGAGTGATAGTACTCAAGTAATTGTGCAACGGAAGCAATGAAAGATAACAACAATTAAAGAGCAAAAGAAGATAGAGAGTAAAGCAATGCAAACATACAAAACGTATAGTGGTTCGGTGCACCTAGCACCTACATCCACTTTCCAAGCTCCACTTGGGAATTTCCACTATAATCTTCTCTAGATTATAGCCGACTTGTTTTACAAGGCTCACAAGTCAAAACCTAAGTTGATTTTTCTACCTAGGCTCACCAACAAACCTTACACACTTGTTTTGGCTTCGGGCTTCCAAGCAACCCTAGTTGGTTTTATCAATTGGCTCACCAACAAACCTCACACACTTGTTTTGGCTTCGGACTTACAAGCAACCCTAAATGGTTTTATCAATTGGCTCACCAACAAACCTCACTTCTAGTTTCAAATTCCCTTGAAACTAGGCTAACACAAATAGAAAATGAATACAATGAATAAAACAAGACAAACTCCTTTTTTAGCAAAAAATAATTCGATGTAGCTCTTGTTGGAGACTCTTCAAGCCTTTCTCTTGGAATCTTAGACCTCACTAAATGCCAAAGACTTGAAAGTTGGAATCCTCAAAGATGGAAAGCTTTTGGCTAAGGAATCTCTTGGTTTTCTCACTCTTTTTGGCTTAGAATTGATTGAAAGCTTTGTACTTTCACTCTCTTCTTTTTCACTTTGTCTCCTTGACTTTTTTGAAGTTTGGTGGAGGTTAAATACTTCATTCAAGCTGAAACAACTCCACAAGACCGTTAGAATAAAAAATATGGCTGTTAGAAATCAAATCAAAAGTTCAGAAAAACTAGCCGTTATGCCATGAGTCAACCTCATGAGTCGACCTCTGGATCAAGTGTCGACCTCATGAGTCGACCTCCAGTTTATCTTAGGCAAAAATCCAGAAAACCATAGTTCTGCCTAGTTTGATTTCTCAGGCGATGAGTCGACCTCTGGTGTCGACCTCTGGACAGGTGTTGACCTCTGGTGTCGACCTCTGAAGCGTGCCACTAAAATTTTGCCGTGCCAGCCTTGCTGAACTTTTCTTTTCTTCATGAGTCGACCTCTGGTGGTCGACCTTTGGCAAGGTGTCGACCTCTGGTGGTCGACCTCGGGTCTGAATTTTTCTGAAACTCTGGAGAGGTGCGTGCTATGCTTGAGTTTCTCTAAGCCTTTGATTCTTTTGTCAATTACTTGTTAATAAGAAGGTCCAATATGAGAAATTTGATTTTATTTAAGATAGAAAAGCTCTTTTCCAAATCAAGCAAGCTTGGTTTCATCATTGTACTCTTGATACTCTTTTTGAATAACCTATGGCCTGAAACTTTATCTTGAAATGAAACATTAGTCCAAACATATACTCAACCTTTTGTTAATCATCAAAACTAAGGAGCTAAAGCCAACAATCTCCCCCTTTTTGATGATGACAAAACCTTGAGTATATATGCAATTAAGTCCAAAAGCAAAATATAGCATTAAAAAAAAATTTTCAAAGAAACCTCACATATATGAGTATATCATAAAAATTTTACTTTTCATCTACTTCTTTCTTTTTTTGAAAACATTCTCATGAGTCAAAAAGATAAGAACCATAATAGCTTTACTCTACTCTATGAAAGAGTCATAAGAACCATATATACTTTACTATACTTTACCATATATAATCTCATAAGAACCATATATACTTTACTATACTTTACCATATATACTTTACAAACTTTACCATACTCCCCCTTTTTGTCAAGAATCAAAAAGTGCATTCTTTGTAGTAAAAGATATATTAAAGAAAATTATGTTCCATTACAATGAAGTACTTAGTTGCATAAGATACATGCTCCCCCTCAATTTGTGCATTCGATATAACAAAAACATGCTAACTTGAGGGTTTAAAAGGATAAATGCTAAAAGCTGGTATCAGATAGTAAAATATCACAATGTAGATAAGTATATAAATGAGTGTGTATTCAGTTACAAAATTGCTTACATAGTAAGCACAAAACACTGATACATCAGATCATACAAAGTAAACTAGTACATCATACATCAAGTAAATCTATGAGGCTACTCCTCATCAGAAGGTATATTAAAAGATATAGGAGCTGAGATCCTAGATGAGGATTTTGGAGTCCTATGAGTGAGACTCCGAGTCCTCAAAGAGGGACCAGACCTAGGGGTAGTCCTACGAGATCTATAGGTCCGAGGAAAAGACTCCACAGGTGTCCTAACAGAAGTAGTAGTAGAAGGAGCAGATGGATCAGTATGCTGAGTAGACTGAGCTGGAGTGTGCCTGCTGATGAGCTCATAAGCAGTGGGATCATCAATATCTATCTCTGTATGCTCATCTCTATCATCCAAAATTCCTGTAATAGTCTCAAAAAGTGACTCAGTAATCTCAGTATCTACTGGCACATCTGTAGCTGGAGGATCAGTACTGGGAAGATCAGTAGAAGGAGGATCAGCAGAAGGGGGAATCTCTAGAATCGGATCTGCAGGTGGAACATCAAAGCTACCTGCTCCAGGCTGATCTCCATCACTATCACTGTAAACACTGGAGTCATCATCATCATCATCAGAATGTGGAGGAGGTACTGTCGGATTTACAGTCCCTGGTGGCAATACTAATCTCAGTAGGCTGAGGATCTGTCGGAATCCTGCATCTACACTAGCTGAGAGAGCTCCAATGCTCATATCTGTGTGGATCCGCAGACCATGTAGCTCCTGTCGTACACCAGCAATCTCTGTCCGGACCTCTAAAATGTGATCAGTCACTCTCTGCTCAAAGTCTGATATGCTCGCTGTAGTCCTCCGTGGTGTAGCAGTAGCAATAGGTGCTGGAGCTGATGAGGGTGGTGGCGTGAATGGCTCAGGCTCCACAGTCTCTGACTCTGGTGCTGGGCGAGGAGGTGTACCATGATCAGTAGGCTCTGAAGGCCCTGCCTCAGTAGCTCGAATCTCATCCTCCTCATCTGGCTCCTGGCCAGACTCTCGTCGCACCCAACGGTCACCAATCAGTCGAAATCCCATCCTATGCAGGGATTTCTCTCCATATGTATCAGTATGCTGCAGCTGACTGAAAGGTATACCATCAAATGAAACTCCATACTCTCTAAATAACTGTGTCAGCTCCATGCCATATGGCTAAACTAGTCTCCTATGAGATGCTGCCTCACCCATCTGTTGAAGCATGATCCTGGGAAGGTTGATAGGAGTCCGCTGTCTCAGCAACACCATCAATACCAGCTCATGCTTAGTAATAAAGTCGAATCTCCCGCTCTTTGGAATCAAGATGCGGGCGATGATATGATGCAGCACTCTCATCTCCAGTGAAAGCTGGTTAGCGGCCACTATGGAAATACCGCTAACATCCTCGTGCTCTAAGATACATCTGAAGGCGCGCTCTCTGTCGCTAATAGAAGTGGCAGCTGTGCCATGAAGTGGAATCCTCCAAACACGACTGATGACCTCCGGTGTCACTGGAATCTCGATCCCACAAACAGTAGCTGACCATCCAATGCCATCAGTGGCCATGGATGCATGAAACTCCCTGATAAGGTCTGGGTAGAATCTCTCAGTCATCGTGCAGAAGTGAACCAGACCTGCATCTCTCAGCACATCTCTTATAAAAAAGTGATGTTGATCCCAGAAAGGTATATCTACACATCTCCCGCTCGCAATGCTCTTCCGTACTAAGCTGGCTGGCACTGGTGCAGGTGGCTCTGGGGATGGCTCACGCTCATGTCTGACCTTTCTTCGTCGCTCAGTACTACCTTGGCCTTGTTCCATTCTCCTTTTCCTTACTGCCAAGTGCTTCCTTGGACCCATATGGATGGAAGAGGGTAATTTCGGGAGAAGTAGGATAATGCAGTGCTAGGAAAAAGAAGAACCAAGAGTTTGGAGAGAGAAAAGGAATGAAGGAATCGTGAAAAGGTAAGTGAAGGTTTGTGAAACTGAAAACTAGGAGCAAATAGAGGAAATGAACGAAATGGAGAGAAAAAATGAGTGTTTTCAATCGAAAAACAACCGATAATTGAGGGTAAATAGAGACAAAAACCTACGGTTGCCCAAAAACGAGGAACACGGTGAAAACCGATTCGATCCAAGAAAAATCGTGAGGAGAGGAGAAGTTTATCCAAAAAGAGGAGGGAGAGGGTTGGAAATCCACTGTTTAAACCTTAGGAACGTTGGAGGGGGACCACACGAAAGAGAAAAGGAAGGAAATGGAGAAAAAAAGGGCTTGCGGACGGGTTTTAAAACAGATGATTTCCGTCCAAGTGACGACCTCTCAAAAATTTCAGGGGTCGACCTCAAGTGTCGACCTCCGAAAACTTAAGTGTCGACCTCCAAAAAAAATTAGCCAAAATAAAATTCGATAAAATTTAAAACATTGATAAAATTTAGAAAAATAAGCTTTAAACATATTTGAGAATTTATAAATCATTTTTGAGGAATTTTGATGAAAATTGAAGAGTTTCAAGCAAAAGGATCAATGACTCCTAGTTCTCTTCTGATCATACAAAATCTATCTTCATTCAATGGTTTTGTGAAAATATCAGCCAATTGATAATCAGTACAAATAAATTCTAACAACACATTAGAGTTTTGAACATGATCTCTTATGAAATGATGTCTTATTTCAATATGTTTGCTTCTTGAATGTTGTACAGGATTTTTCGTTAAATTGATTGCACTAGTATTATCACATCTTATGGGTGTCTTAGTTAGTTTGATGCCAAAGTCCTCAAGTTGTTGTTTGATCCATAGAATCTGAGCACAACAGCTTCCAGCTACTATATATTCGGCTTCCGCCATAGATAGAGCAACTGAATTCTGTTTCTTGCTGCTCCATGAAATCAAATTAACTCCTAGGAATTGACAAGTTCCACTAGTACTTTTACGATCAAGTTTACACCCAGCAAAATCAGTATCAGAATATGCAATCAATTCATATGATGACTCTCTAGAGTACCAAAGACCAATTTCAATTGACCCAGATAAGTATCTAAATATACGTTTTACAGCTAAGAGATGTGATTCTTTAGGAGCAGACTGAAAACGTGCACACATATAAACACTAAACATTATATCTGGTCTACTAGCAGTTAGATATAGCAATGAACCAATCATACCTCTATATAATTTTTGGTCTACTGATTTACCATATTCATCTTTGTCTAATTTACATGAAGAGCTCATAGGGGTACCTATTGGTTTGGTAGTCTCCATCCCAAACTTTTTCAATATTTTCCTTGTGTAATTGGCTTGGTTGATGGAGATCCCCTCTTTGGTTTGCTTAATTTGGAGTTCGAGGAAGAAGTTGAGTTCTCCCATCATGCTCATCTCGAACTCACTCTGCATTAATTTTGCAAATTCTTGACAAAGACATTCGTTAGTAGAACCAAAAATAATATCATCTACGTAGATTTGTACTACTAAAAGATCATCATTTTTCTTTTTCAAAAATAATATATTATCTACATTACCTCTAGAAAAATCATTCTTCATCAAAAAAGAACTTAATCTATCATACCAAGCTCTAGGAGCTTGCTTTAAACCATACAATGCTTTATGCAATTTAAAAACATGGTTAGGAAATTCATGATTTTCAAAACCAGGAGGTTGTTCAACATAAACTTCCTCTTCAATAAATCCATTTAAAAAAGCACTTTTAACATCCATTTGAAATAACTTGAAATCCATAAAACAAGCAAAAGCAAGTAAAAGTCTAATTGCTTCTAGCCTAGCAACAGGAGCAAAGGTTTCATCAAAGTCAATCCCTTCTTCCTGGTTGTAGCCTTTAGCAACTAGTCTAGCTTTGTTTCTAGTTACAATACCATGTTCATCAAGTTTATTTTTAAAAACCCATTTTGTGCCAATTACAGAAATATTAGGGGGTCTTTCAGTTAAAGTCCAAACGTTATTTCTTTTAAATTGATTTAGTTCATCTTGCATGGCATTAATCCAGTTACAATCTTTTTCAGCTTCTTCAATTGACTTAGGCTCTATTTGAGAAACAAAAGCTAAATAATCACAAACATTTCTAATAGAAGAGCGTGTAATTACTCCCTTTGATGGATCACCAATTATTAGCTCTTTGGGGTGTCTGTGTGCATACCTCCACTCTTTAGGTAAAGGTTTTGGTGAAGTTGCATTGATCTCTTGAGTTTGATCTTCATTTTCTTGATCATCATCTCTTTTGGGCTCATCTTCATTGATTGTCAATTGTTCAAGCTTCTTTGTACCTGTTTCATCATCAATAGAAGCTTCTTTTCTAGAAGATTTTTCGTTAGATTCATCAAACACTACATGAATTGATTCTTCAACTAGAAGAGTTCTTTTGTTGAAGACCCTATATGCCTTGCTAGAAGTAGAGTATCCTAAGAAGATACCCTCATCTGACTTGGCGTCAAATTTACTGATATTGTCTTTGCCATTGTTTAATATGAAACAGCGGCAACTAAATACACGAAAATATTTAAGATTAGGTTTTCGATTTTTCCAAAGTTCATGTGGTGTTTTCTTCAAAATAGGTCGAATTAAAACATGATTTAAAATGTAACAGGAAGTATTAATGGCTTCTGCCCAAAAATATCTAGGTAAATCGTTTTCGCAAAGCATTATGCATGCCATTTCTTCAAGAGTCCTGTTTTTTCTTTCTACCACTCCATTTTGTTGAGGTGTCCTAGGTGCAGAAAAATTATGACTAATGCCATTTTCATTACAAAAAGCTTCAAAATCATGATTGTCAAATTCAGTTCCATGATCACTACGCAAAGAAACAATAGTGAGATCTTTTTCGTTTGAAACCTTTTTATAAAATTTAACAAAAGCTGAAAACGTTTCATCTTTATGAGCTAAAAACCTTACCCAAGTAAATCGTGAGTAATCATCTACAATCACTAGCCCATATTTCTTACCTCCCAAACTAGTTATTCTGGTTGGTCCAAAGAGGTCCATATGCAATAATTCAAGGGGTCTAGTAGTAGATACTACTCCTTTAGGTTTGAAAGTAGATTTAGTCTATTTTCCAAATTGACATGCAGCACAAATCTTATCTTTTTCAAATGTGAGTTTTGGCAATTCTTTTACAAGATTCTTTTTGCTTAATTTTGAAATCAACTACATACTAGCATGCCCTAGCCTACAATGCCAAAGCCAACTAGTTTCACTTGCCTTGGCTTCCTTAGCCACTAGGCATTGACCACTTTCCATGGCTAGATCATCAAGATCAACCATGTAAATGTTTCCATGCCTATGACCAGTGAACTTGATGCCATCGACATCTAGACTAGATACCATGCACAAAGATGATTCAAAAATAACTTAAAAACCCTTATCACAAAACTGACTAATGCTAAAAAGATTATGCTTCAAGCCATCAACAAATAATACATTATCTACATAAGCATTAGGGATGATATGGATTTTACCGATTCCGACGATTTTGCCTTATCCATTATCCCCAAAAGTAACGTTTCCACCATCTATAGCTACTAGTGATGAGAATTTCCTCACATCCCCAGTCATGTGCCTTGAGCAACCACTGTCCAGATACCACATTCTTATTTTATTTTTGGTTGCAAGACACACCTGCAGAAATTGATCAAGTTGAAACTTTAGGTACCCAAGTCATCTTGGATCCTTTAGGGTTAGTCAAATTGGTTCCTTTTGGAACCCAAATCTTTCCAAAGGTATTTAATTTTCTTCTATTACAAATATATGATTTATGTCCTAACTTACCACATGCATAGCAGGTAATATTAGAAGATGCAGGTATGAAAAAGTTTTTGTAAAGTTTTTGCTGATTTTGTGGCTTAAATCCAAGTCCAGCTTTGTGAAAAACTGCATGTTGACTGTTTAAAAGCATACTTAATTTTTCTGAACTATAAGTAAAATTTTCTACAAAAGGTTTTACTTTTTCTAACTCTTCTTTGTAATTCTTGTTTTGAAGCAATAGTTCTTTGTTTTATTTTTCAATTTTCTCATTAGTTTCAAAACTTCTATTATTTTTCAAAGAATCATTTTCTTTTAAAAGATTGTCCTTATCATTTTTCAAGGTCTTTACATGTTCAGTTAATTTCTTGTTTTCTTGAATTAAGTCTTCAATTTCAGTTGAAAACTTGTCTGAATTTTTGGTAAGTTCATGATTTAGCTTTCTTAATTTCTTATTTTTCAGTTTTAATTTTTCATATTCCATAACTAAATCATCAAAAGCATCATGTAATTCATTAAAAGTAAATTCAATTTCAGGTTCAGAATTTACCTCATCATCTTCATTGGCCATGAAACACAGGTTGGCAACTACCTGCTGCTCTTCATCACTGCTAGAGTCCTCACTCTCACTCCAGGTAGCCATCATGGCTTTCTTTCTCAACATCCTTCGACTCTTTTTAAGCAAGGGGCAATCTGTTTTATAATGTCCAGGCTTCTTGCACTCGAAGCAGATGGGTGGATCCCTTTCTTTTTCTTTATCTTTATCTTTATTATGATCACCTTTTTGTGGCCTTTTCTTGTAGAAGCCTTTTTTCTTTTTCATGAATCTTTTGAATTTTCTTGTAATGAGGGCTGTCTCATCATCATCAGCTTCTTCTTCTGATTCATCACTTGACTCTTCCTTTGTAGTGGACTTGAAGGCTATGGCTTTCTTTTTCTTGTCATTGTCCACTGTCTTCTGCTTTAGTGAAAGCTCGTAAGTCATCAGTGATCCAAGAAGCTGCTCAAGAGGTAGAGTATTGACATCCTTGGCTTCTTCTGTGGCTGTTACTTTCGCATCCTATGAAGCCGGAAGAGACCTGAGAAGTTTGTTAACTAGTTCACCATTAGATATAATTTTTCCCAAACTCCTCATACCATTTACTATATTAGTAAATCTAGTATACATTTCACTAATACTTTCAGTTGGTTCCATCCTGAACATCTCATACGTATGAATGAGCATGTTCACCTTTGTGGTCTTCACTTGGTGTGTACCCTCATGGGTAACCTCAAGTGTATCCCAAATTTTTTTGGCGGAAATACAATTTGATATTCTGTTAAATTCACTAGGGTCAAGTGCACAGAATAGCAAATTCATCGCCTTAGCATTTAACTCAGCTTGTTTGATATCATTGTCATCCAATTCTTCTTCAGATTTTGGGGTGATAATGCCATTAACCAAGTGAGTGGGCTGATGAGGCCCTTTAGTAATTACTCTCCATATATGATAATCTACAGCTTGTAAATAAATATGCATACGAGTTTTCCAGTATGTGTAGTTGGTGCCATTAAAGAAAGGAGGGAGATTTGATGCTTGACCTTCAACTACACCCATTCCAATTGGGGCGGCCATGATCTTTCATTCAAGATCGTTGGACCTACAAGAGAGTACCGGTGCTCTGATACCACTTGTTGCCCAGATATGGTGCCCAAGAGTGAGGGTGAATTGGGTATTTTAAAAAATAAAGCAATATATGTGCTATCAAGTTCAAAAGTGAAGAGTGATAGTGCTCAAGTAATTGTGCAATGGAAGCAATGAAAGATAACAACAATTAAAGAGCAAAAGAAGATAGAGAGTAAAGCAATGCAAACACACAAAATGTATAGTGGTTCGGTGCACCTAGCACCTACATCCACTTTCCAAGCTCCACTTGGGAATTTCCACTATAATCTTCTCCAGATTACAGCCGACTTGTTTTACAAGGCTCACAAGTCAAAACCTAAGTTGGTTTTTCTACCTAGGCTCACCAATAAACCTTACACACTTGTTTTGGCTTCGGGCTTACAAGAAACCCTAGTTGGTTTTATCAATTGGCTCACCAACAAACCTCACACACTTGTTTTCGTTTCGGGCTTACAAGCAACCCTTGTTGGTTTTATCAATTGGCTCACTAACAAACCTCACTTCTAGTTTCAAATTTCCTTGAAACTAGGCTAATACAAATAGAAAATGAATACAATGAATAAAACAAGACAAACTCCTTTTTGAGCAAAAAATAATTCGATGTAGCTCTTGTTGGAGACTCTTCAAGCCTTTCTCTTGGAATCTTGGACCTCACTAAATACCAAAGACTTGAAAGTTAGATTCCTCAAAGATGGAAAGCTTTTGGCTAAGGAATCTCTTGGTTTTCTCACTCTTTTTGGCTTAGAATTGATTGAAGGCTTTGTACTTTCACTCTCTTCTTTTTCACTTTGTCTCCTTGACTTTTTTGAAGTTTGGTGGAGGTTAAATACTTCATTCAAGCTGAAACAACTCCACAAGACCGTTAGAATAAAAAATATGGCCGTTAGAAATCAAATTAAAAGTTCAGAAAAACTAGCCGTTATGCCATGAGTCGACCTCATGAGTCGATCTCTGGATCAAGTGTTGACCTCATGAGTCAACCTCCAGTTTATCTTAGGCAAAAATCCAGAAAACCATAGTTCTGCCCAGTTTGATTTCTCAGGCGATGAGTCGACCTCTGGTGTCGACCTCTGGACAGGTGTTGACCTCTGGTGTCGACCTCTGAAGCATGCCACTGAAATTTTTCCATGCCGGCCTTGCTGAACTTTTCTTTTCTTCATGAGTCGACCTCTGGTGGTCGACCTTTGGCAAGGTGTCGACCTCTGGTGGTCGACCTCTGGTCTGAATTTTTCTGAAACTCTGGAGAGGTGCGTGCCATGCTTGAGTTTCTCTAAGCCTTTGATTCTTTTGTCAATTACTTGTTAATAAGAAGGTCCAATATGAGAAATTTGATCTTGTTTAAGATGGAAAAGCTCTTTCCCAAATCAAGCAAGCTTGGTTTCATCATTGTACTCTTGATACTCTTTTTGAATAACCTATGGCCTGAAACTATATCTTGAAATGAAGCATTAGTCCAAACATATACTCAACCTTTTGTTAATCATCAAAACTAAGGAGCTAAATCCAACAAAGCCATTCACCAATCCAACTTGGTGAAAACTTCTATAAGAAGAAGGAAACACTTCGGAGTTCGGCAGAAGCAAATACACCGGAGAGCTGAGGGCATAAGCCAGAGGGTTAGGTTCTTAGTCCCCCATCCAGAAAATTGTAGCAACCAAACCTCTTCAAAATTGTAAGAAGTCCTTCGGGACTTCTCCCTTCCAATCCTCAAGCCTTCCCTTCTAGGTAAGAAGGTAAAGCTTGCAAGTGTAACAAGATTTCAAAATATTCTTCAATGAATTTTTTGATTCAATATTTCTATCTGTACTTCTTTCAAATATTCTTCAATGAATTTTTTTTTTGATTCAATATTTCTATCTGTACTTCAATTTTATCTTCAAGTTAACTGATAGAACTTCATAGTTCTATGTTCAATTTTTGATTCAATACTGTTTATTCAAACTCTGCAATAAACTGTTTATCTTTTTGAAACTTTTGGCATTATTGTTCATCTGTCCTATTCATTTCCCCACCTAGATCCTAGTGTTAAATGGTATCAGAGCCAGAGGGGGGAGGAAGGGTAGAGTAAGTGCTAGATCTCCTATCCATCAAGTAAGACCTTTATCCTGAGTAGTCGAGTTTAACCGAAAGGTTGCTATTATGGAGGGCGTGTTGCCGAGGTTAGGCGTTGTTGCCCGATTTATCAGTAGCCATAGGGAAAGGGACCATAGGAATTACAAAAATGAATAGGATTTCTAGGACCTTTTCTACCAGTTCTTCTTCCAAAGAGGAAGATACTATTACCACCTTAACCGAGGTAGAAGATGAACATTACATCAAATGGACAGTTCCAAAAGTATCAAAAAGATCTGTTTACAAACACCAATTCTTACCTGACAGTAGAGTTAGGTTAGAACAAAAAACTGTGTCAATAGCGGGCGACCACACAGTGATCCAAATCCTACCCAAAGACTTAGCCAAAACCCTCAAAACAAAATTTGAGTTTATTCATATAGGTCTGGTTCAAGTTGCAGCCAAACCTTTAGTCAGAAGGGGTCTGGACACAGCCATGCTCCTCTACTTAAGAGATGGCCGCTTAACCCAGTTCCACGATTCCCCGTTAGGAATGGTGGAGTCTAGCCTATATGAGGGTCTAATCTTTTTTAATTATAACACTGATTTGACCCTGAAACTCAAAGACCCAAACATCTTGAAGGCTCTTAAGCTTGATGTTAGACTCTATGAGTTCAACATCATGCCCGGATCCTTCCCTGTAGCAGTCACAATCAAGTACTGTTACAAGGTGACCAACGACCTTGACCACATCAAGGTTGTTAACAAAAGAACCCTTGGAAGCACTACATACTTCCAAACCAACCCCTTGAAGGGTAATGTCCATGTCCCAAAAACATTGGTTTGGGATCAAATTGCCCTTCCTGAAACTTGGCTTTTAGAAAAGGCCGTCCCTGCACCAAGGAAGCCTGCCTCAACCGTTGAAACCATCACTACTCTCCCAGAAGGAGACGTAGAAATCAAGTTCAACAGAGGCATTCAAAGGAGCTTCAGCAGCAGGTACGATCCAGTTCCAAAAATGTCAGTTCCACCAAGATTTAGCTTATCTACTCCTGAAACCAAACTTAGGGAAGTAGATAATGAACCAAAAATTCCCCAACCAATTTACAATGAACCTAGTTCACCTCCGACCTCTCCAACTTTCTCACAGATCATGGAGAACAGAGAACCTGAGATCTGTATGATCAGTAGAAATTACTCCATAGATAAAGAAAGTCTGAGGAAGGATTTCTACTCCTCAAAAAATAAGGACAAAAGGGAATGATTCTTTGCAACATTCAGCAAAGAACAAAGAGACAAGATCCAAGCCAAGTTCTATGAGACCTTATACCTCATAGAAAAAGATATCAACTTCTTCACATGGTTTGATTACCATGTCGAAAACAATTCTAAACAGATTGCCATGATCACAGGAAAACCCTTTGTTTCCTGGCAAGACAGCAAAGGAAATAGGATTGAAAAGATCCACCCTCCTTTGCAGGAAGTGAAGATTCCTGTCAAAGACTCCATAGTTACAGCATCACCTTTAAAGATCAAAGCTGAACCTTTAGAAACCTCAAATGGTAGGGATATCAAGAATATCATAGAACAAAACAATTTTACAAACCAAAACCTGAAAACAATAGGAGACCAGTTAGAAAGAATTGAAGACAAAATAGATGTTAGGCCTCCCATTGTTAGTCCTGAAAAATTACCAATTTTCATCCCTCATGAAATCCCAAAACAATTGGTTCTCCAAAAACCCAAAGACACTAGTGTCATCACAGAAATAAACAAAAGACTAGAGAAAATAGATCTCCTTGCAAAAATAGTTCCAAATTCACCTAAGAGAGCACCTTCTCCTCTAGCCAAAGGAAAAAATATGGCTATTCTGACTCAGGAAGAAAGCCCGAGTCAAAGTGAGCAAAACTCGAACACTGAATCAGAAAGCCCAATAGAAAGCCCAAAGTTAGAAATCAATAAGATCCACCATTCTTGGGCCAGATCATCAAGACCATACTACAACAGACCTTAGTCTAGGGACGATCAAACCAATAGATAGATCAATTGACTTTGCCAATAAGTTCCCAGATGAGATCCTAGACAAAACCCAGCTCCAAAGATTTTTGGGAAGCCTAAATTATGTCTCGGACCATCTCAAAAATATTAGAATATTGGCAAAAATATTATATCAAAGGCTTAAAAAGAGCCCACCAAAATGGACCCAAACCCATACTGATATGGTTACGAAAATTAAGGCCTAGGTTAGAAACCTTCCATGCCTTTATCTTCCTGACCCAAAAGCCCAAAAGATTGTTGAGACGGATGCTTCTGAGATAGGTTATGGTGGCATCCTCAAACAAACCAAGGAAGGAACTGAACAGCTTATCCAGTTCATTTCGGGTAGCTGGAATGAAACCCAAACCAAATATTTCATAATCAAAAATAGATTTTAGCAATTGTTTTATCGATTTCGAAATTTCAAAGTGATTTGTTAAATCAAAAATTCTTACTTCGAATCGATTGCAAAGCAGCAAAATATATTTTGAAAAAATATGTTCAAAACCTAACTTTAAAACATATATTTGCTAGGTGGCAAGCACTTTTATATGTTTTTGACTTTGATATTGAATATGTCAAAGGCCAAGATAACTCTTCGCTTGATTTCCTTTCTCGCGAATTTTTGCAGGGATACTAAAAATAAATAGCCCCCAAGAAACCTCCGGCCCAAAAGGCCAGTTCAACATCCACTCAAAAACAGACCAAACAATCCTACGCCCAATCCTCTGGGCCTTCCATAACAAGCCCAATGCAAGCACCACCAAAGCTACCAATACCCACAAAACCTTCCCAAAATCTCCCATGACTATCTTGGTATGACATTGTCACCCAAGAAGAAGAATCCACCCAAAAGGAAGCTCAAAACTCATCCCTGACAACAAAGCAGATGGTTGACTGGGCAAAATCAAATCCTGCCTTGCTGGGCCTTGAAATATTTCAAAAGGCCGTTGCAGAAGAAGAAGCCGCCCAGCAGAAAATCCTTCAAAAACAAAAGAAGATAGTCACGAATTCCGACTCACTATCACTTTCAAAACAAAATTTGGATATTGGGATTTCTGACCCCACATCCCTTCAAAAAATACCTACGAAAAAATCAAAGCCTTATTTTGAAAAACCAATTTTGCAAGCAATCTTCACAATAGAAGATGAATACATGGACAATGATCCATGAAAAATAATTTCAAAAGTATTTCCTGAAGAGTGGCACTTCCCTCCTAGGGACCCACTCAAAACCAATGTATTTTACAAATTTATTTTAATGGATATTGACTCTGTGGCTATGAAACACTACATGGACAAAAATGACCCAACGGTCATCACCCATTCCACTGCTTAAATTCTTCAAGTCTTATCTCCATCTATATGGGGAGATAATCCAAATACTTTCAAAAAACTTTCTCAAAATTATAATCCACAGTATTTTAATTACTAGGATTATAGAAATGCCTGGTACAATGCCTTCTTATTTCAAAATCAATCTCACCAGCATTTGTGGCTTTTCTATTTCAAGAACAATACCATCTTCCATCTCCCTTACTGGTTTGTAGACTGGTGGCGCTACTATGGCCCCACTTTTGAAATACTACTAGAAAAGGTCCAAAAGGGATATTCAACATATCTACAAAAAATTGTTGTTCCAGAAAAAGAAGAAATTTCCTCCTCTTCTCAATTTCTTTACCCAATTTTCTTTGTCCTGGATCCTTTTCTAGGACTATGCAATAATGGATATCCCAAATTTCTAACTGTCATTATCAAGAAAGTTCAAAATCAAATGGTGGACTGAATTCAATCCTGAAAAGGCTACCAAGCCAAAAGTATTGGAATGGTTCAACCAAAATCCCCAACTGTCACTATAGCCTGAACCATCCACAACAAAGTTCTTAACTCAAAAATCATTTACAACTTCAAAATTAGCAGTTGCCAAGTCTCGTGCAGAATACCAAATAGTATCTCACTCAACTCATGGCAGAATTCAAAAAAGAGGAAGAAGACAAAGCTACGGAAGCAGCCAGCTCATCCTCTTCTTCAAACTAGACACCAAAAGCCGAGGACCTTAAAACCGGCCTCGGAACAAAACCAAGGTGATATACCAAAAGGCATGCCACCTCAAGATGACAAGACAAAAGGTGTACCCCCCTCAATCATGCTGACGACGACATGACTAAAGGAGTACCACTCTAGACAATGACAAGATAAAAGGCATACTACCCTGCCAATGACAAGACAAAAGGCATACCACCCTTCAATCATGCTAGACAACGATATGACTAAAGGAGTACCATCCCAAACAATGACAAGACAAAAGGCATACCACCCTTCAATCATGCTAGATAGCGACATGACTAAAGGAGTACCACCCCAAGCAAACGCCGAAATTTTTTCTGATGGACTCCAATGCTTCTTAAATCAATTTATGGATTTCAAAAACCTCTACATTCTGGTTAACCAAATTCTTCTATAAAAGAAGACGAAGGCTATCCATGAAGGGGATCACAAAAACTCCGGAAGGAAGAGTGACCTCCATGAGTGTAGTTAGGAAACCCTCATAAAGCAATTTTGTAGTCCAAAAATCCCAAACCTCTCTAATCTCCCCCTCCTGAAGACTGTTCTTCAGGAGGCAAAATTCAATATCCAAGCTCTCCTCTTACTGTAAGTAACAGGTGAAGCTTGCCAATGTATCTTCAAAATATTTTTCAATAAATTTCAATTATCAAATTTTCAATTGTCAATTGTCAATTTTTCGATTTATCTTCAAGTTAATTGATAGAACTTCATAGTTCTATCTTCAAGTACGAAACTATAGACAATGACTGGATAGCAGCCGTAAGGCAGGTCAGGGCCACACTGCTACAAGAAACTGTAGAGGAAGGGGTGCCTGTCATAGTATCATAATGAAGAAGACTATGAATAGTCTTTAAATTCTGCAAATCTTTAAATCCGCAAAAATTTACTATTTATCTTCTTGCATCTTTTTGAACTTGTCCTTTTGATTACCTATTCATCACCCCACCTAGACCCTGGTGATAAATGGTATTAGAGCCAGAGGGGGGAGGAAGGGTAGAGCAAGTGCTAGATCTCCTATCCATTAGGTAAGACCTTTGTCATGAGTAGTCAAGTTTAACAGAAAGGTTGCTATTGTGGAGGGCGTGTTGCCAAGGTTAGGCGTTGTTTCCCGATTTATCAGTAGCCGTAGGGAAAGGGACAATAGAGATTACAAAATGAATAGGATTTCTAGGACCTTTTCTACCAGTTCTTCTTCCAAAGAGGAAGATACTGTTACCACCTTGGCCGAGGTAGAAGATGAACAGTACATCAAATGGACTGTTCCAAAAGTATCAAAAAGATCTGTTTACAAACACCAATTCTTACCAGGTAGTAGGGTTGGGTTAGAACAAAAAACTATGTCAATAGCAGGCGACCACACAGTGATCCAAATCCTACCCAAAGACCTAAACAAAAGAACCCTTGGAAGCACTACATACTTCCAAACCAACCCCTTGAAGGGTAATATCCATGTCCCAAAAACTTTGGTTTGGGATCAAGTTGCCCTTCCTGAAACTTGGCTTTTAGAAAAGGCTGTCCCTGCACCAAGGAAGCCAGCCTCGACTGTTAAAACCATCACTACTCTCCTAGAAGGAGACGTAGAAATCAAGTTCAACAGAGGCATTCAAAGGAGCTTCAGCAGCAGGTACGTTCCTGTCCCAAAAATCTCACTTCGACCAAGATTTAGCTTATCTACTCCTGAAACCAAACTCAGGGAAGTAGATAATGAACCAAAAATTCCCCAACCAATCTACAATGAACCTAGTTCACCTCCTTTCTCTCCAACTTTCTCACAGATCATGGAGAACAGGGATCCCGAGATCTGTATGATCAGTAGAAGTTACTCCATAGATAAAGAAAGTCTTAGGAAGGATTTCTACTCCACAAAAAATAAGGACAAAAGGGAATGGTTCTTTGCAACATTCAGCAAAGAACAAAGAGACAAGATCCAAGCCAAGTTCTATGAGGCCTTGTACCTCATAGAAAAAGATATCAACTTCTTCACATGGTTTGATTACCATGTCGAAAACAATCCCAAACAGATAGCCATGATTACAGGAAAACCTTTTGTTTCCTAGCAAGATAGCAGAGGAAATAAAATTAAAAAGATCCATTCTCCGCTGCAGGAAATAAAAATTCCTATCAAAGATTCAATTGTAACTGCCTCACCATTCAAGATTAAATCTGAACCTATGGAAACCTCGAATGGTAGGGATATAAAAAATATCATAGAACAAAACAACTTTACAAACCAAAATCTGAAAACAATAGGAGACCAATTAGAAAGGATAGAAGACAAAATTGACATAAGGCCTCCCATTGTTAGCTAAGAAAAAATACCAATCTTCATCCCGCATGAAATCCCAAAACAATTTATCACCCGAAAACCTAGAGAGAACAGTGTTGTCTTAGAAATAAACAAAAGAATAGAAAAGATAGAGCTCCTCACAAAAATAGTTCCAAACTCACCAGAGAGATCCTCTGGTCCCATGACCAAAGGAAAAAATGTTGCTGTTCTAACTCAGGAAGCAAGTCTGAACCAAAGTGAGTAGAACTCGGACACTGACTCAGAAAGCCCAATAGACAGCCCAGAGTTAGAAATAAACAAAATCCACCACTCTTGGGCCAGGTCTTCAAAGCCCTATTATAGTAGACCAACCTTTCCTGATATGCTCAATGAGGAGAGAATTGGAACCCAAAAGCATTATTATGCAGACACCGTCTATAAATGGAGCATAGATGGTTTGACGGAATATCAGCTCCTCAATGTTCTGCATGAGATGACCATGGTAGCAACAGCCCAGAAAACCAACAAGAGTGAAGTCACAGACCAAGGCATAACCCAAATATTGGTCTCTGGTTTCACAGGCCAACTAAAAGGTTGGTGGGACGGTTACCTTGATGAAATAGACAAAAATAAAATCATTTACGCCTATAGGAAAAATGCAGAAGGTGCAATAATCAAAGGTGAAAATGATGAACCAATCCAAGATTCAACCAATAAACTAATCTTTACCATAGCCAAGCATTTTATAGGTGACCCTTCTCTATTTAGGGAAAGAAGCCATGAAATTCTTGCAAATCTCAAGTGCAAAAAATTGCAAGACTTTAGGTGGTACAAGGATGTTTTTCTATCAAAATTAATGACAAAGGGAGACTGCAACCAGTCTTTCTGGAAAGAAAAATTTCTTGCAGGCCTACCTATGGCTTTCTCTGAGAAAGTCAAACAAAAAATTAGAGAACAAACCAAAACACCATTCCTTATGACAAAATGACCTATGGAGATTTAATTGCAGTTATAAATCTTGTAGGTCTTAGCATTTGCAATGATTTAAGGATGAAGAGCCAATTAAAATGAGAACAACTAGAAAATAGACAAGCATTAGGAAGCTTTTGTGAACAATTTGGGTATGAGCCCTTAACAAAAGGAAAAGGAAATAAACCCCCTAAAACCTGTCACAATTGCTCCAAGAAAAACACCTATCATCCTAGACCAAGACAAACTCATAAGCACCAAGTGAAACAAGAAAAGAAGATCTTTCACCAAAAACCCAAGACATATAGAGGACCAAACCCTATAACCTATTTCAAAAGTGGTAGGATTGGCCATTATACAAAAGATTGTAGAACAAAAAGAAAGATCAATGAATTACAAATTGACCAAGAAAATCTTCAAAACTCCTTAAGGACACAATTAGAAAAAATCCTTCTGGACTCTGAAGCTGAGACCTTTTCAGATACATATGAGAGTCTCTGCGATGAAGATGCCCAGTCTTCAAGCCTAAATATGATCACCAAGGAACAAGAACTCCTTTTTGATCTGATCGATAAAATAAATGATCCCGATCAAAAGAAAGAGTACTTGTTAAAACTTAAAAATTCTATAGGCATGGAAAAACAAAAATTTCAACCTTATAACCTAACAAACATTCTAAAAAGATTTAACACAAAAGAACCAAAACAAGTAACAATCCAAGACCTTCAGATAGAAGTAAACCAATTAAAATCTAAAGTAAAGCAAATAAAGATCCAAGTAAGGATGCTTGAAAAAGAAAAACAAGTTATCTTAGATACCGAATCCGAAGCAAATTTAACCCCTCAAGACCAAAATTTCCTAGAGGCAATTACTAGCTTGACTGTCCAAAACTGGTATGTCAGAGTAGTAATTTATGTAGAAGATTTTGTTTTTGAAACAATTGCTCTAATAGATTTAGGAGCTGATTTAAATTGTATTCAAGAAGGCCTTATCCCAACAAAATATTTTGAAAAGGCAAAAGAAAAACTAAAAACTACTAGTGGGTCAAAACTTCAGATAAAATATAAACTTTCTGAAGTAAGAGTTCATTTCGAAAATCAATTTTTGACCACACAATTTATTTTAATCAAAAACCTCAATAGACCAGTAATCCTAGGAACACCGTTCCTCAATATCATCAAGCCGTTCATGGTTGATGATGATGAAGGGATAGTCAAAAATTTCTTAGGGCCAGAACTCAAAATTAAATTTATGACAAAAGAATACATCAAAGAGCTTAATTCCCTTAATGAAATCTCTAGGGAAACCAGGCACCTAGAATTTCTAAAGGAAGAAATAGGCCTCAAAAGACTTGAAGAACAAGTTAAAACCCCACTAACTAAACAAAAGATCGAAAACTTCATATGTTTAGTTAGGGTTGTTTGCTCTAGCTTACCCAATGCATTTTGGGCTAGGAAAAGACATGCGGTAGGACTTCCTTATGAAAAAGATTTTAATGATAGGAAGATACCCACTAAAGCTCGGCCCATCCAAATGAATCAAGAACTTTTAGAATATTGCAAAACTGAGATCCAAGATCTCATCCAAAAAGGCCTAATCCGGTCCAGCCGCTCTTCTTGGAGCTGTGCTGCATTTTATGTCCAAAAAAATGCAGAACTCGAAAGAGGTGCTCCAAGACTTGTCATCAACTACAAACCCCTTAATCAGGCTTTAAGTTGGGTTAGATACCCTTTGCCTAATAAGAAAGACCTGCTCAATAGGACCATTGAAGCCAAGATCTTCTCAAAGTTTGACCTGAAATCTGGCTTCTGGCAAATCCAAATCGAGGAGCAAGACAAGTACAAAATGGCATTTACAGTTCCATTTGGCCAATACGAGTGGAATGTGATTCCCTTTGGGCTCAAAAATGCTCCTTCTAAGTTTCAAAAAATTATGAACGGCATCTTCAATTCCCATTCAAAATTCATTATACATATATTGATGACGTTCTAATTTTCTCAGAAACTATAGATCAACATTTCAAACACCTACAAACTTTCCTGAATTTGGTTGTTAGAAATGGACTTGTCCTTTCTGAACCCAAGATGAGCCTGTTCCAAACCAATATCTGTTTCCTAGGTCATAATTTGAGCCAAGGATCTATCAAACCAATTGAGAGGTCCATAGACTTTCCTAATAAATTTCCTGACGAAATCATTGACAAAACTCAACTCCAAAGGTTTCTAGGAAGTTTGAATTATGTCTCTAACCACCTCAAGGATATCAGAACCTTAGCAAAACCGCTCTACCAAAGGTTAAGAAAAAATCCTCCAACCTGGTCACAAGATCATACCAACATTGTTAGGAAGATTAAGGCCCAAGTTAAAAGCCTTCCCTGCCTATACCTTCCTGACCCAAAAGCCCAAAAAATTGTTGAAATAGATGTCTCAGAAATGGGCTATGAGGCATTCTTAAACAAATCAAAGGGGATACTGAGCAACTTATCCAATTCACCTCAGGTAGTTGGAACGAAACCCAAACCAAATACTCCACCATCAAAAAAGAGATTTTAGCCATTGTTTTGTGCATCTCAAAATTCCAAAGCGATTTACTCAATCAAAAATTTGTATTAAGAATTGATTGCAAATCTGCAAAATTTATTTTGGAAAAAGATGTTAAAAACCTAGCTTCAAAACATATATTCGCTAGGTGGCAAGCTCTACTTTCAATTTTTGACTTTGATATTGAACATATCAAAGGCCAAAACAATTCTTTGCCTGATTTCCTCTCACGTGAATTCTTGCAGGGCCTCGACAGCAATGGCACCAAAAAAATCCCAAGCACATAAAGCCCAAACTCTCAAACAAACAAAAGAATCATATGCTCAACACACAGAGCCTAAAATAGCCTCCACCTCAAAAGCCCAAGAACCGAATTTTCCAAAACTATCCTCGTACGACATTGTCACCCAGGAAGAAAAAGCCCAACAAAACAACCAAAAGCCCAATCCACAAAAAATCCAAACAACTCCAATGTCCTCAAAACAAATGGCCAACCTAGCAAGGGCCAACCCCGCTCTTATGATCATTGACATGTTCCAAAAGGCAGTATCTGATAATGAAACTGCCAAAATCAAAACCAGTTCAGACCAAAAATAAAAAATGATAGTGAGTCTTTCTAACTCATTATCCCTTCAAAACACCCAAAAGGAAGTTGGGATTTCTGACCCAATTCCCATTCAAAAACTAAATCCCAAAAAATCAAACTATTTTAAAAAATCAATTTTCCAACCCATTTTTATAATAGAAGATGAATATATGGACATTAGTCCATTGAAAGTTATTGATAAAGTATTCCCCCAAGGGTGGCATTTCTTCCTGAGAGATCCACTGAAAACAAATACTTTCTATGAATTCATCTTGGTTGATACAGATTCTGTAGCAATCAAGCACTACAAAGACAGGGCTGATCCTTCGGTCATCACCCATTCAACAGCCCAAATACTCCAAGTTATGTCTCCATCTGCATGGGGAGACAATCCAAATACCTACAAAAAATTATCCCAAAAATACAACCCCCAATACTTCAATTATTGGGACTACAAGGCCGCTTGGTACAACACTTTTCTTTTTCAAAACCCATGGAATCCCCATTCCTGGCTTTTCTATTTCAAGACAAATACATCCTACAATTTCCCATACTGGTTCGTCGACTAGTGGAACCACTATGGACCAACCCTAGACATTATCCCTCAAGTTGTCAATGAAGAGTACTTAACGTACCTTCAAAAAATAATCCTCTCAGAAAGAGAAAAGAAATTTCCTATCCTTCTCACTTTCTTTTCACAATTTGCATTATCCTGGATATTAAGCTGGGAATATGCAGTCATCAATGTTTCAAATTTTCAACCAACCCTAGCTAGAAAGTTCAAAATAAAATGGTGGCAGGAGTTCAATCCAGATAAGGCCTCCAAACAAAAAATATTGGAATGGTTCAACAGGAACCCCCAGGTTTCTCTCAAGATCGAGCCATCCACTTCAAAATTCTTGACGCAAAAATCATTTGCTACCTCAAAATTGGTAGCTGCCAAGTCCAGAGCCGAATATAATAAATACTTGGCGCAAATCATGGCAGAACTCAAGAAAGAAGAAGAAGAAGAACAACTACCCAGCAGTTCTTTGTCGTCCAACCAGACCCCACCAGAAGATGATGAGGACTCGTTCTTTGAAATCTGATGGAAAATCATCAAATGGCGGACAAGAAGTGACTGCCCTTTAAGTCACATCAAGACAAAACAAAAACTCGTACCAGCACCAACAAAGATGCTCGTACCAACCAGACAAGGAGTGACCCCTCCTTTAGTCACATCACAGCAAAAACAAGAAATGCTCGTACCCGCACCTACAAAAGGCAAAAGATGCTTGTACCAGCCAAACAAGAAGGACTCCCACTTTGGTCAAATCAAATCAAAAGCCAAAGTGACAAGACCAAAGGTGTACCCAGACTCCTTTAGATCCCAAATTTTATCAAAACTAGTTGCGGACTTGAAGCCATTTATCAATCCAACTTGGTGAAAACTTCTATAAGAAGAAGGAAACACTTTGAAGTTTGGCAAAAGCAAATACACCGGAGAGCTGAGGGCATAAGCCAGAGGGTTAGGTCCTTAGTCCCCTATCCAGAAAATTGTAGCAACCAAACCTCTTCAAAATTGTAAGAAGTCCTTCAGGACTTCTCCCTTCGAATCCTCAAGCCTTCCCTTCGAGGTAAGAAGGTAAAGCTTGCAAATGTAACAAGATTTCAAAATATTCTTCAATGAATTTTTTGATTCAATATTTCTATCTGTACTTCTTTCAAAATATTCTTCAATGAATTTTTTGATTCAATATTTCTATCTTTACTTCAATTTTATCTTCAAGTTAACTGATAGAACTTCATAGTTCTATCTTCAATTTTTGATACTGTTTATTCAAACTCTGCAATATACTGTTTATCTTTTTGAAACTTTTGGCATTATTGTTCATCTGTCCTGTTCATCAACCCACCTAGACCCTGGTGTTAAATGGTATCAGAGCCAGAGGGGGGAGGAATGGTAGAGCAAGTGCTTGATCTCCTATCCGTTAGGTAAGACCTTTGTCCTGAGTAGTCGAGTTTAACCGTAAGGTTGCAGTTGTGGAGGGCGTGTAGCCGTGTGAAGGCGTTTGTTGCCCATTATATCATCTGCCGTAGGGAAAGAGACAATAGGGATTACAAAATGAGTAGGATTTCTAGGACCTTTTCTACCAGTTCTTCTTCTAAAGAGGAAGATACTGTTACCACCTTAGCCAAGGAAGAAGATGAATAGTTCATCAAATGGACTATTCCAAAAGTGTCAAAAAGATCTGTTTACAAACACCAAATCTTACGTAAAAGTAGGGTTAGGTTAGATCAAAAAATTGTGTCAATAGCGGGCGACCACACAGTAATCCAAATCCTATCCAAAGACCTAATCAAATCCCTCAAATCCAAGTTTGAGTTTATACATATAGGTCTGGTTCAAGTTGCAGCCAAACCTTTAGTCAAAAGAGGGCTTGATACAGCCATGCTCCTCTACCTAAGGGATGGCTGCCTAACCAGGTTCCACGATTCCCAGTTAGGAATGGTGGAGTCTAGCCTATATGAGGGTCCAATCTTTTTCAATTGTAACACTAATTTGACCCTGAAACTCAAAGACCCAAACATCTTGAAGGCTCTCGACCTTGATGTTAGACTCCATGAGTTCAACATCATGCCCGGATCCTTCCCTGTAGTAGTCACAATCAAGTACTGTTACAAGGTGACCAACGACCTTGACCACATCAAGGTTGTTAACAAAAGAACCCTTGGAAGCACTACATACTTCCAAATCAACCCCTTGAAGGGTAATGTTCATGTCCCAAAAATATTGGTTTGGGATCAAATTGCCCTTCCTGAAACTTGGCTTTTAGAAAAGGCCGTCCCTGCACCAAGGAAGCCTGCCTCAATCGTTGAAACCATCACTACTCTCCCAGAAGGAGACGTAGAAATCAAGTTCAACAGAGGCATTCAAAGGAGCTTCAGCAGCAGGTACGATCCTATCCCAAAAATCTTAGTTCCTCTAAGATTTAGCTTATCTACTCCTGAAACCAAACTCAGGGAAGTAGATAATGAACCAAAAATTTCCCAACCAATTTACAATGAACCTAGTTCACCTCCGACCAATCCAACTTTCTCACAGATCATGGAGAACAGAGAACCCGAGATCTGTATGATCAGTAGAAATTACTCCATAGGTAAAGAAAGTCTTAGGAAGGATTTCTACTCCTCAAAAAATAAGGACAAAAGGGAATGGTTTATTGCAACATTCAGCAAAGAACAAAGAGACAAGATCCAAGCTAAGTTCTATGAGACCTTGTACCTCATAGAAAAAGATATCAACTTCTTCACATGGTTTTACTACCATGTCGAAAATAATTCCAAACAGATTGCCATGATCGCAGGAAAACCTTTTGTTTCCTGGTAAGACAGCAAAGGAAATAGGATTGAAAAGATCCACCCTCCTCTATAGGAAGTGAAAATTCCTGTCAAAGACTCCATAGTTACAGCCTCACCTTTCAAGATCAAATCTGAACCTTTAGAAACCTCAAATGGTAGGGATATCAAGAATATCATAGAACAAAATAATTTTACAAACCAAAACCTGAAAACAATAGGAGACCGGTTAGAAAGAATTAAAGACAAAATAGATGTTAGGCCTCCCATTGTTAGTCCTAAAAAATTACCAATTTTCATCCCTCATGAAATCCCAAAACAATTGGTTCTCCAAAAACCCAAAGACACTAGTGTCATCACAGAAATAAATAAAAGACTAGAGAAAATAGAGCTCCTCGCAAAAATAGTTCCAAATTCACCTGAGAGAGCCCCTTCTCCTCTAGCCAAAGGAAAAAATGTGGCTATTCTGACTCAGGAAGAAAGCCCGAGTCAAAGTGAGCAAAACTCGGACACTGAATCAGAAAGCCCAATAGAAAGCCCAAAGTTAGAAATCAATAAGATCCACCATTCTTGGGCCAGATCATCAAGACCATACTACAATAGACCAACCCTTCCAGACATGCTCAATGAGGAAAGGGTCAAAACCCAAAACCATTATTATGCAGACACCGTTTATGAATGGAACATAGACGGGTTGACAGAACACCAGTTCCTCAATGTTCTGCATGAAATGACCATGGTAGCTACTGCTCACCGAACCAACTCCAATAACACTATGGACCAGGCTATAACCTAGATCCTAGTCTCTGGCTTTACAGGCCAATTAAAAGGTTGGTGGGATGGTTATCTGAATGAAGTCGACAAGAATAAGATCATGTTCGCATATAGGAAAAATAGCGAAGGCGCTATTATCAAAGGCAAAAATGATGAACCAATTCAAGACTCTACCAATACCTTAGTCTTTGCAATAGCCAAACATTTCATAGGTGATCCATCCTTATTTAGAGACAGAAGCCATGAAATTCTTGCAAATCTCAGGTGCAAGAAATTGCAAGACTTCAAATGATACAAAGATGTTTTCCTTTCAAAACTGATGACCAGAGGAGACTGAAACCAATCCTTTTGGAAAGAGAAATTCCTTTCAGGATTACCTCTGGCATTCTCTGAGAAAGTTAAGCAAAAAATTAGGGAACAAAACCAGAACACCATTCCCCATGACAATCTGACCTACGGAGATTTGATTACAATCATAAATCTTGTAGGGTTCAGTATTTGCAATGATCTAAGGATGAGAAGTCAATTGAAGAAAGAATAATTAGAAAACAGACAAGCATTAGGAAGTTTTTGTGAGCAATTTAGGTATGAACCCTTAACAAAAGAAAAAAGAAGAAAACCCCCTAAAACCTGTCACAATTGTTCTAAGAAAAATACTTACCATCCTAAACAAACTTACAAACAACAGAAAAGACAAGGAAAGAAGAACTTCCACAAGAAACCGCAAACTTTTGATAAGCCAAATTCTATAACCTGCTTCAAATGTGGTAGAATTGGCCATTATGCAAAAGATTGCAGAACAAAAAGAAAAATTACTGAATTACAAATTGATCAAGAAGATTTGCAAAATTCCTTTAAAATACAATTAGAAAAAATTTTGCTTGATTCTGATGCTGAGTCTCTCTCGGACACTGAAGAGAGTCTCGGTGAAGATGAAGCACAATCTTCAAGCATAAACATGATCACTAAGGAACAGGAACTCCTTGATATGATCGACAAAATCAATGATCCAGATCAGAAGAAAGATTACCTGTTAAGACTTAAAAGATCTATAAATGAAGAAAAACAGAAACCAAAATTTCAACCTTATGATTTAACAAATATCTTAAAAAGATTTAACAAAGAGGAATCAAAACAAGTAACAATCCAAGATCTTCAGATGGAGGTAAATCAACAAAAATCTGAAGTAAAACAAAAAAAAACTCAAATAAAAACTCTTGAAAAGGGTAAGCAAATTATTTCAGACTCTGAATCTGATGCAAAGATTTTCTTTCAAGATCAAAATTTCCTAGAAACGATTACTAGCTTGACTGTCCAGAATTGGTATGTCAAAGTAGTAATTTCTATAGAAGATTTTGCTTTTGAAACAATTGCCTTAATAGATTCAAGAGGTGCTTTAAATTGCATCGAAGAGGGCTTAATCCCAACAAAATATTTTGAAAAGATAAAAGAAAAACTAAAAACTACCGGTGGGTCAAAGCTCCAAATAAAATATAAACTCTCAGAAACAAAAGTTTACTTTGAAAATCAATTTTTAACCACACAATTCATATTAATCAAAAACCTCAATAGATCGGTGATTTTAGGTACTCCCTTCCTTAACATCATCATGCCTTTTATGGTTGATGATGAAGGAATCACTACAAACTCTTTAGGCCCAGAACTCAAAATTAAATTTATGACAAAAGAATATATCAAAGAGCTCAATACCCTTAATGAAATGTCTAGGAAAACTAAACACCTGGAATTTCTAAAAGAAGAGATAAATATCAAAAGACTTGAGGAACGGCTTCAGAACCCACAAATCAAACAAAAAATCAAAAATTTCAAAAATCTGGTTAGGGATTCTGTCTGTTCTAGCTTACCAAATGCAATTTGGAATAGGAATAAGCATGTAGTAGACCTTCCTTATGAAAAAGATTTCAATGAATGGAAGATTCCTACTAAGGCCCGTCCTATCCAAATGAACCAAGAACTCTTAGAATACTGCAAGGTCGAGATCCAGGATCTCATCCAAAAAGGCCTAATCCAGCCTAGTCACTCACCTTGGAGTTGTGCTTCATTTTATGTTCAAAAGAATGCAGAACTTGAAAGAGGCGCCCCAAGGCTTGTCATAAATTACAAACCTCTCAACCAAGCTTTAAAATGGGTTAGATACCCTTTACCCAATAAAAGAGACCTCCTCAAGAGAACCATTGAGGCCAAAATCATTTCTAAATTCGATCTGAAATCTGGATTCTGGCATATCCAAATTTCTGAACAAGATAAGTACAAAACGGCATTTACAGTCTCGTTCGGTCAATATGAATGGAATGTAATGCCTTTTGGGCTTAAAAATGCTCCCTCTGAGTTTCAAAAAATTATGAACGACATCTTCAATCCTTATTCAAAATTCATCATCACTTACATAGATGACGTTCTAATTTTCTTAGAAACCATTGATCAACATTTCAAGCATCTACAGACCTTCTTAAATCTTGTAATTAGAAATGGCTTAGTCATTTCATAACCCAAGATGAGTTTGTTCCAAACCAAAGTTAGGTTCCTAGGACACGACCTTAGTCTAGGGACGATCAAACCAAAAGATAGATCAATTGACTTTGCCAATAAGTTCCCATATGAGATCCTAGACAAAACCCAACTCCAAAGATTTTTGGGAAGCCTAAATTATGTCTCGGACCATCTCAAAAACATTAGAATATTGGCAAAACCATTATATCAAAGACTTAAAAAGAGCCCACCAAAATGGACCCAAACCCATACTGACACGGTTAAAAAAATTAAGGCCCAGGTTAGAATCCTCCCATGCCTTTATCTTCCTGACCCAAAAGTCTAAAAGATTGTTGAAACAGATGCTTCTGAGATAGGTTATTGTGGCATCCTCAAACAAACCAAGGAAGGATCTGAACAGCTTATCTAGTTCACTTCGGGAAGCTGGAATGAAACCCAAATCAAATATTCCATAGTCAAAAAAGAGATTTTAGCAATTGTTTTATCGATTTTGAAATTTCAAAGTGATTTGTTATACCAAAAATTCTTACTTCGAATCGATTGCAAAGCAGCAAAATATATTTTGAAAAAGGATATTCAAAACCTAACTTCAAAGCATATATTTGCTAGGTGGCAAGCACTTTTATCTGTTTTTGACTTTGATATTGAATATATCAAAGGCCAAGATAACTCTCTGCCTGATTTCCTTTCTCATGAATTCTTGCAGGGATACTAAAACAAAATGGCCCCCAAGAAACCTCCGGCCCAAAAGGCCAGTTCAACAGCCACTCAAAAATAGACCAAACAATCCTACGCCCAATCCTCTGGGCCTTCCATAACAAGCCCAATGCAAGCACAACCAAAGCTACCAATACCCACAAAACCTTCCCAAAATCTTCCAAGACTATCTTGGTATGACATTGTTACCCAAGAAGAAAAATCCACCCAAAAGGAAGCCCAAAACTCACCCCTGACAACAAAGCAGATGGCTGACTGGGCAAAATCAAATCCTGCCTTACTGGGCCTTGAAATATTTCAAAAGGCCGTTGCAGAAGAAGAAGCCGCCCAGCAGAAAATCCTTCAAAAACAAAAGAAGATAGTGACGAATTCCGACTCACGATCACTTTCAAAACAAAATTTGGATGTTGGGATTTCTGACCCAACACCCCTTCAAAAAATACCTACGAAAAAATCAAATCCTTATTTTGAAAAACCAATTTCTCAAGCAATCTTCATAATAGAAGATGAATACATGGACAATGATCCATGGAAAATAATTTCAAAAGTATTTCCTGAAGAGTGGCACTTCCCTCCTAGGGACCCACTCAAAACCAATGTATTTTATGAATTTATTTTAGTGGATACTGACTTTGTGGCTATGAAACACTACAGGGACAAAAATGACCCAACGGTCATCACCCATTCCACTGCTCAAATTCTTCAAGTCTTATCTCCATCTGTATGGGGAGATAATCCAAATACTTTCAAAAAACTTTCTCAAAATTATAATCCACAGTATTTTAATTACTGGGATTATAGAAATGCTTGGTATAATGCCTTCTTATTTCAAAATCAATCTCACCGGCATTCGTGGCTTTTCTATTTCAAGAACAATACCATCTTCCATCTCCCTTACTGGTTTGCAGACTGGTGACGCTACTATGGCCCCACTTTTGAAATACTACCAGAGAAGGTCCAAGAGGGATATTCAATATATCTACAAAAAATTGTTATTCTAGAAAGAGAGAAGAAATTTCCTCCTCTTCTCAATTCTTTACCCAATTTTCTTTGTCCTGGATCCTTTGCTGGGACTATGCAATATGGATATCCCAAATTTCCAACCGTCATTATCAAGAAAGTTCAAAATCAAATGGTGGACTAAATTCAATCCTAAAAAGGCCACCAAGCCAAAAGTACTGGAATGGTTCAACCAAAATCCCCAACTATCACTACAGCCTAAACCATCCATAACAAAGTTCTTAACTCAAAAATCATTTGCAACTTCAAAATTAGCAGCTGCCAACTCTCGTGCAGAATACAAAAGTATCTCACTCAACTCATGGCAGAATTCAAAAAAGAGGAAGAAGACGAAGCTACGGAAGCAGCCAGCTTATCCTCCTCTTCAAACCAGACACCAAAAGCCGAGGACCTCTGAACCGGCCTCGGAACAAAACCAAGGTGATATGACCAAAAGGCGTGCCACCTCAAGATGACAAGACAAAAGGTGTACCCCCCTCAATCATGCCAGACAATGACATGACTAAAGTAGTACCACCCCAGATAATGACAAAACAAAAGGCATACCACCCTGCCATTGACAAGACAAAAGACATACCACCCTTCAATCATGCTAGACAACGACATGACTAATGGAGTACCATCCTAAACAATGACAAGATAAAAGGCGTACCACCCTTTCAATCATGCCAGATAGCGACATGACTAAAGGAGTACCACCCCATGCAAAAGCCAAAATTTCTTCTGACGGACTCCAAGGATTCTCAAATCAATTTATGGATTTCAAAAACCTCTGCATTCTGGTTAACCGAATTCTTCTATAAAGAAGACGAAGGCTATCCATGAAAGGCATCAAAAAAACTTTGGAAGGAAGAGTGACCTCTCCGAGTGTAGTTAGGAAACCCCGACAAAGCAATTTTGTAGTCCAAAAACCCCAAACCTCTCCAATCTCCCCCTCCTGAAGACTGTTCTTCAGGAGGCAAAATTCAATATCAAAGCTCTCCTCTTACTGTAAGTAACAGGTGAAGCTTGCCAATGTATCTTCAAAATATTTTCAATAAATTTCAATTATCAAATTTTCAATTATCAATTATCAATTTTTCGATTTATCTTCAAGTTAATTGATAGAACTTCTTAGTTCTATCTTCAAGTAAGAAACTGTAGACAACGACCGGATAGCAGCCATAAGGCAGGTCGGGGCCGCACTGCTACAGGAAACTATAGAGGAAGGGATGCCTGTCACAGTATCAGAACAAAGAAGACTATGAATAGTCTTTAAATTTTGCAAATCATTAAATTCTGCAAAAATTACTGTTTATCTTCTTGCATCTTTTTGAACTTGTCCTTTTGATTACCTGTTCATCACCCCACGAAGACCCTGGTGACAAATGGTATCGTTGAAACAGATGCCTCAAAAATGGGCTATGGAGGCATTCTTAAACAAATCAAAGGGGAAACTAAGCAACTTATCCAATTCACCTCAAGTAGTTGGAACGAAACCCAAACCAAATACTTCACCATCAAAAAAGATATTTTAGCCATTATTTCTAGGAAGTTTGATTTACGTCTCTGACCACCTCAAGGATATCATAACCTTAGCAAAACCCCTTTACCAAAGGTTGAGAAAAAATCCTCCAACCTGGTCACAAGATCATACCAACATTGTTAGGAAGATTAAGGCCCAAGTTAAAAGCCTTCCCTGCCTATACCTTCCTAACCCAAAAGCCCAAAAAATTGTTGAAACAGATGCCTCAAAAATGGGCTATGGAGGAATTCTTAAACAAATCAAATGAGCAACTTATCTAATTCACCTCAGGTAGTTAGAACGAAACCCAATCCAAATACTCCACCATCAAAAAAGAGATTTTAGCCATTGTTTTGTGCATCTCAAAATTCCAAAGCGATTTGCTCAATCAAAAATTTTTATTAAGAATTGATTGCAAATCTGCAAAATTTATTTTGAAAAAAGATGTTAAAAACCTAGCTTCAAAACATATATTCGCTAGGTGGCAAGCTCTACTTTCAATTTTTGACTTTGATATTGAACATATCAAAGGCCAAAACAATTCTCTGCCTGATTTCCTATCACGTGAATTTTTGCAGGGCCTCGACAGCAATGGCACCAAAAGAACCCCAAGCACAGAAAGCCCAAACTCTCAAACAAACAAAAGAATCATATGCTCAACCCATAGAGCCCAAAATAGCCTCCATCTCAAAAGCCCAAGAACCGAATTTTCCAAAACTATCCTCGTACGACATTGTCACCCAGGAAGAAAAAGCCCAAGAAAACAACCAAAAACCCAATCCACAAAAAATCCAAACAACTCCAATGTCCTCAAAACAAATGGCCAACCTAGCTAGGGCCAACCCTGCTCTTATGAGCATTGACATGTTCCAAAAGGCAGTATCTGATAATGAAACTGCCAAAATCTAAACCAGTTCAGACCAAAAACAAAAAATGATAGTGAGTCTTTCTAACTCATTATCCCTTCAAAACACCCAAAAGGAAGTTGGGATTTCTAACCCAATTCCCATTCAAAAACTCAATCCCAAAAAATCAAACTATTTTGAAAAATCAATTTTCCAACCCATTTTTACAATAGAAGATGAATATATGGACATTAGTCCATTGAAAGTTATCGGGAAAGTATTCCCCCAAGGGTGGCATTTCCCCTTAAGAGATCCACTGAAAACAAATACTTTCTATGAATTCATCTTGGTTGATACAGATTCTGTAGCAATCAAGCACTACAAAGACAGGGCTGATCCTTCGTTCATCACCCATTCAACAGCCCAAATACTCCAAGTTATGTCTCCATCTGCATGGGGAGACAATCCAAATACCTACAAAAAACTGTCCCAAAAATACAACCCCCAATACTTCAATTATTGGGACTACAAAGCCGCTTGGTACAACACTTTTCTTTTTCAAAAACCATGGAATCACCATTCCTGGCTTTTCTATTTCAAGACAAATACATCCTACAATTTTCCATATTGGTTCGTCGACTGGTGGAACCACTATGCACCAACCCTAGATATTATCCCTCAACTTATCAATGAAGTGTACTTAATGTACCTTCAAAAAATAATTCTCTCAGAAAGAGAAAAGAAATTTCCTATCCTTCTCACTTTCTTTTCATAATTCGCATTATCCTGGATATTAAGCTAGGAATATGCAGTCATTAATGTTCCAAATTTTCAACCAACCCTAGCCAGAAAGTTCAAAATAAAATGGTGGCAGGAGTTCAATCCAGACAAGGCCTCCAAACAAAAAATATTAGAATGGTTCAACAGGAACCCCCAGGTTTCTCTCAAGATCGAGCCATCCACTTCAAAATTCTTGACGCAAAAATCACTTGCTACCTCAAAATTGGCAGCTGCCAAGTCCAGAGCCGAATATAAGAAATACTTGGCACAAATCATGGCAGAACTCAAGAAAGAAGAAGATGAAAAATAGCTACCCAGCAGTTCTTGGTCGTCCAACCAGACCCCACCAGAAGATGATGAGGACCCGTTCTTTGAAATCTGACTGAAAATCATCAAATGGCAGACAAGAAGTGACTGCCCTTTAATTCACATCAAGACAAAACAAAAACTCGTACCTGCACCAGCAAAGATGCTCATACCAACCAGACAAGGAGTGACCCCTCCTTTAGTCACATCACAGCAAAAATAAGAAGTGCTCGTACCCGCACCTGCAAAAGGCAAAAGATGCTTGTACCAACCAGACAAGAAGGACTCCCACTTTGGTCAAATCAAACCAAAAGCCAAAGTGACAAGATCAAAGGCGTACCCAGACTCCTTTGGATCCCAAATTTTATCAAAACCAGTTGCGGACTCGAAGCCATTCATCAATCCAACTTGGTGAAAACTTCTATAAGAAGAAGGAAACACTTCGGAGTTCGGCAGAAGCAAATACACTGGAGAGTTGAGGGCATAAGCCAAAGGGTTAGTTTCTTAGATCCACATCCAGAAAATTGTAGCAACCAAACCTCTTCAAAATTATAAGAAGTCCTTCGGGACTTCTCCCTTCCAATCCTCAAGCCTTCCCTTCTAGGTAAGAAGGTAAAGCTTGCAAGTGTAACAAGATTTCAAAATATTCTTCAATGAGTTTTTTGATTCAGTATTTCTATCTGTACTTCTTTCAAAATATTCTTCAATGAATTTTTTTTTTGATTCAATATTTCTATCTGTACTTCAATTTTATCTTCAAGTTAACTGATAGAACTTCATAGTTTTATCTTCAATTTTTGATTCAATACTATTTATTCAAAGTCTGCAATATATTGTTTATCTTTTTGAAACTTTTGGCATTATTGTTCATCTGTCCTGTTCATTTCCCCACCTAGATCCTAGTGTTAAATGGTATCAGAGCTAGAGGGGGGAGGAAGGGTAGAGCAAGTGCTAGATCTCCTATCCATCAAGTAAGACCTTTGTCCTGAGTAGTCGAGTTTAACCGAAAGGTTGCTATTGTGGAGGGTGTGTTGCTAACGTTAGGCATTGTTGCCCGATCTATCAGTAGCCGTAGGGAAAGGGACAATAGGAATTACAAAAATGAATAGGATTTCTAGGACCTTTTCTACCAGTTCTTCTTCCAAAGAGGAAGATACTGTTACTACCCTGGCCGAGGTAGAAGATGAACAGTTTATCAAATGGACTGTTCCAAACGTGTCAAAAAGATCTGTTTACAAATACCAAACCTTACCTGACAGTAGGGTTAGGTTAGATCAAAAAACTATGTCAATAGCGGGCGACCACACAGTAATCTAGATCCTACCCAAAGACCTAATAAAATCCCTCAAACTCAAGTTTGAGTTTATACATATAGGTCTGGTTCAAGTTGCAGCCAAACCTTTATTCAAAAGAAGGCTTGATACAGCCATGCTCCTCTGCCTAAGGGTTGGCCGCTTAACCAGATTCCATGATTCCTTACTAGGAATGGTGGAAACCAGCCTGTATGAGGGTCCAGTTTATTTCAACTATAACACTGACTTGACCCTAAAACTCAAAGACCAACACATCTTGAAGGCTCTCGAGCTTGATGTTAGACTCCATGAGTTCAACATCATGCCCGGATCCTTCCCTGTAGCAGTCACAATCAAGTACTGCTACAAGGTGACCAACGACCTTGACCACATCAAGGTTGTTAACAAAAGAACCCTTGGAAGCACTACATACTTCCAAACCAACTCCTTGAAGGGTAATATCCATGTCCCAAAAACTTTGGTTTGGGATCAAGTTGCCCTTCCTGAAACTTGGCTTTTAGAAAAGGCCATCCCTGCACCAAGGAAGTCTGCCTCAACCGTTGAAACCATCACTACTCTCCCAGAAGAAGACGTAGAAATCAAGTTCAACAGAGGCATTCAAAGGAGCTTCAGCAGCAGGTATGTTCCTGTCCCAAAAATCTCGGTTCCACCAAGATTTAGCTTATCTACTCCTGAAACCAAACTCAGAGAAGTAGATAATGAACCAAAAATTCCCCAACCAATTTACAATGAACCTAGTTCACCTCCGATCTCTCCAGCTTTCTCATAGATCACGGAGAACAGAGACCCCAAGATCTGTATGATCAGTAGAAATTACTCCATAGATAAAGAAAGTCTTAGGAATGATTTCTACTCCATAAAAAATAAGGACAAAAGGGAATGGTTCTTTGCAACATTTAGCAAAGAACAAAGAGACAATATCCAAGCCAAATTCTATGAGACCTTGTACCTCATAGAAAAAGATATCAACTTCTTCACATGGTTTGATTACCATGTCGAAAACAATTCCAAACAGATTGCCGTGATCACAGGAAAATCCTTTATTTCCTGGCAAGACAGCAAAGGGAACAGGATTGAAAAGATCCACCCTCCTCTGTAGGAAATAAAACTTCCTGTCAAAGATTCAATTGTTGGTGCCTAACCATTCAAGATTAAATCTGAACCTATGTAAACCTCGAATGGTAGGGATATCAAAAATAACATGGAACAAAACAACTTTACAAACCAAAATCTGAAAATAATAGGAGACCAATTAGAAAGGATAGAAGACAAAATGGACATAAGGCCTCCCATTGTTAGACAAGAAAAAATACCAATCTTCGTCCCGCATGAAATCCCAAAATAATTTATCACCCCAAAACCTAGAGACAATAGTGTAGTCTCAGAAATAAATAAAAGATTAGAAAAGATAGTGCTCCTCACAAAAATAGTTCCAAACTCACTAGAGAGAGCCTCTTCTCCCATGACCAAAGGAAAAAAGGTTGCTGTTCTGACTCAGGAAGCAAGTCTGAGCCAAAGTGAGAAGAACTCGGACACTGACTCAGAAAGCCCAATAGATAGCCTAGAGTTAGAAATAAACAAAATCCACCACTCTTGGGCCAGGTCTTCAAAGCCCTATTATAGCAGACCAACCTTTTCTGATATGCTCAATGAGGAGATAATTGGAATCCAAACCACTATTATACAGACACCGTCTATGAATGGAACATAGATAGTTTGACGGAACATCAGATCCTCAATGTTTTGCATGAGATGACCATGATAGCTACAGCCCACAAAACCAACAAGAGTGAAGTCACAGACCAAGGCATAATCCAAATATTGGTCTCTGGTTTCAGAGGCCAACTAAAAGGTTGGTGGGATGGTTACCTTGATGAAATAGACAAAAATAAAATCATTTACGCCTATAGGAAAAATGCAGAAGGTACAATAATCAAAGGCGAAAATGATGAACCAATCCAAGATTCAACCAATACACTAATATGAAAGAGAACGGTGCAGGTGGTTTGACATGATCCTACACTAGGCATGCAAACAACTACGGGAGCATATTGGATTTTAAAAATATTTTAAAAATCCGCACAGCGAAAATCTGCTCCGTCCAGAAACTAATCTAATTCTAGTTGCAAATAGGCATGTTGGATAATATAAAATATTAGCAAAATATTTGAATTAAAATTCTATTCATGCATGATAAAAAAAAAACAATTTTTCCATACCTTATTCCGGCTGGAATAACTATGGGATAAACCTGGAATAGGCTGGAATAGCTGGAATAAATCTATTCCAGCCTTCTTCCTCCTTGGACTGTGGGATACTCTGTTTTGAGCCTGAAAAAGAGCATCCAAAAGTAGGCTTCCGGACCTTCATTTGCTCCCAAATTTCAGCAGCGACAAGGTGGAGAAGTCTTCTTCGATTTGCCACCGAAATCTGCAACCAAAACACAGTGTACACGATGTACAAAATGCCCAAAAACCTGCTTCCAGAAATTTTGGTTGCAGAAAACCAGCAGCGATCTTCTTGGCATTTGGAGCTACAGCGGCGATCTCGACTCGCGAGGCTTGCTCCCAAGAGTGGAAGAGTACTCCCTCTAGAGGGGAGACACACCGGGGGCCCTCCGATCCACCTTCACGTGCGGTGCTAGCCGCTGGAAGGAGACACAGTCACAGTAGATGGCAGCAACCAGGCTTTGCTGCAATCCTGGGTTTGAGCACCCTAATGGACAAGGAAAAGGGCCTTATAACTCTTCCTCACACACTCCAAATCCCAGCACCCAATGGAAGATAGGACCCATCTCTCAAAACCTCTCATAGGGAAGAACACACTTGCTGGTTTCTTCTTCACACGGTGTAACCTATCTTGCTGAAACATGGGGCCTTGCAATGGTTTATATAGGACAGCAGGGAGAGGGAGGTGGAGAGACGGGGAGGCCAAGAGGAAGCAGCTGCCATTCCATTTAACCAGCAAATAAACGGGAGTGTAAATCAACCGGTGGAGGAGAGGAAGAGACGTCGCCCAGGAAAAGAACTTCGGTCGTTTGGCCTCCTCCAGCACAAGGAATAACCGTGTAAAACGGTCAAGAGGAGAGAAAAAACATCGGTCCAATTAAAACCATTTAAACCAATTTGGTTCAAACCCATTGGTTCAATTAACCAACGGTGGTTCAATTCAATTGAACCGGTCCGAGCTCAATTAAATTGGGTTCAATTGGTTCACAACCAATTGGAGGCCAAAACGAAGCTCGAATCAGTTCAAAACTGATTCAGAAAAATCCTGGCGCAGTCCGGTCAACTCGGAACAATTTTTGGTTGACATAGACAAGGGCAAGACGGGAAAAAGAGTGCTCAAAAATACTGTGACCATAAAACCGAGATGATTCCTAATCGTAATCGGTATCCGGATCAGAGAGTTATCCTCTGTGGCGTGTGACCTCATAGGTTCGAACCTAAACGGTAGCACTAGAACAATTCTAGTACCAGCACGGAAAACCATCTAGCAATGGGTCCCAGCGTCCGGATAGGTCGAAGATGCGGGAGCAAACTATCGAACCTCTGGCATATGGTTACCGTATAGATCATCCATTTGACCTCTAATGCTCAGGACGACTGAGATTGGGCTACCAACCCAGACTGAGTCAGTCGACTACGTGTCTCAACCTTGCAAGCCCAGTGACTCTTCACTAGGACTACCCCGGCCAAGGATTTGCTAAATTGAGATACTGCGAGACATTCAATCCAAACTGTTTGGACAGGTCAATTCCATCTTGGTCCATCACTGCTCCACAAGTACTTGCCTGTACCCAGAAACCTTCCGTCACCGGATTAAAAATTCGGGTAGTCCAGCACCAAAGCACAGGGAGTTGCTTGCAAGCTACCGTGATGACCTCAGGTTGGAGGGACACATATACCCATATCCAATCATGAGTTGGCAGAAAGGGGCTGCACGGAGTCACGTTCAATGAGATATCACATATCCCACTTATAGATCACATCAGTGTCACCACACTCATTTGGTTAAGAGGACAACCAAACGATGTGAACTACAACAACCTATACTTGATATATTGCCGTCCAGTACAATATATCCTTTGGTTGTGAACAGAGTTTAAGGACCACTCGATACATCCTCTCTGTATCAAAGTCAGTGTAGTCCTAAGGACTTCATCACATGGAAAGAGTTCATTTTAGGAAAATACTATATGTGATGAGCTACCAAAAATAATATTTTATTAATTCAAAGAAAGAGTACAATACTTAGCTCAACCACCTACAACCCAGGCGATTGGCTTTGGGACACAATTCCTAACAACTCCCACTTGTACTAAAGCCAATCAGAAGAGTATCTAATACCCATTTCCCATTTACAATAGTCGAACTCTTTTATTCTGAGGGCTTTAGTGAAGGGGTCGGCCAGATTTTCCTTTCCATCGATCTTCAGAAGATTGATGTCGCCTCGTTCTACGATCTCTCGTACGAGGTGGTAGCGCCGCAGAATGTGCTTGGTGCGGTGATGAGCTTTAGGCTCCTTAGCTTGAGCAATGGCTCCAGTGCTGTCACAGTACATCGAAACAGGACCATCTAGGGAAGGTGCCACCCCTAGCTCTCCAAGGAACATCCGTAACCACACAGCTTCCTTTGCTGCATCTGATGCTGCAATGTATTCTGCTTCGCATCCCGAGTCTGCAACAGTTGCCTGCTTGGAACTTTTCCAGCAGATCGCTCCTCCATTCAGGATAAATACAAACCCTGACACACTCTTGCTATCATCTCTATCCGACTGGAAACTGGAGTCAGAGTACCCTACAAGTTTCAAGTCAGGTTCTCTATAAATCAGCCATTGATCTTTAGTATTTCATAAATACTTAAGGATGGACTTAACCACCTTCCAATGCGCCTCACCTGGGTCAGACTGGTATCTGCTCACTACTCCTAGTGAGTATGCCACATCTGGTCTAGTACAAGTCATAGCATACATGATAGAGCCTACTGCAGAAGCATAAGGTACTCTACTCATGCGCTCTCTTTCCTCAGGAGTTGTCGCACAATCCTTCTTGGAAAGAGTAATTCCAGAACCTATCGGGAGATAGCCTTTCTTGGAATTTTCCATGCTGAACTGTTTTAGCACGGTGTCAATGTATGTAGACTGGACAGTCCCAAAAGCTTCTTAGATCTATCTCTATAGATCTTCATACCTAGTATGTAAGAAGCTTCACCCAAGTCCTTCATGGAGAACTGAGATGATAACCAGACCTTTATTCCTTGTAATGCTGCGACGTCATTCCCGATTAAGAGAATGTCGTCAACATACAGTACTAGGAATACAATCACAGAACCATTAACCCATTTATAGATGCACGGTTCTTCTCCGTTCCTAACGAAGCCATACGATTTGATACACCTATCAAACCGTAAGTTCCAACTTCGAGATGCTTGCTTGAGTCCATAAATGGACCTCTGCAACTTGCATACTTTTGATTCATCTGTGGATGTAAACCCTTCAGGCTGTATCATATACACCTCCTCTTCCAACTCCCCATTTAAGAAAGCGGTTCGGACATCCATCTGCCAGATCTCGTAATCAAAATATGCTGCCAAAGCAAGCATGATCTGAATGGACTTGAGCATTGCCACAGGGGAGAAAGTCTCGTCATAATCGATACCATATCGCTGATGATACCCCTTGGCAACCAGACGGGCTTTATAGGTCTCTACCTTCCCATCCGCATCCCTTTTCCTCTTGAAGATCCATTTACACCCGATGTATTTTATTCCTTCAGGCGGATCAACCAATGTCCAAACATTGTTGATTTCCATGGACTCCATTTCGGATCGCATGGCTCCAAGCCATGCCTCAGAGTCATATCTCTGAAGAGCATCCATATAGGTGATCGGATCCTCATTGTTCTCATCGAGCTCAATGGGATCGCCGTCCCGGACCAAGAAACCGTAGTATCTGTCCGGCTGACGCGGTATTCTACCGGATCTCCTAATGGGTTCTGGGTGTGATTCAATCACAGCCGGTTCTACGATGTCCTTAGAGTGTACAGGTTCTTCTATTGGCTGAACTTCATCAAGTTCAATCTTAGAGGCTATAGTTCCTTCTCCAAGGAACTCCTTTTCCAAAAAGATAGCTCTAAGAGCAACGAACACCTTTTGTTCATTCTCCAAATAGAAGAAATACCCTTTGGTTTCCTTAGGATAACCAATGAATAAACATCGATCAGACCTTGGACCAAGTTTGTCTGAGTCTAAACGCTTTATGTAAGCCGAACAACCCCAGACCCGAAGGTGTGAGATTGAGGGTTTACATCCAGTCCACATCTCATACGGAGTGGAGACAACAACTTACTTGGAACATCATTTAATAAGTAACAGGCTGTCTGAAGCGCATATCTCCAAAAGGATAGCGACAAAGTTGCAAAACCCATCATGGATCGAACCATGTCTAACAAGGTTCGATTCCTCCTTTCGGACACACCATTTAACTGTGGTGTTCCTGGAGGAGTCCACTGAGAGAGAATTCCATTCTCCTCAAGATATGTCAAAAATGCACCAGATAAGTATTTGCCACCAAGATCAGATCGAAGGGTTTTAATACTTTTTCCAGTTTGCTTTTCTACTTCATTACGGTATTGTTTGAACATTTCAAACGACTCAGACTTATGTCTCATTAAGAAGACATAACCGAACCTTGAAAAGTTGTCTGTAAAAGTAATGAAATATTTGTATCCTCCTCTGGCACTAACTGTCATCGGTCCACATACATCATTATGTATTAGACTTAGAAGTTCTGTAGCTCGTTCACCTTTTCCAGTAAAAGGTGACTTGATCATTTTACCAAGTAAACAGGATTCACAAGTGGGCAGTGATTCAGAATCACTGACCTCGAGGAGTCCATCTCCTCGCATCTTGTTTATCCTATTTTGGTTAATATGACCTAGCCTACAGTGCCAAAGATACAAATCATTGATATTATCTAATCTTGGGCGTTTGCTAGAAATGTACATTATACTAACAGGCCTTGATAGTACATATATGCCATTATTTAATCTAGCTTTCATTATAACAGAGTTATTCAAAATAACATTGCAAAAATATCCTTTTATTGATAGTTCAAAACCACAATTGGCCAAAAGGCCTACATAGATTATGCTCATAATGAAACTAAGACAATAGTGACAGTCAACTAGTTCGACAGTACAAGACTCAAAGACAAGATGCAAGACTCCGACCGCCAGTACTGGAACACGATTTCCATTCCCGACGCTCAGAAACTGTTCTCCATCTTCAAATCTTCTGCTAACTAGAAGTCCCTGTAACGAATTACAAACATGAATTGGACTACCAGTATCCAATACCCAGTTAGCAGTATCAACAATTGAGTAATTACAAGGTTTTATCATATAAATACCTTGTTCAGCAGACTTCTGCTTCCTCGGCCTGTTCAGATCAAGGGATGCAATATAAAGAGGACAGTTCCTCTTCCAGTGTCCCTTATTCTTGCAGTAGAAACACTCTGTAAAAGATTGATCAGCCTTATACTTCCTGGTCTGACTAGGGCCAGGAGCATTCTGCACCTTCTTTTCTTTTTTATTTATTTTCTTCTTCCCTTTCTTAAAGGGACGACGACCTCTACTACCTCCCACTAAATTCACCACCCCCTTATTCAGTTGGTGGTCTTTCTCGAAAGTCTACAACAACCCCAAAAGATCATGGTAGTTGACTGCAGGCTTGTTCATTCTATAATGATCGAGAAAATCAAGATAGAAGGAGGGAAGAGAATTCAGGATTGCATCCTTGCCGAGCTGCTCGTGCAAGGGACATCCGAGTTTGCCCAACTTTTCAATCAGCTCGATCATATACAATACATGATCAGTGACTGAACCACCATTCGGCATCTTGGAGTTGTAGATGGCACAAGACACTTTGTACCGTTCTATATCATCCGGGGTGCCGAAGGATTCCTTCAACTTTTGAAGGATTTCATCAGGTTGGGCCTCCTACGAAAAGGACTACATGGGTCCAGAAATGAGATCCACCATACTAAAAAGCCAAATCATGTATTAAAACTTTTGGAGGCCATAACTTATCCAAACAATACCCGATTGAATTGCTTTATTACAAACTAAGCTTGAGAAATATTTCAAGCTCTACAACATGACATCTCTCCTTAAAAGGTATGGTGCACTAAGTAATCAAAATCAAATTCATCATTTGGAATTGAAATAAGCTTGTGAAAGCAAGTTTTTCTTTTCTAAAAGGGATTTGTTTCGACTTATCTCCTAATCTAGAAAAAATTAAGTAGAGTGGTTGGAGGCAAAGTCTATGTAGAAGTTCAAAATATACCTCCTTAGAATTTTGGGTTTTTCATGATTATTTACCATAGTTATGTATATTTTGGGAAATCTATGTCCTATTTAAGTAAAAGATGAATTTGATTATTGATTAGAATTGTATAATGGTGGACCTTACTAGTATAAATAGAAATTATGTATCTTGATTTATGATGGATTAATGAAAAAAGAAAGGAAGACCTAAAACCAACATTAATCAAATTTTCTACTATTTTTCTTAATTTTCTTAAAAGAATCGAATTGAGCAAGAAAAGAGACATACTTCCTTCTTGCTAATCAAATTAAGTTGACCCCAAAGTTTTAGTCCTCTATGCCTCTAAAAGTCTTATTCTATGGTCTAGATATATAGCCCATATGCAAATAAGAGAATGGCTATCAATGCTTGAAGTACATCAAAAAATAAAAGCAGGTATAGTTACTATCTCTACCATGATGGATGATGAGATGAAGAGATAATAACTTATATAATTAGAAGAGAAGATAGCTAAACTCATCGAGATTGTATCTCGACTTAAGATGCCTTTAAAACAAACACCACCACTACTATAGCAAAGTTATCTTTTATGTCTGAAGATAAGAATCCACCATCCAATGAGGACAATAGGCAACCGGAAAGTACTTTCAAAGTCAAAGCTTAATCAAGATTCCTATATATGATGGAATAGTTAATATAGAAAAGTTGGATGACTAGTTAAACTAATTAAAGACCTACTTAACTACATACAAATATATAGTATTTAGAAGGTAGTTTTTGTCCATCTTAAACTTTTTGGCTGTGCCCTTATCTAATGAGTTTTTTATATGAGAAATAATGGCATCTTTAATTAGAGAGCAACTTTAAGGGTCTATGATCAAGAAGTAAATATCCAATCAACCATGAGGAGTATCGATGGGTTAAGTGGCAATACTTGTGATCAAAGTATAATCAAACTATCCAAAACTATGCCATTGAGTTTCATAAGCATGCTCTCTTACTCAGGATCTCCATCGATAATCATGAATTCCTCAAAAAGTACATTGAAGGTCTTCATGAGAGCATCTAAAAGGAGCTGAAATGTTTCAAAGTTGAAAATATCAGTAAAACTAAGATGAAAGCAACGAGAATCAAGGAAAAGAGCCAACCAAGGAAAGGCAAGAAGCATGGTAAGTTCAAAAAAGTTGGTGAATGATCCAATCGAAAAGAAGAAAGATTTCTTTCAATATGTTTAACTTGAATCTCTCATAAGAAAATTAGAAGAAGATAGAAGGATTATGAAAGTATGGCTTAAGTCTACTTTTTGTTTATTAATTGATTCTCCATAGCATAAACTGATATATATAGCCCCTGTTTAAATTACTAGTGAGGTCCTCTCATAAACAATTTGAGTAGGATTTCTCTTCCTAGTTTCCAAAAGGATATCCTAATTTCAAAAATGATATCCACCTTTGAACAATTCAGCCCTAATTCCTCTTTCTAGTTCAGAAGGACTAGAACTCTTACAAAAATATGATTAATATTAATAATTATGAAATAAAATGATAGGAAAAAAAACTTGACTTCTACATAAATTTTATCTTCTATCGCTCTATCTAATCCTTCAAGGATTAGAAAATAATCTCTAGTTAAAGTCTTTCTTAAAAAGAAAAAAAATTTAGTTTGACCAACTTCTAAATGTGGTGGATCTTACCCATAATGGCCAATGTAATCCACATTAAGTTTGGATATCCTCCTGAATCTGGGTTCCCACTATTTAGAGGATTTAACTCCGGTTAAGTTAGAATTGAAGATGGGAAATGCCTATTTCCCCCTCTCACAATTGAGCCACCTAGCTATGCTCGGAGATGTTTTCTATACTTGCTTTAGTTTGCTCTTGAGTGTTAATAAACCACTTCATATACTCCTATACCTAGATTTTATGATAGAAATGCTCCTTGCCATCCTTCCTTATTATCGGCAATGACTATGCTCATTTCTATTTGATCTCAATCTCAATTTTGATTGATTAATTGGTGGAACCAAAAGATGAGAATTTGGCCTCTTAGCTTCTTGTACTATCATCTCAAACTTGCATCAGTTATTAATAAGTCATTTTGCTTGGACAACAATTGCAAGGTCTACAACTCATATTTTGGAGGCATTAGTCATGAATAGCTATCCATCCTTTACAAGATAATATTTCCTCTACCACCCAGCTATACAAGACTATTATCTTGATTCCAGAGATCTATACTTTGAAGGATAACCTAGCAAACATTCAAAGGAACTATTTTACAAGTTATCTAGTCGATATATCTCTTAATTATGGCAAACTTGAAGGTGCATTGCTTTGTAATCTTCAATTCAACTTCTTACTAAACCCAACTAAGAGGTAAGGACATGGATGAGAATTAGTTTATAACCCCAGCTTCTAAACCAAAATTTCAAAGATGAGATTCTTCTGGCTTTCAAGATCTAAAATAGCCTTTATGAAGCTCTGCTTCATCTAAATATTTAGATGGATGAGTTTCACCCATGCCTTTAGATTTGCCTTATTTGCTATTTTGGGTTTACTCACCATTAAACTCAATTTGGAGTCTACTTCCTTGAGTTTGGAAAACTTCTCAACCTTCACAACATTAAGGATCATATTTCCCTTCTTAAAATCATCATCTTTAACTTCTTCCACTTTCATTTCAATTCTGGGCAAAGCTTCCTACACTTCTCCTTTGTATGTTTTAGAATGTTATAGTGATCATAATAATTTTTTGAATCATGTTGGCTTGTTTCTTACCTTGCTTGCTTTTCTAGCTTGATTTTTTAGAACGTTATAGTGATCATAATAATTTTTTGAATCATGTTGGCTTGTTTCTTACCTTGCTTTCTTTTCTAGCTTGATTTTTCAGTCTTTCTTGAATTTGTCACCTTTCTTGTTAAACTAGGCCGATTTATCTCTTCAATCTCCATGTGATATCTTCAATTTTGAAGAACTTCAACTCATTTCAAATGCTCTCAATGAAACCTTCAATGTACTTTATGAAAATTGCATGAACATTGGTGGAGATTCTAAGATAAATTATTTTCTTGTGAAACTCGATGACATAGTCAAAGAAGGATTGATCATACTTCAGCCACAAGTACTACCACTTGATTCACTAATCATTCTTATGGCTAATTCGATAAAACTTCTTCTTGATTAGGCATTTAGATTTTCTCCACATTAGATTAGAAATGTTATAGTTCCTTACATACAAATTTCATTATATAATAGCGTGGCTAGAAAGTTTAAGATGGACAAAAACTATATTTTGGACAATGGAGTATCCATAGAAAGTAAAGTAGATCTCAAACTAGTACAACCAGTTATCTAGGCTTTCTGCATCAACATTCTATTATATACGGGGATCTTGATTTAAGCTTTAACTTTAAATGATTAAAGAGAGAGATCTTGTGTACCTTTAGATTGATCATCCTTCTCACTAAATAGAGGATCATCATCTCCGAATATCGAAGACAATTGCATAACAAGAGTTGTTGGTGCTTGTGCTTGCATTGAAAGAATCCTTAATATGAAGATGCACTATAAAAAAATAGGCTATTAGCAATAGTAATTAACTATCACTAATAAAGGTATTTAATGGCCAAAAAATGATGAAAACAATAGTCACTAATATTATTAGTGACAAAATTAAGATTATTAGTGATGGTATTAACCACCCCTATACTGTTAGAATTTTAAAGAATTTTTTTTCTAGAAAAGAGTATTAGCGATACTTTTAAATTATTAGTGATGCATTAGCTGTGACTAATAATATTAAAATTTCAATGAATTTTTTATTTGAAAGACTATTAGCAATGATGACTTATTAGCAATGGCAAATTGACATCACTCATATTAACCCTAAAAATTTGACCCAATCCAGAAATCAAGGCCCTCCATTATTTATTATTGACAATTATTAGCAATGAAAATCTTTGCCGTCGTTAATAATTATCCTTAAAACCCACCTAGCTGCCCGATCGATCAGATTTTTTCCCCCTGCCACCTAAAATTCTTCCCCAGTTGGTTCACCCATCCTCTCACCCTAGCTAGTTCTCGTGTCAGTGTGCCTATGCCACTATCATCGTGCCATATCAAACTCCCCCTATCGATCTACCATCCCTGCACTCCATCGCCACCTCTCCTTTTTCTCCCTCTATCGGGGTGCTTCTCTTGATAGTCGCTATCCCCACAGCCCCGTCCCCATGCTCTCATCCCCATGGCTGCATCCCCGAGCCGGCATCCCATCCCTGCACGTTGTCCCCATGCCTCCATCTTGTCCCATGTTGCCATCCCTACACCACCATCCCATTCCCGTGCCTCAATCCCTGCATGCTAGATCCACTGTCCATGGGCACCCAGTTTTCCTTGCTTCTAGTAAGTATTAATGACAGTGATGGCAACAATGATAGAGCCATCACCAAAAATTATTTTTTATTTAAAATATATTAATCAAATTTAATTAAATATTTATTTATTTTGATATTAATTTAATTAATTAATTAGGTGTGCACGGATACATGCCACACATGCACAGGATTCGAGTCTAGTCATGCGGAGTGCAAGCAGGAGCCCAAGTCATGCCTCATGTTCTCGGGCCAAGTGAAGGTGTTGGGTAGCATTGCAAATAAGGAGTTGGGGCAAGCCCTGTGCGCTCGAGCGTTAGGTCCCAACTAGTGTCCAAGGTAGCCAGCCATTGTGCACCCTGCATGTTCTAGCCATAAGGGAACATGTCGGGTAGTATTACAAACATGGAGGCCGAGGTGTGCCTCATGTGCTTGGACCTTGGGTCCCACCTGGCATCTAGGGTAGCCAACCCTCATGCACCTCACACTCTTAAGTCGAGGAAAGATGTCGGGCATCATTGCAAACATGAAGACCAGAGCCATATTTCTTAAAGTCATATTGTGGATCCAATTTAAAAAAATTAATATTTAATCATATTAAATTTTTTAATTATAGAATTCTAGACATGTACTAGCCATACCAGTATGCCTTTTATTTTTTTTGATAAAAAAAGGAGGGGGGACCAGCATAGCTACCCCTTTGGATGATAGTACTCTTTCAAAGTGAATGGATTATGGATTGATATGCACTTCCAATTTCATATGTTTTTTTTAATTTTTTAATGTCACAAAATGGGAGAATTGAGGGGGGATCAGTATAGCTACCCCCACTGGGTGACCTGTATACTTTCAAAGTGAATGGATTATGGATTGATATGCACTTCTAATTGCATACGTTTCTCTTTAATTTTTTTAAATTTCTTCTTGGACATTGATCTCAAAATGAGGGAATTAAGGTCTTCCTCTGGGTTGATTGATAATTTTATATTTATTTTTAGTAGAAATTAAAAGCAATAGCTTCATCATGCAGGCTCCAAGCCCGTATTTGGTGCTTGGTGGACTGGTAGACAAGTTCCACTTGTCACCCACATGATCTTTTTGTTGTGACACACCGGATGAGATCAATCCCTCCTGGACCATATACAACGCCTCAAACACGAAGCACCGTGAAGAGACTATAGCGGAAGCAACAAGCCTGGTGTGAATCCTATACCACCGATCTTAGGAGATAGGGGCAATGAAGATCCAAACAAGTAGTAAATCAAGATCAAGAAGAAGTTTTCGGGAGAAAACAAGGGTTTAATATATTGTCACCTATCAGAATAAGTTACAAGACCTCTTGGAAGACTCAAGCCATCTTTCTCAGAGCCAAGACCATATAATATATATATCCCTAGGTTAAACCAAACCTAGCCCCTTAAACAAACTCCCAACTGACACAGCATCAAAACAGTAAACCCATCATCTGAGTCGACTCGCAGGGTTCAAGTCGGCTCGTCCAGATTGCTTCTTCTATTATGAGAATTCGAGCCAACTCCAGCAAACCGAGCTGACTCGTCTAGAGTGTCTACGTACCTGCTTTGAGAACTAAAGTCGACTCCAGGAAACCGAGCTGACTCGACACTGGTACATCACCCAGACCCCCCGTGCTGTACCACCATCCTAGTCGACTCGAAGGACCATCGAGCCGACTCGAATAGATAGACTGAACAAAACATGAAAAAACTCAGTCTATCACCTAGGACTCTTACCGGACTCACTCCTAGCCCAATTACATCATGACCACCATGACAAAGATCCAAAGCTTGACTCCAGATGCCTTGGATACACCACATGAGACTCAACAATCTCCACCTTGGTGTTTCAAGGCTTCGGTCAACTCCATCTTATCCATCAATCGCATCAATCTGATACACTTGTAAAAGCTGTACCTTGGAAGAACCTTCATCAGTGCATCAGCTAGATTCTCCTTGGTATAAACCTTCTCCAGCTCCACCTCGCCTTCCTCCACCAGCTCTCTAATCTGATGGTATACGATATCGATGTGCTTTGTCCTGGCATGATATACTGAATTCTGTGCAAGTAACAATGCACTCTGGCTATCACAATACACCTTGACAGCCTCCTGTTTATAGCCCATCTCCATAGCCAATCCCTTCAGCCATAGAGTCTCCTTTGCTTCCTTCGTGATGCCAATATACTCTACTTCAGTGATGGATAATGTCGTTATAGGCTACAAATAAGACCTCCAAGGCATAGGTCCTCCATTCATGCTGAATATGAAACTTGTTATGGAACGATGGGTATCCACATCTCCACCAAAGTCTGCATCCACAAAACCTTCCATCTGCCCCTCAGCAACCTTGGCTATGTTAAAGTGTTCCACAGCACCTCCTTGCTGTCTGTAGTTGATGCCCACTCCAACTGATCCTACCAAGTATCTAAAGATCCCCTTCAGTGCTTGCCACTGTTCCTTGCCAGGCTGTGCCATAAATCTGCTCACCTGATTCACTGCATGGGCTAGATCCAGCCTACAACACACCATAGCTTACATTAAGCTTCCCACGTCAGATGCATAAGTCACCCTCTTCATATCCTGAGCCTCCACCTCAGCCTGTGGTGACATACTCTTCGAAAGTCTAAAATGTCCTGCAAGTGGCAGCACTACTGGTCTGGCCTCCTTCATTCCAAACTTCTCTAGTACCTTTCGAATGTATCCTCCCTGAGATAAATGCAGCAACTTCTTGGCTCAATCTTTGAAAATCTCCATGCCTAAAATCTTCCGTGCAACCCCCAAGTCCTTCATCTCAAACTCCTGAGATAGGCTTGCCTTCAAATCCTGCACTGTCCTCTTACTCTTGCATGCTATCAACATGTCATCTACATACAAGAGTAGAATACCATGGATCCATCCTCTAGAGATTTTATATACACACATGGATCAAAATTATACCTGGAAAGTCCAATGCTCCTCACGAAGGTATCAAACCACTTGTACTATTGCCTCGATGACTGCTTCAACCCATACAATGATTTCTCCAACAAGCATACCTTCTTCTTTGATCCAGGCTCCTTGAAACCCTATGGCTCTCCATGTAGATGCTCTCTTCAAGATGTCCATGGAGAAATGTTGTCTTCACATCCATCTGCTCTAGCTCCAAATCCTGAGTTGCTACAATGCTTAAGAGCACCCTGATAGATGTATGCCTGACAACAGGAGAGAAGACCTCAGAATAGTCAATGCCTTCTTTCTGTGAGTACCCCTTGGCTACCAGCCTAGCCTTGTACCTCACTCCACCTTGTTCTAAATTTCCCTCCTTCCTTATAAAGACCCATTTGGAGCCAATGGATCAACTCCCTCTTGGTAGATCCACCAACTGCCATGTCTTATTCTTCTGAAGAGAGTCCATCTCCTCCATCATGGCCTGCATCCATGACCTCACATCTGAACTATCCATAGCCTTCTTAAATATTTCTGGATCTCCACTGGTAGAGATGAGAGCGTATGAGATGGTCTCATCTATGCTGTACCGCATCAATTTTTGAATGTTCCTCTTAGGCTTGTGCAGCGCTGTACCTTTTGGGTTATCCTACAAATTTATAGTTTTTGGCTCCTCCTGCACATCCTCCTGGTTAGGAGTCCCTCCTTGCAGATCCTCCACATGTGTGGAAATATGATTGCGACTCTCCACCATAAAGTGAACCTGTTTTGAGGCTGAAACTGATGGCTCATCTCATGACTGCAAAAAATGTGATCTGCTATCCTCCACAGATTTGTTGACTCCATTTGCAACAATTGGCTTCTTTAAAAGGCTCCTCTCATCGAAGATAACATTTCTACTGACTGTGGACCACTGAGAGTGAGGATCCACTAGTAGGTAACCTTTCACACCCCTTGGATATCCAATGAATACCAGCTTGCATGACTTTGGGTCCAATTTATTCCTTTCGGCTCCTTCCACTAGTGCATATGCTGGACTATCGAAAACTTTTTGGTGACCAAGCTCCACCTTCTTCCCACTCCAGACCTCCTCTAGAATGCCTCTATTGGCTCCACCCAGTGATTTTGATGAATAACAAAACATTGAGTACATATTGTATACTAATGTGTATTTCTAGCTATGAGTTTTCAGGAAGCAAGTACCTCAAATTCTCAAAAATTTATGTATCATGGCACGCCATGGCACGGAGCATTTTTTGCAATTTTGGACATCCTCTTCACAAAAAAAGGGCTTTTACATGTTCAATTATTATTTGTTTATGTTCCATTTAAGTTTCAAAATTAATATTTGTGTTTTTGGCTTAATTTACACTTGAATATAAATTTTTCAATGTCAAGTGTCGATACCTGGGAAGTCAAGTATCGACACTTCAGCATTTGGTATGTAGAAAAATCCCTTGGCATGCCAAGTGTCGACACCCAGAACTCAAGTGTCGATACCTGCATTTCAAGTGTCGACACTTAGGTTTCCAAGTATCGACTCAAGACCTGAGATTTTTGAAAATACAGAACTTTGCCAATGGAGGGTTTTTGTGTCAAGTGTCGACACCTGTGCATCAAGTATCGACACTTGAAAGTTCAAGTATCGATACCTAGAAATCAAGTATCGACACTTGACAGCCAAGTGTCGACACCTGAACAGCCAAGTGTCGATACTTGAAGTCTGACAGCCTTAACGGATCAATTTTTCTGACTTGCAGAACTTACTTTTCAAGCTCCAAATGGCTATATCCAAGGCTCCAATAGTCATAAACTATTTTTTAGAAGTTTTTAGTTGTATTTAACCTCCACCAACTTCATTCTAAAGCAAGGAAAGTGTATTGAAGTCCATTGAAAGCCAAAAAGCCAAGATTCTCTCAAGAACTTCACATCAAGAGCCACTTAAAGTTTGATTCCCTGAAAAAGCTTACAAGCCCATCCTTACATCATTCCAAAAGAGGAGTTTGAAGGATATTCTACTATTGAAGAGAGTTTGTCTTATTTTTGAAATTGTATATCTGATTTTGTCTTATGATTTGACCTTGCTTTCAAGGGTGTCTTGAAAGAAGGTTGTTGTGGTTTGTTGGTAAGCCAAAGGGATAAAACCAATTAGGGTTAACTTGTGAGCCCGAGGACAAAACAAGTATAAAGGTTTGTTGGTGAGCCTAGGTGACAAAACCAACATAGGTTTTGACTTGTGAGCCTTTTGAAAAACAAGTCGGCTTTAATCTTGAGTGGATTATAGAAAAATTCCCAAGGGTGGCTTGGGGAGTGGATGTAGGTGCTAGGTTTGCACCGAACTACTATAAACATTGTGTTTTCATGTGATTGCCTTCTTTCCCTCTTGCTCTTTGTTTATTGCATTTGATTTACTGCTTTCGGTTGCATTCAATCTTGTGCATTGAATTTATTACTCACAAACACCACTAGACCTTTACATTACTATTTTAAATTTTAAAAGACCCAATTCACCCCCCCTCTTGGGCTCCATTTCTGGGCAACAAGTGGTATCAGTGCACCGGTACTCTCTTGTAGGTTCAAGGATCTTATGTGAAAGATCATGGCAGCCCTAATAGGAATGGGTGTTGTTGAAGGTTAAGCTTCAAATCGTCCCCCACTCTTCAATGGCACAAATTACACGTATTGGAAAACACGCATGTGCATTTTTATTCAAGCTATTGATTATAATTTGTGGAGGACAATTGTAAAAGGTCCTCATCAGCCTACTATGTTGGTTAATGGTATTCTCACTTCAAAAATGGAAGATGATTGGGATGAGAATGACATTAAGCAAATAGAGCTTAATTCTAAGGCTATGAATTTGTTGTTTTGCTCTCTTGATCCAAGTGAATTCAATAGAATATCTAATTGTCTCTCCGCCATGGAGATTTGGGATACACTTGAGGTTACCCATGAGGGTATACACCAAGTAAAAATAACTAAGGTCAACATGCTCATTCATACTTATGAAATATTTAGAATGGAACCTACTGAGTCTATTAGTGAGATGTATACTAGGTTCACAAATATTATGAATGGCATGAGAAACCTAGGAAAAGTTATTTCTAACGGTAAACTTGTAAACAAACTTCTCAGGTCTCTACCGGCTTCTTGGGATGCAAAGGTGATAGCTATTGAGGAAGCCAAGGATGTCAACACTCTTCCACCGCAATTATTGGGCTCACTGATGACTTATGAGCTCTCCCTCAAACAAAAGAATGTAGAAGTCGACAAAAAGAAAAAAGTGATCACTTTCAGATCCACTGCTAGAGAAGAATCAAGCGATGACTTCGAAAAAGATGATGAAGAAGATGAGACGGCTCTAATGGCAAAAAAATTCAGAAGGTTCATGAGAAAGAAAAAGTTCAACTTCAAGAAAAAAAGTTGAGCCAAGTAAAGAGAAAGACAAGGAAAAAGAGGAGCAGCCCACTTGCTTTGAATGCAAGAAACCAGGTCATTTCAAGGTGGACTGCCCCTTACTCAAGAAAAGCAGAAGAAAATTAAGAAAGAAAGCCATGATGGCAACCTGGAGTGACAGTGAGGACTCCAGCTATGAGGAAGAACAGTAAGAAGTTGCAAACTTCTATCTGATGATGGATCACGATGAGGTACAATCTGAAACTGAGAATGAATTTATATTTGATAAACTTCATGAAGTTTTTGATGAATTAGTTATAGAATTTCAAAAACTAAAGTCAAAACATAAATATTTGAAAAAACAAAATTTGGAGTTAGTCAAAGCAAATCGTAAGTTTTCTAATGAAAATGACTGCCTTCTTCTTCAAAATAAAAAATTAAATGATAATATTTTAGCTCTTGAAAAGGAAAAAGAAGTATTGAAAAAGAAAAGTCCTTCAATTTCAAATGAAAATCTTTCAAAACAAAGCAAAGAAATTTTGGATGAAAATAAAAGATATAAAGAAGAAATTGAGAGGTTAAAACCTTTTGTAGATAAATTTACATACAGTTCTGAAAAATTAAACTTGCTTTTAAACAATCAAAGGGCTATTTTTGATAAAGCAGGTTTAGGGTTTAGAACTCATAAGAAACAAAAGCTTTTCAAAAATTTCTTTGTGCCTGCATCTTCATCCATTACTTGTTATGCATGTGGTACTATAGGGCATAAATCTTATATGTGCAACAAAAAAAGATTGAGCAACAAAAAGAAAGTTTGGGTTCCAAAAGGAACCAATGCCACTAACCTAAAAGGACCCAAGATGACTTGGGTACCTAAAGTCTCCACTTGATCTTTATTGTAGGTATGCCTTGCAACCAATAAGAAAAGAATATGGTACCTTGATAGCGGTTGCTCAAGGCATATGACAGGAGATGTGGAGCAGTTCTCATCACTCAAATATCAAAATAGTGGCAATGTGACTTTTGGTGATAATGGAAAGGGTAAAATTGTTGGTATTGGTAAAGTCCATATCACCCCCTCTTCTTACATTGATAATGTTTTATATGTTGATGGTTTGAAACATAACTTGCTTAGTATTAGTCAATTTTGTGACAAGAATTTTAAAGTTGTTTTTGAATCTTTTCTGTGCATTGTTTCTAGTTTAGATGATAATGGCATCAAGTTCATTGGTCATAGACATGGCAATATTTATATGGTTGATCTTGATGATCTTCCAATTCAAAATGGTCAATACCTAGTGGCAATAGAAGCCAAGATCAATGAAACTAGTTGGCTTTAGCATCGTAGACTAGGGCATGCTAGTATGCATTTGATTTCAAAACTTAACAAAAAGAATTTGATAAAAGATTTGCCAAAACTCAGTTTTGAAAAAGATAAGATTTGCAGTGCATGTCAGCTTGGAAAACAAACCAAATCCTCTTTCAAACCAAAAGGAGTAATCTCTACATCTAGACCCTTAGAGTTGCTTCACATGGACCTCTTTGGGCTGACTAGAATAACTAGTTTGGGAGGTAAGAAGTACGGTTTAGTCATTGTAGATGATTTCTCACGATTTACATAGGTCATGTTTTTAGCACACAAAGATGAAATATTTTCTGAATTCATTAGATTTCATAAACGAGTTTCAAATGAAAAAGGTATTTCAATCATATCTTTGAGAAGTGATAATGGAACCGAATTTAAAAATGCTGATTTTGATAAATTTTGTATTGAAAATGACATTCATCATAATTTTTCAGTACCTAGGACACCTCAACAAAATGGGGTGGTAGAAAGAAAAAATAGAACTCTTGAGGAAATAGCACGCACCATGCTTTATGAAAATGACTTACCTAGATATTTTTGGGCGGAAGCCATAAATACTGCATGCTATGTTTTAAATCGAGTTTTGATCCGACCAATTTTAAAGAAAACACCTTATGAGCTTTGGAAGGATAGAAAACCCTCAATTCATTATTTTTGTATTTTTGGATGCCGTTGTTTCATTTTAAACAATGGTAAGGATAATTTGAGTAAATTTGATACCAAATCAGATGAGGGAGTCTTTTTAGGCTACTCCACATCTAGTAAGGCATACAGGGTCTTCAACAGAAGAACACTTGTTGTTGAAGAATCCATACATGTGGTATTTCATGAATATGACCAGAAATCTTCTAGAAAAGAAGATGTGATTTTTGATGAAACAAGTACCAAGAAAATTGAAACTATAAACAACAACGAAGAACCTACCAAGGAACAAGAAGATGATCAAAACACTGAAGGAGATTAAGCACAAGGTGATGAAAACACATCTACAGTTGATCCACTACCAAAAGAATGGAGGTATGCTCATAGACACCTAAAAGAACTAATCATTGGTGATCCATCAAAAGGTGTAAGTACTCGATCATCCCTTAGAAATATCTGTGATTATTTAGCTTTTGTTTCTCAAATTGAACCTAAAACTTTTGAGGAAGCTGAATGTGAGAGTAATTGGATAAATTCTATACAACATGAACTTAACCAATTCAAAAGAAACAATGTTTGGACATTAGTAGATAGGCCTTCAAATACCTCAATTACTGGCACAAAATGGATTTTCCAGAAATAAACTTGATGAAAATGGTATTGTTACAAGAATTAAGGCTAGACTAGTTGCCAAAGGATACAATCAGGAGGAAGGGATAGATTTTGATGAAACCTTTGCTCCTGTGGCTAGACTTGAGGCAATTAGGCTATTGTTGGCTTTTGCTTGCTTTATGAATTTTAAATTATTTCAAATGGATGTTAAAAGTGCCTTTTTAAATGGTTTTATTGAAGAAGAGGTTTATATTGAACCTCCTAGTTTTGAAAATTCTGAATTTTCAAATCATGTTTTCAAATTTTATAAAGCTTTGTATGGTTTGAAACAAGCTCCTAGAGCTTGGTATGATCGTTTAAGTTCTTTCTTGATCAAAAAATGATTTTGCTAGAGGTAATGTAGACAAAACTTTATTTTTAAAGAAAAAGAATGATGATCTCTTAGTAGCACAAATCTATGTAGATGATATCATATTTGGTGCTACTAACAAATTTCTTTGTCAAGAATTTGCAAAGTTAATGCAGGGTGAGTTCGAGATGAGCATGATGGGAGAACTAAATTTCTTCTTCGGACTACAAATAAAGCAAACCAAAGAGGGGATCTTCATCAACCAAGCAAAGTACACAAAAGAAATACTCAAAAAGTTTGGGATGGAGAACACCAAGCCTTTAGGTACCCCTATGAGCTCTACTTGTAGACTTGACAAGGATGAATCAGGTAAATCTATTGACCAAAAATTATATCATGGCATGATCGGTTCATTGCTATATCTTACTACCAGTAGGCCAGATATCATGTTTAGTGTTTATATGTGTGCTAGATATCAGTCTAATCCTAAAGAGTCTCATCTTTTGGCTGTTAAACGCATACTTAGATATCTATCTAGCTCAATTAAAATTGGTTTGTGGTACTCTAGAGATTCTTCATTTGAATTAATTGCTTATTCTGATGCTGACTTTGCTGGGTGTAAACTTCATCATAAAAGTACTAGTGAAACCTATCAATTTCTTGGAGTAAATATGATCTCTTGGAGTAGCAAGAAATAGAATTTAGTTGCTCTATCTATGGCGGAAGCTGAATATATAGCAGCTGGAAGCTGTTGTGCTCAAATTCTTTAGATCAAACAACAACTCGAAGATTTTGGCATTAAACTAACTAAGACACCCATAAGATGTGACAATACTAGTACAATCAATCTAACTAAGAATCCTGTGCAACATTCAAGAAGTAAACACAATGAAATAAGACATCATTTCATAAGAGATCATGTACAAAATTCTAATGTTATTCTTGAATTTGTGTGTACTGATGATCAATTAGCCGATGTGTTTACCAAACTATTGAGTGAAGAAAGATTATGTCTGATTAGAAGAGAGTTAGGTGTCATTGACCCATTCTCCTAGAACTCTCACAAACTTCATCTTAATCAAGGTATTTTACTCAAAAAACACTTGCTTTTAGTCCCAAAAGCGTTTAAATACTTTCTTAATTTTTTAAAAAAAATTTTGATTTTTTTTTGGAATTTTCTTGGCCAAGTGTCGACACTTGGGTTTTGTCAAGTGTTGACACCTAACCAAGTGTCGACACTTGACAAATCCTAAGTATCGACACTTGTGGGAAAAACCTATTTTTAAATGACGGACCGAGGATTTTGTTTTTGTTTTCCCCCGTCACTCTCAAACAACAGTGGTCCCCCCAAGCTCCAAATCTTATCTTTTCCCGTTTACCCCAACAAATTTCAGGTATTTCCCTCTTTTATTTTCATTTTATTTCTCTCATTTTCATTTTCTTTTTGTCACCGTCAAACCGTGTAACCTAAAATAGGGTTTTTTCGACCTTTTTAAGGGATTTTGATCGGAATTTCACAAGTTTTGATGGATTTCTAAAACACCATTTTAGGGAATCATGGTTAAAAGCATTTTTTTCTCGGATTTCCCATGGATTTTTTGGCCGTTTTAACACTTATTTCATCCGATTTTCAGAAAATCACTGTTGGATTGATTTTGGCCGAAATAATTTGGGTTTTCATTTAAAATCTAGTGTTCTAAAACCTTTTTATTGCTTTATCATTGTTTTGGAAAGATTATTTATGATGTTTTCATGACATTTTTCCTCATTTTCACCACTTTGCTAAAACCCTAATTTATTTTAACCCAATTTTTTTTTTGTATTTTGGCCTTATAAAATGTATTTTACAAGGTTCAAATATAATTTTTACAACCAAAAACATATTTTATATATATGGGGTAATGTCTTTAATCTAAATGTAGTTTGCAAAATTCCCAATTTCAAACTATTGGTAGATTACTTAAGATTTTTCTTTTTAAAGGCATTTTACAACCTAAAATTGTTTTAATCCCAGTTTTCAAAACTTGTCTTAGCACCTCTTAAGAAAAACATTTCTCTTTAGCTCAACCTATATCCAGTCCTATAGTTCTAAGCCTGATTGAATCTATCTTCCTTCTTTCCTGTTCAGCTTGATTGAAATGGGTCCAAGAAAGAGATTAGTAGTTAGGAGACCTAGTTAGAGATCAGAGAGGAGGACCAAGACTAGACATGACACAAGAGAGTCGAGTAGCTTAGTTGCCCCAGGATCCCCTGCAAAGAGGATGGCAGGGAAGGCTGTAGCCTCTGGTCGATGGGTTGACCTCGAGTTCTTCGACAGGCAGCACTTTCAGATACATCAGACCCTCACCGATGCGGGATTGGTACCCTTCTGCACCATGCAGGAGAGGTATTACCCTCACCTGGTACGAGAGTTTTATGGAGCCCTAGACTGCCATCGTTTGACATGGAGGACTTCTGTCCGAGGTATTGAGATTGTTCTGACGAGGAGCTTCTTAATAGAGTTTGGGAGATTCCATACCGGGGTATCAATATTTTCTTTATGGAGGATAAAGAGGCCGCCTTCTGATATATTTTGAAGCGCGAGGATGTTCATGGAGTGACAGTGGTCACCGTGAATCAGCTGTCAGTGGAGATGCGCCTCTTGCATCATATCACGGCTCGGATACTGCTTCCGAAGACAGGGCACTTTGACTTCATCACAGAGAGGGAGCTAACGGTCATGATTTGCTTGACTCAGAGGACCCAGGTCGATGTTCCTTCTATGATGTTGGTACAGATGAGAGATGCAATAAGCCAGCGATGACACTGTCTGCCATATGGTATGGGGCTGACCCAGCTTTTCAGAGCGTGTGGAGTATCTTTAGAGGGGGAAGATCTCCAAGGACATCTTGCACACAGATGTATACAATGAGAGGTCACTCCATCACATGGGGTACAGATTGGTTGCAGGCAGATGGGTTAGGAGAGAGTCTGGCCAGGAGCCATATGAGGAGGACGAGGTTCGTGAGGCAGAGGCAGGGCCATCAGGGCCGGTCAGTCCTCTTGCTCAGGCAGCTCATGCATCCAAGACTGAGCCTACGACACCTTCGGCCACTCCTTCTGCAGCTCCTCCAGCATCTACTAGTTTACATTTTGAGGAATTTTCTCGTGAGCAGTTCGCAGAGGTTAGAGGTGAGCTCATTAGTCTTGGAGCTCGGATGACTTAGCTACGGATTGAGATAGAGAGCCTTACAGCTCAGACAGCTTCAGAGCATGCTGAGATTCGTTAGACTGTGGAGGCAAGATTTGCTCGCATTGAGGGTTTGCTTAGATCCCTGCTTCCTCCTGTTGCTCTTGCTGATCCACCTGCTGGTAATGATGATGATGACGATGACCAGCAGGATGACCCTGATGATACTATGGAGGGTGGTGATCATACTAATGGGATTGAGAATAGAGCTATAGATGTTCTTGATGACGACAGTGACAGTGACAATGGTGCTGATGGTTATGAGGTAGTCAGCTGAGAGCTGCAGTCTCCTGATGTTCCTCCCGCTGATGCGACTGGCACTCCTGTCACCACAGATCCTATCTTTATTACCCCTGCTGAGACTCTACCCCCTCCCTCTACTAGAGCATCTAGAGTTACAACTCATTTTGGACCCTCCACTAGGACTCGGAGTCGTGGCATCTTGAAGACTCCTAGTGTTCTAGCCCGTAGGACTAGGGTTACAGGTCCTATTTCCTTTGAGATCTCATATGATGAGGATTAGCCTCACAGATGTTTATTATGTTGTATGCTCTTTATGTTTCATGTTACTTCTGATGTATGACTCTTGATATACTCTGTTTGTTTCAGTTTTGCTGATGAGTCAGCAAGTTTTGTACTAAAAACTCTACTTAACAGATATTTATATTTCAGTTTGATGTTTATAAATTGTGATTCACTATGATTGCTTGATTGGTTACATTTACTTTATAAATATACGTTCTTTGGCTCTGATACTTTCTTTGGCTCTTTTTGACTCTGATATCTGTCAACTCTGATACTCTACCACTTTTTATCTCCATGCTCATTTTGAGGGAGAGGTTATTCCCTTTTCTAATGACTGACAAAAAGGGGGGGAGTATGGTATAAATTGTTTGTGTTTTCAAATTTTCCAATTTGATCTGATACCCAGAATAACATATTGTTTGTTCTAATTAGAATTATCTAATTGAGGGGGAGATTGATTCTTCCTAACTTTGAAAATTGTGGCTCATATGAACTTACAATCATATTCATGAAATATCATATTTGAAATTTAAAAATTAATGCTGATTTACTCAAGGTTTTGTCAACATCAAAAAGGGAGAGATTGTTGGCTCCACCCAGTGATTTTGATGAATAACAAAATATTGAGTATATATTGTATACTAATGTGTATTTCTAGCTATGAGTTTTCAGGAAGCAAGCACCTCAAATTCTCAAAAGCTTATGTATCCTGGCACGCCGTGGAACGGAGCATTTTTCACAATTTTGGACATCCTCTTCATGGAAACAGGGCTTTTACATGTTCAATTATTATTTGTTTATGTTCCATTTAAGTTTCAAAATTAATATTTATGTTTTTGGCTTAATTTGCACTTGAATATGAATTTTTCAATGTCAAGTGTTGACATCTAGGAAGTCAAGTGTCGACACTTCAGCATTTGGCATGCAGAAAAACTCCTTGGCATGCCAAGCATCGACACCCAAAACTCAAGTGTCAACACCTGAATTTCAAGTGTCGACACTTAGGTTTCCAAGTATCGACTCAAGGCCTAAGATTTTTGAAAATACAGAACTTTACCAATGGAGGATTTTTGTGTCAAGTGTTGACACCTATGCATCAAGTGTTGATACTTGAAAGTTCAAGTGTCGACACCTAGAAATCAAGTGTCGACACCTGACAACCGAGTGTCGACACCTGAATAGCCAAGTGTCGACACTTGAAGTCTGACAGTCCTAGCGGATCTATTTTTCTGACTTGCAGAACTCACTTTTCAAGCTCCAAATGGCTAGATCCGAGGCTCCAATGGTCACAAACCATTTTTTGAAAGTTTTTAGTTGTATTTAACCTCCACCAACTTGATTCTAAAGCAAGGGAAGTGCATTGAAGTCCATTGAAAGCCAAAAAGCCAAGATTATCTTAAGAACTTCACATCAAGAGCCACTTAAAGTTTGATTCCCTGAAAAAGCTTACAAGCCCATCCTTACATCATTCCAAAAGAGGAGTTTGAAGGATATTCCAAGGAGGAGACAAGAAAAAATATCAACTTGAGCTTCAAAGCTTCCATTCTACTCTTGAAGAGAGTTTGTCTTATTTTTGAAATTGTATATCTGATTTTGTCTTGTGATTTGACCTTGCTTTCAAGGGTGTCTTGAAAGAAGGTTATTGTGGTTTGTTGGTAAGTCGAAGGGATAAAACTAACTAGGGTTAACTTGTGAGCCCGAAGACAAAATAAGTGTAAAGGTTTGTTGGTGAGCCTAGGTGACAAAACCAACATAGGTTTTGACTTGTGAGCCTTTTGAAAAACAAGTCGGCTGTAATCTTGAGTAGATTATAGTGGAATTTTCAAGGATGGCTTGGGGAGTGGATGTAGGTGCTAGGTTTGCACCGAACCACTATAAACATTGTGTTTGCGTGTGATTGCCTTCTTTTCCTCTTGCTCTTTGTTTATTGCATTTGATTTACTGCTTTCGGCTGCATTCAATCTTGTGCATTAAATTTATTACTCATAAACACCACTAGACCTTCACATTACTGTTTTAAATTTTAAAAGACCCAATTCACCCCCTTTCTTGGGCTCCATTTCTAGGCAACAGCCTCCATCGATCCTTCTGTTTGGGGACCTATTTACAAGAAAACAAGAAAAGATTAAAGCATCACCCCAAAAGACCTTGGGCAGTGATGCTTCCATCCTCAAGCTCCTGGCCTTCTCTGTTAATTCTGGTTCATCCTTTCAGCTACACCATTTTGTTGGGAAGTCATCTTCACTGTGAATTGGCATTTGATACCATCCTTCTCACAGTAGCTTCTAAACTCAAAGCTTGTGTACTCTCCTCCATTGTCAGATCGCAGGCACTTGACTGATTTTCCTATTTCTTTTTCCACTTCAGCTCTCCAGGCCTTGAATCGGGCACATACCTTTAATTTTCCCTGATCAGATATACCCACACCTTCCTGGAGAAGTCATCGACGAAGGTAACAAAGTATTTTGCTCCACCCCTCACTGATACGGGTGTCGGTCCCCATACATCCGAGTGAACTAACTCCAAAACACCTTCACTCTGTTTGGTACTCCTGACAAACGTACTCTGTGCTGTTTACAATAAATGCAAGGCTTACATAGATCATCTCCCTCTTTCTTAAGTGCTGGAATTAGACCCTTCTTGGAGAGTTCCATGAGTCCTCTGTCACTAATATGATCCATCCAATAGTGCCATAGCTGGTAGGTAAGCTGCTCCTCCTATGTTGTAGCTAGGATCTCTGCACTATCTGTAACCACTGAGACTTCCATCCTATAAAGGTTGTTACTCAGTCTTCTAGCTCTCATCACCACCAAGGCATCCTTGGTTATCTTCAAGCATCCACTACCCGGTGAACAGCTAAAGGCATACCTCTACTTCTCTAAATAACCTAGAGAAATCAGGTTCTTCTTCAGCTCCGGCATATGCTTGACATTGGTAAGCATCCGTATGACTCCATCATACATTCTTACCCTGATTGTACCAACACCAGCAACCTTACATGGGTGATCATCCCCGAGACTCACACTTCCACCATTTGCTTTGGCATAAGATCAAACCAATTCCTTTGTGAAGTGTAATGAAAAGAACAGGCTGAATCCAATGTCCATTCATTGTTATACTCCATGGCTCTATCTGATACAACCAGTAAATCACCTTCACTATCCTCAGATGAATGTGCACCACTCCCACTAGTCAAATCTCCTTTGGAAAAACCCTTCCCCTACTCATTCTTCATAAGTGGACGGTTCCTCTTCAGATGACCAGGCTGATGACATTTAAAACACTTCTAGCCCTGCTGACTATCTCAAGACTTGGACCTACCTTTTGATTTTCCTCGAGTCCTTTCCCTTGGCCTTCCTTGCCTCTCATTCATAGCAAGAACCTCTGAACTTGAACTTCTTTTGTATAGCTTTTCCTGCTGCTCATTAGACCTGAGAACTCCAACCACTTCTTTGAAGTTTAAGGTCTCCTTTCCATACACCAGAGTTGTAATGAGACGATCATAAGATACTGGAAGTGAACACAGCAACAAGAGAGCTCTATCCTCATCTATCTTCACATCAAGGCTCATAACATCTGAGCATACTTGATTAAATTTTTGGATATGAGCAATCAAATCTCCTCCCTTAGGCATCCACAAGCTGAACAGCAGTTTCTTTAACCATAACTTGTTCGTCATATTCTTGCCCAAATATGTGTTCTCCAACTTCTTCCAAAGACCCTTCACCATGGTTTCTCCACTGATCTTAGGTAAAACCTGATCAGCCAAGCACATCTTGATTGTGCTAAAAGCTATCTCTTCCAGTTCCTCCCATTCCTCCGGACTAACCTTCTCTCGCTTTTCTCGTACTGGCACATTATAGTCTGGTTCTGTACGAGTAAATCCTTCATCCTTTACTGCCAAAGGGTGAAGTTTCCCTTGCCATCAAATTTTTCAAAGTCTGCCTTGATATTGCTAGATGCCATATCAACAGATCTGATCAAAAATAACAACACCAACTACTCACCTCAATGTCTTGATCAAAAAACTATTCTACACCTGATCCCAGTAGCGATCTTATTTCCTTCACGCAACCCAAGCTCTGATACCAAATATTGTGACACACCGAATGAGATCAATCCCTCCTGGACCACATACAATGCCTCAAACACAAAGCACCGTGAAGAGACTATAGTAGAAGAAACAAGCCTGGCATGAACCCTATACCACTGATCTTAGGACATAGGGGTAATGAAGATCCAAACAAGTAGTAAATCAAGATCAAGAAAAAGTTTTCGGAAGAAAACAAGGGTTTAATATATTATCACCTATCAGAATAAGTTAAAAGACCTCTTAGAAGACTCAAGCCAGCTCTCTTAGCCAAGACCGTATAGTATATATATCCTTAGGTTAAACCAAACCTAGCCCCTTAAACAAACTCCCAACTGACATAGTATCAAAACAGTGAACCCGTCATCCGAGTCAACTCGCAGGGTTTGAGTCGACTCGTCCAGACCGCTCCTTCTTCTATTCTAAGAATTCAAGCCGACTCCAGTAAATCGAGCTGACTCATCCAGAGTGTCTACGTACCTACTCTAAGAACTAGAGTCAACTCTGCGCAACCAAGCCGACCCGATATTGGTACATCACCTAGACCCCCCATGCTGTGCCACCAATCGAGTCGACTTGAAGGATTATCAAGCCGACTCGAATAAACAGACTGAACAAAATATGAAAAAACTCAGTCTATCACCTAGGACTCTTACCGGACTCACTCCTAGCCCTAGTTACATCATGACCACCATGACAAAGATCCAAAACTTAACTCCAGATGCCTTAGATACACCACATGAGACTCAACACTTTTATTGTACCAAATCCCAACTGCCACGCGAAAGAGGTGTGTGCTCAACCAAGATAGAGTGGTGCCAAGATACCGCATTGAAAAGATTAGAGAAATATTTTAAACATAATAAAATGAAGGGCATAACAACATCTTTATAATATATATATGTAAATATAAAAGAAATAATGATGACAATCATAGTTATTAAACCTGGTCCAATCCATCCAGTCAGACCAGAAATCTAGTGACCTGGCCATGGAATCGGGTAGGTTCTTGAATTAAACCAGCATGACCTAAAACCTAGCTGAAACCATTTAACTTGGCTGGATTTTGTGTGACTTGTAAAACCCAGACTAACCTGAGTGAGACCCTGAAGAAGGAGAGCAGAGGTAGAATGAGAGGAAGCAGAGGAAGAATGAAGGAGGTAGCGAGAGGGAGAGCAAAGCTCATGATGGTGGCATCAAGAGGGGATTAGGAGATCATGGTGGCAGTGAGAGGGGGAAGGAAACCTATGGTAGCACTAAAAGGGGAAAGAAGCTTACAGTAGCAGTGAGAAGGGGAGGGGAACCTAGTGATGGTGGTGGGAGCGAGAGGGAGAGGGTCTCTAGCAGCGATAAGAGGAGAGTATACCATGATAGTGACGAGAAGAGAGTATATTGTGAAAGTGATGAGAGGCGGAGAAGAATCCAAGATTATAGCAAGATGATGAGGGAACCTATGGTGATCGCAATGGGAGGAAGACGAGATACCGTGGCAGAGGCAAGAGAGTGAGAGGGGGAGGGGAGTCCGGGCAACACGATGGTAGGGAAGGGCTTTTTTTTGGGTACAGTAGGAAGGTCTTTTAGAAAGGGCAGGGGAGAGAGGGGTGAGATAGTGGGACACTGTGCAGTTTGTGCTCTTCAGTCATATCACAAATTATCTTTTTTTAAAAAAAATATTTTGGCTATGTATTATGGAGGGAAAAAACAAAATAGTGGAAGAAGATAAGATCATTTTTTTTCCTCTCTCTCTTACTTTGAATATTCTCTCCTATACCTAATTAGGGGCATACCAACTAACAAGAATTTTATCCCTATTAATTTTTTAATTAATTATTTATTCATTTAATATTGAAAAAATAAAATTCAAAATATATTTAAAAAATTAAAGTAGTAAAAATATATCTTAATTTTTTGTTATTTGTTCATGATGGCAAAAAAAATAATTCTTTATATTTATAAATAATTTAACTTAGTTGTTCATTTTTGTAGATTTACTTTATATTTTGATACTTATATCATTAGAATATATATTATTAGGATCATTATTATATTACTGGATATAAATAGGTCAATAAGTTTTTATTTTTATGTTTTATGCATTGATCTATCGATTCAATCATTGATCCAGTGATTGAACCGTTGATCCACTGACCTGGTGTCTTGTCTGGATTAAGGCCTGGGTTTAGTTTAATAACTTTGAGGAAGATGTTGCAAAATCACTATCATTTATGGAAGCAATAGATCGTGTAAAAATGCTTCCAAATTACTCAAATTGTATCATGAATGATCTGCACTAGAGTTGTTATTTCATAGTCAACACTAATATTGAGATTGATTTGGTCAATGAAAAACATGGATGGCTCAAAAAAATATTAAATCCTTTGAGTTTTTTTTAATTATCTTGAAGAATTTATTATACATCAATGCTCATTATTTTAAAATTATCATAATACAAGTTCATTAACCTTCAAATGTGATTTGGCCTCTTGGTCCTACAAAGCCTTGCTATTTAAATAAATCACATCACAAATGGGGCCAGATGACTAGGGATCAGCATCCGACTCTTGTTTTTATCCATCCTCTCATTTTCCCTCGACATAAATGTGATGATGGTGCTATCCACCATGAAGATTTTGGCTGGCCAGGATGCTAAACAAAAGGTCGTATAAGTTGTGGACAATATGTTTACCTATTTGGCATGCATCACAAACATGTTCAAAATCAACTTTGAATTTAGGTAAACCTCTAACTAGATCTTTGAAAATTAATTTAGCAATTGTATTAATACTAGCATGACCTAATCTCCTATGCCAAAGTAAACAAGACTCCTTGGTTTTAGCATTCATTACTACAAGACTTGTACTACTAGACATGTCTAAATCATTTAGATCTATCACATATATATTTCCAAGTTTATGTCTAATGAGCTTAGTGCTAGAATCAAGAGAGTTAGTTACAATGCACATTGAAGATTCAAAGATAACCTTGAAGCCACTATCATATAATAGACTTATACTTAATAAATTGTGCTTCAATTTGTCTACTAGCAATACATTTTCTATAAATGTAGAGGGGGTAATTCTGATCTTACCAATTCCAATGATCTTCCCCTTACCATTATCACCAAAATTGACCATTCCTCCATCTTTCAATTCTAGGGTGGTGAATTGAGCTTTGTCACCCGTCATATACCTTGAGTAGCTACTATCCAGATACCATCTTTTGCTTGAATTCTTGGCTGCAAGACATTCCTACAAAATAATCATGGAGTTCTTTTAAGTACCCAAGCTTTCTTGGATCCTTGAAAGTTAGTGAGGTTCCTTTGAAAACCCAAATCTTTCTAATTTTACTTTTAATACTTCTATTGATATTGCATTGAAATGCTTTATGTCCAACCCCTTTGCATGTATAACAAACAACTTTAGATGCATATTTTAAAGTTCTAAAAGCAGCAGGTTTTGATGCAGAAAACTTTGAAGCATAAAATTTAGGTACAGAGAATTTTTGCACAAGTTTTAGAAGGTATAAACTTTGTAGCTGAAATTTCATTTGTATGCACAGAATTAAAACCAATTCTAGCCTTATTTCTAGATACTCTTTGATCTTTCAAAATCAACTCAAGCTTGTTAAAACTTAATATTAATTTTTCAATCAAAGGCTTGAGTTTTTCAACCTTTTTTTGTAAACCAATATTTTCTTCATGTAAAGCTTGGTTTTTCTTAAAACAATCTTTTTTCTCATTATGCAATACTTTGAATTTCTCAGTAAAGCCATTCAGATCTTTTTGCAAAAGTTTATTCTTTTCTAAAATCTCTTCCTTTTCTTTTACCAAAATATCATTGCTATTTTCAAACTTTTGATTTGAGTCCTGCCTTTTTGTATTCGGATGGTAAATCATGAAATGCAGAATTCAACTTATCAAAAGTAAATTCATCTTAAGGTTCGGGAGATCTTACCTCATCTTCATAACCCATTAGATATAAGTTTGTAATTTTTGTGGTCTCTTCTTTTTCAGTTGAAGTCGACTCCTAGCTGTTGCTCCAAGTGGCAACCATTGCCTTCTTTTTCTTCTTTTTAAAAGTTTTCTTCAAATTCAGACAATCAAATCTAAAGTGCCCAGGTTTTTAGAATTCATATAGATGGGCTGTTGCTTCTTTTCTTTTTCTTTTTCTTTCTCCTTATCTCTACTGAATTCTCCCTTTTTGAAAAATCTTCTCCAATATCTTCTCTTTTTCTTCTCCATAAACTTTCTGAATCTCCTAACTACTGAGGCGATGTCATCATCTTCTAGTTCATCAAAGGAGAAGGGGCTTTCTTCTTCAAGTTTTTCTTCCTATTTCTTTAGCTCTGAAGCAGCCTTGAAGGCGATTGACTTCTTTTTCTATATTTCATCTTCATTTCAGTGCTACATGGTAAGCTCATGACTGATCAAGGAACCTAGTAGTTCATCCAATAGCAGTGTGTTGAGATCTTTAGCTTCCTGGATGGCAGTAACTTTTGAATCCCATTTATCTGGTAGAGATCTCAAAATCTTTTATACAAGGTCAACATTTGAATTTATCCTGCCAAGACTCTTAAGACCATTAATAATATTTGTAAATCTAGAAAACATAGCAGAAATAGTTTCATTTGGCTCCATTTTAAATAATTTATAATTATGTATAAGAAGATTAATCTTATAAGTTTTCACTTGTGAAGTTCCTCCATGGGTAACCTCGAGTTTATCCAAAATTTCATTTACAGATAAGAAAGTAGAAATTCGATTAAACTCGCTTGCATAAATATTCATAGCTTTGGCATTTAATTCATCCATTTTCATATCATGATCATCTCATTCCTCTTCAAGTTTTGGGATATCCATGCCATCAACTTTTTTCGTGGATGTATGAGGTCCCTTTAAAATTATCTTTCATAATTAAAAATTAATAGCTTGTATATATATTTTTATTCTGGCCTTCCAATAACCATAATTAGTGCCAGTGAAGAGTGGTGGTCTATTAGTAGATTGGCCCTCAGCCAAAGAGGTACTCATGGGAATAGCCATCAATCTTTACTCCAAACAAGTTCAGAGATAGGCTCTGATACTAGTTGTTGCCCAGGTGGCTTACCAAAGAGGGGGGTGAATTGGGTATTTAAAAGATTTTTCTCAAGCATGTGCTCTTTTGAAACTAGAGTGTGGTAAGTGAAGTGCTTAAATGAGTAAGCAGTAGAAGTAAAAGCACAACATAGAAATCACAGCACAAACACCAAGAGATTTCTAGTGGTTCGGAGCAACCCAGCTTCAACGTCCACTATCCAAGATACCACTTGGGGTTTTCACTATATTCACCCACGGAATTCAGCCAGATTGTTTTCACAAGCTCACAATCCAAAACCTAAACTTGGTTTTATCCTGGGCTCACCAAAAACCCAAACTTGGTTTTGTCCGGGCTCACCAAAAACCCACTACAATGTTAGTTTTAACACTGGATCACTAATCACCCAAACTTGGTTTTCAACAAGCTCACCAAGAACCTAAACTCCAAGTCACAGCCCCTACTATACTTGGGACAACTCAAATAATGAGAAGAAATAAAATAGAGCAACTAAATGACAAACTAATTATTATCGGATGGTTGCAATTGTAGCTCTAGAGAAGCCTTCTTGAATATGCTTTGAATGCCCTTCAAGGCTTCAACCTTTCTTCAATAAATGCCTCAAGAAGATAGATGGAAGTTTGGTATAGTCTTGAGTGCTCTCTCGAATGCTTTTCAAAAATATTCTCTCTTTTTCACTTTTGTGTCTCTTTTCCAAAAGTGGTTCAAATCCCTTTTAAATAGTGACTTTGACTGATTTCAAGTGGATCTTGCCATTGTAGACTATTGGGATTCGAAATATGATCATTGTAGAGCATTTTGAATTCAAAAAGAAAGTTCTGGAGCTAGCCATTATGAAACTGGAATTGGGTTTCAAGTCGGCTTGGATGCTTCGAGTCGGCTCGGATTCTCAGATAGGTTAAAACATAACTCTGATCAAGTCGGCTCCTTTTCTTCGAGTCGGCTCGCCTGGCTAGTTCTTCAGAACTGAGAAAATGTGCACTCTAAAAGAGTCGGCTCTTCAAAACTTGAGTCGGCTCGAATGTCAGACTGAGAAATCATCACTTTGGACAAGTCGGCTTAACATCCCTCGAGTCGGCTCGAATCCTCGGACTATTTTTGCTCACTCTGGAAGAGTCGACTCATTGGTACAAGAGTCGGCTCAATTGATTGGCTTCACAAAATAGCACACTGCACGAGTCAGCTCGAGTTCTTCGGGTTGGCTCAGATGTCTGTCTTTAGAAAACTGAACACTGGATGAGTCGGCTCGAATTCTTCGGGTCACCTTGGATGTCTACATATCAGAATTCTTGTACAGTGCCAGAACACAGAGTCGGTTCGAGTTGCTTGAGTCGGCTCGAGTGACTTAGCTTTAAATGAGTCCAAACTCCATTAAAATTCTTCCAAAGATTCCCAAACTTCATCCAGTGCAAATCTAGGAGGCTTAAACTTGAGAAAATACATAGACTTGCCCTCTTCTACATGAGTGTACACTTAAAATCTTTTGGGCTTTCCAATTATGACTATATTTTCAAGAAATCACTAATTTTTGATACACACTTTGGAGTTGTGATTAGAATGAAAGTTCCTTGACATTTCCTACAAAAACTTCTTAAATAATTGAAAATATTAGTAATAAATGCATGCTCTAATATTTTATTATCATCAAAATCATTCCAGGGGTCAACACTTACCATCGCTAAAGTTTTATTATCGACAAGTGCCATTTTTAGCAATGACATTTTTTTAATAGCTAATTTTTTATTTATTTTTTTAAAAAATAGAAATATTATTAACAATGATAAGTGTCATCACTAATAGCTATTCTACTAACCATTATTAGCGACGATCAAAAAAACCATCACTAATAATGTTAGTTATGATATGAATTTATGCGATAGATCATTAGTGATGGCAAACTTGCTATTAGTGATGATATTTAATCATTGCTAATAATCAATTTTCTTATAGTGCAGGGTCAATTTGGATCTTAAGGTTAGGATGGTTAGGATGGAGGTTTAGCCCTCCATAGGCTAAAGATCCAAGATTTTGGATCTTGAAAAGGCTAATCGATGTTGGATTGGATTTGGGTCAAATGGGTGTGAGAGTGGGTCAAATCATGGGTGTACATAGACTCGGATAAGTGCTCTTCTAATTAGATTAGAAAAAAGTTAGAGTTAGAGTTTAAGTTTATGTTTCTATTTCTATTTGGATTAGGAGATCCTTTGCTCTATAAAAGTGCACTTAATGTAAACATATTGTGATGGAATCAATATAAACTCTCTTCTTCCTAAACTAGAGCCTCTCTCTCCCTCTCTCCTCATGCCATCAAGGGGTCTCACACCCCGAGGGATTAATGCAAAATAGTGAGTGCCAAGATTTAGCACTAGGAAGAATAGCAGCAAGAAAAATTTTGATGCAAGGTGTTCCCCATGCCTGGGACTCTCTCTGCTCTACTCCTTCTCTGTTATTTGGCCAACTAGATAACCAAGAAAAGGGGCATCCAAGACTCCCCAATTAGAAGGAGTCTTGGTAGCACATTAAAAGGAGGCGAAAGGGGGTTTAGCTCTAGGGGAATTTAGTATTAGGTGTTGCTGCCAACTAAGAGTCCTATTCCATCTAGAACTCGGTTGCTGCTACCCAATCTCATGCCAATCTGAAGTTAAGGGAGGTGTCTCCTAGTTCTCCATCAAAGTATGAGACCTCATTGCAAAAGGATATGGAGAGGAGGAGGTGGTTAGTGCCAAAGGCTTGGTGCAGGAATTTATGTCACCATATAATCCTAGTCCAACTAGGATTACGAGTTGGCCTGCTGTCCAAATACCTTTTGGTTTCCTCTAGATGTGTGGAGGCATAATTTTGGTCTGAAACGAGTGGAGCCATGTCCTAGAGGCCCAAGGATTTAGGTGGGGACCGAAACGAAGGTTAGTGCATGAAGTATATATCTAGATTGGAAATTTTTTTGCACCTAGGTTTAACGTTCAATGCTGCTAGGGTTTGATGTTTGCTACCCCAAATGAGTATAAATTAGTGTAAAACTTTATAAGGCATCCATTGCTGATCTCCAAAGGTCCATGAGAAGGTTTGGAAGTCCTACAGAGGCATGCTCTTGCCACAAGCAAATGAAGGAGAAAAATGAGTGGATCAAGGACAATGTTAAAGAAGCCGATAAACTATCCCTTACACATCTCAGGGATGGTGCTACCAATTGTCGCAAGCCACTAGGGCCTCTTTACCAAAGGCTAGATCTTACTTGAGGAGTAGGAGGATGAGGCATTCTCTCCAACTCCATCATTTGACCGATAATAGTAGTAGTGACATAGTTGGAGCATCGGTCATTTTTGATACCTCCCATTCCAAGGTGAGTGTCTATCATCACACTTTGGTACCAAAGCAGCTTAGGGTCCCAGCTTGTGCTCTACATGCTGAGATCCAAATCTTGTGTATGCAAGACACACATCCATGCACACCTAATTAATTAAATTAATCTCTAATTAATTAATTAAGAAATAAATAAGCATCTAATTTATTTATTTATTTATTTTATTTTTTAAAAATTAACTTATAATAATGACTCTAGCACCATCACCACCACCATCTCAAAATGCAAGGTGGATCCTATGGATGGTGGGCCCATGGGTGGGGGATGGTAGATTTGATGTGCAAGAAGGGACTGAGGTGCAAGAATGGATGGCGGCATGGGAGGGCAAGGATGCAGGTTCCAGCGACCAATGAGGGAAGCACAATGGTAGGGGGAGAAGAATGGAAAATGATGGCACAGGGAGGGTGATCAGGCATGAGGACAAGGAAATCACCATGAGGGAGAGAGAGCCAAGGGGGAGGGGAAGATGGTGGGGGAAACCAGCATGAAGTTGAGATCGAGGGGGAAGAAAATTTATTGGAAATTTTTTTTTTTTCCTACTCGAGCTCCTAGGGTCAAATGGGCCTTCTATTAGTGACAATAATATAGCCAATGGGGGAGGGGAAGATGGTGGGGGAAACCAGCATGAAGTTGAGATCGAGAGGGAAGTAAATTTATTGGAAAAATAATTTTTTCCCTACTCGGGCTCTCTAGGGTCAAATGGGGCCACTATTAGTGATGACAAGCATTGTCATTGCTAATAGTGGTCACTAAAATTTTTTTTTGCCACTATTAGTAACGGCAAGCTATCACTAATTCTATCACAAATAAAATTTAATGTTTTAGCAACAAAATCTTCCATCACTAATAACTAAAATTTGTCACTAATAAAAAATTTTAGAAAAAAAAATTAAAATTTTTAGTGATGACATTTGCCATCTCTAATGGTCAAGTTTCCATCACTGATAGTGTTAGTGATGGAAAATTATTTTGGTATATTTTTTGGCGGTTAAAAATGGGTATTAATGATGGCTAATTAGCCATCATTAATTACCATCGCTAATACTTAAATTCCTTATAGTGATTATAAATTCAAGAATTTATTTCAATTGAAAAGATTTTTTATATGAAATAAAATTTGAAATTGTGATAATTTATACTTTGTTTGGCACAAAATATTTTTTCAAAAATTTTGAGGAAGTACTTTGGCATGTAGACTGTTGCATGTTTTCCTTAAGCTTTATCTTGACCATTTGAGCATCCATTCTTGCAAGGATTTAGGACTTCTTGAAATATATAATTAATACTCCAACAAACTATTAGTTACACTATGTCTAGTCCAATGTTTTGTTATTCATCATAATCTATCCTTGGATCAATAGCTAGTGATGATGACAACATTCACCCCAGCAAAGCCTTTAGTGATGACTATGACCACAACAATGATCAAGGTGGTTGATGGTGGATGAACAAAAAAAAGGAGATAAGGCTGAATACGGTAGATTATATTCTAAGCAATCTGGTGATCTACTGACTTCAATTAGGCTAGAATGATGGCTTTAGAACTATCAAATAAGTGGAAGAATGATGTAAGGACTCATACGGGTGTGTATTTATTTTCACATCGATTATTCGCTAGGAAGGTCTTGGATATTTATACATGATCAAGGAATCCAAGATTACTTTCTGGCTAACTTTTTTGGATGAGATCCTGGGTTGTTATGAATGGTATCGAGTGGACCTAATCCATAACCTATGTGGACTAGGGGATACCGTAGCACGGGTTCAAAGGACTAACCACAAGCCGATCATGGTGGTTTATAAATAGATACATGAATTTGGATTCTTAGCATAGTGAGGATGCTAAGCTTAAATGGGAGGAGTATGTGAGGATCCATGCAAGAGTATATTTAGTCCCATATTGGTTATTTATTGGAAAGGTCTTAGGTACTTATATAGGATCAAGGAATCTAAAATGACCTTCTAGCTAACCATTTTGGATGAGGTTTTAGGTTGTTACAAAAGATTAGAACCTATTACCTTGAGGCCCTCCTTTCTGACAAACATCATCGTTGATATGTAGTAAGAAGCTTGAAAGGATAAGAAATTTGATGACTATCAATGATGGACCGAGTGCCTAAGGAGGGAAGGGAAGATTCTTTATAGAAGGATTCTAAGGTCTTGCAAGTATTTGGATGCCCTGGTCTCTATTTTGTATCTAGAGTTGGTAGTGAGAGAAGGGAAGGAAGAGTCTTGATAGGAGTCTTCCTCCTTGTTGCATGTGCAAAGTGCATGATGATTTAGGTTTACATTGGGCTAGTTTAAAACTGGGTTTTTATAGATAGCCTCTTGAGCCTTAAGCCTACCACTTTTTCTGGGCTCAATCATGAGTCTTCCTCCTTGTTGTATGTGCAAAGCATCTGGTGATCTAGTCCAAGCCATATTAGACCAATTTAAAACTGGGTTGTCATAGATGGCCTCTTGATCTTTAAGCATAACACCTTTTATGGGATCAACTGAGGTGATGGTATAGGACAGCCATCCAGGTTTGAGGATTGCTAAAGGATTGGTATTGCACAAGGCCCACAAAGGACTTCCATCAAAGGGTATGTCAGCTAATAGCTACTCCAAGCCCCACTCAAACTCCAAGGCTCTACCTATCAACAAAATAGGTGTTGCATATTTTGCATGAAAGAAGGATTCACCATGCTTCATGCGAATCCACTATTGAACCATGCAATTGTTGCTTAGAGATCTATACCAAGGAATTTAAGTCAATACAAGAAAATTCAGCATTAGCAATGGCTATTTGGCCCTCGCTAATAATGGCATATAATGATGGAAAAATTGATGATAAAAATCATCATCGCTAATATTATTAGTGACATGATTTTAGATATTGGTGACAATGAACATTGTCACTAATAAGTTTTAAAATCTTAAAGGATTTTATTTTTTGAAAAGAATAAGTATTAAAATTCTAAATAATTTTTATTTCAAGAAAAAATATTAGTGATGGCATTCTTATCTTTAGCAATGGCAAATGTCATTGTCAATAGTGGTAATGAAATTTTAGGCATTTTTGACCAATATTAGCGATGCATTTTATTGTCACTAATAATAGGTATTACCAATGGCATTTAGGGAATTAGCGTTGACAGTTTGTTGTCCTTAATAACTCTCTTAAAATTCTCCCCATGGCCATTTATCTCTCTTCCTGCTCAGTTGTTCATGTTTCCTCTCCCCCTTCCTGTGGCTATCTATCTTCTGTCGCCCCCTCCCATTCGATAGTGAGCTCCCATGCCACCCCTACCCCCGTGGCTTCTATCCTTCCCGTTTCGCTGGAAGCTCCCACACCACCCTACCCCATGGCTTCTATCCTTCCTACTCCCGCCAGCAAGCTCCCATGCCCCCCGCGATGCCCCTCCTTTCCATTCCCATCGGCAAGCTCCCACTCCTCCCCTCCCACATGGCTTCCCTCCTTCCAACTATAACTGGTGTCGTTACCGGCACCGAGGTCCCCCTTAGGTGATGCATCCCTTTCTTGCTCCCACTGGTGCCTTATCTGCACCGAGCTCAGATGCTTCACTCTCTCCGGCACCTCTTTTTTCGACTCCCACCGATGCCTATACCGATGCCAAGCTCCCATGCCCCCTTCCTCCCAACACCTCTCCTCCACTCTCACCATAGCCTGTACCACCACTATGCTTCCACACTTCCTGGTTTTCTCCTATCCTCAAGCTCAACCTCCCACTAGTTCTTGCGGCTACATCCCCACATTGCTAATTTCGAGCTTGTGCTAACCATTTTCATGCCTCCTTCCGCATTGTCGGATCACCATCTGTGGCCGAACTATTATATGAGTATTAGCAATGGTGGCTGCAACGATAATAGCCGTCACCAAAAATTATTTTATAATTAATTAATTAGTTATTTATTTAGTTGAATAGTTATTTGTTGGCGTGGAGTCCCTAGATCGGTCGGTCAGAGCCGCTGTGTCGCAGGACCGCTCCCTGGTTCACTTGCAAAACAGGTCCCTTGCCGGAGTTGTTTTGGTGGAGGACACTCCGATGCCTAAGTCAGTGGCGGATTCCAGCCACAGAATGGGGAAGATGTCGAGAGTGGAAGAGAAAAAGAGTTCTTGGAGATTGAAAATGTGTATGTGCAAGATTATTCACGCATACCTCTCGAGCCATCCTTCTTACCCATATTTAAAAGATGGCCTCCAGTCTGTGGCCCGCTCTTTTCCCGGAGATCATGGGGAGCCATTCACTCCCATGATTGGCGATCGTGGGTTGTCAATGAGCAGTTCTGGCCAGATCGGAGACATGGCTGTAGGAATTGCGTGCCATGATCATGGCATGATGAGTGTCGATTGTAACCGTTGGTTACAGTTTCTTTTTTGGAACAGATTATGGTTCAAGCTTCGGGTTTTCCCTTGTGTGGGCCGAAGGCTTGATATTCTCCTGAGGCTGGAGATCATGTCTATGGCGGGGACTGAAGTTTGTGCCTTCGAAAGTCGATGAGTAGTTCAGACTTCGGCCGGGGCTGAAGGTGCTACTCGAAGGACTAGCCTTCGGATGTTGTAGTTCAGCATGAAGCCTTGAGTTGCTTAAAGTTGGCCTTCACTTAGTCCAAAGTTCGTAATCCGGAGAACCGAGGCTTCAATAAGTCAAACCAGAGCCTGGTTCGTAGCTGAACCAGGATATCTCAATAGTTGTCCCCTACTCTTAGTTATCGAAGCGAAGATCTACCTCGAGAAGTGAAAGTATTATAGCCTTGTCGCTTTCTTCCTAAGAGATGGTGCAGTAAATGATTACGGGACCTCTATTGGGCTGCCCATCTGATGCAGCACGAAAGCTCTGATACCAAAAATGATGCAGAACAAAAAAGATGATGCGATGCGGAAGTAAATTAAAATTAATATATTTTTTTTATTTATTTATTTTCAGAAGTCGGCTTTGACTCAAAGGAAAGATAAACTAATATTGAAAGAAACTAAGAAATGACAGAAAGCACAATTAAAAAGAGTGGATTATCAGAGTAACTCAGAAGTAGGATCGCTGGGGATTGAGAAACCCCCAGACCTAGGGTTTACTCCTCTTTCAAGAAACAGACGAAGAGAGAAAAGAAGGTTTTATACCTGACTGTGATATCTCTCGTTGCTTCAATTGAAGGACACTCTCGAGCAGATTGTAGGATCCTTGGAGATGAGGTATCTTCGCAATGGATCCTCGGATTGTAGTCCTATGGCAAGGTTGGCCTTCTTCTCGAACTCATGATCTGGAAGAAGAAGAACAAAAAAAAAGAACCAGAAACTCAAAGAAAGACACTGACCTGAGGACTTAATGAAGATTGTTGGATGTAGAAGTTCTGGAGATCTTGATACTGATCTGACTCTTCGTTGAACTTGCTCTGTAGTTGAAACAGTTGATCTGAACCTGGATGCTGGTGGCCGGCCTCTATGTGGAAGAGAGGGGCCGTGGGATGTAGATGGAAAATTAGGGTTTGGTGGTGGTGGAGTAGAGATGGGTGGACTAAGCTAGGGTTTTGGGGTTGGAGATCTCACACCTCCTCAAGGTTCCTAGGGAACCCGGATTTACTCCCTCATGGAGCTCAACACTTGAATACAAGTGCGGAAGAGTGAAACACAAAGTTGCTCACAAAGAAATTGATTTCATTCATCATTAAATTCAAGAGTTATATAGAGTTGAATATATAGACATAACAAAGAAATAAAAATTCATACACTTCCCATGTGGGACTAATAGGACTAACCCACACTTTAGGCATCAAATTCTCTTCCCAAGACTCCTTCCATGAGTGGGCAGTCCAAAAACTCCAAGAAAACTTGAAAATCAGGTCCAAATGGCAGGTTATGGGGGTGTCTCCTAGTATCTCTCCATGAATCAAGGATTTTTCCTTCATGGTTTGGCTCTTTTGGACACCTCCTAGTCTTGCTCCACAAGTTTAGGCTTCTTCCTTTCATGGATTTGGCACTTTAGGAAACTTTTGGGTGCCTCCTTGATTTTCTCCCCAAGACATGCTCTCTTCCCTTTAATAACTTGGATTTTTATGGAACATTATGGGGCACCTCCTTGATCCTCTCTTCAAGAAAAATTCTTGCCATCCTGGCTTGGGTTTATCTGGAAAGAAGTTGGCTCCTCCTTGGATTGAGGTATCTTGATGGATTTCTCCTCTAAGTGGTGCATGAAAGAAGGGACCTGCTTTCTTGTGGTGTGGGGACCAAGGCATACTAGATGGAGATGTGGCGCCTCCTAGACTCTGGCGTGTGGCTGGGAGTGTGGCGCCCACATGCTTGGGCCTGGGAGAAAAAATTGGGCACCCTAGACCTTGACTTGATTTTAAAAAAATGGCACCAACCTGGGGAAGACCTAGACCACTACTAGGACATGTACTGAGTCAACATGACTCAACAAAATTTAAATTGTAGAGAAATACAGACTCAAGACTAAAATTGAGTTGACTAAGTCAACCCTAATTACAAAACCAGAAAACCCTAATTCTTCGGGCAAGGTCAATCAGAGATCCAGATGGAGCCCTGAAGTCTTCTTCTGAGTCTGGTGCCCGCACCAATTCTCCCGGGGTGGGAGGAACTCGACCTTGTCGAGTAAGGCTCAAGTTGGCTCTGGTATCTCTCCAAGAGGTCTGGATCCAAATCTTGTAGTTCTTCTCGGGAGATCCAAGAGTCATCAGAGTCTGGCCTTCCTTGCCAGCGGACCAGGTATCTTTGGTATCCTCGATTACGAGTAGAGATAACCTGATCATCCAGGATCTTTTCAATCTGCTCTTTCCTCACAGGCCAGTTTGTTGGTGGACACACAGGGTCGGGATCACTCTCAATAACAGGATTAGGTTTCAAAGGCTTATTAGGAATCACAGCTGGCTCCCTATACTCTACTAAGTCTATAATGTTGAAAGTAGAGCTATTGCCTAGTTCTGGAGGCAACTCGAGCACATAGGCATTGGATCCTACTCTCTTCACTACTCTAAATGGTCCATCTCCTTTAGCATGTAACTTTCTAACGGTTCCAGGAAAAAATTGCTCAGGCCTTAATCTAATCATTACATAGTCTCTCTCAACAAAAGTTTTGACTCGTCTTTGAGAATCAGCCAACTTCTTATAAGTTTCATTACTTAAAATTATTTTGGCATGAATTTCTTTATGCAAGTCCTTTACATGCTATGCAAGTGCATCAAGAGACTTGTGTGTGTGGGCTAATAGTGAAATCAGATCAAGTGGTGTGTGAGGCTTGTATCCATGAATAATTTCAAAGGGACTCTAGCCTATAGACCTATTGATCAAAACATTGAATGCAATTTCAGCCCTGGACAAAATACAAATCCCAATTCCTGGTGCTCTCAATCAAACCAAAATCTGAGCCAAAGCCTAGTAAAGGATCAAGAAAAACTAAACTAGACTGACGACGCATTCCTAAAGAATGGACTTTATTCCAAAGGAACCCTAGGTCTAAACCTAACAAACTAAGGCTCTCTAGGTTTGACCTTGGGTCGGAGGAGGGCATGCAGAGCATGAAAACTTATCATGGGTGCCTAGTAGGTGCCATAAGGTCTTCCAGAAGTAGGTGGCAAACCTAATAGGTTCTGGCACGTGGTTCACTCTAAAGACTTCGACAAAGTATACTTGGATGGTGTAAGAAGCATTGGAAGTCCTAAAGAAAGGGAGGAAATATGAGGTGGAGTCTCGAATTACCTGTTGACTAAAGGTGGTGACCTGAAGGTTTGAATGGTGATCTATGAGTGTCAACTGGTCATCCTTACGAAAGGAAAAGTTTGCTACTCCCAGGAATGGATCAAGAGATGGTTCGGGAAGTAGCCTAGGACATGTGATTGCAATAGCTAAGGTTTGTTCTCTAAGCAAACAATGATCCACTTTCTCAAGAAATGGATTAGAGAATGATTCATGGGAGGGTCTATGGATGATGACCTCAAGACTTGAAATTTGACCTATGGGTGAGGAAAGGTAAACTCTATAGAAGGGTAGGTCAGTCATGCAAAGGAAGGGGTCTGGGGTCATAAGGAGGACTTCTACAGGACTGGGTGAATCAATCTGCTCAAGACAAGGATGTTCAACTGAGATTACGGGAGAGACCTTAGTGGCTGGGCATGGGACAAGGTCCAATTGTAAGAGACTTGATTCAGTCATCCTAAGGAGAGGATCTACCATAGGGTGGGCAAACTTAAATAGTTCAGTGCAAAGATCTTCAATTGGTACTTGGGGAATGATTGTCATTAGAGGGTACGAACTGATAGCTCGGGCTAACACTATGAGTTCTTCCTGGGGGTATTTGACTAAAGGAACCTGATTCTCACAAATCTCTTGAATTTCTGAACTAGGTCCTATCACTTGGTTGCTCTCCAAAGTCTCCTCAGGTAAGGAACCAATAGTATCGATATCACATTCTTCAAGTTCTTCCCCCTCATATTCATCAACTAGACTCAAGCCAGTATCATATACTTCCTCGATGCCATCTTCAATGGGTTTCAGGTCAGTGGTAATCGGGTCAACTGATTCTGGGCTTGTCATACCTAACCTTTCTTTCTCATTGGTAGGCTTGGGTTCTCCCTCATTAATGTCTTCCTTAGGATTCTTACCACTTAGCTATGCACAAGCCAGTCCTATGCATGGGCACTGACTAGATTTATGGCCTCTTTCTCCACAAAACCAACATTCTTGTGATATAGGAACCTGGGTCACACTGGGTTTCAAGCTAGTAGAGACCTTACTTGGGCATGGGTGTGGATCTAAATGGTTTGATCTAGAAGACTTGGGTTGTTGAGTGACTGGTCTAGAATATTGTAAGGACCTCTCATAGACACGATCCACACTATAGATATCATGGTTAGGCTTCCTAAGGTTATGCTCGGGATCACGGTATAAGGTCCTCCTAGGCTCTTGGCATGGGTGAGGTCGGGGCCTATTAAATTTTGGATCAGGGGTCCAATTTTGATGTCTACGTTTCTCAACTACTTGGACTCGATCCCTAAGCTGGGTAAAATTCTCATTCATATTCTAACTCAATTTGTTCATACTTTCAGTAAGAGCTCTAACCATGGCCTCTAAATCAGGTTGGGTTTGACCAGGATGGTAGGGTACTCCATTCCGGGTAGACATGATGATGCAAGCAAATACATCAAATGAGACTCGATTGAAATGACTACGGGCTAACTAGACCTAGATGCCCAATAAGATTGGCAAGCTAGCCTGTAGTAACTCGGGACTCAGCCAAGCAGGTGTAAGGGGAGTGTTAGGTCCCTAATTGCCAATCCTAGACACCAATCAGTGATTGGCCAGGTAGGCGGACCAGCACACAAGCCCTTCGAGATAGAATCCCTGAACCACCATTCTAGACACTGAGTACAAAGCACACACAAAGTAACTAGACAAACTGACTCAACACTAGCCTAGACCCGACTTGTTGGTGTCCCTAGCCCACTAGGGCAAATTAAGTCTAATTAGTTTTAAAATTAGGCTTAGGATCGAATGAGTGGGTGGTGGTTTTGGGCTAAGGAGAGGTTATCAACTCCTCCCCTTATCTTAGATGCTCAATTGCCCTTAAGATGAATTAGGAGATGATCACTCAAAAAAAAAATTGTAATGCAGAAACACAGAAACAGAGTTGCTGTAATTTAACTCTCAGAAATTTTACAGAAACCAAAAAATCACAGTAAAATTATGTAAAATAGATTCAATTATATTGGTTCTAGAAAAATAAAAATTACATAATTTGGAGGAACAGGGCAGTTATAGACTGAAAACAGAATGCTTCCCCCGTTTACAATTCCTGCTACGAAGTTGTAACCCAGCGGATCCCCTACACGCCCTAGGAACACCCCATGGAATGGGAAGAGGAGGCTTGCACCTCGCTTCGTTCCTAGGACCGGACATCCTGGGGAGTCTACTTCGAGCAGACAAAGTAAAAAAGAGAGACACTCAAAACATGCAAGCAAGTCAGAAACCCTAGACAGGGCTCTGATACCAAAATTGATGCAGCACGAAAGCTCTGATACCAAAAATGATGCAGAACAAAAAAGATGATGCGATGCGAAAGTAAATTAAAATTAATGTATTTTTTTTTTTATTTATTTATTTTCAGAAGTCGGCTTTGACTCAAAGGAAAGATAAACTAATGTTGAAAGAAACTAAGAAATGACAGAAAGCACAATTAAAGGAGTGGATTATCAAAGTAACTCAGAAGTAGGATCGGTGAAGATTGAGAAACCCCCAGACCTAGGGTTTACTCCTCTTTCAAGAAACAGACGAAGAGAGAAGAGAAGGTTTTATACCTGGCTGTGATATCTCTCGTTGCTTCAATTGAAGGACACTCTCGAGCAGATTGTAGGATCCTTGGAGACGGGGTATCTTCGCAATGGATCCTCGAATTGTAGTCCTATGGCAAGGTTGGCATTCTTCTCGAACTCATGATCTGGAAGAAGAAGAACAAAAAAAAAGAACCAGAAACTCAAAGAAAGACACTAACCTGAGGACTTAACGAAGATTATTGGATGTAGAAGTTCTGGAGATCTTGATACTGATCTGACTCTTCGTTGAACTTGCTCTGTAGTTGAAACAGTTGATCTGAACCTGGATGCTGGTGGCCGGCCTCTATATGGAAGAGAGGGGCCGTGGGATGTAGATGGAAAATTAGGGTTTGGTGGTGGTGGAGTAGAGATGGGTGGACTAAGCTAGGGTTTTGGGGTTGGAGATCTCACACCTCCTCAAGGTTCCTAGGGAACCCGGATTTACTCCCTCACGGAGCTCAACACTTGAATACAAGTACGGAAGAGAGAAACACAAAGTTGCTCACAAAGAAATTGATTTCATTCATCATTAAATTCAAGAGTTACATAGAGTTGAATATATAGACATAACAAAGAAATAAAATTTCATACACTTCCCATGTGGGACTAATAGGACTAACCCACACTCTAGGCATCAAATTCTCTTCCCAAGACTCCTTCCATGAGTGGGCAGCCCAAAAACTCCAAGAAAACTTGAAAATCAGCTCCAAATGGCAGGTTATGGGGGTGTCTCCTAGTATCTCTCCATGAATCAAGGATTTTTTCTTCATGGTTTGACTCTTTTGGACACCTCCTAGTCTTGCTCCACAAGTTTAGGCTTCTTCCTTTCATGGCTTTGGCACTTTAGGAAACTTTTGGGTGCCTCCTTGATTTTCTCCCCAAGACATGCTCTCTTCCCTTTTATAACTTGGATTTTTATGGAACATTGTGGGGCACATCCTTGATCCTCTCTTCAAGAAAAATTCTTGCCATCCTGGCTTGGGTTTATCTGGAAAGAAGTTGGCTCCTCCTTGGATTGAGGTATCTTGATGGATTTCTCCTCTAAGTGGTGCATGAAAGAAGGGACCTGCTTTCTTGTGGTGTGGGGACCAAGGCATACTAGATGGAGATGTGGCGCCTCCTAGACTCTGGCGTGTGGCTGGGAGTGTGGCGCCCACATGCTTGGGCCTGGGAGAAAAAATTGGGCACCCTAGACCTTGACTTGATTTTAAAAAAATGGCACCAACCTGGGGAAGACCTAGACCACTACTAGGACTTGTACTGAGTTAACATGACTCAACAAAATTTAAATTGTAGGGAAATACAGACTCAAGACTAAAATTGAGTTGACCAAGTCAACCCTAATTAAAAAACCAGAAAACCCTAATTCTTCGGGCAAGGTCAATCAGAGATCCAGATGGAGCCCTGAAGTCTTCTTCTGAGTCTGGTGCCCGCACCACCATCACGATCTGAGAATCAGATGGTGGACAGGTGCCATTCCCTGATTGGAAAAAAGTAGGTGGCCCTGAAGTTATCTCTCCTCGTCCCGTTGCACAGTGGTTGAGGCAATCTTTTGGTTGGGATTTGGATAGTTGTGGTGGCTATTCTCCGCCCGTTAGATGAAGGATAGATCTTATCCTGGCGGTTAGTCGTAAGTGGGTTACCTCCCAGGGTAACCTTGAATCAAATTAACCCTCTGTGGGGGTCCAGAGACCTTTAATTTTCTTTTGGGGAAGGGCGAAGGTCTGGGCAAGGAAGCTTCTTCAACCTCATCTCATTCTCCGCCCAAACCGTTCTGGAGTACCAGTCTATTCTTCAGGTAGAATCCTCTTTCCACCCCTCTACTTCATTCCTTTGTCATGGAAGAGACCGTAGTTAGTCAGGGGAAGCAGGTTGGGCCCTCGGGGGTCGGAGATACAGTATGTCCGGAGTCGGTCCCCAGCTCGGTTTCTCAGAGCAAGACAACCCTTCTTTAGGAATGCTACCGCATTCCTGAGGAATTTTCCTTTGTCCTCCCTGCGCCCGAGGAGCGGGCGAATGAAGCTCCCCCTTGGTGCCTAGCTATATATGAAGATCACCTAAAGGCTGGTCTTCGGTTTTCCCTGCACCCCTTCTTTGTTAAGATTTTTCACTTGTACCAAGTGGTGCCAGCGCAGTTAATCCCAAACAGCATCAAGAACATCTGAGGGTTCCTGGTCATGTACAGCATTGCCAATGTAGAGCCTAGGACCAACTTGTTCTCGGCCCTTTTCGTCCTCAAGAGGGACTTCCACAGTAACGAATGGTGGGTGATCGGTCCCAGATCGGGCTGCAGGGTGATTAAGGATATGCCTAGTGCCATCCATGGGTGGAAACCTGTCTTTGTATTTGTGTTGTCCTTCGACCCATGGGGCTTGGACACTGAGTGGAAGAAGCCTCGCCTGACTGCCAATGACGGAAAGAAAGTCTTGGCGGCCGATCAATCAGATTATGATCTTCTGACCAACTCGGAAGTTGCTCCTATCCGGGAGTTGTTGGAGGAGAGGAACCTCCATCGAGCGGGAATCAGTAAATTCCCCTCACTAGGTATAGCAGTGGAAATTTATGCTCTTCTTCTTTAAGTTTCATTGTAGTTCATTTAACTAGGTGATCCCCTTTGCCTGCAGGTGGTGGGATGAAGTGCAATTTGAGCTGGCTTCGCCAGACTTCGGAGAGGAGGGTGGCACGAGCCCCCTCCACCAAGTCTGCAGCTCAGAAGAAAGCTCGGAGAGGTGGTCCCGAAGGGGACCAAAGCACTTCGTCTTCCTGAGGCATCTTGGGAGAAAATGCAATGGCCGCAGAAGAGGTTCCAGCGAGGCCCTGCCCAGTCGAGGCTCCAGCGGTGGTCGCCTCCCCAATCGACACAACGAGGGGCCTGCCTCAAGGAGTGGATGTGTCACCGGTTTGCCCCTCTACCGCCGATAGGGGCAAGGTGCGGCAAGTCGAAGGAGAGTCTGTCTACGGAGCTTCTTCAGCCGGAGGTCGCTCGATGAACCCTTCGGAGCTCCCACCTATGGGAGAGCTGCTGGTTTCAGAGGAAGCTAGACAGGCATTGAAGGGTACGATACAGCCTCGCAACCTAGAAATTCTACGGAATCGGAGCTTTCTCAAGGTGTCTGATTCTGGCTTCACTGCCCTGCAACAGGTATGACTATCACCGCCTCCTTTGCCTTGAGAGTTATTTGACCCTCGATTCTTCTTTTTTGATGTAGTTGGTCTATGACTTCACCTTCATGGAGGAAGGCTTGGGGAACGTGGACAGCCTCATCTACGACCTCAAGGATGAGCTTCAGACTGCTAGGGCTACCAGGAAAGTAGCCGAGGAGCTGAAGCAATCCATGGAGGACTGTCTTGTCCGGGTGACTGATGAAGTTCGTGACCTGAAGGGCGAACTGAAGAGCGCCCACTCGAGGATAGCAGGACAAGAGGCAGGGTGGAACAGGAGCAGGAGGCAAGTTGAATCCCTGGAGCGGACTACCAGGGAGAACCGGGAGAGGATGGAGAGCCTGTCCAAGGTGACGGAGGAGGCTTCTAGGAGGGCCGAAGAGGCGATCCTAGAATCCGAAGCTGCCAAGAGGGAGGCCGAAGCCATCAAGAGGAAGTCCGAAGCTTTGAAGAAGCAAATAGATAATGCCGTGGCTGACTTTAAGATGTCTTCGCAATTTCAGGCAGAGATTGATGAAGCATCATTGTATGCCTACCAGCAAGGCCTCAATGATGGGCTTTCCAAGGTAAAGGAGACCCTCCCTCACCTCGACCTTTCGAAGATCCCCTCCTACAACATAATTGGAGAGGAAGGAGAAGAAGCGGACGAGGCCGAAGCCGCAGGGGAGGTCGAGGAGTCACCATGTCCGGCGGAGGAGGCTGCTACCCCAGTCGAAAACCCAGAGGTGATCCTAGCTTTGATCTCGGCCCTGGAGGTGACTCAGGCTGGAGGAGTCCAAGCTGAAGGTTCTCCCGTCCTGGCCCAGATTGATGAGACCCTCTCCGATCAAGTTGATAGGTTGCTCCAGTCTTGTGGTGTGGAGCCCTCTCCTGTTGATGTCGAGTGACCTGGATCACTCTGAATGTATTTTCTTCCTTTTTTACTTGTATTGCCAATGAACTTTGTATTGCAATTTTTCCAGATTTTGGAATGAATTCTCCTTTCTTTGCATATGCATTGTTGTGCCTCATATGTAGCCTGAAACGGTTCTATTGTTTCTCCTTTGGCCTAGTCGAACGATAGCCTTCGAAGGCCATCTAGTTGATAAGAGACGGTTTTACCATTCTCTTTTCTGCTTAGTTGAATAGTCATCGTCGAAGGCCATTTAGTTGGTAAGGACAAACCCTTAAACAGACCAAAAATCCATTGCGGTTCCTTCCTTCGGATGATTAGCTTGTCCGTTGGGGTGGACAGGAGTCATCTCCCAGCCAATCAATAATTAGGGGGATTTGATTAGGATCACCGTTGTCCACGTGGCACGTCGAAATTTGTACAGTCGTGATCTCTTGCGCCTTATGAGCCACCAGGCCTCTTTTTCCCAAAAAGAGACCATTAATGATGCCGTCGCATGATGCAGATTTCTCTGGATTCGAAGCGATGGCAGTTGCGGTCCTGGGGATGGCTTCCAAGAGACTTTCTGGTTCTCGAAGCGTCACCCGGACACATGGCACCTTCTCATATGGCCAGGAAGGATGTGGGACGCGCCTCCCCGCAATCGATCGTGGGTGCAGGGTTTCTATAAATAGGACCCTGTGATAACTACATTAAACTTAAATATAAAAGTATTATTTTAATATCATTATTTTTTCAAAATTAATACTTTTATATGTCATTTATAGGAAAAGAACATTGCCAACATAGAGAGTCCAATTTTAGAAGTCCAATGGCATGAACGGCACTCGAATCAAACTCAGAATGGGCCCAAAATGAATTTTTGGGCAATTAACTAAGAATTTGCACGAAAATTAAAGCAGCCGGTGCATAGTGGACCGGTTGCTCGGTCCACCCAGCGCTCCATAGGCCGTGAACCACCATTAACGCGGTCCACAGCTGCAGAGCCGTGGATCGCCTTGCCCTATTCAAGCCAAAACTTGCCGGAGAATTGCCCTTATCGCCGGGGAGGTCGCCGGCAAGCTTGCCACCAGCCGGAGAAGCCTCGGTGGCCAGAAAATTTCTTCCAAAAGGGGCTACGGTCGTTTCATCTTTTGTTGGCCGAATCTCACCACAGTCACCATTTCCCATCGCCGGACCGCCTCCCACGACCACCAACGGTCGGAGAAGATGGCGGTGCACTTTTCCTCGCTGCCGGAAGGTCTTCATGGTGTTTGCAGCCGTGGGAGAGTTTTACGGTTTGAACCAAAAATGGACCAAACTACGGGCTGGGTGGACTGAACCGGGTACTGGGTTGGACCGTACCAGGGAGAAACTTCCAGAGCATCGCCTGATGAGCTTGAGATCGATGGGAGCCCGAGCTTCATTGGAAACAGTGGAGCGGGGTGTCGGTTGTTCTGTTGTATTCTTGTGCAACTGTGGAGCGTGTTTGTTGGGTTGTTTCAACAGAGGAGCGGGTTGGTTCAAACGGAGGAGCAGGTTGGGAGCAGGGAAAGTCTATAAAAAGGGATCCAGGGGAGCCAGAGAGGGGGTATTCGGTGGATCAGTGAGGAACCATCTGTAGTTCTTTTCCCAAGTTTTTCTTCTCTGCGTCTTCTTCTCCACCACAGAGGGCAGTGCCTTCTATTCTCCATTCCACTGAGAGTAGCAAGCCATCTTCCCACCACTTCAGCTTAGTCGTAGAGACCCCATTCCAGAGTATAGTCCACCTCTTCATTCTTCCAACCCTCAGTTCAATCACAGTCCCGAAAATCTTCCCTGCGATCTTTTGGTTTTCTGCTATTCCACTTATTCTAGCTTTATTCCCACTATTCCAACACTATTCCAAGTTTATCCCAACTTTATTCCAGCTGACCTATTCTCTACCGGTCATCGCCATCTTCATGCAGAAATCAACCGAGTCCGGAGCTTCACTTGGGAAAGGGGGTTTTATTTTTGGTTTTATTACTTTGATGTACTCCCTCTTACTTGAAATAAAGAAATCATTCGAGTAATTGATGTTCTATTGTTTTTGTTTTTGTTTTTGATTCGGATACGTTGCTAGGGCAAAGCTTTGGAGGTAAGTCAAGTGAAATTAATCCTGACTGACCTATTTCTAAGTGAGTACGGGCTGTACTCTCGTGAGATAGATCATATCTAGGTTATTTCACTAGCATTTAAACCAGTCTATTCCCGACAAGGGACGGGTCGTGATTCACGGATACTGGCTGTGCTCTCTATCAGATAGATCATTTCTTGAGTTACCTTTATTGCTGATTACTTGTTAATTTTCTTTTATAGTTTTAAGATTTCAATTTATGTTGCATATTGATTATTTTCAAAGTAATTAGGAAAGTCCCTATAGATTCGACCCTTGCTCATGCTATCCTATTTTAGAATAGTAGTTTTAAGGTAATTAAATCGATGCGTTGCGACGCACATCAGATTTTTGGCCCCTTTGCCGGGGACTTTTGGCATTATTTTGAAAATTTCAAAAAAATCAAAAAAATCTCAAATTTCAAAAATTCAAATTTTTGGTATTTTTGTTTTGTTCTATTTGATCTCCTTTTTAGAATTACTTAGGTAAACTTACTTTCCTGCAAAATCAAATCAAAGAAAAAATCATAATTCATTAAGGAATTAGATACTTAATCATCAAAATTTTAAAAAAAAGTAATTAGTTTAGTTTTGTTTGATAATTTCAAGATATGGACACCTTGCTTATTGCATCCATTTCATTTCTCCATAATTCATCTTAAGGGCATTAACCTCTTTAATTAGATAAGGTGGGGATTTCATTACCCTTCCTTGGCCCACAAATCATTTTTCATCATTTGCATTCACCTAAGCCTCTAACCCTAAAATCAATTAGATGCCAGCCCTAAGGAATTCGAGCTCAATAGGACAAGGGAACCCTAGAGTTATACCGGGTTCAGGTCAGTTAACTACTTGGTGTCTAAGGAAAGTGGTTCAGGAGTAAGAGCCCGAAGGGAGGTGCTTTGGTTCCGCTTACCTGGCCAATTTTTAATTTGTGTCTAAGGCAAGCGATAAGGGAACCTTCACCAACCTTACACTTACCTGGCCAAGTTAGTTGGATGATTTTGGACTTGGAGTGCTCAAAGGTGACCTTGGAATAGTTAGGAGCTGTCCAAGTCTAAGCTAACCCTAGGATAGAGTTTTGTAAATTATTTGTGTAAAGTGTTTGAAAAAAAAAGAGAAAAAAAAAATTCATCTAGTTCTAGGATTCTCTTAGGAGTCTTTCTTTTAGACCTTTTCTCATTTTTGCATATAAAAAAAATCTTATAAAAATTTTGCTGTTGTTTGCTCTAGAATACCATTGTAGGGTGTATGTTAGGTCGTCAGTCACTAGAACCGGAACTTGTACCCCTAGACCTAGAAATTGACAGAACTTGTAGAGCAAACAAATCAGGTACTATGGACCCCAATCATGAAATTGATCCTCCACGTCAGTTGAAGGAGTACTTCACTCCTTCAAAGTATACCTATTCACCTTGTATCCAAGTACCTCCAATTGAAGCTGTCCAGTATGAAATTAAGTCTAGCATAATCCAGATGTTACCATCTTTCTATGGACTTACAAATGAAGACCCTTACAAACATTTAAATGAGTTCCTGGAAATATGTTCAACTGTCAAAATCCAACATTTCTCTGATGATGCTCTTAGGCTTAAGCTGTTCCCTTTTTTCTTAAAACATAGAGCTAAGTACTAGTTGAATTCCCTAAACATTGTAACAATTTCAACTTGGGATCAACTTCAGAGGGAATTTCTTAAGAAGTACTTTCCAATTGGAAAAACAAACCAGATTAGAAAAGCCATTACCAGTTTTTCCCAGTTAGACGGAGAGATGTTTCATGAAACATGGGAGAGATTAAAGGATCTGATTAGAAAATGTCCCCATCATGCCATACCAAAATGGCAATTGGTTTAATGTTTTTATGATGGTTTGTCTGAAAGATACCGGTAAATGGTAGATGCTTCATGTGGAGGAACATTTATGCTTAAAAATGAATATGAAGCTTGGCAGCTATTTGAAACCCTTAGTGAAAATTCATTACATCACATGTCTGCTGCCCATAGAGATCCTTCCCTAGGACCCAAGAGAGGGGGAATGTATGACATAGGTCACTCTATAGACATCTATAGCAAGGTAGATGAATTGCCCCAAAAGCTTGATCGAATTCTACAAAGTGGAAATCTCTCTTCCTTACCTCATCAAAACCTTCATCAAAACCATAATGTTTGCATCATTTGTTCAAGTCCTACCCATTCGATAGGTGATTTTCCAGCTGCCTATCAATTCCCCAAGCTTGTTCAGGAACATGTCCATCAAGCACAAACCCGTATGGTTCCTAGACCAGGAAATGACCCATTTGCAAATACTTACAATCCTGGCTATCGAAACCATCCAAATTTTTCTTGGAAACCCCAGGCTGTTAATAATCCAACACCAATTAGGACCAACTATCAGGAGACCAACTTTGGAAACATGCCTTATTCCCAATACCCGAGTGCTCCACAACCTCCACCAAATAATCATGGTCCTACATTTGAAGAGAAGGTACTTCAAGCATTAAAAGGGCTAGAAATGAACACCCAACTCCTTCACTCCCACACGCAATCCATTGCAAAGCTAGAAACCCAAATAGGTTAGCTAGCTACATCTTTCAATAGAAGAGAGGAAGGTAAGTTGCCTAGTCAGCCCCTCAGTAACCCAAAAGGACATTACATAGCTGAAAGTTCTACCAAACCTGAAACATTCCCAGAACAAGCTAAATCGATCACAACTTTAAGAAGTGGGAAAATACTGAATCAGCCTAACCTGACCCAAAAACTTGAGTTGGCTAAGCCAGAAGATGAAAAGAATGAAGAGAGAAAGGAACCTATTAGCCAAGCACCAACACCTAGGGCTCCGTTTCCTAAAGCCTTAGAATCACCTGTATTTTTGGATAAGAAGAGCCTAAAAATGAATGAAATGCTTGAGCTGTTCAAACAAGTCCAGATAAACCTACCTCTTCTTGAAAACAAGTATCGGCTTATGCCAAATTCCTTAAGGATCTGTGCACGCAGAAATGAAAATCTAAAACACACATACCGAAAAAGATCCAGTTGACTAAGCAAGCAAGCTCAGTTTTTCAGCAAATTATCCCACCCAAATTGAAAGACCCCAGTATCCAAACTATTTCCTGTGTCATAGGGGACCTCATAATTAAGAAAGCTTTATTAGATTTGGGTGCGAGTGTGAACCTTCTCCCAGGCTCAATGTACGATTTATTTGGATTTAGGGAACTGAAACCCATGTAGGTAACGTTGCAGTTAGTAGATCGATCAATTAAGATACCCCGTGGATTATTAGAGGATGTGTTGGTAAAAGTCGACGAGTTTTACTTTTCTATTGACTTTCTTGTCTTGGACATGAAGTCTAGCGGTAATCCTAGCCAAATACCCATTATTCTTGGAAGACCTTTTCTAGCTACTGCTAATGCCTGTATAAACTGTAGGACAGGGGTTATGGATGTATCTTTTGGAAATAAAAAGATGAGATTGAACATTTTTAATGCATCCCAAGGATCACCTATATTTGATGAAGTGAACATGCTTGAGGAAGTTATAGACAAGAAACTCCCCATTCTACTCGAGGCAGACCCTCTGCAAGCATGTTTGACACATGTTGGATCAGATGAGTTTGATGAAGTGCTTTGTTAGAGCCACCAAAGTCTAACACTACTCCTCCTTGGACTGTCAAGTTTGAACCTTTACCAACTCAATCAACCCCTTTAGTGCTATCCTTAGAAACACCACCCATGCTTGAGTTGAAGCCTCTTCCTAAAAAGTTGAAATATTTTTTTCTTGGACCCAAGGATACTCTCCCAGTGATCATTGCATCTACTTTAACCCCAGATCAGGAAGAGAAATTGGTGGAAGTACTTATGGAACATAGAGAAGTAATAGGATGGGCAGTAGCTGATCTTAAGGGATTTGACCCTTCTATTTGCATGCATAATATTCACTGTGAGCCTGAATCTAAACCTTGTAGGGACATGCAACGAAGGCTTAATCCGAACATGAGGGAAGTTGTTAATAAAGAAGTGGTAAAATGGCTCGATGCTGGAATCATTTACCCAATCTCGGATAGCCAATGGGTCAGTCTAACTCAGGTAGTACCTAAGAAGTTAGGTATTACTGTTGTTGAGAATGAAAAGGGCGAGTCAATTCCTACTCGAATGCCAACTAGTTGGAGAGTGTGTATAGACTATTGAAAACTGAATGCCGTCACTAGGAAAGATCACTTTCCTTTGCCTTTCATTGATCAAATTTTAGAATGGCTAGCTGGGCAGAGTTTCTTCTATTTTCTAGATGGATATTCAGGATATAACCAAGTTCTGATATTTCCTGCTGTTCAAGAAAAAACCACCTTTACCTGCCCCTTTGGAACATTTGCCTTTAGGCGTATGCCATTTGGTCTATGCAATGCACCAGCCACTTTTCAACGATGTATGTTATCCATATTTTCTGATATGGTTGATCAATTTTTTGAAATATTTATGGACCACTTTTCAGTGTTTGGATCTTCATTTGATGATTGTCTCCAAAACTTGACTAAGGTTTTGAAACGATGTATAGAAACAAACCTAGTCCTAAGTTGGGAGAAGAGCCATTTTATGGTTCGTGAGGGAATCGTGCTCGGACATATTGTTTCGGAGCAAGGTATTGAGGTTGACAAAGCTAAGGTAGAATTGATCTCAAAATTTCCTTCCCTAACCTCGGTTAAACAAGTACGATCCTTCCTTGGTCATGCTGGATTTTATAGACGTTTTATCAAGGATTTCAGCAAAATTTCATGACCTTTGTGTAATCTGCTCGTTAAAGACAATCCATTTGATTTTAATAAGGAACGTGTGGCTACTTATGACATTCTGAGAACTGCTTTGACCATTGCACCAGTTATCAAGCCTCCCGATTGGACCCTGCCTTTCGAAATTATGTGTGATGCCTTTGATTATGCTGTAGGGACAGTTTTAGGACAGAAGTTTAATAAGGAACCACATGTGATTTATTATGCTAGTAAAACTCTTTCGGATGCACAAATAAATTACACCACTACTGAAAAGGAGTTGCTGGCAGTTGTTTTTGCCCTGGAGAAAATTCGATCATATCTATTAGGGTCTAAGATCTTAGTGTATACTGATCATGCAGCATTGCGACATCTGTTATCTAAGAAAGACACAAAGCCTAGACTGATTAGATGGATCCTTCTACTATAGGAATTTGACTTAGAAATCTTAGATAAGAAGGGTTCTGAAAATTTGGTAGCAGATCATATTTCTAGGATCTTAGTAGAATGCAACAAAGAAACAATTAGAGATCAGTTTCCTGATGAGCAGCTTTTCTCTATTTTGTCTGATGGCCTACCCTGGTTTGCCCATATTGTGAATTACTTAGCAACATGGCAAGTTCCTTCCCACTGGTCCAAACAAGAAAAAGATAAATTTTTCTCACAAATCAAATATTACTTTTGGGAGGAGCCTGAGTTGTTTAAGTACTGTTCAGATCAGGTGATTAGACGATGTGTCCCTGAGAGTGAATTCCAAGGCATACTCACTTTTTGTCATTCTCTTGCTTATGGGGGATATTTTAGTGGAAAGAAAACTGCAGCAAAAGTGCTGCAGAGTGGGTTCTACTGGCCAACTCTTTTTAAAGATGCATATGAATTTGGCCGTAATTGTCTAAGATGTCAACAAACGGGAAATATTTTGCATAGAGATATGATGCCTCCGACCCCTATTTTAGTTATTGAGATTTTTGATGTCTGGGGCATTGACTTCATAGGGCCATTCCCTTCTTCTTTCGGGTTTGAGTATATTCTGGTTGCAGTTGATTATGTGTCTAAATGGATTGAAGCCATAGCAACCTGAACCAATGATTACAAAGTTGTAATCAAGTTCATTCAGTGTAACATCCTTAGTCGGTTTGGGTGCCCAAGGGCAATTATTAGTAATGGAGGCGTGCATTTCATAAATAAACATTTTGAAGGATTAATGAAGAAATATGGAATTACACATAAGGTAGCCACACCTTACCATCCCCAAACTTGTGGCCAGGTTGAAGTATCAAACAGAGAAATTAAACACATTCTGGAGAAAATAGAAAGGCCCGATAGGAAAGATTGGTCAGAACGTTTGAATGATGCATTATGGGCTTATCGGACTGCCTTTAAGACTCCCCTAGGAATGTCTCCATACTGGTTAGTGTTTGGCAAGGCATGTCATTTACCGGTAGAGTTAGAACATCGTGCATTTTGAGATATCAAGCAATGTAATTTTGATTTGAAGACTGTGGGTTCTAATAGGAAACTTCAATTGAGTGAATTAGAAGAGCTGTGGAATGAAGCTTATGAAAGTTCAAAAATTTATAAGGCTCGAACTAAGGCATATCATGATAAATTCATTAATCAAAAAATGTTTAAGCCTGATCAGAAAGTGTGGCTCTATAATTCTAGGATGCACCTTTTTCCTGGAAAACTTCGCTCACGATGGGATGGACCCTTCATCATTACTCAAGTATTTCCTCATGGCACGATTGAACTTAAAGATCCCAAACAAGGAAATATTTTTAAAGTAAATGGCCAACGCATGAAACCCTATGTTGAGGATATTCATGATGGAGAAATTGTTGAATTTCTTGATCTTATGGATCTAGTACTACCATCAACTGAGTCTGGCTGAAGACTTTAAACTTAGCGCTCCTGGGAGGCAACCCAATTTATGCTTTTAAATTTTAACTAGTTTCTTTTCTTTTCTTTTTAAAAGAATAAAGTGAGGGAGTGTAGCAACAAATGAATCCAATACTTCATGAAACCTTTGAAGCACATTTTTCCAAGGTGTATTCTTTCCTATTATACTTCTCATTTTCTTTCCTACTCCATTAAGGACAATGTCGATTAAGTTGGGAGGGGAAGATTTACTTGACTTTCTTAGATCTTCAAGTACAGTTAGAAATGATTAGGTTATGTGTACCAAATTATTGTCTCGAACTAGAGTTACTTATGCTCCTTAATCAAATGATTGATTAATGGCCTAGATAATACTAGAGATGCTGAGGGATAAATCATTAAAGAAACTCAATAAATGGTAGGGTGTGGATCATAAATAATTTTAGGGAGTAATTCCAAAGCCTTTTGACCATTGATCTTAATAAAGAGTCTATTTTTTGGGATATAAATCAAAAGATCAAGTATGCTAAGGTTTTCCATTTAAAAAAAAAAAAAAAAGCTAGTCTAGTCTCACAGCTTTACTTGAACTCTTACTAAGTAATCGGGCCCATTCGCCTAAGTAAGCGTTGTGGTTCGCATCAAAAGGTGAGAAGATCAAGAAATCTGTTAAGCAACGGTACCTCCTTGAGTAACCGGGCCCCTTCGCCTAAGTAAGTGTTGTGGTTCGGGGCAAAAAGGGAAAGAATACTAATACTTATGAGGCTAGGATATAACACATGAAAAATGAAAAGGAAAAAATCATCTAACAGAAAGGTATTGAAATAAATCCCAGAAAGTTAGAGGATTTTAAAGTGAGATGGAAAGTTGGCAGAAGAAGAACTCCAGAAATCTTTATGAACTTTACCTGACCACTAAAAAGAGTTGAATTAGTAATCCAATGAAGTATCTCAGTAGTAGTCTGACAAGGTATCATCTGCCTTTAGGGTTGCATGGGTTAATATCTAATTCAATGATGGGTTGATACACATGGATAATCTATCTGCTTTATTCGAGGACGAGCAAAGTTCAAGTTGGGAGGTGTGATAACTACATTAAACTTAAATATAAAAGTATTATTTTAATATCATTATTTTTTCAAAATTAATACTTTTATATGTCATTTACAGGAAAAGAATATCGCCAACATGGAGAGTCCGATTTTAGAAGTCCAACGGTGCGAACGACACTCGAATCGGACTCAGAACAGGCCCAAAATGAATTTTTGGGCAATTAACTAAGAATTTGCATGAAAATTAAAGCAGCCGGTGCATAGTGGACCGGCTGCTCGGTCCACCCAACACTCCATAGGCCGCGATCCACCATTAACACGGTCCACGGCTGCAAAACCGTGGACCGCCATGCCCCATTCAAGCCGAAACTTGCCGGAGAATTGCCCCCACTGCCGGGGAGGTCGCCGGCAAGCTTGCCACTGGCCGGAAAAGCTTCGGTGGCCAGAAAATTTCTTCCAAAAGGGGCTGCGATCGTTTCATCTTCTCTTGATCGGATCTCACCGCAGTCACCATTTCCCATCGCCGGACCGCCTCCCACGACCACCGACGGCCGAAGAAGATGGCAGCGCACTTTTCCTCGCCACCGGGAAGGTCTTCACGGTGATTGCAGCCATGGGAGAGTTTTTCGGTTTGAACCAAAAATGGACCGAACTACGGGCTGGGTGGACTAAACCGGGTACTGGGTTGGACCGAACCAGGGAGAAACTTCCAGAGCATTGCCGGATGAGCTGGAGATCAATGGGAGCTCGAGCTTCATTGCAAATAGTGGAGCGGGGTGTCGGTTGTTCTGTTGTATTCTGGTGCAACTGTGGAGCGTGTTTGTTGGGTTGTTTCAACAGAGGAGCGGGTTGGTTCAAACGGAGGAGCGGGTTGGGAGTAGGGAAAGTCTATAAAAAGGGGTCCAGGGGAGCCAGAGAGGGGGTATTCGGTGGATCAGTGAGAAACCATCTACAGTTCTTTTCCCAAGTTTTTCTTCTCTGCATCTTCTTCTCCACCACAGAGGGCAGTGCCTTCTATTCTCCATTCCACAAAGAGTAGCAAGCCATCTTCCCACCACTTCAGCTTAGTCGTAGAGACCCCATTCCAGAGTATAGTCCACCTCTTCATTCTTCGAACCCTCGGTTCAGTCACAGTCCCGAAAATCTTCCCTGCGATCTTTTGGTTTTCTACTATTCCACTTATTCCAGCTTTATTCCCACTATTCCAACACTATTCCAAGTTTATCCCAATTTTATTCCAGTAGACCTATTCTCTATCGGTCATCACCATCTTCATGCAGAAATCAACCGAATCCGGAGCTTCACTTGGGAAAGGGGGTTTTATTTTTGGTTTTATTACTTTGATGTACTCCCTCTTACTTGAAATAAAGAAATCATTCGAGTAATTGATGTTCTATTTTTTTTGTTTTTGTTTTTGATTCAGATGCGTTGCTAGGGCAAAGCTTTGGAGGTAAGTCAAGTGAAATTAATCCTGACTGACCTATTTCCAAGTGAGTACGGGCTGTACTCTCGTGAGATAGATCATATCTACGTTATTTCATTAGCATTTAGACCAGTCTATTCCCAACAAGGGACGGGTCGTGATTCATGGATACGGGCCGTGCTCTCTATCGGATAGATCATTTCTTGAGTTACCTTTACTGCTGATTACTTGTTAATTTTCTTTTATAGTTTTAAGATTTCAATTTATGTTGCATATTGATTGTTTTCAAAGTAATCAGGAAAGTCCCTGTGGATTCGACCCTTGCTCCTGCTATCCTATTTTAGAATAGTAGTTTTAAGGTAATTAAATCGGTGCGTTGCGACGCGCATCATCGTTCCCCCTGCTGTCGAAGGCCATCATTTCTGTTAGTGTCTTCCTTTCATTAGCCATGAGGTTCAGCACTTCCGAGCTCCATCGTGCAGCGAAGAGGAGGGCTATTGACCCCAAGAGGAAGCGAAGTCCGGAGCCATCTGGGCTTGTCGATGAAAAGGAGGAGCCTCTGGTGGACTGTCTCGAGAAGAAGGTCCACCTTCTAAAGGCTCAGTTGAGGGAGGCCCGGGCCCAAGTCACGGCAGCGACCACGACGGCGGAGGAGGCGAAGAAGGAGGCGGCGGATGCCGTCGCAAACTTCATAACTTCTGCCTCATTCAAGGATGAGCTCGCTGGGGTGGCCCTGGACTCCTTCCACCAGGGGTTTCGGGAGTGCCGAAGGAAAGCCTCCAAGTTTTATGACTTGAAGGGCTTGGATAATATCAAACCCTCCGTTCCCTTCTCTGGCCACGAATTCGATTCTAACTTTGATGAGGGGTCGGACTCGAGTTCGGACGGGAACCCCGGGGACCCTTCGTCATCCCATCTGGTCTCTCCCCGACGGTACGGGAAAAATCCGTCGGGGAGTTAATGCAAATTTTCCAACTCTGCTGTTGTTGCTGCTGCTGCTTTTTTTTTTTTTGTATCTCTCTTTTGGAGAGTTTTTCTTTTCTTTTTCTTACTCTCTTTATAGGAGAGTTTCTTTCTTTTTCCTCTTTTCTTTCTTTTCTTTTCTTTTTGTAAGAAAAATTGAAAGAAATGGAAAATCTTTTCTTTTACCTCTTCCCGTGTATTTTCTGCGATGTGTTGCATCATGATTTGTCTATAATGTAGACTCCATAAACCACTTGCGGTTTGTAGGGAAGAAGTAGGGTCCATTGGACCGCTCTGAGAGTGTTTGTTGTTGACAGAGAGGACAACAGTGGTCCTTTTAGGCATGTGTTCAGATTTTCCGTAAGGTAGGGTGTTTACACCATCCCTGTGCTCTTTCTGTCGTAATTAAGGTAGGTTTTTTTTGCCCACCTCGGTGCGTGTTCGGGTTCACCGTAGGGTAGGTTACGAAAACCATCCCTGCGCCTTTGATCTTTTTGGTGGCCTAGTTAGGCCATCCATTGCACTCGTCGGGCATACCGATAAGGTGAGTGGATCAGACTCTCCTTTGCGCAGTTGACCGATTTTTCAGATCGGGTCATTTGGACTGTTGTCATTCAGTCGATGCAACTAGCCGTTCTGAGTCGAGTAGGGTTGAGGAGCTTTGCACAGGAGTTTTTTGGAACTTTTTCATTGATAGTATTTGCGAAGGTTTTGTACATTCCATGACCGGGATAGGTTCTTCCCCTCTAGGGTCTTGAGTCGATATATCCCTGGTCGAATGACTTCTTCGACTTGATATGGGCCTTCCCAATTGGGGGAGAGTTTACCCTGTTCCATTGGCCTGGACACCTTTGCTCTTCGCAATACCATGTCCCCCGTGCGGAAAGTTTGCTCCTTCACCCTTGTATTGTAGTACTTGGCGACCTTTTGCTGGTATGCCACCATTCTTATCTGGGCACGTAGCCTGGTGCTTGATAGTAGATCCAGATTAATCCTTCTGCGATCAGAATTCTCAAGCTCTTCATAGTTGTCAATCTTCAAGGACTGTAGGGAGACTTCGATAGGTAGCACGGCTTCGGTACCGTAGGCTAGGTTGAACGGAGATTCGCTGGTGGCTGTTCTTGGGGTAGTTCGGTACGTCCAAAGAACATATGTCAGTTCTTCGGCCCAAAGCCCTTTGGCAGTATTCAACCTTGTCTTTTGACCATGGAGGATGGTCCAGTTGGTGACTTCGACTTCTCCATTGGATTATGGATGAGCAATGGATGTTAGCCGATACTGGATATGGTACCGAGCACAGAAGTCCTTGAACTTCGGATTGTCGAATTGTCTCCCGTTGTCCGTGATGATGACGCATGGGATACCGAACCTGAAGATGATGGAGTTTTTCACAAAACTTTCCACCTTGCCCTTTGTGATTTGGGCCAATGGTTCGGCTTCCACCCATTTCGTGAAATAGTCGATGGCCACTAGGAGAAACTTCCTTTTCCCTGATGCTAGTGGGAATGGGCCAAGAATGTCCATCCCCCACTGGGCAAAGGGCCATGGGGCTACCAACTAAGTCAGGTGACTCGTATGTTGTCTCTGCACATTGGCATAGCTCTGGCATTGGTCGCACATCTGCACGAAATCAGCTGAGTCCTTCTGGATGGAGGGCCAGTAATACCCTTGTCGAATAATCTTGTATGCTAGAGATCAGGCTCCCAAGTGATCCCCGCATATGCCCTTGTGGACCTCTCTCAATGCATAATCTGCATCGGTGGGTCCGAGGTATTTCGGTAGTGGTTGGAAGAACGATCTCTTGTAGAGGGTTCCGTCTAAGATGACGTACTGAGATGCCATCTAGCGGATCTTCTTGGCCTCTACCTTATCTTCGGGCAGTTCTCCTTCATTCAAGAATCTGATGATGGGATCCATCCAGCCTGGCTCAGCATCAATCTGGCGCACCTCTACAGCCTCTTTGGCAATGCTTGGAGTTTCAAGATGTTCAACAAAGGTGCACTCGAGAGACTCCGGTGCTGTAGTTGCCAGTCGAGACAGTGCATCTGCTCGGGAGTTCTCTGATCGGGGAACATCAATAATTTCAAAATGTTCCAGTTGGGAGGATAAAGCCTGAACCTTCTCCAAGTATTGCACCATGGTTGGATCTTTGGCTGCGTACTCTCCATTGACTTGATTTACAACCAGTTGAGAGTCGGAGAAGGTTCAGAGTTACTGGACTCCTAGATCTTTGGTGATCCGAAGTCCGGCGAGTAGGGCCTCATATTCGACCTAATTATTGGAGGCGTGGAAGGAGAAACGGAGTGCATACTCTATAATCTGGTCGTCAGGTTCGGCCAACATGAGTCCAGCCCCGCACCCGGTAGCATTGGAAGCTCCATCCACATGAAGCACCCAAACGGACTTCATCTCCTTCGAGGCTTCTCCTTCATCCGAAGAGGCTTCATCTTCGGACTTCCAGGTGCACTCAGCTAGAAAATCGGAGAGCACCTGGGCCTTCATAGCCGCTCGGGGCTAGAAGCTAATGTCAAATTCGCTTAGCTTCACAGCCTACTTGGCTATCCTTCCAGAAGTGTCCGAAGATCGGAGAACGGCCTTGAGAGGTTGATCAGTCAGCACCATAATAGTGTGGACCTGGAAATATGGCCGTAGTCGCTTTGCCGCAATCACTAAAGAGTATATCAACTTCTGCATCCTTGCATACCGTGTTTCTGCATCATGCAGGATCTTACTGATATAGTAGATCGACTTGTGGGACCCGTCTTCCTCCTTCCAGATAAGAACCGAGCTCACTGCTTCGTCTGAAGCAGAGAGGTACAGGTAGAGGACCTCGCCTTCTTTTGGCTTGGAGAGTAATGGCGGGGTCTCCAAATACTTCTTCAGTTCCTCAAAAGCAACGCGATAGTCTTCAAACCATTCGAAGCCCTTTGATTGTTGAAGTACCTTGAAGAACGGAAGACATTTCTCGACGGACTGAGAGATAAATCTGCTTAGGGAGGCAATCCTCCCAGTTAACTATTGGACTTCCTTTTTACAGGAGGGATGTCGCATATCCTTCAAGGCCTGGATCTTCTCGGGGTTGGCCTCAATCCCTCGTTTAGTGATAAGGAAGCCCAGGAATTTACCCGACGTGACCCCGAAGGTGCACTTCGCTGGGTTTAACTTCATTTGGTAGCGCTGGAGGGCGCTGAATGACTCCTCCAAGTCACGGATGTGGTCTCTCTGGTGGAGACTCTTGACAATCATGTCGTCAATATAGGCCTCCATATTTCTTCCCAGTTGCTTTTCAAACACCTTATTGATGAGTCTTTGAAATGTTGCTCCGGTGTTCTTGAGGCCGAACGGCATCATCTTGTAGCAGTAGAGACCTTTGTCAGTGATGAATACCATTTTCTCCTCATCTTGCGGATCCATTCTGATCTGGTTGTAGCCAGAGAAGGTGTTCATAAAGCTCAGCAACTGGTGGCCGGCGGTAGCGCCGACCAATTGATCAATCTTTGGGAAAGAGAAGCTATCTTTTGGGCAAGCATTGTTGAGGTCTGTATAATCGATGCAGATCCTCCACTTGCCACTAGCTTTCTTCACCATTACCATATTGGCTAGCCACTCGGGGTAGCGGGCCTCTCTGATGAACCCTGCCTTGAGGAGCTTGCCAACCTCTTCATCAACAGCTTGCTGTCTTTCGAGGGCGAAGCTCCTCTTCTTCTGTCACACTGACTTGTACCCAGGGGTTACTTCCAGCCGATGAGTAATCACTTTGGCAGGAATCTCGGGCATGTCCGAAGCCGACCAGGCGAAGACATCGACGTTGTCCCTAAGGAAACGGATCAGCTTCGTTCTGGTTTCCTCGTCAAGGGCGCTCCTGATTTGCACAACTCTGTAGGGATCTTCCTCTTTCAAAGGTATCAGGATGGTCCTCTCCATGGGTTCACCAAGGTTCGTGGTTGAATCCTTCGGATCCAGCTAATCCGGAGTAGTCGAGTCTTTGAAATGCCTGTCTTCAATCATTAGACATTGCCGTGCCATCCTCTGGTTCCCTCTAACTTCTCCAACACCATTCCTGGTGGGGAAGCGTACTAAGAGGTAGTGAGAGGAGATCACGGTCCGGAACCTGTTCAAGGCGGGCCTCCCCAGAATAATGTTGTATGCAGAGGGGATCTGGACTACCGTGAAGTTTATCGGTAATGTCTTTTGTCGAGGCTCGGAACCGAGGGTTACAAGCAACACTATCTCCCTCTCGGCATAAACTTGGTTGCCCCCGAAACTGAAGAGTGGTATGGGGGATCTTTGTAGTTGATGTATAGGCAAACATATTTTGGAGAATGCATCGTACATCAAGACATCAGTCGAACTTCCATTATCAATAAGAACTCTCTGTACATTATAATTGGCCACTACAACCGAAATTACAAGAGGATCATCGTGCGGGAGCCGGACTCCTGCAAGGTCATCGTTGAAGAAGAGGATGGAGTTGTTATCTTTCAGTTTCTTTGAAGCTTCATCTTCATCCCTTCTCTAGTTGGCGGGCCGGTGTATCATCCCTACACCTCCGTTGGTGGGCCTTTGATTTGGCAATTCGGCCTCTTCGGGAGGTGGCTGGGGAATAGTTGCTTCCAACCGGGACCCTGGCGATCGATGTACCACCCCAGGTACCCTCTCTTGATGAGATCCTCGATTGCATCCCTCAGCTGGATGCATTCTTCTGTGTTGTGGCCGTGGTCCTGGTGGAAATGGCAGAATTTGTTCTTGTTTCTTGTGGAAGAGGAGGCCTTCATGGGACGGGACCGTTAGAGATAATTTTGTTTTTCTATCTCCATGAGGGTCTTTTCTTGAGGGAGGTTAAGGGGGGTGTATGAGTCGAATCTTCCTCCCAATGCTCTGGGCTTGGGGGGGCTTCTCCGGCGGTCTGCATATCTGTCGCTGTTGTTATTGGAAGTTTTGGGGCCTTACACCCTGTTATTTTTCTTCTTGGAAGGAGGTTTCCCTTCAATCATAGTCGATTCGTCGCCTGCTCTTCAGCATCGACGTATTTCTGAGCCCTTGATAAGAGCTCAGTGTAGCTTTTAGGGAACTTCTTGTCCAGGAAAAAAGTAAACCTGGAGGTTCAAAGCTCCTTCTTCAGTGCTGACATGGCCACGTGCTCGTTGAGATCGGAGATCTCAAGCGTGGCCGCATTGAACCTGGAGATGTAATCTCTCAGGCTCACTCCTTCATTCTGGTGAAGGAGGAAGAGTGTATCCGTATTTCGAGGAGTCTTACGGCAGGTCCTAAAATGCAAGACAAACAATTTTTCTGACTTGGAAAATGAATCGATGGTACCTAGGCGCAGGCTCGAGTATCACATCCAAGCGGACTTCTTCAAGGTAGCCGGGAACGCCAAACAGTACATCGCATCCGAAGTTCCTTGAATCATCATATGGGCTTTGAAGCTGCCCAAATTGTTGAAGGGGTCGGAGGTGCCATCGTAGGGTTCCATCTGGGGAACCCTGAAGTGCCGAGGAATGTCCTCAGCCATGATGCGGTCGGTGTAGGGTGGGCGTAGATCACCCACAATCAGGTCCTCGGGATCTCTCTGATCCCGCATTCTCTATTCTCATGCCCTTGCCATCTCTGATTTGATGGCTCTGAACCTCCCGTCATAATCGGGAGTCTGCTTGGACGCTCTCTCCACCGGAGTGGAGTCTTTAGAGGAGGAGGAAGAAGTTTGCCTAGGCCTTTTCCCTTTTTGTGGGGAATCGGCAGACCTAGGCAGTCTCAAAGTTCGGCCTTCGGAAGAGGGCCAAGAACGGGGCGAGGGATGTGCTGAATCCTCCCGTGGTGCTCTCCTTCTTCGGGATCGAGAGCTATGTCTAGAAACAGCCTGTAGGTTTGCCACCGGAAAGGCTTTGTCTTGAAACTCTTGAACCATGGCCATCAGGTTGGCAACCTGGTTCATAAGAGCTTTGAACTGCTGTGCTCCCATAGTAACTGTGGGAGGTGGACATCGTTCTCCTCCGAGGGTGCACCCCCCTGAGACGGAGCACGACTCCGGCTTGTAGAAGCATTTTGAGCTTTTCCTCTTGCCATCAAAAAATTCTTTGTTTCTTTCCCTTGTCTGGGAGGGAGCTTAACAAATGTTAGTAATACGCTCCCCTACCTGGCACACCATCTGTTGGCGTGGAGTCCCTGGATCGACTGGTCGGAACCGCTGCATCGCAGGACCGCTTCCTGATTCACCTGCAAAACAGGTCCCTTATCGGAGTTGTTCCGGCGGAGGACACTCCGATGCCTAAGTCAGTGACGGATTCCAGCCACAGAATGGGGAAGATGTCGAGAGTGAAAGAGAAAAAGAGTTCTTGGAGATTGAAAATATGTATGTGCGAGATTATTCACGCGTTCCTCTCGAGCCATCCTTCTTACCCATATTTAAAAGATGGCCTCCGGTCTGTGGCCCGCTCTTTTCCCGGAGATCATGGGGAGCCATTCACTCCCATGATTGACGACCGTGGGTTGTCAATGAGCGATTTCGACCAGATCGAAGGCGTGGCTGCAGGAATTGCACGCCATGATCATGGCATGATGAGTGTCGATTGTAACCGTTAGTTACAATTTCCTTTTTGGAATAGATTATGGTTCAAGCTTCGGGTTTCCCCTTGCGTGGGCCGAAGGCTTGATATTCCCCCGAGGTCGGAGATCATGTCTACGGTGAGGACCGAAATTCCTGCCTTCGGAAGTCGATGAGTAGTTCAGACTTCGGAAGTCGATGAGTAGTTCAGACTCCGATGGAATGTATACTAAATATTTCTGCAACCTTCTTGTATCATTTTATTTCTTGCATTACCTTTAATCATTTCAAATACTTATATTGACATGTTAAATGATAAAATAATTGGAAGCATTTTGTCTTATACTTATAAATGCAGAATTCTTAGATTGTATATAATGGATCATAGTTGGATGGACTATGGAATATCGATGAGTGATTTTTGCTAAATATCACGAGGGTGTCAAGTACTTTTGTGATTATGCTTTTGAAAATGCGGCACTCTTATTTGAAGGATGTGTTCATTATCCTTGTAATAGATGCGTCAATAGAAAAATCATGATAGAGATACAATAACTATTCATTTATATAAGAGTAGATTTATGCCAAACTATAAGCATTGGTACCTGCATGGAAAGACATAGGAGACAATGTAATGGTTAGAAATCAGCAGCACAAGGATACAGATAGAATGGTAGACATGGTTATGGTATAACTGGTCCTAAATTTGATTGGGATATGGCAAACAATGCAGAAGCTAATAGCAGTGATTTTTATCGTATGCTAAATAATATTGATGAACCATTATGGTTGGGTTGTGAAATATATACTGTACTATCAGCTATATCTGAGTTATTAAACTTGAAGGCCGAGTTGAATATGATGATCAATTATTATGATAGGATGGTAGCAATAAGAAAGAAGATGCTACCAAAGGAGGAGAAGTTTGTTGAGAGCTTTTATATATGTTTCAAAGAAAATGTTGAAAGGGTTAGGCATGGAAAATGAAAAGATAGATGTATGACGTAATGATTGTAGCTTTCTATAAGGAGGACCAATTAAAGAGCTAATGTGATGTATGCAGTCAAAGTCTATTTAAGCTAAGACAAGAGGATAGAAATCAAAAGGACATACTCTATGAAGTTCTTCGATACCTTTTCCTTATTCTTAGGCTTTGGAGGTTCAACTTGTCCAAAAGTACTGTAAAACAAATGAGATGGCATAATGAAGGAATTTGCAAGCAGACCAATATGATGTGTCATCCATTGGACAATGAGACATGAAAGAAATTTAATGCTTGCCACCATTTATTTGCTCAGGAATCACACAATGTCCAACTAGATCTATCTATAGATGGGTTTATATAGTTCAATCATACAATGATCCCTTATTCATATTGGCCAGTCTTTTTACTCCATATAATATACTGGCTGGGATATATATGAAAGAATATAACATCTTTCTGACATTGGTCATTCCTAGACCATGATACCCTGGTAGAAAATTTGATGTATTTTGAGGCCTCTTATTGATAAGCTAAAAATCTTATGGTCTGATGGTATACGTACTTATGATGCATCAAAGAAGTAGAATTTTGTAATGAAGGCTATACTGATATGGACCATTAATAATTTTCTTACTTATGGGATGTCAGGATGGAGCACCAATAGAAAGCTAGCATGTCCATATTATATAGAAAATATAAAATCATTTTAGCTTGAGCATAAATGCAAGCCCGGTTGATTTGATTGCATCATCAATTTCTTTCCAAGCATCATCTCTTTTAAAAGTAGCGGGACAATTTCAAAAGGAATAAGATAAAGAAGGACTGTGCACCCCCACACCTTAGTAGTATGGAAGTATTTTAGAGGGTATCCCAAGTTTACAAAATTTAGTTTGGTATACTGTTTGATAAGCAAAAACCTTGAAAATTCGATAGAACTCATAACTGGATAAAGCATAGCATCTTCTAGGAGTTGCCATACTAGTGTACCAATTTGATTCATCATAACCTTGATATCATGCACATTAAGAAAAATGTATTTGATAATATTTTCTATACTATTATAGATGTCAAGGACAAGACAAAGGACAATACCAAGGCTTGAGCAGATATGCAAAACATAGCAGGCATCCTCTATTAGAGCCGGTTGGAGTGTTATCTAAAAAATTTCTAAAACCAAAAGCATTTTATATCTTAACAAGAGAGCAGTTGATGGATATATGTGAATGGTATAAAAATCTTAAATCCCAGATGGTTATGCAAGTAATCTAGCTTAGTATATCAATGTCAAAGATTATAAGTTCTATGGGCTAGAAAGCCATGATTGTCATGTCTTCATCCAATGATTATTACCATTGTCTTGGCATGATCTCCTTTCGAACTCCATATAGAGTTTCTTGTCCAAGCTTAGTCTTTTCTTCAGAGACATTTGTGCTATTGAATTATCTATCAACCACATCTTCAGTCTTGAGGCTAGCAGTGTAGAGATGATATGCAAGTTAGAGAAGATATTCTCTCTTAGCTTTTTCGACTCCATGGAGTATCTTGTGATTCATCTGGCATATGAAACTAGGATGGGGAGACTATTGCAGTATAGGTAAATGTATCCATTTAAAAAATATATACATAGTCTCAAGAAAAAGGTGAGAAAGAAGACCAGAGTCGAAGGTTTTATTATAGAGGCTTATATAATAGAAAAAAATTTAAATTTCTGTCGACACTTCTTTAATCCCAATGTGCAGACAAAGTTGACACAAGTTGGCCAAAATGATGATAGTGGTGGTAAGTGTTCAGAGCAAGAGATTTCAATATTTACTAATCCCGCTCATGAATTTGGCCACAAGATTCACCAGATTTTAACAGATACTGAATTTCAATAGGCATAGATGTATGTTTTGCTAAACTATGATAAGATTGATCCATGCATTGAGTACTTCTACTTGATGCAGAGTTGGACGCTCTAAGAATTCTTCTACATGATGGCCAGCATGAGAAGATAGATCATATTGAGTTTATTTTAGGGGGCAAACATATCCAAGAAGGGGGCGAAGAGGAAGATGATGAAGAAATGGGAGAGGAGGAAGAGAAATTGAAGAAGAGGATGATTCAGAAGAAAAATCTAAAAGATATCAATCATCTGAAAAGGCCAACAAGTAGTGCTAAGTATATAATCCTTAAATCATTTTAAATACTTATCTTCCATATATTTTAAATATTTCATTGCATGCACCATAATTGTATAATTAATTTGATGAATCTATTTAATTTTACTTTCAAGTATTACACATCATGTCTTTCAGAAGCTGTAGCTATACCAGCAGAGGACAAAGCTCTTGAAGAGAGAGCAATCATGGTGCCAGTTCTCATGGTTCAGTGCCACTCAAGCCATGCGGTAAACTCTAAAATTTTAGATATACATTATTTTTTATATCATTTTATAGTTTATTATCTAATATAATATTATTGATTTTAGATGTTCTTTGATCAGGTTTGGAGGATATAGGGTCACTAGTGATCCCACAGTCACAGGCTATAGAGATTGGTTCGTCTCAGACTCAGTATCATGGTCGAGGATCCACCCGACTCGTAACACCTCTAACTTATCTAGAGGATAGAGAGCTCATCCACATCCAGAGCCACTCATAAGTATTACATCTTGATATTAATAAATTTAAAATCTAATTATTTTAGAGTTAATATTTATTATTAAATTTTAATTTTGTAGGATATTTAGAGAACTTGTAGTTTCTCGAGTGGTTGCTGGGATCATTCATTGATTGATGCTTAGATCGGTGAACGGGTTCTCTAGTTAGCCATTGGGGGATCGAGATGCAACCTGGTAAATATTCATGGTGAGTCAAATGTATTTAATTTTTAAAATTATAAAATGATTGTATTTTATTTATTTAATACAAGTTTGCTTTTACTTGCAAGAGTATTATCGACTCAACACTCTCAAGTTGAGAAGGTTGGCCATTTGATCTTCGAGGAGGTGGCCACATGCTGGCTCTAGGATGGGCTGCACGATCTCATACAAAGAGCTACAGAGCACGTCGATTCTCAATCATCATCAGACTGAAAAACTTTTAGGGATCACTGGATGTGGGTGGACATATGAGAAGGCCCTCTACGACATGTAAAGCATCGAGGAGTATTCCATTAGACGACAGAGGGCACAATGAAATCGTACCACCCGATAGGATTCGATCAAGCATACTAATGGCTTTGTTGGCACATATGTGGTGGCTGATAGATTGGTAAGAATTTTATATTTAATTATATTAATTAATTTAAATTTTAATTGATATTATATATATTTTAATTAAATTATTTTTATTATTTATTTATTATAGACATGGTAGTTAGGTCATGTACTGGAACAACTGTAGTTATGGAAGGTCAAACACTAATCCAATAGGACTGGTGATTATTTAGATGAGAGATCTAAACAAATTATGGTAAAATTTTAAATTTTAAAAATATTAATTTTTATATACACTGATATATAATTGGACTAATTAATTTGTAAAATTTATAGATGGATTACACGAAGTACGTCATACATGGCATGGTGAAGACCCATCCTTTTAGTCCCTCTTTGACCTCAAGGGATGGCTCAGGATCATAAGAGGGGTGAATAGGATCTAGGTCTTTGAATTCGGTCATAGCTTTGACCCTCCGATAGCTCAATACTTTTCAGTATCCTCTTTTTAAGCTTTGATGATTTAGACATGGAGTGATGCACATGTCGAGGATATTATGAGCCATGTTCTTGCCCAACGATCTCAGCTCCTCTAGGATACCATCCATGATATAGTCGTTGAGCTTTTCTGGGATCCGTATCTATGTGATCAGCTAGCCTCGTTGTCATAACCATCATAGCAAGTAAGTCTATTAATAATTTTTTTTAAATTTTTTTAATTTTTTATATTTGAAAACTTATTAATAATATTTTATTTCTCTTCATTATAGATGCTGGGATATTTGGCTCTCATCCACTAGCTACTAGAGAGGACATGCAGTAGCTGTAGTAGGAGGACAACGACGATGACATAGATCTCACATGATTTTTTTATTTTGATATTATGTATTTATATTTTTAGCAGTGTAAATTTATGAAATTATAAATTTTATACTTTTTAATATAATATAATTATATTTTTATTTATAATTATAATTGTTAATTATTACTTTACTTTTAATAGTGCTAAGAATTCTAATTGTATATTATTATTAAAATTAAGTTTTTTAAAAAATTAATTATTATTTTTTAAAAAAATAAAAAATTATTAGTGATAGCAATGGCATTGGTATTTGCCATCGCTAAATCATTATTATCAATGACATTTTTTGCCGACAAAATTTTTTTTGGTCACTAATACTTTTTTAATTATTTTTTAAAAAATTAAAATACTATTAGCAACTACAGATACCGTTGCTAATACTGTCTCTAATAATCCTCATTAGCAACTGTCTGGAGATCCATCGCTAAAAAGGATTAATTGTGATAGAGATTTATTCGACGATCTATTAACGACGGTGCACCATCACTAATACTAAGCGATGGCATATCGAGTATTAGCGACGGTGTTTAGCCATCGCTAATAATCTTTTTCCTTATGATAAATGCTCTGAAATCTATGTAGGATATGATGGGGTTGGGTAGTGTATCTCCTTTCACATGAAAGATACAGCCCACGGGAAGGGGTTGGGGTGGCAACTTTTATGAAAATGAGGGATTCACAACCCTCCAAGCAAAACCATTGTTGAATCCCCCAATGATCACTTTGAAATCTATATAGGCGAATAAATGAAGAAGTTAGGAGTGCTTGGAGATTTGTATAGGGCGCAATCCAATAGTTGACATTGTGAAGGAAAGGTTAATCATTCTTGTTTGTGAAAGATACAATTTGAGCTTGTGCTGAAACATATATATTTTGTTAGTAATATTTCCGATATATTTTCACTCCATAATGCAGCAAAGAATCTGGTGAAAGAAATTGTCATAAAATATGTTAAATTCGACCAACATTTAATGTTTTGTATCATCAATCTTGTACCAATTTCCTTCATTTTTGCCTTACCAAGGTTCTTTCTAACTTTTTCTTACTCACATCCCATTATTTTTTCCTAATAAACAGGTCAAATTTTCTATTCGTGGCATGGAAGCAAGCGAAAGAAATGAAGTGGCCAAGCCCCAAGAAATGACAAACAGACATACCCTAGGTTTGTTTTTTAATTATTATTCTTACTCTGTGTAAGACGGGACGATGTGACCTATTTTGATTAAGCCAACTTGGACCTACAAGATTGGAGATTTGGCTGTGATCGTAGGACCAAACGGGTCCATTGGTATTTTGGGTCCAGGTCAGATCGGGACTATGGAATTGGGGTCCTATTAATAAACCAATAGGTTCAAATCGTAGCAAGCATGAGGCTTATTCTGTTGCCAGGATTGGTTTTCGTTAGCCAACAACAAAATAAAGCTAACCATGCCTAAAGGCCTAACCTACCACAAGCCATTCTTCACATGGTTAGAGAAATTACTCTCATCGACAAACCATTTCACGTGTAGTACATCCAGAATTATAACCTTGCCTTCATATAATGTCACTCACAATTGTTAGAAATCATGTACCTGAAATTTGGTGAAGGAAAGAAGTACATGTGTTTAAAAATTTGGCTCCTCCAGATCGTAGCATTTCTCCATAATTTTGATATGTACCTGCCTCATTGTTGCTATGACTGGAATTGGACCGGCCTAAAGCCCATCGCTTGAAACTGGATTACGCCAGCTCAATAAATTTCAGGCCAGTACAAAATCGGTTCAGGCTTCGTACCAAATTTTAAATATATCGAGCTAGATTTCGGGCTATAAAATAGAGTTCATTTAATTTTGGGGCCAAAGGAATGCCCGGATTTGGTCCAACAATTCTTAAAATCTTGTCTAAAATCTGATCTAATTTTGAATTATGCTAGCCCAATGAACTTTGGGCCAGCCCAGTTCCAGCCCTAATTGTTGCTGATCCATGATAGAATTATACATTGTTGCTGACCCTACACCTTATCTCCCTCAAGAAACAGCACCATTGTAGGCATCCCGAATTTTATGAATGATAGTGGCAGCATCCCACATGCTCATTCGCTCTCTCCATGATTGATTCGCGCATGATAGTCCAACTCTCACCAAATCAATCATGCATTCTTGGATTTTCGATGCTGTATCGCTTCCATTCTTCTGGCTATTAGCGGTATTGCTTTGTTCTGGTAACATCAACACTGGATCAGCAAAATCCATCACTCTACCATGAAAAGCCATCTCCAGAAACTTGCAAAGGCTCAGGCCATCCTGAAACATGTCATCAACCGGACTTTTTCCTGTAAACATCTCCAGTTAAAGGATCGCATAGCTATAAACATCCCCAGAGGTGGACACATTGCAACCTGCCCCATATTCTGCAATCCATGGATATATTGGATTGAACATATGTAATAGAGATAGAAGATACACAATGGAAAGGAAATAAAACCTAAATCTTGCAAGTTTATGAAAAAAGATGGGAGAGATGAGGACGTTAAAAGAGGAAGTTACCTGGAGCGACATATCCAATAGTACCCTTTATTCCAACGGTAGTTCTTGAGGATTGAATGTGTTCGCCGGTACCTTCCAATAGGAACCTTGCCAACCCAAAGTCCCCTACATGGGCACACATGTCATCGTCAAGGAGAACATTGCCGGGCTTTAGATCGCAGTGGACAATTGGCGTCTGACAATTGTGATGTACATAATCCAATGCATCAGCAATGTCCACAGCTATATCTAACCTTTTGCTCAAGCTTAGATTACTCACATGAAGGTCCTTGTCTGGTTTGGGATGCAACCATTTCTCTAAACTCCCATAGGCTCGAGCACGATGTTGGTATCTTGATGAGATTACGGTGACGGAAGTTTGTCAAAGCTTCGCATTCAGCAACGAAGCTCCTGAAAGCACTTCGATGCAGAAGGTTGAAAACCTTAATAGCGATAATTGTATTGCCACGATCCATGATCCCTTTATGCACGGACCCGTAACTTCCCAAGCCAATTAAGTTGGTAGAAGAGAATCCATTAGTTGCTATAACCAGCTCTGCATATGAAACTCTGAAATTTTGATCCTCCAACAAATGAACAGAAGAAGTTTGTTGTTTTGGTTTCTGTTTCCAATAAAGAACAGCAAAGCAGGACAGTACCAAAAAGAAGATGATTGTAACAACTACTGCAATGACAAATTTTGGCAGCTGAGACCGCCTTTTGTTTCCAGATGATTTTGCAGGGCACTTGGGTAAGTTGAGCTCTAGAACACCCCCACAGAGCCCATCATTGCTGACAAGTGAGATTGCAGTTGCTTCTTTGAAGATTCCCTTCGTAGGCACTTCCCCCTCAAGATGGTTGAAAGAAAGATTTAAGCCACTAGAAGCATTCAAGTATTTAAGACCTTTGTCGTTGAAGAATTCAAAATTTAAGTAGCTCGAAAAGTTCAGCTCTTCAAGAGATTGTGGGATTGACCCAGTAAGGTAATTGTGTGAGAGATCCAGTGCTCCAAGGTCCTTGATGCTGATAAAAGATGAAGGAATGGTCCCCGTCAGACGATTGTGTGATAAAAATAATTCTGTGAGACGCATTATGTTACCGAGAGATGATGGAATGATTTCATTGAAAAAGTTATTGTGCATAAATAGAAATCGAAGGACTTCACATTTGCCAATTGTGTCTAGAATTTTACCAGACAACTTGTTTCTAGACAGCAAATATTTTAAGATTTGTCAAGCTACTGACAGACGATTGTGTGATAGAAATAATCCTGTGAGGCCCTCTATGTTACCGAGAGATGATGGAATGCTTCTATTGAAAAAGTTATTGTTGATAAATAGGAATTGCAGGACTTCACATTTGCCAATTGTGTCTAGAATTTTACCAGACAACTTGTTCCCATATAGCAAATATTTTGAGATTTGTCAAGCTGCCGACAGACGATTGTGTGATAGAAATAATCTTGTGAGGCCCTTTATGTTACCGAGAGATGATGGAATACTTCCATTGAAAAAGTTATTGTTCATAAATAGGAATTAAAGGACTTCACATTTGCCGATTGTCTGGTATTTTACCAGACAACTTGTTCCCAGATAGCAAATATTTTGAGATTTGTCAAGCTGCCGACAGACGATTGTTTGATAGAAATAATCCTGTGAGGCCCTTTATGTTACCGAGATATGATGGAATGCTTCCATTGAAAAAGTTATTGTTCATAAATAGGAATTGAAGGACTTCACATTTGCCAATTGTGTCTGGAATTTTACCAGACAACTTGTTCCCATACAGCAAATATTTTGAGATTTGTCAAGCTGCCGACAGACGATTGTATGATAGAAATAATCCTGTGAGGCCCTACCGAGTGATGATAGAATGCTTTTATTGAAAAAGTTATTGTTCATAAATAGGAAGGACTTCACATTTGCCAATTGTGTCTGGAATTTTACCGGACAACTTGTTCCCATACAGCAAATATTTTGAGATTTGTCAAGCTGCCGACAGACGATTGTATGATAGAAATAATCCTGTGAGGCCCTACCGAGTGATGATAGAATGCTTTTATTGAAAAAGTTATTGTTCATAAATAGGAAGGACTTCACATTTGCCAATTGTGTCTGGAATTTTACCGGACAACTTGTTCCCAGACACAGCAAATATTTTGAGATTTGTAAGCTGCCGACTTCTTCTGGGAGGGGACCAACCAATGAATTGTTAGATAGGTTGATGGAATCCGACAAAAAAGGAAGACTAACGATTTCTTTAGGTATGTTACCACTGAGATTATTTTGAGAAAGGTTTAGTACTTTTAGCTGCCGGAGGTTTCCAAGGCTCGGAGGTATAGGTCCTTGTAAGCCATTGGCAAATAAGCCGAGAGTGATCAACTGAGTTAGGTTGCCCAGTGAGGATGGAATAGAACCTGTTAATCTGTTGTTGAATAAGCCTAAACGACGTAACTGCCTAAGATTTCCAACACCTTCCGGAATGGTGCCAGTTAGGAAATTTTCATACATTCCTAGCGCCTTTAGATTAACCAGGTTTTTGATCCCAGAAGGAATACTCCCTGATATTTGGTTTGAAGCCATCACTAGATATTCAAGTTGCGTGGAGAGGTTTGTTATTGAAGTAGGCAATGCACCGCCTAGTTTGTTGTCAAGCATAACTAATCTTATTAACTGACTGCAATTTTTCAGAGAAGGAATTCCCAACCATGGACATTGTCTGCTTCGATGTGATTCCTGTCTAGAAACAGTTCCGATAGATATTTCAATCTTCCAAGATCAGCAGGCATGAACCCGGTAAAAGCGTTATTTGGGAGATTGATAATCACAAGTCTCGAGGCATTTGATAGTGAAGCTGGAATTGGTCCTCCAAGTTGGGTTGAACCAAGATAAAGGCGTTGAAGATCTGGAAGTCTTATACCGATATCAGATGGTAGGCTTCCCTGCAGCAGGTTTGTTGGAGCAGACAGAAGTTGCAAGGATGAGAGATTGTAAAGGGACGCAGGGATGATACCTGAGAGCATATTTTCTTCCACACATAATATTTCTAGATGTTCAAGGCGGCCAAGTTCTTATGGGATGCCTCCTTCAAAATTATTCGACCCTACGGACAGCGTCAACAGAGATGAGAGATTACCAAGCCAGTGTGGGATGAATCCCGTGATGTTGTTTTTGGCTACTGACATATATTTCAGCTTGGATAGGTTGCTGATCTCGTCAGGTATCCTCCCCACTAGCTGGTTCTGGCCTAGGCTGAGGACCTGAAGTTCCAAGCAGCGAGGAAGGTTCGCTGGGATTACGTCTTCAAATGAATTGGAGCTCAAATTAAGATAGTGCAGCCGGCGCAAGCGACCGATCTCTGGAGGGACCTCACCATGGAGTCTGTTGTCTGATAAGTCGATTATTTGAAGAAAGCTGAGGTTGCTTGCCAATGAAGAGAGAGAGTTCCTGCGAGGCCATGAGAGACGAGCACCAAGGCTGAGACCCTCGGCGGGTGTTGCTTGCGGGTACATGAGACCCCCTCCCAATCACAGACATGGATGGTGTTATTCCATGAGCTCAGAGTTCCAGGTGATTCGCGTGTTATCTGATTCTTTATGGCAAGCAAGGCCAGCCGGTCTCTTTCATTTCCGGACGGCGTCGAGGACATGAACGGGACTGAGGTTAGGAGAAGCGACAAAACTAAAGTGGCCTTCATTGGTTTCAGTTTTTTTGGGGCAGTGCAGGCTCGGAGGTTGTACAGGGGATAACTCATGTATCTGCAGCTCTTTGTTCATATGTCAATTTATATTGCTACTGACCTAACCCACACGAAACCTACAAATCATGTTTCTATTTTTTTTTTTTTTTCATAATATAATGACAGATTTTGTATTGCTACTGACCTAACCCACTACGTTTTCTAGCCCTTCTTGAGGTGGTGTGCTCTTCTGATACGAGAGCAAAATATAAAAAAGGGGATTTTAACTAGCGGTCTAATTTTTGATCGCAAGTTTACTTGGAATCACTGTTGACCCTTTTTTTAACTCCCGGTCCAGAACAGACATGACTTAACTTTTAGTCTAAATTTTAGATAATTTTACCTTTTATAAATTTTTCATCGTTGTTCCCTTTCCTCTTCCCACGGAAGAACTCCAAGTGCTTCGTCTCTGCCACGGAAGAACTGCAAGAATTTTTTTTCTCCGATTAAACCTCCATTTCCGATCGTAATCAACCTTTCCGTCCATAAATCTCCATTCCCATCCGATTCCCTCTCATCACGGTAAGATTCCTTCTCCGCATAATGTTCGACACCATTTTTTTTGTTGCGAGAGTTTTTCGTGACTATCTTACCCATTATGTTGGCAGGAATAATTTTGCAGTCTGCTAAACTTCGTGGGGTAATTATTTTGAAGGCTTCGCCATTCAACAATCTTCTCCCTCATTTTCGGATTCGGTGTTCTCCTTCGGCCCATCGTGTCTAGCATAAGCATTTTCCCCTATGGAGTGGTGCCCTCTTCTCCTCCTTACGTTGCATTTAGAATAGTTTAATGTAATAGCATGATGGCTTTAGATCTTACATTCAGTCCATAAAATTCGAAATAAGTGAATTGAATTATTTGGACAGAGCATTTCTGAAGATAGATAGCACAGGTAAAAGAAGATTAGACCATTGTTTTTCAATAAACTTATTATGCTTAAAAGTTAGTATGGAAAAAAATGTAATGCAGGTCATTTTTTTTAATGTAGTAGGAAGGAGAAAGAAAATGTCAGATATTTGAAAAGATATCAAATGTGGTCAAATCATAGTGTTCTGATTTGGGATTAATTAAACATCAATGAAAAGTTGATTTGAGCAGTATTTAGATGCCACTTCATGGTTTGATGGTTTTGTAACAAAAACATGTAATATGGTCAATGATATAGAAAAAGTAATCTATCAAATATATATATCATTCAACCTTGGGAAGTCATGTTTATCATTGTTGAAAATATATTTCCTAAATCTGTTTTTGTATGATTGTTCTTATATAATATTAGTTAATATAGTCTGTTATATTGATAACAAGTAATGTTTGTTCATCAATAGAGAAATGTGTGATAGATTGTATTGTTATGTTTTTATGATAAGAGCATAATATTTATAAATTATAATAATTTTTTTAAAATTTTATTTGCGATGCAGTTTTGTAATGGTGCCAAGAAAGAAAGGAAAAGAAGTGGTTATTACGTCGAGCACTATGATAAATGGGAGATGCTACTTTCGCAACTACACCACGGTTGCAGAAGATCTAATTAAGTTGATATCTGGCGATCAAAGGCAAAGAATAAATGCTACTCCATTTGAGCATTTGCTTGAGCTGCCATACATCAAGCAGAGCAGACCGTTGTTAGATGCACTTTTATCATTTTGGGACGATGAGGGCAAGGGTTTTATGTTTGGTAAAACTCTAGTTCCATTTGTAGGGTCCGACATTATCCTTGTCCTTGGACTGAATGCAACGGGTGATGAGGTTCTTTTTCATAGGGAGGGGACAGTTGAGTCAGACATTCTGAACCATTTTTTTGATGGGGACCATAAAAAGGCAACTCGGGATTTAATAAAAAAATAAATTAGTGTCTCTTGTTGGAAAGAGTGGATTAGATGATGTGGTAGACTTTACTAAGTTATAGGTAGTTTTTCTTTTTGTAACAATCCTCTTCCCAACTGCACACTACATCATTCCTAAGGATTTGTTTTTATATATTGATGATCTAGATAGTATAGCTAGATATAATTGAGGTTATGCTGTTTATTCTTTCATTCGCCAGCAAATTCCGGGCCTAGCATATAGCGTCCGGACGAGGAACATGAACGGCGTAGGTTCCGCTGGCTATATGGACGATTGCACAGTTGCGTTGGTGGTAAGCTTATCTTTAGTTACAGTATAATTTATTTAGACTTAATTTTTGTACAATGTAATTATTTCAATTGTCATTTTTTTTTTAGGCATGGGCTGTCGAGCATTCGAACAATCTTGTGGGAAAGCACAAGCCAGCATTTACATATCCCCGTTTGTTCCGTTGGAGTAATGCCCCATTTTCCAGTAAAGTCGACTCAATAATTAAAGTCATGAAGAATTTAAAGAATTCGGAGGTATAATTTTTTTGTATATAACATTAGAAATTTTGTAATCTGATCTGTAACTTATATTTGTTGTTCTTGTTAGGTGGTCAATGTATTACAGGCAACTGAAGATGAGTTGAACCATCTCTTTGAAGGAAGGTTAGAACGGCACGTTCTGATAGAGGTGAGACCACAGGCCCGTATTAAAGTTTTTGTGCTTTGATATTTTGCTTTATATAGATGCAGTTATATAATTAGTTGTAAACTTCCATTTAAAATAGTTAATTGAAGTGTAATGTTTAATACGACATGTACTTCATATACAAAGCTTAGTCCCTAATATGCTTACAATGCTGTATAATATCTCAGGTTCCATCATTTAGCGAGTATAAAAAGGTTTCATTTAGTGATTTAGAAGGAAGAATAACAATGGTTGAGAGGTCACTTCTCTATCATGGTATTCGCATGGAGGACACTCAACCTGCTGATGATGTATGCGGAGATGATGCACGATTATGTTCACTAGGTAGGAGGGTATCGTGCATTGAGAAGATACTACGCGATAATGGTTTAATGATGCCCGATGACAGTGCTGGCAGATATACATTCCCCTCTAAGGTGAATATGAAGATATAGATTTTAATATAAATTCCATTCACTTAATTTCAGTTCTAATATTAATATCCTTCAATGTTAGGTGGGCACCGAGCTCCAAGTTGCAGGTGAAGAGAGCTCTCCATTTGTTGGAGACCCTGGTATCGAGTTTGTTCAAGAAGATGTTCAAGTATCTCAATTTATTGTGAAAGATTTGGTTTTCATAGTTAAATATGAAGTGTTACTTAAGTGAGATTTTTGTTGTTGCTAAGCCACCTCGATGGATGATGTTTCATGTGATAAGGAAGGTTCTGCTTCAAAACATGTGTCATCTTTATGCAAGAGAGTAAAAATGGGACCTCGCATTAGAAAGTCCACTGAGAAAGCCAAGGTCACGGTAAAAGATCAAAGAACCTATAAATTTGCTCGAAAGAAAAAGGAGCAGGAGATGGGTGAAGGAGCTGAAGCATTGCCTACTATCCAGTCTGATCTCCAGGCTCATTGTACACATTCGGAGCTTGTATCATCTGCAAATGTGGAGAAGCCGGAAGAAGTTGAAGAAGAACATGCTTCATCTCCTATTAGGGAGGTTTAGACATTTTTTTTTGTGTGAATTTTTACATTTGTTTGACATTATGTAACCTTATATCCTCTGTACTTCAAATATATTATTGTATTGAATTAAATTTTAGCAAAATCGAGCCTCATGTCGAAAAATAGATATTTCAAGTTCAGTGATTGTTGATTTGACAAAAGTAACGGGAGTAAGAGGGACTAATATTGAGAAGGGTAGAAGTATACTCCCATCATACATGGAAGCAGTAATTCAATTCTTTCAGAGAGAGGATCAAATATAGTAAGTTATTGGAATAAGTATACGTATGAGAATAACTTTCTTAATAATCATTGGTCGAATATATGTAGTGATACTATTTGGGAGGATCCCGATTCTACAAAACCTTCTTGTACCTCTGCTGCATTGGATCAAGTACTTAAAGATGGCCCAGTATGGAGTGATGTATGTAATATTTAACTGTCTATGATTGTTGGTTGTTCAAGCTGAGAAATTATGTTATCTTTTTGGTTTTATTTTTTTTTGTTTTTTAATGATATAGGTCATTAATGTTTACTTACGCATATTGGAGCTTGCACATTTAAAGGACATGCATTCTTTGAAGAACTGTTGTTTGTTTTTACGGTGTGAGATACAGGTATACACTACGTTTACAGTAACATAGATCCTTTACTTGGTTTATGATGTTATTTACTTATCTTCATCTTTTCTTTTATTGAATGTAGAGTGATGTACTTGAATGTCTGTTGTCGGTCAGTGAGGTGACGTTAGATGTGACGAAAGAGATTATGTTTTCGGCTTCTTCGAGCGTTAAGAAATGGTTGGAGAATATTCGCTTGAGTGATCTGCATCATCGTAGGTACCTCTTCATGCCAATGAACATAAGATGGCATTGGTATCTGCTTGTTCTGGATTTGATTGAGCACCGATTTTACTGCTCCAACTCTTTATGGAGTATTAAAGTATCAGAAGAAACTGAAAAATATGTAAGCATTAATTATTTGATGTTTTTTCTTTCCATTTTGTTAAACAATCAATAAGTTGGATTTTGTGATAATTCGTAATTTATCATTTAGGAAATATTTGTTCGATTTTGGCTTGAAGAACAATTTGGAATAACCATCCGTTCAGCTAAAGTAGAAGATGTAAGAGACTGTCTACAACAGAGGCACGATACAGTTGACTATAGAATATACATGCTACTATTTTCGGAGCATCTATGTAGACATGAATCAACACATTTCAATGAAGTGTTTAACGAATCATCCTTGCACAGGAGGTGGATAGTGGGGAATATTTTGTTACATCACTATTGTGCGACATACCAAGAATTTTTTTATTGCATGGAAAAGATGATATATAAGTTGACAATGTAGGGGCATCGTTGTTGTAGAAAAAATTTTGTGATGTAAAGGATGCATTTGTATATGAAAGTTAAGGATAGAGAATTTGTAAAGACTATTTGGAGATTTAAATGAAAGGAATTTTGTTCTTAATGATTACTATGTATACCTTTTTTTCTTCACAACATTGTGTATTTGTTCGTAAATAATTTTTTAATTTTATTGTAAAGGGTCATTTGAATGTTTCTGAAATAATGTCAAACTACATTGAAATATTCAAAATTGGCAACACACTGTATTCTCCATGAAATTTCTCCAATTTGAAGCATATATATACATATTTTTTAGCATCTTTCCTTTTTCATTATTTACTAGCCTTTATAATTTCCACATATACAATTTTTAAGAAAATATTTTTAAAGATAACATAATTTCATGAAGAATTGATTTTTTTTGTTTGTCGACAAATTTGTCGACAATCTCAGAGCTGCCATACAGTTTCAGAGCTTGTGCCAATCCTTTTGTCGACAATGTTGTCGACATGTTCACAATAACTTTTTTTTTTTTCGTATTAGAGTCCATGTTTGTCGACAATTGTGTCGATAATTTCTCAAGGATATTCTATTTTTTGCTTATATTGCTGTATTTTTGTCGACAACGTTGTCAACAACATACAATTGATCTTCTATTTTATTATCGACAAATTTGTCGACAACATACATTCCATCTTCTATTTTTTTGCATTAACTATACGACTTGTCGACACAATTATCGACAATGTATCATGGTTGTCGACAACGTTGTCGACAAATCACACCTTTCTGAATAACTGTGTACACACTTGTCAGGTTTATTGTGTACACACTTTTGAATAACTGTGTACACAACTCTAAATAACTGTGTACACCACTCTAAATAACTGTGTACACACTTCTAAAGTTAACTGTGTACACACTTCTGAATAACTGTGTACATCACTCTAAATAACTGTGTACACCATTTTGAATAACTGTATACATACTTCTAAAGTTAACTGTGTACACACTTCTAAATAACTGTGTACACCACTCTGAATAACTGTGTACACCACTCTGAATAACTATGTACACAACTCTAAATAATTATGTACACCACTCTGAATAACTGTGTACACACTTCTAAAGTTAACTGTGTACACACTTATGAATAACTGTGTACACCACTCTGAATAACTGTGTACATTACTCTGAATAACTGTATACACCACTCAGAATAACTGTGTACACACTTCTAAAGTTAACTGTGTACACCACTCTGAATAACTATGTACACACTTCTAAAGTTAACTGTGTACACACTTCTGAATAACTGTGTACACCACTCTGAATAATTGTGTATACCACTTTGAATAACTATGTACACAACTCTGAATAACTGTGTACACCACTCTGAATAACTGTGTATACACTTCTAAAGTTAACTGTGTACACACTTCTGAATAACTGTGTACACCACTCTGAATAACTGTGTATACAACTCTGAATAACTATGTACACCACTCTAAATAACTGTGTACACACTTCTAAAGTTAATTGTGTACACACTTCTGAATAACTGTGTACACCACTCTGAATAATTATGTACACCACTCTGAAAAACTGTGTACACCACTTTGAATAACTGTGTACACAACTCTGAATAACTGTGTACACCACTCTGAATAACTGTGTACACAATTCTAAAGTTAACTGTGTACACACTTCTGAATAACTGTGTACACCACTCTGAATAATTGTGTACACCACTTTGAATAATTGTGTACACACTTCTAAAGTTAACTGTGTATACATTTCTGAATAACTGTGTACACCACTCTGAATAACTGTGTACATCACTTTGAATAACTGTGTACACACTTCTAAAGTTAACTGTATACACACTTCTAAATAATTATGTACACAACTCTGAATAACTGTGTACACCACTCTGAATAACTGTGTACACCACTCTGAATAACTGTATACACACTTCTAAAGTTAACTGTGTACACACTTCTGAATAACTGTGTACACCACTCTGAATAACCGTGTACACAACTCTGAATAACTGTGTACACCACTTTGAATAACTATGTATACACTTTTAAAGTTAACTATGTACACACTTCTGAATAATTGTGTACACCACTCTGAATAACTGTGTACATCACTCTGAATAACTATGTACACCACTCTGAATAACTATGTACACCACTCTGAATAACTGTGTACACACTTCTAAAATTAACTGTGTACACACTTCTGAATAACTGTGTACAACACTCCGAATAATTGTGTACACCATTTTGAATAACTGTGTACATACTTCTAAAGTTAACTATGTACACACTTCTGAATAACTATGTACATCACTCTGAATAACTGTGTACACCACTCTGAATAACTATGTACATCACTTTGAATAATTGTATACACACTTCTAAAGTTAACTGTGTACATACTTCTAAATAATTGTGTATACCACTCTGAATAACTGTGTACACCACTTTGAATAACTGTGTACACAACTCTGAATAACTGTGTACACACTTCTAAAGTTAACTGTGTACACATTTTTGATTAACTGTGTACACCACTCTGAATAACTGTGTACACCACTCTGAATAACTGTGTACACCATTCTGAATAACTGTATACAATAGTTTGAATAACTGTGTACACACTTCTAAAGTTAATTGTGTACAACACTCTGGATATCTGTATACACCACTCTTAATAACTGTGTACAGCACGTTGAATAACTGTTTACACAAACCAACTCTGATATCAAATACAGAATTGAAATGCAAAGTTGTCGACAAAGTTGCTGACAACACAATTACACTATTTTTAAATAAATTAATTTGAAATGCAATGTTGTCCAAATATTTGTCGACAATGTTGTTAACAAGCAAGCAGAAACATAACATAAAAATAGAAAATAAAATCAAAGTTGTCGACAACATTGTCGACAACTCTGCAGCTATCTAGAAACTTAACAAAAATATAATGAAAAATTGTTGACAAATTTGTCGACAAACTATTAAAAGTTAATTTAAAATTATCCATTTCATATAGATTTATCGACAAAGTTGTCGACAACCATGATTCGATTGACAAAAAAATAGATAAGAATTGAAATTTGACGACAAAATTGTCGACAAAAGTGAACCACGTCTGGAAGAAAAAAAGAAAAAATAGGACAACTTGTTGACAATGTTGTTGACAATTGATGTAAAAAATTGCAAAAAATTGTGACAACATTAAACAATTATTTTCGATAATTTAGTTCACAAAGAAGTTCACAAATTAATCCGTGTTAAACCAAAAACAACCCACTTCCATCCCTTTCGCAATCACCAAAATATGAGCGGTTACGGTGGTTCGCACACCGTTCTCCCTTCGATAATCGACTCACGCTCTCACATTTAAACAAAATCTATCCTCCCAACTAGTTTAAATAGATTGGAATCCCTCTATTATGAACTCCTTTTCATCAAACATTCCATTTGGACGTTTGTGAAGCAACCTAGATGCCCTAATTTCCTACATTTCTTTGAAATCCAACCACCATCCATTTTCTTCCAAATCAAACCCATTGTTTTGGATATTCTACACCAAAATCGTTAGCTTTCAGCAACAAATCATCAAACATGGCCCCCAAGTTGTGGACACAAAAGCATCAAAGGGCCTCCCGTGGTGGAACTAGCAGCGCAGTGTCTAACCAACCAGAAATGGGTTCAACTCCTGCAACTCTAAGCAAGATTTCCTTTCTTGGACGACAAGTTGATGTGGGAAGGGTTATAGACTTCAACTTTTTGGATAGAGAAGGATTTATAATTGGAAAAAGAATTAAAACGCAAGGGTGGGAATTCTATTGTAAAACAAAGGTTCCTGTATATATGCAATTGGTTAAGGAATTTTATCAAAATGCATATTTTGAGGAAACATCAGTAACATCAACAGTCAAAGGAACTGAAATACATTTAACTGAAGATATCTTAGGACAAGCACTTAGGGTTCCAATAGATGGTGTTCTAGAGGATTCTCCTGATGGGAGAATTGATAAACTGAATTATCTATTGGACAGGGATGATGGAGAAGAAGTGCAGAAAGTTGAGGCTAGGGATTTTGATGTGGAGAAAAGACTGTTACATCACATTGTCTCAAAAATCCTTCTTCCTAGGAGTGGAAGATTTGATTTAGTGACCAATCGAGACATAGTGGTCATGTATCACATACTTAAGGAAATCCCCATTAATCTACTTGAATTGATTATATTTGCTACGAAGGATGCCGTGATGAAGAGGAAAGCCGCATTGCCCTATGGAATGGCACTCACCCATGTTTTTAGAATGGTAGGAATAAGATTGAGGGGTGAGTCATCATGTGAACTTGGATATACAGATATTTACAATGAATATTCACTCCATAGGATGGGATATAATAAAGTAAATGATCATTGGATAAGAGTCAGGGGATTGAGGCCCAGAGATGGTGCGGAGGAGGGGGCAGCAGAAGAGGAAGGACCTTCTGAACCTCATCCAGATGTTGTAGAGGATGAGGAGCCAGTACCAACAAGCGGAGATGTTGGTACTACTTCTGAGATACCTGATAGTTCTGATAGACAGTCTGACAGATGGCATCAACAGGAAATTCATTTAGATGTTCCAGCTCCACATGTACCTCCTACTAATCAAATAAGTCACATTGAGCTTCATCCCGATCAGATATCTACCATTGCTCGAGAGGTTGCAAGGTAGATTCAATCATCTACTTCTATTGGTCATCAATACCCATCTTATGTTCCACCCTCAGATTTGACAGCTAATGTTCCACATTCTTCGGTCCTGCTTCAGTTGGTTTCAGATGTGTTGGAGAAATTGAAGGAATTATCAACCGATATGCATAGATTTTCAGGAAGACAACTTCAAATCGAGATGAGATTATTTGATATTAAGAGAGCTGTGACCTTAATGAATGAAAGAATATCAGCAAAAGGGTCATCCATAGGTCATTCAAGGCATTCGGGTCAGGAAGATGCAGGGGAAGCCCCTACCTCACTTTCAGACTTAGCATCTGAGGCAGGGAGACTCCGAGATATGATACAAAATGCTTATGGAATCCTCGGGTTATTCACTAATGATGTGGAGAAGCGGCACGACAGCTTTGATATATATTTTGTTGTTATGCAGCATCAGTTGCAATCATTGGCCACTCGCGTCGATCAGCTCCTTTTTGGCAGGCCCCGACAGTCTATTGGCCCACAGCCGTTACCTATCTCCACCCGACCTCTAGCACAAATGACAGTTGAACCAGTTCGGTTGTCTTCCAAACGGGCATCAGAAACCAAGACAGGTTCATCCAGACAGAGGGCGAGAGCATCTTCCAAAAAGAAGAAATCAACTTCAACTTCAAAGCCAGTAGATATTGATGGATCTTCCTCCGATAATGATTGACCTCATTACAATGTATAGGAGGAGATTACTGACATGTTATTACTTTTTGTTTTATTTTAGATCTTGTAATCAGTAATAGATATCGTTGGGTGTATTCCAAGTTGTAATGATACTGTACATCATTTTGAAGTCCCTTCTGCAACTTTGATGTACTGGCATCTTTCTTATGAATGATTTCAGCTGAAATAAGGTTAAATTCTATATGCTTGGCACACGGGTCAAAATTTGGGCTGAATATTTTTTGACAAAATAACTTCAAAGTTACAAAAAACAAATTTAAATTAATTACACAAAATTAAGCATAGTTGTCGACAAAGTTCTCGCCATGTATGCCAAAATTTAAAAAAATTTGGAATGGAAATAGAATATAGTCGACAAAGTTTTCATACATTGACAAGATACTCCACAATAATGGTTTAATGATGCTCGATGACAGTTCTGTCATATATACATTCCCCTCTAAGGTGATTATGCAAATATAGATTTTAATATAAATTTTATTCACTTAAATTCACATCTAATATTAAAATCCTTCAATGTTAGGTAGAGGCCAAGCTCGAAGTTGCACATGAAGAGATAGATTATAATATATATTTCTTCAATCTTAGCCATATATATTTATATATTTGAAGCATTTTTTCCTTTTTTCATTGTTTACTAGCCTTAAAAATCTCCAAATGTTAGATTATTTAAAACATAATTTTTAAAATTACATATTTTTAGAACAATATTTTTTCAATTGTCGATAACTTTGTCAACAATCTAACATATACATATAGTTTCAGAGCTTGTGCCAGTCCTTTTGTCGATATTTTTACAATTACTTATTTTTTTTAAGTTTCAGACTCCATGTTTGTTGACAATATTGTCGACCAATTCTCAAGGATATTCTGTTTGGACCAATATTGCTGTATTTTTGTCGACAAAATTGTCGACAACATATAATTGATCTTCTGTTTTTTACAATCACTGTGTAACTTGTCGACACATTGGTCGACAATAGTTCATGGTTGTCGACAAAGTTGTCGACAAATTTATATTAACCTTGACTTTTTTACTAGGATTGACTCTAGTTTCACTTCTGAATTTGTCAACAACTTTGTCAACACTCTCATAATAGAAGATTGTTGGTAAACTATCCGAAAAGTTGTCAACAAACAGACACCCAGACATTGTAGAGCATAACTAATATGCAAATATGTCGTCAAATATGTTGACACTAAATTTACAGGAAAATGCATAATGATTGTCGACAAAAGAACTTCAAGTATTCAATGCTGCCCTCTAATTTCAAAAGCATTCAAAGGATTAACTAAAACATCTTTAAACTTGAATGAATTTGTAAATCGATTAAATGCCTCTGTCTTCTTCATGTAACAATATACAACCAAACTTCGAATTAAATCACAAATATCGAATGTATGTCAACTTTAGTTGTCTTTATTCTCTATCAAAATAAGTGTATCAATTTATGTTATATGCACAAGTAGTCAAAGGAACTGTATGGGAAATTCTGTTAGGTATGCAAATTATGAAATTAAGTATCATATGGACAATGTACGATAACATTGCCAATCGACGTATATCGCACGGATAAATATGGACCATCTTATCATTTAGAACAAAACAAAAAACATGTGAAATGCAAAGTTTATGGAGATCGGTGAGTACATATATTACACTTTTTTCGATGATGCACAACTTCCACATTAATTACAACTTCCAAAAATTTCTCTGCCGACAACACAACTGCATTTCTAAGCAGTTACTCAATAACTTCATTACAAGTCCTTCTATTTGTCCTTCTTTACTGCATCGCCGACATTTCACAATTTTGGTTAAATCAACTTGTGAAGTTCTTCTCTTTTTCCTAGGCCTACCAGGTCGGCTCTTCATGATCGGAGGAAAAATATGTATCTCATCTGGAACATAATTACCCACATCAAAATCTGGAATTGGATTGATAGCTTCTGCATACGCTGCTCTATACATGTCAGCCATGAAACAATTATCGGTGAAGTGATACAAAGATCTACCGCACTTTTCGATGCATGCACATGCATGCTTACAAGGCATACGAAAGATTCGCCATTCACCACAAGAGCAAGTACATTCATGTAGATCAACTTTAACTGAGTAACTTGTATCCTTCACATCATAAATCATGATACTCGATGTAAAGACATTTAACCTTCGACCTTCTTCTGCATTTTTCTGCAAAACCTTTCTGGATCAAGACAGAGATGGGTTTTTATAGTGACACCTTGAGTTCGTCGATCATGCATCAATTGCATAAATTGGAGTCTTATATGATCAACCATCTAAGGAATAGGAAGGTGTCGAGCCTCTAAGATCCAGCTATTGAAACACTCTGCCACATTGGATGTCATGATACCCCATCGCAGACCTGGAAATAGAGCATTTGCCCAATGCTTCGGCTTCGCTTGCATCATAAACGTTCTTGTTCCTGGTGCTTCGGCTATAAGTTTGCTTATTAGTTTCCTAAAAATCTCCACATTGGGTGTATAGGCAGCATCATTTAATAAATCAACCAATCGCTTCCTTTCAGCTGCACGATAATGGACAAGCACCTGCATGTATTCAAATGAAAACTCAATGTATGACTGAATTAATGAACCAATATATTTCAAAAATTATTTTACATATCAGAATAATATACTGCAGACCTGATTTTTAAAATTATCTTTAACATGACGGATACAATATGAGTGATAGCTACCGCTAAAGTACTTCGGCACTGCTTTTAGAAGTCCCTGATGTCTATCTGTCATAATGGTAAAATTTTGACCATGATGCTCTTCGCATATTTGTATGGCTCCTTTGAGAATCCTACAAAACCAGTCCCAATTATCATCATTTTCTATATCAACAACAGCATATACTATGGGGAACATATCATCATTTGCATCTTTGCCCGTGGCACCAAGTAAAACTCCACCATCCCTGTGCTTAACAAATGTTGCACCATGAATATCATAGGTCTACAACCTTTAATGAAACCACTAATTGAGGCTTTAAATGAAATGAATATATGTCTGAAACGATCTTCAATGGTTTCATACTCTGCTATGCTGCCAGGATTGGTCACACGAATGGAATCGCAATACCATCATACCTGTTCATAAGAAACCGACCTCTCACCATACAGATCCTTGATAGCAACCTCCTTTCCATGCCATGCTTGATGATATGGCAATTCGACACCATATTGACGGCGAATATCTTTTACGATATCAATTGGCCTATATAGAGGCATATCTTGAAGTTTCTCCTTGACAATATTTGAAACCCAATGCTTCGAGGCCTTAGGATGACATCGATTTTGCAAACCTACTCGACATGTATGATCCATGTTCATGGTTTTAATTACGAGTTTTTCTTGATTTCCAAAACGAGAAGCATGAATGCACCATCAACATCCATCATATGCACATTCGACTATTACACGCTGACAATCATTCTTCACGAACACGAAATCTCTGCCATTTGCAATGCAGAAGGTGTGAATTATAGCATGAACGGTTTCAACATCTTTGAATTCTTGACCAATACCCTCTATAGAGCCCTTCCACGCATCCAATGTATTTCTTTGGCTTCGTTCATCTTGAATTGCACATCTTGTTTCTTCAACAACTTTAAGGAAGTTACTTGAACTACCAAATGAAGAAATTTTAGATGAATCAACAATTTGAGCATTTTTCCATTCACATTTTTGTTCGACATTCTGTGATGTGCAATTATCCCTGCAATAAACACAAAAAAACTTCTTATATTATACTAGCAATGATTTTGAAAATTTTCAAATATTAATAAGTACTTTGATCAGCCTACCAAAACATACAAATGCTCAAAATGACTACTTCAAAATTAAAAATTTTGCAGTTAACTTAAAATAATATATTACCTCATTTTAATTACCACAATAGGTGACTCGGTTGGCAATATAGAATGACTTACAACCATTTCAATTATCGCTGCTTTCAACTTCCGATGTATATCATACAATTCGTAACATCCTTGTCCATCATGAGCTTCACAAGCATTCTCGAATTGTTTGGAATGTAGAATTTTACATCTATCATTTCAGGGAATAAATGCTTCCATCTCTCCACTATTTCACTGAAAATGTAATTCAAGGTTGAATCATGTGATATTGAAATTATGTGGCCCTCGCCACCATAACTGCAAATGGCCATGAAATTGTCATTTCCATTATTTTTACAATCCATGACTACTACTAAGGTAGATGAAGCCTTTCATAAACATTTATCAATTTCTTGAAATCCAACTAATATGTCATGAATAACCTATCAAAACATAATACTGAAGAAGAAAATTTTTTTCAGACCTTCGAGATTTCCAACGACGAATAAAATGGTGTCACTTTTGAAGCAAGAAGAACTCCTAAACAAAGGTCAGCAAAATAAAAAAAATATTCATGACTAAATAATGATTTTTATAAATACATTCTTGTAAGTAATAAATCTATCTATACATCTAATATAATTTCAAGTGATATGGAATTATGGAAGGCCAAAACGAGATTTTATGATGGCCTTTGTTCGAATAGTGAATGAATTACCGAACAGAGATTGGACTTTGCTTCCTTTCCAGTTGGAGTTCAGGTCAATGACATCGAACAAACTTCAATTTTGGAAGGAGAAATCGAAATGGATTTCCATGTGGAATCAAAGCTTTGAGGGGGAGAGTTTAGCCAATGAAATGTACCCAAAAAAATAGGGAAAAATGACACGTATCAATGAACACTTCATAAGAAAGGGCATTTCCGATATTTTCCTTTCTTAGCTTCCCGCCAAATACACCGTCATACGTTTCTCAGGGGTTCTCAGGGACTAGAAGTTACAATATTAGTCAGCAGGGATTTTCCATTGGTTTCAGGTCAAATGGGGGACCGACAATTAAATACCCGTATAAAAAAATCTATCATTCGGTTAGTCATTAATGCTTGGTTGTAAATGAGTGATGAGTATTCCCGCAAATCACGAGCCAACTTTTTATTAACGTTTACTTTAAGTAATTTGTTTTTCTTTTGATAAATTTGATTCATATAATATTTCCAAATAATTACAATAGCATAATTTTTTATCCCCAAACTTTACTAAATATTAATATAATATTTATATTAATATTCACATAATATTAATTAAATATTATATTAATATTAATATTAATATTAAAGAATTTTGTTAAAATGATATTTTGAAAAAAAATGATAGAAATTCTAAAATTTATCATTTTTCTCCTTTTCCATAAAATATGGAAATTGTATTCCTATGAAATTTTTTTTTCATTCTCTTTTATTTAAAAATTCCATTCAAACGAAAGAGATTTTTTTGTTATATTCCAAGAATCATACGATTTTCTCTCCAATGTCACGTTGTTAAGGCTTTTTCCTTTCTTTAATTATTTATTTTATTATACTTTTAGAGACATGTGGTTTCAAAGTCAACCAATTTAATATCAACTAGTTGACATCTCTCCCAACATGATTGTAATGTTATCATTATATATTTTAAAATTTAGAAATAAAAAAATATTGGGCATTAGATATGGACCATCACACCATCTAAGAATGTATTTTTGTGTCTATATGGTAAAATCTTCAATTTATATAATTTACTATTGATATAGAAGAAACAGCATGCTCGATGTAGACTATTTTGATCACTATGGAAAGGACTACACGGGTCCAGAAGTAAGATCAACCATACTAAAAAACCAAATCATATATTAAAACTTTTGGAGGCCATAAGATATCCAAACAATACCCGATTGAAATGCTTTATTATAAATTATGCTTGAAAAATATTGCAAGCTCTACAACATGACATCTCTCCTTAAAAGGTATAGTGCACTAAGTAATCAAAATCAAATTCATCATTTGGAACTGAAATAAGTTAGTGAAAGCAAATTTTTCTTTTCTAAAAGGAATTTGTTTGGAATTATCTCCTAATCTAGAAAAAATTAAGGAGAGTGGTTGAAGGCAAAGTCTATGTAGAAGTTCAAAATATACCTCCTTAGAATTTTGGATTTTTCATGATTATTTGCCATAGTTATGTATATTATTGGGAAAGCTATGTCCTAGTTAAGTAAAAGATGAATTTGATTATTGATTAGAATTGTATAATGGTGGACGTTACTAGTATAAATAGAAATTATGTATCTTGGTTTGTGATGGATTAATGAAAAAAAAGGAAGATCTAAATCCAATGTTCATCAATTTTTTTACTATTTTTCTTAATTTTCTTAAGAGAATCAAATTGAGCAAATGAAGAGAAGTACTTCCTTCTCACTAATCAAATTAAGTTGATACCAAAATTTTAGTCCTCTATGCCTCTAAAAGTCTTATTCTATGGCCTAAACATATAGCCGATATGCAAATAAGAGAAGGGCTATCAATGCTTGAAGTACATCAAAAATAAAAAGTAGGTATGGTTACTAGCTCTACCATGATAGATGATGAGATGAAGAGATAATAACTTACACAATTAGAAGAGAAGATAGCTAAACTCAACGAGATCGTCTCTGAATTTAAGATGCCTTTAACACAAACACCACCACTACTATAGCAAAGCTATCTTCTATGTCTGAAGATAAGAATCTACCATCCAGTGAGGACAATAAGCAACCCGAAAGTACTTAGATTCCCCATTTTCAACTTTTCAAAGTCAAAGCTTAATCAATATTCCTATATATGATGGAATAGTTAATGTAGAGAAGTTGGATAACTGGTTAGACTAACTAAAAACCTATTTAACTACATATAAATATATAAGTATTTAGAAGATAGTTTTTATCCATCTTAAACTTTTCAGCTATGCCCTTATCTAATGAATTTTTTATATGAGAAATAATGGCATCTTTAATCATAGAGCAATTTTAAGGGTCTATAATCAAGAAGTAATTTGTTGCCCAGCATAGCAACCCAAGAGGGGGGATGAATTGGATTTCTTTAAAAAATCAAAGCAGATATGTGCCGAAATTAATGTGTTTGTGAAGCAATGCAAGTGTGCACCAAGTAAGTGAGATGCAATGCTAAGCGTATAAGCAGTAAATGCAAAATAGCAAAAAGCACACACACAAACACAAAGATTTATAGTAATTCGGTGCACACCAAGCACCTACATCCACTTTCCAAGCTATCCTTTGGGAATTTCACTATAATCAACCTAGATTATAGCCAACTTGTTTTCAACGGGCTCACAAGTCAAACCCAAAGTTGGTTTTCTCACTTAGGCTCATCAACAACCTTTACTCAAGCCAACCAGGCGTGGATTCCAATTCAAGGCTTGGAAGGGCATAACACCTAGTTTCAAACACCCTTGAAACTAGTACAATAAATGAAATTAGATATACAAATATAAAGCACAAGCAAACTCTCTCATAGAGTGAAATATGGAAGCTTTGAGGTTCTTGATGATTGCTTGAGTTGTCTTCTCTTTAGAATCACTTTAAAGACTACTTTTGGAATGCTGAAATGAAGGCTTGTAAGCTTTTTCAGTGGAATCTTCTCTTTTGCTCTCTTTTTGACTTTGGAAGTGAAGTTCTCAAAAAATATCTTGTCTCTTGTGACTTAGTTCTTCATGAATGAGTTTGGTGAAGCTTAACTACTTCAAAAACTTTCAAAAAATGGTTTAAGACCGTTGGTGGAGCAAAATTAGCCGTTGGGAGCTTGTAAGGCTCAAATCTGACTCTCAAAAAATATAACCGTTATAGCTATCAGAACCTGTGAGTCGACACTTGATTTCTATGAGTTGACACTTGAGTCTTCATAAGTCAATACTTGGATGAGCATGAATCGACTCAAGGTATAAGCTTCTAAAAAATCAGGGTTCTATCCTTTTTCTGTTCTCAGGCTATGAGTCGATACTTGAACCATGTGAGTTGACACTTGAACCTTGTGAGTCGACACTTGAGTCTCCTGAGCCGACACTTGACAGAAAACATCTCAGAAAGGCATAGTTTTGTATCTTCAATTTTCTCAAGCCATGAGTCGATTCTTCATTTCTGTGAGTCGACACCTGACTTTTATGAGTCGACACCTGATTTCTGTGAGTTAACACTTGCATGCCAAAGGGATTTTTGCATGCCAACCTTCTAAAGTGTTGACACCTTGCGTGCCATGAGTCGACACTTGACTCTGCCACTCGACAAAAACTTGTGCCAACCTTCAAAATTCAAGATATTTTTCAATGAAACTTTAGTATACTTTTTGTAAAGCTCCGATTGATCTATTTTGAGACCTTTTTGAGATGAGAAGACTTCTTAAATAATGAAAATTGCTTAGCTTCCAATGAGTGCCATGGTACTTTTATATTGAAAATTTAATATGCCTGTATCCTGAAACTCATAACTACAATTGAAATATTAGTATAAAATATATACTCAACGTTTTGTTAGTCATCAAAATCGAGGACTAAATCCAACATAATTATCCAATCAACCATGAGTATCGATGGGTTAGGTGGAAATACTTATGATAGAAGTGTAATCAAACTATCCAAAACTATGCTATTGAGTTTCACAAGCATGCTCTCTCACTCAGGATCTCCATCGATAGTCATGAAGTCCTCAAAAAGTACATTGGAGATCTTCATGAGAGCATCCAAAAGGAGCTAAAGTGTTTCAAAGTTGGAAATATCGATAAAGCTAACATGAAAGCAATAAGAATCAAGGAAAAGAGCCAACCAAGAAAAGGCAAGAAGCATGGTAAGTTCAAGAAAGTTGGTGAATGATCCAATCAAGAAGAAGAAAAATTTCTTTCAATATGTTTAACTCAAGAAAATTAGAAGATGGAAGAATTTTGAAAATATCGCTTAAGTCTATTTTTCTTTTATTAACCGATTCTTCATAGCATAAACTAATATATATAGCCCCTATTTATAATACTAGTGAGATCCTCTCATAAACAATTTGAGTAGGACTTCTCTTCCAAGTTTCCAAAAGGATATCCTAATTTCCAAAATGATATCCACCTTTGAACAATTCAGCCCTAATTCCTCTTTCCAGTTCAGAAGGACTAGATCTCTAACAAAAATATGATTAATATTAATAATTATGAAATAAAATTATAGGAGAAAAAACTTAACTTCTACATAAATTTTATTTTTATTGCTCCATCTAATCCTTCAAGGATTAGAAAATAATCTCTAGTTAAAGTCTTTCTTAAAAAGAAAAAAAATTAGTTTGACCAACTTCTAGATGTGGTGGATCTTACTCGTAATGGCTAATGTAATTCACCTTAAGTTTGGATATCCTCCAGAATCAGGGATCCTACCATTTAGAGGATTTAACTCCTGTTAAGTTAGAATTGAAGGTGGGAAATGCCTATTTCCCCCTTTCACAATTGAGCCACCTAGAAGTTTCTATCCTTGCTTTAGTTTGCTCTTGAGTGTTAATAAACCACTTCATCTACTCCTATACTAGATTTTATGATATAAATGCTCCTTGCCATCCTTCCTTATTATCAACAATGACTATGCTGACTTCTATTTGATCTCAATCTCAATTTTGATTAATCAATTAGTGGAACCAAAAGACAATAATTTGGCCTCTTAGCTTCTTGTACTATCATCACAAACTTGCATCAGTTATTAATAAGTCATTTTGCTTGGACACCAATTGCAAGATCTACAATTCCTTATATTTTGGAGGCATTAATCATGAATAGCTACCCGTCCTTTACAAGATAATATTTCCTCTACCACCTAGCTATAGACGACTATATCTTGATTCCAAAGATCTATACTTTGAAGGATAACCTAGTAAACATTCAAAGGAACTATTTTACAAGTTATCTAGTCAATATATCTCTTAATTATGGCAAACTTAAAGGTGCATTGCTTAGTAATCTTCAATTCAACTTCTTACTGAACCCAACTAAGAGGGTAAGGACATGGATGAGACTTAGTTTGTAACCCCAACCTCCAAACCAAAATTTCAAAGATGAGATTCTTCTAGCTTTCAAGATCTAAAATAGCCTTGATAAAGTTCTGCTTCATCTAAATCTTTAAATGGAAGAGTTTCTCTCATGCCTCTAGATTTACCATATTTGTTATTTTGGGTTTACTCACCATTAAACTCAATTTAGAGTCTACTTGCTTGAGTTTGGAAAACTTCTCAACCTTCACAACATTAAGGATCATATTTTGCTTCTTAAGATCATCTTCAACTTCTTCCACTTTGGTTTCAATTCTAGGCAAAGCTTCCTACACTTCTCCTTTGTATGTTCTAGAAAGTTATAATGATCATAATAATTTTTTGAATCATGTTGGCTTGTTTCTTACCTTTCTTTCTTTTCTAGTTTGATTTTTCGGTCTTTCTTGAATTTTTTACCTTTCTTGCCTTTCCTAAGCCATTTATCTCCGCGATATCCATGGCCTGCATGCTAGCTTCATTAATATCTTCAATTTTGAAGAACTTCAACTCATTTCAAATGCTCCCATAGAAACCTTCAATGTACTTTATGAAAATTGCATGAACATTGGTAGAGATTCTAAGATAAATTTCTTACTTGTGAAACTCCGTGACATAATCGAAGAAGGATTGACCATACTTTTGCCATAAGTTCTACCACTTGATTCACTAATCCTTCCTATGGCTCATTTGATAAAACTTCTTGATAACGCATGCAAATTTTCTCCACATTAGATTAGAAATGTTATTGTTCCATACGTACAAATTTCATTATATAATAGTATGGCTAGAAAGCTTAAGATGGAAAAAACTATATTTTGGACATTAGAATATTCATAGAAAGTAAAGTAGATCTCAAACTAGTACAACCAGTTATCTAGGCTTTTTGCATCAACATTCTATTATATACGGGGATCTTGATTTAAGCTTTAACTTTAAATGATTAAAGAAAGAGATCTTGTGTACTTTTAGATTGATTATCCTTCTCGCTAAATAGAGGAACATCATCTCTAAATATCTAAGACAATTTCATAACAAGCGTTCCTGGTGCTTGTGCATGCATTGAAAGAATCCTTAATATGAACAAGCACTATAAAAAATAGACTATTGCAATGGCTAATAACTATCGCTGATAAAGGTATTTAATGGCCAAAAAAGATGAAAACAATAGTCACTACTATTATTAGCGACAAAATTAAGACTATTAGTGATGGTAGCCGTCCCTAATACTGTTAAAATTTTAAAGAATTTTTTTTGGGAAAAGAGTATTAGCAATAACTTTTATAATTATTAGCAATGGTATTAGCTATCACTAATAATATTAAATTTTCAATGAATTATTTATTTGAAAGACAGCAACGATGACTTATTAGTAATGGCAAATTGCCATCACTTATATTAACCCTAAAATTTGTCCCGATCCTGAAATCAAGGCCCTCCATTATTTATTACTAACAATTATTAGCAATGGAAATCTTAGCCATCGCTAATAATTATCCCTAAAACCCTCCCAAGTGCCCGATCGGTTAAATTCTTTTCCCCTTGCTACCTAAATTTCTTCCCCCACTGGTTCCCCCATCCTCGTGCCCCAGCTCCTCCCCATGTCGGCATTCCTGTGCCACCATCACCGTGCCAGATCAAACCTTCCCCTACCAATTTGCCATCCCTGTACCTGATCACCCTCCTCACATCTCCACCTCCTCTTTTTCTCCCTAGCCAATATCCCTGCAACCCCGTCCTCATGCTCTTATCCTTATGGCTGCATCTCGAGCCAGCATCCCATCCCTACATTACCATCCCCGTGCCTCCATCCTATCCCATGCTGTTGTTCCTGCACCACCATCCCACCCCCATGCCTCAATCCCTGCATGCTGGATCCACTGTCCATGGGCACCCACTTTTCCTTGCTTCTAGTGAGTATTAGCAATAGTGGTGGCAACAATGATAAAGCCATCACCAAAAATCATTTTTTATTTAAAATATATTAATTAAATTTAATTAAATATTTATTTAACTAATTAATTTGATATTAATTTAATTAATTGATTAGATAATTAATTAATTAATTAATTAGGTATGCATGGATGCATGCCCTGCATGCATGAGATTGGGCTAGTCATATAGAGTGCAAGCAGGAGCCCAAGTCACACCTTGTGTTCTTGGGCTGAGTGAAGGTACCGGGTAGCATTGCAAATAAGGAGTCGAGGCATGTCCTGTGCACTTGGGCGTTAGGTCCCAACTGGTGTCCAAGGTTGGCAACCATTATGCACCCTGCATGTTCGAGCCACAAGGGAAGGTGCCGAGTAGTTTTGCAAACATGGAGGCCAAGGTGTGCCTCATGCACTCCGGCATCGGGTCCCAACTAGCATCTAGGGTAGCCAACCCTCGTGCACCTCACACTCTTAAGCCAAGGAAAGATGCTGGGCAGCATTGCAAACATAGAGACCAGGGCCATTTTTCTTAAAGTCATACTGTGGATCCAATTTGAAAATTTTAATATTTAATCATATTAATTTTTTTAATTGTAGAATTTTGGTCATTTACTAGCCATACCAGTATGCTTTTTCTTTTTTTTGATAAGAAAAAGGAGGAGGGAAGACCATCATAGCCATCCCTTTGGATGACAATACACTTTCAAAGTGAATGGATTATGAATTGATACGCACTTCCAATTGCATATGTTTCTTTTTAATTTTTTAAATTTCTTCTTGGATATTGGTCTCAAAATGGGAGAATTAAGGGGGGACCAGTATAGCTACCCCCGCTGGGTGACCTATATGCTTTCAAAGTGAATGGATTATGGATTGATATGCACTTCCAATTGCATACGTTTCTCTTTTTAATTTTTTTAATTTTCTTTCTTGGACATTGATCTCAAATTGAGGGAGTTGAGGTCTTCCTCTAGGTTGATTGGTAATTTTATATTTATTTTTAGTAGAAATTAAAAATAGTAGCTTCATCATGCAGTCTCCAGCCCCATGTTTGGTGCTTGGTGGACTGGTAGATAAGTTCCACTTGTCACCCACATGATCTTTTATTGTACCAAATACCAATTGCCACGAGGAAGAGGTGTGTACTCAACCAAGATAGAGTTGTACCAACATACCGCATTGAAAAGATTAGAAAAACATTATAAACATAATAAAATGAAGGGCATAATAACACTTTTATAATATATATATATATATAATAAATAATGATGATAATCATAGTTATTAAACCTAGTCTAATCTGGCCAGTTAGACCAGAAATCCGATGACCTGGCCATGGAACTGGGTAGGTTTTTGAATTAAACTGGCATGACCTAAAACTCAGCTGAAACCATTTAACCTGGCCAGATTTTGTGTAACTTGTAAAACCCAAACTAACCTGGGTGAGACCAGAAGAAGAAGGAGAGCAGAGGTAGAATGAGAGGAAGGAAAGGAAGAAGGAAGGAGGCGGCGGCGAGAGGGTGAGCAGAGCTGACGATGGTGGCATCAAGAGGGGCTCAGGAAACCATGGTGGCAGTGAGAGGGGAAGGAAACCTATGTCAGTGGTAAAAGGGGAATGAAGCTTACAATAGCGATGAAAAGGAGAGGGGAACCTGGCGATGGTGGCGGGAGCGAGAGGGAGAGGGTCTCCAGTGGCGATGAGAGGAGAGTATACGGTGATAGTGGCAAAAGGGGGAGAAGAATCCAAGATTATAGCAAGATGACAATGGAACCTATGGTGATGGCAATGGATGGAAGATAGGATACCGTGGTGGTGGCAAGAGAGTGAGAAGGGGAGAGGAGTTCGTGGCAACATGGTGGTAGGGAAGGGCTTTTTTTATTTTGGTGCAGTAGGAAGGTCTTTTAGAAAGAGCAGAGGAGAGAGGGGTGAGATAATGGTACACTGTGCAGTTTGTGCTCTTCAATTATATCACAAATTACCTTTTTTTTAAAAATAATATTTTAGCTATTTGATTGTGGAGGGCAAAACAAAAAAGAGGAAGAAGATAAGATCAAATCTTTCCCTCTCTCTCTAACTCTGAATATTCTCTCCTATACCTAATTAGAGGCATATCAACTGACAAGAATTTTATCCCTATTAATTTTTAATTAATTCTTTATTTATTTAATATTGAAAAAAATTAAAATTCAAAATATATATTAAAAACTAAAAGTAGTAAAAATATATCTTAATTTTTGTTATGTGATCATGAAGGCAAAAAATAATTCTTTATATTTATAAATATTTTAACCTAGTTGTTCATTTTTGTAGGTTTACAATTATGTTTGTTTTATATTTTGATACTTATATCATTAGAATATATATTATTAGGATCATTATTATATTCCTGGATATAAATAAGTCCATAAATTTTTAGTTTTATGTTTTATGCATTGATCCACCGATTCAATCGTTGATCTAGTGATTGAATCGTTGACCCACTATTCTAGTGTCTTGTCTGGATCAAGGCCTGGATTTAGTTTAATAACTTTGATGATGCTATTGCAAAATCACTATCATTTATGAAAGCAACAGATCGTATAAAAATGCTTCCAAATTATTCAAATTGTATCATGAATGATTTGCACTAGAGTTTTTATTTCTTAGTCAACACTAATATCAAGATTGATTTGGTCAATGAAAAACATGGATGGCTCAAAAATTATTAAATCCTTTGAATTTTTTTTTCATTAGCTTGAAGAATTTATTATACATCAATTCTTATTATTTTAAAATTATCATAATATAAGTTGATTGACCTTCAAATGTGATTTGGCCTCTTGGTTCTACAAAGCCTTGCTATTTAAATAAATCATGTCACAAATGGGGCCAGATGACAAGGGATTAGTGTCCCACTCTCATTTTTATCTATACTCTCATTTTCCCTCGACATAAATGCGATGATGGTTCTATCCACCACGAAGATTTTAGGATGCTAAACAATATGTTTTCTAATTCTTTGGTGCTTTCCACGAGGATGGGATGCTAATCACCATCTTCCAAAGATTACCCGCCTGTTGACAAAAACAAAGGCCCAGAAACATCCAGCACTATTTCGAACTCTTTGGGCTTAATTAGACCTTTTGCTTTCCAAGCAATATCTTTTACTTATCGACCATCCAATTCTTGAGTAGAGATGAAAGATATGTTTCCTTCAATCCTAGCATTTTACTTGAGGTGGCAAGTCACTGGCTTGAGCCATATCCTGATTCTTCAACAAAAATCATGACTCCAAGCTGTTCATGCTTATTACTAGCTAATAATATCCTTAAAAAATATGATCCTAAAGATGATCGGCCGAAGCCTACCAATAGCTCGTAGAAGATGTCTTAGATCGATATTTAATTCAATGGTCTTTGATCGATCCTACTTCCAAAATGGTCTTTGATCAATCTAAGTTTCAATGGCTTACGAATGACCCATAGAAGGCATCTTGGATTGGCATTTAATTTAATGACCTTTGAAGGCATCATGAATCAGTGTTTAATTTAACGGCCTTTGATCGGCCTTGGGTTTAAACGGATTTTTGATCAGTATGAGCCTTAATACCCTATCAATAACTCGTAAAAGATGCGTTGGATCGGCATTTAATTCAATGATCTTTGATTAGTTTTAGCTCTAAAATGGTCTTTGACCAGTCCAAGCCTCAACAGCCTATCAAAGACCCGTAGAAGGCACATTTAATCAGTATTTAATCCAACAGTCCCTAATCGACCCTGAAAGCTTTGACAATCTAGCATCAATCTTGGCTCAAAGACACCAAGAGTGGTTGCTACGTCTTTAATCTCTAATAAACAATCAGTATCAAGAGCTTTCTCCCGAGCATTGTGATAATTATTCAGAGACTGTACCATCAGAGTACCAAGGGCTAACCAATAGATCCCTCATCCTCACTTAAAAAAATTTAGGGTCAAGTAGGAAGGATCAATGAAGATCCCTGAAGCTACCCACTACTAGCGGTCCCTCAATTTGGTAAAGCCAGTTGGTCCAGAAGGCACTACACCATCATAGCATCTGCCTTTGAGAGCAGTGCCCTATACAATGACACTGATGATCCCGTGGGCATACATTCTGAATCATGAAAGAATACAAAAGGAAGTGTGTAATAAAAATTAGAAACATCTCATCATAAGATGAAAATGAAGAAAATCTCATTAACATTCAAGAAGGGGACCGAAGACCGTTACAAAATTACTTGCATAAAAACAGGCTGAAACCATTTACAAAAAGTATAGATAAAATATGTTTTAGGTGACCGGTAGAGGAGGACCCATGCCATTAGAAGGACCAGCAATGTCTACGGGCTCGAGAGTGGAGAGAAACCGGTGATGAAGGTAGAGAGAATGGTTGGAGTAGATTACCTTTGCGGTTGGAGAGAGCGGAAAATAGTAGCAGCTCCTCTCTGCAGGAAGGAGGAAGGAGGTGAAGGAAGAAAGGAGAGAATAAAAGTAAGGCCTTGGCCCTTGCTATTTATAAAATAATGCAATGGCCTAGATATGAGGGTGAGAAGATTTCCCTCATTGAATACTCGATGCACGGCATGTCGAGAATGGCTGGAACCATACTCACATGGATCATGGATTGGCTAGAGTTAAGAAGCAATGATTCTGATACCTCTCTTCCATAAGAGAAGGTGGCCAATACAATCTTGAGCATCGTGCCCTTCCCAACCACCACAATACATTTAAGGTTGTTTCTTCATTTTTCATAAAGCTTATGATGAGATGTCTTCTCGGATGCCAAGCCTAATTGTGGTACTGATTTTGTCCTACTATGCCTCAATTGAAGTATCCTTCGATCAACTTAATAAAAAAACCAAAGGAAGATCTCTACAACAGGGAATAGTAACATTGAGAAGCCAAAAGCAAACCCACTGAACTTGGAATGGGTTGGGTTCTAAAACTAGCATCGAATTTTTGGTCCCCCAAGACTATCCCAACGCACATAACACATTGGAAGAAATAGGAAATTTTATTCATTTATTATTTGATGAACTATATAAATACAAAACAAAGGGAAAATATAGGATTACGGTAATTATAATCCAACAAACATGTAAATGTTGTCAACCTCCTCGCCCTTAGCCTTGGCCAGTTTGGAGGATTGCCAAGGCATGTGAGATCGCCAGAATAGGGATCTAAAACAACCTTGTCTTAGTCGACGAGAGGATCTGCATCACCAAAGCTTGGATTTGTTAAATTCAATTTCATAAACCATCCTCTCCGTGTGCTAAAGTCAAGTATTTGCTTCACTCAATTGCACCTCAGACACTAATAGTTTATTTTGCAGCATCTTAACCTCCTGCCCATGCTTGTCAGCCATGTCCTTCAGGCCATTGATGGTCTTATCGGCAACCTTAAGCTTGCCCTTCAGAACTATCATCTCTTGTTTCTCCTCGGTGCAGATCTTTTGAACCAAAGCCCTCTCGATCATGATCCTCACTTGTTCATCCTCGAGTGCTTGGTGGAGAAACTAGGCCTCGGCTAGAGCCTCATATGGAACTTGTTCCATTTCACCGATTCTCTTCTGCTCCCAATTCAAAGACCCTTGATAGTATATCTTATTGTGAGCCTACCAAAGTTCATCCTAGACTCGGTTGTTCTCTTTTCTTCCTGATTGAAGTTCATCCCAAAGCTAGCTAATTTAGGTTTGGAAATTCTTCTTCAAGTCAGCAACCTTGGCATCGAAGTTTTCCTTCAAGTTCATGATCTCTACCCATGCTTCCTGGGTAACTTTAATCTCCTACTCGCGAGCTTCAGTCATTAGCTTGCACATTGATGCAAGCCACTATGTGGCTCATCTGAGCTTCTTGTCCGAGCATATGATCACTTTAATTATGGTGTCAGCACAGCTTTTTGCCTGTTGGAATGGCCATTCTGCTTTCGATGCTCATCTTCAGCCTCATAGACTGTATTTTGGTGGAAGCGACCTTTTCTTCAATTGCCGCCACCTTCTTTTATGTAGTCTCGATTGACTCCATGAAGAAGTTGAGGTGTCACCCCAACTGCATGATGAATCATTATTAGCAAGGCAATGGGACAAGATACTTAAAAAGAAATGCAACATCATACCTAAATAACCAATTTGAAGGCCCTGTGCCTATAGGACTCAGAGTTGGCCTCTCGGATCTTCAAAATATAAGTAGGTAAGAGAAAAGACTGTACCAAATCCTCAGCCAACTTAGGACCCTCAACTAAACTTGAAGTAGGCGACTCCAAAGCACATACCTTTGATGCTTGTTGTTTCGATGGCGATCTTGCAAGTTGATTGAGCACGACTCGGGCAAGACATCCAACCTCTAAAGCTTCTTAGTAGCTCTCTAAAGTTTTCTCAATTCAATTGGATCCATTCACCCTTATGCTATACTAAAAAGTCTCGAGTGAGCATAAACTCCAGTATGGGAACCCACTGAAAACTTGCCATAATTGCTTGGCTTGCTAGAAATCACTGGTGCAAAGTCTCCCCTCGCCTTAACTAAAATGGTGACCAAAAAAGAGTGGCCCTTATTCGCTTTTTTTTTAAAAAAAATGTCCTCATAAATTCTTCCTTTCTTCGAAAAATGCCATAATTGCACCTGCATGGTGACCTTTCATTTGTTGTCTCATCATAACTCTAGGTTGATGCCAGGATCCCTCAAATGTGAGTTCAAGTTTCCTCCTTAAATTGAGGACTTCCATGCTTCGACTATGAAGTAGGGGGCAATTGATATAGGAGCTAAACCCCCATCCTTGGCTTCTCGAAGGTCCAATGCCCGAGATTGACTACTCCTTGAGTGGGGTGGGACTAAGCTATTGAGCCCCTTTAATCAGGTTGACCTTCAATCTCGACAAAGAACCACCACCCCTCTAGCATCCATGTTTCAGCCTCCCTCAGATGAGACAAGAATATACCCTGGGACCCTCGATCTGACTGGCCCTCAGCCTCAGTATACATACTTAATCTAACCATGGGCCCTTGCATCTAGAAGCAAGTAGGGATTCTAAGGCATCACTCTTCAAGGTAATCGAAGATATGTTAGATGTATGCCCTAGAAGCTAACATGGTAGATACATATTTTCTTTCTAGAATATAATTTTATATTCAATATTTTAAATTGGACTATTTTATTTATACATGTTGTATATGTATCTTTGTATCATCCAAGTAGTTAGTAAACAATGACACATATTCTTAAGAGTTAAGAATTTAAGACCTATATCATTATAGGTTAATTCCTAAATACTCCTGATCATTGGATTATCACAGGGATGTTGATTGATCTGCTTAGATCGATGCAAAGATAACTTCCCTTAGGATAGATGAATCTCGAGTCTAAAGTATAGGGATGCTAAAGTGAGAGGCAGCTGGTTATTAAAGAATAACGGTACTGAGTATAACTATCACGAGAAGTCACATGAATATCTACTCACTCATCAATGACTTTCTTGATGTGTAGTTGTATGAGTAGTTCTTTAACCTGTGGTACCTCGGCCACTCATAGTGGGGTTGCTATAGTTTGACAATATAAAACATGATCCCTAGCCATTCGAGTTCTTACGGTATTCACTGGTTGTAGTAGGTTTGCTGTAGGAGTTAGGAGTACACTTATAGGGGATCTATCCACCTTAGTAGTTAAGGGATAGTCTTGTATGATTTAAGAAGCTAAGCCCTTAAGCCATGGGTACGACAATATGAATGATGGAAAGAGTTTTCAAAAGTTTTCATAATTTGGACTTTAGCTATTTAAATCTTGCATATAACAGATCCTTAGGATTTGGCAATTTTTCATGATATGCATATTGTCAAAACTCTTAATAAAAGAACTCAATACACAATAACTACACCAAGGGTTCATCATTTTATTCTTTTGGATTGCCACTACATACTACTAGATGTTTGGTGGATTATGGGAACTCACTACGGTCGTTTCAAATCAATGATCCTTGATGGGATGAGTTGGAATCATTCCAGTCTATCGAAAGAATTTTGATGATACGATGATAAAGATCATAGTATTTCTTACTACCAGATAGAGTAGAACCTGAGGGATTACACATAAAAGAAGCTTGACCTAATCATGGATTTGGATCAATATATATTAGAGTTAAATATTTGAAAACTACTAAATATGTAAGGGTTACATATTTAGCAACTATTAATTATTAGTACAAGAGACTTAATTATAAGTATTGCAATACAATTAAGATTAATCAAGTTTTAAATCAAGTTATAATTAATTAAATTAGATTTAATTTAATTTGTCTTGATTTAATTTGTGGCTAATTAGATTTAATTATCCAAGTAAGACTTGATTGCAATCCTAATTGGAATAGGGTTGAAGTCATTCAAATTTGTTTGATTCGCATTTGAATCAGATTCAAAATTGATCCAAATTGAACCAGAAAGCCAGAGCCCAAGTTACCTAGAAGACTCTCTCTTATTTCATGCCAAATAAGGAGAGCGGCACTAAAATTGTCACCCCCTTCTCTTGGCATGCATGAAAGGTGAAGGGACACTACTTTATGGCATTCCTATTTTTCTTGGAGTCTCTCTCTTTGAGCTAAGTATAAAAATCTATTTGATTTGAATATGATTCAAATCAGATTAGAGTGTTATTTTATCAGATTTTTATGATTGTGGCATGGGATTATTTTGTGTGACAAAAAATAAGATGGGTGAAAGGGGTTAGTGCTGGATAGGAAAGGGTTTTCTTTCTTGCTACTAACATGAGATATCCCCATGCCAATTTATGTCACCCCTTTTTATTTGAATACAATTCAAGATAGAGGTTTTTGGGGCGTGGAGTTCTTTGGGGCGTGGAGTTCTTTGGGGCATGGGCTAATTTTTGTGCAACAAGAAGAAATCAAGAAGGGTGTTAGCCTATGGAATTGAGACCGGATCTATTCTTCTTGTCACTAACTTCCTTTTGCCATCCCTCCTCCTTTCTCCCTTCCATCCACATTGCTAGACCAAATAGAGAGAGAGTTTAAAGAGAGAAGAAGAGGAAAAGAGAAAGGTTCACTTCCCTCTTGTTTTCTTTTCATTGTTCCCTTGAATTTAGTATGAAGAGTTCACAAAAGGATTCTAGGATTTCTTCTTCTTCTTGAGGAAGGGACTTGATTCAACATTCGAAGTGAGGCATACAAGGTGCTAGCACTCTAGTGACCTTGGCACTTTGATCAGGCATCTCCATGTGAATACCAGTAGAGACCGAGCATGTGCATAGCTCCGATAGAACCCGAGACATCTACTAGATCCGATCTGATGAAGATGGAGTAGCATAGTAGATAAGTAGATTTGATCTACTTTTAAATTATTTTTTAGATCTATGATATGTTCATGATGTGGATCCAGTATGCATACAAGCTAGGTTTTCTATTCCATAGCAATTTAGTTAAATAATTTTTTTTTGAAAACAATGAATGCTACCTTAGAAATCATGTGATAATTCCTTTAGGAAGATGCTGCCGACACTTGCCCCCTGCACTTGATAATGTAGATAAGAGGTGAGCTTCCTTAATCTTTAGTAAATTCTCATAATTAAGAGGAACATGGCCAATTCCATGCATGATGACATCACCATTAAAGTGCATGGCTTGCAATGCATAAAAGATAAAGTTTAAATTAATGGAAGGTAGATATTCCAGGCAAATGGAAAGATTTGCTACCAGATCTACTGACAAGACCCGATTCCCTATCACTTATTACCAAATCCGTTAAGGATTTCAGTATTCCAAAAATGTCATTGCCTCTTTCCTATATAAAAGGGCTCCCTTGGAGCTCACTAGGTAGGCAACATATGCACTCTCTCTTTCCCATCTTAGCCTAGATGCAGGTGCAAAGGAGGACGGAGCCAATAAGATATGAAAGGGTGCCCATATATAAGCATGGATTTGAAAGAACTGTGCCCTAAAAGCCAATCTTTGTATGGGTATTTCTATAATCTTCCAACTCATGTATGATATTATTTATTAATAAAAGGTAATTATTGATTCATCATACTATTGCATCTTATCAAGATTATGATGAATCCCATATATTAGGATAATAGAATTAGGGTTATAATGAAGATTATAACGGTGAGACCTAAGTTCCTATAAATCCTAATCTAAAATGTTCCTAGTTGTTGGATCATCAATTCGGGGATCGATATTTTTGGAAAGACTAACATATCCTATGTATGCTTGATGGAGAGGGTAGTTGGTCTCACAGCCACTTGTGTAGGAACACTAATACAAGGATGTGGGTGCTCATTAGGGTATGAGTTCACTGAACGGATCCACCTCAAGAATATCTTATTGAGGTCTTATTACTTTCAAAATATGGTTCTTGTAGTGGGAGTTGTGCAAGTGATCCTTAGACATGAGATCACCATGGTTCCTTTTGTATATAAAGCCATGTTTTGGTTCATACTCATTCATGAAAAAGAGTCATGTATGGGATATTCACAGATATGGTGGATTGTGCATGAAGTGAGTGGATCAACAAAAAATCTATCACTCCTAGTAAGAGGACTTATCCCATGTAGTCTCTTCAATTGTTGACTCAGGAAGTCTTTGATCAAAGTAGGATAAGATTAGATAGGGTTTTTAATCTTTCACCGATCGAGTCTTCATTATCGAATTAAGATTTGAAAGGATTAAGTGCTAGGGTTTGACAATTCTCCATACCCATCACTTATTCAGGATAAAGGAAGATCAAAGGATTGAATTGCATGGTAACTTTTTATTAAAGGGTATTTTGATAATTTTTATCAAATTTCTCATCTTTCGGGTAGACATGACACATTGCTAGATGTCAATCATGTCTTGTAGGTTTTCAAGAATCAAATTGATTGGATTCATGAGTCAATTTGAAAATTAGTTCAAATTGGCTAACTTGGGTCAGTACCCAAGAGGGGGTGAATTGAGAATTTAAAAATTTAAGCAGATATAGTGCACTTAAAAATTCCTTTTAAAGTGTTAGGTGCTGTGGCAAAATAATAACTTGTAGAAGCTAAATAAGATCAAAGAAGCACAACACAAACACACAAAAATTTATAGTGATTCAAAGCAACCCAGCTCCTATGTCCACTACCCAAGATACCACTTGAGATTTTCACTATATTCACACCCGAATACAGTAGGATTGTTTTACAAGATCACAATCCAAAACCTTTACACTTTGATTTTAATGGGATCACCAAAGAAAACCCAATACCCTTTGATTTTAAATAGGATCACCAAAGAAACCCAACTTGGTTTTCACAGGATCACCAAGAACCTAACTTGGTTTTACCAGGATTACCAAGAACCCAACACTTAGTTTTTATCTAAGGCTCACCAAGAACCCAACACTTAGTTTTTATCTAAGGCTCACCAAGAACCTATTTGGTTTTCTAAATGGGCTCACCAATAACCCAAACTATTCAAGAATGAATTGAGAAATAAATGCAACAATAAATGACAAACTTTAGTTGTCGGATAGTTGCCGGTGTAGCTTGAGAGAAGTCCACTTGAATGTTCTTCAATGCACTTTAATTTCTTTAGTGGCTTCTTTTCAAAGTGCTTCAAGCTTCAGATCAGAGTTGGTGGAGACTTGACGACTGACTTGAATGCTCTTTGTGCTCTCTTGCTTGATGGTAGGTTAGATATTCAATAAATCCTTAAAACCTTTTTGGAACTTTCTTACTTTCCTTCTCTCTTACTTCAAGGAAGTTCAAATCCCTCAAATATATCATCTTCCATCACTCCAAGATAGTTTGAAATGTTGTAGACCATTAGGATGTGACATATGACCATTGGAGCACTTTTTGGCATTCAAAAAATTTTTTGGAACTAGCCGTTATGTACATGAAAATGATATTCAAGTCGGCTCGGATTCCTTCAAGTCGGATCGGATCCTTCAGGTCGATAGATCGAGTCGCCAATTCTTCAGTAGGGTCGGCTCTTTGTCTCAGGGTGCGAAAACTTCATTCTGGATGAGTCGAATCTTTATAGCTCGGATCGGCTCAAACTTTCATCATTGAATACATTGAACTCAAGGGATCGGCTTGCTTGAACTTGGGTCAACTCTTCTTCTTAGAATCAAAAATCTTTACTCTAGAGGAGTCGACTCATTGCAGATCGGGTCGGCTCGCTTTCTCATGTCTTCAAAATTAGTTATGGTGGAGTCGGCTCTTTTTGATTGGGGTCGACTCACCGGCTGTTCTCAAAAATAATAGAAATGGACTCTGGACAAGTCGGCTCGGATCTCCTTGAGTCGGCTCGGATGCTGCATACCAAAATCCTTGATGCGTGCCATGAGGTGGAGTCGGCTCTTCTTCAGACTGGGTCGGCTCGAGTGACTTCTTCAAGATTTTTACAATTAAACTTCCAGAATACTCTCACCAACACTCTTAAACTTTTCATGCAAACTAACTCAAAATAAATTTAAGGCATAGCACACATAGAAGTAACCCTTTTACTTGATTTTTCTTAACTTTTTCATTGAATTCTTCTTTACAAAACTAGATTACAACATAACTCAAAATAAGAAGTATAAATGTAGGAGTTGAAGTTTGAACAAATAAATCATCCTACAAAAACTTGTAAACCACTTGAAGAGTTGTTAGCAAAATAAATGCATGCTCCAATGTTTGGTTATCATCAAAATCACTTATGGGGTCAACAAGGTGTTATTTTGGAGCAGTGCCGGTGGGGTGGTCCTCATGGTCGGATCCAATGCAAGAGGAGATGGACCGAATGAGAGGATGGAGGATGATGGATGGAGTGAAGCGATGGTGATTTTCGGGGGGATTGGTGGACAGGAGGTGGAGCGAAGGGGTGTTTAGCTTGGGCAGAGGTTGATGATGGTGGAGGTGTTTGCATCCAAAAAATAAGGTGCCGGTAGATGGCAGTGCGGAGGGTGTGCGGTGGTTGATTCGGTTGGTTCGATTGTAAAGTTAGGGCCTCAAAAGTTTTCATAAAAGTAGAAAGAAGGAGAATAAGAGGAAGAAGAAGAACAGGGAAGGAGAAATAGCAGAGGAAGAAGAAGAACAGGGAAGGAAAAATAGCAAAGGAAGAAGAAGAGAGAGAGAACAGGAAAAAGAAGAAAACTAGGAGGATGGAAGAAATCTTAAATTTTTTATTAACTTGTCGATGATATCTAAATAACAATGATTTTTTAAATAAACTTTGGACCTCAACAACCTGGAGGCCAACTCTATCAAAATTCTAAGACTTCAGACTAATCAAAAACAAATTTTAAAAAATTTAAAATAATCCATTTTCATGCTTTGAGATTTGTGTTAGATCGATACATGCTGATTTTATTTTTAGCATCTGTACTCTTTTCATATCTTGTCTTGATCCTGTAGGGTAACTTTTTAGAATTATTCCAATGCATGATTCAGTGATAAGAATTATTTGAATCTAATATGCTTCTGGTAGTTTTTTGAAAAAAACCCATGCATGAAACCCTGCCTTAGTTTTCAACAGTGATATCAAAGCCCCAAGTTCTTGACATGATTTTATTAGATGTAGATTTGAAATTGATCAGGGTAACTGCTTCAGATTGGGTTGTTCACCATGGCCGTCCGATCGTAGGAGAGAAGTAGGGTTTAAAGGCCCTCTCTTTTCATTTGATGGGATCTCCTATGGCATGTAAGGGTGTCGCTTATGGTTATATCCCATAAATAAGTGAGCTAAAAGAATATTTTTTTATTAAAATTATTTTGATAATTTAGATCTGGTTTTTAGTAGTTTAATCTTGATTATTTATTTATTATTCATTTGAAATTAAGTTATTTACATCAAGTTTTATGTTTAGAATGTAAATTGTAAATTTAATTTTAGCAATTGCATTAAAATGTGTAGTATAGATCTAAAATCATTTTATCGATATATGATGCATATAAAAAAAATTAGATTTAATTTTATCAAAATAAACCATGATTATATACTATAAATAAGAGTTGATTGGATCTAGAATTATGAATTAAAGATCAAAAATTAATTAATAAAACTTAGATTTTTGGATTAGCTCAAATCAGACTAAATTAACGGGTTAGAGCTAGGGTTAGAATTTGATTAATATGAACCTTAGAGAAATTGATTTAAACTAACCAAAAGTTGATTAGATTCAGGTCAAAAAGTGTCTAGATCAATTCTATAGTGATAGGTTGATCAAGTCCATATTATCAAATAGACTTGATTCTAGCTTAGTGGTTGACTCGAATCCTTAGGCTAGTCTAATCAAAATCGATGAATCAATTGGTGTCTAAGATAAGTTTGGCATTTGATCATGGTCAATAATTGGGACTACCTCTTACCTAGCCAACTATGTTAGTGTCTAAGAAAAGAGGTTAATAGCGGAACCCTCCCATCGATATCACTTACCTGACTAATTTGGTCAATCAAGTTTTGATTAGATAGCACATCGATTAAGCAAGCCAATGCTAGTAATGAAGATCATTTTGACTGATCTAGGTACCAATGGACTAATGTGATTTGACCCTCATCACTGACTTGATGGAGTTAGTGGGAGGACTGTTAATTGGCCCATGTCTTCTTCTCTTATCTCTACTTAATCTAATTAAACCCTCTAAAATTATTAAGTCCTTAAAATGATAAAGTTATTGGGCTAACTGAGTCATAGCCTCCCATTAAGAGGATGGTAATGGGTTCAATAGTTAAGATGATCATTGGAGGTCCAAAGACCTAGTGCTCATCTGGCTATCAGAATTATCATACATATTATGATAATTCAGTCGTGACTCGCTTAATGGTGATCAAGTGGGCCCAGCCATAGTCGGGCTTGATCATTTGTTAGTTAGTAGCACTGAGTTAATTATGTTAATGGTTGGACCTAACCAGGATTTTCAGTGAATGTGCCAACACTTGCTGAAGAGGAGCCTAGGATAAAATTGAATACTAAAAGTTATTTGGAGAAATGATTGGTTAAGAACTTACCTTTAGATCTACATGGGTGGGTCGAGCCACACTCGAGCTCATATGTAGTATATAAGATTCTAGTATCCACTAGAAAATTAATGTAATTTCTAGGATTGGAGATAAAGGCTACCAATTTAAATAAAATAGTAGGAGAACCTTTAGACTAAAGTTCAAGTCTTTAGAATTAAATGATTCAATACTAATTAGATCTTGTTCTCTTTTTAAATTAATATGGCCACCACTTCGTCACTTTGTTCATTGCTATACAATGAAAAGTTAATGAGATCTAATTTTGATAATTAGTATCGAAAGCTGAGCCAGACCAAGAAAAACAAGCCTGACTAGAGCCAGGAGGAGTGCTTCCATAAAAAGCTTGGACACTAGAAGAGGAATTATCCTCTTTACATTGCATCACTAAACCCAAATAGGCTAAGGAAGAAAAAGAACTAGCAAGCAATTACTGGACAAGGTACTTATATGATAATACCTTGTAAGTTTATCATTTGTGATACTACTACCTAGATATTAGATATCGAAAGCCCGATTAATATTTGCAATACATTGCAAGGACTTTAGATTAGTAGTAGATTTGAAAATGGCAAGAGATTCTTGAATGTTGAAGATGGAAAAGTAATTCCAGTTCTAGCTTTAGGAATTGTCAAGTTGTATTCAATGAAAATGTCATTCTTTTAGATAATTGTCATTATTATCCTAGTTTTATGATAAATGTTACTTCTATAGGCCTTTTGGTCAAGAATAATTTTCATTTATCAATAAAAGGTAAGTAATATGATATCATTTTGAATGGTGTTACTGTAATGCATGGACAATTAAAAAATGATATTTATGTTTTATCACAGTCTGTTAATATAGTGTACACATTGAGCAAATGCCCTAAGATAGATAATGTAGGTGATACTTATCTTTGGCACTGTAGGCTAGGTTATATTAACAAGCATAGGATAAACAGGTTGAGACAAGAAGTTATCCTTGAGGTCAATGATTGTGAATCATTGCCAACCTATGAATATTGCCTTCTTGGAAAGATGACCAAGTTACATTTTACCGGAAAAGGTAAAAGAGCCACTAAGGTCCTGAGTCTAGTACATACTGATATATATAGACCAATGAAAGTCAGTGCCAGGGGTGGGTATATCTATTTCATTACATTTATAGATGATCTTTCAAGGTTCGGTTATGTCTATCTTAAAATATATAAATTTAAATCCTTTGAAAGATTCAGACAATATTGTAATGAGGTAAAGAAACAAACTGGAAAGTATATTAAAATCCTTTGATCAGATCGAGGAGGAGAATACCTTACCAGTGAGTTTCTGACTTATCTAGAGGAGAATAGAATTCTCTCTTAATGGACACCTTTAGGGATACCTTAATTGAATGGAGTGTTTGAAAGAGGGAATCAAACTTTGTTAGACATGGTTCTGTCTATGATGGGCTTTGCTAGTCTACCGGTCTCCTTTTACAAAAATGCTCTTAAGTCAGCCTGTTACTTGTTAAATAAGGTTCCAAGCAAGTCTGTTGACAAAATGTCATATGAGATATGGATAGGGTATGAGCCAATGCTCTCACACCTAAAAATCTAGGGGCACCCGACTTATGTCAAATGTTTAAAAATAGACAAGCTCAAACCTAGGTCTGACAAGTATATTTTCATAGAATATCCAAAAGAGATTAAGGGTTATTTCTTCTACCATACTGATAAATAAAAGATATTTGTTAGTAGTAGGGTAGTCTTTTTGGAGGAGTTTCTTGGAAAAGAAACTAATTTCTTTAAAGTTGAACTTGAAGAGGTTCGACAGGTAGAAGAACCAGCACCATTGACTGAATCCACAGAATTGGAGTTGATTGAATCAAACCCAAAGCCCGTTGTTGATGCACCATTAAGGAAATCTGGTAAAGTACCTATCAGCTAGATGGATACTATGATTTTTTGGTATGGGATGGTGATCCTGTTAAACTTGATAAAAATAATAAGGATCCAATCATCTATATGGATGTAATGCAGAGTGCCAATTCTGATAAATGGCTAGAAGCCATGAATTTTGAAATGGAGTCCATGAAAGTCAATGATGTATGGACACTCATTGATCCACCTGAAGGGTTAAAATTTATTGGGTACAAGTGGATTTTCAAAAGAAAAGGGGTGTAAACAGGATAGTAAAGACCTATAAATCCCATCTAGTTTCCAAGGATTATTGTCAGCATTATGGTATTGACTATAATGAGATATTTTTACCTATGGTAATGCTCAAGTCCATTCAGATTATACTTGCGATAGTGGTGCATCTTGATTTTGAGATCTAGTAAATGGATGTCAAAACTGCTATTCTAAATGGAGAGTTTGAAGAAGAGATGTATATAATACAACCTGAAGGAATCATATCTATAGATGAATCAAAGGTGTACAAACTTTAGAGATCTATTTATGGATTAAAGTATGCATCTTAAAGTTGGAATATGTATTTTGATAAGGTGATCAAAAAGTATGGCTTCATTAAGAACAGAGAAGAGCACTGCATATACAAATAGGCTAATAGTTTAGTAGTTGTATTTCTTATTTTATATGTAGATGATATTCTCTCAATCGGGAATGACATTCCTACAATGCAGGAAAGAAAGGTTTGTCTATCATCCCAATTCTTCATCAAGAACTTAGGAGAAGTGACCTACATCCTTGGGATAAAGATCTATAGGAATATATCTAAAAGGTTACTAGGGTTATCCCAGATGATGTACATTGACATCGTGCTGAAGTGGTTCAGCATGGTAAATTCTAAAAAAGGCTATCTTCTAATAGGCCATGAAATTAGTCTCTCTAAGAAGGATTTCCGACAACTCTTCAAGAGAGAGCACATAAGTAGGATTCCATATGTCTCAGCAGTGGGATCCATTATGTATGCCATGATTTGTACACTAGCAGATGTAGCATACTTACTAGGAGTAATGAGCAAATACCAATCCGATCTATGTGAGAACCATTAGAAGGTCATAGAAACTATCCTTAAGTATTTGAGAAATACTAAGGACCAATAGTTGATTTATGGAGATTCTGACTTGAAACCAGTCGGTTATATAGACTCTAGTTTTTAGTTAGATTAAGATAATAGCAAAAGTATATCGGGTTATGTCTTTACCTTTAATGAAGGAGTTGTTTGCTGAAAAAGTTTCAAGCAATATACTATGACTAACTCTGTATGCGAGGCGGAGTACATTATGGCATCTGATGCTGCAAAGGAAGCTATATAGTTACGAAAGTTCATTATCAAGCTTGGAGTGGCACCCTCCATTCATGGTCCAATTATTCTATATTGTGATAGCACTGGAGCCATTACTCAAGTAAAGGAACCAAAGGCACATTAATAGACCAAGTATATTTTGCATTGTTACCACCTTGTTCGAGAGATTGTAGAATGAGGTGATGTTGACATTTAGAAGATTAACAAAAAGGAGAACTTGGTCAACCTATTTATTAAAACCTTCGGAATCAAAGAGTTTGATTATCATAAGTGGAAGATGGGTATATGATACTATTCCAATTATTTCTAATCTAAGTAGGAGTTGTTGAAAAAAGTGTTCTAAAGCCAATCATCTGGATTATAGATTATTGAGCTATCTTGTAAATGTATATAAATTATAAAAAAATAAATATTATTTTTGGTAGCTCAACACTTTTTGTCATCTTCCTGTGAACTCTAATGTGTTAAATTTCTTAAAACTACATTGATTCGATAAAGGAGGATTTATCGAGTGGTTCTTAAATCGATTTACGACCAAATAGTATGTTGTTTCTTAGGATGATAATGTTTATCGAGAATAGGTCATTGTATACTATATATATTGGTTGTCCTCCTAACCAAGGAGTATGAAGATACTAATGTGGCATGCAGGTGAGTGTAGGAGTATATCTCACTGAACAGTGACCAACTCTATAGAGTACTCTACTATCAAGAGTATCTCATAGAACAGATATAGGTATAAATGTCTCTCTGACCTAAGACTATCACGATGACTTGGCAAGCAACTCACTATACTTTGGTGCTAGACTACCTAAATTTCTAATCCAGTGATGAAAGATTTTTAGGTACAGTCAAGTACTTGTTAAGTCGATGTTGAGTCAGGAAAGGATTGACCACTTTAAGTTACTGGAATAAATGTTAGATAATGTTTTAATTTAGCAAAACCTAGGCTTGGATAATCTTGGTGAGGAGTCATAGGATTTAGCATGTTGAGATACATTTGGATATACTTATTTAGAGTTGGCAATAGACTCTAAATTCATCTTGAACATTAGGTCAAAGAGAAAAATTATATAATAGCCTGGGTTCTTGAATGTTGCTTTACCATCATTCGACCTATGTAGACATCGGGTACCATTGCTAGATGGTCACATCAATTAGTTTAGGAATGGTTCCTAAGCTGCTGGCTTAGGATTCCAACCTACAAGGTCATACACAATTAAATTTTTTGATTGATCATATAGCTAATCGATGATTGAGAATGTTCGGTGACAAAATATAAATATGATTAATAATTTACCTTATACAAATGTTATAAATAAATAAATAGTTAATTATTAATTAATATTAGAAAGATTAATTAGTAATTGAGTTGGTAATTGGCTCAATTTAATTGCACAAAGAGGATTTGGTCAAGTCTAATTAAATTTGGTTTAATTAGATTTCACCTGATAAGGTTATTTAATAACCTAATCACTAAAAAATTTTGATCTTGATTTAATTTAAATTTAGACTTAATTAATTTTTTAATTAATTAAATTTTAATTGGAGCCTAATTAGATTATATTCAAGATATTTAAATTAGTCAAACCAAATTAAATTGAGATTAGAATAAAGGTTGACCAAGTCAAACTAAGAAACTTTTTTTCTCCTTTGCGCCACATCCATCCTCACACCAAAATGAATTTTTATGTATTATTTCTCCATGCAAATAATTTTTGATTATCACCCTACCTCTTATCCATTATGATTGGGATTAAGACAATATAAATTTTAAAAGGAGTTTAAATGAGGTTTTGAATCTGGTTTGACCAGGTCAAAACATTATCTTGCACCTTACACTTTCCCATGCCATTTTTTTATTTTTGTGATGATTTCTTATGCCAAATTTGAGATTCTACATCCTCCCTCCTTTTTGGATTAGGATAGGATGGTTTAGTTTTGGTTGAGTTTGAAAGTCAAAATCAATAGGAGTTTTAGTGAGATTAAAAGTCTTAGTCCAAATAGAACTCCTAATCCTATCCTAATATCTTATCCTATTTTCATCCAAATCTCTATATCACTATCTTTATTGTATTTTTCTTGGTTTGTATGAAAATAAAAGAAGGATTTTTATGGGTTTTCAGATCATAAAGACTATGAAAAAATTAGGGAGTCGGGTGTGAATTCTTGGATTGCATGAGAAGGTCTTTGGCACTAAGGAAGAAGAGAGAAAGAGATGAAGAAAGAAAAATTAGAAAAATCTGTTTTGGATTTTCTTTTTCTTCTACAACCTGATCTTCCTTGTCCTCTACCTCCTCATCTTCTTGGAGGACACAAAAAATTCAAAGAAGGTCTTCAGATCGGCCATCTACAGCCTTTACATGGAGCTAGCACTCTAGGAAATGTGATCTCTTGGGGCTTTATATGGACTTTTTATAAAGGCTAGACATCTTGTATGGCTGTGAAATGATATCCAAATCTTCTACCACACTCCATCAACTATGGTGTTCATCAACCCGTGACAAGGTATGGGATTTGATCCTATATATGTTTGTAAACTAGATCTATTACATGCATCGATTAGATCGATACATGCTGATTTTATTTTTAGCATCTATACTCTTTTTATATCTTATCTTGATCTTATAGGGTAGGTTTTTAGAATTATTCTAATGCATGATTTAGTTATTAGAATTGTTTTAATCTAATATGCTTCCATTTGTTTTTTAAAAAAAAATCCATGCATGAAACCCTGCCCTAGTTTCCAACATTTATATCTTTTGACAGGGCATAGTTAGGGTTTGAATTGCCTCCACATGTCGGGTATTCTGGAGCCCCACTTCGAGTATAGTGCGGAGCTTAATTCGCTTGTCACTCTCATTAACTACCATATCTGCGGTAGTAGCCATTTCTAGCAAGCAGCCACCATGCATCGATCATCCAACGATACCTTGCCATATCACAACTTTTCATCGCTTTCTCGAAATTAATTTGAAAGAAAGAGGACATCTTCTATGTCTCTTCATCTCCTACCTCATTTATAACTCAATTTCTAACCAAGGAAAGGCCAATGCCCCCAAGGATACCTAGTTGTCTCTCCATTGCAAGCAAAAGTCCTTCAACATTCTCTCTGGTTTCTCATCTTTCTTCAACCTCTTCCCTTCTCTTCTTTTTTTTTGGTTCTATCTTCAACTAGGAGGAATGCATCAGAGGGTTTAGTTGGAGGTCAATCTTCTGGCTAGATTCCATTCTTAGCCTTTGACATGTCCATCCTTTCTTTAACTTCCATTCGAAACTTATTGTGGTGGATCTGATTTTGCTCCATTATCAATTCCAGATCCTCCTGGGGTATCGATTCAAAGTTCCAAGCCCAAATGATCAGGTTTGTTTGCCTCCTGAAGGCCAGATCTACCTCTACGAGGAATGTTTCTAGGCCAAACTGAGGCTTCCTCTTCATCCTTTCTTTGTGTGCATTCTTCAGTTCCTCGATATGTCACCGAGTTTGATTATATATTGAACTCCTGGTGGCATACCTATGGTTTTACTGCCGTATGCATTTTCATTGGAATTTAGTCAACGTTACCCTCTTTCAGGCTTTTTTCATCTTCAGAAACCATCTAGGTTAGCATGGGTGGTGGTATGTGTCACCTTAGAAGAAACAAGGCATCCAACCATTGATTTGGGATGCTTCTTCATTCGTACATGATTGGAAGGAGTGCTTTTTATTCATCTTAAAGACATCCAAAGAGGAGTGGGGGTTCCCTACTTGGGGTGAACCATAGGAATTTGTTCTCCAGGAGCCGAGTCTTGATAGCTATTAGGGATAGAAATACAAAATCGTGCATGATATCCAAGTCATGGTTCTGAAGGGGTTTCTCTCTGATCAGACATTGTACAATATCGATATCCGTCAAGCCAGCCCTTAATGTGTGCATAGATCACTTGCCTTGCTTTAATGCTTTTCCAAGCTCCTCTTTTTTTTTCTCTCATATTCAACTAATTTGCCACAGAGATGGATCCAAAAGTGAAGAGGATGCGAGAGAAAATTTCAAAGTGAAAGAAAGCTTTAGGTTTTGAAGTTAGCTGAGGCAAGTGCCCTAAGACTGAGAAACCAACTCCAATGCCCTCTTCCATGGAAACCTCTCGAGACCAGACCTAGCCACTCGATCCAAGCAATTATAGCCATTTCAACCTAGACGGTCTTACCGGTGGATTGTGGAGCCTAACCGAGTCCTTCTACCCCCTAGACCAAGGCTTCCTCTAACCAGACTACACCGGCCAAGGTAGTTGGGCCATCTGGTCCCACTCTAATCGATCCTGGGCTTGTCTTCCCCATCATGCAGCCTGAAGACTCCATGTTGGAAGACTAAAGGGTGGCCCAGGAGATGTTTGTTGGATTCTTGCTTCCCATCGATGCTAACAAGCTACCGAGGGATGGGTTCAACACTCAAAGAAGGGATGTCATAGTATCCTATATTCGGGTAAGCCAACATTCTAGAACCCTCCTTCTCTACATTTTCTCTTTTTCTTTCAACTAACAATCTCTTTGATAGGTTGGCCATTACTTAAATGGCTTTTTAGACTTTGCTTAGGAAGCTAGGGCAGAAATCAAGAAGGCCAATAACGATCCTATAGCAGCAAAGGAGGCCAAGGAGAAGGCCGAAGTGGCAAAGATGGCCAAGAAGAAGGTCAAAGAAGAGGCCTCTAAGGCAAAAGCCAATCATGAGGCTATGGTGGTTGAAACAAAGAAATTGAAGGCTTTGCTTGGAAAAAGCAAAGCCAAAGCTGTAGCAAAGAAGAAGAAAAGAATGGAGGTCGAGAGCAGCATTGAAGACTAGATCAAGGTTGCTGCTTCAAAGGCAGTTGGAGTGTTCCAAGCTTTGAAGGAGCTTCACGAAGAGAAGCTCCTTTTTTCCTTCGACGCCTACGATACTGGTAAGCAGTTTGTCCAAGACAAAGTCATAGCCCATCATCTCGAACTAGACTTGAGCTTCTTAGATGAAAATGATGACTCGAATGAAGGACTTGAGGAAGCTAGTGCTATTATCACCCTTGTGGAAGACACTTCTAGACCCAAGGCTCCTCTAGCTGCTAGGATTTAGATTTTATTTTTTTTCCTTTTAATGTAAATCACTTCTAACGCTTTATAAAGAGGTCATTTTTGTAATCTACTTTGAATGAATAAACATCACTGATGTGGCGGGATCGTTGACGTGGAACACCTGTTAGATACCATGTCAGAGTACGCTGCCACGATGGATATCTCCTCCAGGGCTCCTTTCCCGGGCTGAGCTCCCTCGTCGGGCTGAACTCCCTGGAATGCCGGGGCTGCCTGCCAAGATCGAGCACCGTCCTTCACCAGGTCAGCTCCCATGAGGTCAGGATGCCTAGGCCAGAGCTGAGCGACTTCCCCAGATCGAGCCCCTCGAAGCCGAGTTCCATGGCCCGGAGTCGAGCTCAGCCCTCCTCTGCCACATGGAGCCCCTCGAGGTCAGGCCCTCCGGTCTGGGGTCGCGTGCCACCCTCCTCCACTAGGTCAAACCCCTCGAAGTCGAGCCTCGTGGTCCAGGGTCGAGCTCAGCCCTCCTCCACCACGTGGAGCCCCTTCAAGGTCAAGCCCGGCGGAGCCTAGTCCTGCCCTCCAGCTCGGCCACCACCTTGGCCAGGGCGCCAACCACCAAGGAAGTGGCGTCTCCCCTCTAAGGATGCCGGCGGGTCTCTTGAGGGCCACAAAGCAGTGCCCGCCATGCTGCAATAACTGTCCACCGCTGCCACTTACACCAGAAAGGAAGGAAGCTCCCTGACCAAGGCACCGTGCCCACCACCAACCACCCGTACCACCAGAAGAGGGGGGCCAACTAGAAGGCACGAGTCCTGGGGGCGACGGTCCATTGATCGAGGCCCTACCATGTTTTCCGGAATGGGGTGATCGGGGGGAATGTCAGGGTTCATGGAAGCTTCCCCTACCGTATGTCAGGAAAGATGTCCCGTCCATGGCACGGTACCTCACCGCACATGCCTGCCAACACAGGGGAGATCTCGAGGTAGGCCAAACTAAAAAAACCTAGCAAGAGTAAGCCAAACAACAACAATAAGAAGAAGACCACTGACGCGGGTAACAAAAAAGGGAGCAAAAGGCCACACAAGAGGACCCTTCCACCTCGGCAATCATCTCTCCCATCCCGCTCTCACTTCCATACACACCACACTCACTCCTCATGGCATAGAGTCCATCAAGAGGGGCTCGACCAGGAGGATCTACTTTCCTGGATCGTCACTAACTTGACCATTGGAGCGCCCCTGCCAAAATCCCTGGCCCAGGTCTCTAACATTGTTTCCCTGCAGGTCCTGAAGAACGAAGAGCTCCCAGGAAGATGGTTGGTGGTCCGACGCCCCCAGCAACTATGGGCCATGGCGATCTTGGTGGCAATAGATTGGTGTGCCAGGAGGGGGTACCGAAAGGCTAACTGTCAGAAGGACCCTTCTTGCTCCGAAGGGTTGGTCCCTCTGTAAGCAGTTCGATGGAAGGATGGTGATGACACGCGCGAGAGAGGTTTCCACCAGCCGTGCGGGAGACTCTCCCTCCCCGGGGAACCCGCACGACCCAAAGATGGAACCTTCCACTCCAGCTCAACCACCTCTGCCGGAATCTCAACTGGCTGCACTCACCCAGCAGATGCAGATACTCGCCATCGCAATGCGCTAGCTTCGGCACCAGCACCGGTCCTTGGCTACTCACCAGTAGCCAAGGATGCTCGCGACCCATGCCGCAGCCCCCCGCAATAGCATGCATTCCTTCCAAGGAAGGCCTTCGTAGTCACGGTACATTACTGACAACAGGGGTAGCCACCAAACTCTTGCAAAAAGGCAACGAGCCAGGTTTGCCGACAGGGAGAGCCGCTCACCAAACCTCAGGCGGGTGGTGCCTAAACCCCGCCAAGGCAGAAAGAGCAAGACCCCCCATCACGGGTGCCATGCACCCATGTCGCCTTCTCCGTCTCCTTCGATGGAGGGGTCTACTGATGAAGCCATCAGGCGCATTGCAGAGAAGCGCCTGGAGGAGCATGACCGTAAGCTGGCAAAATTATCTCATCGGTTTGCTAATCTACCGGGCTTCGCTAGCAAGCCAGCGGGCTACGACACCTGTTTCCCATTCTCCCAAGAGATCCAAGGGGAGCCGATCCCGCGTTGGTTCTGTATGCCGCAGGTGGATCCTTACGACGGAACCACTGATCCCCTGGACCACCTGGAAAGTTACCAGGCCCTCATGAGGGTCCAGGGGGCCACCGATGCCCTCCTCTGCATCACCTTTCCTGCTACTCTCTGGAAGGCGATCCGGGTGTGGTTCACCTACCTAGAGTAGAAGAGCATCAACTCCTTCACCCAGCTAGGGCAGAGGTTTGTGGCCCACTTTGATGCCTATTGAAAGATGCCACGAGAGGCAGACATCCTCTTCTCCATCAGGCAGCAAGATCGTGAGCCACTACGAGACTATGTGGCCCGTTTCAAGGCTGCCGCATTGGAAATCTACAATATTGAGGAGCCGGTTGCCATGCTGTCTCTGAAGCAAGGTCTCAAGACCTCCTGCCTGACCTACTCGCTTCACAAGAAGCCCTCGAAGACCTACTCCGAGCTTCTCCTCCGAGCTCAAAAGTACATCCGCATCGAGGAGGTGGATCGTATGAGGCGGGAGCTCGATGGGAGGCCACTGAAGAAGCCGACCCTTGTCGAAGCATCTAGGATGCGAAAGCCAGGACCTCCTGCTCCGAGCTCCCAGCAAGGATCGAGGCCGAGAGGCGCTCCCATCCCTGAAAGGATTTACACCCCTCTCCTCATCCCGAGGATGAAGATCCTCGTGGAGATTGAAGATGAGAACTATCTGAGGTGCCTGCCTCTGATGAAGTCATCCACTGGCCATGACAAAATGAAGTACTGTCGCTTCCACCACGACCATGGCCATGATACCGAGGAATGCCGTAACCTCAAGTGGGAAATTGAAGAGCTCATCAAGAGGGGCTACCTCCAAAGGTTTGTGGAGGGTAGACCTCAAGCAGAGCCCCAGGTGCTCATCGCTCTCCCGCCAGTTCTGGCGGTCCACAATCGCCCTATTGAGAAGCCGGTAGGGATGATATGCTGGGGAGCCAAGCGCGCACCCAAGAAGGCTCGGGGGGCAGGGCATTTTAAAAATGTACTCCCCTTTGTGAGGGAGGGGGAAGATGGGGGGAAGAATATAAATAATGATGCCATGGTCATCGAGATGACAATCGTGAAGCACCCTGTAAAGCACATCATGATTGATAGTGGAAGCTCCACATATATGATTTTATATGATGCTTTCTCCAGGATGAGTCTTTCTCCTGCTCAACTTAAACTTGTGCACACTCCCTTTGTTGGTTTCACAGGTGATTTTGTAAGGATAAAGGGAGAAATTACCCTCCTGGTCATTGTCGGGACCCCACCATGGTAGAGCACCATCATGGTGACTTTCATGGTTGTTAGACTTTCTTCAGCCTACAACATGATCCTAGGCCGACCCAAGCTCAACCTGCTCGACGCCATCGTCTCCACCAAGAGACTGCTTGTACAGTTCCCAACTACTTATGGCATCAGGGAGATGAGGGGAATGCCCCAACCGGTGCAGCATTGTTTCCAAACCCTCCCTGGGGCCAAGGCTTTCGATGGCGACCCCAGGGTGGACGATCTTGACCAAAGGGCTTAAGACCCCAGGGGTGGCCCGGTCGAACACCTGCTATCTTATCCACTCGGGGCTGACCAGACGAAGACTGCAAATCGGGGCCCAGCTACCGACGAGGAGAGGGCCCACCTGTTGGAGTTCTTGCAGGCAAAAGCAGATGTGTTTGCTTGGACGATGGCAGACATGCCAGGTATCCCCCTGACATCATCACTCACAAGTTGAGCCTTGATCCAAAACACCGGCCAGTTCGGCAGAAGAAGAGAAGTTTCACCCCGAAGAGGCAAGCGACCATCAATGAAAAGGTAAACAAGCTCCTCGCCACCGGTTTCATTCGCGAGGTGCAGTATCCGAGCTGGCTGGTGAATGTGGTGATGGTAAAGAAGAGCAACGGCAAATGGAGGATCTGTGTAGACTACACTGACCTCAATAAGGCATGCCCAAAGGATAGCTTCCCCTTGCCAAAGATTGATCAGTGGTGGAGCCACCTCGGGGCACCGCCTGCTTTCATTCATGGATGTGTTCTCCGGGTACAACCAGATATGGATGCACCCGGAGGATGAGGAACACATCGCCTTCGTCATCGACCGAGGGACTTACTATTATAGAATGATGCCCTTCGATCTAAAGAATGCTGGGGCCACGTACCAGCATTTGGTCAATAAGGTCTTCAAGGACTAGATCGATCGAAACATGTTGGTATACGTTGATGACATGCTTGTCATGAGCAAGCCGGGCTCAGACCACATCACCGACCTCGCCGAAGCCTTCCACAACCTCCAAGAGCACCAGATAAAGCTGAACCCGATGAAGTGCACCTTTGGAGTGGTGGCAGGGAAGTTCTTGGGCTTCATGGTCACTCAGAGGGTGATCAAAGCCAACCCAGAGAAAGTCTGGGTGATCATCGACATGGAGCACCAGACGTCCAAGAAGCAGATTCAGTGCTTGACGAGACATATCGCCACCCTGAGCCAGTTCATCTCGAGGTTGGCTGATCGCTGCATTCCATTCTTCAAGATGCTGTGCAAGATGCACGACTTCACTTGGATGAAAGAGTGCAGGACGGCCTTTAAGGAGCTGAAGGAATTCCTAGCTTCTCCCTTGCGGCTATCCAGATCGGAAGAGGGGGAGGAGCTCCTACTCTATTTAGCGATCACACTTGGAGTCGTCAGCTTGGTTCTTATCCTCGCAGATGAGGACGGGGACCAAAAGCTGGTGTACTACACCAGCAAAGTCCTCCGTGATGCGGAGATCAGGTATACTCGCTCCGAGAAACTCATTTTTGCACTAATAATGTTTGCTAAGCACCTCAGGCTCTATTTCCAAGCACATCCTATCGTGGTCATGACAAATCAGCCACTGAAGACCATACATAGCACCCCGAGACCTCCGGGAGACTGGCCAAGTGGGCCCTGCTACTCAGCGAGTTCGACATAGCGTATCGACCAAGGTCTTCGCAGAAGGCCCAAGTCCTAGCTGACTTCATGGTCGAATGCATCGGGTTCGTTGAAGAGCTAGAGTAGACAATAACGAAGCCCCAAACGGAGCTCGGACAGGGGAGAAGCCCTGGATCCTTCATGTGGATGTTACGTCCAACTCCAGCGGGAGTGGAGCAGGCCTCATCCTCACCAACAGCTATAAGGTGGTGGTAGAGTGCGCCCTCCGCTTCATGTTCGCCGCAACGAACAACCAGGCGGAGTACGAGGCACTCCTCGCGGGTCTAAAAGTCTCCGACGAGCTGGGGGTGCAGACCCTGAAACTCTTTACTGACTCCCAACTCGTCACCGGGCAAGTCTTCGGGGAATATAAGGCTAAAGACCCCCAGATGATGAAATACCTAGATCGAGTCTACTCCAGCCCGGCAGGCTTCTGACGCTTCAGCATCTCCCACATCCCCCGGGAAGAGAATGCATGCATGGATGCACTGTCGAGGCTCGCGACCCTACCAGATTTGTCACTGGGAAGCGCCTACATCACGTACCTCGATAATCCAAGCTACGAAAGCCCAGAGGAGGTGCACCAAGTCACCCCCGAGCTGAGCTGGATGGATAGGTATGTCAGGTACATCACTGATGGTACCCTGCTAGAGAACTGCATGGAAGCCGGCCTCATCAAGAAGAAGGCCTCCCGGTTCGTTCTAATGGAAGGCCAGCTCTATCGTCGGTCTCACTCCTACCAGCTCCTGAAATGTCTCAGGCCCGCGGAGATAACCTTCATACTCCAGGAGATCCACGAAGGCCTCTGTGGGAACCATGTGGGAGGAAGAATGCTAGCTTACAAAGCTCTCCACCAGGGGTACTTCTAGAAAACCATGAGGGAGGACGTCGCTGACTTCATCAAAAGGTACGACAAGTGCCAGCATCATGCCCACATACAGCGCCAACCGGCGGTGCTGATCTCCCAGCTCTCCTCTCCTTGGCTCTTTGCTCAGTGGGGGATGGACATCCTAGGACCATTCCCCCCTGCTCCTGGACAACAAAGGTTCCTGCTAGTAGCGATTGACTACTTCACCAAGTGGGTCAAAGCGGAACCGCTAGCTCGAATCACTGAAGCCAATGTCCACCAATTCTTATGGAAGTCGATTATCTGCTGCTTCGGACTCTTCCAATGCATCATCACCGACAACGGGCGATAATTTGACAACCGGGAGTTCGAAGGGTTCTATTTTGAGCATGGCATCCAACACCACTTCACCTCAGTAGCCCATCTCCAAACAAATGGAGAGGCCAAGGTGACTAATCGGACCATCCTCCAATGGCTCAGAACCTGGCTGGACCAAGCCAAGGGTAGATGGGTAGAGGAGCTCCGAAGTGTCCTGTGGGCCTACCATACAATGCCCAGAATGGCAACCGGCGAGACGCCCTTCAACCTTGTCTTCAGCACCGAGGCAGTCATCTCGGTTGAGCTCGGCATGCCCACGCTATGGGTACAATAGTATGATAAGGCACGGAACTCGGTGCACCTTCTTCTCAACTTGGATCTCCTCGAAGAAATAAGGGATAAGGACCGGCTCCAAATGGCGGCATATCGTCTACGAGTGGCCCGGTACTACAACGCGCAGGTAAGGCCGAAGGTCTTCTGGCCTGGGGACTTGGTGCTGCACCGAGCTGAAGCATCCCAGCCTCAGGAGTACAGCAAGCTCTCACCGAACTGGGAAGGCCCCTACAAGGTGGCTGAGGTCCTCTCACATGGGGCCTACTACCTCGAGTATCTTGATGGCGTCAGGTTCTCTCAGACATGGAACGCCTGCAATCTGAGAAGATATTATCAATAATGTAAGGCTTTCTTCCAATGATAATAAAGATTTTCCTTTGCACACGTAGTTATCTGCCTTGCAGGAGAATCTCTAGCAAGTCTTCGAGCCTAGCTCCAAGACACCAACTCCGAAGCCCAACTCTCTGGCCAAACAAGTCTTCGAGCCCAGCTTCAAGACACCAACTCCGGAGCCCAGCTCTCCAGCTAAACAAGTCTTCGAGCCCAGCTCCAAGACACCAACTCTGGAGCCCAACTCTCTGGCCAGCAAGTCTTCGAGCACAGCTCCAAGACACCAACTCCGAAGCCCAACTCTCCAGCCAAATAAGTCTTCGAGCCCAGCTCCAAGACACCAAATCTGGAGCCTAGCTCTCCGGCCTACAAGTCTTCGAGCCAGCTCCAAGACACCAACTCTGGAGCCCAGCTCTCTGGCCAAACAAGTCTTCAAGCCTAGTTCCAAGACACCAACTCCAGAGCCCAGCTCTCTGGCCTACAAGTCTTCGAGCCAGCTCCGAGACACCAACTCCGGAGCCCAGCTCTTCGGCCAGCAAGTCTTCGAGCCCAGCTCCAAGAAACCAACTCCAGAGCCTAGCTTTCTGGCCAAACAAGTCTTCGAGCCTAGCTCCAAGACACCAATTCTAGAGCACAACTCTCCGGCCAACAAGTCTTCGAGCCCAGCTCCAAGATGCCAACTCCAGAGCCCAGCTCTCCAATCGAACAAGCCTTCGAGCCCAGCTCCAAGACACCAACTCCGGAGCCCAGCTCTCCAACCTACAAGTCTTCGTGCCCAGCTCCAAGACACCAATTCCGGAGCATAGCTCTCCAGCCAGCAAGTCTTCGAGCCCAGCTCCAAGATACCAACTCCGGAGCCCAGCTCTCCGGCTAAACAAGTCTTCGAGCCCAGCTCCAAGACACCAAATCCAGAGCCCAACTCTCTAGCCAGCAAGTCTTCGAGCCCAGCTCCAAGACACCAACTCCGGAGCCTAGCTCTCTGGCCAAACAAGTCTTCAAGCCCAGCTCCAAGACACCAACTCTGAAGCCCAGCTCTCCTGCCAAACAAGTCTTCGAGCCTAGCTCCAAGACACCAACTCCGAAGCCCAGCTCTCCAGCCAAACAAGTCTTTGAGCCCAGCTCCAAGATACCAACTCCTAAGCCTAGCCCTCAGGCGACCAAGACCCGGGGCCCAACTCTCTGGAAGACAAGCCTCGAGCCTAGCTCCAAGGCACCCAAGACCTGAGCCCAGCTCTCAGGCATTCAAGCCTGGGGCCCAGTTCTCCAGCACCAAAGCCTCGAGCCTAGCTCCAAGGCACCCAAGACCTGAGCCCAGCTCTTAGGCACTCAAGCCCGAGGCCCAGCTCTCCAACACCAAAGCCTCGAGCCTAGCTCCAAGGCACCCAAGACCTGAGCCCGGCTCTCAGGCATTCAAGCCCGGGGCCCAGCTCTTCGGTACCAAAGCCTCGAGTCTAGCTCCAAGGCACCTAAGACCTAAACCCAGCTCTCAGGCATTCAAGCCCAGGCCCAGCTCTCCAGCACCAAAGCCTCGAGCCTAGCTCCAAGGTACCCAAGACCTGAGCCCAGCTCTCAGACATTCAGGACTCGGGGCCCAGCTATCCGGAAGACAAGTATTCGAGCTCGGCTCTCTGGCATCAAAGACCTGAGCCTAGACAAAGTAGAGCCCTCCTCTCCAATCTCTCTACTCAAAGAAGAAAAAGAGAGGAGGAGCGAAGAAAGGAGGAGACATTTGCACCACAAAAAAAAAAGAAGAAAAAGAATGGAAGTTGGACTAATAAAAGCACTCTTTATTACTTCATTAAACGTATTACACTATTCCCCGAGCCCCGACATGCCAGGCTGCCTGGACCAACAAAAAGGAAAAAATTACAAAGGGCCTAAGGGTCCTACTCTACTCAACCAGCGCCTTCCCCGGATGATGCCCGACCTGGATCTCTCCCTCCTTAGCCTCCACTATCGGGGCACATTCTTTGGTGACCACTGCTGGAGGGACTTCCCCAGCTGCTGTCGCCCTCGGAGCCAGGTAAACCGTCATCATCTACGGGGCCGGTTCAGCGCACGCCGATGCGGCCGAGGCCGCCTGTGGAGGGGGCCCGGTAGTAGCAGCGCTTTCCTCCACCGTGGCCGGCGCCGGGGAAGAAGTATTCATGCCCGGGAGTTGGAGCGCGACCATCCGCTTGTCTGAGATGATGCCGCGCAACTGGGACTGGAAGTAGGCGAACCCCTTGAAAAAGGAGTCCGTCGTTGCTTCCTTGAAGTCCACCAAGTACTCCAGAGAGGCCTTGAAATTGGCCACCGCATCAGCGATCTCCTTCCTCGTGGCCTCCGCCTAGCGGGATGCCTCAGATGACTTCTCCTCCACGTGTTCAGCCCGGCGGACCACCTCAGCCATCCCTCTATCCGCTGCCTCGATTGAGCTGGCGGTGATGGAAGCCTTCCCCTCCACCTCTGCGGCCCTCTGCTCAGCGGCCATGGCCTTCTTCTCTACGGAGTCGGCCCATTCTCTCGTCGCCTCCAACTCGGCTCGGAGCTCTTCAGCCGAGTCCTCTTCGCATCGAGCTCTCCCTCGAGCTCCCTCTTGAGCCGCTCGGTGTTGGCAACCTCTCCTGTGAGGCTCTTGACCTTCGTAGCAGCCTCCCAGGCCTCATCATTTTGTTACCTCAGCTCGGCCCTCAGGGACTCGAGTTCCACCTGCTTCTCTTTGTCCCTCCTGGCTTAGTTATGGCAGAAGTCCCGGATAAGGATGAGCTCCCTACCTTGTTGCATCAGAGAGCGTGTTAGTCACAACGACGAGGAATGTCGGGAGGAATGAAGCAAGGCCGGAGGGAACTTATGGTGTAGAGGTTGGAGAAGGACGTGGTGATTACATCATCGAGGAGTCTCCTGCTCCCTTCCTGTCGATCGCAGGACTGAATGGAAAAGTCCATCGTCCGTTCGATGAGGCTTGGGTCCTTCATGAGGGAGACATTGGGCCCCAATCTGTAAGGGACCCGACGATAATCCCTATCTTTTGGCCCCGCCATCGATGCAGACTCCTCTATGGTAGGAGAAGCCCTCTGTGCAGGTTGCGAGCTTGGCATCGACTCAGACCATGCCACTGGCACCAGCCTCGCACTTTCTAGCTCCATGTCCCCCTCGACATCAACGATCTCTAGAGGAGAGGTTGCCACCATAGCAGTAGCGGTAGCCGATATGGCCCGGGCCACCACCTCGGACTCAAGCACCGGAGTTGGGTCGCATTTCCTCGGAGGCTCCGGGACGGGCTCTACTGCCCTCTTCCACCTCTGCTTCAAAACGGGCACAGCTAGCTCGGCCTGCACTAGCCTCACACCGTCGTCCGCATGAGCCCTCTTCGGAGCGGGCTCACTAGCCTCCACCACCTGATTCCACTCCTCAGTGAATGTGAGCAGTTGGTCCATCAAGAACTTTATGCCTACACCAAGGAAGATGCAGTCAGCCCCAAGCTCAAAAAAAAAGAAAAGAAAGAAGGAGAGAGAAAGGGGGAGAAAAGGGTGGTCGAGCCGAACTCACCCGACTCCAGCGTCGAGCCAACCCCGACCTCGTGGAGATTTTGCTCCGACAATAGGACCTCGAGTGAAGGGATCTCGACAGAACGAAGCTGCTCGTACAACTCGAGGTCGGCTGCTTCGACCGAGGAGTTTCGATTGGGAGATCGATCCTGATCGCTCCAAGCCCAGTCGACCCCCTCAATCGAGATGAAGAAATACCTAATCTTCCACCCCTTGATGGAAGAGGGGAGCTCAAACCTAATGCCCCTGGGATGGGAAGAAATAGACCACCACCCCTCCTTGGAGGGGTGGCGCTTCAGGGTAAAGAAAGCCCTGAACAGAGAGAAGCGGGCAACTGTCCCATAGAAGTGGCACAGAATGATGAAACGAAAGATCGTTCTGACGGCGTCGAGACAAGCTGGGCAGGAACGAGATGGTCGTTGGTCAGGATGGAGAGGAAAAATAGATGGATAGGGAATTGGAAGCCCCCAACGAAGGTCTCCTCATAAAAAGCTATCCAACAAGGGCCACTAGAAGTGACTCGTTCCCCCCGACGAGGGACCGAAAGTCAGACGGACTCCAGGATACCATAATCATCATGGATGGTCATGAGCTCCATGATGGTGATCACTGAAGCAATCCCTCTGGGACCTGTTGACTAGGAGGGTTCGGGGACAGAAGCGGAAAGGAAAGATGGACGAGGTGGAGGAATGGACCCTGCTTCCCTAATAACTACGGGACCGGGGGGACGCCTTCTGCTAAGCTCATAGCACGCCGCCTCCCTTTCCTCGTCAGAAGAAGAAGAAGTTTTTGGCCTAGAAGATCTGGCCTTGGCTTGGTAAGAAGGATAGAAGGTCGGACCAAAATGAGACATGGTAAGAGAAGGAGAAGGTGAAAGAAGACCTAAGAGGACCCCTAGTCGACAAGCGGGAGGAAGAAGAAGACTAACTTGTTAAGAGCTTGGGGAGATAGAAATGGCTGGGGGAGATGGAAGAAGAGCCTCTATGTGACTGCGGACGTGAAAGATTTGAAAGAAGGTGAGTTTTGCGAAAAGTTACCTTTCTTTTTGAAGTGACCGACGCCTGACCATACCGTTACGGCTCCTCCATTGAGGGATGCTTGCCACGTGTCATTGATCAACGGGGCAAGCACCTTATTCTGACTGCAGCCGCTCTAAATTCTATGCCCGTAATAACTACTCCTCGGACGTGGCCACGTGGTGCTACCGCACTGGCTCAAGGAACCACCTCATGAAGCACCCTCGATCATGGTCATTACTGCACCGGATCCTCACCTTTCCATGTCAATACCATAATTACTCCTTTCGCCCCGAGCGCCATGCACTAACTAGCCTCGAGAGTGGGGGAAAATGATGTGGCGAGTTCGCTGACATGGAACACCTATCAGATGCCATGTCAGAGTATGCTACTACGATGGATATCTCCTCCCGAGCTGAGCTCCCTCATCGGGCTAAACCCCCTGGAATGCCAGGGCCACCTGTCGAGATCGAGCACCATCCTTCGCCAGGTCAGCTCCCGTGAGGTCGGGATGCCTAAACCGGAGCTGAGCGACTTCCCCAGATCAAGCCCCTCGAAGCCACGTTCCGTGGCCCGGAGTTGAGCTCAGCCCTCCTCCACCATGTGGAGCCCCTTCGAGGTCGGGCCCTCCGGTCTGGGATCGCGTGCCACCCTCCTCCGCCATGTCAAACCCCTCAAAGTTGAGCCTCATGGTCCGGGTTCGAGTTCAGCCCTCCTCCGCCATGTGGAGCCCCTTCAAGGTCAAGCCCGGTGGAGCCTAGTCCTGCCCTCCAGCTCGGCCACCACCTCGACCAGGGCGCCAACCACCAAGGAAGTGGCGTCTCCCCTCTAAGGATGCTGGTGGGTCTCCCGTGGGCTGCAAAGCAGTGCCCGCCATGCCGTAATAATTGTCCACAACTGCCACTTATACCAGAAAGGAAGGAAGCTCCCTGACCAAGGCACCGTGCCCACCACCAACCACCCATACCACTAGAAGAGGGGGGCCAGCCAGAAGGCACGAGTCGTGGGGATGGTGGCTCGTCGATCGAGGCCCTGCCAAGTTTTCCAGAATGGGGCATCGGGGGGAATGTCAGGGTGAATGGAAGCTTTCCCTACCTCATGTCAGGAAAGATGTCCCGTCCACAGCACGGTACCTCGCCACACGTGCCTGCCAACACAGGGGAGATCCTGAGGTAGGCCAAACTAAAAAAAACCCAGCAAGAGTAAGCCAAACAACAACAACGAGAAGAAGACCACTGACGTGGGTAACAAAAAAGGAGCAAAAGGCCACACAGGAGGACCCATCCACCTAGGCCATCATCTCTTCCAGCCCGCTCTCACTTCCATACCCACCACACTCACTCCTCCTAGCATGGAGTCCATCAAGAGGGGCTCGACCAGGAGGATCTATTCCCCTAGATTGTCATTAACTTGACCGTCGGAGCGCTCCCACCAGAATCCGTGGCCCAGGTCTCTAACGTTGTTTCCCTGCAGGTCCTGAAGAGCGAAGAGCTCCCGGGAAGACGATTAGCGGTCCGACGCCCCCAGTAGCTATGGGCCACGGCAATCTTGGTGGCAACAATCACTTTCCTTAATAAAATTTTGTAACTAATTCTTGTCTTGAATTGTGCCTTACCGAACTCTTAATTCTTTTTGCTTGATAATTTTGATTTAAGGAAATTGCCGAACTAATTTTGGCTCGTAGATAGGCATGCTTAGCTTCGATTAAAAATCAGGCTTCATGAGAGTGATCTTAGGTTAGTCTCTCTTAGATATTATGAACTTAATCAGCTTCGAAGGTCATTTATAGTTAATCCCTCGCTTCTTAAACACTAAAGTTTTTAGCCTTTAATAGTTTTATAAGACTAGATTCTCGAGGGTCGTTAAAAGTTAATCCCCTGCTTCTCGAGTATATAGGGTTTTGGCCCTCGAAGATGAGTAAAAGGGTCCTTTCGATAGGTTGCCCTTCAGGGGTCATCTTGAGTTATTCCTATACTTCTAAGCAAACTAAGACTTTGGGTTAACTCAGTTCATATGAAGAGATGAAGGGCCTTCAGGCATCATCTAAGGTTATTCCCCCATGTCTTGGAGAACCAAAGACTTCAAAGATTCAAGAGTCATCATAGGTTAATTCCTCACTTCAAAAAACTTAAGCCTTCACTCGAATAGATGCAAATTGCTAGATAGACCTAAAATTCTTTAAAAATGAATGAAATTTATATCAATAATAATACATCCATAAGTTAAAAGAATTCCATGGTCTAGGTAGTAGAGTCCCATCAAGTTGCTTTAATCGATAGGCACGGGGATGAACTACCTCATCCACTTGAAATGAACCTTCGAAATTAGAGGTCAGCTTCCCTTGTTCAGTTGGCTAGGATACCTTGGCCTGCCATAACACCAAGTCACTAGCTCTAAATTCTTTAGCTTGGACTTAGGCATTGTAGTATTTAGCCACATTCCACTAATAGACAGCCATCCTTACTGCGACTTTCTCTCTAATTTCTTCGAGCATATCCAAATTTGCTCGAAGCCATTCAGAGTTGGTCACTTCATTGTATTCTTTAACTCTGAGTGAAAAAATTTCAGCTTCCAAAGGGATGATTGCATCCATTCTGAATGCAAGGTTAAAGAAAGTTTCACCTATTGAAATCCTCGGTGTGGTACGGTAGGCCAATAGCACATGATGAAGCTCATTGTCCCAATACCCCTTTGCTTGATCCAACCTAGTTTTCAGACCTTGTAGGATGGTTCTATTAGTTACTTCAGCCTTTCCATGAGCCTAAGGATGTCCCACTAATGTAAAGTGAAATATATTTCTATATTCTTGATAGAACTTGCAAAATTAAGTATCACTAAATTGCTTGTTATTGTCTGTGATCAAGACTTTGGGAAGAGCAAATTAGTAAATAATGGATTTTCAAATAAAATCCTTCACTCTAGCTTCAGTGATATGAGTGAGAGGCTCGGCTTCTATCCATTTAGTGAAGTAATTGATGGCCACTAGAAAAACATTTTGTTGACCTAATGCCTAAGGAAATGGGTAGAGGTTGTCCATTCCCTACTGGAAAAAAGGCCAAGGAGAACTTATTAGGGTTAGAAGTACTACCAATCAACATTGGATATCAGCATTTCTCTAGCAACGATCATACTTTCATACAAATTCGGCCACATCTTGCTGCATAGTGGATTAATAGTAACCTTGCTAGGGGATCTTGTAGGCCAATGACCTACCCCCTAGGTGGTTCCCACAAACTCCTCCATGAACCTCCCTTAATGCATAATCTAACTTGGATGGGCACAAGCACTTCAATAGAGGTAGTGAGAATGATCGCTCGTATAGCTTGTCTTTATATAGGACAAAATATGGTGCTTGATGCCTTATTTTTCGAGCTTCCTTCTGGTTGGGTAGTAGTTTGCCTTGTTTGAGTAGAGAGTCCATCCAGCTTAGCTCTCATCATTCTGTTGGATAACTTGAGGCTCTTTGAGACTTAACTTCTTCTACACCTCGAAAAATGTCTCCTTTCGAAGGTCGGCTAGTAGGGATGCCGCTAGTTTTGATAATGCATTAGCTCTGACATTTTCTACTCTAGGAACCTATTGAATATCAAAGCTCAGAAGTAGTGAGATCAAATCCTTTACCTTATGAAGGTGCTTTTTCATGTTTTCCTCTCAAGCCTCATAGTCGCCTTTGACTTGCCCAACTACTAATTAGGAATCACTAAAGATAGTAAGATGATGGACTTCGACTTCCTTTGCAATTTTGAGCCTAGCAATTAGAGCTCATATTCAGCTTCATTATTAGTAGCCAAAAATTTGAAGTGCAAAGCATACTCGTTGACATCTCCTTCAGGGTCGATTAGTATGAGACTTACACCTAACCTTATAGTTTGATGAGCCATCCATGCACAAGACACACTACTCCTTTGGATCAGCCTAGGGACTTGTTTCCTTATTCCGTGAATTCTCTTCATCCAGGATTGTACATTCGAGGATAAAGTTTGCTAGCACTTGGACTTTGATAGAAGGACTTGGGTGGAACTTTATATCAAACTCTAAGAGTTTGAGCATCCATTTAGCTATCTATCCTGAAGTATCTAGTCGATGAAGGATGACCTTCATGGGTTGGTCAATGAGGAGGACAACAAAATGGGCTTAAAAATAAGGTTAAAGCTTCTTTGGAGAAATAATTAGAGCAAAGATGAACTTCTCAAGCTTAATATATCTAATTTCTGATTATGAAGGACTTACTTATATAGTAAATTGGCTTCTAGATTTTTCCTCTCTCAGACAAGAACCAAACTTATTACTATAGATGATACAACCAAATAAAGGCAAAGCTTGTCACTAGGTTCAAGTTTGCTCAATAGTGGAGCAGAGCCAAGATATTTCTTTAACTCCTAAAAATGCCTTCTAACCCTCTACGATCTATTAAAAGTCCTTTGGCTGCTTGAGGATTCTAAGAAGACACTTCTCAACCAATCTGGATATAAACCGATTAAGAGTAACCACCTTGCCAGTAAGGTGCAAAACCTCCTTAATCATCTTCAAAGGCCTTATCTCTTGAACTGCTCGAATTTTCTTTGGATTAACCTTAATGCCTCTATGCAAGACCATGAAGCCAAGGAACTTTCCAGATATAACTCCAAATATGCACTCCATCGGATTTCGCTTCATCTAATATTGACATAGAGTGTTGAAAATCTCCCCGAGGTCATGATGTGATCAGAAGTAGATCAGCTCTTAACCAGCATATCATTCATATATATCTCCATGTTCTAATCGATTTGATCCTTGAAGATCCTGTTAACCAACTATTGATAGGTGGCTCTTACATTTTTAAGCCCAAAGGACATGACCCTATAATAAAAAAGTCTATGGTTAGTTATAAAGGCATTCTTCTCCTCATCTTCAGGTACCATCCATATTTGATTGTAGCTAGAAAAAGCATCCATGAAGGTTAGGAGTTCGAGATCGAAAGTTGCATCAACCAGTTGGCCAATCCGAGGCAAAGGTTAGCTATCTTTTAAGTAGACTATGTTTAAGTTGGTGAAGTCTATACACATCCATCACTTTTCATTTGCCTTTTTTATAAATACTATGTTTTCCAGCCAATCAAGATATATCACATACCAAATGTAGCTGGCTTCGACTAACTTTTCAACTTCCTTGGTAATTGCCTTCTGATGCTCTAGGGCAAAGTTCCTCTTTTTGTTTTATATACGATGGTAGATGGGGTCAATGTTCAGTTTATACACCATTACCTCTAGGTTTATTCCTGGCATATTAACAGTAGACTAGGCAAATACATCAACATTTTCCTATAAAAAAGTGGTCAATCATCTCTCAGTTACCTTATCCTATCCGATCCAAACCATTTGGTTTGGGTCCTCCTTTGTCAAAGGTATCTCTAAAAGATCTCCAAGTGGCTTGCTATGTTCCTCGACCAATTCATCCCACATGTCCAACCCCATTGGGAACTCATTAGACTGAGCTCCAACTCGAAGTTTAGTAGCATAAAACTATCACACCATAGTTTGATTTCATCTAATTTGCCCAAATCCATTCCTTGTTGGGAACTTTACAAGCAAATGATAAATTGAGACTATGGCTTTGAGGATGTTAGCCCGAAGGATTGATTTTGATGAATAATAAAATATTTTAGTATATAACATAACTAATAAGTTGAATGAGTTAAGGTTTTAGGAAATGTTAAGGATAACAATGTTTAATTTGAAAGATAAGTTTTAGAAGCTCCAAAGATATGGAAAATCCAATGAAAATCATGTAAAAATAGGATATTGAGATATGGATTCAAGAATCTTTAAAAAAATCAAAGTTTTAGCTCGATACGGAAGAGTTTTAGCTTGGCACATGAAAGTTTCAGCTAGCATGCTACCGAGACAACTCAATAGTGGGAGCTGATTATATAGAAGTTAATTTTTTTATGCTGATTGGCAAGCCAACTCAAATGACCATTGAGCTGACTCAGATGGAAACTAAGTCTGTAAGGTTATGACAGTGGATGAGGTGGGCCCGGATGCATGCAATTTAAAAACTTTTTCTAAAGAGCATGGTGCAGTGGAAGGAGATAAAACACTTTTATCTGTGATATGTTAATCTAATTAATACAGGCCCCTACATGGATCTTGATGCATCTAGAGTAATGTATGTATGAAATCATGCATCTATAGTATGAAACAAAGAAGTATTCATGGAATCACACAATGATGCAGCAAGAATAATATGTCACACATATGTAATGTAAGCCCATACCTTCGAGATGACGATCACTTGGAAGGCACATGCTCCACCTGCAAAGAAGAAGAGTAGGCTTTGCGAGCAGCATACACGTACTGCCTCTACAGGTGATTCACACAAGGGTACGGGATTCCTCCTCCTTCTTTCGAGGTGCTAGCCTCCCTGGAAATAGTGTCGGCAGCAGGGACTCCTTTTTCAACTCCTTGAAGAACTACTACTGAAGCATAGATGGAGCAGGACTCTTGAGAACCCTTCCTAACTCTCTGTCCCAAACCTTCAACAGAAGGTATGTGCTCGAGAATCCCTCCCAAAACTCAAACCCCCTCTTTGATAATCTCTCAGAGATCAAGTGTGAACTCTAACCATGAGAAAATGGTAGAGTATCTTGATCTCCTTTTCTATTCTTCTAGCAGAATCAGAACAGAACAAACTAATGTGAGCTAAAACGATTAACCCCACAAAATCTGATTTAATGAGAGATTATAAAAAGAGTTTGAGTCCCTTGGAATTCTGCAACAACAATAATTAAAACCCCAAAATGCCCATCATTAAATCCCACAATAATTGCAAGCTTAAATGAGGCAGTTTCAGTTTTTAGCAGAGTCCTTCAGTCGAGTTGACTTGACTGTTCAAGTCGGCTCGAGCTGAATTGCATGAGTTGACTCATCCAATGAGTCGGCTTAAATGTAGCTTTGACAACTTCTTCTCAAAACGAGTCCGTAATGATTCCCAATCATTTCCATGCCAACAGATCAAGAAGAAACCCCACGGTGTGTGATCCCGTAGGTTCAAATACTAAATCGGTAGCACGGGAACATTTCCAGTACCAGCCAAAGTCACCATCCAGCAATGACACCTGGCATCCAGATAGGTGAAGGTTGCATAGCAACAAGAACATATCGAATATAGAATACAACTGAACTTATTCCTTTAATCTTTTAATGCACCAGATGGCTTAGGGTTAAACTACCCAACCCTAATCAGCCCATCTCAATATATCTCAAACAAAGAATCCTTGTAACTCCTTACAAGGAATGCCCTGGCTAAGGTCTTTCTCAATTGAGGCATATTAAGCATTCATCCACACCATTTGGAGAGATCAATCCTATCTCGATCCTACTACCGCTACAAAAGTACTTGACTGTATCCAGCAACCTTCCATCACCGGATTAGAAATCCGGGTAGTCCGGCACCTAAGCACAGTAAGTTGCTTGCAAGCTGCCATAGTGATCTCAAGTCAGAGGAATAATTCATGTCCACATTCTAATGCAAAACTTTTATTTTGCAGAAAGAGAATCTAGCATGAGGTCACGTTCAGTGAAGTATCAAACACAATACCTGATGTCATGCCAGCATCTCCATGCTACTTGGTTAAGAGGACAACCAACAGACATGACTTTAATGACCTACTTTCGATACACGATCATCCTAAAATAGCGATCTGGTGTGGACACCAGGGCCAGAAAATATTGATAGGTTGAACCTACATTCCTATGGATCACCTGTGAATAAAGCCCTGGACACAAACCCTTTTACCATGTAAATATTTTATTTTAATTTCTGTTATTTTGGATTAGTTAGGGTTAGCCCCTTTTACCAACTATAATTAGGGTTTTGTTATTTAGCCTTTTAGGCTAAACCCTTTTTACCACATTGATCAAAATCCTATTTATCGGTTGTGTCAAACCTTATTGGGTCAAACCCTATTTACCAATCCATTATTTTTATTACATGAGGCTAAGCCTTTTGATCAATTGATCAATCGGGCTTTAGTTATTTGATTTTAAGTCTTGTAAAAATTAGTTATTGAGTCTTGTATTACAAGGGGGACCCAATTGAAGACCCATATGACTTCATGTGCATCCAATTGAAAACCCATGTGCTAGGCCAAGACAAGCCATGTGCTGGACCAAGTCAATTTGTTTTTGGCTCTTTGCAAGATTTTTGGACATCACTACTATATTACCAGGGGACATCAACTCATGTCTTGTTTGAACATGTCATTTTGAGACAAAATACATGCCATGTCACTTTATTTTGGACATCCCACATGCCATGATTTTTTTGGACACTTGAGAAGTAATTGGTGCCTACATGAGAAGACTTCACGCCAACTTTTTTTTAAGATGAGTAATTAAGAAGGTTTCTACCAAATTGGCGCCCTCCACTCAAGTTATTTCACGTCCAAATCTTAAGGTTTGGCCAAGCAATTCTTCCCCTCCTTCACACCATCTTCTAAAGAGTTCCAACCAAAATTATGCAAAGTGTTGGAGGTCCAAGGGTTTCTACTTCCAGTATTTCAATCAAACAGGTTGCCAACTGCTTAAATTCCTAGAACTCAAGAGTTTCATCAAAATTCTTGAGTCTTCTCCAATCCAGACTGAAGAGTCCACTCACCTACAGAAGGCTATATTATCCAGACTCCAGAGTTTAGCAACCAAGGCCAAGTGATGAAGCATCTTGACCCTACATCAAGCCACATCACCCTATCTCCATTTTGGTGCCCACTTTGGATGAGAAGCTCATGGTTGCCGCCCACTTTTGAAAGGAGTCCAGATCAGCCCAACAAGCATGAGTCCAGGCCACTTAGACCAAAATTCCAGGAGTTGTAGTCCAAGGAAGAAAAAGACTACTGTTTGAATCCCTTACACCACTAGTTGTCGGTCTATAAATACCCCTCAACCTCTTGTAATTTTATTCATTCAATCATCAATAAAAAAATTTCTTCCACCAAAATTTCTTCCTTTGCTGTGTGCATAGCAGAGTGTTAGGCCCTTTTCCTTTGTTCTTCAAAACATCGCAGGATACGAGGCCCTAGTTATCCTACCTATCCAGCCGACAAGAATCCCTAACCATCGCTCCTAACCCTTCTCTTTCCTTCTTTCCATTTTCTTTGCTGATTCCAAATTTAATTTTTTTTTGTTGAGTGTTTGCAGGTCATCAAAAATTGAAGTCAGGTATTCTTGCCTCGAAACCAGCATCGCACGGAAGATCGGAGCCTTGGATCGAGTTCTTGAAATCCTGTTATGACAATCTTGAGAGTCCTACTAGATCTAAAGAAGCGATCTTCGTTGGTAAACTTAAAATCTCTTCCCTTCTCTTTAATTTCTAAAGAGTTGATAAGTAGACCCTAGTTTCGATGGTTTCTTAGCCACCAGATCCTGCTTTCCTAGTTATTTTGTTAGGTTTACTTGTGTAGGTAGTTAATTAAACTAGTTTCCTTTACGGTCTCCTTTGAGTTTCTTTAAAATCTAGAAAAAAATAAAAAAATAAAAAAATTTATTTTTTGTTAATTAGGCTTTAATTATTTGTCCTGCATTAGTATCCTTTGATCATGAACTGGTTTATGAACTACACGATGCATCCTCTCTACATTGCATACAAGGTAGCTCAAAGGACATCATCACACAAGAGTTCAATTAAGAAGATGTCATGTGATGAACAACTAGAATAAACTTTTTATTCAATTCAATAATTCATATACATATACATGAGTTGCACAATCGTCTACAGCCTAGATGATTGGCTTTGGGACACACATTTCCTAACAACTCCCACCTGGACTAAAGCCAATTGGAACAGAATATAATTTCCATCTTCCATTTGCAATCGTCGAACTCTTGTATTCCAATGGCTTTAGTGAAGGGGTTGGCCAAGTTCTCCTTACCATCGATCTTCAGAAGCTCAATGTCACCTCGTTCAATAATCTCCCAGCAAAGGTGATAACAACATAGAATATGCTTGTCTGCTGGTATGATTTCGGCTCTTTGGCTTGAGCTATGGCTCCAGTGCTATCAAAATACACCAAAATAGGACCATTCAAGAAGGGTACCTGGTGTGGGCACCAGGATCCGACAAAGACTCCTCAACCCTCTGTGGAACTCAGATTAGGGTTCCCCCTTCTATGAGTCCTGTAATAAGGCCTTGAGCCAAAGCAATTTCATAAGTTCTTGTCAAAGTTTATTTAGTCCAGTACCTTGACCAATTTGGGTCAAGTTAAGTCATGAGTCCTGTATTTGTTCGAGTCTGAGTTTGGACTGGGCCAAAGCCCAATTGAAGTCACTCTGGTTTTCTTCACCAAATCAAGTTCTGGTCGGCCAACCCACCCCTTCCACTTGGGATAGTGCCAACTCAGGTGCCACCTCAACTACCTATGTGGTGCCACATCAGCTGCCACTTGGGCATCCAAGAAGGGAAACAAAGTGGCACCCTCATGCTTTCCACATGCCTTGGACAACATTGGAAGGAAGAAACACCATCCCCCTCTTCCCTCCCCCACATTATGCCTTGTTTCATCAAAAGAGGGGCGTTGAAGATCCTTGAAGAAACCAAGCCTCAAAGCAAGCCCCCTTCCAAGCTTTCTTCCCAAAGTGTTCTTGCAAGGAAGGAAGGTCAAAGAACACACTCCCCTCTTCAAGCCCTCAACCATGAAACGCCCATGGAGCTCTCCTTTGGTCGGCCTTGAATCAATCCAAGAAGATGGCGTGAAGAATCCAAGGGAACACATCCCTCCAAGCAAGCCATGCCCCACTCCTTCCAAAACAAGCATGCTAAGGAAGGAAGTCAAGGGACCAACCCCCCTCTCCAAGCCTTTGCTCATGCCACGCCCAACTCCAAAATTATTTGGTCGGCCAAAGAGAAGGGATGTTGGAAACTTTTGGGTGCCACCTTGAATTTTGTAATTTGAATTTCAAATGGGCCTTGGGTGCCTATTTAAAAGACCCAATCCCTCCCTTGTAGAACTAATGAATGAATGAATGATTGAGTGATTAATGAAAAGTTTGAGTTTCTTCCACCCTCCAAACATTGTCTCTTAGGCTAGGTTTGAGTGGAATTGCCTTCGTCCCCAGGGACGTCGAGTGGTGTGAGGCCACCTGTCCGTCGCCCCAGGGCATCGCGAATCCTTCATCCTCCAGGACGTCGAATGGTGTGAGGCCACATTCCTTCATCCTCTGGGATGTCATGAGGTGCGAGGCCCCAAGTTATCTCCAACTTCAACTTCGGAATCCAGTCGGACACCGGGCTCGAAGCCCCTTCCCAACTCCATCTCAATTCCTTTCCATGCACCTCCATATTTCGCTGACCTTTCTTTTGTTTGCCTACAGGTCCTCCCTGGCATCTCGGGCATTAGAGACAGTCAGCTTTGCCATCACGACCTCCCGACCCAAAGCCAGTGCTCCCACGGGTTAGACTGCTCGGGCATCCAAGCCGCATCCGCCGAGTTGAGTGATCTTTGCACCGGGTGCTTCAGAAATTTGAGGTTTGCTCTCTTTATCTCCTAAGTAGATATTGTAGGTCGAGCTAGTCCTACCGGGATTTCTTAATCTCGAGGTCCTGTTCTCATTTTCACTTTTAGGGCTTTGAACTGCTAGCGTAAGCTTTCATTATTGTTCTTCGTATTTCTTACCTTTGCTTGTGATCGGGAATCTAAACCCTAAAACAACGAAGAAGAACAACAAGAAACATAAAAAAAAATCATCAACCCTAAAAAGAACTCCTTTGCATCGTAAGCATCCTTATTAGCATCCAGCATCCCTAGCCCTAACCCCCTTGTTCCACATCAGTACCACTCCTAGCTCGCCTAGGAACTTTCGCAACCATACAGCCTCCTTTGCTACATCCAATGCTACAATATACTCTGCCTCGCAAACAGAATCGGTCATTGTATGCTGTTTGGAACTTTTTTAGTAGATAGCTCCACCATTAATGGTAAACACAAAACCAGATGCACTCTTGCTATCATCTTTATCAGACTAAAAAATGGAGTCAGTGTACCCCACAAGTTTTAAGTCAGAATCTCCATAAATAAGCCATCGGTCCTTGGTATTTCTCAAATACTTAAGGATATTTTTAACAACTTTCCAATGAACTTCACCTGGGTCAGACTGGTATCTACTCACTACCCCTAGTGAGTAGTCCACATCTGGTCTAGTACATAGCATAACATACATAATAGAATCCACTGCCAAAGTATATGGAATCCTTCTCATACGCTCTCTTTCTTTAGGAGTTGCCGCATAATCTTTCTTGGAAAGAGTAATTCCATGACCTATCGGAAGATAGCCTCTTTTGAAATTCTCCATGCTGAACTGCTTCAACACAATATCTATGTACATAGATTGGGACAGTCCTAAAAGTCTCTTAGATCTATCTTTATAGATCTTCATACTCGGTATGTATGAGGCTTCACCCAAGTCTTTCATAAAGAATTGAGATGAAAGCCAGACCTTTATTCCCTGTAATGCTAGAATGTCATTCTCGATTAGGAGAATGTCATCCACATACAAAATAAGAAATACAACTATAGAATCTTTGCCCATTTATATATACAAGGTTCCTCTCCATTCCTAACGAAGCCATATGTCTTGATACATTTATCAAAATGCATGTTCCAACTCCGAGAAGCCTCTTCAGTCCATAAATGGATCTCTGCAGCTTGCACACTTTAGACTCATCTATAGATGTGAACCCTTTAAGTTACATCATATACACCTCTTCCAGCTCACCATTTAAGAAAGCTTTTCAGACATCCATTTATCAGATTTCATAATCTAAATGTGCTGCTATATCAAGCATAATCCAAATGGACTTGAGATTGCCACAGGAAAAAATGTCTTGTCATAGTCAATACCATAACGCTGACGATACCCTTTGGCAACCAGATGGGCTTTATAGGTCTCCACCTGCCCATCTACGCCCCACTTCCTCTTGAAGATCCACTTGCACCCAATGGATTTTATCGCTTCAGGTGGATCAACCAATGTCCATACATTGTTGATTTCCATGGATTCCATGTCGAATTTCATGGCTCCTAGCCATGATTCAAAATCAGACCTTGAAATTGTATCCATATAGGTGATCGGATCCTCATTTTATCATCGAGTTCGATAGGATCATCGTCCTGGACCAAGAAACTGTAATATATGTTCGGTTGACATGGTACTCTACCAGATCTCCTTAATGGTTGCACTATGGATCGTGGATCTAATCTAATCAAATCAGTTATATAATGGCCTTAGAGTGAAAAGGTTTATCTATCTATTGAACTTCCCCAAGTTCAACCTCAGTAGCTTGAGTACCTTCACCAAAGTACTCCCTTTCTAAAAAGGTCACTCTAAGACTGATGAACAACTTTTGTTCCTCAGGCAGATAGAAATAATACCCTTTGGATTCTCTAGGATACCCAACAAAAAGATACTTATCAAACTTAGGTCCTAGTTTATCCATCTGCAAGCGTCTGACATAAGCCAAACACCCCCAAACCTAAAGGTGAGAGAAAGTTGGCTTACGTCCAGTCCATATCTCATATGGTATTTTATAAATGGATTTACTTGAAACCCTATTCAGAAGGTAAGATGCTGACTCAAGAGCATATCCCTAAAAGGATTTCGGCAGACTTGCTAAGCCCATCATGGATCGAACCATGTCCAACAGAGTTCGATTCTTCCTTTCAGACACACCATTTAACTGAGGTGTCCCTAGAGGAGTCCATTGAGAGAGAATCCCATTCTTCTGAAGATAAGTCAAAAACTCACTAAATAGATATTCACCACCTTGATTTGATCAAAGGGTTTTAATAAACTTCTCGATTTGTTTTTCAACTTCATTATGATAATGTTTGAATATTCCAAACGAGTCAGATTTATGTCTCATCAAGTAGACATAACCATATCTCGAAAGATCATCTATAAACATAATGAAATAACTATATTTACCTCTTGCACTGATATTCATAGGTCCACATACATTTATTATGTACCAGACTTAGAATATCACTGTCTCTTTCACCTTTTCCAGTAAAAGGTGACTTGGTCATTTTTTCAAGAAGATAAGATTCACTCTCAGTGATATCTAGGAGACCTCCCACCAACTCAATTATCCTATTCTTGTATATATAACCTAGCCTACAGTGCCAAAGATAAATATCACTGACTTTATCTAGCCTAGGGCATTTATTAGCAGTGTACAATACAGTAACAGGCTGTGATAGTATGTATATGCCATTCTTTACTTGTCCAAACATCACATTAGAACCATTCAATGTGATTTTGCAAATATCATTTTTTATAGATAATTCATAACCATCTTTGGCCACCAGGCCTACAGAAATGATATTCACCAAAAAGGAAGGATAAAAATGACAATCATTAAGAATGACAATACAAGACTCGAAATACAAAGAAATGGTTCCCAATGCCAGAACTAGAGCTTGACTTCCATTCCCAATGATCAGAAACCTTTCACCACTTTCGAATCTCCTACTAACTTGAAGTCCCTACAAAGAATTGCAAATATGATAAGGACTTCCAATATCCAATACCCAGCTAGTAGTATCACAAATAAAGAAACTACAAGGATTTATCATATAAATACCTTGACCAGCAACAGCTTGCTGCTTTCCCTTCCTTGGCCTGTTCGGGTCTAGAGTAGCAAGGTAAGCAAAACAGTTCCATTTCCAATGACCCAGCTTCTTGCAGAAGAAGCACTCTGCCTTACTCTTGTCAACCTTCACCCTCCTAGTCTGACTAGGCCCAGCACTTTGCACCTTCTGGTTTTTCTTATTCTTTTTCTTCTTCTTCCCTTTCCCAAAGGGACGACGCCCTGCTTCAGAGCTTCCCACCAGATTCATCAACCCGTTGTTGAGGTTGTGGTCTCTCTCATAAATTTGCAGTAACCCTAACATCTCATGATAGTTTACTGCAGGCCTATTCATTCTGAAATTATTAAGAAAGACCTAGTGGAAGGGGACAGAGAATTCAGTATCGCATCCTTACCAAGCTACTCGTGCAAAGGATATCTGAGTTTGCCTAAATGCTCAAATAACTCGATCATGTACATTACATGATCAGACATCGAAGCTCCATCATGTATACGTGTGTTATAGATGGCGGAAGAGATCCGGTATCTCTCCATATCATCCGGAGTACCAAAAGATTCCTTCAACCTTTGAAGAATCTCTTTTGGTTGGGCCTCCTCAAATTTGTAACTGAACTCATCGTTCATCACAGCCAACATAATGCAATGCACCATGGTGCGGTCAAAGATCAACTTCTGGTAAGTGTCCCTAACAGTGCCATGAGCATTGGAGGCTTGGATTTCAGGTGCCGGATCCGTTATCACATAGAGGATCCGCTCGTGCTCCATGACAATCCTGAGTTTTTGATACCAACTATCAAAGTTAGGACTAGAAAGTTTATCATTATCTAATAATGACTGGAGTAATAAAGTGGTCGACATTATCTGAAAAAGGAGAACAAGACCTATCAGTATATGAATTATTTTAAACACCCTAAAGATATGAATTTAGTCTAAAGGTTTCTCTCACTATTTTATTCAGATTGGTAGCCTCTACACTCCAATTCGAAGAATAACATTTATCCTTTAGTGGGTACTAGGATTCAATAGACTACGCATGAGCTCAACTTTGGCCGGCCAACCCATATGCATCTAAAGGTAGGTACAATACCAATTGCTTCTCCAAGCAACTCCCAGTATTTGTTTTGCCCCAAGAGTCCTCACAATCAGCCTTTGGGCCTCCTATTGAATGTCCTGGTTAGGTCCGACCATTAACATGATTGAATTCAATACTTCTAACTAATGCATGATCAAGCCCGACTTTGCCCGGCCCACCTGATCACGTGTTAAGATAGTCGCACTGAGCCATCATATGTTGAATGGCAATTCCACTTGCCTGATGACCACCCATTCTGTGGAACTGTCGATGATCACCCAACTTATGGACTCATTACCAATCCAACTTAATAGGAGGCTAAGACTTAGGCTATCACATAACTCAGTCTTTTTATGGATCTTATAATTTAGAGGATTTAAATTTTGTGACACATGAAAAGAAGACATGGACCTTGATCAAGAAAAATCTCACCAAACTCTTAGAGGGTTTCAAGATCAAATAGGTCCTTGGGCGCCTATAAACTAGTCAGACTGATTAACCTTAGTTGACATGGGTCAACCGAATCAATAGATAATCTAATCAAATCTGATTCACCATATTAGCTAGGTAAGTAAGATCAAGGGATGGGTTAAGCCAGGTAAGCCTCTTTCCTTAGACACAAACCATGAGTTGGCCAAGTAAGAGTTAGCCCCAAAGAACCTTGATCACATCTGTCAAACTTACCTTAGATACTAAGTGATTTACCAGACTCAATCAGACTAACCTAAAGATCCGAGCTCACCACGAAGCCATGAATCAAGTCCATTTAGATGTAAGGATTGATCTAACTAACTATTAGATAGATCTATAGAGGAGAGACCTAATTCAACTTTTGATTAGTCTTTTCTCTACATAATCCATTCATCTAAACCTAGGTCTAACCCATTTAAGGACCCAATTCTAGCTAACCCAATCAACCCATGATTTATCAATCATGACTTAAGATTAGAATCACATCCTAAATCTTAAAGGTTTCAAAATTACAACTTAATTCTCAATTAAGCATAACATGCCAATTGAAACATTTTTAATTAAACCATATTTTGAAACCAATTGCAAAATCAAGTGAAACAATTTCATAAAAAAAATTCTGAACTTCAAACTTATTATTTTAGGCTTTTCTGGTCGAGTCGACTCGAGCAGGTCAAGTCAGCTCATCCAAAACATAGAAAACAGATACAATGTGTTGTCTACTAAATTGAGTCACTCGAGCAGCAGTTGAGTCGACTCAGATCATCAGAGCAGAAACAGTAACTTCAAGTTTCAGACATTTCACATGAACTTTTCAAAATTTTTAGATCATACATCTTTTAGATCTTATCTAAACATAGTTACGATCTATCAACCATAGATTAAAACCATTTTAATATATCAAGTCCCTCACTTTCTTCTTCATAAGGTCATGACGCAGCAGCAGCCCTACATGCCATAGGAGAACCCCTTGGAATGGAAAGAGATGGTCTTTAAACCATGCTTCTCTCCTATGACCAGACGGCCATGGCAAATCCACCTTAATCCAAGTACTTTATGAAGAATAAAAATCGATTTCATACAAAAACATTAAACTAGACATGCATCATAACCTCCGCTCAGATACCATTGTAAGGTTAGGACAGCGAATGAGGTGGGCCCTGATGCATGCAATTTAAAAACTTTTTCTAAAGAGCATGGCATAGCGGAAGGAGATAAAACACTTTTATCTATGACATGTTAATCTAATTAACACAAGCCCCTACATGGATCTTGATGCATCTAGAGTAATGTATGTATAAATTCATGCATCTATAGTATGAAACAAAGAACTATTCATGGAATCACACAATGATGCAACAAGAATAATATGTCACACATATGTAATGTAAGCCCATACCTTCAAGATGGCGATCACTTGGAAGGCACATGCTCCACTTGCAAGGAAGAAGAGTAGGCTCTACAAGCAGCACACACGTACTGCCTCTATAGATGGTTCACACCAGGGTACGAGATTCCTCCTCCTTCCTTTGAGGTGCTAGTCCCTCTGGAAATAGTGTCGATAGTAGGGACTCCTTCTTCAACTCCTTGAAGAAGCGTGGACTCCTTCTTTAACTCCTTGAAGAACTACCGCTGAATCACAAATGAAACAGGACTCTTAAGAACCCTTCCCAACTCTCTATCCCAAACCTTCAACAAAAGGATGTGGTCAAGAATCCCTCCCAAAACTCAAACCCCCTCTCTGATAATCTCTCAGAGATCAAGTGTGAACTCTAACCACGAGAAAATGGTAGAGACTCTTGATCTCCTTTTCTATTATTCCAGTAGAACTCAAAATAGAACAAACTCACATGAGCTAAAATGATTAACCCCATAAAATCGATTTAATGAGAGATTATAAAGAGAGTTTGAGTCCCTTGGAATTCAGGATGTAACAAACCCTTAAAATTTTACAATAGCAATAATTAAAACCTCAAAATGCCCATCATTAAATCCCACAACAATTGCAAGCATAAATGAGACAATTTCAATTTTCAGCAAAGTCCGTCAATCCAGTCAGCTCGAGCTGAATTGCATGAGTCGACTCATCTTATGAGTCGACTTAAATGTATCTCTGACAACTTCTTGTCAAAATGAGTCCAGAATGATTCCCAATCATTCCCATGCCAATAGATCAAGAGGAAATCGCATGATGTGTGACCCCATATGTTCAAATACTAAACCAGTAGCACAAGAACATTTTCAATACCAGCCAAAGTCACCATCTAACAATGACACCCGGCGTCCGAATAGGTTGAAGGTTGTAAAGCAACAAGAACCTATCAAATATGGAATACAACTGAATTTATTCCTTTAATCTCCTAATGCACCGAATGGCTTAGGGTTAAATTGCCCAATCCTAATTAGTCCATCTCAATATATCTCAAACAAAAAATTCTTGTAACTCCTTACAAGGAATGCCATGGTCAAGGCCTTTCTTAATTGAGGCATATTAAGCATTCAATCCAAACTATTTGAAGAGATCAATTTTATCTTGATCCTACTACCGCTATACAAGTACTTGACTGTACCCAGCAACCTTCCATCACCTGATTAGAAATTCGGGTAGTCTAGCACCTAAGCACAGTGAGTTACTTGCAAGTTACCATAGTGATCTCAAGTCAGAAAAATAATTCATGTCCACATTCTAATGCAAAACTTCTCTTTGGTAGAAAGAGAATGTCGCATGAGGGTCATGTTCAATGAAGTGTCAAACACAACACCTGATGTCATGCCATTATCTCCGTGCTACTTGGTTAAGAAGACAACCAACAGACAGGGCTTCAATGACCTACTCTCGATATACCATTGTCCTGAAATAACTTATCCTTTGGTTGCAAACTAATTTATGAACTATTATCCAGAAATGGAGCCCAAGAGGGGGGGTGAATTGGGTCTTTTAAAAAAACTTAACACAATTATGTGCAGGCCATGTAGTGTTTGTGGATAATGCACTTAAGTATATACAGCGGAAAACAATAAGTAAAATTCAGGAAATAAAGTGCAAGAAGTAAAGGAGATAATCACACACAAACACCGATATTTATAGTGGTTCGGTGCTCTCCAAGCACCAACATCCACTCCCCAAGCTCTCCTTGAAAATTTCCACTATAATCTTTTCAAAGATTACAACCGACTTGTTTTCCAAGGCTCACAAGTCAAAACCTAAGTTGGTTTTGTCACCTAGGCTCATCAACAAACCTTTACACCTATTTTGTCTTTAGACTATAAGTCAACCCTAGTTGGTTTTGGCTCACCAACAACCTTACAACCTACTTTCAAGAACCTTGAAAGCTAGGTCAAACAAAAGTAAATTCAGAATACAAGAACTTAAACACAAACAAACTCTCTTCTTAGAGTAGATGAGAAATCTTTGAAGCTCTTGAATAATTGCTTGATGTGACTTGACTTGGAATCTTCTCAAGAACAATTTTGGAAAGATGAAATGAAAGGAATATAGGTTTTTTTAGTGAAATCTCTCCTTTTCAGCTTTTGGAAGTGGAGTTCTTGAAGAAAGGCTTTAACTCTTGAATATTTCCTTGCTTTTCTCTCTTCTCTTGCTACATGAATGAGTTTGGTGAAGCTTTAATACATGAAAAATATTCAAAAAATTATTTTAGACCGTTAGGTATCAAGAACTAGCCGTTATGGACTAAAAACCATCATTTCAGGCTGTTAGAAAATAGTTTCGTTGAGGCTATCAGAACCCGAGTATCGACACTTGGCTGTCAGGTATCGATACTTGGCTTCCAGGTGTCGACACTTGAACTTTCAAGTGTCGATACTTGACTCACAGGTGTCGACACTTGACATAAAAGTTTTTTCATAGGCAAGTTCTGTATTTTTAAAAAGTCTCAGGCCTTAAGTCGATACTTGGGAATTTAAGTGTCGATACTTGAGTTTCAGGTGTCGACACTTGAGTTCTGAGTGTCGACACTTGGCGTGCCATGAAAAATTTTTGCGTGCCAAATGTTGAAGTGTCGACACTTGGGCTCCCAGGTGTCAACACTTGGTTCTGCAATTTTTAAAAACAAGTGCCAATCAAGCCAAAAACATAAAGATAATTCATGAAACTTAAATGCAACATATATAAACAATAATTAAACTTATTTGTATCCTTTTTGAATGCAAGAAAAAAATGCTTTGTGCCAAAGCAAGCCATGATACTCTAACTTTGAGAATTTGAGGTGCTTGATTCCTGAAAACTCACAACTACAAATAATCATTAGTACAAAATATGTACTCAATATTTTGTTATTCATCAAAATCATAGGGTAGAGCCAACAATTTTTCCCTTTTTGATGATGACAAAATCTTGAGTATATAAACATTCAAATTCAATTTTTAGATATGATACTTCATAAACATGATCTCAAGCTCATACAACATAATTTTAATAGATGAGAGGTATAATTTAAGCAAGTAAACTATATTTACTCTCCTCCTTAGTGAAACATTTTGTGTCAGATCATTTCATATTAGAGCAAGTTTTAATTGAAGTTGAAATATAAAATTTGAAAACTTTATATCCTACTCCCCTTTTTGTTAATCATTAAACAGTAAAGGGAGTAAACTCCCCCTCAATAAATGCACATAGACAAAGAAGGTATTAGAGCTCACACAAGGTTCAGTTTTTCAAACATAAATAGGTATCAGAGCCTAAGAGTAGGGTATCAAAGTCAATATTATCAAAACAAAAGTTAAACAATGTGAAGTCAATCAATGTAAGCACAAAAATGAAATATATATATATATATAAGAGTGTTTTCAGTATAAAATTTGTTGAATCAATCAGCATACACTGAAACATACAATCATACAAAGGAGTACATAAGCATGAAATATAAGATAAAAGATAACAACAATAGACTAAACATCTGTGAGGCTAATCCTCATTAGATGGGAACTCAAAAGATATAGGGCCGGTAATCCTGGACCTATGAGCTAGACCTCTAAGAGTCTTCAAAATACCACGGCTCCTAGTCCTAGTAGAAGGTCCTATAGAGGGTACAACCCTAGAAGATCGAGTAAAAGGAGGTGGAAGAGCCTCAGCAGGTGTTACGAACATAAGAGCAGTGGAGATCGGTGTGTCACTCGGATCAACAGGAGGAATAGCATGAGTATGTGGCTCTTGGCTGACCATCTCATAGCCATCTGCACCACCATTACTATCGCTGTCACTGTCATCATCAATAGCTCTATCCTCACTCCCATCATCTCTGTCACCACCATCGACTGTATCATCGTATTCATCCTGGTGGTCATCATCATCAGCATCATCATGTGGAGCCGTAGGAGCTACTGGAGGTAGAAGGGATCTAAGTAAATCCTCGATACGAGCAAATCCCATCTCCATGGTGCGACACATCTCAGTGTGCTCCATAGTAGTATGGACTCTAAGGCCCTCGATCTCGATCCGCAACTGAGTCATCCTGACACCTGATCCAATAATCTCACTCCTCAGCTCTGTGAACTACTGTCTGGCATGCTCCTCAAATGATATATCAATAAAAGATGCAGGAGGAGCAGAAGGGGTAGCAGCAGGAGTCACCAGCTCAATCTCTGTTGCAGGTCCAACCCGAGGAGGTGTACCAACTGGCCCTAATGGCCCGGCCTCTGCCTCTCTCAGCTCATTCTCCTCGTCTAGCTCCTGACCAGACTCCATGCGAATCCAGCGACCAGCGACCAATCTATATCCCATCGGTGCAAGCATCACTCGTCATAGACATCCGTATGAAGTATCTCCTTGGAGGTCTCCCCCTCTAAAGGAACTCTGTAAGCTTGGAAAAGACGAGTGAGTGCCATCCCATATGGCAAGCAGTGTCTCCTCTATGTCGCTGTGTCTCTCATCTGAGCCAACATTAGTGAAGAGAGGTATATATGAGTCCTCTAAGTCAAGCTCACAATGAGCATCAGCTCCCGCTCCATAATAAAGTCAAACCTGCCAGTCTTCAGGAGCAGAATCCACGTTGTGATGTGATGGAGAAGCCTCATCTCGACGAGATGAACTGGACGTGTGATGGATGCACTCGAAAGGCCATCCTCTCTCTCTAGGATGCACTGAAAGGCCTCGTCATGATCCTCAATAAAAAAGATATAAATCCCTCTATATGGGATCTCCCATACCTGACTCAGAACCTCCTCTAATAAAGGAATCTACACACCTCTGACTATAGTGCTCCATAGTAAATGACAGCAATCAAGACCTCCATAGAACTCCCATACCAAATGTGGATAATACCTCTCCTGCATGGTACAGAAGTGTACCAACCCAACATCCAAAAGTGTTTGTCTGATCTGAAAGTGCTATCGATCAAGGAACTCAAGATCTATCTGCCTACCAGCAGCAACTACCTTCCCTGCCATCCTCTCTGCAAGGGGTGATCCAGGAGCTGCTGAACTACTGGTCTGTCCACTATCATGTCTAGCCTTCGATTTCCTCTCTGCTGAGCTCTGTCCAAACTTCCTCTTCGCTACCAATCTCTTCCTAGGTCCCATGACTACAAGCTGAGGAAGAAAGGGAAGGAAGAAAAGGGTAAACATATGTTGAGTCTCAGGTGGTGCAATCATGGCTAGTTGGGTCAATGTACAAGAGTTGATCTAGTCTATCATGGTTTTCCATGATGTGTCTAGGGCTAGGGTTGAGTCCGGTATGAGTCCTAGGTGTTTAGGCTCAGTTTTGGTCTTTCTGGATCTTTAAGTCGGCTCTTCTATTGTAAGAGTCGACTCTATTGGTTGGCATATCTCAGAGCAGGAGATTATGGTATGGACGAGTCGGCTCGGATGTATTAGAGTCAGCTCGGATATATTAGAGTCAGCTCGGATGTATTAGAGTCAGCTCGGATGTAATAGAATCAGCTCGGATGCACAGTTAAGAAATCTGTTGTCTGAACGGGTCGGCTCGAATGGATTTGAGTCGGCTCAGATGACGGGTGAACTATTTTTGAAAGATGCCAGCTGAGGGAGTTTTTGGGATCTCGAGCATGTGTGACCGAGGTATATATATATTGTATTCTCATAAGAGGATGTGTGTGGTATAACGAACTTCTTAAAAGTGGAAATCCCTTTCTCCCATGAAAAATCTCTCTGTTTTATTCTTTCTTCTCTCTTCTCCCATTCTTGGTATTCTTGATCTTCATAGACCTGAATCCTACCGTGATCTTCAATGGAGATTGCTGGCAGATGGTCATCCACAACCTGGTGATACGCTTCCACGATTGCTTTGTTGATTAGGGTGTTCATTCTTAATCAAAAACAAGGCTATTCTTGAGGATTTGGTTTGTCAAATCTGGATGGATTTGTAGCAAGATTCTTAACATTTTGTATCAGAACAAGGTTTGTGGAAGGAAGATCTCAAGATCAGAGGGTTGGAAGTAAGACTTATTGTAGGTACGATTTTCATATCTCTTGAATTCTTGATTGTGGTAATGGCATCAAGTGGGTTCAAAGTAGATTTTAAGAAGTACGATGGCAGGGAAAACTTCACCCTATGGTAGCAAAGGGTTAAAGATTTACTGGTTCAACAGAGAATCTACAAGGTCTTGGTTAAAGAAAGATCGAAAAAGATTAGTGTTGAGGAATGGGAAGAGTTAGAAGATATTACTTTCAGCACCATCAGGATGTGTTTGGATGATCAAGTTTTACCTGAGGTGTGTTCAGAGACTACTGCAAAAGGTCTTTGGAGAAGACTGGAGAACACATACATGGAAAAGAACATGACGAAAAAGCTATGGCTGAAGAAGCAACTGTATAGCTTGAGAATGCCTAAAGGAGGAGACCTTGTTGCACACATCAGAGGTTCAATCAGGTTTGTTCTGAGGTGATGAGTCTGGATGTGAGGATAGACGAGGAGGATCGGGCATTGTTGATGTTGTGTTCACTCCCTGGATCGTATGATGGTCTTATAACAACTTTAGTTTATGGGAAGGAAATCCTAAACTATGAAGAAGTTGTTGGTGTGCTCAGATCCAATAAGCAAAGGGATGAGCAAAGGGAAAAGATCTGCAAAGGTAATCCTAATTCAGAGGTTCTTGCTGTGAATGAGAGGCAAGGAAGATCCAAGAAACGAACTAGGGGAAAGTCCAAGGGCAGATCTCAGTCTTGGAACCACAAGAGTTTGAAATGCTACAAGTGTCGTCAGCTTGGGCATATCAGGAAGAATTGTCCTCTTTAGAAGACAGAAAAGGGGAGAGCCAACACTGGTGGTGCTAATGCTTTGGAAAGCAATGGAGAAGGAGTACTGGTTGTATCAGATGGATCAGTGGATTGGGAGAATACCTGGATTTTGGATTCTGCATGCTCATACCACTATACCTCACATCGGAATTGGTTTTACACCTATGATAGGTTAGATGGAAGTAGTGTAAGTCTTGGTGTTGATCACCCTTGTATGGTAGCTGGAGTAGGCACTATTAGGATGAGGATGTATGATGGAGTGATAAGGACTCTATCTAATGTTAAACATGTACCATAATTGAAAAAGAATTTGATTTCTTTGGGCTACTTAGAAGAGCAGGGATATGCTTTTAGTTGCCAATCTAGTAGTGGATGTTTGAGAATTACCAAGGGAGCTTTGGTGGTAATGAGAGGAAGAAGACTGAGCAACAATCTATACAAGATGGAAGGCTCAATGGTAAGTGATAGTGCTGAAGTGCTTGCAGTGGCACAGGAGGAACAGTTGAAGTATAAACTGTGGCACTATCGAATAGGTCATATGAGTGACCAAGGGCTCATGGAGTTAAGCAGAAGAGAGAACATTTCAGCTTTGAAAAAGGATGGAAATGATCTATGTGAGCCGTGTATGTTTGGTAAACAACATAGAGTTAAATTTGCTGTTTGTACCAAGCCAAGTGAAGGAGTGCTGGATTTGGTGCACTCGGATGTATAGGGACCAGCACCTGTTTTATCCAGAGATGGAGCAAGGTATTTTGTTACCTTTATTGATGACTTCTCTAGGAAACTATGGGTGTATCTGATGAGAAAAAAATCAGATGTGTTTGCCCGATTTAAAGCTTGGAGAGCTGAGGTAGAGAAGGAGACAGGAAGATATGTAAAGTGCCTTCAGACTGATAATGGTGGGTAGTACTCTAGTACAAAGTTTAGGAGTTATTGTGAGGAAAATGGTATCAAATGCCATTACACAGTAAGGATGACCCCATAGCAGAATGGTGTTGCGGAAAGGTTGAACCAGACACTATTGGAGAGGGCAAGGAGTATGAGGCTGCAGTCATCACTGCCGAAAACTTTTTGGGGTGATGCTATTACTCAGGCATGTTTTCTCATAAACAGGTCCCCTCACTTCAAGTTGGATGGTGGACTTTCAGAAGAAGCTTGGAGTGGGAAGAAGGTAGAGCTTGGCCACCTGAAAGTTTTTGGTTGCCCGACTTATGTTCATGTGGAGGCAACTGAAAGAAGCAAGCTAGATCCTAAGTCAATGAAAATGATCTTTATAGGGTATCCACAATGAGTCAATGGTTACCTACTGTGAGATCCACAGTCTCAAAAGGCTGTGATCAGTAGGGATGTCATTTTTGATGAGATGAGCATCTTGGTGAAACCGGGGACTACAACTGGAAATGCAGTTAATAAGATGAATAGTAGTGAGAGCCGTCATAGGTGGAGGATAAGTCTTCAACATCAGCTGGAAATGGAGTTTTAGTTGAGGTGGAGTTGGACAGGAAAGATTCTCCAGGAGTGAAAGAGAGGCAAGAAGAATTAGCTGTTCAAAGGGAAATGCAGAAGGAGCCACAAACAGTTGACTTGCAGGACAGTGCATGGGGAGTGGCATTGCATAAGCCTCAATGCATAATCCAGAAGCCGGTTAGATATGGCATAGATGAAGCAATTTCATTTGCTCTAATATTTGTGAATGGAGATCCAGAAAGTTTTGTAAAGGCCATGGAAAGTCTTGATAAAGAGTCATGGATGCAAGGTATGATGGAAGAGATGGAATCTCTTAGGATGAATCAAACATGGCAGCTGGTGGATCTACCTAGAGATACTCATGCTATTACCTCCAAATGGGTGTTCACTAAGAAATCATTACCTTCAGAGCAAGGTGGAGTTAGATACAAGGCAAGATTGGTAGCAAAGGGATTCTCACAAAGGGAAGGAGTTGACTATGTAGAAGTGTTTTCTCCTGTTGTACGCCATACGTCAATTCAGGTGTTATTGTCTTTGGTGGCAAAACATAATTTGGAATTGGAGTAGATGGATGTGAAGATAGCCTTTCTACATGGAAGATTGGAAGAAAAAATCTGTATGAAGCAACCTGATGGCTTTATTGAGATTGGACAGGAAAACAAGGTATGTTTACTTCAGAGGTCATTGTATGGATTGAAACAATCACCTCATCAGTGGTATCACAGATTTGATACATTTATCTTGAGCCATGGGTTTCTTAGATGTGAACATGATTATTGTATCTATGTGAAGGATGTGGATACTATGGATGCTCTGTATTTACTTTTGTATGTGGATGATATGTTGATAGCCAGCAGAAGTATGACAGCTGTGAAAGGGCTGAAGAGAGCATTATCTCAGAAATTTGAGATGAAAGATTTGGGATCAGCTCAGAAAATCCTTGGAATAGAGATTTGTAGAGATAGGTGCAAAGGAATACTCCATTTGTCATAAGGTGGGTACATTAAAAAGGTACTCGAGAGGTTTGGGATGGATAAGGCCAAACCTATGGAAACACCATTACTAGGGCATTTTTCTCTCTCGAAAAAATAGTGCCCCCAAACAGTGGAGGAGAGAGAGTACATTGAAAGAGTTCCATATGCCAATGCAGTGGGCAGTTTGATGTATGCTATGGTTTGTTGTAGGCCGGACATAGCATATGTTGTAAGCTAGGTGAGCAAGTACATGGCTAATCCTGGAAAGGAACACTGGAAGGCATTGAAGTGGATTTTGAAATATCTACAAGGGACTCAAAGACATGGATTGGTATTTGGTGGGCAGCCTGAAGGACATGGATGGAACTTCATAGAATCATGTGAGAATTCAGGTCCTTTGGAAGGGTTTGTTGATGCAAGCTATGCAAATGATCTTGATACAAGGAGGTCTACAACAGGTTATCTCTTCTGCATGTATAGTGGACCCATTTCTTGGAGATCAACCCTTCAACCTATTAGAGCTTTGTCTACAACAGAAGTAGAGTATATAGGGATTACTGAAGCTGCGAAGGAAGCACTATGGCTGAGAAGGCTAGTGTCTGAAATGGGGGTGAAAAGTATATGGTGGTCCTGCACAGTGATAGCCAGAGTGCCATATACTTGACACAAAACCCAGTCTCTCATGCTAGGACCAAGCATATAGATGTGAGGTACCACAGAGTCAGGGAACTAGTGGAGGAAGGAGAAGTGGCACTGGTGAAGGTTCATACAACGGAGAACCAGGCGGATGCACTTACAAAGGCTCTACCAAGGGATAGCTTCTACTCTTGTATGTGGTTAATGGGTTTGAGGAGTCTGGCATATATAGCCTTGAAGCACCAAGAGGGAGATTGTTGAGTCTCAGGTGGTGCATTCATGGCTAGTTGGGTCAATGTACATGAGTTGATATGGTCTATCATGGTTTTCCATGATGTGTCTAGGGCTAGGGTTGAGTCCGGTATGAGTCCTAGGTGTTTAGGCTCAATTTTGGTCTTTCTGGGTCTTTGAGTTGGCTCTTCTATTATAAGAGTCGACTCTGTTGGTTGGCACGTCTCAAAACAGGTGATTGTGGTCTGGACGAGTCAGCTCGGATGGATTAGAATCAGCTTAGATGCATAGTTAGAGAAACCTGCAATCTGAACGAGTCAGCTCGGATGTATTAGAGTTAGCTCGGATATATTAGAGTCAGCTCGGATGTATTAGAGTCAGCTCGGATGTATTAGAGTCAGCTCGGATATATTAGTGTCAGCTCGGATGCACAGTTAGGAAATCTGTTGTCTGGATGGGTTGGCTCGAATGGATTCAAGTCGGCTCGGATGACGAGTGAATTGTTTTTGAAAGGTGCCAGCTGGGGGAGTTTTTGGGATCTCAAGCACGTGTGACCGAGATATATATATATTGTATTCTCGTAAGAGGATGTGTGTGGTATAACGAACTTCTTGGAAGTGGAAATCCTTTTCTCCCGTGAAAAATCTCTCTATTTTCTTCTTTCTTCTCTCTTCTCCCATTCTTGGTGTTCTTGATCTTCATAGACCTAAATCCTACTGTGATTGTCAATGGACATTGCTGGCAGATGGTCATCCATAACCTGGTGATACGCTTCCACGATTGCTTTGTTGATCAGGGCATTCGTTCTTGATCGGGAATAATGCTATTCTTGAGGATTTAGTTTATCAAATCTGGATGGATTTGTAGCAAAATTCTCAACAACATAATGAATAGGGATCGGTCTAAACAAGTCAAGAACAGTGGTTCAGCCAAGGATATGACTAAAAGAAAGGGGAAACAGGTCTTGGTTTGATTTTAAAATGACACTAGTTTAAGGAAAATAACTCGCATTCGGAATGAAATCAAGTGGATATTTTTAGGTTTGGGATTAACCATAAAAACATGAAATCGGAAGATAAAAAGTTGAGGAAAATAGTTAAAACTGTGAAATCGAACAATGCTGAGTGAAATTATAATTTTAATTGGTAGAAAATCGGTTTTAAATAAGGAAAAACATTAAATGGGTGGTTTTAACCCAAAAAATTTCCATCCAACAGTGAAATTAAGTGAAATAAGGGGCAAAATGAGGCATAGATTGTAAAATCAAACATATAATCCATTTAAATAAGTGAAATCCAAGAAATCCGAACTGTAATCTAAGAAAAATTAGGGTTTTCGGCCAAGAACACTCAATGCAATAGTAATAAGGTAAAAACCAACATTCATGATGGGGAACCGGTCCAAAACGAGAAAGAATCCACGAAAAACATGGATAAAATGATTTACCATAGATTGGGAAGGCAAAATTGATCCAGAAATTATGAAAAATAGGATTTAAATGAAATAAAATGGATGAAATTGAAGAAAACATGGATTTACAGTTTGAATGAGAGAGGAGAGGGAGAGAAATACCTTGATTTGAAGGGGCAAAGGGGGAAATCGACTGTTCCGGAGGTTAGAGGACGGTAGGGGACCACTACAGCACTTGGAAAATGAGGGAAATAAAATACAAAATGATTCGGTCATGCCCTAAAAAACTTGAAATTTTTGCAAGTGTCGATGCTTCAAATTTCTCAAGTGTCGACACTTGGTCAGGTGTCGACACTTCGCAAAATCTAAGTATCGACACTTGGCCAAAAAATTTCCAAAAAAAATCAAAAAGAATTTAAAAAAATCAAGGAATATTTTAAAAGGTTTTGGGACTCAATAAAAATGATTTTGAGTGAAAATAAATTGGGTAGGGTAGAAATTGAGAGAGTTCTAAAAGAATGGGTCAATAACACCTAACTCTCTTCTAATCATACAAAATCTCTCTTCACTCAAGGGTTTGGTAAACACATCAACTAGTTGATCATCAGTACACACAAATTCAAAGATCACATTAGAGTTTTGTATATGATCTCTTATGAAATGATATCTTATTTCAATGTGTTTACTTCTTGAATGTTGCATAGGATTCTTAGTTAGATTGATTGCACTAGTCTTGTCACATCTTATGGGTGTCTTAATTAGTTTAATGCCAAAATCTTCAAGTTGTTGTTTGATCCATAGGATTTGAGCATAATAGCTTTCAGCTACTATATATTTGGCTTCCACCATAGATAGAGCAACCGAATTCTGTTTCTTGCTACTCCATGAGATCAAATTAACTCCAAGAAACTGACATGTTCCACTAGTACTTTTACGATCAAGTTTACACCCAGCAAAGTTAGCATCAGAATAAGCAATCAATTCAAATGAAGAATCTCTAAAGTACCAAAGACCAATATCAATTATGCCAGACAGATATCTAAGTATGCATTTAACAACCAAAAGATGAGACTCTTTAGAGGTAGACTGATATCTTGCACACATACATACACTGAACATAATATCTGGCCTACTAGCACTTAGGTATAGCAATGAGCCTATCATTCCTCTATAAAGCTTTTGGTCAACAGATTTACCTGATTTGTCTTTGTCAAGCTTACAAGAGGAGCTCATAAGTGTACCTAAAAGCTTGGTGTTCTCGATCCCAAACTTCTTCAGAATTTCCTTTGTGTACTTAGCTTGGTTAGCGAAGATTCTCTCTTTGGTTTGCTTTATCTGGAGTCCGAGGAAGAAATTAAGTTCTTCCATCCTGCTCATCTCAAACTCACCCTGCATTAACTTTGCAAACTCTTGATAAAGAGATTCGTTAATAGCACCGAATATTATATCATCCACATACACTTGAACTACTAAGAGATCATCATTCTTCTTTTTCAAAAATAGAGTAGTATCTACATTACCTCTAGTAAAATCATTTTTGAACAAAAAAGAACTTAAACGATCATACCAAGCTCTTAGAGCTTGTTTCAAACCATACAAAGCTTTATGAAGTTTAAAAACATGGTTTGGAAATTCATGATTTTCAAAATCGAGTGGTTATTCAATATAAACTTCTTCTTCGACAAAACTGTTCAAGAAAGCACTTTTGACATCCATTTGAAATAATTTAAAATTCATAAAACAAGCAAAAGCCAACAATAGCCTAATTGCCTCAAGTCTAGCCACAGGAGTAAAGGTTTCATCAAAATCAATTCCTTCCTCCAAATTGTATCCTTTGGCAACTAATCTAGCTTTATTTCTTGTAACAATTCCATTTTCATCAAGTTTGTTTCTAAAAACCCATTTTGTGCCAATAATTGAAACATTTGAAGGTCTCTCTACTAAAGTCCAAACATTATTTCTTTTAAATTGATTAAGTTCATCTTGCATAGCATTAATCCAATTGCAATCATTTTTAGCTTCTTCAATAGTTTTAGGCTCTATTTGAGATACAAATGCTAAATAATCACAAATATTTCTAAGAGATGATCGAGTACTTACGCCTTTAGATGGATCAATAATGATAAGTTCTTTGGGATGACCATGAGCAAACCTCCATTCTTTAGGTAGAGGATTAGGTAATGATGTATTTTCATTTTCTTGATCTTATCCTCTTTCATTGTTTTGATCATCTTCTTGTTCCTTGATAGGCTCTTTATTGTTGTTCACCTCTTCAATTCTTTTGATACCAATTTTATCACAAAGCACATCTTCTTTTCTAGAAGATTTTTGATTAGATTCATCAAATACAATATGTATGGATTCTTCAACAACAAGAGTTCTTCTGTTGAAGACCCTATATGCCTTGCTAGATGTAGAGTAGTCTAGAAAGACACCATCATATGACTTGGCATCAAATTTGCTTAAATTATCTTTACATTGTTTAACATGAAATAACGGCATCCAAAAACTCGAAAATATCTGATAGAAGGTTTTCTACCCTTCCAAAGCTCATAAGGAGTTTTCTTTAAAATCAGTCGAATTAAAACATGGTTCAAAACATAGCATACAGTGTTTATGGCTTCCATCCAAAAATATCTAGGTAGGTCATTTTTGCAAAGCATGGTGCGTGCCATTTCTTCAAGAGTTCTATTTTTTCTTTCTACCATCCCATTTTGTTGAGGTGTCCTAGGTGCTGAAAAATTGTGATGAATGCCATTTTCAATACAAAATTTATCAAAATCAAAATTTTCAAATTTAGTTCCATGGTCACTTCTTAAAGATACAATTGAAACACATTTTTCATTTGAAACTCTTTTATAAAATATAATGAATGCAGAAAATGTTTCATCTTTGTGTACTAAAAACATGACCCATGTAAAACATGAGAAATCATCTACAATAACTAGACCGTACTTCTTACCTCCCAAACTAGATGTTCTAGTTAGCCCAAAGAGGTCCATATGAAGCAACTCTAAGGATCTAGATGTAGAGACTACTCCTTTTGGTTTAAAAGATGATTTGGTTTGTTTTCCAAGTTGGCAAGCGCTACAAATCTTGTCCTTTTCAAAACTAAGTTTTGGTAAATCTTTTATCAAATTCTTTTTGCTAAGTTTTGAAATCAAATGCATACTTGCATGTCCTAGTCTACAATGCCAAAGCCAACTAGTTTCATTGATCTTGGCTTCCATTGCTATTAGGAATTGACCATTTTGAATGGGAAGATCATCAAGATCAACCAAATAAATATTGCCATGCCTATGACCAATGAACTTGATGCCATTGTCATCTAAACTAGAAATAATGTACATTGAAGATTCGAAAACAACTTTGAAATCCTTGTCACAAAATTGACTTATGCTAAGTAAATTATGTTTCAAACCATCAACATACAAAACATTATCAATGTAAGTAGAAGGGGTGATATGGACTTTACCAATTATGACAATCTTGCCCTTTCCATTATCACCAAATGTTACATTACCACCATTCTGATATAGAAGTGATGAGAACTGCTCCACATCTCCGGTCATGTGCCTTGAGCAACCGCTGTCAAGGTACTACATCCTTTTTTTATTGGTTGCAAGGCACACCTACGATAAAAAATTAGGTGGAGACTTTAGGTACCCAAGTCATCTTGGGTCCTTTCAGGTTAGTGGTAATGGTTCCTTTTGGAACCCAAACTTTCTTAACGTTGCTAAGTTTTTTTTTATTGCACAAGTAAGATTTATGTCCTACAATACCACAAGTATAGCAAGTAATAAATGATGATGCAGGCAAAAAGAAATTCTTGAAAATTTTTTGTTTCTTTTAAGTTATGAAATATAAATCGGTTTTTTTAAAAATAGCCCTTTGACTATTTAAAAGCATGTTCAATTTTTCAAAACTATATATAAATTTTTCAACAAATGGTTTTAACTTTTTAAGCTCTTCTTTGTACTTTTTGTTCTCTTTCAAAATCTCATTATTTTGTTTTGAAAAGTTTTCATTTGATACAGAAGAGTTCTTGTTTTTCAAAACTTCCTTTTCTTTTTCAAGAAAAATAATTTTATCATTTAGCTTTTTATTTTGAAGAAGCAAGCAATCATTCTCAGTTGAAAACTTGTCATTTGCTTTAACGAAATTCAAATTTTGCCTTTTAGTTCTTTATATTTTGATTTCAGTTTTCGAAATTCAATAACTAATTCATCAAAAACTTCATGCAACTCATCAAAAGTAAACTCATTTTCGGTTTCAGAAAATACCTCATCATTATCAGCCATTAAATAGAAGTTTGCAACTTCTTGTTGTTCTTCCTCAGAACTGGAGTCCTCACTGTCACTCCAGGTAGCCATCATGGCCTTCTTTCTTAGTCGTCTTCTGCTCTTCTTAAGTAGGGGCAGTCTATTTTGAAGTGGCCCAGTTTCTTGCACTCAAAGCATATGGGCTGCTCCTTCTCTTTCTCCTTTTTCTTCTCTTTACTAGGCTCTCCTTTTAGAGATTTCTTTTTGAAGTTGTACTTCTTTTTTCTCATGAACCTTCTAAACTTCCTAGCCATGAGAGCCGTCTCATCTTCTTCATCTTCTTCTTCGGAGTCTTCACTTGAATCATCTTTATTTGTAGACTTGAAAGCGATCACTTTCTTCTTTTTGTCAACATCCACATTCTTTTGCTTTAATGAAATCTCATATGTCATCAATGAGCCTAACAATTGCTCGAGAGGAAGAGTGTTGATATCCCTAGCTTCTTATATAGTAGTCACCTTGGCATCCCATGAAGCCAGAAGAGACCTGAAAAGTTTATTTACAAGTTCACCGTTAGATATAATCTTTCCTAAGCTTCTCATGCCATTTACAATATTTATGAACCTAGTATACATCTCACTTATAGATTCAGTAGGTTTCATTTTGAACATTTCATATGTGTGAATGAGTATGTTAACTTTAGTTATTTTCACTTGGTGTGTACCCTCATGGGTAACCTCAAGTGTATCCCATATTTTCTTAGTGGAGAGACAGTTAGAGATTCTATTGAATTCACTCGGATCCAATGAGCAAAATAATAGATTCCTAGCCTTAGCATTAAGCTATATTTGCTTAATGTCATTCTCATCTCAATCATCTTCCATTTTGGGAGTGAGAATGCCATTAATCAACATAGTAGGCTGATGAGGACCTTTGATAATTATCCTCCAAAGATTATAATCAATGGCTTGTATGAATATGCGTATGTATGTTTTCCAATACGTGTAATTCGTACCATTAAATAGAGGGGGATGGTTTGAAGCTTGACCTTCAACGACACCCATACCTATTGGGGATGCCATGATCTTTTACTTAAGATCCTTGGACCTACAAGAGAGTACTGGCACTCTGATACCACTTGTTGCCTAGAAATGGAGCCCAAGAGGGGGGTGAATTAGGTCTTTTAAAAATATTTAACACAATTATGTACAGGTCGTGTAGTGTTTGTGGATAATGAACTTAAATATATGCAGCAAAAAATAATAAATAAAGTTCAAGATATAAAGTGCAAGAAGTAAATGAGATAATCACATACAAACACCGATATTTATAGTAGTTCGGTGCTCTCCAAGCACCTACATCCACTCCCTAAGATTCTCTTGGAAATTTTCATTATAACCTCTTCAAAGATTATAGCCGACTTGTTTTCCAAGGCTCACAAGTCAAAGCCTAGGTTTTATCACCTAGGTTCACTAACAAACCTTTGCACTTGTTTTGTCTTTGGGCTCACAAGTCAACCCTAGTTGGTTTTGGCTCACCAACAACCTTACAACCTACTTTCAAGAACCTTGAAAGCTAGGTCAAACAAAAGTAAATTCAGAATACAAAAATTTAAACATAAACAAACTCTCTTCTTAGAGTAGATGAGGAATCTTTGAAGCTCTTGAATGATTGCTTGATGTGACTTGACTTGGAATCTTCTCAAGAACACTTTTGGAAAGATGAAATGAAAGGAATGTAGGATTTTTCAGTAGAATCTCTCATTTTTAGCTTTCGAAAGTGGAGTTCTTGAAGAAGGGCTTTAACTCTTGAATATTTTCTTGCTTTTCTCTCTTCTCTTGCTTCATGAATGAGTTTAGTGAAGATTAAATATATGAAAAACATCCAAAAAACCATTTTAGATCGTTAGGTATCAAGAACTAGCCATTATGGGCTAAAAACCATAATTTCAGGCTGTCAGAAAATAGTTCCATTGAGGCTGTCAGAATCCGAGTGTCAATACTTGGCTGTCAAGTGTCGACACTTGGCTATCAGGTGTCGACACTTGGCTATCAGGTGTCGACACTTGAACTTTCAAGTGTCGACCCTTGACTCACAGGTATCGACACTTGACACAAAAATTTCTCCATAAGCAAGTTCTGTATTTTCAAAAAGTCTCAGGTCTTGTGTCGACACTTGAAAACTTAAGTGTCGACACTTGAGTTTCAGGTGTCAACACTTGAGTTTTGAGTGTCGACACTTGGCATGCCATGAAAAGTTTCTGCATGCCAAATGCTAAAGTGTCGACACTTGGGCTCCCAAGTGTCGACACTTAGTTCTGCAATTTTCAAAAACAAGTGCTAATCAAGCCAAAAACATAAAGATAATTCATGAAACTTAAATGCAACATATATAAACAATAATTAAACTTATTTATATCCTTTTTGAATGGAGAAGACTTCTCAAATCATGAAAAAAATACTTTATGCCAAAGAGTGCCATGATACTCTAACTTTGAGAATTTGAGATGCTTGATTCCTGAAAACTCATAACTACAAATAATTATTAGTACAAAATATGTACTCAACATTTTGTTATTCATCAAAATCACATGGTAGAGCCAACATGAACTACACAATGCATCCTCTCTACATCACATACAAGGTAGCTCAAAGGACATCATCATACAAGAGTTCAATTAGGAAGATGTCATGTGATGAACAACCAGAATAAACTTTTTATTCAATTCAATAATTCATATACATATACATGAGTTGCACAACTGTCTATAGCCTAGATGATTGACTTTGGGACATATATTTCCTAACATAATCAATCCCATGAATCGAAGTCGACTCAATAGTGAAAAATAAAAGGTATATTTTGATGAAAGAAGATTAAGTCTACTCAATTAAGGATCAAGCCAACTTAGATGGGATCCGAATCAACTCGATAGTGATCCGAGTTGACTCATGGATTGCTAACAAGCTAGCTCTGTAGAAAGTTTAGATTGACATTATTTTAGGTGTAACAACTTTATTTTATCCTCCAACAGCTAGAAATGTCATTTTGATCTTGGAGGCATATTTAAAGACCACCAAACTCATTAAAGAACATCACCAAGCTCAGAATATTCCAAGTACCATTAAAAATAAAGAGATAAAGCCAAAGTATTGATTTGAGAGCTCCAACTCCCAACCACCTGAAAATATTTTTTCAATCATTGGCTTCCCAGCAAGGAGACAAGCATTAAAGCTTCTATAAATTCCTAGGAGTCTCATTCTTTTATGTATAATTATTTTATTTTTACTCTTTTCGAGAATCTTTGTACTCTTATTATTTCGATTTTGGTTCTTATTGTCTAACTTCAATTGGGATTTGAAGTTAGGTGTTTAAACTAGGAATTACTGAAAGGGTTTAGGATTGTGAGCCCAATAAAATAATCTATAAAGGATTTTAGATTGTAAGCCTAGTAAAATAATTTAGCTATAATCTTTAAAGAGATTATAGTAAAAATTCTCAAAAGAATGCTTGAAGTGTGGATATAGGTACCGAGTGTACCGAATCACTATAAAATCCTGTATGTTCATATGTGCTATCTTGTTTATCAGCTTTTATTTTCAGTATCTTATTTTAATTTGCCTTAGCATGTGTTTATGCTTACCATCACTCCACACACACTTTCAAAGCAACACATACTTGAGTTAAGTTTTTGAAAAATCCAATTCACCCCCTTTCTTAGGTTGTTTAGCTGGGCAATAAGTAATATCAGAGCTTAATACTTTTCTGCATTTGTCCAACGATCAAAAGTTAAAATCAAATGGCTACCCAACTTATCATTCTCTTGCCAAAAGGCAATCTTCAAATAGACCTTCCTCTTTCGTTGGCACTAATTATACTTATTGGAAGGCACACATGTGCATTGATACTCAAGCACTAGACTCTCAACATTGGAGAGTTATAGTTGATGGCCCACATATACCCACAATCAAAATCGATGGAGTTGATATTCCCAAACCTGACAAAGACTGGGATGAGCAAGACATAAAGCTAATAGAGCTAAATGCCAAGGGTATGAATATTTTTTATTATACTTTAGATGCTAATGAATTTAATAGAATATTTATTTGTAGCTTTGCCAAAGAGATTTGGAATAGGTTAGAGGTTATCCAAAAAGGTACCAACCAAGTAAAGAAAACCAAAATTAATATACTTGTATATAAGTATGAAATGTTTAAAATGGAACCTAATGAAACTATTACCAGCATGTATACTAACAGTTTAAAAAGTTTAAAGAGTTTAGATAGGACTTATTCTACCAGCAATCTTGTTTGGAAGATTCTTAGCCTCTTCTAAAGTCATGGGAAGCAAAGGAGACCGCCATCCAAGAAGCCTAGTACTCTTCCTCTTGAATAATTCATTAGATCATTCATGATTCATGAGCTCATAATGAGGCAAAATGATGAAGAGGAATCCAAGAAGAAGAAGAACATCGCTTTGAAGTGTACAATGAATGAAGAAAAAGAAAGTGATGAGTCAAAAAAAGATGATGATGAGTGGCCTTTATTGCAAGAAGGTTCGAGAGGCTTATGAGAAGAAAGAAACCAACATTCAAGAAAATGCCATACAAGGGTGACGGAAGCAAGGATAAAGAGGAGAAGGAGAAGGAGCAGCCCATCTGTTTTGAATGCAAGAAGTCCGGTCATTTTAAAATGGACTACCCTTAACTCAAGAAGACTAAGGAATACAAGAAGAAAACTCTGATGGCCACATGGAGTGATAGTGAATATTCAAGCTTTGAAGAAGAAAGAACTCAAGAGGTGGCCTTCTTATGTCTCATGGCATAAGAAAGTGAGATAATTTCTAAACATTCTTTAGATGATAGTGAGCTTCAATTAGCATTTATTGACATATTAGCAAAATTTAAAAAATTATGAAAGATCAATAAGGATTTGAAGAAATAAAATACTGAATTGTAAAAAAAAGAAAGTACTTTGAAAGATAAAGAAAATGTTTTACAAGAAAATTTGAATTTGAAAGAGAAATTGTAAAAACTAAAGTCTTTTATTGAAAAATTTACACTTGGCTTTGAAAAATTATAAATAATTTTAAGTGATCAAAGAGCTATTTTCAACAAAACTGATTTAGGTTTCAATACCCCAAATAAGCAAAAATACTTGAAGAAATTCTTTGATAAAGCTCCTCTTAGTTTTACATCGATTATTACTTATTTTTATTATGGTAAAGTAGGACATAAAGCATATCTTATAATTTTAGAAAAATAAATAAAAAAATAATTAAAAAAGAATGGATTTGGTTGCCATGCCGAGAAGTGGTGCTGACTCAAGCTCGACTCGGACAAGATTGGAGCTAAAATGGCTACTGATGGGGAGCTAAAATGGCTACTGGTGTCTCGCAGGATCCTATCACTGGGAGTCGAACCTACAAGACAAAGAAAGGTCAAAAAACCCACACTTGGAAGTTTCCTAGTGGTGGACCCTCCAATGCCTAAGTTAGTCTCTTAGACAGGCAAATAAAGAAGGCTTGGAGTCCCCTCTAAAATTTAGATTAAAGCAAAAGGAGCTAAAGAAAGAATGAAAAAGGAAGATTATAGGATCGACGCCCCAACCAACTATCCAAAAGGAAGCTCCCTGTTTAGAAGTGGTGGTTTTATCTTTCTTAAAGTAGGCAGTGCAGCAACCCCGGGGCGCACGAGTCGACCCCCCATCGAGCACCGCAGCACCAACCTAGCATACTATCACCGAGCTAGCTCTCGCCTGGGGACGAGCACCGCAGCACCATCCAAGGGGTGTTGACGTGGCACCAGCCTCACCTTAACAGTGGCACCCACATTCCGTGGGCCCAGACCTTCTATCCGGACGAACCAAGAGGGTGTGAGCTGGCCCACCCAACAACCTCCCCAGCAAAAAATTCCTTGAGAATTTCGCCTGTGGGGACTCGAACCCGTGACCTCGGCTCTGATACTAACTGTAGAATCGATGCCCCAACCAACTATCCAAAAGGAAGCTCCCTATTTAGAAGTGGCAGTTTATCTTTCTTAAAGTAGGCAGTGTAGGGGCGCACGAGTCGACCCCCCACCGAGCACCGTAGCACCAACCCAGCATACCATCACCGAGCCAACTCTCGCTTGGGGACGAGCACCACAGCACCACCCAAGGGGCGTTGACATGGCACTAGCCTCACCTTAATAGTGGCACCCATATTCAGTGGGCCCAGACCCCCCATCCGGATGAACCAAGAGGGTGTGAGCAAGCCCACCCAACAATCCCCCCAGTAAAAAACCCCTCGAGAATTCCACCTGTGGGGACTCGAACCCGTGACCTCGATTCTAATACCAACTATAGGATCGATGCCCCAACCAACTATCCAAAAGGAAGCTCCCTGTTTAGAAGTAGCAGTTTTATCTTTCTTAAAGTAGGCAGCGTAGTAATCCCGGGGTGCACAAGTCGACCCCCCCACCGAGCACCCAGTACCAACCCAGCGTACTATCATCGAGCCGGCTCTCGCCTTGGGATGAGCACCACAGCACCACCCAAGGGGTGTTGACATGGCACCAGCCTCACCTTAACAGTGGCACCCATATTCCATGGGCCCAGACCACCCATCTGGATGAACCAAGAGGGTGTGAGCTGGCCCACCGAGCAAAAAACCCCTCGAGAATTCTGTGGGGACTCGAACCCGTGATCTCGGCTCTGATACCAACTATAGGATCGACGCCCCAACCAACTATCCAAAAGGAAGCTTCCTTTTTAGAAGTGGCGGTTTAACTTTTTTAAAGTAGGCAGCGTAGCATCCCCAGGGCTCACGAGTCGACCCCCCCACCAACCACCGCAATACCAATCCAGCGTACTATCACCGAGCCGGCTCTCGCCTGGGGACGTGGCACCAGCCTCACCATAATAGTGGCACCCACATTTCGTGGGCTTAGACCCCCCATCCGGACGAACCAAGAGGGTGTGAGCTGGCCCACCCAACAAAGATATAATGAGATCTATGGGAGAAGGGGCTCTTAATGCATGTAAAGCCCACTTTCGAAAAGATAGCACAATGGTGAGTTTAGTTGCAGAGGCTAGGACACTTTGTGGGAGGTGAAAAGCATGTAGGTAAGTCTGCAAATATCTTCATGGACATTTAAGTAGATGCTTGCAAAATCAAGGAGCTTTAGGGTGTTCTCTCAAAATGATAAGTTCTCTCAGGAGATGGGGATTCTTGGTTCTATTTTGCCTCACCTTCCTATTTTTCTTTGTTGGCTTGCTTACCATGACCTTCGACCTTTTACCTAGAGAGTCTTGGGAAATAAGTTTATAGGCATGTACCTAACACCTAAAGGTAGAGAAGAGGTATGATGTGCATTGTAAAGGAGTGGTATTTGGCATGTCCCAGTAGTTACAGGCATGCCTGTGGCAGGGGCCATACCATGGTTGGTGAGGTAAGGAGTGGTAACTGGTATGGCACATTCCGGTGACTAGGTGTTCCTCAAGTTGTGAGCATTTATGGTAGCCACTTTTGGAGCATGTGCAACCTATGTAGATGGGGAATGGACCCAGTAACATTCGGTGCCCAGGTAGTGAGTAGGTGAGCACATGGCTTGATGTCCAAGTGGCAAATCATGGGGAGGTGGCCTGGTCGTCTAGTTGGCTGACATTTGTTGGGCATGGATTGGAGCTTCAAAGCTATGCTGGACTTGTCAGATTCTGACATATCAGATGCCCCCCACTTTTGAGCCCTAGGGGTCATGCTCTCAGAGCCTTAGGCATAGGAAGTAGAGTCCACATTGATCCAACAGGGCATAGAAGCCAATTATACCAAGGTTAAGCCAACAAGACTATTATGGGGAGAGGCTGCTCATAGCGAGATTGGTAAGGCTGTGCCAAGAAAGGCAGCTCATGGTGAGGCCGACAGACTATTCTAGGCAAGGTAGCTTGCAGCGAGGCAAGCAAGGCTACTAATAATTCTATTAAAATATTTAAGTATTAAAAAAAACTAATTGATATATATTTCTTAGAAATTGATATTTTTATTAGTATTTTATAAAAAAAAAGTCCATGGATGGAAATATCTCAATTTTTGAAATCCAATGGCTCAAACGGCACTCAAATCAGAGTTCAAACAAGCCCAGAATCAAAGTTTGAAGTTTATTAAGAAAATGGCATGAATTTTAGAGTAGCCAGTCTACCATGGATCGGCTAGCTAGTTCATAGAATCCTGAATGGTCCATAGTGGCCTTTGCTACCAGTTCACGGGGCCATTCTATGGACCATCTTCCCTCTCGAGCATTGTTTTCATCGGAGAAGCCACTAGAGACACCATTCAAGGCCGGAGAAGCTGCTGACACTCCTCCCTACTCCACCCATGGGCACCCCACCACTCAATTTCTTCTCCAAAATGCCATCATTGCCATTATCGGCCATGTGGCCTCCTCTCACCTCAATCACTACTGTTTCACCAGAGCCACCTATCACCATCACCGCTGGCTGAGAGGCCGTCTAATCCAGAGAAGCCCAACGGAAAACTAAACTCCTAATAGCCCATCGTGTAGCCCACTCCCCGCTTCCCCTGTTCCAAGCCACCGGTGGCAGAGATGACGATCAGAGGAAGGCATGATCCAATGGAGGAGACTCCAGTGGTGGTGGCACGCGAGGATGTTCCAGCGAAGATCCAAGGCTGCTGACGATATCTGGGTGATGGTGGGTTAGTTGATCGAAGGAAGAAAATAGGCATCATGATTCTATCGTTCAATCTCAATCCAATGGTTAGAACTAAATCCAATTAAAAATAGGCCTGATTATGGGCGATGGAGTGATTTTTAGATGTTTGATCCAGATCCAATAGTTAGAGAAATCTTGATTGGTCAAACATTAGTTAGGATAGGGATTAGAAGCCTAATACTACTAAGATTGGGCATATTCATATCTAACCATTCAATACTGTAAAACATGATCCAAGCCACTCTTTTGATTCTTTTATTTCATCTCATACTGGAAAAATAGGAAAATCACTTCTTTGTTAAACCCTATAAAAAGGCCCCTGTATCTCTACCTAGAGAACCAAGCAAAAAGCCAAGATCAATTCCAGCAATGAAATTTTATTTTATTTTTCTTCTTGTAATTACTCTAGATTTTGAGAGAGAAAGGGAGGGAGAGGAATAAAAAAGAAGAGTTCTTCGAGAAAAGAGGTGCTATGATAGAGTCCAAATCTTCAAGAAGATGTATCTAGGAGCCATGTTCAACTGAGGTGCAGTCTATAGGAAAGTACAGGTTTCCATGCTTTAATTTTGTATTTGTTTTTCTCTATGCAATTGAATAAAGCTTTAAATTTCTTTTAATTTTTTTCTATTTGATTTTCTAAAATTAATTACCTAGGTGGGATGGATCATGATCCTAACATGATATAGTTCATGCACAACATAGATAATTGATTCTAGGATTTTCATCTACTTATCTTGTTAGGGTCTTTTCAACTTAATCGTTGGATAGCATGTACTTATGGGATAGGCCATGACCTTAATAAGATATGGTTTGTATTTGACAAGATAGCCTATACTATGGATTAGTTTGAAGGATTCTAAAATAATTACGGACTTTGATTACTTAGATTAGAACATAAATATGATTTATGCTCATGATTACCTAAAAACCTGAAGATATTCTTTTATTATTTAAACCCCTCGAACTCATATTTAATTTATATTAATTAGTTTTAATTTAACCATCATCTATCTTTAAAAATCTAAATTTTTTATTTATTTCTTTATTATTTTATGAAATAATTGTCCTTGATCCCCGAGGATACAATCCCTACTCATCCTAGCTATCGTAGTGAGTTAGATTTTATTTTTGACTATCTACGATAGCGATCAGATTTTGGTACCATTGTCAAGGATCAAGGCATGATTATTTTATAAAAAAATATTTTTTTTTTTATTTTAGTTATTGCTCTCTTTAGTGTCATTGTTCTTTTTTTAGTTGCCTTAATTATTAGATTTTCTTTTATTCTTATTAACATAAAAAATATTTACTTTCCTTCTTTTCACAAATCAACTCCAAACCTAATTAACTTTTTCTTTTAATTAAACTACCATAGATAATCCAAAAAAACAAAAAAGACATCTTTCCATAAAACTTAATTAATTTAAGAAAACAAATAATAAACTTTAAAAACTTTCTAACTTTTTTGGACACCTTATTTGATTTGCATTGCATTCTCATAAGACACTTTAAGGGCATAACCCCTAAACAATATAAAGTGAAGATTTTATCATCCTTCCTTGCCCCACAAACCACTACTCTTCATACTGCATAATCCAAGCCTTAAATCTAAAATCAATTAGACGTTGGCCCCTAAGAATTTTCGAGCTCACTAGGATAAGCGATCATAAGAGTTAGACTAGCTTAGAATTAACTGGTTAATTGGTATCTAGGAAAGGGTTTCAAGGATGATGCAATCCTGAAGGAAGGTGGTTCTTTAATTTGTTCCGTTGTCTGACTTGGCTAATTTATTTGGAATCTAAGGAAAGCAATGGAGGGACCCCCACAGACCTTATCCTTACCTGGCCTGTAGCTAGTTAGTATCTAACTTTGAAGGCTCAAAGGCAACCTTGGCAGTTATGAGCTACTAGACATAGGATAACCCTTGGATAGAGAGTCTATTACTTGATAACTTGTTTTGATAATAAAAATATAACCTAATTAAATCACCCTTCTCTATCATCTATAGATTAAGGATCCTTTAGGTCTCTCATCTTTAAATTTTTTTTCTCTCTTTCTTCTTTTTTTCCTCTTTTATTAAAAAAATCAAAAAAAAAATTACTAAGATAAAATAATGATTGGTCAGATATAAACTAAACCATACAAGATTAAAAGGTCATGGAGTCCATTGAATGACCAAATAGCCTAATGGATTATTATTACCTAGATCTTCTTGAACAACCTCAAACCCTACAGGATTATTGGTATATGATTGACTCTATTTGACCATCTAAAATTAGATCCCCAGCTAATAATTTTATGAATCGATTGCAACAGATTGATATGCATCCTAAATTCATGAAATTCGAAGCTACATATAATCACACAAGGAAACCTAAAGAAACTAAACTGGCAACTTTGATCCATAGGATTGTGGAAGTCCTAGAATGTAAAGGATACAACTGATTTCATCATGTACCAACACTTACGTGCATGGCATGTGATGCACCAGATCATGTCATAAAGGAACATCCTTACTTGATGCACCCAACCCAAAATAGGTTTACATGGGGGAGTGTAGCTAATGATAGATATATAATTGAATTTTATGCACCAACTTATAACCCAGGGTGGGATCGTCATCTCAATTTTGCATGGTCACAAGATGCAATACTAGGAGCCCATAATTTTGATCAATCCTATCCTAGGCCCAGCCAAGTACTTAATCATCAACTAGGTTTAGATCTTGAGGAAGGAGTTAGTATATTAGAAAAAGAGTCCAGAAACTTTGGCTAAATCCCAAGCTGACCTCCATACTATAGTTAATAATATTAACATTATCATGAATAACTTTATGCAGATCACGAGCCAACAAATAACCTCCAACACCTAGGCTATTACCCATTTGGAGTTGCAATTAAGTCAATTAGCCATGGCTATAAGTAAAGAAGAGATGCCTAGTCAACCTGAGAATCATCCTGAGGGACAATACCTAATTAAAAATTTTAATATCGATGTGACTATCCCTGAGCAATCGATTATAACTCTCAAGAATAAATTGGTCATAGAGCAACCTTGTATAACTAAAAAAACCAACCTAGATAATTTGACTAAGATAAAAACTTATGAAAAAAAATCAGAAAGGAGGGATGAACCACTTCCATCATCATCCAACTTACCTATGGTCCCAATCCCAAGAACCTTAGAATCGTCCATTATTTTTAATGGACAGGAAGAATAAATAGATATAATAGTAGAATTAATCGAGACTTTCCAAGGATCACAAATACAAAATATAATAGAGGAAGCTATACATAAAAGTCTTCCCCTATAATTTGTTAAACCCCTATTTGGCTCACCATAAGGTGGATGAATTTAATGTAGATGGGTATACTATAGCATGAATGACCTAGTAGAAATACCCTGCCCTAATACCATCCCACTTTGGATCAAGAAATATGAGCCATCATCCAAATCCCCAATAGCTCCCTTATTAGAATCACTACCTGATCTAGGACTGAAGCAACTTCCTGCAACATCCACTGATACCTTACCGATAATATACAATCAGGAAACCCAAATTATAGGTGTTCTAAAAGCATATGAAGAAGCTATTAGGTGGGACATTGCATATATGGGGGACAACAAATTTAAAACTTTTATATATGATTTCTCTGTATTTGGCACTACTTTTGAGGACTGCCTCCAAAATTTATCTTCAATATTAACATCATATATGGAGACAGAATTAATGTTAATTTAAAAAAGTGCCAGTTATAGATCAAAAAGGGCTTATACTAAGATCTAAATTACTAGCGAACCCCTTATGAAACTGGTTGCACCTCTACCTATGAATAAAGAGGCATTAAATGGGGATCCTGAGTACTCCCTTGGCACATCAATTACATAGATGTAGATCCCTTAGAATCCTGACTAGTACTGAAGTAAAGAAAATATAATCATAAAGAAAGAATTGTTAGCTATCAGGAAAATAAACCACTTAATGGTCCCATGTAGGACGTATTCTGAAGCTAAACCCAAATCATATAGGGAATTACACTCCAAAGTCAAGATTCGAGCAGGAATAGGATGAGAACTCTGAGAGGTCTAGCTGAAGATGTTAAACTTAGCGCTTGTTCGGAGGCAACCCAATCTTTTTACTGATTTTTGCTTTAGTAATTTTTATTTTTATAAGAATAATGGACCACTCCATATGGATGCACCTGACAATACGCGATGTATATTTAGTCTAGGTGGTACCTCTCCTTATCTTACTGTCATGTCCCAATTTTTTCTTACTCCGTTAAGGATAATGAAAATTAAGTTAGGGATAAGAAAAAAAAAATTTAAAAAAAACATTTTGAAAATATCTTGAATATTTTGAAAATTACTAAAAATCTTTAAAAATTTTTGAAAGATTTTGAAAAATATTTCTAAGTTTTTTTAAAAAAATTATGGAGATATTTTTAAAAAAATCATATGCCATGAAAGAAATTCTTGAGCAAATAGAGAAGAAAAAGGATAATAGAGTTAGACGGTATTTGCTAATTATTATAGCGAGTCAAGAAGTAGACTAGCTGGTCAGACTTTTAGCGACCTATTTAGATCACCTAAAGGCTATTAGCACTTTTATTACATATGCACATTGATGGGATAAAGTAGGTATTAGTTATAAGGTCAATTAGAGATTTAATTATTATTGAAAAAATAATAATTGATATACATCCCATTTAAAGAAACTTGAATTTGAGGAAATCGCTACCTATCTAAAAAAGAGGATAAGTTCTAAACATTAATTTCCCACTAAGTAACTGAGCACCTTCGCCTAAGTAAGCATTATTTTCGCATCAAAAAATAGACAATGTGAAGATATCATTAAAAAAAGAGAAAAAAATTCAGGCAGTGTGAAAGCTATCTCAGCTCATGTGCTTAATTTAAAGGCATATAGAAAATTGACCAAAGTAGGTGATAAGCGAAGATACAATTATTTTTTGCAAGCTAGTCTAAAATACTAAGTTAGTCATCATCAACACAAGTGCTTAGACCTTTGGATGAATTCTAAGGAACTTTCTAATAGTTCTAACTACGAAATTTACTTTGAAAATTCAATACTTAATTAGTGATACTAGCTAACTTCTTTTAAATTTAATCCTAGATCTAATTTTGTAAAAAAAGATCTTAATGATACATGGTTATAAATTAATTTTATTTTTAATTTCATTGCTAAGGGACTAGCAATGATTAAGTTGGGGGGTGTGATAAGTCTACTAAATATCCCAATTTAAGTATTAAAATAAATATTAATTAATTTATATTTCTTAAAAATTGATATTTTTATTAGTATTTTATAAAAAAAGAGTTCATGGATGGAAAGGGCTCAATTTTTAGAATCCAATGGTGTAAACGGTACTCAAATCAAAGTTCAAACAAGTCCAGAATCAAAGTTTAAAGTTTATTAAGAAAATGGCATGAATTTTAAAGTAGCCACTCCACCATGGACTGGCTGGCTGGTTCACAGAATCCTAAGTGGTCCATAATGGTGATTACTGTAGGTCCACGAGCCATTTCATGGACCATCTTTCCTCCCAAGCATTGTTTTCATTGGAGAAGACACTAGAGACACCATCTAAGGCCAAAGAAGCTATCGACGCTCCTCCTTGCTCCACCCATGGGCACCCTATTGCTCGATTTCTTTTCCAAAATGCCATCATCGTCGTCATCAACCATGCAACCTCTTCTCAGCCTGATCACTGCTGTTTCACCAAAGCCACCTGCCATCGTCACCGACAACCGAGAGGCCATCCAATCCAAAGAAGCCCAATAGAAAACCAAACTCCCAATAGCCCACCGTGCAATCCACTCATCGCTTCCCCCATTACTGATGGTGGAGATGATGACCAGAGGAAGGCATGATCCAGTGGAGGAGTCTCCAATGGTGGCAGCATGTGAGGAGGTCCCGACAAAGATCTAAGGTTGGTGACAGTATCTGGGCGTGGTGGGTCTGTTGATCAAAGGAAGAAAATAGGTATCATGATTCCACCATTCAATCTCAATCCAACCATCATAACTAAATCCAATTGGAAATAGGCCTAATTATGGGCGATGGAATAATCTTTAGATGTTTGATCGAGATCCAATGGTTGGAGAAATCTTGATTGGTCAAACATTAGTTAGGACAAGGATTGAAAGCCTAATACTATTGGGATTTGGCATATTCATATCTATCCATTGAATTTTGTAAAACAAGATCCTAGCCACTCTTTTGATTCTTTTGTTTAGTCCCATACTGGAAAAACATGAAAACCACTCCCTTGTTAAACCCTATAAAAAGGCCCATGTATCTCTACCTAGAGAACCAGGTAGAAACCCAAGATCAATTCCAGCAATAAAATTTTATTTTATTTTTCTTCTTGTAATCAGTCTAGGTTTTAGAAGAGAGAGGGAGAGGAATAAAGAAGAAGAGTTTTTTAAGAGAGGAGGTGCTGTGACAGAGCCCAAATCTCCAAGAAGATGTATCCAAGAGTCATGCTTGACTGAGATGCAGTCTATAGGAAAGTACAGGTTCCCGTGCTTTAGTTTTAATTTATTTTTCTCTATGTAATTGAATAAAGCTTTCAATTTCTTTTAAATTTTTTTCTATTTGATTTTTTAAAATTAATTACCTAGATGGGATGGATCATAATCCTAATATGATATGGTCTATGCTCAACATAGATATTGATTCTAGGATTTTCATCCACTTATCTGGTTAGGATCTTTTTAACTTAATCGTTGGATAACCTTTACTTATGAGATGGGCCATGATCTTAACATGATATGATTCGTATTCGTCAACATAACCTATGATAGGATTAGTTTGAAGGATTCCAAAATAATTACGGACTTTGATTATTTAGATTAGAATATATACATGATTTACGCTCATGATTACCTGGAAACCTGAAAGCATCTTTTTTATCATTTAAATCCCTTAATCTCATATTTAATTTATACTGATTAGTTTTATTTAAACCATCATCTATCTTTAAAAATCTAAATATTTATTGTTTTCTTTATGTTTTTTATGAAATAATTATCCTTGATCCCCGAGGATACGATCCCTACTCATCCTAGCTATAGTAGTGAGTTAGGTTTTATTTTTGATTGCCTACAATAGTGATCAACTATATTTGGGAAGGTAGCTCATGGCATGGCAAGTGAGGCTGTGTTCTTCAAGATCCATGCTAGGATTGGCACATGGTGGAGGAGAACAGGCATGGCTTTTCGAAAGGTGATGTCATTAGAAATGGTGAAAAATTTAAAAATTGCTATGGTGGATCGGACTCTTAAGATGTTATGATGTGCCTCCTAGAATGGCACCTTTAATGATGAATCAATATGGGATACATCGAACGGTAAGGCAAAAGCTGGCACCCCTTCTTTAAGGAAGGGACAAGCCCTTTCAATGAGTATATAAAAAAAAGGGAGTCGGTTAGACCTCCATTACCTTTGCAGCATCTGGATAGTCAAGAGCAACAAGGCAGCAAAGAAAGGTCTTTAGGCAATTAGAAGGGGGCCGGCGGCTACTGTAGAGGCCCAGGCTGAGGTCAGCAGGGCCTAGGTGTTGGTGGTAGAGTCTCCGCGGTGAGTGACCAAGATGACCACGAAGGCCAAGGTAGCGGTTGCCAAGGTGAAGTAGGTGGCGATGCCTATGGCAAATGCTAGTTAGGTTGGAGAGGCGAGGCCCTCCACTACCCAAAAGAACGTCCCCTCCCCCAACGAGGTTCACTTGCTAGGGATGGAGAGGTGCCTTAGGCTCTTGGAGGAGTCCGTTCCTTTGGAGATCAAAGAAGAGGCACAGGGGAGTTCCGTGAGTGAGGGCCTATGCAGTTCGTTCGGGTCACCATATCGGTAAGTTCTTCTCCCAAGGGTCCTTTTGGTTGTAGGCTTCCCTTTAGGGATAAAGATTTTACCTAACATGGCCTCAAGATGCAAGGCTTCCTAGAGACTTGGGGGCTACTATAGATGTGGATAGCCTCCTTTGTAAGGCAAAGCAATCATGGAGGCTCACCAAGATGGCCAAGGGGGAATGCGATTAGGCAGTCCAGGAGCTCAGTTTGACCAGCAGGCTATTGTCGATTGAGAAGGCAAGGGCATAGATGGCAAAGCCCTCTCTAGCTGCCAAGTCTGCCCACCTTGATGAGATCATGGCTAAGTGTGCAGACCTCCACCACCTATTGGTAGAGGCATGAAGTCAAAGGGAGAAAAATCTTGCTAAGGCATGGATGGTCCTCGATGAGGCCGAAGTGAGGGCCACCAAGGTGGAAAGGTGCTCGGTGAGGCAGAAGCAAGGGTCATCAGGGTCGAATCAAGGGCCTGGATGGTAGAAGAGGTGCTAGGCGAGGCCAAGGACCAGGCCTTGACTATAAAGGAGGAGGCGGGAGCAGCAAAAGCATGGCCTCTAAGTCAATGGAGGCTTTCAGGTCAGGAAAGGAGTACCGCCAGGAGGTATTGGTCTCTTATAGGGATGCTTTATGGTAAAGTTTAGAGCTTTGCAAGAGGCGTGCCACCAAGTAGTTTCCGAACATAGATATTAGGAAACTAATGGAGTCACCTTCAAGTAATGGAGAGGACTCTACGGACTCTGACAAAGAGGACTTGAGAAAGGGTGTAGATCTTGCAAGTCTCCCATGATTAGTGCACATCCTTTTTGCTTTCTTTTTCTATCTTTCTTTTGTAATTGTCGTCGAGGCTTGTACAAAATGTTTGGAGAATCAATGAAATGAAACTTTTTTGCTAACTTCCACCTTCATTAAACCCACTCCTTCCTTCTTCTTACTAGTGTACTAATCGGGCTCGCTAATTCATAGGAAATAAGGTTCATTCTAGATGAGCTGATTGGGCATCCCATCAAGAAAAGTCTCAAAAGAAGAAGAGGGATGACAATGAGGCCGACATAGAGGAGAATGGTGTTGTAGCAATTTATGAGGCATTGGCTTCTCTAGAGGGCATCATGGAGTAGATCCTAGAGGTGCCCACCACTGAACCTGAGGTAAGTCTCCCTACCGAGGAGACAGAAGTGGCTCCACTTATTCGATGGATGTCAAGATGGTGGAAACAACTCCAAATGTTCCCTTGCCTGCACTCTCCATTGTGGTGTAGAGGGAGGTGCAGGCGGTTGAACTCTCGGTGCTTGCATTACCGACATAGACGGCCATCATCAAGGTGGCTAAAGAGGTGGAGCCTATCATGACAAGTTTGCTGGCGATCGAGGCTATGGCTGAGGTTCTCCTAGCCATTGCTAAGTTGCTGACAGGCAAGGGGTAGGAGAAGCTATAGGCAAGGTGGCAATAGGGGAGGTAGTAGGCAAGGCTTCTATGGGCACCTACGAAGTGACTGCAACTCCTACCATGGTGTCACCTGAGGCAAATCGCATGGCGGGGTTGCTCCCTATGACAACCATGGGTAGCAATAGTCGACTTCATGGCTCTCCTCCTCGTGCTAGCTAGATGCCTGACCCACTGCCTGGAAGGCCAATCGACTGCCTCACCCAATGCTTGTAAGTAGGGTCGCACCTATCATTATTATGAGTTTCTCTCTTTGATCAGGCTGATTGTTTCTTTTTGGCAAGTGGTGGAGACTAGCATCATGTGGCTCTAGGAGGAGGTCGAGAGTACAAAAAGGGAGCTCAAGTTGAAGGTTGTCGAAGTTGGGTATGCTATTGCTAAGCATCACCAAACCATGACTAAGAAGGCTCAGTAGATGTTCCAATGCTGGTTGGATCTGTACATGGATATGAATGAGGAGTTGACCTAGGATTTGAAGGCCACTCACTGGAAGATCACCAAGCTCGCAGCTAATGACAGTGCCAAAATGAGATCAATCACGGGCAAGGCTTCCATGGTGGTGGCAAAGGTCTTATAGAGTGCATAAACGGAGGACCCTGGGATTGCGGATGCTCAACCCACAGGACCCCAGGGGTGTAGCTTCAAGTTGAGGCTTTGACAAGTGGCAATGTGGTGACCCAAGCGAAGGGCACCGGTGGAGAGGGCAAGGATCCACAGTAGGGCGCCCTATGCTACCAGCAAAAGATATGCCTTAAAAGCAAAACACGTTATTCGGTGCTGCTGGTGAGACTACAGCAATAGAGGCACCTTACGAGCAAGGTGCGTTGTTTGGCACTGCTGGTGAGGTGCCTACAAAGGAGGGCGAGGTGTTTTCTCCCTTGGCAAGTGAGGCTACAGGTAGCAAGGAGGCTGGCAGAAGACATGGTAGTTTACCAAGCCTTGCGAAGGCCCACAATGAGAGATTGCTCTCTTGAAGGGGAGGTTGATTGATGCAAAGGAAGTAGCTTTGTCTGAGCGGGCCACCAGGGTGGATGAGTCTAGACACCTGGAGACACTATGGGTTCTGGTGGTTCAGGCGAAGACGAGGGTTGACCTTTTGGAGGTGGAGCTCGCCTATGCTATGGAAGGATAGTGAGGGACGAGCACCATAGGAGCAAGTCAAATCTACAATAACCAGAAGGTTCAGGGTTCTTTTGGGGTAGCTAACGAGACACGCCTGGCTACAACTTTGGCTTCAACATGTGCAAGTTCATCATGCGGGGGCACTACCCCGAAGCAGGTGAAATGACTGGGCTGCTCATACCTCACTATACCATTCTCGAAGAAATTATGAACTCTATAAGGCAAAGACAAGAGAGACTAAGAAAGGCCTTAGGGATTGCTAACATTGTACTCCTCCTGTCATCATCTAAGAAATGAATAAAAATTCCTTTTCTTTTAGCTCCATCCCTTAGTGCCAGTGTCTTGTTCATTCATCCTACTTTTTTGTGGTCCTGTGTATCTTTGCATCACCAGGGACAACCTTGCCTAGGGCTGGATGCATTGTCTCCCGAAGAATGCCTTCGCATGAATCTCAGGATGCTGCCAAGATCTCGAAGCCTAGCTGCACTCTAGGAAGAAGTGGGAAGATCCAACTTGCCCCTAACCATAGGGCACAACATGGCCTAGCACGTTGCTTGATGCAGGCCTAATCTTGGTGAAGCCTTTGATGGGGTGTGACTCCAGCATATATGTGGTGTCACCTCCATTGGACTGTGGAGAACCATGAATGTGTGACCTCTTGAGAGAACATCAACCTTGGGAGAGTCACCAGACACCTAGTTGATGGGACACGGCCACCTGTTATGCACCGATTGGCCAAGGGCATAGCGGTCCTTCCCCCAGCCTCTCTATAAATAGAGCGCCAAGGGAGTCAATCTTCGCCAAGCTCCTTTGAAGCCCCATCGATCAAGAGGATGCTGAAATGACTATTGTCCTTCTCTAATGGTAGTGCTATTGGGTTTCCCTTACTGATGGAAGGGTTTTTTCCTAGGCCAGTCCTCCATGTCAAAGATGTGCTGATGGACGCTCCTCTTAGCATGGGAGATATCGAGAATGGCTAGTGCTTCAATCACTAGATCATAGCTATCGCCGATCAGATGATGGAGCTAAAGGAGGGGTGCAACCATCTACCTCATCACACAATTCCTGCTCCACCATGACCCATCTTCACATTCGATGGTGGATGGGTCTGCAGCGTGTGCAACTCTGGGAACCCGCCTCACTCGACATCTAGTGAATCCATACAAAGGAGGTGCGATGGTGGCCCTTCATTACCTGTGACATGATTTTGGGCCTTATCGAGCAGGACCTGGCTCTGAGGAGAGAGGCAACCAAGTTAGGAGTAGGAGCAACCTTGGGAACATCACCTTATTCGACGGTCAGTGGGCTCACACCGAGGTTGTGGTAGAGGACATTCCTTTAGAATCTTCGATGCATTTGGAGGCTTTCCTCTCCATCTTCAGTGGGAAAGGCTCAACAACACTTATGGCTCACCTCCACCACCTCTACATGCCGACCAAGCCTTTTGTGGGTGATGCACATCTTCTCTTCGCCAGCCGGTATCTCCTTTGAGCCTCTCCGAGGGATCTGGGAGTCCTTTAGAACCTAGCCAATGAGAGTCTTCAAGGTCTTTCTCTGGGAGGAACCTTATCTAATTATGGGAGTCTTAGGACTTTCAGGAAGCTTTGCTTAGTCATATCCTCTTGCAGGTGAGGCATCTAAGGTACTTCAAAGCTTTAGGGAGTAGTATACAACCTGTGTAACTTGTCCCTGTCCTCTATCTACCTCTCCAAGCGATATTTGTGTAACATAATCTGGCTATAGAGCCGCAAGCATGTGTACTTGACATTCATTAATAAAAAGAAATCTTCATTCTTTTGATACTTGTTTGTGTTTGCATGCTTGTTTTGTATATTGCTTGGACGGCTTGCCAGCCTTGCTTGGGATGACCTCATCCAAGGCTTTTCAAACCTGGGAGACTTACTACTTAATCGAAACCTATGGATATCGCAACCCAGCCTGGGAGTTTGATTGCTCGGCCAAGGTGCTTAGGACAACCTCGTCCAAGACTTTGGAACCTGGGAGGCTTACTGCTTAACCAAGATTTGGGGATATCATGACCTAGCCTAAGAGTCTAATTACTCAGCCAGGGTTCCTGGGACAACATCGCCTAGAACTTTGGAACCTAGGAGGCTTATTGCTTAACTAGGACTTAAGGATATCTAACCCAACCCGAGAGTCTAACTGGTCAGCCAAGATGCCTAAGACAAACTCGCCTAGGACTTTAAAACCTGGGAGGTTTACTACTTAACCAGGACTTAGGGATATCATGACCCAGCCTAGTAGTCTAATTGCTCGACCAGGGTGCTTAGGACAAACTCATCCAAAACTTTAAAACCTAGAAAGCTTATTGCTTAATCAGGGCTTAGGGATATTGCGCCCTAACTTGGAAGTCTGATTGCTTTGCCAGGATGCTTGGGACAACCATACCCAAGACTTTGGAACCTAGAAGGCTTACTACTTAACTAGGACTAGGGGCATCATAACCTAGCTCGGGAGTCTGACTGCTCCCTTCCTGAGAAAACCTTGCTAAGGGTGCCTGGGAGACTTCTGCTTAGCCAGGAATCATGGGTATCAAGACCCAACCTGGGCATTTGAATATTCGACCATGACTTTTAGAATAAGAGGTATTGGAACCCTACTTTGAGCAATCTCATCCAGGGCTTTTAAGAATAAGGGGTATAGTAACCCCGCCCAAGACTGCCTCACCAGGGCTTTAGGAATAAGGGGTGTGGTAACCCTCCTTGGGATAGCCTTGCCCAGGACTTTAGGAATAAGGGGTATAGTAACCTCGCTTGGAACCAAAACTTTTAGGAGATGACCTTAGTATTCACCCTTCACTGTACGTTCTCCTTAGAAGCAAGAAAGGAGGTTTTTCATTAAAGAAGTCAAGTACATTGGCTATGGATACATCTCACTGTAATACAGTCGAAGATTGTCAGAATTCCAAGAGCAAGCAATGGGGATGCTATCCAACTACTCCAATTAGTAGGTCCTGGATTGGACCACTTTAATAACATGGTAGGGTCCTTCCTATTTTGGAGAGAGTTTTCCATGCTTAATGAGTTGGCTGACAATTGCCTTCCGAAAGGACAAGATCTCCTAGCCAAAACTACTTCACCTTCACATAGGCATTGAAGCAGCAGGTCGTGCATCACTGGTACATAGCCTTTTAGACTTGGGCTCTGTCCCAGACCTCCTCCAAGAGATCAAGATTCACCCATAGATCTTCCGTATTGTATTTTTCATTGTAAGCTTTGACTTGAGGTGATGGTAGGTCTACTACCAGAAGGATAATAGCCTTTGTTTTGAAGGTGAGGTTGAACAGCATCTCGTTTGTTGGAAATCGGTGAGTAGTGCAGTAGGCTCAAAAGATGCTGTATGGTTTCTTTACCCACATCCTTCGACCTTGTCCAGTCAAGTCTTCAAACCTTGAAGAATCATCTGGTTGGTGACTTTAGCTTCTCTATTTATCTATGGATGTGCAACTGAAGTGAATCATTGGCTGATCCATGGGTCCTCATAGAACTCATCAAAGGATCTATTATCAAATTGCCTTTTATTGTTGGTGATGATGATGCTAAGAAGTTAGAAGTGGTAGATAATTGATCTCCAAATGAACTTCCGAACCTCCTGCTCAGTGATCCAAGCTAGAGGTTCTGCCTTGACCCACTTGATAAAGTAGTCAATGGTGATGATCAGAAACTGCTTTTACTTGGTGGCTATGGGAAAGGGCCAAGGATATCTATCCCCTATTGAGCAAATGGCCCTGGAAAGCTTTGGGAGCTGAGAGGTACTACTAGTTAGTGCTGGATGTTAGCATGTCTTTGGTAACAATCACAATGATGAATGTACTCAACAGCATCTTTGAGAATGCTTGGCGAATAGTATCCATGTCTTAGGATCTTGTAGGCCAAGGCAAGGCCTCCTACATGGCTACTGCAAATCCCTTCATGAACTTTTGCAAAGGACAAAGTCTACTTTTAAGGAATGGAGGCAATGAAGGAGTGGCACCAAGTAGGCTCACTTATAGAGCTTCACGTCAAGTACCATGAACAAGATGGACCGATACTTTAACTTTCTCACCTCGGCCTTGTCCTCTGGTAGCATCCCCTCCTACAAGTAGTGAATAAAGGGATCCATTTAGCATGGCTTGCCATCCTCCTGTATGATCAGGATTGGCGCTTCCTCGATACTGAGCTTCTCGAGGTTCTCTAAGTAGGCGATCTTTGGAATATCCACAAATCTGGAAGTCGCCCACCTTGAAGAAGGTCCACTTGGGCATTCTCTATCTAGGGGATCTACACAATCTCAAAAGAAAGGAAAGATGATGCAATCACCCTTACTCATTTAAGATACTTCTCCATGGTGGGGGATTTGGTGTCGAACTCTGTGAAAATATCCAATGATCAGCTAGAAATTTTTGAAGGCTCTGAGATGCTGAATCCCAAGCTTGCAGGCAAGTCTCAACCCCATGTGAAGGACTTCAAATTCTGCTTCATTGTTAGAGGCCTTGAAGTCAAAGTGAAGTACTCCCTCTGGACTGGCGAGGATCATCCTGACCCCGGACCCCCAAGCATTGGAAGCATCATCAATGCTGAGAGCCCAAGGCTCACCCGCCGACTCTGGCTTTGCTAGTTATAGTCTAGTCTTCACCCCATCAGGGACGGGGCACTCCATGAGAAAGTCTGCCAAAGCCTGAACCTTGATGGAGGTGCAAGGCTAATAATGGATATTGAACTTGCTCAACTCCACTGCACACTTGGTGACCCTTTCGAAGGCATGGATCTTTTATAGAATCTAGCATAGGGATTGATCGGATAGGACCATATTGGAGTTTGCTTGGAAGTAAGGGTGGAGATGCCTTGCCAAGGTTAGAAGGGTAAAGGCAACCTTCTCCACCTTTAAGTACTGGGTCTCTGTATCCTTGAGGATATGGTTGATATAATAGACTGGCTTCTGTACTCCATCTTCCTCTCAAACAAGCACAGAACTAACAGCCACGGAGGAGATGGCTAGGTAAAGGTGGAGCATTTCTCCCATGATCGGCCTTGTGCAAAGTGACGCGGTGGCAAGGTAGGTCTTAAGCTGCTCAAAGGAGGTCAGCACTCCTGTGTCCATTGAAAACTGTGATCTATCTCAATACTTTAAAGAAGGGCAGGCACTTGTCACTGGACCTCGTGATGAATCAACTCAATGCGATGACCCACCCTACAAGATGTTGAACCTCCTTTCGATTCCTAGGTGGTGTCATCTCCAGGATCGCCCGGAGCTTTTGGGGTTTGTCTTGATTCCATGGTGTGATACCATGAAACTTAGAAACTTCCTTGAAGAGACTCCAAACGTGCACTTATTAGAGTTGAGCCACATACATACTTCCACAATGTCTGAAGGTCTCCGCCAAGTCTGCCACGTGATGTCCTTATGGATCTTCACCTGCATATCATCGATATATACTTTCACATTTTGTCTAATCTAGTCACTGAAAACTTTATTGACAAGTCATTGGTATGTGGCTCTGGCATTCTTTAGATTGAAGGGCATGACTTCGTAGTAGTATAACCCTTGTTGGTGATGAAAGTCATCTTCTCCTCATCCTCAGGTGTCATCCATATCTAGTTGTACCTGGAGAAGGCATCCATGAAGCTAAAAGTCTCATGCCCGGAGGTTGAGTCTATGAGCTAATCAATCCTGGGTAGAGGGAAACAATTATTCAGACAGGCCTTGTTCAAGTCGGTGAAGTCGATACATGCTCGCCACTTACCGTTGGCCCTCTTCACTAAGACCATGTTGGTGAGCCAGTCTAGGTACTGGACTTCTCGAATGAAATTGATCTCTAGAAGCTTCTCCACCTCCTATTTGATGCCATGCTGGAGCTTAGGAGGAAGCTTCCTTTTTTTTCTAGTGAACTGGGGGATGCAGGGGGTCAACATTGAGGCAGTGCACCATAACCTTAGGGTCGATGCCTGGTATATCTGCTACCATCCATGTGAAGATGTTAGAGTTAGGACGGAGGAACTCCACTAGGCAGGCCTTGGACTCCTCACTCTACTTGCTCTCAATTTAGATTGCACAAGAGGGGTTGGACGAGTCCAGGGGAACAAGAACCAATTCTTTTGCAAGCTCTCCATGTTGTAGCTTCCGCTGATCCTAAAGGACAAACCTCTCAATAGACATGGCTTCTTTCAACTTCTTGCTCTTGAGGGTTTCCATATAGCATCGCCTTGCCAAGTCTTGATCACCTCGGACCTTACCCACTCAATTAGGAGTGGAAAACTTCATGAGTAGGTGGTAGGTCAAGACCGCGATCCATAAGACATTCAGACTTAATCTTATTAGGATGGCATTGTAGGTCGCTAGGATCCTGACCACTATGAAATCCAAGAGGACCATAGCTATCTTGGGGCTTGACCAGCTATCACAGGAAGAGTAATGATGCCTTCGACGGGCATGGCATCTCCAAAAAAATCAATCAAGGGAGAGCTCACCATTCAAATGCAATCTTTAAGTTAGTCCATCCAAGAGAAAACATCATAAAAGAGAATATCTATGAAGCTTCCATTATCCACTAAGATTCTTTTTTACATCATAGTTTGAGATAGCAAAGTGAACAACCACATGATCATCATGTGAAATCAAACTCTATCTGCATGATTGTAGAGAAAGTAATGGGTTCCTCCTCCTCCTTTTGGTGCTTGGGCTAGGGAATCTCTGTCTAGGCACCCTGGTGTAGTCTCACCATCAGAGGAGCTTCTTTCCCCTCAGCAACCAATCCACCCAAGATGGTGCCGACGAAGATCCTGATCTTCGAAGGGGTTCGGTTGCTAACTGGAGCTCATGATCAATGGCTTTCAAGATATTGGGCTGATGACATAACTGCATAGGTAGCCTCACCGGATTAGTGACTCAATTTCCCTCTTCAAGAAAATGTAGTCCTCGGTGTCATGTTCGTAGTCCCGATAAAATTGACTGTATATTTTGGGATCCTTCTGGGCCTTTTTGTTCATCTTCTCTGGCCATTGGATAATATCCTGACTTTTGATCTCCATCAGGATTTGCCCCTGGGGAGCATTCAAATGGGTGAAGTCTTCACGGTAAGGCTACCTGGGACTTTCGGATCAGGAATAGAACTCTTTGTCTCGCCTCTTCTTTTGTTGCTGCTTCTACAACTGAGAAGGAAGAGGAGGATGAGAGCAGTCCTTTCGAGGATGCTTTCAATCAACTTTCTTTTTTTGCTTCTCTACCATTCCTTCCTCAGCGTTGACATACTTCTCAACATGAGCTAGGAGTTTAGGAAGGTTTTTGAAAAACTTTTTGGAGAGAGAGAAGTAAAGACTGCCTCCACATAGTCCCATCTTCAAGGCTGACATGATGACGGAGGGCTTGAGGCCGCGAACCTCCAGCATGGCCATTTTGAAACAATCCATATAGTGGTGAAGAGACTCCTCCTCCTCTTACTGAATGGAGAAGAGAAAGTTGGAGCCTCGCTTGGATCTCTTGCTGCTCTGGAACTGGGCCATGAATTGGCAATCGAATTCTTCGAAGGAATGAATCGATCCTGGCAGGAGTTAGGTGTACCAAGCTCTCACCGCTTTCCTAAAGATGTCAAGAAGGGTTTGCACATGAAGGTGTCAGATGAGCAAGCACCTTGAAACAGCAAGGTATTGGTTCCTTCATAATCTTGCGAGAGAATGGGGGACAAACTATGAATCAAAGCTCGCCACCTAGAGGTAAGTTCTATCGATGAAGCTCCTTTAGGTAGCCATCCACCTCCTGGAGATTGCGGGCCAGCTTGCCTCATCACCTAGACTATTTAGCGAGGCGATGGCTCAAAGACTTCTCTAATGAAGTATCCTGTGTAGAGGAGGGGAAACAGAAATAAGAGTGATTTATGCACCTCATTCGACTCTCAATGGGAGCGATGATTATAAGATGTGGTGGGCTAGGGCGAGGTTCAATGGGAAGCTCACCTCATACTCTGGGCTAGTCACCTCACCTAGGGGCATCTAGCTTAGCTGGAGTAGTCCTTGGCTTGCCTCATAGCTCTAGCTGCTTGCCTTGTCCTTAGGCTACTCACCTCACCAAGGGAAGGTGGATGCACTAAAGCAAGTGATAAACTGGCTCCGCCTCCAACCTTAGTGGGGCTTGCTGTAGGCCTTGCACCAAGTTCATCGGTACTTGGACCTGCTAGGCAAGCTATTGGAATTGCTCGATAATGACGGTCAGAGTAGTTGATGGTCCCGCATCCCCTCTTGCTAGAAGAATTGAAAGCAGGCTGGCCAAGGTTACGAATGCCTCAATGGGAGTAGGCACAACCATCCTCTAGCCTTTGGCCATAGCATGGACTATGGACAAGAGATGTCTAGAGGCAAACTCCAAACCTTAAATAAACTTACAAGCACCAAGCCTTTTTTTTGCACTAATCTATTGCCACGTCGGGACTAACTCAGGCTTGACTCGAATAAGACTAGAGTTGAAGTAGCTGCTGATGGAGAGCCGGGTCTCATAGGGTCCTATCATTGGGAGTTGGATCTATAAGACAAAAAAGGGTCAAACGATCCATACCAGGGGGGTTTTTAGTGGTGGACCCTTCAATGCTTAAATTAGTCTCTTAGATGGGCAAATAGAGGAGGCTTGGAGTCTTCTCTAGAATTTAGAGTGGAGCAAAGGGAGGAGCCGGAGAAGGAATGAAGGAGGGAGATAGAATAAGATATGTGGGAGAATGGGCTCCAGCGCATGTGAGGTCCACTTCCTAGGAGATGGCACACTAGTGAGTAGAGTTATGGAGGCCAAGATACTTTGTGGGAGGTGGAAAGTTTGTAGGTAGGCTTGTAAATATCTTGATGGAAACTCAAGTGGAAGCTTGTGGAGTCCGAAAGCTTTAGGGTGTGCTCTCAGAATGATAAGCTCTTTGAAGAGATAGGGATTCTTGGTTCTGTTTTGCCATGCCTCCCTGTTCTTCTCTATTATCTTGCTTACCATGGCCTTCGGCCTCTTACTTGGAGGGTCTCGAGTAACAAGTTTATAGGCATGTACCTAATACCTAAAAATAGGGAAGAGGTATAATGTGCATTGCAGGAGAGTGGTGTCTGGCACATCTCGGTAGTTGCAAGTATGCCCATGGCAGTGGCCGTACCATAGTTGGTGAGGCAGGGAGTGGTGACTAGCAAGGTATGTCCCTATGACCAAGTGTTTGTCAGGTGGTGAACATTTATGGCTGCCACTTCTAGACCACGTGCAACCTGTGTAGACGAGGGATGGATCATGTAATGGTTGGCACCCAGGCAACAATAGGTGAGCATGTGATTTGATGTCCAAGTGGCAAAGCATGGAGAGGTAGCCTGGTCATCTACTTGGCAGACACGTGTTAGGCATGGATTGGTGCTTCCATGCCATGCTGGATTGGTCAAATCCTGACATATCGGTTCCAAAAAGAATCGATAAGACTAACATTAAAGGATCCAATATGACTTGAGTATTTAAAACAAAAACTTAATTATTTCATATAGATGTGTCTTACAGTCCAAGAAGGAAAAAGAAAATGGTATCTTGATAGTGGCTACTCAAGATACATGATAGGTGACAAGACTCAATTCATCATCTTTAAAGCTAAAGAGGAAGGAATGGTAATATTCAGGGATAATGAAAAAGGATACATTCATGACATTGGTAAAATCTTCATTCATGACTTCTATATTTATAAAAAATATTTTACTTGTAGATGGTTTAAAATATAGCCTTCTTAGTATAAGTCAATTATGTGATAGAGGATATAAAGCAATTTTTGAATCTTTTAAATGCATTGTATTTTATCCAATAGAGGAGGGTATAGTATTCATTGGACCTAGACAAGGCAATATCTATATAGTAGATTTAGATGATCTATCTTTAAAGAATGGCAATGTCTAGTTGCAATGAATGCTAAAACTAATGAAACTAGTTGGTCATGGCATTAAAAATTAGGGCATACAAGTATGGATTTACTTTCAAAACTTGTTTAAAAAGAATTGTAAAAAGTTTGTCAAAACTTAAGTTTGAAAGAATCATATTTGCGATGCATGTCAATTTAGAAAATAATCTAAGAATTCTTTTAAACCAAAAGGCATGGTTTCAACTAATAGACTTTTAGAACTTCTTTATATAAATTTATTTGGATCTACTAGAACTATAAGTCTAAGAGACAAGCAATACAGATTTATCATCATTGATGATTTTTTTAGATTTACTTGGATTTTATTTTTAGCATAAAAAGATTAAGCTTTTTTAGTATTTACAAGATTCTATCATAAAGTTTCAAATGAAAAAAACTTTTTAATTATCTCAATTCGAAGTATTCATGAAACATAATTTGAAAATCAAAATTTTGAAAGTTTTTATAATAAAAAAGGAATTGAACATAATTTTTTATACCTAGGATACCTCAACAAAATGGCATGCAATATGTTGTATGAAGATGACCTCCCTAGATATTTTTGGATAGAAGCAATAAATATAGCATGCTATATTTTAAACCATGTTTTGTTTCGTCCAATCTTAAATAAAATACAATATAAGCTTTGAAAAAATAAGAAACTTAACATTAATTATTTTCATGTTTTTGGATGTTGATATTTTATATTAAATAATAGTAAAAATACTTTAAAAAATTTGATGCCAAGTCTGATGAGAAATTCTTCTTAGGTTACTCATTATCTAGCAAGATATATAGAGTCTTCAATAAAGGACACTTGTTGTTGAAGAATCAATCCATGTAATTTTAGATGAAACTGATACCAATCTCTCAAGAAAGAAAGATGCTTTAGATGATGTATGAATTCCAAGCAAGAAGGTGGAGGATCTCGTATTGAAGGAATCATCTTCTAAAAGTAACGAAAAAGATTCAAAGGAGGATGATGTAGGAACTCAACAAAAGAAAGGTGATCTATACTAAGAATGGAGGTATAATATTGGATATCCAAAAGTTCTTATTATTGGTAATCCATCTCAAGAGATAAGAACTCGATCATCTTTAAGAGATCCTTGCAATTATTTAGCTTTTGTATCATAAATAGAACCTAAGTTTATAAACGAAGTTGAAAATGATAGTGAATAGATTAATACTATGTAAGAAGAACTTAATCAATTTGAAAGAAATAAAGTATGGATACTTGTAGAAAAATCTATAGATTATCCTGTTATTAGAACTAAATAGGTTTTTAGAAATAAACTACATGAATATGATAATGTTATAAGAAATAAAGCTAGATTAGCGACAAAAGGTTATAGTTAAGAAGAAGGAATTGATTTTGATGAAACCTTTGTATTTGTAGCTAGATTAGAAGCAATTAGGCCATTACTTGCTGTCGCATGTTATATGGATTTTAAACTTTATCAAATAGATGTTAAAAGTATATTTTTGAATGCTTTTATTTTTAAAAAAGTATTTATAGAATAATCACCTAATTTTGAAAATTATGAATTTTCAAATGATGTTTACAAATTACATAAAGCATTTGATGGTTTAAAATAAGCCCCTCATGCATGGTATGAATAACTAAGCAAATTTCTACTTCAACATGATTTCATTAGAGGAAATTAATGTAGATACCATATTATTTTTGAAAAAGAAAAATGATGATTTGCTAGTAGTTCAAATCTATGTAGATGATATTATGTTTAATGCTACTAATGATCTTCTTTGTTAAGAATTTGCCAAGCTAATATTGGGAGAGTTTGAGATAAGCATAATGGGAGAACTAAATTTCTTTCTTAGACTCCAAATTAAGCAAAAAATGAAGGAATCTTCATCAACCAAACAAAATATATAAGAAAAATATTCAAGAAGTTTGGAATAGAGTGTTCCAAGGAGATTGGCATATTTATGAGCTCTACATGTTAGCTTAACAAACATGAGAAAGGTAAGAACATTGATCAAAAATTTTATGGAAATATGATTAGATCATTGCTCTACCTTACTGCTAGTAGAGTAGATATGATGTTCAATGTATGTATGTATGTGAGATATCAATCTAATTCTAAAGAATCACAGTTACTTGCTATTAAAAGAATTTTTAGGTATTTAGCTAGCACTATTAATTCTAGTTTATGGTATTCAAAATAATCATCTATGAAATTAATAAGATATTTTGATACTAATTTTGTTGGTTGTAAACTATATAGAAAAAGTACTAGTGAAATATATTAATTTCTTAAAGTTAACTTAATCTCATGGTTTAGCAAGAAATAAAGTTTGGTGGCATTATCTGGAGCCGAGGCCAAAACATTACAGTTGAAAGTTATTATGCTCAAATCTTATGGATTAAGAAATAATTTAAAGATTTTGGCATCAAACTTAATAATATTCCCATAAAATTGATAACACTAATGTAATAAATATAATTAAAAATCTAATTTTATACTTAAGAACTAAACATATTGAAATAAGATATCACTTCAAGAGAGATCATATTCAAAATGATGATGTGCTGCTTAATTTTGTTATCACTGATAGATAATTAGCAGATATCTTTACTAAGCCCTTGAGTAAAGATAGATTTTATATGATTAGAAAAGAACTAAGTATATATGATCCTTTTGATTGAGTCTCTTCTTCTCTTAGGACCAAATTTTTTATCTAGAAGAATTCTTATGAGTAAACCTCTTAGAATTCTTATGAGTTTAACCCTCTTAAAATCCTTAAAAACCTCTTTAAAACCTTTCCAGAATAATTTTTGATATAGTTTTCTAAAATTTTCCTGAACTAGATCTGAGCCAACTCGAATCCTAAATCTAAGTTGACTCTGAGTTGACTCGATAGTTTTTATGAGTCAACTCAGAGACAGGTTAAAGGGACCCGCAAGTCCTATTTTTGTTAATACTTCATCTTCCAGTCCTAGGAATAATGCTCTCTCCCATCCAAACCTTCCATTTGTTAAAAATTTCTTAGATCTAGCGCTATTCCTCTCGTTCCCCCATGATCCCTCTTCATTTTGGAGAAAATATGGGTCCAAAGATGCAACTTGCTTGAAGAATGGAACAACCATGGTCCAAAATTAAGAGGATGCATGCTTCCACGAGAGAAAGAGAGAAAGAGGAGGAGAGCAAATAGAGAAGAAGCCACTCAGCCGACCCAGCCTAAGTCATCCGAGCCCACTATGGTGGCACCTTCACTGACACCCTCCCAAGCTCCAATTGAGAAAATGGCTAGCAAAGCGGTCACTATAGGGAGGTGAGTCAACTTTAAGTTCTTAGATGATAGTGGATTTATATGTGGATAATTGATTAGGGGCCAAGGTTGGGAGGATTTGCACAAGATTAATATTTTGACATACCTTAGGCTTGTTAGGGAGTTTTATGGGAATTTGGGGAGAGTTTCTAGAGGCATTACTTCTTCTATAAAGGGGATTGAGATTTTCTTGAGTGACACTACCCTAGGATAGATTTTGGATGTTTCTTCTGATGGTATTATCCCTGAGGGATTGGCTGATAGGAAAGTTAGATTGAGGTGTGTTCTTGATAGACAGGATGTAGGAGGGATAGGAGACTTCATGGCTAACATCCTATTCACTGATCTAAGGCTCATATGCCATATCATTCAGAGGATCTTTCTCCCTAAGATAGGTAGATTTGATTTTGTTTTTGAGAGGGAATTAGTATTTATGTACCATCTGATACAGAGTACCCCTATGAACTTGTCGAGTTTGATGTTAGTACATATAAGAGAGGTTGCTAAGAGGGTGAAGGCATGTTTGCCTTATGGGATGTTGTTCACTAGAGTATTTGATGCTTTTGGGATATCTCTTGAAGGAGAGCCCTTCAAGAAGCCGTTGAGCCATAATGAGTATTGCAATAGACCCTACATAAGATGGGGTACCAAAAGATTGATGGGCACTGAATGAGGAGAGTTTCTCGTTAGGAGTGATAGGAGAGACAAGAGTCTCTAGCATAGAAAACAGAGCCATCTTGTCCACCCAGGGCACCTGAGGCAGCTCTATGACCTTCAGCTATTCCAGCCTCATCTCCTATGACTCCCGGTGCTCCTCACCCCTAGAGAAAATTAGATGATCAGTTGGTGCAAAGGATTGCTGATTTGGTGAGTCATTTTGTCAAATTCAAGATCTAGATGATATCTGACAGAGTTGATAGACCGGATAAAGATATGATGACATCTTGAGCAGTAGCTTGGAGGCTCTTTAGTACAAACTAATTATGATAGAGTGGTGTGGATGCTAGATGGTGGTTTTTGAGGTCCAATTAACTATTGATAGGCTCAGGATGTCTCAGATAGCAAGCTTTGGTATTGTCACAATATGTTATCTCGCCTCACTGAGACAGTAGTTGAGCATGTAGCCCGTGAAGCAATAACAGCTCTAGCAGCATCTCCGATATCTTCTTTAGCCATTGTAGTATTGAGTGGGCCCCTTCCTAGAACTTCTCCTCCTTAGACCATTCTTAGCCAACTAGGACCATCGACTTATTGCCGATATATTAAGCGACCACCCCTAGCTATAGGACTTGCTACTAGGACTAGAATCCATACCACTCATCCTTCCCCTTCTAGAGGAGGTTCTGTAGCTACTTTAGAGATCCCCTCTAATGCTTAGAGTTAGACTTTTAGGATCTCTTATATATATCTTATGTTGCTATTTATATATTGCTTTTTATGTTTTAAGACTATATTGTATATTGACGCTAATGAATTGGGATGTACTTTTTGATTTGTATCATTTTTTGTATGCAATGCACTCCTTTATAACGCAAAACTTATTTCTATGTTATGAAAGATATCTATGTTTTATCTATGATGTACATGTTTTACCTAATGCTTTGGATGATATTTGATTGTCTTAATAGTTTTACATAGGGAGAGATATTTTCCTAATGTTTTTGATGATGATGACAAAAGGGGGGAGAAAAATGAGAAAAATCTAAATAAAAGGGAGAAAACTATGAATAAATAAGAAAAACATAAATAAAGGGAAGAAAAGTATAAGTAAGGCAAATATAAGGGTAGATAGTACAATATTGGATATTTTTGAAATTTCTTGCTCTAATTTTTTCTTTGATGCTTGAGATTTCTTACAAATTATTGCTCTGATACAAGAAAATTTATGTCATGATACTTATACTTCTTACTCTAATACTTATACCAAATACTTCAATATTTTTGAAATTGCTTTGATACTTTTCTTTTGATATTTTGCTCGGTACCATCATATATGTTGATACCTATTTTTATTTTACTCTAATAGTATATATTGATATATTTATTATTTGGTTCTGATACTATCACATTATTTTGCTTTATCACATATTGATAATCTTTAAATATATCAGTGATGATCTAATAAACATCATAACATGATCTGATAAGCAAGTTATATATTTTAATGCTTTTTGTATGCCCTGTTACTTAATCTATAACTCACACAATATGCTCTAATCTCAATCTATAAAACATTGATTCTTTGAAAAGTTTTGCTCTGATAACTTTATAATATTCTAACACTTAAAAAATGAAAATCTATATGAGTGATATCATGAATTCTTGTATAATTAACACTCCTTGAATCATTTTGACATATGTTGAGTTTTTTAAAGTTTTATGTTTATTTTGATATCATTTGCTTATATACTCAAAGTTTTGTTATTACTATCCAAGGATCGATTTTGATGAATAACAAAATATTTGAGCATATAATATAACTAATGAGTTGAATGAGTTAATGTTTCAAGAAATGTTAAGGGTAATAATATTTAATTTGAAAGATAAGTTTTTGAAGCTCCAAAAATATGGAAAAATCAATGAAAATCATATAAAAATAGAATATTAGGATGTGGTGTCAAGAATTTTAAAAAGATCAAAGATTTAGCCTGATACAAAAGAGTTTCAGCTTAGTATAGGAAAGTTTTAGCCAGCACGTTGTTGAGCCTACTTGGATAAAAATTAAGTTGACTTGATAGGGGGAGCTAATTATATGGAAGCTAATTTTTTTAGACTGACTGGTGAGCTGACTCAAATGACCACTAAGTCGACTTGGATAGAAACCTAGTCGACCCCATGAATTTGAGTTAACTCATAGTGAAAAATAGAAAGGTGTATTTTGGTAAAAGAAGATTAAATCTATTCAACTGAGGATCGAGCCAACTCGGATGGAATCTGAGTCAACTCAATAATGATCTGAGTTAACTCAAGGACTGCTGATAAGCATAAAGACTAGTTCTGTAGAAAGTTCAGATTGACCCAGTTTTGAATGTAACAACTCTATTTCATCCTCCATTGGCTAGAAACAGTTATTTTAACCTTGGAAACATATTTAAAGACCGACAAATGCATTGAAGAACATCACCAAACTCAGAATATTTCCAAGTGCCATCAAGAACAAAGAGATAAAGCTCAAGGATTGATTTGAGAGTTTCAACTTCCAACCACTTGAAAATATTCCTTCAATCATTGGCTTTCCAGCAAGAAGATAAGTTTTGAAGCTTCCATAGATTCCTAGGAGTCTCCTTCTTTTGTACATAGTTATTTTATTCTTACTCTTTTCAAGGAGCTTTGTACTCTTATTGTTTCTTTCTTGGTTCTTGTTCTCTCACTTTAGTTGGGGATTGAAGCTAGGTGTTTAAGCTAGGGATTAGCTAAAAGGATTTTGGATTGTGAGCTCGATAAAATAATCTATAGAGCCCAGTAAAACAATCTGGTTATAATCTTTGAAGAAATTATAGTGAAAATTTTTAAAGAAAGACTTGGGGAGTGAATGTAGGTACTATATGCACTGAACCACTATAATTTTTTTTATTTGTTTGTACTATCATGCTTACTAGCTTTTACTTTCAAAATCTCATTTTAATTTGCCTTAACATATATTTCTACTCACCATCACTCACACACGCTTTCAAAGCAGCGCATACTTGAGTTAAATTTCTGAAAAACTCAATTTACCCCCCCTCTTGGATTGTCTAGCTAAGCAATAGACGGATTTAAATCGGGCCACCCAAGGATTGCATTGTAAGCTAAAACCACAAGGAAATCCAACTGGACAATCATTTGCTAAGGTGGAGTGCCTATCATAACTGCCAATGTGATCACTCCTTCCATTGGCATCATATCTCCGTAGAAACCCACTATGGGGACATCAAGTATCCCTAGCTGATATGAAGAAAGATCCATTTGGCAAAATGCAGAATGATATAAAACATCGACAAAGCTTCCATTATCAACTAGATTTTGGTGTGCATCATAATCAATAATATTCAAGGTTACAACTATTGCATCATTGTGCATGACTTGAACATCGATAGCTTCTTATTTGGAGAAGGTGATGATTTCAGCCTTTTACCTCTTCACTACCTCGGAGTGTTCTATTAACCTGGACTGTCCCTAGTCAGTAAGTTCACTACTCTAATAGGGGGTCTATTTGCCACAGCCTCCTCTTTTCCAGGTTGCTTTAGAGCTTTATGAGTTTCCAATGATGGTAATGGCTAAGGCCCCAAAGGTGGTCAGCATGGAGGTCCCTTTCTTTGGAGAAAGCAATCCAACCTTTCTTGCCTAATGAATCACTCTATCTCATCTTGTAGCTGGAGGCTTTCCTCCATATAGTGCCCATGGTTGTAGCAGTAGAGGCAATACTTGTTAGGATCGCACTGTTCGGGTCAAGTTTGCATCTTCCTCCATCGTGGTAGCTGTGTCCTCACCTCCATCAATATTTTCATTTGAGGATCATTTAGAGGGGTATAGTTAGTGAAACACCTTAGGGGTGAATTATTCCTCCGGCCCCTAAAAAGGGATCTATTCCTCCGGTATCTAGGTGCAGTCTTGGATTGGTGACAGGTGGAGTGCAGGATCTCCATTGGTTCCTCTGATTGCCCTCCTCTTTTGGAGGAGTGTTTCTCGAATTCTCAACCTTCTCTTCTAATTTAGCCTCGCTGGGGACTGGATGGGCATTATACACATACTCAGCATTGGCATACTTGTCTATCCAAACAAGCATCTCTACCAGATTTTGTGGATACCTCTTCTTAAAGAAAAAAGAAATGCACATCTTTATAGTTCACTTTTTAAAGTCATCATGGCCACAGATAGATCCATGTTGTGCATCTCCAAAGTTGCCACATTGAAATAACTGAAGTATGCACAAAGGGATACTCCTTCCATCTGCTTGATGTTAACCAAGTAGTCTGACCCCTAGCAATGTCGTTGGTTGCTAATGAAGTGGGAGATGAAAGACTGGCTTATCTCATCAAAAGAACTGATAGAGCTAGGTTTAAGACTGAAATACCAATGTCTAGCTACACCTTTAAGAGCAGAGGGAAAAGCACAGTAAAGGATTCTATTAGATGCCTAGTGGAGTAATATGAGAGTCCTAAAACTCTCCAAATGATCCATTGAGTCACCTAACCCATCATAGGTTTCTAGATGCAAAACTTTAAAATTTGTAGGCATCGGTTCCTACATTATTCTGGTACTAAAAGGTGGGTTGGTGTTGACACTGAGCATTTTATCGTGGACCAAGAATTGATTTTGCAGCATCTCGACCCTTTGGTTTATCTCTTGGAAATGTTGATCCACATCAACGTCTCGAGCATTGCAAGCCTCAGAATGCTAAGACGATGACCTTTTGGGAATGGAATCCTTGTCGTAGCACGTAGTAGGTGATCGCCTCCTGGCCTACCCCGAACTTTTGGGTTGACTCAGCCTTGTATGCCTCTTTTGCTCCGGACTCTATAAGGAAGGATAAGACATCCCAGGAGGCAGTTGAGATTGCGGAGTTGTGGCAGGAGGCTGTTGCTATGGAATTGGATGTGCCTCCTGCTGTGCATCATTGTTCTACTGCATTGTTTGAATTGCAGTGGCTAGAGTGTGCACCTACTCTACTAATGCATTAAATTGGTTAGCGCTTACCCTCGCAGCAGGTAGAGGTGGTAGTGCTGGTTGTGGTGGTGATGTGGGAGCCCTATTATTGACCAAGCTCCTCCATCTCTTATAGAGGTGGCATTGGAACATCGTGAAGAAGCTCCTTTGTGTGACACTATTGTCCAGAAATGGAGTCCAAGAAGGGGGGTGAATTGGATCTTTTTAAAAAATTAAAACAATAATGTGAAGGTCTAGTGGTGTTTGTGAATAATAATAAATTCAATGCAAGATATTGAATCCAGCGGAAAACAATAAGTGAGTAGCAATAACCAAAGAGCAAGAGAGAAAGAGGGCAATCACACACAAACACAAGGTTTATAGTGGTTCGGTGCAAACCTAGCACCTACATCCACTCCCCAAGCCACACTTGGGAATTTCACTATAATCCAAACAAGATTACAACTGACTTGTTTTTCACAAGGCTCACAAGTCAAAACCTAAGTTGGTTTTGTCACCTAGGCTCACCAACAAACCTTAACACTTGTTTTGTCTTCGGGCTCACAAGTTAACCCTAGTTGGTTTTATCCCTTTGGCTCACCAACAAACCACAACAACCTTCTTTCAAGACACCCTTGAAAGCAAGGTCAAATCACAAGATAAAAATAGATAAACAACTTTAAAACTAAAACAAACTCTCTTCAAGAGTAGAATGAAATCTTTGAAGCTCAAGTTGATGCTTTTTCTTGACTCTTCCTTGGAATATCCTTCAAAATGCCTCTTTTGGAATGATGTAAGGATGATCTTGTAAGCTTTTTCAGGGAATCAAAATATAAATGGCTTTTGATGTGAAGTACTTGAGAGAATATAGGGTTTTTGGTTTTTGAATGGACTTCAATACACTTCAATACCTTTAGAATGAGGTTGGTGGAGGTTAAATACACCAAGAAACTTCCAAAAAATGGTTTGTGACCGTTGGAGCCTCGGATCTAGCCATTGGGAGCTTGAAAAGCAAGTTCTACAAGTCAGAAAAATAGATCTGTTAGAGCTGTCAGGCTTCAAGTGTTGATACTTGGCTGTCAGGTGTCGACACTTGGCTATCAAGTGTCGATACTTGATTTCTAGGTGTCGACACTTGAACTTTCAAGTGTCGACACTTGATGCATAGGTATCGACACTTGACACAAAAATCCTCAAATGACAAAGTTCTGTATTTCAAAATTCTCAGGCCTTGAGTCAACACTTGGAAACCTAAGTGTCGACACTTGGTATCGACACTTGAGTTCTGGGTGTCGGCACTTGGCATGCCAAGGATTTTTGTTCGTGCCAAATGCTGAAATGTTGACACTTGGCTTCCCAAGTGTCGACACTTGAGACTGAAAAGCTCAGATTCAAGTGTAAATTACACCAAAAACATAAATATAAATTTTGAAACTTAAATGAATTGTAAACACATAATAATTAAACATGTAGATGCCATTTTTTCATGAAGAGGTTGTCCAATTTTGCAAAAAATGCTCCGTGCCACGATATATAAGTTTTTGAAATTTTGAGGTACTTTCTTCCTGAAAACTCATAACTTGAAATACACATCAGTATACAATATGCACTCAATGTTTTGTTCTTCATCAAAATCACTGGGTGGAGCCAACAATCTCTCCCTTTTTGATGATGACAAAACCTTGAGTAAAATAGCATTAAGGTTCTCACAAATTTCAACTGTTATAATTCATGAATATGAATGTAAGTCCATATGAGGCATAATCTTCATAGTTAGGAAGAATCAATCTCCCCCTCAATTAGATATTTCTAATTAGAACAAAAAATAAATTATTTCAGGATAACAAATTAGATCAGATGTGAAGGTTCTCACAAACAAGATGGAATAACAACAATCTATACTATTACTTGATTTGAAGGTTTACACTTTACACAAACAATTTTATGCATTTATACAATCAATACTATTACTCCCCCTTTTAGTCAATCATTAGAAAGGGGAATAACCTCCCCCTTACAATGAGCATGGAGACAAAAAGATGGTAGAGTATCAAATATGCAGGTATCAGAGCCAAAAAGATCCAAAGAGAGAATCAGAGCTGAAGAAAGTAAATTTAACCAATCAATCACAAATAATAAGTACTAAACTGAAATATATAACTGATAAGAGAAGTTTTCAGTACAAAATTTGCTGAGTCATCAGCAAAAACTGAAACATACAGAATGTATCAGAGTCATACAATAATCAGAACATGAACCATAAAAGACATACAACAGAAGAAACAAAAGACATAAAAGACATCTGTGAGGCTAATCCTCATCAGATGGAATCTCAAGACTAAAAGGAGCACTGATCCTAGATCTAGAGGCTAAGGCCCTAGGAGGTTCTAAAGCTCGACGACTCCTAGTGCGGCCAGAAGGACCAAAAGCGGGTACAACCCTAGATGATCTGGTGGAAGGGGGGGAGAGAAGATCAATTGGTGTAACAAAGTCCGGTGTGGAATCAACCAAGTCAGTAGGAGCAGCTAGGGTAGTGGGAGGATCACGACTGACCACCTCAAAACCATCTGCACTGCCATCACTGTCACTGCCACTACCCACGATCTCTGTAGCTCTGTCCTCATCCATATCTGCCTGATCACCACCATCAACTGTATCAGCATGGTCGCTCTAGTAATCTTCACCATCATCATCATCATCATCATCATCATCAGAAGATACAACTGCAGGGGCTGCTGGAGGTATAAGGGATCTCAATAAATCCTCAATACGAGTGAAGCCCTCCTTCATAGTCCTACGGATCTCAACATGCTCCGAAGTAATATGTGCTCGAAGAGTCTCAACCTCGCTGCATAGCTGAGTCAACTCATCCCTGATCTCAGTAAACTGCTCTCTGGCATGCTCCTCAAAGGGTAATCCAGTAGTAGGTGGCGGAGGAGCTGAAGTACTAGGAGTCCAATGATCTGCCTGTGTCGATGGAATATCAATGGGAGGAAAACCTATTGGCTCAGATGGTCCTGCCTCTGCCTCTCGAAGCTCGTCCTCCTCATCTGGCTCCTGGCCAGACTCTCTGTGCACCCATCGACCTACGACTAGTCTATACCCCATACGATGCAAAGACCTCTCATCATAGACATCTGTATGTAGTATCTTCTTGGGGATCTCTCCCTCCAGTGATACTCCACACGCTCTAAATAACCTGGTCAGTGCCATGCCGTAGGGTAAACAATGACGGTGCTGAGTTGTGGCATCGTGCATCTGTACTAACATCAAAGATGGAAGGTCGATCTGCCTCCTTTCTGTCAGACTCATCATCACCATCAGCTCTCTCTCAGTGATGAAGTCAAACCTCCCAGTCTTCGGTAGAAGTATACGGGCAGTGATGTGGTGTAACAGGCGCATTTCCAGGGATAACTGGTTCGTGGTGACTATGAATACACCACGAACATCCTCTTGCTCGAGGATACACCTAAATGCTACCTCCCTGTCATCCACCGTAAAAACACTGACTCCCCTATGGCGGATCTCCCAGACTCTACCTAGTAGCTCTGCAGAAAGTGAAATCTGAACACCTCTCATGGTCGTAGTCCATAGAAGTCGTCGACAGTCCATCACACAGTAGAACTCCCTCACTAGATGAGGGTAGTACCTCTCCTACATAGTACAGAAGGGTATTAAACCTGCATCAGTGAGCACCTGTCGCAAGAGAAAGTGGTTCCTTTCAAAACAATCCAGGTCGACTCTCCTCCTAGAGGCTACTAACTTCCCTGCCATCCTCTCTGTAGGGGGGAACTCAGTGTGGCAGAACTACTAGCCTGTGCAGAATCAAATCTGGCCTTCGATCTCCTCTCTACACCTCAACTATATCTCTCCCTAACTGCAAGTCTCTTCCTGGGATCCATTACAGCAAGCTAACCAAGAGAGTTTAAAAGAAGATAAGCTAGGATGGATTCACTCAGACTAGGAGCAAAGGGACTGGTTAAGAATCATTTTATAAGATAGTCATGAAACAAACTTAGAGTTATAAAATACCAAGATAATTTTGAAAAAACTAGAAGCATTTTGAAGGTGAAGATTTTATAAGCTAGATAAAGTTTTTGGCTGGAAATTTTATAAGAGTATATTTTGTAATACCAAAATACCAAAATACATGGATTTTGGGCTTAGAACATTTAGGGTTCTACCAAAATAAAAATATTGTGGCAAAAACATTATGATAAATAATGATAAATCACTAGAAATATGTATTAAATACTAATTTTAGGTGAATACACAAATTTTTGGCTAAAAACCAATCAAACAGTGATTTTACCCAAATTTGGATGAAATGTGTGTGGAGAATGACCTAAATCATAAGAAAACCATGAAAAATACCGTGTAAATCACTATTCCTTCAAACGGAGTTTTGGAAAACCACTAAAACTCGGAAAAATCTGGTCGTAATCCAAATAAAATCAGCAAATCCTTAATTTAGGTCAAAACGGTTTAACGGTGAGGAAAATGAAAATTTGAGAAGTAAAGTGGAATAAAAAGAAATTGGAAGAGGGAATACCTAATTTGTGTGGGGTTAAACGAAAAGAAGAGAGATTTGGATAGAGAGGGACTACTGTTGCTTGAAATCAATGGGGAAAAATAAAAACAAAAATCCTCGGTCGGTCTTTTAAAAATAGATTTTGTTTCGCAAGTGTTGACACTTAGTATTTATCCAAGTGTCGACACTTGACCAAGAAAAAATTAAAAAAAATCAAAAAAAAAAATCAAAAAATCTAAGAAAATATTTAACAACATTTGGGGCTCAAAGCAAGTGATTTTTTGAGTGAAATGTCTTAGGTATTATTAAAACTATGAGAGTTCTAGGAGAATGGATCAATGACACCTAACTCTCTTCTAATCAGACAAAACCTATCCTCACTCAAAGGTTTGGTAAACACATCTGCTAACTGATCATCAGTACATATAAAATCAAGAATAACATTAGAGTTTTGTACACGATCTCTTATGAAATGATGTCTTATTTCAATGTGTTTACTTCTTAAATGTTGCACAGGATTCTTAGTTAGATTGATTGCACTAGTATTGTCACATCTTGTGGGTGTCTTAGTTAGTTTAATGCCAAAATCTTCGAGTTGTTGTTTGATCCAAAGGATTCGAGCACAACAGCTTCCAGCTGCTATATATTCGGCTTCCACCGTTGATAAGGCAACTGAATTCTGTTTCTTGCTACCCCAAGAGATAAAATTTACTCCAAGAAACTGACAAGTTCCACTAGTACTTTTACGTTCAAGTTTACACCCAGCAAAGTCAGCATCAGAATAAGCAATCAATTCAAATGAAGAATCTCTAGAGTACCATAAACCAATTTCAATTAAGCCAGATAGATATCTAAGTATGCGTTTAACAGCCAAAAGATGAGACTCTTTAGGATTAGACTGATATCTAGCACACATACAGACGCTAAACATGATATTTGGCCTACTGGCAGTAAGATATAGCAATGAACTGATCATGCCATGATATAATTTTTGGTCAATAGATTTACCTGATTCATCCTTGTCAAGTCTATAAGTAGAGCTCATAGGGGTACCTAAAGGCTTCGTGTTCTCCATCCCAAACTTCTTGAGTATTTCTTTTGTGTACTTTGCTTGGTTGATGAAGATCCCCTCTTTGGTTTGCTTTATTTGGAGTCCGAGAAAGAAATTTAGTTCTCCCATCATGCTCATCTCGAACTCACCCTGCATTAACTTTGCAAAATCTTGACAAAGAAATTCATTAGTAGCACCAAATATTATATCATCTACATAAATTTGTACTACTAAGAGATCATCAATCTTTTTCTTTAAAAACAAAGTTTTGTCTACATTACCTCTAGCAAAATCATTTTTGAGCAAGAAAGAGCTTAAACGATCATACCAAGCTCTAGGAGCTTATTTCAAACCATACAAAGCTTTATGAAGTTTGTAAACATGATTTGAAAATTCAGAATTTTCAAAACCAGGAGGTTGTTCAACGTAAACCTCCTCCTCAATTAGACCATTTAAAAAAGCACTTTTAACATCCATTTGAAATAATTTAAAATTCATAGAGCAAGCAAAAGCCAACAATAGCCTAATTGCCTCAAGTCTAGCCACAGGAGTAAAGGTTTTATCAAAATCTATCCCTTCCTCCTGATGTATCCTTTGGCAACTAGTCTAGCCTTATTTCTAGTAACAACACCATTTTCATCAAGTTTATTTCGAAAAACCCACTTTGTACCAATAATTGAAGTATTTGAAAGCCTATCTACTAATGTCCAAACATTGTTCCTTTTGAATTGGTTAAGTTCATCCTGCATAGTATTTATCCAATTACTATCACATGCAGCTTCCTCAATAGTTTTAGGTTCAATTTGAGAAACAAAAGCTAGGTAATCACAGATATTTCTAAGGGATGATTGAGTACTTACACCTTTAGATGGATCACCAATAATTAGTTTTTTTGGGTGTCCATGAGCATACCTCCATACTTTTGGTAATGGATCAACTGTTGATGTGTTTCATCACCTTATGCTTGATCTCCTTCAGTATTTTGATCATCGTTCTGTTCCTTGATAAGCCCTTCATTGTTGTTTACACTTTTAGTTTTCTTGCTACCTGTTTCATCAGAGAGTACATCTTCTTTTCTTGAAGATTTTTGGTTAGATTCATCGAATACCACATGTATGGATTCTTCAACAACAAGTGTTCTTCTGTTGAAGACCCTGTATGCCTTACTAGATGTGGAGTAGCCTAGAAAGACTCTCTCATCTGATTTGGCATCAAATTTACTTAAATTATCCTTACCATTGTTTAAGATGAAACAACGTCATCCAAAAACGTGAAAATAATGAATTGAGTGTTTTCTACCCTTCCAAAGCTCATAAGGTGTTTTCTTTAGAATCAGTCAAATTAAAACTCAATTTAAAATATAGCATGAAGTATTTATGGCTTCCGTCCAAAAATATCTAAGTAAGTCATTTTCACAAAGCATGATGCGTGCCATTTCTTCAAGAGTTCTATTTTTTCTTTCTACTACCTTATTTTGTTAAGGTGTCCTAGGTGTAGAAAAATTATGATGAATACCATTTTCAATACAAAATTTATCAAAATCAGCATTTTTAAATTCGGTTCCATGATCACTTCTCAAAGATACGACTGAAATACCTTTTTTCATTCGAAACTCGTTTCTGAAATCTAATGAATTCAGAAAAAGTTTCATCTTTATGTGCTAAAAATATGATCCATGTAAATCATGAGAAATCATCTACAATATCTAGACCGTACTTCTTACCTCCCAAACTAGATGTTCTAGTTGGCCCAAAGAGGTCCATGTGAAGCAACTCCAAGGGTCTAAATGTAGAGATTACTCCTTTTGGTTTGAAAGAGGATTTGGTTTATTTTCCAAGTTGACATGCACTGCAAATCTTGTCTTTTTCAAAATTGAGTTTAGGCAAATCCTTTATCAAGTTCTTTTTGCTAAGTTTTGAAATTAAATGCATGTTTGCATGTCCTAGTCTGCGATGCCAAAGCCAACTAGTTTCATCGATCTTGGCTTCCATTGCCACTAGGCATTGACCATTTTGAATAGGGAGATCATCAAGATCAACCATATAAATATTGCCATGCCTATGACCAATGAACTTGATGCCATTGTTATCTGAACTATAAACAATGCACAAAGAAGATTAAAAATAACTTTAAAATCCTTGTCGCAAAACTGGCTAATACTAAGCAAGCTATGTTTCAAACCATCAACATATAAGACATTATCAATATAAGAAGAAGGGGTGATATGGACTTTACCAATACCGATAATTTTGCCCTTTCCATTATCACCAAAAGTTACATTGCCACCATTTTGATATTCGAGCGATGAGAGCTGCTCCACATCTCCTGTCATATGCCTTGAGCAACCGCTATCAAGGTACCACATTCTTTTCTTGTTGGTTGCAAGGCATACCTGCAATAAAGATCAAGTTGAGACTTTAGGTATCCAAGCCATCTTGGATCCTTTTAGGTTAGTGGCATTGGTTCCTTTTGGAACCCAAACTTTCTTAATGTTACTCAATCTTCTTTTGTTGCACATTTAAAATTTATGCCCTTTAGTACCACATGTATAGCAAGTAATGGATGAAGATGCAGGCACAAATAAATTTTTAAAAAGTTTTTGTTTCTTATGAGTTTTGAATCCTAAACCTGCTTTATCAAAAACTACTCTTTGGTTATTTAAAAGCAAATTCAATTTTTCAGAACTATAAGTAAATCTATCTACAAAAGATTTTAATTTTTCAATTTCTTCTTTATATATTTTATTTTCATCCAAATTTCTTTGCTTTGTTTTGAAAAATTTTCATTTGAAAGTGAAGAACTTTTCTTTTTCAAGACTTCTTTTTCTTTTTCAAGTGCTACAATCTTATCATTTAATTTTCTATTTTGAAGAAGAAGGCATTCATTTTCACCTGAAAGCTTGTCATTTATTTTGGCTAAATCTAAATTTTGCTTCTTTAAATCTTTATGTTTGGATTTTAGTTTTTGAAATTTTATGACTAATTCGTCAAAAACTTCATGAAGCTCATCAAATGTAAATTCATTTTCTGTTTCAGAACATACCTCATCATGATCCGCCATCAGACAGAAGTTTGCTACCTCCTGCCGTTCTTCCTCAGAACTAGAGTCCTCACTATCACTCCAGGTTGCCATCATGGCTTTCTTTCTCAGCTTTCTTCTGCTTTTCTTGAGCAAGGGGCAGTCTACCTTGAAATGACCGGGTTTCTTGCATTCAAAACAAGTGGGCTGCTCCTTCTTCTTCTCCTTGTCTTTCTCTTTACTTGGCTCACCTTTCAGAGGTTTCTTCTTGAAGTTGAACCTTTTCTTCCTCATAAACCTTCTGAACTTTCTCGCCATTAGAGTCGTCTCATCTTCTTCATCATCTTCTTCGGAGTCATCGCTTGATTCTTTTCTCGTAGTAGATTTGAAGGCGATTACTTTCTTCTTTTTTTCGACTTCCACATTTTTCTATTTGAGGGAGAGCTCATAGGTCATCAGTGAGCCCAACAGTTGTTCAAGTGGAAGAGTGTTGACATCCTTGGCTTCTTTAATAGCTGTTACTTTTGCATCTCAAGAAGCCGGTAGAGACCTGAGAAGTTTGTTCACAAGTTCATCGTTAGAAACAACTTTTCCTAGGCTTCTCATGCCATTCACAATATTTGTGAACCTAGTATACATCTCACTAATAGACTCAGTAGGTTCCATTTTAAACATTTTATACGTATGAATAAGCATGTTAACCTTGGTAGTTTTCACTTGGTGTGTACCCTCATGGGTAACCTCAAGTGTATCTCAAATCTCCTTAGCGGAGAGACAATTAGATATTCTATTAAATTCACTTGGGTCAAGAGAGAAAAATAATATATTCATAGCCTTAGCATTGAGCTCGATTTGCTTAATGTCATTCTCATCCCAATCATCTTCCATCTTTGGAGTGAGAATGCCATTAACCAACATTGTAGGCTGATGAGGACCTTATACAATTGTCCTCCACAAATTATAATCAAGAGCTTGAATAAAAATGTACATGCGTATTTTCCAATACGTGTAATTTGTGCCATTGAAAAGTGGGGGATGATTTGAAGCTTGACCTTCAACTATACCCATTCCCATTGGGGCTGCCATGATCTTTTACTCAAGATCCTTGGACCTACAAGAGAGTACCGGCGCTCTGATACCACTTGTTGCCCAGAAATGGAGCCCAAGAGGGGGGGTGAATTGGGTCTTTTTAAAAAATTAAAACAATAATGTGAAGGTCTAGTGGTGTTTGTGAATAATAATAAATTCAATGCAAGAGATTGAATGCAGCGGAAAACAATAAGTGAGTAGCAATAACCAAAGAGCAAGAGAGAAAGAGGACAATCACACATAAACACAAGGTTTATAGTGGTTCGGTGCAAACCTAGCACCTACATCTACTCCCCAAGCCATCCTTGGGAATTTCACTATAATCCAAACAAGATTACAGCTGACTTGTTTTTCACAAGGCTCACAAGTCAAAACCTAAGTTGGTTTGGTCACCTAGGCTCACTAACAAACCTTAACACTTGTTTTGTCTTCGGGCTCACTAGTTAACCCTAGTTGGTTTTATCCCTTTAGCTCACCAACAAACCATAACAACCTTCTTTCAAGATACCTTTGAAAGCAAGGTCAGATCACAAGATAAAAACAAATATACAACTTTAAAACTAAAACAAACTCTCTTCAAGAGTAGAATGGAATCTTTGAAGCTCAAGTTGATGCTTTTTCTTGACTCTTCCTTGGAATATCCTTCAAAATTCCTCTTTTGGAATGATGTAAGGATGAGCTTGTAGGCTTTTTCAGGGAATCAAACTATAAAAGGCTTTTAATGTGAAGTACTTCAGAGAATATAGGCTTTTTGGCTTTTGAATGGACTTCAATACACTTCAATACCTTTAGAATGAGGTTAGTGGAGGTTAAATACACTAAGAAACTTCCAAAAAATGGTTTGTGACCGTTGGAGCCTCGGATCTAGCCGTTGGGAGCTTGAAAAGCAAGTTCTACAAGTCAGAAAAATAGATCCATTAGAGCTGTCAGGCTTCAAGTGTCGACACTTGGCTGTCAGGTGTCGACACTTGATTTCTAGGTGTCGACACTTGAACTTTCAAGTGTCGACACTTGAACTTTCAAGTGTCGACACTTGATGCACTGGTGTCGACACTTAACACAAAAATCCTCAAATGACAAAGTTCTGTATTTTCAAAATTCTCAGGCCTTGAGTTGACACTTGAAAATCTAAGTGTCGACACTTGGTGTCGACACTTTAGTTCTGGGTGTCGACACTTGGCGTGCCAAGGATTTTTGTTCATGCCAAATGCTGAAGTGTCGACACTTGGCTTCCCAGGTGTCGACACTTGAGACTGAAAAGCTCAGATTCAAGTGTAAATTGCCCCAAAAATATAAATATAAATTTTGAAACTTAAATCGTCGTAAACACATAATAATTAAATATGTAGATGCCCTTTTTTCATGAAGAGGATGTCCAGTTTTGCAAAAAATGCTCCGTGCCATGATACATAAGTTTTTAAAATTTTGAGGTGCTTTCTCCCTGAAAAATCATAACTTGAAATACACATCAGTATATAATATGCACTCAATGTTTTGTTATTCATCAAAATCACTGGGTGGAGCCAATATACACCATTCTGAGAGATGAATACTCACTTTTCTTTTTAGAAAATGGGTAGAGCCTTTCGTCTAGCACCAATTTGTTGCAATAAATTCTAGCTTAAGGTCGAAGAAGAGGCCAACTGATTGAAATCGTTGCTAGAGAGACATATGAAATAAAGTTCCTAGTTGGGTTGGCTCCAATGATGACCCTTCAATGATCAAGTCAGATATTTGGAATAGAAAGGAAGTAGTGAGCAATTTTTCGGTAAGTTTCACTTACCTGGGTCCTTAAGGCTTTTGCTATTTATAGCAAGCAATTGAAGAATCATGAGATTCTGAAAATATTAGACTGTTAATCCATGTTACTGTAAGCATGAGATTCTAGTCCTTATCTGCTCCTCTCGTGGGATGTGGTAGTCTTATCTGTAAGGAGTATATGATTTTTGCATACGTTAGGAGGCTAGTCGACCAAAGTTACAAGGATGGATCATGTAACTGATAAGACTCAAGCCAAATATGAAGAAAGTGACTAAGTATAAAGATGTGTCAACTTGGTATAAAAATCAGCCATTTTCAAGATAGCATCCTGACTGTATATCCGAGACTTCAATGGTACCCCATAGCAGGATCCATTGATTTATGGGATTTGGGCCAATCCCACCCTATCCATGCTTTAAAAAAAAAAAAATATGTACTATATAAAAAAATGATGGAACTTATTTTTTTCGGGTTGCATTTGGTAGTAAACAATTTATCCAAATTACTGACAATTTAAAGGGACTCCATCACATTACTGCATTTGGTATGCTTTTTTTTTATGACAATCCAAATTATCTCTAGAAGGAATAGTAATCTAGATTACCACCTCTCAGATAATCTTTCAGACAATATTACCCTTTTCTTCACCATTTCTTTTATATTATAATATAATATAAAATAAATATAATATTATAATATAATATATTATAAAAATAATAATATAATATATATATTATAATAGTATAATATATAATATACTTTATATTTTATAATATAAATTATATTATATTATATTTAATATAATATATTTAATATAATATAGTATGTTTATATTAATATATTTATGTATAATATAAATAAATATAATATAATATATATTTATATATAATATAAATATATTATATTATATTAAATTTAATAATATAATAGATAAATTTAATTTAAAAATATTTAAAATTTTAATTTTATATTATGTATTTTTTTTGATAAAAGTAAAAGAAGAGGGGGATAAATCTTGATGTAGCTATTTTATTAGATCTCAACCTTGTCAGGTTATGTTCGATTTGAATTAAAATTTTTTTATATACCATTTTTATCATTAGTAAGTATATCTTATCTACGAGGATCATGTCTCGGATCTAGATGGAAGATAATGCCAAGCCTTTGCCAACCCTGCTACAGTGTTCGTGGTTATATCATGTAACCTTTGAAGTTTCCTTTCTTGCCTCATTCAGCCAAGGAAAAATCTTTGTGCACCACATGCGGTGCAATAAATCCAACGTGGCCCACACCACATTTTTTTATTGGTCCAAATGTATCCACCGTAGCATGACGAGATGGAAGTTGAGCGTGACTAGCATTAATTATCATTCAGCTTTTATTTAAAATTTTCGTCCATACCAAAATACTCTTCCCTCCGGTCCCTTGAACTAGGGTGTCGTAGTTTTTGAACTAGGATGTCGTAGCTTTTGAACTAGTGTGTCGTAATACTGTTTTAAGTTTTAATTTATATTTTCTGTATTTTTGAACTACGATATCGTAGATTTTGAACTAGGATATCATAAATTTTGAATTAGGATGTTGTAATACTGTTTTAAGTCATTTTGAACTAAGTGTACTATTTCAGGTCATTTTTAAACTATGATGATATTGTAATACTGTTTCAGATCATTTTTGAACTAGGTGTCATATCGTAATATTGTTTCAAATTATTTTTTGAATTAGAATATCATAGTTTTTAAACTGGGATATCATAAATTTTGGACAATAATATCATAAAAATATTTTGAATCGGATAAAAATTTTAATTAATTTTAATTATCTTAATTTCTATTTTATTTTATAATAAATATATTTGGAAAAACAGAAGCATGAATTGCGGTGCACAAAGAATTACTCTTCAGCGGATGGAAGCGCCATTTTACCTGTCCCAGCCCACGCTAATCGACAAAACCTCCTCTCCGCCGCCCGTGTCTCTCCCGTTTGAAATCTCCACGCAACGCGATTTCCATATTCCTTCCAAGCCGCGAGTGGGCGAGAGAAATTTCCAGTCCCAGCCCACGGTAATTGGCAATACCTCCGCCGCCTGTATCTCTCCCGTTTGAAATCTCCACTCCCAGCCCACGGTAATTGGCAATACCTCCGCCGCCTGTATCTCTCCCGTTTGAAATCTCCAGTCAACGCGATTTCCATATATTCCTTCCAAGCCGTGAGTGGGCGAGAGAGATTTCGTTATTCCAAGAAATCTAGGGTTTTGATTCCGATGGGGAAAGTGGAAACTGGCGGAGTCGGCGGTGGGAGTTGCCGAAGATGGCTCTGGACTGCAGGAGCTCTTTTCGCCGTCATTGTCGCGGTGACAGCTAGCTCGAGAAATGTCCTTAAGATCTCTTTCCTTGGGATCACCAAGAAGCCCTTTGAATACTCGGTAAATTTTTGATCAATCTTTAGTTCTAATTTTACAATCTCTGGTTAAAATTAAGAAGTGGTTGTCTGATGGATGGTTGGTTTTACTGGAAATTTATTTTTTAAAATTTTATTTTCTGATGTTATTGGGAACATATATTTTGTGCAGGATTCGAGGAAGTTCACAGGCATAGTCGAGGACTGTTCCTGCGATAAAAAAACTGTTGATTCTCTGAACAAGGAAGTGTTGCATCCGATACTTCAAGAACTCGTGACCACTGCATTCTTCCGATATTTTAAGGTAAATTGTCTTTTTTTTAATCCAGCACCACATATGAATAAACACAGGATGATTATTTGCTTTAGTGTGATATATCTTTGAAATTTGTGGTTTATTGTGTGTTTAGGTGTGACATTTTGTCAAATTGACAATTTGGCTGCGATACTGTTTTAGCTGAAACATTTTTCTGCAATAATAGACATCCATGATTAAGTGTATTAATCTTCGATCATGCTGAGAATTACATTATAATCACTTTGTAAAATAAAGAAAAAGGCTATTACCAAGTTATGGTTCTGGCGATTTTAAGGTCCTAGGAGGGCCAAACTGGTGAGAGAAGATATTGGTGAAACTAATCAATTGGCAAGAGCATTTCCTTTTCCCCTTTGCAACGAATCATTGATTTCTACTCTATTGGATCATCTGCTTGGTATTTGTATTTGACCCCAAGATTGGCACATCCAAGAATTTGGACATTTTTTCGTAGTCAAGTGACAAAATGATATTCCTTTGTGTTTGAATCCATACATGTCTCCTAATTTGACTATTGAAATCAATAACCCTTATTTCCAATTCCATTTTCTCTGCCAGAAAAAAAGAGTCTATGGATTGATTCTTAAACATCCTGTTTGTTGGCATGTAACATCTAAATAAACATTTTGATGTCCTTGGAACTCAAATTGAAAAGTTTACAATCCTCAAGGATTGAAAAGCAAAAACACTGCACCACCTAATAAAAATCGACAAGGTGTTACCTGGATGACTTTGGTGTAGCCCCAGCTGTCGAGGATCTCTACTTTAGATGATTTTGTTGATTAATCAATCCTCTGGGAATTTTAAGATGACCCATCAATGGGAGTTATTGCTATTTCAGGCCAATTGACTTTAAAACTATCAAAGTAGGTGAGTTAGCATCAGAGGTTGGTGTTGAGATATTCAATTCAAGCAGATGCCTTCTTTTCCAGGTCAACATATCCTTAATCTCCTCTAGCCTGCATTCCATACTAGTCATATGGTCAATTAATTTCTTCTTGGTGGCTTCTGAATGAGCATCCATGTCTTTGAGGTCAGCTTCCATTGTGTGTACACTTGTTTAATTCCAGTCACCTCAAAGTGCCATCTCATATGATATAACCCAGTCAACATTAGGGATATCACAAAATTAACAGCAAAGAAATTTGAGTGAGATCTGAATTTAGGTATGAATTCTTCACAATTTTGAAGCTTCTTTTTAGTTGCTCATACAAACACCTCAGTTTTGATGTCAGATCTAATCATCAACTACAATTTGTTGCTTAACAACAGTGTTTCAGCAAAGAAATGAGAGAGAACAGAGCAGAGATGACTAGAAGAGAGGAAGTATGTTAGAAGAATTCACAAAGAAGATATGGGAAAAGAAAGAATCCCTACAGCCACTTTAATTCATAGCAAAATCTAAATAATACTTCCAAAAACTGCATTACATATATTCAAGGCCTCTATTTATAACAATAAAGCCTGACCTAACATAAAACCATCCATGCTACCCTAAATGCCTTTGGTTAATGTTCGTACTGCAACAGCACCATGGCTCAATAAAGTCCCTTCATAATACTTAAGATCTTCAAACCTCTGCCCTTTATTCAATAAAATCAGTATGCAACTTAGACATCCAAATCACTAATAAAATGATATAATGTTGACTAGAACTAAATCTTCTCTCCAGATGATCCACAGCCTTACAATGCGTCATCAAAATACCAACTTGACATTGTTCTATTAGTTTAATATTTCACACTTTTTGTGGCTTAAAAAGGTGGGAAAAGGTGGTTAAAAGGAAGTTGAGGCAAGAAGAATGTGCTGGCAAATTAGGTAGGGAGAAAGGAGAAAAGAATGCAAATTTTTTATAAGGGAAAAGGACACTTAAATGCAGGTGTCTCATGTTGTGACAATGGGTCTGGTGGAAGGGTTGAGATTAAAAAAGAAGATACTGAAGGATTTAATGCATTGAAATAGGGGATTATAAGATGGGTTTGTCAGTAATAATTTCCAAAATATAATATAAGACTGAATGGGATTGCGTAAGAAAGAAAGCCTATAGATCAGGAAAAAAGGCTCTGCAGGCTGATCTTTTTATGGATCTGTGTGCAAGGAAAGTAAACAGGGCTGAATACAGAAAACTGTTTCTTTTTTTCCTTTTTTGCCCCCCTCTTTGGAAAGATGTTAGATAAAAAGGTAAAATAGTCAATAGGAAGACAGAAACAAAGAAATATAGATGGCCTCCCTTTTCATAGATTAGGAAGGACAGTTTTGTCAACTTACAGCCTTTAGCACCTTAAAAGACAGTACTGTTTGTGTCCTTATTTCTCATACCAAATCAGAAGCTAGGTGAAAATGAAACTAAACATGCTAAAACAATCAGTATTTGGTTGGATGGTGTATTGCCTGGATCAAGGTTTTAAACATTAGTGGGACAGCCCCGTCCAACAGTATTTAAAACCTTAGCGCAATTTCTTCTCCCAACTCATCTAAACATGAATCTTTATTTTCTCAGAAATGGTCGTTCTCTGATGCAACTGACAGTGAATTTGATCACCTTATGATTTTTATCTGGTTTTATCCCTTAATGGTTTTTCATCTTCTTATTCCCCTTCTTGGAAACTTTGGCATCAAGAGCTAATTTGAAAAATGTCCTAGCAAAGAGAGAAGTAGGTAAACTTAGGTATAGGACATTGCATGCATTTTCCGGAAACAAATTACAACTGAAGCGCCAAATTACCTCAAGAAACTGAAGCACTCACACCTTGCAAGATTAACAAACTTCACAATTACCATGAATGATAGAATGGTCTAATGAATACAGTTTTAAGCTTGTCTGTGATGGTGCACAATAAAGCTATACAGAGCATTGCTAGGAATTAGATGTAGACATCTTCTGTTTTTTCTGATTTTTTACTTTGGCAAATTTGCCTAGGTAGGCTTTGTTAGTTGCTTTTGCTCTACGTTTCCTTAGTTGCCTTCTTTTCCTTCCTCTTTGATGTTGTCGTCCTCTATGCTAGTTCTTTGTATATTATATCTGCCTCATTCTAGTGTCAAGATATTACAACTTTTGGCTTGTTTGAATGTGCACAAATATTGTCCACTTAGGAAGTTGCATTTTTGTACTTTATAAGGTCTCTCTCTCTTCTCTCTCTCTTCTCTCTCCTTCTCTCTTCTGTTTTTTCTGTTTTTTTGGCAATTTGCAGGTAGGTTTGTTAGTTGCTTTTGCTCTATTTCAGTTGCATTCTTTTCTGCATGTTGTCATCCTCTATGCTACTTTGTATATTATATCTGCTCATCAGTGTAGATATTACAACTTTTGGTTGAATGTGACCTATTTTACTTAGAGAACAGTTAAACATTACTCTGACCTATGCTTAATAACTAGGTTGCCATTTGTCTACAAAAGGACTAACTTTTTTATTTGGTTGTGCTAAAACATATCAAGACTTAACAGAAGCATGATGTAAGATCTTTTAGAAGTATGTGAGTATTCTGCGGTTATGGCCTCCTATATCAGCTTGTGACATCATTTAAAATGATTGAAATAGTTATGACCTTTCTGAAACATGATAATGGATCCTTTTCTTTTCTTATGTATGTATTGTTTTATAATGCCCTTTCCTTGTTATGCTGCTATGTTGCGACAGTAGGATGTTACCCCACTTGGAAATCCCATATGTTTGTTTTCATCTTTGAGTAAAGTTTTGGATTTTCACTTCAATAGGTAATTATGGTGTGACTGTCCATTCTGGCCTGATGATGGATGTGCCGACTTCGAGATTGCACTGTTTGCGAGTGTCCAGAAAGTGAATTTCCAGTGCCTTTAAGAAGCCTTCCGGTGGGCTTCCACTGATGATATGATTTGTCAGGAGGGGAAACCACAGGCTGCTGTGGACAGGACACTTGATACTAGAGCTTTCAGAGGGTGGATTGAAATTGACATCCATGGACACATGATGATGAAACCGATAATGGTAGTGTTTTTTTTTTTGATGCCTTGTGTTTATTTTGATTTAAATGTTGTTATTGCATATTTTGATTTTCTAAAGAGTAATTCATGATTATTTCATTATGCAGCTGAGATGACATATGTGAACCTTCAGCTAAACCCTGAGCGCTACACTGGTTTACAGGTCCCTCAGCTCGGAGGATATGGGGTGCTATTTACAAAGAAAACTGTCCAAATGTTAGTTCTATGCACATTATACATTCTTAGTTATCTGGATATTTTTATAACAGTGCTTTTGGTTGCACTTAAATGCTAGTTATTAATCAAGTTTTTTGTTTTTATTACGAGTTTATTTTTCAGTAGATTTCCCCCCCCCATTTTGCTGTTTAGAAAGAAAACTTTCCAAATGTTTGTTCCAATGTGAACTACATATTCTAGTTGTCTAGGCATTTTTATAATAGTAGTTTTGGCTGACCTTGAATGCTTATTAATAATCAGTTTTAATGCTTTGTCCTGACAAACTTAAATTTCAATATTTTTTTCCCTTTCTGCCATCGGTACATTCATGGAGTCAGAGTTATGTTACCACTTAACAAATGATACTATTAGATAAACAAGGGAATACATAAATGGGAAAACTCTCTCTCTCTCTCTCTCTCTCTCTCTCTCTTGAGACATCATATACGAAAACTTGATGTCTATAGGCATAGATATGCAAAGGCTGTTAATTATTTGACAATTTTGAAATCAGTTGGTTTAGAAGCTCCAGAACATCATCATAACTCTGATTTTAAAGAACTTGTTTAGTCTAAGTATCTTTAGGCAATATTCTAGTATGTGTGTGAAATGTTGAACTTATCTTACTCTTCTTCTTTCATTCTGTCTTTTTTTGAGTATTATATATGAGAGCTTCAAAATGGGTGAGGGTTAGAGGAGGATGGTGATTTAACCTCTCCCACTTATGTTGTAATAAAGATTGAAAGCAATGGAATTTAATTTACTGGCCCTGCTAACAAACAAAAAAGTAGAAATTGTTGCAAAATCACTGAACATGGATTTTATAATTAGTGTGAAGGATGTGGCTTCTTGAATTTGATTACCACTTTAAGCTAATTTGTTTGAAAGGCTCCTGATCAGCATTTGTTTTCTTCTTGGACATTTAAGGATGGTTTGGGGCACTAATTTACGTTATTGTAGATTTCTTTTCTTCTTTTTTTTTTGTAAAAAATGGCTTGTTGGCTAGGTAATTGCTTGTTATCCATCTGGTCACATTCTTTTATTTCTTTATTTTATCATTGTTGATTACTTAAAATTGATAATTAATTTTTTTGATTTGAGACTTGATCCTTGATATAGTAGGATCGCTGACATGGAGCCCCTCTTGGATCTGACTGGCTACCACGATGGCATGAGGTGCCACTTGGATGCTTGACAAGCAAAGCACCGGGTTGAGCCCCCGGTCGAGGTCAGCTCTCTCGAGGTCGAGCCCTCGGCTGAGGTTGTGCTCTTGCTTTCCGAGCCCCCGGTTGAAGTAGGCTCCCTCGATGTCGAGCCCTTAGCCAAGGTCGTGCTATCTCTTTTTGAGTCCCCGATCGAAGTGGGCTCCCTCGAGGTCGAGCCCTCGGCTGAGGTCATGCTCCTGCTTTTCGAGCCCTCGGCCGGAGTGGGCTCCCTCGAGGTGGAGCCCTCGGTCGAGGTCATGCTCCTGCTTTTCGAGCCCCCGGCCGGAGTGGGCTCCCTCGAGGTCAAGCCCTCGACCGAGGTCATGCTCTCGCTTTACGAGCCCCTGGCCGAATTAGGCTCCCTCGAGGTCGAGATCTCGATCGAGATCGTGCTCTCGCTTTTTGAGCCCCTGGCCGAAGTGAGCTCCCTCGAGGTCGAGTCCTCTGTCGAAGTCGTGCTCTCGCTTTTCGGGTCCCTGGTTGAGGCTAGCTCCCTCGAGGTCGAGCCCTTGGCCGGGGTTGGGGTTGCGCTTCCTCTCTTGAGATTGACCCTCCGGTCATAGTCAACTTTCCCTGAAGTCAGGTATGAATTCTTTCAGGGAAATCCAGCCTTCCCCACGAGCGCCCCTAGGGCGGACGGGCGGATGATTTCAGAAAATGGCGCCACCGCCCTCGCTAGAACCCTGGCACTACATGAAGAGGCTGACACCTCTAAGGGGTGGTGCTTCGCTAAGGCACGCCACCTGAAATCTCTAAGAAATGGCATTCCACCATGGCACGCTGACTGTGACCCTTATGGGATGGCGTTGCATCAGAGCACGCCACTTGTGGAGGAGCGTCTTGCCGGAGTATCAGGTCCTTCAGCCTACTGTCGGCACCACCTGGAAAAGGGAACTCTGCTCAGGGCGCTGCGCCCCTCAACCCACCATCTGCACCGTCCAGAAGAGAGGTTTTGTCTGGAAATTCAGACCATGTAGTGTTTGCTTCCAGATCGGTGCTCTGTCAGGTCTTCCCAACGTGGCGGGACGACGCAAAAAAGGGAGTGCCTTGTCGGAGTGTCAGGCCTTGCGGCGTACCTTATGTACCTTCCATAAAAGGGACGCGCACTTCTCCGCACTCCACTACTAGTGGCAGACCTCCCCTGATGGAAGCTACGGATCCTGTCCTCCTCCGAAAGGGGAGAGAGAACATGCCTATGCCTTGCTCGTGGGGGAACTCCTAGAGGGCGCCAAGCCGGGGCTCTGCACCTCATTGGAGGTGCCACTCCTCTATAAGAAACTCAAAGGGGCTTCCGGCAAGGTAAGCGAGAAGGGGCAGGCAATCAGCGAGGCACTAAGGGCAACGAGAGTACACCAGGGCTCCTCATGAGAGTCCCAGCGACAGCAATGACCTCACTGCTCAAGCCCTCCTCGATCCTAACCCTTATTCCATCGTTTCTCATGACCTTTGAGAGTGGAGACAACTTCGGGATCTATTGAGGATCTGTTCCTCTTGATCGCCTACTGATTTGACCGTCGAAGTGTCCCCACCAAGATCCTCGGACCGGGTCTCCCTTTTGCAGGACCGGGCACGCGTGCAGGTTGCCAAGCAGGAGAGTCACCAATCGATGCCATGTTGGAGCTACAGACCACGGCGATCTAGACGGCAATATATTGGCGCACCAGGTAGGGGAACGGTCTTGCGTTGAGCCAGTCTCTTGTTATCAGAACAGTTTCGCTGGCAACATGGTGGTGACGCGCCGCGCGGGAAGTCTTCATTAGCCGCGTGGGGATCCTCATTTCTACGGAGACCCACAGTCCAGAAACGGAGCTCCCCGCTCTGCCACCATCGCCTCCAGTGGATCTCCAGCTTGCCGCGCTCGTCCAGCAGATCCAGACCTTGATTGCAGTGATGCGACAGCTGCATCATCAACACCAATCCTTGACAACCCAACAGTAGCCAGGAACCCCCGCGGCTCAGGCTGTCGGATATCGCGGAAGTGTGCGGTCCTTCCAAGGAAGGCCATCGCACCCGCGGGCCACATCACCAGGGAAGCCTTCAGACCCCAATGAAGAGGTAGTGGAGTGGGTCGGCCGATCGGGAGAGCCGGTCTCCGGTCTCCGACCACGTCACCTCTAAGCGTTGCAAGCGCCATCGAGGCAAGGCCTCCTAGCATGATCTTCGATCTTTATCTTCTCCGATAGCCTTGGTAGAAGGTTCTACTGACGAGGCTATCAGGTGTCAGGCTAAGAGATGCTTGGAGAAACAAGAGCGCAAGCTGGTCGAGCTATCTTGCAAATTTGCCAAGCTGCAGGCCCCCCATACAAGCCAATGGGCTATGACGCTCGTCCCCTTTCTCCCGAGAAATCCAAGGAAAACCGATTCCTAGCTGGTTCCACATGCCTCAGGTTGATTCCTATGATGGGACCATCGATCCCTGGATCACCTGGAGAGCTACAAGGCCCTCATGAAAGTCCAGGAGGCAACTGATAACCTCCTCTGCATTGCCTTCCTATCCACTCTTTGGCAGGCTGTTCGAGTTTGGTACACCCGCCTCGAGCCCGGGAGTATTGACTCCTTTGCATAGCTGGAGAAGTTCATGGCACTTCAATGCTTGTCAGAAGGTGCCACGAGAAGTCGAGAGCCTCTTCTCCATCCAGCAATAGGACCATGAGTCCTTGCGGGACTATGTGTCCCACTTTAAAACTGCCATCCTAGAGATCTATAACCTGGACGAGCCCATTGCCATGTTGGCACTGTAGAGGGCACAGAACCTTCCGTCTCACTTCCTTGACAAGAAGCATCCGAAGACTTACTTCGAGCTCCTCTGAGCTCACAAGTACATCCGTGCGGAGGAGGTGGACTGCACCCGAAGGGAGCTAGACGGGAGGTCTTTGAAGCAATCCCAGGAGGAAACCTCTGGGGTGCACAGGCTGGGAGCAGCCCTAAACCTTCGGACGGGCCCGAAGCCAAAGAGTACCCTCGCTCAGGAAGAAGGATACACTTCCCTCGTCCCAGGGTCCAAGATCCTCATGGAGATTAAGGGCGAACGCTACCTGTGCTGCCCTCCCTTGCTAAGGCCGTCCGGTGGCTGTGACAAGTCGAAGTACTGTCAATTCCACTGCGACCACAGCCATGACACCGAGGAATGCCGTCACCTTAAGAGGAAAATCGAAGATATGATAAAAAGAGGCTATCTCGAGAAGTTTGTGGGGGGCAAAATTTTGGCGGAACTTTAGGCACTCACAGCTCTCCCTCCCGTTGACAATTGGTCTACTGAGAAGCTAGTGGGCATGATATCCTGGGAGATAGAACGTGCCTTAAAAAGGAATAGGACGGGAGAAGGGTATGAGAATATACTCCCCTTTATGAGAAAAAGGACGACCGGGTGGAAAATGTAAATAATGATGCCATTGTCATCGAGATGATGATAGAGAAGCGTCCTGTAAAACGAATTATGATCGATAATGAAAGTTCACTGATTTTTTTTTTTATGATGCCTTCTCCAAGATGAACTTGTCTCCTGCCCAGCTGAAGCCGGTGCATGTTCCCCTGCCCTGTTTTACCAGAGATTTGGTAGGGGTCGAGGGAGAGATTACTCTCCTAGTCATTATCGGGTTTCCATCCCGGCAAAGCACGGTCATGATGACCTTCACGGTTGTTAGGCTATCCTTGGCCTACAACGCGATCCTCGGTCATCCCGGGCTCAATTTGCTCGACGTGGTTATATCAACAAAGCGGCTCCTGGTTCAGTTCCCAACCTCTTACAGCGTGGGAGAGATGTGGGGGACCCCCCAGCCGGTTCAGCACTGTCTACAGGCAGTCCCTAGCACCAGAGTCATCGAAGAGGACCCTGTCGCCGATGAGCTTGATCAAAGAGTGCAGGATGCCAAGGGTGGCCCAGTCAAATGCCTGCTAATCATGCCCCCTCGTCACAAACCCTTTGAAGACAGTACAGGTAAGAGCCCAGCTACAGTAGGACGAGAAGGCTCTTTTGCTAAATTTTCTCCGTGCGAATGTAGATGTCTTCAGCTGGACCATGGCAGACATGCTGGGAATTCCTCCCGACATCATCACTCACAGACTGAAGTCGACCCGAAATGCCGTCCAGTCCGGCAGAAGAAGAGGGGCTGTCCTGGAAAGACAAAAGGCAGTCAATGAAGAGGTGGAAAAGCTCATCGCGGCCGGCGTCGTTCGCGAGGTCCAGTATCCTAGCTAGCTAGCGAATGTAGTCATGGTCAAGAAGGCCAACGGAAAGTGAAGAATCTGTGTAGATTACACTGACCTTAATCGAGCCTGCCCAAAAGATAGCTCCCCCTTCCAAAGATTGACCAGCTGGTGGATGCTACATTAGGGCATCGCTGGGACGTACTGTTACAAGATGATGCCGTTCGGTTTGAAAAATGCTGGAGGCACATACCAGTGCTTGACCAATAGGTCTTCAAAGACCAAATCAGTCGCAACATGTTGGTTTATATGGACGACATGCTCGTTATGAGCAAGCCGGAGTCGGACCATGTTACGGACCTAGCAGAAGCTTACCAAAATCTCCATCTCCATCTCCATCAGATAAAATTGAACCCAAGTGCGCCTTCGGTGTAGCTGTCGGAAAGTTTTTGGACTTCATGATTATTCAGAGAGGGATCGAAGCCAATTCTGAGAAGGTCCAAGCGATCGTCGACATGGAACACCCTACCTCGAAGAAGCAGGTCTAGCGCTTGATGGGTTGGATCGCAGCCCTGAGCCAGTTCATTTCGTGCTCAGCTGACCACTGCCTGTCCTTTTACAAGGTGTTGTGCAAGGTGTATGACTCCGTCTGGACGAAGGAGTATCGAGAAGCCTTCAAGGAGCTAAAGAAGTTCCTGGCGTCACCATCGCTACTCTCCAAGTTGAAAGATGGGGAGGAACTCTTGTATCTGGCAGTCTCCCCAGGGGTCGTCAGTTCAGTGCTTATCTGCATGGATGGAGACGGAATTCAGAGGCCGGTGTACTATGCTAGCAAGCTCCTCCGGGATATGGAGACCAGGTATATCCGCTTCGAAAAATTCTTTCTCGCACTCATGTCTGCTCAACGTCTCAGGCCATACTTCCAAGCCCACCCGATCGCAGTCCTGACCGACCAGCCATTAAGGATCATATTCAGCCGTCTGGACACTTCCAGATGACTTGTTAAGTGAGCACTGAAACTTAGCGAGTTTGATATTGCATATCGTCCGAGGCCATCTCAAAAGGTGTAGGTGTTGGCTGACTTTCTGGTGGAGTGTGCTTGCATGAGCGGATAACCAGAAGAACCTCCTTCGGAGCATTATGTGGAGCCATCCATCGATGAGACGGTCAAGGTTCTCCACGTGGATGGCGCATCCAATGTAGGAGGGAGTGGAGCTGGTCTCATCCTTGCTAACTCCGGCGGGGTCGTGGCTGAGTGTGCACTACACTTCCTGTTCGAAGCCATCAATAACCATGCTGAGTATGAGCTACTCCTCACGAGGTTGAGGGTGTCCCGCAAGCTGGGTGTGATGAGCCTGAAGGTCTTCACCGACTCTCAGCTCGTCGCGAGCCAAGTCTCAAGAGAATTTGAAGCTTAAGATCCTTGATGGCGAAATATCTGGAGTGGGTTTATTGAAGCATTACAGATTTTCGACGTTTCAGCATTTCTCACATCCCTCGTGGAGAGAACATCTGTGCTGATGCCCTCTTCAGGCTTGCAACTTTGCCGGACTCATCGCTGGGCCTGCCTAAATCAAATACTTACAGGCTCCCAGTTACGAAGCGTCCAACGAAGTTCAGCAAGTCATTCTTGAGCTAAGTTGGATGGACCGCTACATCAGGTACATCACTGCTGATACTCTGCCCGAGAACCGTGTGGAGGCCGGTCTCTTTAAGAAGGCTGCGCGCTTCGTGCTGATGGACGGGCAGCTCTACCATAGGTCCCACTCCTATCCACTCCCGAAGTATTTGAGACCTTCAAAGGCGGGCTACGTGCCTCAGGAGATACACGAAGGCCTTTGCGGGAATCATATAAGGGGTAGGATGCTGGCATACAAAGCCCTTTGGTAAGGATATTACTGGGAGACCATGAAGGAAGGCGAGACTGACTTCGTAAGGTGTGACCGTTGCCAATGACATGCATGCATATAACGTCAGCCGGCCGCGCCGCTCTCCTAGCTCTCTGCCCCATGGCCATTCATCCAGTGGGGAATGGACATCTTGAATCCCTTTTTCCCGTGTCTGGGTAACAAAAGTACCTGATTATGGTCATCGACTACTTCACTAAATTGGTCGAGATCGAGCCATTAGCACGAATCACTGAAGCCAGGGCCAGGACTTTCCTCTAGAAGTCGATCATTTGCCGTTTCGATCTTTCCCACTTGATCATCATTGACAATGGACGATAATTCAACAACCAGGCATTCGAGAAGTTCTGTGCTAATCTCAATATCCATCACTGTTTCATCTCGATGGCTCACCCTCAGACCAACAGGGAGGTTTAGGTGACCAACCGGATCATCCTTCAAGCGCTCTACACCAGGTTAGACTAGGCCAAGGGTCGGTGGGGTCGGTGGGCCGAGGAACTTCCTAGTATTCTTTGGGCCTACCATACCATGCCCATGATCGCGACAGGCAAGACACCCTTCAACCTTGTCTTCGGCATTAAGGCTGTGATTCTGGTGGAGATAGGTCTGCCCACACTGCGGGTAGAGCAATATGATGAGGTTGAGAATCCGGCCAACCTTCTGCTCAATCGGAATCTCCTGGAAGAGACAAGAGACAAAGCTCGGCTCCGCATGGCGGTTTACAGACAATGGGTGGCCCGGTATTACAACTCCCGCGTGAGGCCGAAGGTCCAGGTGACTTGGTGTTGCGGTGGGCTGAAGTCTCACAGCCTGGAGAATGTGGCAAGCTCTCTTCTAATTGAGAAGGCCCTTACAAGGTGGTCGAAGCCCTCCCTCATGGAGTTTACTACCTCGTCGGACTTGATAGCGTCCAATTTCCATGAACCTGGAACGCTGATGATCCGAGGATATACTACCAATAATGTAAAATTTTCTTTCATTAATGAAAAGTTCCTTTTTGGTGCAACACTGTCTTCACCTACGCAAGAACTCTATCCGACGAACTCCCAGTTCGGCGATGGCAAGCCGGGAAACTCCTGAAGCCCCGCACTCCAAAATCAAGAAACTCTTGAAGCCCCGACTTCAAAGCCAGGAAACTCTTGAAGCCCCGCACTTCAAAGCCAAGAAACTCCTGAAGCCGTGCACTTCAAAGCTGGGAAACTCCAAAAGCCCTGCACTCTATCCGTTGGACTCTCGGTTTGGCGACGGCAAGTCGAGAAACTCCAGAAGCCCTGCACTCTATCCATCAGACTCTCGGTTCGGTGATGGCAAGCTAGGAAACTCCAGAAGCCCTGTATTCTTTCCGTCGAACTCTCATTTCGGCGATGGCAAGTCGGGAAACTCTAGAAGCCCTGTACTCTATCCGTCGAGCTCCTAGTTCGGCGATGGCAAGCCGGGAAACTCTAAAAGCCCTGCACTCTATCCGTCGAACTTCCAGTTCGGCGACGGCAAGCCGGGAAACTCGAGAAGCCCCGCACTCTATCCGTTAGACTCTCATTTTGACGACGGCAAGCCGGAAAACTCCAGAAGCCCCGCACTCTATCTGTCGGACTCTTAGTTCGGCGACGACAAGCTGGGAAACTCTAGAAGCCTCGCACTTTATCCGTTGGACTTTCAGTTCGGCGACGACAAGCCGGAAAACTCCAGAAGCTCTGCACTCTATCCGTCGGACTCCCAGTTCGGCGACGACAAGCTAGGAAACTCTAGAAGCCCCGCATTCTATCTGTCAAAGTCCCAGTTCAGCGATGGCAAGCCGGAAAACCCCCCGAAGCCCTGCGCTCCAACTTGTAAGTCTCTCGGTCCGGTAGGGATGACTTACAGAATCTTCAAGGGTTCTTCAGCCGCTTGCCAATTCTTGAATTGGGCAAGAAGAGCCGGAACTTTGGAGGCCCCAAGATTGGCAACTAGTCCTAGCAGAACCTTCGAGGTTCCTTCGGTCACCTACCAATTCCTGAATCAGGCAGGAAGAGCCGGAACTTTGAAGGACCTAAGTCTGACAACTACAAAAAGGATCCATTTTGTGACAAAAAAAAGAGAGAAAAGAGAGAAGACAAGTGGAGAGCTCACTGAAGAAACGAAAATTTCATTAAGGGGAACAAAGTTTTTACAGCAAAGAGAACCCCCGACGGGCCGGGTGGTCCTCCAAAATTTCCAAGTACAAAAGTAAAACAAAAAAAGTACAGACTAAGGCGACGTCGCTGGAGCCTTCCCAAGGCGTCGGGGAATCTCTTCGGCGTCTTCCCGGCTCTCTATCGGTGAAGTGGAGGAACCGGCTATCTCCTTTGCGGGCACTGGGCCAGTCTCTTCAATCGACGCCTCTTAATCTGCACCTCTACAGCCGAGCAGATCAAGGGAGATGGCTGCCAGGTCCTGTCCGGGGTGGGCTAGGGCCACCTTCTTGTAGTCCATGAACCCCTTGAAGAAAGAGTCCATGACCACCTCTCGGACCTCATCGACAAACTCTACCGAGGCCTTAAATCTTGGTACAACTTCCACGGTTTCTTTTTTGGCGGCCTCCATCAGCACCACCATCGCCCGTGCTTTCTCCTCCGTCGCTAACGCCCATGCCATTGCCGTCTCCATTTGCACTTTGGAGGGTCTGGGACCACCCCTCCAAGCATGCCACCTCCATGACGGACTCTTTTGCCTGGCAGGTGGCCTTGCTCTTCTCGGCTGCTAGGGATGCTTCAAGATCCTTGGCGCGCCTCTCCGCTCTAGCCGTTGACTCCACCTCGGCCACCTCGGTTCGGAGAATCCTTGTTCGCTCCTCCAGGCTCGGACCCTTTTAGTTTATGCCTGTGCCTCTGCCTCTAGCATCTCTGAGTGCTTCTTGGGCATCCCGCTTGGTCCATTGTATGCAATAATCCCTGATGAGGATTATGTCGGTGGCTATCTGCAATAACGAAAGTGTCAGCAGAAATAATGCAAATAATAATGAAAAGAAGTTAGGAGAGTAGAAGACTTACCATGAAGAGCTGGGGGAGGATGCCCGTGATGGCAGCTGTTAGTTGCTTGCCACTCTTGCGGCGGTCGTGCAGCTGGACAGCGAACTCCATTTGCTCGGCCAGCCCGGTGTCCTGGGTGATTGCCGCGTTCGGCGGAACTGCGATGGACACTCGCTTCACCCCGAGAGCCGCTGTCGCTGGGGCGGTCACCAGTCCCGGGGTGGGCGATGGCATGGGCACCTCAGCTGCTAGGGGCGTGGTTGCCGCTCTTGTTGCCGGAGGTGGTGTCTGTCTCCTCTCCATTGCTGCCTCGTCCTCTACTTCGACCACCCTTGGCCCCCATGGTGATCACTGGCCCGACCCGTATAGTTTCATTGGGCCCACGGGCTGGGAGCTAGGCCTGCACCCCTGATGAGGTGGGGGCCGGCCCAGCCCTCGTTTTCTCCCGACCAGTCGATGAACTCGCCCTGGGCCCCTGCTCAGGCTCATTACGGGCCCTCTTTAATGGGTCCTCCCTAGGCTTGGGGGATGCACTCCTCTTCTAGGGCATCTTTTGGATTTGGTCCGTTGAGAACTTCATGCTTGCAGAGAAAGAAGAATGCTGGTTAGTCTCAAAGCTGAGAAGGATCCATGCAGAAAAGAGAAACATGATTCATGAGGCTCACCTAAGGCACGAATTGGGCTAACCCCGGCCTCGAACAAGTTGTGTTCGGCCAGCAGGTCCTGGAGAGGAGGGATGACGGAGGTGACGAGCTAGTCGTGCACCTCCTGGCTTGCAACCTCCACTTGGGCATTCCGGTTCGAAGAATGGTCTGGGTCACTCCAGACCTAGTCGATCCCCTCGACCGAGGCAAAGAAGAATCTATCCTTCCATCCCTTGATGGAAGAAGGAAGTTCAAATTTGATGGACCCGGGCGGGGGGCCATGAACCACCGCCCATCATCAAATGGGAGGCATTTCAGGATGAAGAATATCCTGAAAAGGAAAAAACGGGCGACGATCCCGTAAAATGGCTGAGGATGGTGAAGCAGGAAATGATCCTAACGGCATTTGGGGTGAGTTGGGCTGGAACTAGGCGAAAATTACTAAAGAAAGAATGCAGAGGCAGACGAAGACCCCCGAGGAAGTTCTCATACAAGGCAATCCGATCCGGGCCATTGGAGGTGACCCGTTTTTCCGGTCCCGGAACCGAAAGCCGGACGGAGTCCGGAATCCCGTAGGTGTCCCGGAGCCGAGAAAGGTCCTCCCGGGTCATCACCGAGGCGATGCCAGAGGAACTAGCCGCACCAAAAGCAGCAAAAGGAACAGGAGGAGCAGAAGGAGAAGGGGGTGCCCTAGGTCGACCTTTGACGATCCTTGTCGGTCGGGGACCTCTACGGACATTAAGAGGGACAACATCTTCCTCATTGAAGGATGGGATCCTGGGTCGAGAAGACCCTGGCTCGCTGGAGTGCCCCAAGCGGAGGCATCTCCAACAAGACGGATCCATTCTAAAGCGAAGAAGAGAGGTACAGACGAAAAGAAACCTAAAGATTCTAGAATGGGACTCTCTAAGTGCAGGCTGGAGGGAAGAAGAAGACAATGGAGGGGAAGACTAACCTGGATGCCTGGATGCCTCGGAGAGAAAGGTCGGACTGGGAAAAAAAAGGCTCTGGTCCTCCTGCGAGCTTGAAGGTTCGAAAGAGATAGTTTGAAAAAAGTTTTACTCCCTTTCAAAAATAGCCTGACAGCACCTGTGCGTCTTTTTGGTCCTCTCACTGCTGGATGCATGCCACGTATCAAGATCGGCCGGGAATGGCACCTCGACATGCTGAAGATCATCTCGAGCCCGGCGTCAATCATCATCCTTCCTTGGATCCGTTGACATGGTATCTCCGCATTAGCCTCGAAGCACGATCCGCGAATTGTCGGTAGCTGTCGCATTTAATGGCGCTGGATATCTGCCCTTCCACGACAACGTCACCATAACTTCCTTCATTCCGAGTGCTATGTCGTATCGAAACTTGAGAGTGGGGGCAACTGATATAGCAGGACCGTTGATGTAGAGCCCCTCTCGGATCTGACTGGCTGCCACAATGGCAGGAGGTGCCACCTGGATGCTTGACAAGGCAAAGCATCGGGTCGAGCCCCTGGTCGAGGTCAGCTCCCTCGAGGTCGAGCCCTTGGCCGAGGTCGTGCTCTTGCTTTTCGAGCTCCCAGCCGAAATGGGCTCCTTCGAGGTCGGGCCCTCGGTCGAGGTCGTGCTCTCGCTTTTCAAGCCCCCGACCGAAGTGGTCTCCCTTGAGGTCGGGCCCTTGACCGAGGTCGTGCTCTCACTTTTCGAGCCTCCGGTCGAAGTGGGCTCCCTCAAGGTCGTGCTCTCGCTTTTCAAGCCCCCGGTCGAAGTGAGCTCCCTCTCGGTCGAGCCCTCGGTCGAGGTCGTGCTCTCGCTTTTCGAGCTCCTGGCCGAAGTGAGTTTCCTCGAGGTCGAGCCCTCGGTCGAGGTCGTGCTCTCACTTTTCGAGCCCCTGGCCGAAGTGAGCTCTCTCGAGGTCGAACCCTTGGCTAGGGTTGTGCTTCCTCACTTGAGATCGACCCTCCGGTCAAAGTCAACTTCTTTCCTTGAAGTCAGGTATGGATTCTTTCAGGAGAACACGGCCTTCCCCGCAGCACCGCCCTCGCCAAAACCCTGGCACTGCATGGAGAGGCTGACACCCCTAAAGGGTGGTGATCCGCTAAGGCACGCCACCTGAAACCTCTGAGAAATGGCATCCCACCATGGCGCTAAGGCACGCCACCTGAAACCTCTGAGAAATGGCATCCCACCATGGCACGCCAACTGTGACCCCTGTAGGATGGCGTTGCATCAGAGCACGCCGCTTGTGGAGGTTTGGAGGAGCATCACGTCGGAGCATCAGGCCCTTCAGCCTACTGTCGGCAGCACCTGGGAAAGGGCACTCTGCTCAGGGCATCGCCCCCCTCTACCCACCATCTGCACCACCTAGAAGAGGAAGGTTTCGTCGGGAAATTCAGACCCTGTAGCATCTGCCTTTAGGCCGGTGCTTTGCTAGGTCTTCCCAAACGTGGCGAGACAATGCTAGAAAGGGGCCGTGCCCTGTTGGAGTGTCAGGCCCCGCGGCGTATCTCATGTACCCGCCACGAAAGGGACGCGCACTTCTCTGCACTCCACTGCCAGTGGCAGACCTTCCTTGATAAAAGCTACAAATTCTGTCCCCCTCCTCCGAAGGGGGAGAGTAAAAGAGCAGGCCTATGCCTCGCCCGCACGGGGAACTCCTGGAGGGCACCAGGCCGGGGCTCTGCACCTCACTGGAGGTGCCACTCCTTTATAAGATACTCAAAGAGGCTTCCAGCAAAGGTAAGTGAGAAGGGGCAGGCAATCAGCGAGGCACTGAGGGCAATGAGAGTACACCAGGGCTCCCTAGGAGAGTCTCAGCGTCAGCAGCGACCTCACTGCTCAAGCCCTCCTTCTCGATCCTAATCCTCATTTTATCATTTCTCAAGACCTTTGAGAGTGGAGACCACTTCGGGATCCACTAAGGATGATCTGTTCTCCTTGATCGCCTACTGACTTGACCATCGGAGTGCCCCCGCCGGGATTCCTGACTCGGGTCTTCCTTCTTTTGTGGGACCGGGCACGCGTGCAGGTCACTAGGTGGGAGAGAGACCAACTGACACCACGTAGGAGCTGCGAGCCACGGCAATATAGGCGGCAACAATCCTGTTACTTGTTGACCTTGGTTTACAGGGTCTAAGGATTGCAGAATCATCTTGAACCATCCAGTTTAGGATGTACTAAACCATACCAGTGGCAAACTAGGATGGCTCCAAAATTCGAAATTAGAAATCGGCGAAGGAAGGAAAGAGGGAGAGAGGGAGAAGAAAAGAAAGGAAAAGGAAGAGAGGGGAAGGGAAGGATAAGGAGAGGGAAAGAGGACCGATGAAGGGCTGCAGAAGCCTCTAGAGAACCAGAGGAGGGGCTTAGCCTGTCTCTTGATTGACATAGGGGCTGTTGGCCATTGTTTCTTTTTTAATTTTGCTGATTCTAAATGAAATCAGCAATCCCTTTTTTTTAAGTGAAGTTAGCAGCAGGGTTGCTGACTTCATTGAGAATCGTTAACATAAAAATAAGAAATAGGGGCTGATAACCCCTGTTTCTATTGGGAGGAGGGCCGAGCCCCTCCTCTGGTCCTTCGGAGGCTTCTGCAGCCCTCTGGTGGTCTCTTGCAACCTCTCTCTTTTGCTCTCCCTCCCTCCCTCCCTCCCCCCCTATCCTCTCTCTTCCTCTATCGCATTCTCTCTCTCCACCGCCCTCTCTGTTCTCAGTTTGAGCTTGATATGGAACAGCATAGGGGCATACTAAACTATTCCACTAGTCAACCCGTCTGGGCTCCAATACCGGCACACCGATCCTTGATTGGGTCTATCTTTACTTTGTTAGTCTAGCCTATATCATAATAATGGTTATGCCATATTGTGTACCCCCTCCCCCTTATCCCCCACCTCCTGTTACCTCATTCCTTTTTATCTCTTTCTGTTCCCATAGTGATCAAACTTTTCTGTCCAAACAACAGATGTCATCACTTATTATGAGTAAACAATAAATGATGTATTTCTGAGTTAAAAGTATAAATTCTTTAATTCATATATTCTCTCTTAGTCTGCTTGCTTGTAAGGAACATGAAAGAAGTGAAAAATTAAATAGGTCTTTATCTTGGTGGGCTAGGAATAACATCTGCCAACTTATGAACACCAAGCCTGGTTATCATTTTCCATACCTTTAGTTTCTCATCATAGGATCACAGGTCCATGCATATGTACAAACACTTATGTACAAGCAAACATAGGTGTAGGCTTAGATACGCACAAAATCCAAATCCTAGTGTTCAGTGTGGTAGGTTGTGTGAATTGTGCTAATCAATGTGATATATGCCTCGTTTTCTCTTCATGTCCTTAGCTAGTAATCTTTTCTTCTAGTCAGATTTTCTGTCATATAAATTATGAATGTGAATGAGAATGTGTTGAATGACTAGTAGAACTGTTTTGGTCTGAGCTGTCATTTAGTTATAAGCTTTGTCTCCTTCAGATCCTTCAGAAGAACTTTGCCAGGAGAAAAAAGCGTTATACAAGTTGATTTCGGGATTGCATTCCTCTATTTCAGTTCATATAGCTTCTGATTATCTCGTTGATGAATCTACCAACTTGGTATCTTCCACACGCACTGGAAAAATAATTTCAGAAATCTGCTTGTTTTAAAAATATGCTGTTGTTAGTCAGTTTCTGACATCCATTCTTCTCAATGGTTTCAGTGGGGCCAAAATCTTGAATTATTGTATGACCGCGTGTTAAGGCATCCAGATCGTGTTAGAAATCTCTACTTCACATTTCTTTTTGTTCTACGAGCAGCGACAAAGGTATTTTCCTTTAACCCTACAGATATTTCCAGTTTTGATATTGCCACATGATAAATGCCTGCATAAAGTTATGCATAAAGTTACGTTCTAGGAAAGGAGTGTAGCTTTGTTCTCACATTTTCTGTTATCCATGTTACTCTCAAAGCAAATGATCATAATATTGAACATGTTTCTTACACATTTGGATATCTCACATGTAATTTCTGGCAAATTCTGCAACTTAACCATAAAAATTTAGCTTATTGCATGGAAAATTCCTGATCCTTCTGATACAACATTCTAATTATTTTTTTCTTACAGACCTGTGTCCAAATGTCATGTCAATGCCATGTTCAATCATCGAGTATCAGTACCTAAGGAAGGTCTCAGTAATCTAAATTATAGTCCTTGTTTAAAGCGAGGAAGGAATACATTATTAACGGGCTTCTTTGATGGAGACTGCATCAAGATCAAAGTCTCTTTCTTGAATTCTTAGAGGTAGTTTCTGAAAAGAAGGCAGCATTATTTCTGATGTTTCACAATTCAAGGAAAAATGAATTTATGAGAACCTGGGTTAGGAACTATTTATTTGATAATCTTTTTTAGATGTGTTTTTCTTGGTACCAAAGAGAAAGAGGAGTGTGACAGCTGGTCTTCGTATGGATTTTGCAGTAAAATCTTAAATTTTTAAGTGGATGGTCATAAATTTTTCTTGATTGCTAAGATTAACCTCTAAAACTGCTCAAAGAGACTGAGTTTGAATTGTTAACTATTACAAAGATTTAATTCTTGATAATCTTCTTTTAAAAGGGTGCAATGCTGGACCTCCATTTGACATTCAGGACAGATGTCATGCCGATCACCATTATTTTGGATAAGATCCTGGAATCTCTGATTCTGGGTCCATCAAGTAGGGAGATAAAGGGTTTTTCATTGACCCATTTTTATGTTAAGCTTCAGCTGGAAGATTATATCTTTGAGTTAGAGGTCTTGACTTATGTTTCCTTAACTGCCCCGCCGTAAAGAGTAAGGGTGTTTTTGAGAAGAGGGAATGATGGTCTAGCTATGTTAAATATTTTTATATTGACATTAATACACCTTATCCTAGAATATGGTAAGTTTTATATTTTATCTTGATTTAGTAGTCTCCTCTATGGTTTTGGTTTAGTTGTCTCGTGGGACTGCTTGGCCCATTAGAACATCTGGATTCTTTAATTATCTAGCATCTATATGAATGATTGTATCATCTTGATTCTTATTTGTTTATGGATAATTGAATTTTTGCACCAATATGGAGTGATTTGATACACATAGAAGGACGAAGGGCTAGAGATAGACCAGAAATCATATGTGATGAAATTGTAAGGACTTGATATCTTTGCATTTTTCAGAAAGCTGGCCCTCTACAAACTGGAATGGAGGAAGGGGTTATCTTTCTTGAACTGTTCATATTAGTTTTGAGATGGAATGGGCATTCACAGAATTGATGATGATGATTAGATCAAATAATGGGTGGTTGACATGAAAAAGAGGAATGGGCACCTTACAGCCCTAATGGTTGAGATTACATGCTTGTATGGTCGTGATCTAGTGGAATGATAAGAACAGATGCACAGAATGCATAATATGGATTATATGAGCAAGTTCAATGGGTATATCAAGTGGACAAAAATTGAACAGTCAAGTTGGTTCACTGTACGTGCAAATGATGATCTGATATGGATGACCATGGTGGAGTCTTGTGCTTAGACTAAATCAGTATATAGACAACTAAATTCAAGAAGGGAAAGCAGTGAGAGGGATGAAGATCTGGCCACCGGGGGTCTATTTCTTTATGAGAAGGTTATTAAATTCTTATAATTTTTATGTTATTATTTCATTTAGTCTCCTGAAAAGAAGTTGGATTCTTTTTCTTCATAAAATGCAGACACATGAAAGAGTTCGTGTTTATGGTGGAATGGCTATGCTTTTCTTTGCTACATGGTCCAATAATATGTTTAAATGCATGGTGGCTTTCTTAATTTGAGAAAAAAAAAACCAGTTTAAATACAAATCTGTATGCTCATCCACTTGGATCTATAGATCAGAAACTTATACTCTTCCTCAATATGCATGTGTCATATACCTTATGTGCATCTGCTTTTCTGTGATCTGTGCATGATCCTGCATATGCACATAAAAAAGTATGCTCTGGTATAACATTTAAAAAGATCAATGCGGACAACCAAAATAGCACACTTCTTCTTTTGGAAGGAAGGAGATGATTCAGATTACATGCACATCCTAAATATATGTGTAAACAAAAAGTAGTCTCTGTTTATCAATTCATATCTGCACTTCTATGTAAATGTTATGTGTTCATCATATTTCTTTGTAAAACATCATTTTCACGTGCATGCAGCTCAAGAAAATTATTTTATAAACCTAGTTCTTGTGATGTATCTGTTTGTGCAACAGTTGATTTGCGGCTCTGTAAGTTTCTGTATTTTGGTAACTCTTCTCCTTGGTGAGTTTCAGGCTGCAGATTACTTGGAACAGGCTGATTATGACACTGGCAACCCCGAGGAGGACCTGAAGACACAATCGTTGGTCAGGCAGCTAGTCTATAATCAAAAGTTACAGTCTGCTTGTCCTCTACCATTCGATGAAGCCAGGCTTTGGCAAGGTGAAAATGGGCCAGAGCTGAAACAGCAGATTCAGAAGCAATTTAGAAACATCAGGTATATTTCGCATACTTGACATGCTATATGATCCTACAGACCTAGAAATTAACCAATTTCATATGTTGTGCCTATTTCAGTGCCATAATGGACTGCATTGGATGTGAAAAGTGCCGCTTGTGGGGCAAGCTTCAAGTACTTGGTCTTGCTACATCATTAAAGATCCTTTTTTCTGTTGATGGCAAAAACCACATAGACCAGCCTGTATGTTACTTTCTTCATAAACTTTTTACACTAATTCAACAAGAGCATATTAATATTGCCTCTCTCTAGAAATTAAACTAGGTTCAGTATTGTTTAAAAAAAGTTCTTCTGTGACTTAAAAAAACAAGGGACTAATCTAAACAAAACAAGTGTTTGGTAACATTATCCAAAAAGTGCTTCTATATGAAGAAAAGTCAAGAAAACACTTTTAGGAGAAGCTAGAAAACCTAGCTTTGTCCTTCTCTTTTTCTAAAGCAGGAGCAACAGCAAGCAGACCCTCAAGAGATAGTCCTGGCACTATTTGGTCCTATATAATAGTAGTAAATCAAGTGAAATATTGGTATAATGTGCTCCAATTTTCAGTGTCATATCATTAAAGGTGTATACATATTTGGATTCAATTGGTTACTATTATGGTATTCCCTTGGAAATCCTCTGACTGCTGCAGGTTAAAACTTTCCCTTCCCCTGAGGTATTAAACATTATGTGGGTCTTTGTAACCTGTTACACCGTAGCCAATGCATAGAGAAAACCCTTTCCCATTTTCCCATACTCCATTACAAGCTATTCCTTTTAGAGAATTAATTAGGCTCATGTATGGTTAAAGCTAGCCCTGGAGAACCATCTTCATGTTTTGACCATAAGGTTCTAAGATGGTGGTAAATTTTCATTAGGTGCTGAGGGGGCATCATGGTTTGTGTAGGCTATCTTTCTTTGCACAACTATAATCATATTTTTCTCAACGTATTAAAACTGAGATATCTAGTGACCATGAAACTACATTTACAGTGTTTGCCTCTTTTAGACACATGAGAAAATTTGTTTCAGTATACTGGATATTGCAGACGTTTTTAGTATATAAATCTGACAACCATGAATGCTTTACCTGAACTTTTAGTATATAAATAAAATTATCTGTTTAAGAAAATTAATGAGGAAACAGAATGGAACAAATGAAAATGTAGTCATTGGTGAACATACTTGAAGATAAATTGATATATATACAGAGTTAAGAAAATCTCCCTTTCTAAAGTCAGCATTCATTGCTATGAGTAAAACTTTTTCTTCTCATTTAGAAAAATGTTGAGTGTTGTATAATACATTTACTCAAGTCAATGTGTCTGGTCCTCACATGCATTGTTTGGGGAAGTTCTTATTCTTGAAGTTATAATGGGCTTCCTTTGTGAAATTTCAGCTGCAGCTGCAAAGAAATGAAGTCATTGCTCTACTGAACCTTCTCAATAGGCTTTCGGAGTCTCTGAAATTTGTTCATGAGAAAGGGCCTTCCGCTGAAAAACTCTTTGAAGGCCGGGTTTCTTCTTCACCTACAGGGAAGAATACCTTTTTGCAATGATGTTATTTTTTATTGGCAATGAGGTGAGCCTTCTCGACACCTCAAACTTATGCAAGTGAACTTTTTTTATGTTAAGACTCTTGATAGAACGTGCCTTTTGACTTGCCAGATTTTGATGCTGTGCAAGGAAAGAAGCAAATGTAGTACCTTTTCCTTTGAAGTATACTGCATACGTCATGATGGTGTGTTTATAGGAAGCACCGGTGAAAAATTGTTTCCGGGGAATCAGAAATTGAGTGCTGAAGTCTCGCGTTTGAATTGAAAATTAGACAGAAGTATAAAAAAAATTATTCAATCGAGTTCAAGACATCTCAGCCAGTCGTAAAGTATCAGTGTTGATAATTTAGTTATGTGACTATGTAAAACCCTCTGCCCAAGCCCTTTTAGCATGTTGGTAAGCCTACTGTTGGTACCTATGCCTTTCATCAGGCAAATAGATGATTTTTAAGCATTAAGTTGATACCTTGCAATCCTCTGCAAGGTTCTGCATGATTCAGAAGTATTAGTTTCATGGATTTACTTAAGAGAATTAATTGGATTGGTAGTCATACAGTTAGGGAGATTAATGTCAAAAGTTTTGGGTGTGTTCCTAAATGGGATACCATTAGGCTTCAAATTTTATTCTCGCCTTTGTTTGGAGTCATTTCAGTATGGGAGTGAAGCCTGGCAAGCGCGCACCTCATTCTGATCCACGGCCAATGCTACTTGCCTGCATTTATAAAAAGAATTAGTATCTTCTTCAGTTAAATTACACACGGAATACATTGAGCACACGGAATACATTGAGCACATGAAATCAAGTCCATCACATTCTTGTAGGCACTTTTCCCATGCATGCGTCCACAAGCTCTCGGAGCTGCTTTGACATCCCAAATATGGTATGCCATCTAGCCCATCTTGCATTCCGGCGATACTTTAATGTCCTTGGCTAGGTCTTGCCAAACCCACCTACCAGAATTAGTGGTGCAAGAGCAATCTGGGATGAAGATTTGGTGTACGAGACCTTGACTAAGCATCTCAGCTTAGAGACTTCCTATGAGGCAGCAATGAGGGTATTATTCTGAAACTTCCATTGCAAGAGCTACCAAAGTGGGTTCATAATCGAAGGGACAAGGTCCTCCCAACATCAGTAGTGCTGGCATTACCGTTTATTTAGCAAAGTCAGTGATGAATACCCCTTATAGCTTGCTCGATCGATCGCCTGCGACTGGGCATTCAAAATCAGCTCGAGCTCCCTAGTGCGAGCCACTGTGGGCATTTGACAGCCCTCAAGTGCAGCCGAATTGTTTCCAAAGAAGTCCATGAACGGGGGAAATGACCCCAGGTAACTTGTGCGCCCAAGAGGGGGCAGGTCACTTTGGAGAATGGGCACCCGCTCAGCTAACTTGTGCGCCCAAAGTACCTTGTCACTTTGGAGAATGGGCACCCGAGAAGTTGGAACAAGGGTGCTATATTGTGTTGCATCATCCTAACTAACTAGCATACAGCTTGCGCAATGTATCGGATATCGTCAAACTGGTTTTTAGTATGTAGTACACTTGATTTGATATACGCTTACACTTGATATTTCATTAAAACATGTTAGAAAATGGAATTATTTTACATGCACTTTACATATTTTCAAAAAAGATTTGGTTAAATTAGTTCCCATAAAATCAGTTTATATTTTGAGGTTCAGAGAAAAATAGAGGGGAAAAATTACATGTGATAAGGGAAACAATAATTCTTGCAAGGTGTTTTTCATTTAAAATTTATGTCTTCAAATATTTTCTAGATATTTGTTGACTTAAACTGATTAGATGAGTTTTTAATAAACAAATATTTGTACCTCATTAATTTTTTTAATTAAAATTAAAAATTTCTATTTTAAACTATGTTAGATGAGTTTTTAATAAACAAATATTTGTACCTCATTAATTTTTTTAATTAAAATTAAAAATTTTCTATTTTAAACTATGTATATTTTTCTCCCCTCTGTTGAAGATTTAAAAAACTATCACTTTTATTGAAATATATTGTTTCATTGATATACTGTTTCATCCTTAAATTTATAAGGTATTACCTAAATAATATGAAATGTTATTCACCATTCTATGTTTGTTTCTATTCTCTCTCTCTCTCGAGTTTTTCTTTCAATTTCATCTTTGTTTATAGCTGCTGTATTGTTCTGTTATTTGATTTGATGCTTTGATATTTTTTTTACCGCAGGTTTTGCCTTATTTTATGGTTTTAAGATTGTAATATGTGCTTTAATTGTAATTTAATATATTAGGCAAATTATCTAATCTACAAGTAAGATTTATAATTATTGCCGCCAAGATCGTTGTGGCCCGCAGTTGATGTTAGAGTCGAACTGCCCTTCATCTTCTCGTTGTGGCCCGCAGCTGATGTCAGAGTCGGACTGCCCTTCATCTTCTCGGTAGGGTCTGCTCCTTGGAACCTGCAAAACAAGGGTTAATTACCCGAGCCGGGGATTCCGGCAGGGGCACTCCAACGGTCAAGTCAGTGATGATCAAGGGAACAGATCCTCCTTGTCGAGCCCTCTTGATGGACTCCATGTTAGGAGAAGTGTTGTGAGAATGAGGGTACAAGTGTGCTAGAGAAGTGTGGCCGAGGTGGATCGGACCTCCTGCCGGGCCCCCTTTCCTTACTTGCTTGGGTATTTTGTGACTTGGTTTGCGTACCTCCCTGCTGGGATGTCAAAGGTTCTTTTAAGTCCAGGTGAATGTTAAATGCCTACCTCGGGATCTTTCCCGCACTGGCAGGCGCGTGCGGCGGAGTTCTGTACCGTGGACGGGACGTATTTCCCAATCCGTGATAAAGGAAGCTACCATGCGCCCTGACATTCCTCCCGGTCGCTCCACTCCGGGAAACCTGGCAAAGCTTCGATTGGGGGGCCGTCACCTCCTGGATTCGAATTTCCTGGTTGACTTCCTCTTCTGGGTGGTGCAGGCGGTTGGTGGAGAGCGTGGCACCTCGGTTAGGGAGCTTCTTCCTTTTTTGATGTAAGTGGTGGCTATGGACAGTTATTATGATTTGATGGTTGCTTCCTCGCAGTCCTCGGGTGGCTTGCCGGTGTCCCGGGAGGTGGCTCCGTCCCTCTGGTGGCCGGCGGGCATTGTTGTTGAATTGGAGAGCTGGGACTCGGCTTCGGCCCGAGGGGCTCGATCTCGGAGGGGCTCGACCTGGAGAAAGAGGGCTGGGCTCGACTCCAGTCCAGGGGGCTCGACCTCGGAAGGGCTCGACCCGGTGGAGGAAGGCTCGACTCTTGCTCAGAGGGCTCGACCTCGAAGGGGCTCAACCTAGCGGAGGAGGGCTGAGCTCGATTCCGGTCCAGGGGGCTCGACCTCGAAGGGGCTCAATTTGGTGAAGGAGGTCAATCGGCTCCGACCTAGGCCCCGGTCTTGCGGGTGTCAACCTGGCAGAGGGCGGAACTCGATTTTGATGGGCAGCCTCAGCATTCTGAGGGAGTTCGACCCGGCAAAGGAGTCCGAGATGGAGTGTCCACCGTGGTGAGTTTTTCTGACATGACATCCAACAGAGATTACATATCAGCTTCCCGCCACATCATTTGCCCCCACTCCCGAGTCTCGTTGGCGCGAAGCACTCGGGGCGAAGGGAGTAAATGCATCGCTGACATGGAAAGGTGAGAATTGTTGAGTCTCAGGTGGTATAGTTCATGGCTAGTCGGGTCAATGTACATGAGTTGATCGGGTATATCATGGTTTTCCATGATGTATCTAGGGCTAGGGTTGAGTCCGATATGAGTCCTAGGTGTTTAGGCTCAATTTTGGTCAGTCTGGATCTTTAGGTCGGCTCTTTTGTTGTAAGAGTTGACTCTATTGGTTGGCACGTCTCAGAACAAGTGATTATGGACTGGCGGGTTGGCTCGGATGGATTCGGGTCGGCTCGGATGCATAGACAGGAAAATCTATTATTTGGAAGAGTCGGCTTGGATGGATTCGAGTCGACTCGGAGCACAGACAGGAAATCTATTGTCTGGAAGAGTCGGCTCGGATGGATTCGAGTCAGCTCAGATATATTAGAGTCAGCTCGGATGAACAGTCAGGAAATTTATTCGGATGAGTCGGCTCGAATGTTTTTAGTCAGCTCGGATGACGGGTGAACTGTTTTGAACGGTGCTAGCTGGGGGAGTTTTTTGGGATCTCGGGCACGTGTGACCGAGGTATATATATATTGTATTCTCGTAAGAGGATAGAGGAGTGGTGTAACAAACTTCTTAGAAGTGGAAATCCTTTTCTCCAATGAAAACTCCTCTGTTCTTCTTCTTCTTTTCTCTTCTCCCGTTCTTGTTGTTCTTGATCTTCATAGACCTGAATCCTATCGTGATCTTCAATAGAGATTGCTGGTAGATGGTCATCCATAACTTGGTGATACGCTTCCGTAATTGCTTTGTTGATCAGGGTGTTCGTTCTTGATCGAGAACAAGGCTATTCTAGAAGATTTGGTTCGTGAAATCTAGTTGGGTTTGGAATCGAATTCTCTACATTGGTATCAGAGAAAGATTCATGGAAGAAAGATCTCAAGATCAGAGGGTTGGAAGTAAGGCTTCTTGCAGGTACGATTTTTCATATCTCTTGAATTCTTGATTTTGGTAATGGCATCAAGTGGATTCAAAGTAGATTTTGAGAAGTACGATGGCAAGGAAAACTTCACCCTATGGCAGCAAAGGGTTGAAGATTTGCTGGTTCAACAGAGAATCTACAAGATCTTAGTGAAAGAAAGACCGGAAAGATTAGTGTAGAAGAATGGGAAGAGTTAGAAGAGATTGCTTTCAGCACCATCAGGATGTGTTTGGCTGATCAGGTTTTACCTGAGGTGTGTTTAGAGACTACTGCAAAAGGTCTTTGGAGAAGACTGGAGAAACATACATGGGAAAGACACATGACGAACAAGCTATGCTGAAGAAGCAACTGTATAGCTTAAGAATGCCTGAAGGAGGAGACATTGTTGCGCACATTCAGAGATTCAATCAGGTTTGTTCTGAGGTGATAAGTCTAGATATAAAGATTGATGAAGAAGATCGGGCATTGTTGTTGCTGTGTTCACTCCCTGGATCGTATGATGGTCTCATAACAACTTTAGTTTATTGGAAGGAAATCCTAAACTATGAAGAGGTTGTTGGTGTGCTCAGATCCAATGAGCAAAGGGAAAAAATCTGCAAAGGCAATCCTAACTCAGAGGTTCTTACTGTAAATGAGAGGCGAGGAAGATCTAAGAAAAGATCTAGGGGAAAGTCCAAGGGCAGATCTCAGTCTCGGAACCACAAGAATGTGAAATGCTACAAGTGTCGTCAGCTTGGGCATATCAGGAAGAATTGTCCTCTTTGGAAGATAGAAAATGGAAGTGCTAACACTGGTGGTGCAAATGCTTTGGAAAGCAATGGAGAAGGAGTACTAGTTGTATCAGATGGATCAGTGGATTGGAAGAATACCTGGATTCTGGATTCTGCATGCTCATACCACTATACCTCACATCGGGATTGGTTTTACACCTATGACAGGTCAGATGAAGGTAGTGTAAGTCTTGGTGATGATCATCCTTGTATGGTAGCTAGAGTTGGCACTAGTTAGGGTGAGGATGTATGATGGATGATAAGAACTCTATCTAATATCAAACATGTACCAGAATTGAAAAAGAATTTGATTTCTTTGGGCTACTTGGAAGAGCAGGGATAGCTTTTAGTTGCCAATCTGGTAGGGATGTTTGAGAATTACCAAGGGAGCTTTGATGGTAAGAGAGGAAGAAGACTGAGCACAATCTATATAGGATGGAAGGCTCGGTAATAAGTGATAGTACTAAGTGCTTGCAGTGGCACAGGAGGAACAGTAAAATATAATTATGGCACTATCGAATGGGTCATATGAGTGACCGAGAGCTCCGGAGTTAAGCAGAAGAGGGAACATCCCAGCTTTGAAAAAGGATGGAAATGACCTGTGTGAGCCATGTATCTTTGATAAACAACATAGAGTTAAATGTGCTGTTTGTACCAAGCCAAGTGAAGGAGTGCTAGATTTGGTGCACCAGATGTATGGGGACCAACACCTGTTTTATCCAGAGGTGGAACAAGGTATTTTATTACCTTTATTGCTGACTTCTTTAGGAAACTGTGGGTGTATCTGATAAGGGAAAAATCAAATGTATTTGCCCGGTTTAAAGCTTGGAGAGAGCTAAGGTAGAGAAGGAGATAGGAAGACACGTAAAGTGCCTTCGAACTGATAAAGGGGAGTACTCTACTCTAGAGTAAAGTAGGAGTTTTAACTGATAATGGTGGGGAGTACTCTAGTGCAGAGTTTAGGAGTTACTGTGAGGAAAATGGTATCAAATGCCATTATACAGTAAGAATGACCTCATAGCAGAATGGTGTCGTGGAAAGGCTGAACCGGATACTATTAGAGAGGGCAGGGAGTATGAGGCTGCAATCATCACTGCCGAAAACTTTTTGGGTGATGCTATTACTCAAGAATGTTTTCTCATAACAGGTCCCCTCACTTCAAGTTGGATGGTGGACTTCCAGAAGAAGCTTGGAGTGGGAAGAAGGTGGAGCTTGGCCACCTGAAAGTTTTTGGTTGCCTAGCTTATGTTCATGTGGAGGCAACTGAAAGAAGCAAGCTAGATCCTAAGTCAAAGAAAATGATCTTTATAGGGTATCCACAAGGAGTCAAAGGCTATTTATTGTGGGATCCATAGTCTCAAAAGGCGGTGATCAGTAGGGATGTCATTTTTGATGAGAGGAGCATCTTGGTGAAACTGGGGACTGCAATAGGAAATGCAGTCAATAAGATGAATAGCAGTGAGAGCCCATCATAGGTGGAGGATAAGTCTTCAACATCAGCTGGAAATAGAGTTTTAGTTGAGGTGGAGTTGGACTGGAAAGATTCTCCAGGAGTGAAGGAGAGGCAAGAAGAATCAGCTGTTTAAAGGGAAGTGCTGGAGGAGCCATCGACAGTAGACTTGCAAGATAGTGCAAGAGGAGTGGCATTGCATAAGCCTCAATGCACAATCCGGAAGTCGGTTAGATATGGCATGGATGAAGCAATTTCATATGCTCTTATATCTGTGAATGGAGATCCAGAAAGTTTTGTAGAGGCCATGGAAAGTCCTGATAAAGAGTCATGGATGAAAAGCATGATGGAGAAGATGGAATCTCTCAGGAGGAACCAGACATGGCAGCTAGTGGATCTACCTAGAGATGCTCATGCTATTGGTTCCAAATGGGTGTTCACTAAGAAATCATTACCTTCAGAGCAAGGTGGAGTGAGATACAAGGCAAGATTGGTAGCAAAGGGATACTCACAAAGGGAAGGAGTATACTATACATAAGTGCTTTCTCTTAGTACGCCATACTTCAATTTGGGTGTTGTTTTTGGTGACAAAACATAATTTGGAATTGGAGCAGATGGATGTGAAGATAGCCTTTCTACATGGAAGACTAGAAGAAAAAATCTATATGAAGCAACCTGATGGCTTCATTAAGATTGGACATGAGAACAAGGTATATCTACTTCAAAGGTCATTGTATGGGTTGAAACAATCACCTCGTCAGTGGTATCACATATTTGATACATTTATCTTGAGCCTGGATTTTTTAGATGTGAACATGATCATTGTGTCTATGTGAAGGAGGTGGATACTAAGGGTGCTCTGTATTTACTTCTGTATGTGGATGATATGTTGATAGCCAGCAGAAGTATGACAGCTGTGAAAGGGTTGAAGAGAGCATTATCTCAGGAATTTGAGATGAAGGACTTGGGATCAACTCAGAAAATCCTTGGAATGGAGATTTGCAGAGATAGGTGCAAAGGAATACTCCATTGTCATAAGGTGGGTACATTAAAAGGTACTCGAGAGGTTTGGGATAGATAAGGCCAAACCTGTGGAAACACCTTTACCAGGACATTTTTCTCTCTCGAAAAAATAGTGCTCCCAAACAGAGAAGGAGAGAGAGTACATGAAAAGAGTTCCATATGCCAATGCAGTGGGCAGTTTGATGTATGCTATGGTTTATTGCAAGCCGACATAACATATGCTATAAGCCAGGTGAGCAGGTACATGGCTAATCCTGGGAAGGAACACTGGAAGGCATTGAAGTGGATTTTGATATATCTGCAAGGGACTCAAAGACATGGACTAGTATTTGGTGGGCAGCTTGAAGGACATGAATGGAACTCCATAGAATCATATGAGGATTCATGTCCTTTGGAAGGATTTGTTGATGTAAGCTATGCAGATGATCTTGATACAAGAAGGTCTACAACAGGTATCTCTTCTGCATGTATGGTGGACCAGTTTCTTGAGATCAACCCTTCAACCTATTACTGCTTTGTCTACAACAGAAGCTGAGTATATATGGATTACTAAAGCTACAAAGGAAGCACTATAGCTGAGAAGGCTAGTGTCTGAAATGGGGGTGAAACAGTGTATGGTGGTCATGCACAGTGATAGCCAGTGCCATACACTTGACACAGAACCCAGTCTATCATGCTAGGACCAAGCATATAGATGTGAGGTACCACAGAGTCAGGGAGCTGGTGGAGGAAGGAGAAGTGGCGCTGGTGAAGGTTCATACAGTAGAGAACCAGGCGGATGCACATACGAAGGCTCTACCAAGGGATAGCTTCTACCCTTATATGTGGTTAATGGATTTGAGGAGTTTGGCATATGTAGCCTTGAAGCACCAAGGTGGAGATTGTGGAGTCTCAGGTGGTGCATTCATGGTTAGTCGGGTCAATGTACATGAGTTGATCTGGTCTATCATGGTTTTTCATGATGTGTCTAGGGCTAGGGTTGAGTCCGGTATGAGTCCTAGGTGTTTAGGCTCAGTTTTGGTCAGTCTGGGTCTTTGGATCGGCTCTTCTATTGTAAGAGTCGACTCTGTTGGTTGGCACATCTCATAACAGGTGATTATGGATTGGACGGGTCAGCTTGGATGGATTCGGGTCGGCTCGGATGCACAGATAGGAAATCTATTGTTTGGAAGAGTCGGCTCAGGTAGATTCGAGTCGACTCGGATGCACAGACAGGAAATCTTCTATCTGAAAGAGTCGGCTCAGATGGATTCGAGTCAGCTTGGATATATTAGAGTCAGCTCGGATGAGCAGTCAGGAAATTTGTTCTGGACGAGTCGGCTCGAATGTTTTTGAGTCGGCTCGGATGACGGGTGAACTGTTTTGAACGGTGCCAGTTGGGGAAGTTTTTAGGGATCTCGAGCACGTGTGACCAAGGTATATATATATTTATTCTCGTAAGAGGAGAGAGTGGTGTAACGAACTTCTTGGAAGTGGAAATTCCTTTCTCCCGTGAAAACTCCTTTGTTCTTCTTCTTCTTTTCTCTTCTCCCGTTCTTGTTGTTCTTAATCTTCATAGACCTGAATCCTACCGTGATCTTCAATGAAGATTACTGGCAGATGGTCATCCATAACCTGGCGATACGCTTCCACAATTGCTTTGTTGATCAGGGCGTTCGTTCTTGATCAGGAATAAGGCTATTCTAGAAGATTTGGTTCATGAAATCTAGTTGGTTTGGAATCGAATTCTCTACGATCTGGTGCAAACAAACTGCCGTGATCGACGGTGCTTCGGGAAACAGTTTCTTCAGCCTATCCGGGGGAGCCACGTGGACATGTCTGAGGAGTAGTTATTACGGGCACAAAATTCAGAGCGATCGCTGTTGAAGCCAGATGCCAGCCCCGTTGATTATCGACATGTGGCACGGATCCGATGGTGGGGATTTGTAACGGTACGGTCGGCACCGGTCACTTCGAAAGGAAAAGCAGCCTTTCCCAAACCACCATCTTTCAAATCCTTTGTGCCCCCATTATACCAAGGTTCTCCTTTCGTTCCCCCGGCCATTTTTGTCCCCCAAAGTTCACAGCAGGTCAGTCTCCCTTCTCCTCATCTGGGTTGAGTAGGATCTTCTCCCTAGGGCTAGGTTCATCTTTGGATCCTCGTCCACTTTCTCTTTCTTTCTACTTCTTTCCTTCATCTCCTTAGTTATGTCTCGTCGGACCAAGTTTTTGTCCATCGACCAACCAGGGTGAGGCTGAGCCCTCTAGGCCAAAACCACCATCTTCTTCTTCTTCCGATGAAGAGGGAGATGGGACGCGCTTCAAGTTCACTAGGAGGCACCCCTTGCGGCATAGTCATTAGGGAACCTGGACCTGTCCTCGCTCCTCCTCTGGCCGAACCCATTCCTAACCCTGCTCGATCCAAGGTCTCGACGGGATTTCTTCGATAATCTTGGTTAAGGAACTGGGAGCCATCCGGGATGTTTATGGCATCCCTCACTTCGTCCGGCTCTTGATCCCTCGACTAGAGGATCGGGTTTCTTCCAGTACCCGGGCTGAATCGCCTTCTATGAGGAGATCTTCTCAGGAGGACTCCGCTTCCCTTTCCATCCTTTTTCTTATTGGTGTTGAGCAACTATAAGCTGGTCCCTACTCAACTCGTTCCGAATGCCATAAGGACTATTTTCTGCTTCATAGTGCTCTGTCATATTCACGGGATCGTTGCCCATTTTTTCTTGTTCAGAGCCTTTTTCACTCTGAAACGCCACCTATACCGAGGACAGGTGGTGGTCAATCTCTTCTCACCTAAAGGGCATCATTTAAACTTCCCTCTTCCATCAAAGGGTGGTAGAGCAAATTTTTTTTGCTACTATTAAGGGGATTGACTGGGTGTGGAGTGCCCAGATCGGTCTCCCAACCGCGCTCCGCGGTCGGTCAGCTGACTTGGAAATCTACGAGCAGCTCCGCACTGTCCCGCAGCGCTGACCAAGCCGAGCAGGAGGAAGACCGAGGCCACCCCTGCACAAGGAAGAGGAGGTCACAATGGTGCCAGAGCTGGTCAGAGGGCGACCGGGCTTCTGCCGGAGCATCCGAGGTGATGGAGCCAGCATCACCTCGGACCTAAGATGGTTGTCTGGGCCAGGGCCGTGGCCGCAGCTGTTGCCATCATGTCTCCTCCCCCGAGCTCGTTGCCATCGAGGGGAGGAGGTGCGAGAAGGAGCAGAGCCGGCGTCGTGGCGCTGCTCAAAGGGGCACTGACTCCCATCCTTCCCCGTGGCCCCTTCTAACGGTGGAGTAGTCGACTCCGCCCCGGGGCAAGCAGGAGGGAGAGGACTACCGCCGAGTCCCTTCATACTGGCGCCCGACGTTTTGCTGCTCCAGGACTGGAAGCTAGCCGAGCGCATGATGGATTTCTATCCATCATGCGACCGACGGGAGATGGCCGAGAAGGTGCTAGGAGATGCGATTAGCAGCATCTTCCCCCTACTCTTTTCGGCAAGTGACTTTGCCTCCTTGACTTCTCTTCTCTCTCTCTTTTTATTTTTATTTTTATTTTTTTACTGATGTCTGGCTTGGTGCATATCGATGTCGAGACCCTCCTGATCAGAGACTGCTACCGGAACTAGCTGAAAAATGACCAGCAACGAGCAGGGGAGGTCGAGGCCTTGAGGATCGAGCTAAAGGAGAAGTTCGACATCTCCTGAGAGCTTGGCCTGAAGAATGAGGAGCTCAGAAAAGAACTTATCAGTGCTAAGAGGCGCTTGAAGGAGCTCTAGGAGGACCTTAACTGGGAGCAAAGCCAGCTGAGGAAGAAAGCTGAGGAGCTCACGACGACCGAGAAGAGGCTGACAGAGTTCAACGCCGAGGCAGTCCAGTAGAAGGGCCGTGCTCTGTCCCTCTAGGCCAACTAGATGCGATGAAGGAGAAGCTGGTCGCTGTCGAGGAAAGGCCCACGACTGCTGAGAAGGAGGCAGCGGCGACGAAGGAGCAAGCTGCCGAAGCAAAGAAGGGGGCTGAAGAAGTCATGGCGAGGTACAAGGCCTCGGAGGAGTTCATCGCCGAGTCCTCAAACAGCATCGGACTCCTTTCTTAAGGTTTCAGGTACCTGCGCTCCAAGTCCAGGGCACATTTTTGACAGGGTCAACCTTTTCTCATATACCCCACTGCTTCTAATGCAAAGCTGGCTTCGGATTTGGGCAACGCCGAGGAGTCGAAGGCTGTTTCTGAATCTTTTTCGTCGACGATGGATGCCGAAGCCAGAGATGCGCGCCTGGGGCCCCTAGAGATGCCTCGCAGCACGGAACCTAGTGGTGAGCCGCATAAGTAGGGTAGATTACTTTCTGTCCTTTTCTTTTGTGTTGACCTGGGCTGCTCGGCATGTCGGGGCCCGGGGCACTTGTAATAAACCAAGGAATTGTCATGAAGTGAGATTTTCGATTATTTTGGTTTGTGGATACCCTATTTCCCCCTCTTTTTCTTTACCTTTTTGTACATGTGATGAATCAGGAGGAGGCTTCTTCTTTGCTTTTGAGTGTCCCAAGCCTCAGCACTGGAGAGCTTGATCCTGGCTTTGATCGCCAGACCTGGGGTCGGCGGAGATTCTCCTGCAAGGCAAAAATATTTGCACAAGGGGAACTTTGATTATTGGTGAAGGACTTTGCACTATTGGTGCCGGGGAGCTGGTCTCGGGCTTCGAAGTCGAGAGCTGGCTCGGAGTTTATTATCGGAGGCTCGGTTCCGAGTTTTGGCTTGTCGGGCCTTGGCCGGCAGCGACATTCCTGCAAGGCAGAAAGCGATTTGTGCAAAGAGGGTCTTTATTATTATAAAGGGTGAACCCTACATTACTGATAATATTTTCTCAGGTTGCAGGCATTCCATGTTCGCGGGAACCTGGCACCGTCCAGATCCGTGAGATAGTAGGCTCCATGTGGAAGAGCTTCGACCACCTTGTAGGGGCCTTCCCAGTTTGGTGAGAGCTTGCTGCACTCCCTGGGCTGGGATGCTTCGGCTCGGCACAGTACCAGGTCGCCAGGTCGAAGACCTTGGGCCTTACCCATGCATTGTAGTACTGGGCCACTCGTTGCCGGTACGCTGCCATCCGAAGCTGAGCTTTGTCTCTGGTTTCCTCGAGGAGGTCTAAGTTGAGTAGGAGGTGCGCCAAGTTCTACACTTCATCATACTGCTGCACCTGCAGCATGGGCACGCTGAGCTCAACTGGGACCATGGCCTCGACGTCGAAGACAAGGTTGAAAGGTGTTTCGTCCTTCGCCATCCTGGCATTGTGTGGTAGGCCTAGAGAACCTTGAAGCTCTTCTGCCCACCTGCGCTTGGCCTGGTCTAGCCTGGTCCGAGTCCCTGGAATAGCTGGTTAATCACTTTGGCCTCTCCATTCGTTTGGGGGTGAGCAACGGAGGTGAAGAGATGCTGGATGCGGTGCTCGGCATAGAACCCCTCAAACTCCCGATTGTCGAACTGCCACCCTTTGTCGGTGATGATGCAATGGGGGGGTCTGAAACGACAAATTATTGATTTCCAGAAAAACTGACGGACCTTGGCCTCTATGATTCGTGCTAGTGGCTCCACTTCCATCCATTTGGTGAAGTAGTCGATGGCCACCAGCAAGAACCTCCGTTGTCTCGGTGCAGGGAGAAATGGCCCTAAGATGTCCATTCCCTATTGGGCGAATGGCCAAGGGGTGGACAGCTGCGAGATCGGTGCCACTGGTTGACGTTGTATGTGGGCATGGCACTGGCATTTATCGCACCTCTTCATGAAGTCAATGGCGTCATCCCTCATGGTCTCCCAGAAGTATCCCTGAGGAGGGCTTTGTATGCCAATGTCCTTCCTATGTGGTTCCCACACAGCCTTCGTGTATCTCCTGGAGAACAAAGATCGCTTCCGCGGGTCTTAGACACTTCAGGAGCGGTAGGAGTAGATCGGCGATAAGCTGTCCTTCCTTAGGACAAACCGGAAGGCTTTCTTCTTGATGAGGCCGGCTTCCACGCGGTCCTCGGCAAGGTGCCATCATGATGTATCTGATGTACTTGTCCTCCAGCTCGCTTCGGGGCAACTTGATGCCCCTCCTTCGGGGCTTCGTAGCTCGGATTCTCGAGGTACTCAATATATGCACGCCCAGCGACGAGTTCGGCAGGTCGCGAGTCTCGATAGTGCATCCGTGCAGGCATTCTCTCCACAGGGAATGGAAGATGTTGAAGTGATGGAAACCTGTTGTGCATGAGCAGACTCACTCCAAGTACTCATCTCTGGGGATCCTTAGCTTCATATTCTCCAAAACTGTCCGGCCACCAGTTGGAGTTGGTGAAGACTTTCAAGTTCTACACGTCCAACTCGCGTGAGACCTTTAGGCCCACGAGGAGCACCTCGTACTCCACCTGGTTATTCGTTATGGCGAATTTGAAGCAGAGAGCTGTTGACCCATAAGGATTTTGATGATAACTAAACATTGGAGCATGTACATTTATTACTGACAACTCTTCAAGTATTTGACAAGTTTTTGTAGGATGTATAGCATGTTCAAACTTCACTCCTACATTTCTACTTTCTGTTTGAGTTGTGTTGTAAGTGTTATTGTAAAGAAGACCCAATCAAAAATGCTAAGAAAAATCAAGTAAAAAGGGTTACTTCTATAAGGTGTGTGCCTTAGATTTTGTTTTGAGTTGGTTTGTGTGAAATTGTAAAAGAGTTGGTAAGAGTTTTCTTTAAGTTCAAATTGTAAAAATCCTGAAGAAGACACTCGAGCCGACCCAAGAAAAGAAGAGACGACTCTACTTACTGGCACGTAGCAAGGATTCTGGAACACAGCAATCCGAGCCGACTTGATGGAAAGCAGCCGACTCTAGTGAATCCGAGTCGACGGAATCAGTCCGAGCTGACTCCTCTAGAGTCATTTTCTAAAGGTTTCTGAGAACAGCCAAGCGAGCCAACCCGACCTAGAAAGAGCCGACTCTGCCAGACCTAATTTTGAAGCCCGAGAAAGCGAGCCGACCCGAACTTCACCGAGCCGACTCTTCCAGAGTAAGGTTTTCTGAACCTAAGAAGAGCCGACCCAAGCTGACTAAGGAGCCGACTTCAAGCTCTTTTCAAGAGTTCAAGTCATCGAGCTTCAGACTGTTCAAGCTGACCCTCTGTAAAGTGATCAACTCATGCCTGTGACATTCTACGCCCTGAGACAAAGAGCCGACTGCATTGAAGAAATGGCGACTCGAACTATCGACTCGAAGGATCCGAGCCGACTCGAAGGAATCCGAGCCGACTCAAATATCGCTTCCAGGTATTTAACGGCTAGTTTCAGAATATTTTTGAATGCTCAAAAGTGCTCCAACGGTCAAAAATCATTTCCCAATGGTCTACAACGGCTAGAACTGGCTTGGGATGATGGAAGACTTTAAATTTGAAGGATTTGGACTTCCTTGAAGCAATCAATAAGAGAGTTCTTCAAGAAAAGAGAGCTTCATTGAATATCCAACCAACCACGAGAAAAAGAGCATTCAAGTCTACATTCAAGCCTTCAACAACTCTGATCTAAAGCTTGAATCATCTTTAGAAGAAGCCATTGAAGTCATTAAAGCTTATTCAAGGATTCAAGTGGACTTCCAACGAGCTACACTAGCAACTATTCGACAACTTGAGTTTGTCATTTATTATTGCATTTATTTTCAATTCAATCTTTGAATTGTGGATTATTAGTGAACCCAATTGAAAAACCAAATAGGTTTTGGTGATCCTGTGAAAATCACGTTGGGTTTCTTTGGTGAGCCTATTTAAAACCAAAGGGTGGTATTTTCTTGGTGATCATGTAAAACCAAAGTGTAGAGGTTTTGGATTGTGATCCTGTAAAACAATCCTACTATATTCGGGTTTTGAATATGGTGGAAATCTCAAGTGGTATCTTGGATAGTGGACGTAGGAGCTGGGTTGCTCCGAACCATGATAAATTGGGTGTTGTGTTGTTGTGCTTTCTCTACTTATTTAGCTTCTGCATTTTATAACTCTATCACATCGCCTACTACTTGCAAAGGATTTTGAATAGCATATTCTTGCTTTAAATTTTTAAATTTTCAATTCACCCCCCTCTTGGGTAGCCACCTGGACAACAACTGGTATCAGAGCAGAGTCTCTGAATATATAAGAGTAAAGATCGATGGCTCATCCCTTGAGTACATCTTGGTCGAAGGTCAATCAACCAATAGACTTACACTCTTCACAGGCACAAATTATTCTTATTGGAAAGCACGTATGAAAATCTTATTCAAGCTGTTGATTTTCAATCATGGAAGGTTATTCTTAAAGGGCCACATGTTCCCATGACTAAAATTTATGGCATGGACGTCCCTAAGCCTGAAGAGGAATGGGATGAAAACGACATGAAATTAGGAAATTGAATGCCAAAGCTATGAACTTGCTTTACTGTGCTTTGGACTTAAATGAGTTTAACAGAATTTCCATCTGCTCTTAGCAAAGAAAATCTGGGATAAACTTGAGGTGACCCATGAAGGAACTTCACAAGTGAAAAACTCAAAGATAAATCTTTTAGTGCACAATTATGAATTATTTAAGATGGAGCCTAATGAAAGTATTTCTGTCACGTACACTAAATTACAGATATTATTAACGGTTTGAAAAGTCTTGGCAAGGTATATTGAAATGCTGACTTAGTACAGAAATCTCGAGATCACTTCCTGACAAATGGGATCCTAAAGTCACAGCCATCCAGGAAGCTAAAGACTTGAATGTTCTATCAATGGATGAATTAATGGGATCTCTCATCACTCACGAATTAGCCATGCAGCATAGAACAGATGATGATCAGAAAAAGAAGAAAACGATTGCATTCAAGGCTGCATTAGAATCTAAAGATGATGAAGAAACTGAAGGTGACTCCTCCTCGTTCGAAGATGATCTTGAAGATGAAGACATCGCAATGGTCGTGAGGAGATTCAGAAAGTTTATGGAAAATAAGAAAGGAAGGTATAACAAAAAACTCCATAAACAAGGAGAACGTTCAAAAGAAAAGGACAAGGACAAAGATAAAGATAAAGAACAAGTCCCCACCTGCTAGGAATATAAAAACCGGGGTATATTCATCTGGATTATCCTCAACTAAAGAAATCTTTCAGAAAGAAGAAAAAGAAAGCGATGGTTGCCACGTGGAGCGATAGTGAAGACTCCACTTCAACTGAAGAAGAAGAGACCACGAAAACAACAAATCTATGTCTAATGGGTCTCGATGATGAGGTAAATTCCCCTGATACTTAGATTGAATTTACTTTTGAAGAATTAAATTCTGCATTCCATGATTTACTATCTGAATTTAAAAAGCTGGAGTAAAGATTAGACCATTAAAGCATATCAATGATTCTTTACTCAAAGAGAAAAATGAAATTTTGGAAAAGAACAATTCACTAAAAAAGGAACTTCACATCTTTTCTAAAAATGCAATGATTTGAAAAATAAGAATAATGAATTGAATGATAAAAACAAAGTTTTGCTAAAAAAAAATAATGAGCTGAAGAAGGAGGTAGAAAAACTCAAGCTACTCGTTGAAAAATTAGCTTTATCTTCTAATAAGCTTGAGTTAATTCTTAAAGAACAAAGAATTTCTGGAAATAAAGCTGGAATAAGTTTTAATGCTTCAAATTCAAATTATGTTTCAACTACTACTTTTGTGAAACAAAAAGACTTTGTTCCCACGTTTAATTCTTATAAAACTTTTGTTACAAAAGACTCTATTTCCATTTCAAAACCTGCTTCATATGTTTTCAAGAACTTAAATGCAAGACCTGTTATTTCTGTACTTCATGCATCTAGAATTTCAAAAATAGAATCATTTCAAAATTCTAGAATCAAATATTTTGTTTGCAAAAGATTAGGACATAAAGCTTTTAACTGCAATACAATTAGAAATGTCCATAATATAAGAAAGATTGGGTTCCCAAAGGAACCAACTTAGTTAATCCGAAAAGACCTAAGTTAGCTTGGGTACCTAAAAGCACTCCTTAATTTTGTTGCAGGAATGTCTTGCAGCCCAGAAATCAAAGAAAAAAATGGCATCTCGATAGTGGCTGCTCAAGGCATATGACGGGTGACAAGGATCAATTCATCACCCTGGAAATGAAAGAAGGAGGTATGGTTACATTTAGAGACAATGGCAAAGAAAAAATAATTGGAATTGGTAAGATCAACATAATCCCCTGTACTTTCATTGAAAATGTATTACTAGTAGATAAGTTGAAGCACAATCTATTGAGTATTAGTCAATTATGTGATAAAGGCTTCAAAGTTATCTTCAAATCATCTATGTGCATAGTAACAAACTTTCTTGATCCTAGCAGCAAATTCATTGGACACAGACTATGAAATATTTATGTGGTAGATCTAAATGATCTTGCCATGTCAAGTAGCTCTATTCTAGTTGTGATGAATGCTAAGACCAAGGAGTCTTGCTTATTATGGCATAGAAGATTGGGTCATGCTAGCATGCATACTATTACTAAGTTAATTTCCAAAAATCTTGTTAGAGGCATACCTAAGTTTAAAGTAGATTTTGACCATGTTTGTGATGCATGCCAAATGGGTAAACAAACAAGGGGGAGATTTAAATCCAAAAATCTGATTTTAACATCTAGACCTTTAGAACTACTTCACATGGACTTATTTGGACCAACTAGGATCACAAGCCTAGGAGGTATGAAATACACCCTTGTGATTGTAGATGATTTTTCTTGATTTACATGGATTTTGTTTATTGCACACAAAGACGAAACTTTCAAAGTATTTAGAAAATTTCATAAAAAGATTTCAAATCAGAAAAATCTTTCTATAATTTCAATTAGGAGTAATCACGGCACAGAATTTGAAAATCAATTTTTCGATGATTACTGTTCTGAAAATGGCATTGATCACAACTTCTCCGCTCCTAGAACACCACAACAAAATGGGGTTGTAGAGAGGAAAAATAGGACGTTGGAAGAAATGGCCCGAACAATATTGTGTGAAGGTAATCTTCCAAGGTATTTTTGGGCAGAAGCGGTTAACACTGCTTGTTATATTTTAAACTGTGTTTTGATCCATCCTATCTTGAAGAAAATTTCCTATGAGATTTGGAATAAAAAGAAACCCAATATAAATTATTTTCATGTATTTGGATGCAAATGCTTTGTGGTTAATAATGGTAAGGATAATCTAGAAAAATTTGATGCTAAATCTAATGAAACCATTTTCTTGATTATTCACTACATAGCAAGGCATATAGGATTTTTAATAAAAGGACTCTCACTGTTGAAGAGTCAATGCATGTTATATTTGATGAAACTAACCCATCACCATCTAGAAAAGATGAGTGTATTGACAATGATGCATGTACCATTCAAAAGGAGATGGAAGAACTAAGTATTCAAAAAAAATCAATTGAAGAAGGAGAAGAAATGGTAAGTAAGGATCATATTGATCTACCGACTGAATGGAGGTATGCTACTTTCCATCCTAAAAAATTAATTATTGGATATATAAGGACTAGGTCTACATATAGGACTGCACATGATTACCTAGCCATTGTATCTCAAATAGAGCCTCATACCTTAGAAGAAGCAGAAAATGACCCAAACTGGATGATGGCCATGCACGAAGAATTGAACCAGTTTGAAAGAAATAAGGTTTGGACATTAGTTGATAGACCTAAATACCACCCAATTATAGGAACCAAATAGGTCTATAGGAACAAATTAGATAAACTAGGAAATATCATTAGAAACAAAGCTAGATTAGTGGCTAAAGGATATAGTCAAGAAGAAGGTATAGATTTTGATGAAACTTATGCACCTGTAGCAAGATTAGAGGCTATTAGATTACTTCTTGTATTTGCTTGTTGCATGAATTTCAAACTTTTTCAAATGGATATGAAAAGTGCATTTTTAAATGGTTTTATTGCTGAATAAATTTTTGTAGAACAACCACCAGGTTTTGAAAATCATGCTTTTCCAAACTATGTGTTTAAACTCAATAAAGCTTTATATGGTTTGAAACAAGCCCTAAGAGCCTGGTATGATAGACTTAGCACTTTCTTAATTGAAAATAATTTTTCAAAAGAAAATATTGATAAAACTCTATTTATTAAAAAGAAAAATATTGATATATTAGTTGTACAAATCTATGTTGATGATATCATCTTTGGTGCAACTAATGAAAGTCTTTGTGAAAAATTTGCTAAGTTAATGCAGGAAGAATTTGAAATGAGCCTAATGGGTGAACTAAACTACTTCCTCGGACTTCAAGTAAAACAACAAAAAAAGGGATCTTCATCAATCAATCCAAATATACCAAAGAAATCATCAAAAAGTTTGGTATGGAGACAAGCAAACAAATGAACACACCCATGAGCCCATCCTGCAGATTGGATAAGGATGAAAGTGGATCCAACGTTGACCAAAAGCTTTATCGAGGTATGATCGGATTCTTATTATATTTAATTGTAAGTAGACCAGATATCTTGTATAGTGTATGTGTATATGCTAGATTTCAATGTAATCCCAAAGAAAGACATATGCTTCTATTAAAAGGATATTAAAATACTTGAAAGGTACAAGTAATCTTGGTCTTTGGTTTTCAAAAGAATCATCTTTAAATTTAATTGGATTCTCTGATGCTGATTATGCTGGTTGTAAAATAGATAGAAAAAGTACTAGCGGTACTTGTCAATTTCTAGGGTTGAATTTAATCTCATGGTACTGCAAGAAACAAAACTCGGTAGCACTATCTACTGCTGAGACAGAGTATGTTGTTGTAGGGAGATGTTGTGCACAAGTGTTATGGATTAAACAATAGAGAATTTTGGTGTTTCACAATGCAAAAACTTCTATCAAATGTGATAACACAAGTGATATAAATTTATCTAAAAATCCTATTCAGCATTCTAGGACTAAGCATATAGAGATTAGACACCATTTTATTAGAGACCATGTTTTGAATGGTGATATAAAACTAGAGTTTATACCTACAGAAAAACAACTAGCTGATATCTTTACCAAGCCACTAAATCAGGATAGATTTGAGTTGCTTAGAGGAGAATTAGGGCTATGTAATCCTTTCTAAATTTAGTAAACCTAAGAAAAAATTATATAGAAAGCCTCCTATATATATTCATGATTTTTGAACAACTTTCCATGAATTTCTCAGTATAGTTGAATTAAACTTTTGAACCATTTGATCTCTTTTAGAAAGTTTCTGTTCGAGTTGACTCGAGCAATCTTGCTCTGGTCAAGCCGGCTCGAATATCTGAATTTCTTGCTCTTGCTTTGGTCGAGCCAACTAAGTCTGTGCTTAGCTGACTCGATGTTCTGTTTGTTCTAAGTTCACTCTGGTCGAGCCGACTCAGATATTTTTAGGGCAGAGCAAGCTGACTCAAAAGATGGGAAATCGCTATTTAAAAAAGTCTGATTTGTCTTTTCTCAGTACTTCACTACCTCACCTTATTTTGAACACACTCTACATCTCTCGGAAGCTCTACCATTCTCGCAGAATTCATTCCCTAAAGCTTAAAATCCTTTGATTCCTCTGCAATGGCTCCTCAAAAATCTATGAGAAAAGTTCTTCAACTCGGCGAATCAAGTAATCGCAGTACAGATGCAGGAGAAAGAAGGGAAAAGAGAAAAAGGTCTACTCTAGTCCAACAAAATGAAGAAACTCCTTCTCTCGGGCAGCATGTCTTAATGATCAATCGACCTGTCACCTGCGGAAGAAGGATCGACTTTACATTCCTAGAGGAAATGGGAATGAAAATCGGACATTGGATAGAAAGCCAAGGGTGGAAGCATTTATGTTATTTAGACATACTAACCTACCCTTCGCTGGTACAGACATTTTATGAGAATATTATTATTAAAGAATTTCATTTGGAATCAGTTGTCAAGGGAAAAATAGTTATAATTAATGAAGAAAGATTGAGCAAGCTGCTACAAATGCCAACGATTGGTGCTACTGAACTTCTTCTACCGAACAAGGAGCACATTCTGAAACTCATTTTGGAAAAAGAGGAAGTGAGCACGATCTGACATGTTCAAGCCAATTTACTGTCAAGGGAAATGAGGCTGCTGCATAGTATGACCAGTAGAATTTTCCTTCTTAGAATTGGCCGTTTCGACTTTTCCTTCCTAGAATTGGCCGTTTCGACTGGGTCAGTGAGAAGGACATGATCATCATGGGACATCTGATCAAAGAAGAGCTTATCAACCTTCCCTACATAATGACTATCCAAATGACTGAAGCAGCAAGAAAGGTCAAAGCCTATCAACCTTATGGTATGGTTTACACTCTATTATTTAAAGAGGTTGTCAAATGATATAGGCAAGCCACTACATCACTTTGATATCTACTCCTTCAACTCACTTAAAAGAATGGGTTACAAGTTACAAGAAGGAAAATGGATTAAGAAGATGCCTAGTCAGGTTGCTACTACCATTTCTGAAGAAGATGAAGCTGCTGCTGAAGAAAGGACTGAAGACACTATGATTACTCTATCTGAGCTCAAGAATCTGATATTTCAAAAGATGGAAACTATCTCCAATGCCTTGACAGATCATGTGAATTCTGCAATTGAAGAAATCAGAAAGTCAGTTGACATTAAATTGCAAGAATTGAAATCTGAACAAGAGCTTCACCAGCAAAAAGTGGAAAAATAAATGAAAGATTTCAAGGAAGAAATCATAAGTATTCTACTGCAATCCCAGAAGGAAACTGCTTCCACTGAAGATGTTTCTGAACAAATCATCAAAGAGTCACTTGACATTCCTATTCCTTCATCTGATCTACCTAAACCTACCAAGACCAAGAAGAAACCAAAAGCCAAGAAGGCCAAAGTTTTTAGAGCCCCTGTTAGAACTAGATTCAGGGATTTAAGGTTTAAACCCCTGAAAACTAAGACATCTGATAGAGTTATAGACGTAGGCTCCTCATCTTCATCTGAGGAAGAAGAAGAATAAGTCGTGTAGTTAGTCTTTTGGTTGTATTTCTGAAATGAATGTTTGTTCCACTTGTTATTTTTTATACTTGCAATGTACTTTCTGTCCTACAAACTTCTTAATGAAATGAATGTTTTCTGTTTAGAAATTGTGCTTACTATGATAAAATTTTAATTAGAATTTCAAGTATGAGAAAGTAAAATTATCTCAAACAAATATTAAAGACTTTCTCAATCTATTTTAAAATCTGAGCTTTATTTGAAATCACCTTTTTGATTGATTGACAAAAAGGGAGAGAATTATGAAAAATATTAAAAGAATGGGAAATTAGCTCCTTATCAACTATTCTTAAAGTGTAATGAAAAAGGGGGAGTACAAAAATAATAGCACTGCTTAAATTACTTTAAAATCTAGAGAAAGGGGGAGTTTCTCTTGAATGTTTTTGCTCTGACTTATATTCAAATTAATCCCATTGCTCTAATCATAATTGCATATATTAACTCTCTGATACTCCATGTTGTGTGCTAATTATAATATTATGAAGCATGACAAGTTTAACACTTTGATGATGTATAGTAATATCATCTGTTGAGCTCTGATTTCCTTTTAAATCCAATCAGCTATGTTACATGTGAATATTTATGTCTCAAATACTGTTATACATGTAAAGTGTATTATTGGTTTTTCATGCCCAGTATTTTGTCATCATCAAAAAGGGGGAGATTGTTGACCCCATAAGTGATTTTGATGATAACCAAACATTGGAGCATGTACATTTATTACTGACAACTCTTCAAGTGTTTGACAAGTTTTTGTAGGATGTATATCATGTTCAAACTTCAACTCCTACATTTCTACTTTCTTGTTTGAGTTGTGTTGTAAGTGTTATTATAAAGAAGAACCGAATCAAAAATGCTAAGAAAAATCAAGTAAAAAGGGTTACTTCTATAAGTGTGTGTGCCTTAGATTTTATTTTGAGTTGGTTTGTGTGAAATTGTAAAAGAGTTAGTAAGAGTTTTCTTTAAGTTCAAATTATAAAAATCCCGAAGAAGACACTCGAGCTGACCCAAGAAAAGAAGAGCTGACTCTGCTTACTAGCATGCAGCAAGGATTCTGGAACGCAGTAATCCGAGCCGACTCAATGGAAAGCGAGCCGACTCTAGTGAATCTGAGCTGACTCCTCCAGAGTCCATTTCCTAAAGGTTTCTGAAAATAGCCAAGCGAGCCAACCCAACCTAGAAAGAGCCGACTCTGCCAGACCTAATTTCGAAAGCCTGAGAAAGCGAGCCGACTCGAACTTCATCGAGCCGACTCTTCCAGAGTAAGGTTTTCTATACCTGAGAAGAAGAGCCGACCCAAGCTGAAAGAAGCCGACTCCTCAAGTTCAAGTTTTTCAAGATTCAAGTTCGAGCTGACCCGAGCTATAAAGAGCCGACTCGTCTAGAGTGACATTCTGCGCCCTGAGACAAAGAGCCGACTGCATTGAAAAAATGGTGACTCGACATATCGACTCGAAGGATCCGAGCCGACTCGAATGTCGCTTCTAGATATTTAACGGCTAATTCCAGAATTTATTTTTGAATACTCAAAAGTCCTCCAACGGTCAAAAATCATTCCTCAATGGTCTACAACGGCTAGAACTGGCGTGGGATGATGGAAGACTTTAAATTTGAAGGATTTGGACTTCCTTGAAGCAATCAATAAAAGAGTTCTTCAAGAAAAGAGAGCTTCATTGAATATCCAACCAACCACAAAAAAAAGAGCATTCAAGTCTGCATTCAAGCCTTCAACAACTCTGATCTAAAGCTTGAATCATCTTTATAAGAAGCCACTGAAGTCATTAAAGCTTATTCAAGTGCATTCAAGTGGACTTCCAATGAGCTGCACCGGTAACTACTCGACAACTTGAGTTTGTCATTTATTGTTGCATTTATTTTCAATTCAATCTTTGAATTGTTGGGTTATTGGTGAACCCGATTGAAAAACCAAATAGGTTCATGGTGATCTTGTGAAAACCAAGTTGGGTTTCTTTGGTGAGCATGTTTAAAATCAAAGGGTATTGGGTTTTCTTTGGTGATCTCGTAAAACCAAAATGTAGAGGTTTTGGATTGTGATCCTGTAAAACAATCATACTGTATTCGGGTGTAAATATAGTGAAAATTCCAAGTGATATCTTGGGTAGTGGACGTAGGAGCTGGGTTGCTCCGAACCACTATAAATTTGGTGTGTTTGTGTTGTGCTTTCTCTACTCTATTTAGCTTCTGCATTTTATAACTTTATCACAGCACCTACCACTTGCAAAGGATCTTGAATAGCACATTTCTTGCTTTAAAATTTTAAATTCCCAATCACCCCCCTCTTGGGTAGCCACCTGGGCAACAAGAGCACATTTTGCCACGATCCCGCCACTTTCGGTGATAATGAGGCCTGCTTCGCTCTCGCTAGAGTTGGATGCGCCATCCATGTGGAGGATCCAGGGCTCCTCCTCTACTTCGGGCTAAACTTGATGCTCCGGGGATGTCTGCTCCAGCTCCTTGGCAAGTCCCGTGCACTCGACTAGGAAGTCGGCTAGGACTTGGGCCTTCTGCGATGACCTCGACTGGTATGCGATGTCGAACTCGCTCAGCATCAGGGACAACTTGGCTAACCACCCGGGTGTCTCAGGGTGGCTGAGTATGGTCCTCAATGGCTGATCTATCATGACCATGATGGGATGTGCTTAGAAGTAGGGCTTGAGTCGCTTAGCAGACATTATTAGAGCAAAAATAAGTTTCTCGGAGCGAGTATACTTGATCTTCGCATCGCGAAGGATTTTGTTGGTATAGTATACTGGCCTTTGAGATCCGTCCTCGCCTGCACGGATGAGGACCGAGCTGACTGCTCCAGGTGTGACCACCAGGTAAAGCAGGAGCTCCTCTCCCTCCTCCGGTCTGGAGAGCAGTGGAGGAGAGGCCAGGAACTCCTTCAGTTCTTCAAAGGCAGTCCTGCACTCCTCCATCCAAGTGAAGTCGTGCATCTTGTATAGCGCCTTGATGAAGGGAAGGCAGCAGTTAGTTGACCTCGAGATGAACCGACTTAGAGTTGCAATACGTCCTATCAGATGCTAGACCTGCTTCTTGGATGTCGGGTGCTTTATGTCGACGATCGCCTGGACCTTCTCCGGGTTCGCTTCAATGACCCTCTAAGTGATCATGAAGCCGACGAACTTTCCTGCTGCCACTCTGAAGGCGCACTTAGCTGGGTTCAGCTTCATTTGGTGCTTTCGAAGGTTGTTGAAGGCTTCGACGAGGTCGACGATGTGATCTGAGCTCGGCTTGCTCATGACAAGCATGTCATCCACGTACACCTGTATGTTGCAGCCAATCTGGTCTTTGAAGACCCTATTGACTAGATGTTGGTATATGGCTCCAGCATTCTTCAGATCGAAGGGCATCACCTTGTAGTAGTACATCCCCTGGTCGGTAATAAAGGTGGTGTGCTCCTCGTCCTTTGGGTGTATCCGGATCTGATTATATCCGGAGAATGCATCCATGAAGGAGAGGAGCTGGTGACCCAAGGTGGCATCCACCAGTTGGTCAATCTTCGATAGAGGGAAGCTGTCCTTCGGGCATGCCTTGTTGAGGTCGGTGTAGTCCACACAGATCCTCCATTTGCCGTTACTCTTCTTCACCATCACCACATTCGCCAGCCAGCTTGGCTATTGTACCTCCCGGATGAAGCTGGCAGCGAGGAGTTTGTCGACTTCCTCATTGATCGCTGCCTGCCTCTCCGGGGTGAAACTTCTCTTCTTCTGTCGAACTGGCCTATACTTTGGGTTAATGCTCAGCTTGTGGGTGATGATGTCGAGGGGATACCTGGCATATCGGTCGCTATCCAGGCGAACACATTTGCATTTGCCTGCAAGAACTCCAACAGATGGGCCCTCTCCTCATCCTGTCGCTGGGCCTCGATCTGCACCGTCTTCTCTTGGTCAGCTCCGAGCGGATAAGATAGTAGGCGCTCGATCGGACCACCCCTGGGGTCTTGCACCCTTTGGTCAAGATTGTCCATCCTTGGATCGTCCTCGGGGACCTTGGTCCCAGGGAGAGTTTGGAAACAGTGCTGAATCGGCTGAGGTGCACCTCTCATCTCGCCGACTCCATAGGGAGTTGGGAACTGCACCAGCAACCGCTTCGTGGAAACAATGGCATGGAGTAGATTGAGCCCGGGTCGGCCAAGTATCACATTATAGGTCGAAGGAAGCCTAACTATCGTGAAGGTCATCATAACAGTGCTCTGCCGTGGTGGAGTCCCAGCAGTGACTGGGAGAGTGATTTCTCCCTCAACTCTCACAGAATCCCCCATGAAGCCGACAAGGGGCGTGTGCATAGGTTTAAGCTGAGCAGAGGACAAGTTCATTCTGGAGAAGGCATCATAAAAAAGCACATTGATGGAACTCCCATTATCAACCATGATGCATTTTACAGGATGCTTCGCGATCATCATTTCGATGACCATGGCATCGTTATTTATATTTTTTTCCCTATCTCCCCCTTCCCTAATAATGGAAGTACATTTTCAGAATACCCTGCCCCCCGGGCCTTCTTGGGCGCGTGCTCAGCTCCCCAGTATATCATCCCCACTGGCTTCTCGGTAGGACGGTTATCGATTACAGAGCGACGAGCACCTGAGGTTCTGTCGGAGGTCTGCCCCCCATAAATCTCCCAAGGTAGCCTCTCTTGATGAGTTCTTCAATCTCCTTCTTGAGATTACGGCAGTCCTCGGTGTCGTGGCCGTGGTCACGGTGGTAGCGGCAGTACTTCATCTTGTCACGGCCAGTGGACGGTCTCATCGAAGGCGGGCACTTCAGATAGGGCTCACCTTCGATCTCCATGAGAATCTTCATCCTTGGGGCTAGGAGAGGGGTGTACCACTCCTCCGGAATGGGCGTGCTCCTCAATTTCGGCCCCTACTAGAAGTTTGGAGCTAAGGGTCCCGACTTTCGAGTCTCGGAGGCTTCGGTGGGAGTTGGCTTCTTCTACAGCTTCCCGTCGAGCTCCCGTCTTGTACGATCCACCTTCTCAGCATGGATGTACTTCTGGGCTCGAAGGAGGAGCTCGGAGTAGGCCTTGGGGGGCTTCTTATCGAGCGAGCAGGTCAGGCGGGAGGTCCTGAGCCCTCGCTTCAGCGCCAGCATGGCGACTGGCTCATCAAGATTGTAAATCTTCAAGGCGGCAACCTTGAAGCAGGCCACGTAGTCTCGGAGGGGTTCGTGGTCCTGTTGCTGGATGGAGAAGAGACTGTCCACCTCTCGTGGTACCTTTCGACAGGCATCGAAGTGGGCCACGAACTTTCGCTCTAGCTGAGTGAAAGAGTTGATGCTTTCGGGCTCGAGGTGGGCGAACCAAACTTGAGCCACCTTCGGAAGGGTTGCTGGGAAGGCAATGCAAAAAAGGGCGTCGGTGGCCTCCTGGACCCTCATGAGGGCCTTGTAGCTTTCCAGGTGGTCCAGGAGGTTGGTGGTCCCGTCGTAGGTATCCACCTGCGGCATGCGGAATCGACTGGGGACCGATTCCTCTTGGATCTCTCGGGAGAAGGGGGACGGGCATCGTAGCCTGCTGGCTCGTTAGTAGAGCCCTGCATGTTCGTGAATCGATGGGATAGCTCTGCCAGCTTGCGGTCATGCTCTTCCAAGCGCTTCTCAGTCGTGCGCCTGATGGCCTCGTTAGTAGAACCTTCTACTGAAAGAGACGCAGAAGGTGACATGGATGCACAGTGTTCATGAAGGGGGGGCTTGCCTCTTTGGCCTCGGCGGGGTTTGGTCACCACCCGCTCAAGGGTCGGGGAGCGGCTCTTCCTGTCGGCAGATCCGACTCATCTTTTCGCTGGAGTCTGGTGACTACCCCGGGGGTCGTTGATGGCCCGCGGCTACGAAGGCCTTCCTTGGAAGGAACGCAAGCTGTCGCGGGGTGCTACGGCTTAGGCCGCGGGGGTTCCTGGCTGCTGATGGGTAGCCAAGGACCGTTGCTGGTGCTGGAGCTGGCGCACTGCCGTAGCAAGAATTTGCATCTGCTGGGCGAGTGCGGCTAGCTGAGATTCCACCAGAGATGGTTGAGGTAGTGCGGGTGGTTCCACTTCCAGGATGTGCAAGTTTCCTCGAGAAGGAGTCTCCTGCATGGCTGGTGGAAGCTTCTCTCGCTTGCATCATCACCATCGTCCTGTTGGACCCACTTGTGGAGGGACTGACTTCCGGAACAAAGGACCTATATCAGTACACCCCCTTCCTGGTGTACCAATCTGTTGCCGCCTAGATCGTCGTGGCCTGTAGTTGATATCAAAGTTGGACTGCCCTTCGTCTTCTCGGTAGGGTCTGCTCCTTAGAACCTGCAAAACAAGGGTTAGTGATCCGGGCCGGGGATTCCGGTGGGGGTACTCCGACGGTCAAGTCAATGACGATACAGGGGAACAGATCCTCCTGGTCGAGTCCCTCTTGATGGACTCCACGCTAGGAGGAGTGAGTGGTGTGAGAATGAGGGTGCAAGTGTGCTAGAGAAGGTGGTGGCCAAGATGGATCAGACCTCCTGGCCCCCTTTCTCCTTACTTGCTTGGATATTTTGTGGCTTGGTTTGCGTACCTCCCTGCAGGGGTGTCGAAGGTTCTTTTAAGCCCAGGTGGCTGTTGAATGCCTACCTCGGGATCTTCCCCGCACTGGTAGGCGCGTGCGGCGGAGTTTCGTGCCATGGACGGGACATCTTTTCCGATCCGTGATAAAGGAAGCTGCCATGCACCCTGACATTCCTCTCGGTCGCTCCACTCCGAGAAACCTGGCAGGGCTTCGATTAGGGGGCTGCCGCCCTCTGGGATTCGAATCCTCTGGTTGACTTCCTCTTCTGGGTGGCGCAGGCAGTTGGTGGAAAGCGTGGCACATCGGTCAGGGTGCTTCTTTTTTTTTTTTTGGTGTAAGTGGTGGCTATGGACAATTATTATGATTTGATGGGTGCTTCCTTGCAATCCTCGAGCGGCTCGCCGGTACCCCGGGAGGTGGCTCCGCCCCTCTGATGGCCGACGGCATTGTTGCCGAACTGGAGAGCTGGGACTCGGCTCCGACCTGGAGGCTCGACCTCGGAGGGGCTCGACCTGGTAGAGAAGGGCTGGGCTCGACTCCGGTCTAGGGGACTCTATCTCGGAAGGGCTCAACCCGACAGAGGAAGGCTCGACTCCTGCTCAGAGGGCTCGACCTTGGAGGGGCTCAACCTGGCGGAGGAGGGCTGAGCTCGACTCCGGTCCATGGGGCTCGACCTCGGAGGGACTCAATTTGGTGAAGGAGGTCGATCGGCTCCAGCCTAGGCCCCCGGTCTTGCAGGTGCCGACCTGGCAGAGGGCGGAACTCGGTTTTGACGAGCCGTTCCTTGGTAACATGAGCACGAGATATTTCTGCATCAGAAAATGACATGTTTCAATGGTCTTGTCGCGGATCATAGCATTGCTGAGGTTCAGGGCCTTGCTGTGGTTCACGATCTTGCTGAGGTTATGGCCGACCGGGTGGGGGGCCATGCTATAGACTGGCTTGCAAGCATACAGTTTGCTGAGATAGAGAATGTGACCCATGATTTCACTGGCACTTGGGAGAATTTGGGCAAGCCTGCTGTCGGAGATGAGGAGATCAAAGTGCTAGGCAGCAAGAGTGTCGACAGGGGAGGTGCTAAGGATGGATATGTTGAAGCTTTTGCCAGTGAAGGTGACGTCGGGCAAGAAACCAATAGTTGAAGTCCCGACAAGATGCATCCCATGTCTATGCATGAATTCCTTGGAGAACAATTTGCATGAGTGGTGGGGGTTCCTCCTGCTCCCGATATGCCCCATGGGTATGACGGCTTCAAGGATCATCAGGCCGGCAGCTACCTTCTCATGATCACCTTCCATTAGTGTGATGAACTTCGAAGGTTAGGGCTCAGCCTTCCCACTTTAGCAACTCTCCCAACGGTGGTGTCCGGTTGAAGAGGTACTTGCTCGGTGACCCCTGCATCCTTCGTCAAGAAAAAATAAAGTAACATAAATAAAGGCTTGTTAGGAATATCAGGAATCCTTACAGATTTAGGATGTGATGAAGTGACAGCTTGGCCCTTATCTTGGCATTTCTTTGGGTCGGGGTCCTTGCGGTTGATGAGGGCCGCATTCTCTACCCGGTATCGCATGGCGATATGCTACGGCACTTCCATTAGGTCCATCGACGTCGGGATTGGTTCCTCCGCTGCATTAATGGTGCCCGACATCGCCACTCTTCCCTTTCTGAATCTGGCCATCGTGATGAGGCCTTTTTATCGATCCAACCAAAGCTGAGCCATAGCATGCGGCTGAGGCAGTCGCCGATCCATTCGACCTAGCCGAATGAAAGGCCTTCTTTAGCAGCCAAGGCAATTGCCAATGATGCTGCCAAGGTGCTTGCGGTCGTGGTGCTCATGGCCGAGGTGCTCAGCTCGGAAGAGGTTGGAGCTACCTTTAAACAAGGAGACAAAGTGATCGGTGACGATCTCTAGAAGGACCACTCCTTGCTCCAGACACCAGATCCGCAAGGCTAGATCGTGTAACCGGCATAGGGGTCAAAGAGGGCATGCCAGGAGGGGCCTAGAAACTTTGAGGACCTTCACATCATGCCAGACTGGAGTGGCTTCAGTAAATGATCTCTTCGAGGGAGCAACGCTCACTAGAAGGGCCATCTTTGGTGGGAGCACTGAGAGATGTACCAGTTGGAGAAACCATTGGCAAGGTGGCTATCTCATTATGGGAGCACCGAAGGAGAAGCTTGTGGGAGCCAACAAAACTCCCAAGATAATGACACCCAACACCCTATCTGAATGACAAATAGCAAATTGATATGATGGTATTCTCCAAAATCCTTTCCCATTGTTGACATTGCTAGGACTAGGCTTTGAATTATCTAGGCCATAGTCAGGTTCAGATGGACCCCTTGGTTGAGCAGTGCCGGTTTGGAGTTCTGGAGTGGGGCCTTCAGCAGGCTAACCTGCTTGCTGGGAAGTGGTGGCATCAGAATGCTAAATGGACATACCTTTTGGATGGCATAGAAGCTTTGCTCGGTTTTTTTTTATGGAAGCAAATAGACATGAAGGTTCAGGCCCTTCCTCTATTTGTTGACGCTATTTCTGGTCCAGTCACCAAAGTATGCTAGGAGAGGTTCTCGTGGGCTGTACCTGCAAAAAAAAGTCCCAGTCGAGATGGCTCTGATGAAGGCCCTTTGACAATTAAGTTAGTCAACAGCCAATAGAAGAAAAAAAGTAGAATGGAGATGAGAGAGAAAGTGTGTCATGAGTAGAAAGTATTGCATGTACCTTGGGGCCTCTCGAGGAGCCCCCTTTTATAGGCAGATGATGAGAGTATTTTCAGGAGCCCCCTTTTATAGGCAGATGATGAGGATATTTTCGGAATGCAGAAACTCTTAGTAGGTTTGGTGAGAAGTGACAAGGCTACGATTTTGTTAAAGAGTCATGGGTCATTCTGTTTGCCCAGAGTATCTATCTCTCACTAATTGGAGCCTTGTCTCTTTTGCATTGCTGGTCGCTCCTCTTAATGATAATAAAAAATATGGCCTGGGATAGACCAGGCTCCCTTAATTAAGGATATTTGGTGGAGACTACCGGATATGGCCTCTTGACCATGCCATTAAATGCATAGGAATGAACGTTGGTCACTTCCTTCTCATATTGCCTAGAAGTATATTGCTATGGGATCAACTCCCCCTGAGTGTAAGGGTCCTGAGTCGGACCTGGTCCTCCTACCGAGATAGAGGGTCAATCAAGGCCAAAGATTTTGGAGTGCTATTATGGTGCACCTGAGAGCTGCTGGAGAATTGCTAAAGGCGAGATGAACTTCCAATATAGCCGAGGATCAACCAAGCTAAAGGTCAACCAAGCTGAGGATCAACAAGGCTAAGGATCAAGCCAAATGTTGTATCAAGTGATATGTACAAATATTAAAATATAAGAGAGAGATAAAGAGACAAGCAAACACACAAACATAACTAGATTTATAGTGGTTCAAAGCACTCCTAGCTCCTACATTTACTATCCAAGAACCTCTTGGAATTTCTACTATATTCGTACTAGAATATAGCCGATTTGTTTTCTCTTGGACTTATAAACCAAAATCCTAATACACCATTTATTTTCTGGGCTCACAAATAACGTAATTGGTTTTCAAGAATAACCAATCAAAACTTAGACCCAATCCTATATTTTAGCTCCCTACTAAAATAAACAATAGCTCAAAATAACAAAAACAAAGTAACTATACAAACTCTCAAAAGAGTGAAAGGTTGCCGATGAAGCTCCTCTTAATGACTCTTCAAGTTTTCAATGATTGATCTTTAAAGCTCACTGAGATCTAGTAATGCTTCTCTTGAACTTTCAGGTGACTTCTCACTTGTTTACAATGATTGGAAAGAATGCTCAAAGAATGTTAACCTTTGACTTTTAATCCAAGTATTTAAGCTTCTCCAAGTACTTTTCTAATGGTTCTCAGTCATTTTTAGCCATTTAGAGATGTTGGGAGATAAAAAATAGTCATAAGAAGCTTTGAAAATTGAAATATGTAAGTTCTGGAAGTAGCATTTTCGTTGCAATTTGTGGACTGAGAGTTGGCTCGCTTGAAGGGAGTCGGCTCTCTTGAATAGTATCCAGAAATCCAAGTCTTTGTCATCCTACGAGAGAAGGCTCTAATTCCGAGAGTCAACTATTTTGAATAGTATCTAGAAAACATACTCTCTACCTATCTAAAGGAGAAGGCTCTAATTTTGGACGTTAGCTCTCTTGAACAGTGCTAGTTCTGCATGCCATGCAAAAGTTACTATTTTGATGGGAGTCAACTCTTTTAGCTAGAACTTCCTTTTACATGGAATTTGATGCATTTGGAGTCTTCGATACTTTCAAAGGTCTTCCAATGACTTCCAAGGATATACATCGCCTCACTAACCAACTCAAATATTTTTAATTACAAAATTGAGATCTCTACTTTATCATGATACAAATAATCTCTCAAAGCATCTAAAGAATAGAAATGGGTGCTCAATACTTCTATAAGAGCTCACTACACATCCTATTTGTTACATAGAGTCCTTAAGGAATTTTTAATGATACATATGAACTCAAAAACTATTCCAATGATCTATAAAGTTTTTAATTGATGATTGGCTATTGAAAAGCTTTCTACAAAAATATTCTTAATAATTTAAAAAGTATTGGTATAGAATTCATGCTCCAATATTTTGTAATCATTAAAATTATTTCTGGGATCAACACTCAAGTAGTGGAGCATTCCATTGCCAACTATGAGGTGATATTTATAGAGAGGGTCACTAGCATAGAGGAAGTGTGGAACGCTGCTAAGGAAGGCCAAGCTTTGATAGAACAGGACCGAAGCACGACCGAAGAGGCTTGCCAAACCCTTGCAAGGGAGCTTGATAGCTTTTCTACAAGAAATAAGGAATTGCAGAATAAGCTTGAAGCCACTTATCAAGAGATTGCGAAGCTAAGGAGAAATTATCCCTAGGCATCTAGAGCACCTCCAGGGGCCATCGTTAGTCAAGGCACCCAGATGGAAATAGATAGAGCGTAGAGCCCCACCGACAAAGGGAGGGTCAGATGATTAACGATAATGAAGCTTATGACCTGTGTTCCGATTCCCATCCTTTGCTAACCAGCAACTATGAAGAGTCTAGAGGGCAAGGCTCTCACAACCTGGACTATTGTCTGATGCTGTTGGAGAGGTTGGTGTAGAAGAAGGCAAAGTAATTCAACCTATAATAGACGAGGCAGCTGGGAGAGAGGACTATGAAGGACATGATAGTCTGACTAAGACCATGTAGATCTACTACAAGAAATAGATTTTCTCTGAACTATCATCCTTCTAGAAAGAAGCGAGGCCATGCGATGCATAGCTAGAGCATGGGCGGAGCTATTCGAGTCCCTACACAAGGCTAACTGCTTGAGAACCATGTTAGAGAGATGACTTGAGCCCCATACTATGAGGCCAGAGGTGGGTCATCATGGTTTAATTCCTCAGGATATCCTTGCAGTTGTGACTGCCAACTCCTTCAAGTAAGGCTTTATGTGCTGCGAGGTGATGCTCCGTGGCCACTATCTAGAGATTAGACTGGCAATTGGACCTCCTATTCTTGCAAACACCTCTATAGAAGAGAGAGCAAGGATTATGAGGGCTAGGAGAGTGAGGCTCAAAGAGGAGCCCGATGCTTGCTATATACATTCTTTGGATTAATAAAGAATCCAATTTGCTTCTTCTCTTATTTTACTTCTATATGATATTCTATGTATACTCAATGTGTTGTCACCAGGAGAACTCCTTTGCATGAATCTTGAGATGCCTCCAAGTTCTCGGCATCTGATCACCTTCTAGGGGGTAGCGAGGAGATTTGACTTGCCCCCTAATCATAGGGTTTAACATGGCATGGTGCACCGCTTGATGTAGACCTAATCCCAAGGAGAAGACTTTGATTGGGCATGACTCTTGAGGAGAAACTAGTGCATTCATGACATCGTTTCAATGGGAGCATAAAGAGCATAAATGCACTGCCCCCCAAGGGGATGTTAACCATGGATGGAGTGCTTGATGCTTTGTCTTTTGATCTTGGGGAAGAGCAAGCACCTGGCCGATGTGATGCGAATACCTATCAAACACTAGTTGGCTTTTGGCTTGGTGGCCTCTCCCCTAGTCTCTCTATAGATAAAAGGATAGGAAAATAGATCATTGCCAAGTCTTCCCAGGGTTTGAGTGAGTAGAAGGATGGCAAAGCCACAACTAAATCCCCTTGGTATAAGTATTGAGTTCCCCTTCTCGATGAAAAGGTTCTCTGGATGGGTACTCCAACTACATCAAGGGTATGTGGATATTCACCTTGGCTCGGGAGGTATTGGAAATAGACGGCACTCTAGTTGTTGTGCTGTGACTATCACTGGTCGGAGGATGAAGTTAGAGGAGAGGCGACGATCATTTGCCTTATCATTTAATTCCTCCTCAATCATGACCCATCTTCATATTTGGTGGTAGTAAAGCCAGTAGTGGGCGCAACTTTGGGACCCTGCCTTGCTCAACTATTGGTGAGTCTATACTAGAGATGTATGAGGATGACTCCTTGATGTCTTCGACACTATCCTGGGCCTCCTGGATCTTGCTTTCCATAGAGAGGCAGCCAGGTCAAGAGTGGAAGCCATCTTGGGAACCTTGCCTTGCTTGATGGCCAACAAGTCTGCGCTAAGGACATGGTGGAGGATGACCTTTGGGTGCTCTCAACACAATCCTCGGTCTCTCAAGATTTTTCTCTCCATCTATTTGTGGGCGAGGCTTCATGGTTTTCATCGCCTCCACCCCATGTAAGATGGTCTAGCTCTATGCTCTGCATGTTGGCTAAGTTATTAGAGCGTGATGCATATCTTCTCTTTCTTGGCCGGCTTCACCTCCACATGCCTCGAGAAGATCTAAAAGCCTTTCATGCCCGAAAAAGATACCTTGCTATTTTTAGAAAGGCATAGAAGGAACTTTGGAGCTCTGGGAAGCCTTGACTTGGTCTTGATCCTCCTCTTGCTATCATAGGTAGAGTGCAAAAGGGACTTTAAAGCTCCTGGAAGTTTTGTCTTGACCCTTCTTGGAGCTATAACATGTCCCTGTCCTCCATCTACCCTTTGGAAGTGTTTTTGGGGTAATGTAATTTAGCTATAGAGTTGCAAACATGTGTAACTTGATCTTATTAATGAAATGAGATTTTCTTCTTCTGATATCTACTTATGTTTGCACATTGCTTGTTGTCTTCAAAATGCCTTCAATATTTCGTGTGCCTTCATATTAGGCTTCAACCATTGTTCAAGGGGTTTCTACCTATTGAAGCTTTAGAGAATGTTGATCTCTCCTGGATATACTGAGAGCAGCTTTATTTAAGAGCCTCATTGCTTGGAGGGCTCGACGACCTTGTCCAGGCATGAGGCCTTCATGCAATTCAAAATAAATAGTGCAATGACCCTATCTAGCGAAGGATCACCTAGGATTTTAGAATAATGGGTTTGCCAACCTTACGTAGGGCGTGATGCTCACCCAAGTCTTTAGAGTAGAGGGTTCACCAACCCTGCTTAGGAAATAAGGATTGTTTAGACTTTAGAATAACTGGTTTGCCAACCCTACCTAAGTGAGAAGCTTGTCTAGGACCTTAGAATAGAGCGTTCACCAACCTGGGGTGCGAAGCTCATCCAGGGCTTTAGAATAGAAGACTCGCTAACTCTGCCCAGGATACAAAGCTTGCCTAGGATTTTAGAATAGAGAATTCTCCAACCTTGCCTAGGGAACAAAAATCGCCTAGGACTTTAGAATAAAGGATTCACCAACTTTGCTTGGAGCATGAAGCTCCTCCAGGACTTTAAAGTAGAGGATTTGTCAACCCTGCCTGAGGTATGAAGCTTATCCAAGATTTTAGAATAAAGGGTTCACCAACCCTTCCTAGGATGCGAAGCTTGTCTAGGACTTTAGAATAGAGAGTTTGCCAACTCTGCCTAGGATGCAATACTCATCTAGGACTTTAAAATTAAGGGTTTGCCAACCCTGTCTAAGATGCAAAGCTAACTTAGGACTTTAGAATAGAGGGTTGAGGTTAGCCAATAGCTAAGCGAGGGTCGTTCCCCCTTACTATGTGCATGTAGGGCTTTAGAGATAGACCAAACAGAATGCTATAACCCTCATGTTCTATTCTAAAAGATTCCATGCATGGGGAAGGAGGGTCTCTTAACTCAAGATAGGACTTTCCTTTGACCTGTAATTGGCAAAATACCAAAGAGGCTAAGTCACCTCACCCAAGGCATATTAGCACACCCAGTTTTTGCTTGGGAATGATCGCTTAACCAGGGATTATAGGCATGGAAGAAGCCTTGCCTTTACTTAACCAGGACTTGAAGGTGGTGGATTGTCATGCTTGGGAGGCTTATTGCTTAAGCAGGGATTATGGGCATAGATGCCTTGCCTAGGAGTCTGATTGCTTAATCAAAGCTTGAAGGTGGTGCATTGCCATGCTTGGAAGGCATATCGCTTAACTAGAGATTATGGACATAAAGGCTTTAACTTGAAGTCTAATTGCTTAACAAGGACTTGAAGGTGGTGGATTGCCATGCTTGGAAAGCTTATCACTGAACCAAGGATTATGGGCATAGAAGCCTTACCTGGGAGTCTAATTACTTAACCAAGGCTTGAAGGTGGTGGATTGCTATGCCTGAGAGACTAATCACTTAACCAGGGATTACAGGTGTTGAAACCTAACCTGGAAATTTGACTACTCCACCAGGGCTTTGATAAGGATGTGGTTAGCCCCACCTAGAATGCATAGCTCATCCAAGATTTTTTAGGTACACCTTCATTTTCATATGCCAAGCGTTTGATGGAAACTTTGCATAGGCAAGAAAGGCTTCATCACAAATGGAGCCAGCTTGTGAATTGAAAAAAATCTTATTAATGGTAGGGTTGGAGTTTACCAAAATTCTAAGTGCACAAGATAGGTATCCCATTTAACTATTCCAGATGATAAGTGCCGAAGCATATAGCCTTGGAAATATATATGGTCCTTCCTAATTGGACGAGAGCTTCCCTTGCTAAGTCAACTGGCTGACTGTGGCCTTCCTAAGCACCAAGTCACCTAAGCAAAAATACTTTTCCTTGACTCTAAAATTGAAGTAGCAAGCTACTCATCATCGATGCATCACCATTTGGATATGAGTTTTCTCCCTAGCTTCTTTGAGTATGTCAAGGTTGGCTCTAAGGTCTTCCAAATTTTAATAATCATCATAGGCCTGGGCCCTATACGAGGGCAAGCATAGTTCTAGAGGGACGACCATTTCAATTCCAACATAAGGTTGAATGGAGTCTCAGTCGAAAGCTGGAATGTCATCTAGTAAGCTCAAAGGACATTGTACAACTCATCTGCCAGAGACCTTGGCTTTGTCAAGTTGAGTTTCAGACCCTGTAGAATGGTTTGGTTGGTGACCTCAACTTCTTCATTCATCATGGATATGCAATGAGGCATATTGGTGGATGATCTGCAAGTTCTTATAGAAGTCATCAAAAGATGCACTATCAAACTATCGACCATTATTCGTGATAATCATCTAAGGTGAGCCAAATTGATAGATAATAGACTTCTAAACAAAACTATGAGCTTCCTTCTTAGTGGTTCAACTGTTACTAAATATTGGCATGCCGTTGGTAGTGATCACAGCATTGCATGAACTCGATGGCATCCTTATAGATGTCAGGCCAATAGTATCCTTGATGAAGGATCTTATATGCCAAGGCCCATCCTCCAAGGTGACTCTCACAAATGCCTACATGGACTTTATGTAGGGCATAGTTGACCTCTGTGGGTTGGAGGTAGCGAAGAAGCGGCATCGAGTAGAATCGCCTGTACAGCTTTTCCTCGACCATCATATATTGGATCGAGCTATTAGATGTCTATCCTAAAAGCCAATCTGGTTGAGATATATTTCTAGGATATAAAATTATATTTGATATTTAAAATTGAATTATTTTTTCATACATGATGTATCCATGTATCATCCAAGAAATCAATGAACAATGACATATTCTCAAGAGTTGAGAATTTGAGATATGTGTCACTATAGATTAATTTGTAAATGCTCTAGATCATAGGATATCATAGGGATGATGATTGATTTGATTTTATCGATGCACGGATCACTTTTCTTTGAATAGATGAGTCTCGAGTCTATAGATGAGGACACTGAAGTGAGAGTACAGATGGTTATTAGAGAACAACAATATTAAGCATGACCATCACGAGAGGTCATATGGATGTCTGCTCACTCATCAATGACTTTTTAGATGCTATAGTTGTGTGAGTGATTTTTTGACCTACAGTGCCTTGGCCACTTACAATGGGGTTGCTAAAGTTTGATAAGACAAAATATTGATCCTAGCCATTCAGGTGCTTATGGTGTTCGTTAGCTATAATAGTTCACTGTAGAAGTAGGAGTGCACTTATAGGAGATCTATCAACCTTAGTAGTTAAGATACAATCCTATGAAATTTAAAAAGCTAAGTTCAAAAATCCATGGCCATAATAGGTGAAGGATGGAAAAGTGATTTCTTGAGTTTCATATTGAACTTAGGCTAATTAAATTTGGCATATAATAGATGCTTAGGATTTGGTGAGCTTCCATGACCTGCATCTTGTTGGAACTCTCAATAGAAGAACTTGATCACATGATAACTATATTTAGGGGTTCATCCTTCTATTCTATTAGATTACCATTACATGCTACTGTGCATCACTAGTAGATTATGGAAACTCATTGGGATCATTTTGGTTTAACAATCCTTGATGGGGTGAGCTGAAATTATTCCAGTCTATCGAAAAGAGTTTTGATGATACTATATGGAGATCATGGTATATCTCATTACTAGACATAATGAAATCTAAGGGGTCACACATAATAGGAGCTTGACCTAATCACACTGTTGAATTAAAATATGTAAGAGTTACATATTTAGAAACTCTAAATTTATAAGAGTTACAAATTTCGAACTTGCCATTTTTGGAACCTGCTAATTTTAGCACCTATTATTTTTGGATACCTGCTAATGGTTAGCATAAGGAGCTGCATTACAAGAGTTGCAATGCAATCAGACTAATTGGATTTGATAATTCAAGTTAGACTTGAATCGTAATCCTAATTATTAGCATAAGGAACTATATTATGAGAGTTGCAATGCAATCGGACTAATTGGGTTTAACAATTCAAGTTAGACTTGAATTGTAATCCTAATTTGATTAGGGTTAATAGTCTTTCAAATTCGACTTGAATCATGTTTGAATTGGATTCCAAATTGACCTAATTTAAGCCAAAATGCTAGAGTTTTAGTTTACTAGGACTCTCACCTCTCATCTCAGTTTTGCAATGAAGCCACAGATTTTGGAGGGAGGGTGTGCGGCAAGAGTTGGTGCCCCCTCCTTTAGGTTTTTCTCTCTTCAAATAAGGATCAAATCTGATCTATTTTGAATTAGATTCAAAATCTAATTAGAAGTTGATTTTTATCTTATTTCTATGGGTGTATAAAATGATTTTGGCATGGAAGATATGTAGCGCACAATCTTAATTCAAATATTCCTTAGCACTAGTTTTTCCTTTCCCACATTATTTTATTTCTAGTCACCTTATTTTAAGCATTTGAATTTGATTCATATGTGAAGAGATAAGATCTTGTCTAGAGACCTATTAGCATGGAGTTCTATTAGGCGAGGTATTATGTTTGTGCAACAAAAAAAATGTGTGAAGAGTGGGTTAGTGCTAGTTTTGGAAGAGATCATATTTCTTTCTTTGAAAATGCCTCTCTACCATCCCTCCCTTACATCCTTAGTTCCACACATCCAATAGCAAAAAAGGAGAGAGAAATAATAAAAAATTAGAGAGAAAGGCAAAAAAGTTTTTCTTTTATGGCTTCCAATCTCCCTTGATCCAGTGCAAAGGAGTTTGCACAGTGATTTCTAGAGTTCCTTCTTGAAGAAGGGACTCGATCTAATAATTGAAGTGAGGATTGCAAGGTACTAATACTTAGGTGACCTCGAGCTTCAATCAGGTCATCTCCATGCAGACACCAATAAAGGCCAGGCATGTGTGCGACTCCAGTAAAACCCGATACATCTATCAGATCTGATTTGATGAAGATAAGTAGTGCAATAGATAAGTAGATTTAATCTACTTTGTAATATTTATTTTCAAATATGATTTTTATTCATGACATGGATCTATTATGCATGCTAGATTAGGTTTTCTTTTCCATTATAATTTATTTTAATTTGATTAAAAATCCTGAAACCTATTCATGCTGCCCTAGGATTGTTAGACAATACCTTTACAAGTGACTCTTGATCCTTCGAGCCTCGGCCTGATCCTGGGATAGATGTTCATCCTTCAAGTACTGTATTAATAGGTCCATCCAACATGGCGGCTCGCGATCCACTTGCATCACCGAGGTTGGTTCGCTCTCAATGCCAGGCTTCTCTAGGTTTTCCACATACACTCCTATGTGGATCTCTGGGTACTCCGTGGTCACCAATCTTAATAAGATATCACCTTAGAGTTTTTTGATAGTGGGATTCGCTCTGACTTTTGTAAAACTTCTTGTCGAAACTTTTCTTCCAAACATCAATGAAGTTTATTTCTTTCTTTCAATAATTATTGTCTACTTCTTTGTCCATCTTGTAAGAATTTTTAAAAATTTGCCAAGTACAAGATCATCGGCCTCTAGAATACCTTGGTTGGTTGATTAGCACAAACTGATTGACTAACAGTAGCTGACTAATCACAACTTCACAATTTAAGCAGGCTTAATCACTTATTGATGACTCCTGCTTTCTTCGATGATCAATTTATCAACTAACCTCCATGATGAAAGTTAGCTTGTCGATCAACTTTCAAGATGATGCATCGATTGTTAAGTGGCTAAGTAGAGTTAACCATTTAATATTGTCGGACATACTGATTATAGTTGCTAGACAATTTAGGCCAACAGTATTTTTAAATCGTCGGGCACACTGAATATAGTTGTTGGGCAATTTAGGCTAACAATCTTTTTAAATCATCGGGCATACTGATTATAGTCGAATAGTTAAGCCAACTATCTTTTAAATTTATCAAACATACCAATTATAGTCAGATAGTTAAGCCAACTATCTTTTGAATTATCGGACATACTGACTATAGTAGACAGTTAAGCTAACTATCTTTTGAATTGTTGGATATAACAATTATAATCAGAGTGTTAAGCAAACTATCTTTTAAATTTATCACACATACTAATTATAGTCGGTTATTAGCCAACTATATATTTGACATTGTCAGGAATACCGATTAAATTTAGATAATTAGGTGTTAGTCAACTATCTTAATAAAAATCTTCTTGTTGGAAGTATTCTTGTTTGATGCAAAAAAGTAACTTTGTTGATTCATTGACAACACATATATAGATTTTTAGCATTCCAAGGTTGAGTAATCTATAATCCCTCCAAGCTCTTGATCGTATAAGTTCCAGGATGTATTACTTCTATGATCCGATATGGACCTTCCCAATTTGGAGATAATTTTCCTTGCTAGTGGCCTTTGTAACTTCAGCTCTTCGTAATACAAGATCGCTCGATCGAAAAGTTTTTAGGTTGACCATTGAAATGTATTATCGAGCAACTCTTTGTTGATAGAATGTCATCCTCAGATAAGCTTGTATCCTTGTCCCTTCTAGCAAATCTAGATTAGCTCTTTGTTGCTCTAAGTTACTCAGCTCTTCAAAATGTTCGACTTTAATGGATGGCAAGCCAACTTCCACTAATATAACTGCCTCGGTTCCAAATGTCAGATTAAATGGAGATTCTTCCATTGGAGTCCAAGGAGTTGTTTGAAGGCTTAAGGTACAAAACTTAACTCTTCGACCCATAAGCCTTTAGCTTCATTCAACCTTGCTTTCAAACTATGTAGGATTGTATGATTTGTTACCTTGGCTTCACCATTTCATTAAAGATGTCTGACGGATATTAATTTATGAATAATATGATATCAAAAATAAAAATCTTTGAATCTTTGATTATCATAATGTTTTTCATTATTAGTAATTGTTGCCCAGGTGGCTACCCAAGGGGGGTGAATTGAGAATTTTTTTAAAAAATTAAACAGATAGTGCGCAATTAAAAATCTCTTTTAAAGTGTTAGGTGTTATAGCAGATTAATGATTTGCAGAAGCTAAATGAGAATGAAGAAGCACAATACAAACACACAATATTTATAGTGGTTCGGAGCAACCCAGCTCCTACGACCACTACCCAGGATACCACTTGGGATTTTCACTATATTCACACCCAAATATAATAGGATTGTTTTACAGGATCACAATCCAAAACCTCAACACTTTGGTTTTAATAGGATCACCAAAGAAAACCCAACATCCTTTGGTTTTAAACTGGATCACCAAAGAAGCCCAACTTGGTTTTCACAGGATCACCAAGAACCTAACTTGGTTTTGCCAGGATCACCAAGAACCCAACACTTGATTTTTATCAAAGGCTCACCAAGAACCTATTTGGTTTTTTAAATGGGCTCACCAATAACCCAAACAATTCAGAAATGAATTGAAATAAATACAACAATAATGACAAACTCTAGTTATCGGATAGTTGCCGATGCAGTTTGAGAGAAGTCCACTTGAATATGTTTCAAGGTGCTTTAATTGCTTTAGTGGCTTCTTTCCAAGTTGCTTCAAGCTTTAGATCAGAGTTGGTGAAGACTTGAAGACTGACTCGAATGCTCTTGTGCTTTTTTTCTTGTTGGTGGGTAGGATATTCAATGAAGCTTTCAAAACTTTGAGGAACTCACTTAATTATTTCTTCAAGGAAGTTCAAAACCCTCAAATATAAGGCCTTCCATCACTCCAAGACAATTTGAGATATTGTAGACCGTTGGGATGTGACATATAACCGTTGGAGCACTTTTTGGCATTCAAAAAGAAATTCTGGAACTAGTCATTATGTACCTGAAAGCGATATTCGAGTCGGCTTGGATTCCTTCGAGTCGGCTCAGATTCTTCGAGTTGATAGGTTGAGTCACCAATTCTTCAGTGCAGTCGGCTCTTTGTCTCAAGGTACAAAATCTTCACTCTGGAAGAGTCGCCTCTTGATAGCTTCGGTCAGCTCGAACTTTCATCTTTAAAAATCTTGAACTCGAGGAGTCGGCTCTCTTGAACTTTGGTCGGCTCTTCTTCTCAGGTTTTGAAATCTTTACTCTGGAAGAGTCGGCTCGTTGCAGTTTGGGTCGGCCACTTTCTCGGGTCTTCAAAATTAGATCTGGCAGAGTCGGCTCTTTCTGGTTTGGGTCAGCTCACCTGGCTTGTTCTCAGAAAACTTTAAAATTGGACTCTGGAAGAGTCGGCTCGGACTTATTCCAGTCGACTCGGATTTACTAGAGTCGGCTTAGTTTCCTTTGAGTCGGCTCGGATTGCTGCGTACTAGAATCCTTGTTGCATGCCATGAGGTATAGTCAGCTCTTCATTGTACTGGGTCAGCTCGAGTAACTTCTTCAGGATTTTTAAAATTAAACTTCAAAAAGACTCTTGCCAGCACTCTTACACTTTTCATGCACACCAACTTAAAATAAATTTAAGGCACACACACTCATAGAAGTAACCCTTTTTACAGATTTTTCTTAACCTTTTCATTGGGTTCTTCTTTATAAAATCATATTACAACACAACTCAAAATAAAAAGTAAAGATGTAGGAATTGAAGTTTGAACAAATAAATCATCCTACAAAAACTTGTAAACCACTTGAAGAGTTGTTAGAAATAAATGTGCATGCTCCAATGTTTGGTTATCATCAAAATCACTTATGGGGTCAACAGTAATGATGGTGTGTGGAATTCCAAACCAACAAATGATATTATTTGGGACAAATCCTTCAACTTTTCCTTCAATTATGTGAGCTAAAGGTTATCCTCTATCCATTTGGTGAAGTAGTCAATAGTGATAATGATAAACTTTCTCTAATCAAAAGCTAAAAAAAATGGATTAAGTATATCCATTTCTCATTAGGCGAATGACTAGAGAGCCATTAGCTGAGTGAGTTGGCTTATCGGTCACCATTGAATATTTGAGTATCTTTGGCACTAGTCATAATTTTTAACAAAGTCGATCACATCTTTTTGGATAATTTGCTAGTAGTGTCCTTGTCTTAAAATTTTATAAGCCAAGGATAAGTGATCTCCATATACACCTTCATGCACTTCTTTGAGAGCATAGTTGATATTAGTTGACCTAAACACTTCAATAGGGGTAGAGTGAAAGACCTCTTGTAAAGATTCCCATCCATAATTACATATTGTGAAGCCATCTATTTGACTTGTTTGGCTTCTACAGGGTCACTTGATAAAACTTCATCAGTTAAATACTTGATAATTTGATCCATCTAGCTTGGTTTATGCTCTAGTTGGTTCACTTCCACACTCTTATCAATGTTGGGTGTCTCTAATAGTTACATTCTTAAATTAAAAATATTAATTTAAGAATAAGTTATCTTTATTTATTTAAAAATTGATACTTTTATAGGTTAAAGGATCATCAATGTAAAGAGCTCGATTTATGAGTTCCAATGAAATAAATTTGAAGTAAATCAAACATAAAATGAGTCTAGAATTGAAGTTTAATGATTTTGAATGAATTTTAAAGCAACCGGTCCATGGTGGATCGATCGCTTGGTTTATAGAATGCCTGAATGGTATGCAACTGCTATTAATCGTGGTCCATGGTTGAGCCTCATGGACCATGGGTGATTTGGTCGATTACTAGCCAAGATGGTGGCCAGCAACCACTTCACTAGGTCTGGCCAGGCTTACAGTGTGGCAAAGATGGTGGGGTGCTCAGATCTGGTAACAGCACAATAAAAGGAGGTCTTTCCATACCCATCCAACCGTTGATTTATTGTAAAATTAAATTCAAGCTGCTCATGCATTCTTTTCTTTAGTCCTACATCAAAAATTAAGAAAACCCACTCCTTGCTTATACTTAGAAAAAGGATTCTGTACCTCCACCTTAGAACCAAGCTTCACTCCTTGGAATCTCTCTAGAGTCTTTGCATAGAGGGAAAGGAAGGGATCAACCCATGAGCGACTAGTGCAGAAATCTTGGGAGGGAAGAGGAGATCTTATAACAAAGCTAAGCAGTTCCTCTGTTCTACACCTTTCTTTTATTTCTTTTATTTTTATATGCAATAAAAGATTATGTGTTTAGTTATAAATTCTTTATTTACATTCTTTTATTTGCTTTCTTCTATGCTTTCATATTAAATTAGGATTAAGGATACCTCTTGCTTCCCGGAGATGTGCTGTGATCTACGGATACGAGACATACCAAGAAAAAAAGAGTTAAACACCTAGTACTTCCTAGAAACATGCTATTCTCTATGGATACAGGGCATACCGAGGAAAGATAGGTATTTTCTTAAACTTAATTATAATTATTTTATAAAAGAGATACACTTTGTACTTTCTAAAGATGTGCCATGATTTATTACAGATTCAGGACTTGGCAAGGAAAGATAGGTATTCTCTTAAGTTAAATTATAAAAGAAATATAACTCTGTTAACTACAAGATTAACTTCTGAGATACATAGTTTTATGAGATCCCACTATTAGAATAGTTTAATTTTTATTTACTTTTTATTTTTCTTTTCAAGTAAACCAAATTATTTTCTTTTATTTTTTTTAATCACAACTTATCCCTTAGGTCCCTGAGGATACGATATAACTCATCCTAGCTATAGAATTTGAGTTAATGATTTATTTTTGACCACCCACGATAGCGATCAGTCTGCAAATACTTAATGTTTGTCCGATTGAGTAAGTCAATGGTTGAGGTTGCTAGCCAAGAAAGTATGTCAGCCTAAGCATTTTTGGCTTGAGGGACATGGGGTATTTCAAAAAAATTGAAGTCAAATATAAGTGATTGTACTTTCTTTAACTACTTAGCCATAATTAGATCTTGGGCTTCGAATTTCCCTTTCATCTAACTAACTACAAGTTGGGAGTCTGTGAAAGCCTTATACTTCATCACCCCAAGTTCCTTGGTAATTCTTAACCCAACTAGGAGAGCCCCATACTCGGCTTGGTTATTTGAAGCTTTGAAAGCACATCTGAGCCCATACTTAGCGACTACTCTTTCAGAATTTGTCAGAATTAAACTCGCTCCGCTATTGAACGAGTTAGATGCCCCATCCACATGGAGTATCCATATGGATCCTAGACTATCTTCCTCAACTTTTTCTTGGTTCCCTAGTCCTTCACCTTCTTCTTGTTGGCTGACTTCACCATCAGCCCACGTACATTCAATAATGAAATTGGCTAAAACTTAAGCTATTATTGCTGAACGGGGTCAGTAAGATATGTCAAACTCACCAAATTTGATTGCCTACTTTGCTATTCTTTCTAATATATTGGGATATTATAGGATGGCATTTAATGGTTGATCCGTCAGCACTTCCACTATGTGAGCCTGGAAGTATAGTCTTAGTCATTTTGTAGCTATTATTAAGGCATGACTATTTTCTCTACCTTTGAGTACCTTGTTTCAGCTTCGTGTAATGCTCGACTAGAGTAATAGATTGGCTTTTGCATCCCTCTACTTTCCTCTCAAACTTGGACTGAACTTACTACCTCATGTGAGGTAGACAAATATAAATATAGCACTCCTTCAGGTTTCAAAAGCAAACGTAGGGAGCTAAGGTACTTCTTTAATTCTTCCCAGGCTCATCGATAATTATCAGTCCACTCAAAGTTTTTGGTTTGTCATGGGTCTTAAAGAATGGCAAATAGCCGACTGAGAGATAAATCAACTCAATGCCGCAATACAACTGGCCAATTATTAAACCTCTTTCTTAGTTGAGGGATGTCTCATGTCGAGAAATACTCTTATTTTTTTGGGATTAGTCATGATCCCTCAATTAGTAACAAAGAATCCGAGAAACTTTTTAGATGTCACACCAAAGGTATACTTAATCAAATTTAGCTTCATTTGACATCATCATAGCATGTCAAAAGCCTCTTCCAAGTCTTTGATGTGATCTAATGTTTGGATACTTTTTATCAACATATCATCAATATAAGCCTCCATATTTCTTCTAAGTTTCTTTTCAAAAACTTTATTCACTAGCCACTAATAAATCATTCCAGCATTCTTCAAGCCGAATGACATCACTTTATAGCAGTACAAAGCTTTCTTTGTTATAAAAGCTATTTTATCTTAGTCTTCAAGATCCATTCGAATTTGGTTGTAACTAGAGAAAGCATCTATAAAGCTTAAGAGTTTGTGTCCAGCAGTTGCATCATCCAATTAATCTATCTTAGGTAAAAAATGTCTTTAGGATAAGCTTTATTAAGGTCTATATAGTCGATACAAATCTTCTATTTTTCATTAGCTTTTTTCACCATTACAATATTGGCTAGCCAATTAGGGTAATGGGTTTCTCTGATGAACTTAGTATCGAGGAGCTTGCCAACTTCTTCATTGATGGTCTTTTGTTGCTTAAAGATGGAATTCTCTTCTTTTGTTAGATGGGCTTGAATTCTTGATTGACTTTCAAATTGTGGGTGATTATTTCTTGGAAAAATTTGTCATGTCTACCACCAGGTTAAAACATCAATGTTGCATCATTTCTTTCTCAAGAAGATTTCTAATTTAGATAGTTTTAGTTGGACCTTCTTCTACTAGATAGACTGTGATAGTGATGCGGGATGCTAGATGGAGTTTTCAACTTAGAAATTTAGCAAACTAAATTGAGCAATGACTCTTCACATATCAGCAAGATTCATGCTTAAGAAGAAGTAATAAATTTAATGAAAGAGACTACTAGATGAAAGTTATGTTACCCATAATGTAGTTTCCATTCAATCAAAAGTAGAAAGGACCTAATGATTGAGAAATCATTCTAACTAGGACATGTACCTTCAAATAATCAGACCTAAGAGTCTAGGAAGGGCTCACTTACCAACAATGAGCTCTCATACTTTTGGTGGTGGTTTAATTTCAGCTCTCCAAGGATTGATGGTTGGACTTGAAGACTATCACTCTTTGGATGGATGACTCCTAACATAGATGGCTCTGAAGAAAAGCAAACCTTATCTTCAGCTCGAGATCATGGAGGATCCTACAATGGAAAACATTAGTGGTCTTGGGAGGATTGAAAGGAAAAGGGAGTTGAGAAGAATTGAAAGGAGGGGAAGCAAGATGGTGGTTGGCATCTCCTTGGGTGAATGGTTGGCAAGATGGTGGTTGGCATCTCCTTGGGTGAATGGTTGGCATCTCCTTAGGTGAAGGGTTGGCATCTTGGGTGGATGAAGGGTTGGCATCTTGGGTGGATGAAGGGTTGGCATCTTGGGTGGATGAAGGATTGGCATCTTGGATGGATTATTGGGCCTCACACCCTCTCCCTCACGGAGTGACAAATGCAACAAGCAAATGAAAGAAGAAAAGAAACTTTCATTCATTTATCATAATGGTTTGATTACAAGACAGTTAGGGGCATTTATAGACTTCTCTATCCCTTTTAAATTTAAATTACAGGCTTAAAGAGTAGAGTGAGGAGTGGAGGGATAAGTGGAATTCATACATGAAAAGTGAAGATATAAGAGAGAAGTTCCAACTTAAATTCAAATATGAATTTGGGCACTCGAATGGAGTGATGTGACATGGGAGGTGAGGTGTCATCCAATCTTGGCATGAAGGAGGTGAGGTGGCTTCATCTTGGCGTGGTGATGTGGCATTCCAACTGGGCATGGTGGTTGAGGTGGTTTGCTCCATCCAATCTCCAAGCTTCATGGTCTTGATCTTGCTTAATTTTGAACCCAACTTGAACCCAACTTACCTAATTGAACTCAACTTAACCAAATTGAACCTAACTTAAGCAAATTACATGGCTAAATTAAAATTAAAGTTGACTGGACTCTAATTACAGGATTCATAGACTCATGTTAAAATTAAAGTACTCATGGAATCATGCTGAAAGTAACACAAAGTTAAAACAAAAATCAGAGTTTGGTTTATTCACTTGCAATCCATTAGGAGCTTGGATTGATCTGATTTGCTTGAAGTCTCTTATTAACTCTGGTGCCCACGCCAATTCTTCCAGGGTGGGAAGGATTCAACCCTGTCGAGTATGGGTCAACTTGACTTTGGTAGTGTTCTAATAAGTCTGGGTTGTTCCTTTATAGATCCTCTCGAGTGATCCATGAGCCTCCAGATTCTGGTCGACCTTGCCAATGAACCAAATAGCGTTGATAGTCTTTGTTCCAGGTAGTGATAGTCTTGTCATCCAAAATTTGCTCAATCCCATCTAGTCGTTCTAGTAATGTGGCTGGTGGACACTCAGGGATAGGTTCACTCTCAAAAATGGAATCAGGTCCAAAAGGCTCACTAAGTATCATTATTGGTTCCTTATACTCTACTAGGTCTGAGATATTGAAAGTTGAATTGATACCTAAGTCAGATGGTAACTCAAGCACATAGGCATTAGGTTTAATTTTCTTTATTATTTTGAAAGGACCTGCACCGTGGGCATGTACTTTTTCATGGTTCTGGGTAGGAACCGTTTAAGTCCAAGCCTAACCATCACATAGTCTCCTTCATAAAATTCTTTGACTCTTTTACAGGAATTAGCCATATGCTTATAAGTTTCATTGCTCAAATTAATTTTTTTACTAATCTTTTTGTGTAATTCTCTAACATGCTGTGCATATGACTCGTACTAATATCTAATAAATTACAGGTTTGACTATGCATTCCTATCAAAAGAAATTTATTAAATCTTTAACTACAACCTTTTGCTTGATCCTTGGTTGGTGGGAGACTAGCAAATGAAATTTTACATGGACTCCTAACAAATACCATAAGGTCTTCCAAAAATAGGTAGCAAATCTAATATGCTCAAAGGATTTATGCAACCTGTTAACCTTAACAAAGTATAATCGAGTGGTTCCAGAAGCATTGGAAGCCTCCTTGATTAATGAAGATGACCTTAAGGTTTGGATATTGATTTATATCTACAGATGATAAAAGGTCCACTTTATGAAAGGATGAGTCAGTAATTTCAAGAGAGAGATCTTTAATCGGGACTAAAGGAGTGAATTCCCCTGAGGGTACTGAATCGAAGAAACCATGTCCTCACTAATTTCTTCTTGTTCTTGAGTTTCAAGACTAGGCTCAATAATTTGATTCTCTTCTAGTATTTCCTTAGGTAAAGCCCTAGTGGTAGCAGTGTTATACTTCTCATAGTTCTCTTCTTCTAATTATCCTTCCAATACAGCCTCAGTCTGAGTATTTTTCTAGTCAACTAATTCTGGGTCTGCCATATATATTTCCTCTTCAATGTCATCCTTATGAACAAAGGGATAGTAGGGGTGGGTTGGCTAAGGAAAACTTGACTAGTACTTGGCTTATATCCAGGGGTACTAATCCTATTGGATTCGGGTCGATGGGTTATGGGTCCCCTCTACTCACAGGACATGGGTAGGTACTTTTTCCTAAGTTGGATCTTCATGGCTCTCCATGTGGCTATGGGCATGTCTCTTCTCTGATGACAAATATGCTCAACATTTCTCCAATACAACCTAGCTTATCGGACTAACCTAAGTTTAGAGAATTTGAACTCCTCTCTTTCGACATCTCATACCATTCAAAATATTGATCCATGTCATTCTCCCAATCAATGTACACCTTAGGATCTAGATTTCCATCAAAAGTGGGTGCATCGAGGTGAATGTTCCTAAAGGTTCTTTCCTCTGAATCAGTGAAGTCTTGGTGTGGGTGTATATGGTCATGTTCAAGGGTGGGATCATGGCGTTGGGTCCGGGACCAAGGGGAGTTGGTCTGGGTGAGTCAGGTTTAGTACGGGCCTTACAGATCTCTTCAAGGATCTCGATTCACTCCTCTATTTGGTCAAACCTATTGTTTAGTTGTTTGCATTGTTCAGTCATGGTTCTCAACAAAGTTTCAAAATTTGGATCCATGATGATACTTGGTTAGGTTTGGGAATGTTAGTATGGGGTTCCTGATCTAGTGGACATGCAGCACAGAGACTCGTTCTAGGGGTTTCCTAGGCCTATAAGCTCAATATTGTATGAATTGACTAAGTACAATCAAGTCTACAATTACCCTTTTAGCTGGCCAGGTAAGAGGTGGGAGTATGGAGGCTCCCTCTGCTCTCGCAAGATCCTAATTAAAAATCACAGTTCCACTTAAGGAATTTGCTGTTGATTCCCTAGCCTTAGACACCAATTTCCAAGAGTAAGTGAAAAATTGAGATACACTAGTCTCAACACAATACCTTGAACTTGACTTGTTGATATCCCTAGTTTAGGTTCTTACTCGATTTTAAATTAGGCTTGGGTTAATACAATATGTAGTTGGTTATTTTTGGACCAAAGAAAGGTGATGAAATCCTTCCCTTATCTTGTGATAGGCTTGCCCTTAAATATTTTAAAAATGAATGCACATCCAACAATCTAGCTAATCAATAGATCATAAGGACTACAAATAACATGCACTTCAAAATTCAAATTTCTAAATTTTAAACTTCAAATTTGAATTTCAAATTTGAATTTAAAGTTTGATTTTTTAAATTTTAAATTTTAGAATTCAAAATTCAAAATTTAAATTTTAAGTTTTTGAATCATGGTTAGGTGGATTTTGAATTTGAATTGTGCCAGAAAACTTTAGGATGTTCAATATGCTAATAAAAGAAAATCATGCAATTCAAGCAATCACTTAGGCAAGTCATGCAATCACACATCAAGCAAGCAATTACACATCAAACCTTTAACCTAAGGATTTCATGTTCGGTTGTAGCTCATTACTCCCATGGGTCATGACAGTATACTTTCGTATACCCGCTCAGGAGGCGTGAAACCTTAGATCAAAGATTGAAAACAATGCAGATTTTTTTATAAAAACAAATCAGATTTGAAATCTATGAGGAAGATTTCAGCCCTGGTTTTTGAACTGACAATATCAATGAAAAATGCTAATAAAAACTAATATATGGAAAGTTATGAAGAGAACTCTCAGATTAATCCTTAATATGCAGAATTTCAGCATGTAGAAAATTTCAGCAACTAGCAAACTTGTCCTAGTTAACCATGCTCTGATACCAAAATGATGCGGGATGCTAGATAAAGTTCTCAACTTAGGAACTTAGCAAACTAAATTGAGCAATGACTCTTCACATATTAGCAAGATTCATGCATAAGAAAGAGCAATAAATTTAATGAAAGAGACTACTAGATGAAAGTTATATTACCCGCAATGTAGCTTCCATTCAATCAAAAGTAAAAAGGACCTCATGGTTGAGAAACCATTCTAACTAGGACATGTACCTTCAAATAATTAGATCTAAAAGTCTAGGAAATGTTCACTTACCAACAATGAGCTCTCACACTTTTGGTGGTGGTTTAATTTTAGCACTCCAAGGATTGATGGTTGGACTTGAAGACTATCACTCTTTGGATGGATGACTCCTAACGTAGATGGTTCCGAAGCAAAGAAAACCTTATATTCAGCTCAAGATCATGGAAGATCCTGCAATGGAAAACATTAGTGGTCGTGGGAGGATTAAAAGGAAAAAGGAGTTGAGAAGAATTGAAAAGAGGGGAAGCAAGATGGTGGTTGGCATCTCCTTGGATGAATGGTTGGCATCTCCTTGGGTGAATGGTTGGTGTCTTGGATGGATGAAGGGTTGACGTCTTGGATGGATGAAAGGTTGGCATCTTGGATGGATTGTTGGGCCTCACACCCTCTCCCTCATGGAGTGACAAATGCAACAAGCAAATAGAAGAATAAAAGAAACTTTCATTCACTCATCATAATGATTTGATTACAAGAGGGTTAAGGATATTTATAGGCTTTCCTAGCCCTTTCAAATTCAAAATACAAGCTTAAAGGGTGGAGTGAAGAGTGGAGGGATAAGTGAGATTCATGCATGAAGAGTGGAGATATAAGAGGGAAGTTCCAACTTAAAATCAAATATGAATTTGGGTGCCCAAATGGAGTGATATGGCATGGGAGGTGAGGTGTCATCCAATCTTGGCATCGAGGAGGTGAGGTGGCTTCATCTTGGCATGGTGATGTGGCATTCTAACTTGGCATGGTGGTTGAGGTGGTTTGCTCCATCCAATATCCAAGATTCATGGTCTTGATCTTGCTTAATTTTGAACCCAACTTGCCTAATTGAACTCAACTTAACCAAATTGAACCTAACTTAAGAAAATTACATGGCTAAATTGAAATTAATGTTGACTGAACTCTAATTACTGGACTCATGGACTCATGCTGAAATTAAAGTACTCATGGAATCATGCTGAAAGTAATACAAAGTTGAAACCAAAATCAAAGTTTGGTTTATCCACTTGCAATCCATAAAAAGCTTGGGTTGATCTAGTTTGCTTGAAGTCTCTTACAAACTCTGGTGCCCACACCTGATAGTCTTTTCAGCTGGCTCTCCATCTCTTTTAGGCTCCCTTTGATCAAGTTGATCAAGAGTCAACCTGTTTTTTGATTGTTAATCTTGTACCATTAAGCATTGCTGAGTGAGTTGTTGATATCCCCTCATTTCTCCAACTCCATCTTTCTTAGAGAAGCATACCAAAAGATGATAAGTCAAAACAATTACTCAAAATTTATTTAGAGCTAGTTGTCCAAGAATTGCATTATAGGCTGATGGAACCCAAACTATTATAAAATTGACACAAAGAGTCTTCTATCATGGTTCTACTCCTATATAGGGATGGCAATTTTTATCGACCCGATAGATATCCGATCCGACCTGACCCTAATGGGGCAGGTAAAACCCGACATGCCTAATTTATAAACGGATATGAGTTATATAAAAAAAAACTAACTCAGATTCGGGTCGGGTATGGATATTAGTATACCCTGACCCATTTATATATAAAAAATATGTGTTTATAAAATATTTAAGTAAATTAGATATGGAACGGATATACCCGACACTACCTGACTCGATCAAATCCATTTAGGTTTTAAGTAAACTAGGTTTTATGAGACTGGGTATACCTGACCTGACCCGATCCAAACATGATTTTTTTATACCCGCCCCAAGATGGGTATGGGGTGGATAATTTTTTACCAGGACAGGTATGGGTTTTGGGTGACCCGACCCAAACTTGACCCGTTGCCATCCCTACTCCTATGGTTATGGGAAGAGTGATTTCTTCTTCGACACCAACTAAGTTACCCCCAAATTTGACTAGAGGAGTTGGACTCTTCTTAATTAGTCAAGAGAAAGATTCATCTTGACAAAAGTATCATAAGTTAACACATCAATAGAACTTTCATTATCAATCAGAATCCTTCTTACATCATAGTTTGCTATCATTGCTGAGATAATGATAGCATCATCATGGAAGAATTGAACTCCTTGAAGGTCATCATTAGAAAAATTAATTATATTATTGCTCTGATATCTCCTGGGAGAAATCTTTCTCAGCACTTGCCCCTATAGTTTTGCCCCTCGGGATAACATTCTGACCACCTATCTATGGGTTTTTGGTTCGAAATTTTTGGCTCTTTAATAGTCTTCTTTTGGGCAGCAACCTTGGACCAACATTCTTTCCCATGCACGTACTTTTCCAAGTAGCCATGTCAGATTAAGTCTTCTATTTTATCCTTTAATTGAATGCACTCTTCAATTGCACAGCCATGGTCATGGTGAAATAGGTAGTATTTATTCCTGTTCCACGAAGAGGGTGGTGCATGCATGGACCAAGGCCTTTGTAGAAACTTCTCCCCCTCTATCTCCATCAAAATTATCTCTCGAGGGAGAGATAGAGAGGTGTAGTTGTCAAACTTATGATGGGGGATGAAAATAAAATGATGAATGGAGAGTTTTAGCAAGCTAACCAGCAAGCAAACTTGAGCAATTAATTATCAAATAAATAGGCTAAATTAATCCAAGAAAAGAATTTTTATAAGGAGACTAGTTGATCTAATTTTTAAGTCCCGCAATGTAGATCTAGTCAAAATAAGGATTAGGATCTTCATGGTAAGGAAACCATTACTATTAGGGCAAGTTAACCTTCAAATTATCAAATCTAATGAAGCTTAGGAAGAGTTTTCCTACCAACAATGATGGCTAATTATTTGGTGGAAGAATGAGCTCTCATCACTCAAGGATTAAGGCCTAGAAGTCAAGATTGGCACTCTCTACTTTGAGACTCACCTTGGCCTTGATCCATAGTGTGGAGACCTTCATCCTTGACCTAAGAACCTGTGAGAACCTGCAAAGAAACTTGGGATTAGACATGGAAGAAGAATTGGAGTTGGAATGGAAACAAAGAAAAAAAGGAAGAAGAAGAAAGTGGCCGGCGGCTTGGGACTTGGAGCTTGATCGTAGATCCATCAATGGGCATCCCATCCTTTACTCCTTGCAAAAGCACTCTTTACTCTCAAACTCAAACTTAGAAAACTCTCATTTTCTCCTTGGATAAGGATCTACACACTCAAACTAGCTAGAAAACTTTCACTCCAAACAAGAACTCAAGAAAACTAGAATACAAGGAAACAATCCTTTTATTAATTCAAATCATAGCATAGAATGAATACAATGAGAGCCTAGGGGCCCTATTTATAGGCTCCAATGCTAGGAATTTTGTCCAAGGGTGGAGAGGAGGGGATAAAGATGGCTTAGTTGGCTCTAACAATTTTTAGGTAAGTGGTTTTAACTAAAAGCATTTATTGGTAGAAAGTTACAACCACTTTGATATGTGGCATCTAGAAGATCCTAATGTAGCTTCCAAATACTAATGTGGAGACTTAGATGTCATAAGTTCTGACATCCCACATGTCAAATATTGTTGAGATAGTGGAAGGACTCTTTATGTTCCCCATCAAATTCTTGATGTAGTGTAATTCCTTCTCCCCCAAGGTTGTTTGATGAGTTGTTCTCCCATGTGCTTCAAATCTTGGCATGAATTGGGCTTGGGCTTGGTCTTGAAGAGGCTTGAATGGTTGGTCTTGGTCTTGAAGAGGACGCCCTCCATCATGCTTTGGGCTTGAGCCAAATGAGCATCTTCCATGTGTTGGCTTATGAGCCAAATTATGCTTCAAGAAAATTTGGCTTATGAACATGCTTCAAGAAAATTAATGGGCTTCTTCCATGTGTTGGCTTATGAGGCAAATCATGCTTCAAAAAAACTTGGCTTATGAACATGTTTCAAGAAAATTTGTAACTTGCTTCAAAAACTTTATTGACTATAGCTGCAAAAATAAAGTGAGTTAATCAAAGTATATATTCTTATTATGGATGTCCCCATCAACTTATAAGTCAGATTTTTTGACTTCAGACTTTAGCAACGGGTCTAGACATCTTTATCATTATGAGGTCAAGAGTTATCCTCTTGAATCTTCTTCTCTTTCAGCACCTGCTTCTCTTTAATTTGGCATCAACTTATTGCCTATTCTTTAGCTAGCATGTATTTCTGAGCACGTGCTAGCAACTCTGAGTTACTCTTGGGGAAATTCTTATACATGGAAAAGGTGAGCCTAGATGATCAAAGCTACTTTTTCATGGCTGACATGGCCATTGATTCATTGAGGTTCGGAACTTCAAGTGTAGCAGCATTGAAATCGCCACAAAATCTCTTTAAAGACTCTCCATTTTGTTGAATGTAGAAGAGATCGTCAGAATTTCCTGCCATCCTCTGACTTGTCCAAAAATGTGTCGTGAACAGTTTCTCCAGCTATTTGAAGGAATTGATGCTACCTAGATTAAGTCTTGAGTACTATACTCAAGCAACTTTCCTTAGAGTTACCGGGAAAGCAAGGTAGTGGAGGGCATCACTGGCACCTTAGATCATCATATGGGCTTTGTAGCTTCCCAAATGATCAAGTGGGTTAGAGGTCCTATCATAAGGTTCCAGCTAAGGCATTTTAAAGTATGGCAAGATCACTTCTTCCATGATCCATCGAGAAAATAGAGGCCAGGAATTATGACTAAGAGAGTTGGCAGGTTCTTAGTTATTAGTTTGGAGCTTCATAAGTCATCACTCGAGCTCTTGAATTTCCTCTTGTAGTCATCAAATCGATGGATTTCTCTATCTTGACGAGTATATACTAGAGTGGATTGTTCTCTTGAAGACTTTGAAGAATATCTTGAACGCTTCTCCTTGCACCGACTTTCTCCTTATCAATCTCATTCTAGACTTGGTCATTGAGGAGGACTTTATCAAGGTGGGGTCCAGCTAGCAAGAGATCATTGGATAGGAGAGAGTCAAGTGGGCAAGTATCGATACTAAGATTGTCAGATAGTGGGTTCATGCTGAGATTCTCATGGTGGAGATCATTGACTATGCCTTGAGGTGACAGCTAGGGCATCAGGCTCCACCAGGCATTGCCGATTATTGATTATAGCTTCTTGAAGACTTTGAATGGCAACAGTCAAAGCTAATACTTGATCATTAGTATAGTAAATTGCTACTGGTCCACCACCACCACTAGGGGTGTTTTGTTGATTTCCAGCTGCTGGCTAGGTGGGCCATTTCGCCTAGATGATTGATGACCCCTGTTAGTGGAAGCATTCTATGCTTTAGCTTTTGTCATCTCCTTTTTCTTCTCTAATTCCCTTTTAAAGTTGGGGAATACTTTCTCGCATTCCCCTACCTGGAGTGCAAATCTGTTGTTCCCAAACTCCTAGTAAGGTAACTACTGACGATTTACTCAGATTGGCCAAATAAGTCAGAAATGTCAAATAATAGGTGGCTACCTGAAGCTCCTTCTCACCAGAGGTCTCCTCCACCTACAAAACAAGTGCTAGACTGGAGGTTCTCCGGTAGAGGACCCTCTGATGCTTAAGTCAATGGAGAAAGTTTGTGGAACAAATAGAAAACTTAGAGAAAATGAAATTGTAGAGTCTCCTTGCACAATATTAGCTTCCCTCTTTAAGGTCCTCTTACCAGTATTTATAGATACTTGTAGTAACCAAATTCTATTAGAAAATAACTTCTTTTTGTTAGCTACAATAATATTTTGTTAGAGCTAAATTCTTTCTATTTTAACTGATAGTCTGTCATAACAAACTTTTGTTATGACAATTGTTTCCTCTCTGTCCACTTAGTCAGCCACTTTTGGATGGTCGAAGCATAGAATTAGTCATCAATGATATTTTGGCAATGTGAAAGTCAGCCACTGCACTTTTGCACTCGATTCTTTGGTCATCTTGTATTTAGAGACCAATGATCTAACTAACTTACAATCACATGCAATTAGTCAGGGCTCAACATTATGATTAGTCAAGCTTGCTTTCTTGTAGTTGAGTTATCCAGCTACGGTGCACTAGGTCACTTGCTTAACATTTTTAGTTGACAAACCCAACCATCATTAATCAGCGAGTCTGAGTATTTAGTGTAATAGGAAGAATAAAAATTCACAATCAACAATAAAGGAAACTAAAAAGTATATTTTTACTACAAAATGAACCCTCCTGCATTCTATTGATTCCCTTTCCAGCAACCTAACAAAAGGACAAAGGAACAATATTCAAAAAAATAAAAAATAGAAAAACAAAACAATACAATCCAAAATCAAAGAAAAGTGCATAATTTCCTTACCTTTCCATATAAGCTCTCAGACCACCAGCCTCTTATACTCCTTCAAATCACCTAGTCTCCCTAGCATGTATATATAGATGACCCAATAGAAGAAGACAAAAATGAAAGATCTTTCCATTTGTTCTATCTATTTACTGATCTCAGTTTCAAAACCCTTCTCTATCTACTTAGCACTGTCCTTTTAGGCCAAATTTTTTTCTTTGCTAAGCACTCTCTCTTAATTAAGAGTTCCTGTGCCATCACTTCAGAGCCCATGTGGTTTTTCCCTCTTTTCCTCTCTGGTAGGATTCTATCTTTTGTAGGGATCCAATGTGGCATGGATGTGGCTATAATCACAAACAACATAGGTGACCTAGCTTTCTTCCCTACATCTATGCTATCAAGTCAGCATGATGTACAATGACGGGATCATTCTCGGATGGCAACAAGAAATTTTCTCCTGCTCCATCAAGTCATTCCATGATGGTGAAGGAAAATGATTTTTTTTCCCAAAACAGCTAACTTGAGATTTTTTTTTTAGCTTTTCTTCCCTTACTATTGATTAGAAAAAGGGAGCCCATGTTGGAAATTGCCTAGGATTTCATGCATATTTTTTTTAGGATTTATAATGGAAGATAATCTATTATAAAACTATTTTAAATATAAATATAAATATATATATATATATATCATATCTAAAAACCCTACAAGAATCATAACATGATATGTAACATGGAAAACAAAATCAACATGCATCAATCTAGCTGATGCACACTATAGATCTAATCTACAAACAACTATGAGATTGAATCCTATACCTAATCACATGTCAATGATCACCACGATTGATGATATATGTTAAGGGCTCTCCAAGTCGCCTTGCAGCTGCATAGGATATCCAGCCTCTATGATAAAGTCCCAACATGATCAATCTCTTGGATAGTTAGATCCATGTGAAGGCCACTGGATGGCTAAATAAAAAATATTTTTTGAACCTTCTTAAACCCTCCAAGAAGATCAAGAATTAGAGGACAAAGAGGGTCAAGGGTAGAGGAAAAATAAAATCTGAAAGACTCCCCTTTATTTCCTTTTCTCCTCTCCTTAGAAGACCTAGCGCTAGATCTAGAACTCTGCATGCCAATCTAAATTCATGACCCCTTCTCCTTTTATTTTTCATGCTAATTTCACTCAAATTTTGCATGGTAATTGGTCTCTTAATGTTGCACATACGATGAAAAACTAAGTAAAATTTTGTTGATGAAAGGAGGGATTAGATTAGGATTAGGAAATAAAGTTTGGATAAAACTAGGAGTTCTATTCCCAATATGACTCCACCAAATTGAATTCAAATAATTTTAGATTTAATTCAAACCAATCCTAATCTAAATGGGAATAAGAGATGATGAAAAAAATTTATTTCATGGAAAATTCATGAAAAAAGATTCTAGGAAGGCATGGAGAGTTTTTAGGAAAAAAAATAAGTTGGACTAAGTTAGAGTTTGACCAAGATTTGATCAAAATTAGTTAAGAACCAAAACTAATTTGGTTATAACTAATTTAACCAACTTGAACCCAATCCAATTAGGTTTAATTAAATTTTAATTAAATCTAGAATTAACTGAGTCCAAGCCTAAATCAAATCAAGAATAAAATTTTCTATCGATTAAGTCATTGTATAACCCAATCGGGTGAAATTTAATTGAACCAAATTCAATTAGACTTGACCTAAACCTCTTTGCTCAATCAAATTAAGATAATTAATAATATAATTACTAATTAATATTCTTATAATTAATTAATTATTAATTTATAATATTTGTATAGAATTAATTATTAATCATATTTATAATTTTGCCATTGAGTGATTCTTGATAATTAATTATCTATCATAATCAGTTAGAAACTTCTTATGTGTGTAACCTCATAGATTCGAATGCTAAGCAGGTATTTCAAGAATGATTTTCTAAACTAATCAATGCGACCTTCTAGTAATGATATCCGACATGTGGATAGGTCGAATGATGGCAAAGCAACATTCAAGAACCCAGGCAATAGTACCGTATAATCATCCTTTTGACCTATTGCTTGAAGATGAATTCAGAGTCAATTTCTAACTCCGAATAATGCATCCAAATATGTCTCAACCTACTAAATCTTGTGACTCCTTACAAGGATTATCCTAACCAAGGCTTTGCTAAATTAAAATACTATCGAGAATCTATTTCAATAACTTAAAGTAGTCAATCTTTTCTTAACTCAACACTGACTTAACAAGTACTTGACTTCTCCTAGAAACCTTCCATTACTGGATTAAAAATTTAGGTAGTCCGACATCAAAGTATAGTGAGTTACTTACCAAGTCACCATGATAGTCTCAGGTCAGAGGGATACTTATACCTATACCCTTTCTGTAAGATACTCTTGACAATAGAGTACTCCATAAAGTTGGTCACTATTCAATGAGATCTACTCCTACACTCACCTATATGCTATACTAGTATTTCCACACTCCTTGGTTAAGAGGACAATCAACCTATATGGTACACAATGATCTATTCTTGATAAACATTGTCATCCTAGTAATAACATATCATTTAGTCATGAACCGATTTAAGAACCACTTGATAAATTCTCCTTTATCGAGTCTATGAGTTCTAAGGATTTCAACATATTAGAGTTCACAGGAAGATAACAAATATTGTTGAGCTACCAAAAATAATATTTATATTATTAATAATTCATATGCATTTACAAGATAGCTCAACCATGTATAATCCAGATGATTGGCTTTAGGACACTTTTTCCAACAACTCCCACTTAGACTAGAGCCAATCAGAACAGTATTGCATATCCATCTTCCAGTTGTGATCATCAAACTCTTTGATTCCGAGGGTTTTAGTAAATGGGTTAGCTAAGTTCTTCTTTCTGTCAATCTTCTGAAGGTCGATGTCACCTCATTCCATAATCTCTTAGACAAGGTGGTAGCGATGCAGAACATGCTTGGTACGCTGATGTGCCTTCGGTTCCTTCACTTTAGCAATGGCTCCAGTGCTCTCATAATGAAAAATAACTGGACTAGGAATAAAGGGTGCCACTCCAAGCTTGGTGATGAACTTTCACAACCATACAGCTTCCTTTGCAGTATCAAATACTGCAATGTACTTTACCTTGCATATTAAATCAACCACAGTGTAGTACTTGGAACTTTCAGTAGATAGCTCCTTCATTAAGGGTAAAGACATAACCCAACATACTTTTGCTATCATCCTAGTCTAACTAAAAACTGGAGTCAATATAATTGACTAGTTTCAAGTTAGAATCTCCATAAACTAACCATTTGTCCTTAGTATTTCTCAAGTATTTAAAGATAGTTTTTATGACCTTCCAATGGTTCTCACCTAGGCCAGAATGGCATTTACTCACTAATCCAAGTTAGTATGTCATACTAGTCTCGTACATGTCATAGCATACATAATAGATCCCACTGTTGAAGTATATGAAATCCTACTCATATGCTCTCTCTTAAGGAGTTGTCAAATAATCCTTCTTATAGAGTAATTCCATGGACTATCAGATGATAGCCTTTCTTGGAATTCACTATGCTAAATTGGTTAGCATAGTATCAATGTACGTCAACTGGGATAATCCTAGCAACCTTTTAGATCTATCCCTTTAAATGTCATCCCAAGGATGTAGGTCACTTCTCCCAAATCCTTCATGAAGAATTAGAGTGACAACCAAACCTTTATTCCTTGCATTGCAAGAATGTCATTCTTGATTAAGAGAATATTAGCCACATACAAAACAAGAATATAATCACTGAACTATTAGCCCATTTATATGTGTAGGGCTCTTCTTCATTCTTAACAAAACCATACGTTCTAATCAACTTGTCAAAATGCATATTCCAACTTTAAGATACCTACTTCAATCCATAAATAGGTCTTTGAAATTTGCACACCTTTGATTCATCTATGGATGTGAATCCTTCAGGTTGCATCATATACACCTCTTCTTCTAACTCTCCATTTAAAAAAGCAATTTTGATAACCATTTACTATATATCAAAATCAAGATACATTGCTATCGCAAGCATAATCCGAATGGGCTTGAGCATTGCCACAAGTAAAATGTTTCATCATAGCCAATACCATAATACTAACGATCTTTCTTGACAACGAAACAGGCTTTATAGGTCTCTACCATCCCGTTTGCATCCTTTTTTTTAAAAAATCCACTTACACTCTATGGATTTAACCCCTTCAGGTGGGTCAACGAGTATCCATACATCTTTGATTTTCATTGACTCCATTTTGTATTTCATGACTTGAAGCCAATTCTCGGAGTTGGAACTCTACATCGCATCCATATATTTGATTGGATCCTTATTATTTTTATTAAGTTTAAAAGGATCACCATCCCAGACCAAGAAATCATAGTATCTGTCTGGTTGATGTAGTATTCTATCAAATTTCCTTAAGGTTACTTCTATAACAGGCTTTGAGTTTGATCTAATCAAATCCAATTGAATTGGTTCAGTTAAATATGTCAATTCTTCTACCTATCAAACTTCTTCAAGTTCAACCTTAGAGATATTAGTTCCTTCCCTAAGGAACTTCTTTTCCAAAAAGACTACCTTCTTACTAACGAATACTTTTTGGTCATCAATATGGTAGAAGAAATAACCCCTAATTTTTTTTGAGTACTCAATAAATGTACACTTATCAGACCTAGGCACAAGCTTATCCATTTTTAAATATTTGATATAAGCTAGACATCCCCAGATCCTAAGGTATGAGAGTGTCGGCTTATGCCCTATCCATATCTCATATGGTGTTTTATCATAGACTTGCTATGAACTTTATTTAGAATGTAACAAGCTGACTCTAGATATCCCCAAAAGGAGATAGGCAGACTCACTAACCTCATCATGGACAAAACCATATCTAATAGGATTTGATTCCTTCTTTTAGATACTCTATTATATTGAGGTATCCTAGGAGGTATTCATTATGAGAGAATTCCATTCTCTTCTAAATATATCATAAACTTATCGATAAGATATTCACCTCATTGATCAAACTGAAGGATTTTGATACACTTTCCAGCTTGTTTCTCTACTTCTTTATAAAATCTTTGAACATTTCAAATGACTCAGACTTATGTCTCATTAAGTAGACATACCCATACCTTGATAGGTCATCAATAAACATGATGAAGTAGTGATATCCACCTATAGCTGAAGTATTCATGGGTCCACATACATCACTATATATTAGAATCAAAATCTTGGTGGCTCTTTTATCTTTTTTAGTAAAAGGTGACTTAGTCATCTTTCCAAGAAAATAGGATTCGCAAGTTAACAATGATTCAAAATCAATGATCTCGAGGATTCCCTCTTTAGATAACATGTTCATCCTATTCTTGTTAATATGACCTAGTCTACAATGCCAAAGGTAAACATTAGACATATTTTCTATCCTAGAATGTTTGTTGGATGTGTACATTATATTTACAGGCTTTGATAATACATAAATGTCATTCTTTAGTTGTCCATGCATTACAATAATACCATAATGATATCATAATAATTATTTTTTATTAAAAATGATAACCATTCTTGGCCAAAAGTCCTACAGAGATTACATTCATTACAAAATTAGGACAGTAGTGACAATCACCTAAAACAATGATATTAGAATAAAAAACAAGCTTGATAATTCCTAAAATTAAAATCAGAACTGATCTTCCATCTCCAACATTCAGGAATCTCTTGTCATTTTTTAATCTTCTATTGACCTAAAGTCCTTACAACAAATTACAAATATAAATTGAGCTTCCAGTATCTAGTACCTAAGTAGTAGTATCATAAATGAAAAAATATAATATGTTATCATATAAATATCTTGTCCAGCAACCCCTGTGGTTCTTCTTCTTCCTTGGCCTATTCAGGTCTAGCGAGGCAATGTAAAGAGGATAATTCCTCTTTCAATATCCCTACTTCTTATAGTAGAAGCATTCAGCTTGAGTCTAATCGGACTTGAACTTCTTGGTCTAACCTGGCTGAGTCATCAGAGCACTATGTACCCTTTTCTTTTTTTCTTTGCTTTCTCAAAGAGATGATACCTTGTTGAACCTTCCACTACATTCACCAATCCCTTATGGAGCAAATGATCCTTCTTATAGGTCTACAACAATCCCAACAAATCGTAGTAGTTGACTGTAGACCTAGTCATTTTATAATGATCAAGGAAGTCAAGGTAAGACTTTGACAAGGAATTCAAGATCGCATCCTTTCCTAGCTATTCATGCAAGGGAAACCCAAGTTTGCTCAGGCACTTGATCAATTCAATCATGTATAATACATGATCAGTGACCGACACCCTTACCTCATCCTAGTGTTGAAAATGATAGAAGATGTTTTATACTTTTCAACATCATCGAGAGTGCTAAAGGATTCTTTCAATACTTGAAGCACATCCTCTGGTTGAGTATCCTCAAATTTGTGATTTAGTTCATCATTCTTGGATGCCTGCATAATACAATAGACCGTGTGATGAGAACATCGTCCAGCATGGATTTTAATGCATACCCAGCATTTTTTAAGCAGATATATGTATTTATTTTTATTTACCTGGGTATATGGGATTGGGCATATTTTTTTATTTTTATTATTTTATATCTAACTCATGCACAGATCTTAAAGCATAAAACTATATTAGTTTGGAGTCTATTTTAGATCAGTCCAATTATTTTAGATTAGTTTGGAGTCCTAGAGTTTTGGTTAATTTGATTTCTAATTTGTTAGGGACTAGAGTCTATTTAAAGAGATCCCGATATTGGAATAGATCATTGACAAAGTTAAAAAAAAATACTTTGGGTTTTTCCTGATTCTCTTCTTTCCCTTGTATTCTTCCCCTTCTCCTCTATTCTTCTCTACTTTTCCTTCTCCCTCTCTTTTTTTCTCTCGCTTGCTTCTTCTTTCCCTAATACTGTTAAGTTTTCTGAGAACCTAAACCACCATCTAAGCTCACCTAATCGACCACTCTAATCAACTCTATCAACTCATCCACCACCCATCACTCACCACTAGATAGCTTCCAACCCCTAATCTGCCTCATCACCACACATCTTCTAGCATCTCCTATGCCATCGACACCATCTCCCCTACCTAAGCCATGCATGCTGCCCCTCGACACCACCTCTCCTCCAACATCGGTGACCCCTTACTCGCGACCCCATCCAATGTCGGTTGCCTTCTCCCTCCTCAGATCCAAGGAGAACCCATCATGGTTAGGCATCCCAACATGCTCACGATCGCATGGCTCAGCATCCTGACTGGCAACCGATGACCACTACATTTGACACCATCAATCACCTCAACCCATGGGTCTTCATATCCAAACAACAACATTGTCCCTCTCCTATCGACCAGTCCCAAGGAATTCTACTTTCAAGACTTCCCTACCAAGCTCCACTAGCGTCCACTTCTCGTCGTCGCTTCCACTGATGAGTGTTAGCCCTCTAGCCAAGAGGATTTGTCGCCAACCTCCAAACTAACCATCCTTTATTTCTTTCTCTTCCATGGCATGAACATGAAAGCATCAGTCCCCCTTTGCTGACTTTAAGCTATTTTGGAAAAAAAGAAGAAGAAGACTTGGGTTTATTTAATTAATTAGTTCGACCACCATTTAATCTCCGAGTATCTTGATCACATAGTTATAAGAGCATGTGCGTGATCGAGGAATCCATATGCTTTCAGAGCAAATCCAGAAACCCACACCAACTTCTAATTTTTAGATTTATTGGGCTAAATTAAACTTTACTCTTATTTGAAAAAAATCTTGATTGCGGTTAATTTGTGTTGGTATTCTGGGTCCAAATGCTTTAGCGAACTTGCCATCTAATAAAGATTGCAACCTGACTTGGTTAGCACCTTCTCTTCTAAATTCAACCACAATCAAGTTTGTGAGTACTCTATCTATTTAAATATATTTAATTAATATTGGTAGAGAAAATGATTTTTTAATTTTATTAGATTTATATATTAATTGCTTGTACTGAGCCTAACCTTATGGGTAGTTTCTTAATTGCCCACGATCCTATCTTAAGATCTTGGGTTTTCTTGTTAGTGCTTGTGATTATTTTTTTAAAAAAATGATTATAGCTTAATCCCTTTTATAATTATAAAAAAAATTGAATTAGCTATTTTGATTTATAGTTTTAGTTCGCTGACAAATAAAAAAGAAAAAAATCTACATTAGTCCCATCTTTGCATCCCTAGATCAGGTCATCCCACATCAGTTATAAATTTGGTACAGAGCGAGGTTAGGTTAGGTTAAGAATATTTGTATCATAAAAAATGAATTAGCTAATTTTGATTTATAGTTTCAATTTGTTGACAAATAAAAAGATAAAATCTGCATTAGTCCCATCTTTGCATCCCTAGATCAGGTCATCCCACATCACTATGGTTTAGTCACTACGCCACTTCTAGTAAGTATCATGGGCCTCACCATAAACATTCTGAGTAGTCTTTTCAAGTGTCAAACATGTTAGCACGTACAAGATCCGTTCATGCTTCAAGACTATTTTTAGCTTTCGATACTAACTATTGAAATCAGATCTTGTTAGTTTTTAATTATCCAACAATGAATAGAGCAACAAAGTGATGGCCATATAAATCTAAAAAGAGAACATGACCTAATTAATATATGAATCATTTAACTCTAAAGACTTGGACTTTAGTCTAGAGGTTCTCCCACTATTTTGATCAAATTGGTAGCCTTTACCTTCAATTCAAGGAATTACACTAATTTATTAGTTGGTACCAGAATCAAATAGACTGCACATGAACCTAACTTTGGTCGACTCATCCATGTGCATCTAAAGGTAGATTCCTAACCAATTATTTCTCTAAATAATTTTTGGTAATAATTTTATCCCATAAACTAATAAATAAGTCTTTGCTCTACCACTAGAAGCCTTGGTTAGGTCCAACCATTAACATGATAGATTGGGTGCTTCTAGCCAATGATGGCCAAGCCTGACTTTGACCGGCCCACCTGACCATCATTTAAAAAGAAGTGATTGAGTCATCATAATATGAATGATAATTCCAATAGCTAGATGAGCACCAGGTCTTTGACCCCCAATGATCATCTTAACTATTGGACTCATTACCACTCTCTTAATAAAAGGCTATGACTCAATTATCTCCATAATTTTATCACCTTAGGAATCTAATAATTTTAAAGGATTTAATTAGATGTCAAGAAAAAAGAAGACATGGATCAATCAACAATCCTCCCACTGATTTCATCAAGTCAGTGATGAGGGTCAAATCACATTAGTCCAAGGGCACTTGGCATGGGTTTGCTTGAATCAATGAGCTGTCTAATCAAAATTTAATTAACTAAATTGGCTAGGTAAGTAAGATCGATGGAAGGGTTCTATCATTAACTTCTTTTCTAAGATACAAACAAGTTAGCCAGGTAAGAGGTAGCCCTAATTAATAAACATAATTAAATGCCAAACTTACCTTAAATACCAATTGGTTCATCAATTTCGCTTAGACTAGGCTAGGGACTCGAGTCTAACCACTAAGCCAAAATTAGGTCCATTTGATAATATGGACTTGATCAACCTATCACTATAGAATTGATCTAGAGTCTCTTAATCAATTTTTTAGTTTGGTTAAATCAACTTCTCTAAGGTCCATATTAATCAAATTCTAACCCTAGGTCTAACCTAGTTATTTAACCTAATTCGAGCTAACCAAAATCCAAGTTTTATGAATTGACTATAGATTTTTAATTCACAATTCTAGATCTAATCAACTCTTATTTTTAGTAATTAATAAAGATTTATTTTACTAAAAATTAGATCTAAACATTTTTATATACATCATATACAAATAAAATAATTTTAGATCTAAACTACATGCTATGGTGCAATTACTAAAATTAAATTTATAAGTTATATTCTAAATATAAAATCTGATGTAAATAACTTAGTTTCAAATCAATAATAATAAAATAATCAAGATTAAACTACTAAAAATTATATCTAAATTATTGAAATGATTTCAATAAAATTATCCTTTTACCTTACTTGTTCATGAAATATAACCATAAATGGCCCCCTATACACCATAGGAGACCCCATGGAATGGAAAGAGAAGGCCTTTAAATCCTACTTTTCTTCTATGACTAGATGGCAATGGTAATTAACCCAATCTGAAATAGTTACTTGAATTAAGATTACATCTAATATGTAAGGTTCTACATCTACATATCATGTTATAAAAATAGATCGCTCTAATACCACTATTGAAAATCATCTAAAGTTCCATGCATATTTTTTTATAATTATAGTGAAAGACATTCTATTATAAAATTATTTTAAATAAAAATATGTATGTAGATCATATCTAATAAATCTTATAAGGATTGTAACATGATATGCAACATAAAAAATAAAATCAATATGCATCAATCTAGTCGATGCATGCTATAGATCTAATCTAAAAATAACTATAATATCAAATCCCATACCAGATTATGGGTTGATGATCGCTACTGTTGATGATATATGGTAAGGGCTCTCCACATCACCTCATAGTCATACAAGGTATCCGGCCTTTATGAATTATCCACATGAAATCCTAATGTGATCAACCTTCTCGGACTACTAGATCCATATGAAGGCCACTAGATGGCTAAATAAAAATATTTCTTAGATCTTCTGTTGACCCTTGGAATGATTTTGATGATAACAAAATATTGAAGCATGCATTTGATACTAATACTTTTTAAATGTTTAAGAAGTTTTTATATGATGATTCAAATGGATAATCATTCACCCTACATTTCTGAGACCAATGGAATGTATTCATATTCTCAAAGAAAAAGTCTCATGTACTTAAGAGAAAGTTTCATGTATCTTCATGTATTTGGAAAACCCTAAAGAATTTTGAATGTATATTCATGTAAAAGAAGCCAATTTTATGTTATTTTAAGTTTAAATATCTTATATTAGGTTTAGAAGAAGTTTGAAGTTGTTTGGAAGAAGTTTGAAGCATTTTTGAAGACTCTAAAGAAAGTTCACTCGAGTCGATTCAATGATTAGAGTTGATACTTTTTCTTGGCATGGCACAAAGATTTTTTATACATAGTCAACCGAGCCAACTCAAGGAAGAATCGAGCCGACTCCTCCAGAGTGACAGAATTTGTGTTCTAAGAACTCAGTCATTCGAGCTGACTCAATTAACATCCAAGCCAACTCTAACAGACTTCAGTTTTTACTTCTCTAAGCATCTAAGCTAACTCAATCATCCGAGCCAACTTGAATCCCAGAATATGAACAGTAATGCTAGTTCTAGAATTCAAACTTTTCTCATTCTAAGCCTTCCAACGGCTAGTTTTTGACTTTCAAAGCATTCTAACGGTCATATTCACCTGGAAACACTTCAAGAGGGTATAAATGAAGAAATTAAGTTAAGAAAAAAAAGTTTTTGAAAGAGAGAAGATAGCCTAAAATATTCTAAGTGCTTTCAAGAGAAAAACTCAAGTTCTTCAACTACTTTTCACCAACTTTTTGAGTTATACTTTGAGAAATTAAATGAGCCTTGAAGAGCATTGAAGAAGCATTGAAGAAGGCTTCAGAAGAGCTTCAACTGCAACCATCCAACAACCTTTAGTTTATTTTTAGTGTTGCTTCCTTTATAACTCTGTCTTTGAGTTGTTCCAAGTACAGCAGGGGCTGTAACTTGTGAATTATTTTTAGGTTATTGGTGAGCCTTGAAAACCAAGTTTGGGTTGTTAGTGAGCCTAGAAAAATTAACATTGTATTGGGTTTTGGATTGACCCTGTAGGAAAACAATCCGACTATATTCGGAAAGAATATAGTGAAAGTCTCAAGTGTGCACCTTGGATAGTGGACATAGGAGCTGGGTTGCTTCGAACCACTCTAAATTTATGATGTTTGTGATTGTTTTGTCTTTGCATAGTCATTTGCTTCCACACATAATACTTCATACACTTCACTCACCACACAAAGATTTCAAGAGGCACATACTTGTTAAAAAGTTTTTAAATCCAATTCACCCCCCCTTGGGTTGGCCAACTAGACAACAAGTGGTATCAGAGCTATGTCTCAGTGCCATTAATCCAACAATTAAGATAAAAGATCAATGGCAACCCAAATGAGCACATCTTTGGTCGAAGGTCAATCAAGCAATAGACCTCCACTATTCACCGGCACCAATTACACTTATTGGAAAGCAAGAATGGAAATTTATATTCAAGCTATTGATTTTCAATTATGAAAAATTATTTTGAAAGGACATCACATACCCCTTAAGAAAGTAGATGGCATAGTCATCCCAAAATCGGAGAGGAATGGGATGAATATGACATAAAGATAGGTAAACTAAATGCCAAAGCCATAAATCTTCTTTATTGTACTTTGGATGCTAATAAGTTTAACCGGATTTCAACTTGCACTTCAGCAAAGAAAATTTGGATTAAACTACAAGTTATCCATGAAGGCACAACACAAGTTAAGACCTCCAAAATTAATATTCTTGTGCCTAAAATGGAGCCAAATGAGACAATATCTAAAATGTTTGCTAGATTTATAGATATTATTAATGGTTTAAAAAGCCTTGGCAGGATGTACTCTAATGCTGATCTTGTCCAAAAGATACTGATATGTTTACCAAATAAATGGGATCCCAAGGTCACTACAATTCAAGAGGCCAAGGACTTAAACACACTTCCACTTGATGAACTTCTTGGTTCTTTAATTATACATGAGCTGACAATGCAGCACCGCGGCGAAGATGACAACAAAAAGAAGAAATCTATAGTCTTTAAAGTTGTAGCTAAGATTAAGAAGCAAGAAGAAGAGAAAGAAGAAGAAAGCCCCTCCTCTGATGGACTTGGAGATGATGACATAGCTTTAGTCATGAGAAGATTCAAGAGATTTATGGGCAGAAGAAAATCAAGGTACTGGAGGAAGCACCTTGGCAAAGGTGAACAAAGTAAGGAGAAGAAGAAAGATAAAGATAAAGAAAAAAAGCAACAACCCATATGCTATGAATGCAAAAAGGCGGGGCACTACCATTCAGAGTGTCCTACATTGAAGAAGGGATATAAGAAGAAGAAGAAAGCCATGATGGCTACATAGAGCGATAGCGATGAATCAACTTCAAATGAAGAGGAAGAGACAACAAAATCTACAAATATATGTTTGATGGGTCTAGTAGAAGAGTTAACATCTACTGAACCTACTGATGAATTTACTTATGATGAATTACATACTGCCTTTTATGAGCTTTTAACTGAATATAAAAAGGCTGGTTTAAAAATTAAGACTTTGAAAAATAACTGTGATGTATTAATGAAAGAAATGAGTAAAATTTTAGAAAAGAACATTCGATTACAAAAGGAATTAAATAATGTTTCGGAGAAATGTAAAGAATTGTAAACTAAAAAAGATGAGTGTCTTGAAAAGAATAAAAGTTTGAAAAATGAAATGAGTCGACTCAAACCTATTATTGACAAATTAATCTTAAGTTCAAACAAACTTGAGTTGATTTTGAAAAATCAAAGGATATCTAATAATAAAGCTGGAATTGGGTATAATTTAATGCATACAAATAAGTTTTCAGCTCCACAACATTATGCATTAAAGTTTTCAACATCCATTTCTTTTCAAAAACCAAAAGTAATCTATTTTTGTTGTAATGGGGTTAGACATAAAGCTTATGAATGTAATCTGAGAATGAAGAATAAAAATAAAGTAAAAAATATATGGATTCCTAAAGGAACCGTAGCTACTAACCATCAAGGACCCAAGAAAGCTTGGGTACCTAAAAATTTTACTTGATTTTTTTACAGGAATGTCTTGCAGCCCAAAACTCAAATAAGAGATGATATCTAAATAGTGGCTATTCAAGGTATATGATGGGTAACAAAGAACAGTTCATCACCCTTGAAATGAAAGATGGTGGAATGGTAATATTTGTAGATAATGATAAGGAAAAAATCAATGAAATTGGTAAGATCAAAATAACTCCTTCTACTTATATTGAAAATATATTGCTAGTAGACAAATTGAAGTATAATCTATTGAGCATTAGTCAATTATGTGATAAAGGCTTCAAAGTTGTATTTGAATCTTCAATGTATATAGTAACTAGCTCTCTTGATTCTAGCATTAGGTTCATTGGTCATAGACTTAGAAATATCTAAATTGTAGACTTGAATGATCTAGCAATGTCAAATAGTACAAGTCTAATGGCTTTGAATGCTAAAACCAAGGAATCTAGTTTATGTTGGCAGAGAAGATTGGGTCATGCTAGCATGCATACTTTAGCCAAATTGATTTTCAAAGACTTAATTAGAGGTTTACCTAAATTTAAAGTTAATTTTGATCATGTTTGTGATGCATGTCAATATGGTAAATAAACTTGGGGGAGTTTTAAATCAAAAAATATTATTTCAACATCAAGATCCTTAGAGCTGCTACACATGGACTTATTTGGATCAACTAGGACCACAAGTCTAGGAGGTATGAAATATGGACTTGTGATAATAGATAATTTTTCATGATTCACATGGGCTTTGTTTCTTGTACACAAAGATGAAGCTTTCAAAGATTTCAAAAATTTCATAAAAAGATTTGAAATTAAAAAAAATCTTTCAATTATTTTAATTAGAAGTGATCATGGTACTGAATTTGAAAATCAATATTTTGAAGAGTTTTGCATATAACATGGCATTGATCATAACTTTTCAGCCCCTAGAATACCACAACAAAATGTTATTATGGAAAAGAAAAATAAAACATTGGAAGAGATGGCCCAAACCATGTTATGTGAAGGCAATCTTCTAAGATATTTTTGGACAAAAGCTGTGAACACTACATGTTATATACTAAATCATGTTTTAATCATACCAATTTTGAAGAAAACCTCCTATGAGCTTTGGAATGATAGAAAACCAAGTATTCATTACTTTCATATTTTTGGATGTAAATGTTATATCTTGAACAATGAAAAAGATAATTAAGGTAAATTTGATGCAAAATCTAATTAAGGCATATTTTTTGGATATTCAACTACTAGTAAAGCATGTAGAGTTTTCAACAAAAGAACCTTAACTGTTGAAGAATCTATTCATATTATTTTCGATGAGTCTAGCCTCACACCTTCAAAAAAAAGAAGAATGTATTGATAATGATGCAGGTTCCCTGAATGATGGAGTGAAGGACTTGAGCTTGAAGGAAAAACATGTTGAGCAAGAGAAGGAGAAGGTAAGTACAGAACATGATGAGCTACCAAATGATTGGAGGTATACACATTCTCATCCTAAAGAATTAATAATTGGTGATCCCTCACAAGGAGTAAGAACTAGGTCATTCTTTAGAGACACTTTGATTACTTAGCATTTGTTTCTCAAGTTGAACCTAACTGCATAAAGGAAGCTAAAAATGATCCATTTTGGATGATGGCTATGCAGGAAGAACTTAATCAATTTGAAAGAAATAATGTATGGACCTTAGTAACTAGACCTAAGAAACATCCTGTTATAGGTTCTAAATGGGTCTTTAGAAATAAATTAGATGACAAAGGTAATGTAGTTAAAAACAAAGCCAGATTAGTTACTAAAGGATATAACCAAGAAGAAGGAATAGATTTTGATGAAACTTATACACCCATAGCAAAATTAGAAGCCATAAGACTTTTACTTGCATTTGCATGTCATATAGAACTTAAATTTTTTTTAAATGGATGTAAAAAGTGCTTTTTTAAATGGCTATATTGAAGAAAAAATTTTTGTAGAACGACTTCCCAGATTTGAAAATCACTCCTTTCCAAATCATGTTTTCAAACTAAACAAAGCTTTATATGGTTTGAAACAAGCACCTAGAGCATGGTATGAGAGGTTGAGCAAATTTCTTTTAGAAAATGATTTCAAAAAAAGTAAAGTAGATACAACTTTGTTTATCAAAAGAAAAGATGATGAATTATTAGTTGTACAAATATATGTTGATGATATAATTTTTTATGCAACTAATGAAACTTTATGTCAAGAATTTGCTAAGCTAATGCAGGGAGAATTTGAAATGAGCATGATGGGTGAACTCACTTTCTTCCTTGGATTACAAATCAAACAAACAAAGGAAAAAATATTCATTAACCAAACAAAGTACATCAAAGAACTATTGAAGAAGTTTGGGATGGAATCTATAAAAGAAATCGGCACACCCATGAGCCCAACATGCAAACTTGACAAAGATGAGGAAAGCAACAAAGTTGATCAAAAACTATATCAAGATATGATTGGATCTCTACTTTATTTAACTGCAAGTAGACCTAATATATTTTTAGTGTTTGTATATATGCAAGATTTCAATCTATTCCTAAAGAATCACATATACTTGCTATCAAAAGAATCATAAGATATCTTAAAGGTACATCAAACTTAGGTTTATGGTATTCTAAATCTTCATCTTTAAATTTAATTGGTTATTCTAATGCTGATTATGGTGGATGTAGAATTGATAAAAAGAGCACTAGTGGTACATGTCAATTTCCAGGGTTGAACTTAATCTCATGGCACAGTAAGAAACAAAACTCCGTGGCACTATCTACTGCTGAGGCAGAGTATGTGGCTACAGGGAGTTGTTGTGCTCAAGTATTATGGATTAAGCAACATCTAGAAGATTATGGTATTATTCAATCTAAAATTCTAATCAAGTGTGACAATACAAGTATTATCAACTTAACAAAAGAATCATATTCAGCATTCAAGAACTAAACATATTGAAATTAGACATCATTTTATTAGGGATCATGTACAAAATGGTGATAGTAAACGTGAATTCATTTATACTGAAAAATAATTGGCTGACATCTTTAATAAACCACTTAGTGAGGATAGATTTCAAATGATTAAATAAGAATTAGGCCTTTATGATCCTTTTTAGAATTTTGACCTAATTTTTTCAAAAATTAAGAAAAAAATATCTAAAAAACTCCCATCACTTATCTAAGCTAGATACACACCTACTTAGTATTTTTCTAAGAATATAAACCATTTCCCTAAGTTTTTGAGCAATTTTCCTTAATTTTTGCTCGAGCCAACTAGAGCAAGAAAATCCTGTGGCCGAGCCGACTCGAACAGTGGGCATACATTAGACCCGTATGACCTAAAATTTCATTTCACCTCTCCTTTCACTGTTGAAGCCAAACCCTAGGGGACCACTTTCCATTCTAAGCTTAGGGACCACTCAACCTTCCTTTTTCTCCTTAGATCTTGATCCAATGGTGCCCAAAAGAGCCGTGGCCAAGATATCCAAGCGAGTAGCACCCATCACTGCACAAGCCGAGAGAAGATCAAAAAGGTGGGAGGATGAGCTGACTCATGAGGATCCCCAAGAACATCAAGCTCTACCAAGGCAAATCATTCAAATGGGTAATCGTCCAGTCCCTTTAGGAAGAAAAATAGATTTTACTTTTCTTGAAAATCAAGGGTTTAGGATTGGAGATTTGATTGAGACATAGAGTTGGAAATACTTTTGTTCACTTGGCATTCCCACTTACCCTACACTAGTTAAAACTTTCTTTGATATTTTAACACTTGGAGAACATCAGATACTGTCTACAGTAAAAGGGATTACAATTTCAGTTGATGAAGCCAGACTTAGCAGAGTTTTATAGTTACCTAGAGTTGGGAAATGTTATTTAAACATCAAAGATAAGCAAAGGACTTTGAGGACTATGCTTGAAAGGAGTAATGTAGAGGGTATCACAAATGTATAGGCTAATATTCTTTCTTTGGAAATGAGGTTGTTATACAACATTATCGACAGAGTCTTTTTACCAAGAACTGGAAGATTTGATTGGGTCAATGAGAGAGATTTGACATTTATGAGGCACTTGATTGACAGGGAAGCCCTCAATCTACCTTTTATTATGATGACGTAGATCAGAGACGCAGCCAGGAGGGCCATGGCATGTATGTCCTATGGCATGGCTTTTACACTTCTATTTCAGGATTATGGTATAGACTTGACTGGTGACGACATCAGACCCTTACTTCATACTGATAGGTATTCTTAGAATCCTTACACTGGATGGGATATCACTGGGTAGACGGAGTTTGGTTAAGGAAGACCTCTGGACAGAGGGTGGCACATTCAGATGATGGTGATGATGTTCCTGTTGATGCACCTGTTACTAAGCAAACTGTGGATGGAGATGACTCAGATGATGAGGCTGGACCTTCAGAGCCAGCACCTACTACACCTCCTCTAACAGTACATCTTGAGCCCAGCACTGGTGGGCAGCCTATTCCTAAGTAGATACAAGCACTTCATGATGACATTTCTGTCCTGAGATCAGACTTACAGACTATCCGAGAAAAGGTTCATGCAAGGATAGATCTGCTTTAGACAAAGATGCGGGATAGCTTCAGTCAGATCCTTATAGCTATACATCAGACCACTTTGACTGGACTTAATGGACCATCTCCTCCAGCACCAGATGGTGATCATGATTCTGATCAGCAGGCATATGAGCATGGCATATATACATCTATAGCAGAGATAGGAGAGCCAGAGCTAGAGCAAAACATTCCAGATACCCCAACCACTTAGATACTCTCTAGTACCGGCACACTTTCACTTTTTATTGCCTTCACAGATCAGCCGACTCATGTACTTTCAGAGCCACTAGAGCCTACTCTTCCAGCACCTACTACAGATACTCGTCGGACCCTCACTTAGGACTAAGACCTTGACACACCAGACTCCTAGATCCACTGCACATAGGGTCATAGCTAATATTGTACTAGATCTTCCATCTGATGAGGACTAGCCTCACAGATGTCTTTTGTTGTGTCTCATGTATGTTATGTTTCAGTGTATTACATGTATTGAACTAAGATTCTTAATGAAAATTTCACTTTTTGGCAATTACAATTTTTTTTACTCTTATTTCTCTCTAATGTGTGATATTGTTGAACTCTACAATAAAGGGGAGAAATATCTAATGCTAAATTTATACTTTTTGTTAATGACAAAAAGGAGGAGAAATCTATAAATCATGGAAAATGATCATCTAAATATGATAATGTCAAATGCACAAAAATATATGAGGAAAGCACGAAAAATGATCATATAATGTGATAATAATGGAAAATTACTATGCAATTATATGTGCAATGTGTGTACATTCACAAAATTACAATCAGTCTTGAGCCCTGATACTTTTGTTAAAACTTTTAAAGTTTGCATTTCATTTTCAAAGCTCTGATTCTCTTGTTAAAACCTTTAAAGATCTAATACTTTTGATAGCCTTGATACCTTTTTCAAATTACCAAAAGCTCTTATACTTAAGTTAAATTCCTAAATGAAATCTGATATAAAGCTCTGAAACTTAAGCTTTGTTACTTCAATTGAATGCTTAACAGCTCTAATACTTAACTTTGACAACTCTGATACTTTATGATATGTAACTTGCTAAGCTCTGATATTTCAATCAAGCTGCGATACAGTTGTCATACACTAGATCATAACTTGAACAGACAATTTGAATTGCTTGATATACTGTATAGCATTTTAAACTTATTTATTCTATTATAGTTATCATTTACACTGATACAATTAAAATATAAAGGTACTTGTTATATTTCCAGCCCAGTATTTTATCATCATCAAAAAGGGAGAGATTGTTGACCCCTGGAATGATTTTGATAATAACAAAACATTGGAGCATGCATTTGATACTAAAACTTTTTAAGTGTTTAAGAAGTTTTTGTAGGATGATTCAAATGGCCAATCATTCAGCCTACATTTCTGAGACCAATGGAATGTATTCATGTTCTCAAAGAAAAAGTCTCATGTACTTAAGAGAAAGTTTCATGTATCTTCATGTATTTGGAAAACCCTAAAGAATTTTGAATGTATATTCATGTAAAAGGGGCCAATTTTATGTAATTTTAAGTTTAAATATCTTAGATTAGGTTTAGAAGAAGTTTGAAGCATTTTGAAGACTTTCTTCACTTGAGCCGATTCGATGATTAAAGCCGATACTTTTTCCTAGCACGGCATAGAGATTTCTGATACACAGTCAACCGAGCCGACTCAAGGAAGAATCGAGCCGACTCCTCCAGAGTGACAAAATTTGTGTTCTAAGAACTTAGTCATCTGAGCTGACTCAATTGACATCTGAGCCAACTCAAATAGACTTTAGTTTTTACTTCTCTGAGCATCCAAGCCAACTCGAATCCCAGAATTTGAACAATACTGGCTAGTTCCAGAATTCAAATTTTTCTCATTTCAAGCCTCCCAACGACTAGTTTTTGATTCCCAAGGCATTCTAACAGTCATATTCACCTGGGAACACTTCAAGAGGGTATAAATAAAGAAATTATATCAAGAAAAAGAAGTTTTTGAAAGAGAGAAGATAGCCTTAAATATTCTAAGTGCTTTCAAGAGAAAAACTCAAGTTCTTCAACTACTTCCCACCAACTTCTTGAGTTAAGCTTTGAGGAATTAAGTGAGCCTTGAAGAGCATTGAAGAAGCATTGAAGAAGGCTTCATCAAGAGCTTCAACTGCAACCATTCAACAACCTTTGGTTTGTTTTTAGTGTTGCTTCCTTTATAACTCTATCTTTGAGTTATTCCAAGTACAGCAAGGGCTGTAACTTGTAAATTATTTTTAGGTTATTGGTGAGCCTTGAAAATCAAGTTTGGGTTATTTGTGAGCCCAAAAAAACTAACATTATATTAGGTTTTGGATAGTGACCCCGTTAGGAATACAACCCGAGTGTATTCGGAAAGAATATAGTGGAAATCCCAAGTGTGCACCTTGGATAGTAGACGTAGGAGCTGGGTTGCTCCAAACCACTCTAAATTTGTAGTGTTTGTGATTGTTTTATCTTTGCATACTCATTTGCTTCCGAACATATTACTTCATATACTTCACTCACCACACAAAGATCTCAAGAGGCACATACTTGTTAAAAAGTTTTCAAACCCAATTCACCCCCCTCTTGGGTTAGCCAATTGGGTAACATCCTATTAAACCCTCCAAGAAGACCAAGAATTAGAGGACAAAGAAGATCAAGGATGGCAAAAAAATAAAATCTAAAAGACTCTTTTATTTCCTTTTTCCCTCTCCTTAGAAGACCTAGCATTAGATTTAAAACTCCTCATGCCAATCTGAATTCACGCCCCCTTCTTGTCTTATTTTTCATGGTAATTTCACTTCATATTTTACACATTAGTTAGTCTCTTAATGGTGGGGTTATGGTTGCACAATGGAAGACCAGATTTCAAAATTTTAATCCTTGAAATCCTAGTCAACCAAAATCCTAAACCCAGGACTCCCTTGATTATATCAATTAACAAGGCAAAATATTAGGAAATAAAAGAATACCTGTAATGCTAATATCCTTTATTCTACTAGGCACACAAGTATATCCCTCCAGAGGTGATCCATATAGATACTGGTCAAGGAAGCACTCTTCTTTCTTGCTCGACTCCTTCCAGTAGCCTTTTTTTTCTTATAGGAGTTTTTCCCTTCTGAAGAGTATCTCAAAATCTTTTCAAAAACTCTCTTAGTATCCTATTCTCCTTTTTAATTCTTTTCCTAAACCCTTGTCTTAAAATGACAGACTCGTATTAAAATAAAAGACTTGTCCTATCAAAGAAAGAAAGAGAGTTGTCAGGACAAACTTCAGATGCTTTGGTTTCAATCACTAAAGCCTTTAAGTAGGAAGAGAGGAGGTGATTAAAACACCCTTTCATCAGCTCCTAATCTGACATTCAATATATCAGATAAGACCCTTCAAGTAGTAGAAGTCTCTAGGCAAAAAGGTGCAAAGTGAAATGTTGATTCACTAATAATTTGTACCAAAAGTTGTTTATCACAACTCTTCAAAAAAAATCTAATAATTAGTCTTTAATTTCAGAATTAAAGACTTAGTCTAACACCCCACTAGGTGTATAAACTAAAGAGGCTTATCTAGAAAAAGGTGATTGCTAAGTAGAAGGACTTTGCCCATCCCATGCACCATATATTCCAAGCATTGCATCCCTTCATGAAATCACACCCATAATTACTTAATTTGACCAATCAAATCTAGTCCAAATAGAAATGTATTACAGAGAATAAGGGCTAAAGTTTATCACCAAAAAGGTAATTTAATTGTGTGTGCATGCCAGCACCAAGAGCCCCAAACCCTAGGGACTCTTGATTTAAAATAGCTATAAAATTAGGATAAATCTCAATTTGGCTACCCCACTTAAGTCTCAACCCAATTTAAGTTTCATTCAAATTAGTTAGCCCAAATAGCAAGCATTTAAATTCAATTTAATTAGGTTAGGATTTAAGCTAGCCTAATATGCTAGTATGTTAATTAGCTAGCCAATTAAAATCCTATGATCCTAATAAAAATATAAATGACTTACTTGATAAATTCCTTAATGTGTGTGATCCTTTGGGCTCCTCATCTAGCCAGCATAGGTCTAGGTTCATGTCAATTTAGTTTGATTAAAAATTAATTAATCAAATTAGATTAAATCAAGCTAACCCTAGCTATCAATTTGAATCATCTTTCAAATTGACTCATGAATTCAATAAATTTAAGCCATGATAACCTACAGGATATGATTGACATCTAGAAATGTATCATACCTACATACCCGAAAGATGAGAAATTTGATGAAAATTATCAAAATACCCTTCAGTGACAAGTTACCATGAAATTCAATCTTTCGATCTTCCTCTATCCCGAATAAGTGATGGATATGAAAAATTATCAAACCCTTATACTTTATTCATTCGAACCTCAAATCACTAATGAAGACTCGACCGATGAAGGATTAGAAAACCTTTTCTAATTTTATCTTACTTTGATCAAAGACTTCCTAGATCATCATTTGATAAGATTACATAGGATAAATACTTCTCTTACTACTAGTGATCAATTTCTTGTTGACCTACTTATAACCTTCATACACAATTTATCATATCTATGAACATCCTGTACATGACTAAGTCATGAATGAGTATGAACTAATATAAATCCATCTATACAAGATACCATGGTGATCTCAGGTCTAAGGATCACTTGCATAACTTTTACTAAAAGAATCATCTTTTGACAAGTAAGAATTCCATAAGATGTTCTCATGATGGATCAATTCAGTGAACTTATACCCTGATGAGCACCCATATCATTGCATTAGTGTCCCTACACAAGTGATTATGAGACCAACCACTCTCCATCGAGCATACATAGGATGTGATAGTCTTTCTAGAAATATCGATCCCCGACTCAATGATCCTATGACTAGGAATATTTTAGATTATGATTTATAAGATCTTAGGTCTTACTATTATGAACTCCACCATCATCCTAAAATCATTACCCTAATTTATGGCATTCATCATAATCTTAAAACAACAAAGTATAAGACACAGCATATGATGAAGCAAAATATTTTTTATTAATATTATACAAGAGTCAAGAGAATTTTATAAATAAGCTTCTATTTCATAAGAAATATGATTGTTTTTATGATGTTATTCTTTCAATCTCTCACTTGCACCAAATCCAATCACCCTTGTATTTAATTCCCATACAATCTAAATGGTAATCAAATTACTATTGAGGAAGGGCCTTAGTGAATGGGTCTATAATGTTGTTCTTTATATCTACTCATTCTAAAATCATGTCTTATCTTTTAATGCTTTCACGAACGAAATGGAAGTGCCTTAGGATGTGCTTGGATTTTTTATGAGACATTGGTTCCTTAGCTTGTGCAACAACTCCAGTATTATCATAATAAAGTGGCACCGATTATTATATCATAGGAATTACATCCAGTTTTGAGATAAACTTTTCATCCAGATAGCGTCCTTAGTGGCTTCACTAATAGCTTTGTATTCTGCCTCAGTAACTGAATCAACTGCAGTTTGTTGCTTGATACTTTTTCAACTCACAGCACCTTTATATAAAGTAAAGACATACCCTGACATGGATTTACTATCATTTGGATCTGACTAAAAACTAGAGTCAGTATAGCCTTTTAGTTTTAAATCTAATCCTTCATATATTAGAAAAATATCTTTAATCCTTCTAAGGTACTTCAGAATATTTTTTATAACTTTTTAATGATCCTTCCCCGGATTAGCCAAGAATCTATTTCCTATGCCTAAGGCATAAGCAACATTAGACCTGGTACATAACATGGCATACACAATTGATCTTACAGCCAAAGCATAAGAAATTTTACTCATCCTTTGTATCTCTTCAGGTGTCTTAGGAGACATCTTCTTAGAAAGATATATGCCTTGACTCATAGGCAAGTAACACCTTTTACTTTCCTTCATATTGAATCTTTTCAATTCTAAGTCAATGTACTTAGTTTGAGATAAGTTGAGCATCCTCTTAGATCTATCTTTATAGATCTTTATACCTACTATATAGGATGCTTCTTTCAAATCCTTTATAAAAAACTATTTAGATAGCCAAGCTTTGACCGATTGCAATATTGGAATATCATTTCTAATGATAAGTATGTCATCAATACATAATATTAAGAAGACAATAGCATTCCCATTTATCTTCCTATATACACATGGTTCATCCATATTTTTGATAAAACCAAATTCCTTGTTTATTTTATTAAATTGGATGTTCCAACTCCTTAATGCTTGCTTTAATCCATAAATGAATTTCTTAAGCTTGCATACTTGATTTGGTCTCCCACTTGAGACAAACCTTTCTAGCTATGACATATAGATTTCTTTCATAAGATCCTTTTGAGGAAGGCAGTCTTTACATCCATTTGCTATATTTATAATCATAGTATTAGCTATAGCAAGCAAAATTCTATTGAACTTAAGCATAGCTACTGGAAAAAATGTTTCATCATAGTCAATTCCATGTCTTTGTTTGAAACATTTTGCCACTAGCCTAGCCTTGTAGGTTTTTACTTGGCCATCTACTCTAATCTTCCTTTTGAAGACCCATTTATACCTTATTAGATTTACTCCCTCAAGTGGATCAACCAACATCCAAACTTGGTTGGTATTCATGGAGTCTATTTTAGATTTCATGGCATCAAGCCATTTGTTAGTCTTTACTCTTGACAGCTTCCGTATATGTCAAAGAATCATCATCTTGAATGATGCTGGCTTCATTATCATTTCTAATGATAAAGCCAAATCTGAGAGGTGCCTCCCACACTCTCTCTAACCTATAGGGAGGAGGTGTGTGTTATGGTGGTACATGATTAATAGATACTTGTGGTTAAGAAATTTGAGATTGATTATCTATAAGAGTAGGTTGTTAATCTTGTATTTCATTAAGTTCAAGTATATTCATTAAGTTCAAGCACTTTGGATAAATTCCTTTTCCAAGAAATTAGCATGCCTACTGACAAAAACCTTTTGTTCAGTAGGATGATAAAAGAGGTATCCAAAACCTTCTCAAGGATAACCTATGAACCTATATTTATCAGTCCTAGTATTCAGCTTATGTCCAAATACATTTCTAATATAAGCTGGGCTATTCCAAATCTTAAAATATTTAAGACTTGGTTTTTTGCCTCTCCATAATTCATATGGAGTGCTGGCTACTAATTTTGATAGTACTCTATTTAGTATATAAGCAGCAGTCTCTAGGGCATAATCCTAGAAGGATACAAGAAGATTAGTGAAACTCATCATAGACCTTACCATGTCTAACAAATTATGATTCCTTCTTTTTGCTACACCATTTAATTATGGTGTATATGGAGGTGTCCATGCGATATCCAATACCCATGAATCAGAAGCTGAAGTACTCAATGACAAGTTAGTTTATATCATGTACAAACCTTTTGATGCTCCACTAGCATCAGGCTTCAAACTAGCAAGATATGACTTGTAGTTCTTTTTCCAGTGTCCCTGCTTGCCATAGTGAAAATAAGTTCCATTAGTAGAAGGCTTCTTTGCCTTTTTTTCTCTTCTGGATGCTTTTCTTAAGATTCCACTTTCTCTTTGAACCCTTCTTCATTATTGTTTTCTTCTTCCCATCAATTAGAAAAAGATGAGCCTTATCCCTTTTAAAATGGCTCTCAGCTATCTTAAGCATGTTAAGTAGCTCTAGTAACGAAAGGTTTAGTTTGTTCATGTGATAGTTCATGATAAATTAAGAGAAGGAATCAGGAAGTGATTATAGGATCAAGTCCTGATTAAGCTCTCCATCCATAACAAATCCTAATTGACCTAATAGAGTGATTAAGTCAATCATCTTTGGTACATGGACTTGAATAGATGAGCCCTCACTTAACATGCTCAGAATAACTACTTTGATATTTCATATCATGTAGCCCTACTATGCTCTCCATAAAGGTCTTTAAGATTGAGCAGTATGGACAAGATTTCATTTTTTCATGTTGCCTCCGTAATTCATTGCTTATAGAGGCTAACATGATGCACTTGATAGTTAAACTATCATTCTGCCATATTTTATATGTGGTCCTTTCCTCTTTCGAAGTACCATCTCTAATTAGATCTGGATCAAGAGAATCAAGGATGTAGGATACCTTCTCCTGAGTTAAGATAATTCTCAGATTCCTTAACCAATCTACATAATTAGAATCGGTCAACTTATAGGCATCTAAAATATCCTGCAGTGATAAAGTAGAAGTCATAATATTAATCTACATAAATAAAGAACAATGTACAAGCAAACCACTCAAGATGATATACATAACTAGATAAAGACTTATCAATCTAATTATGTCTCCTACTATTTTTTTACGAATACCATAGCCCTCATCTATGGTAAATAAGAAATCCTAACAGGATTTCTTTAGTGGGGTTGAGATTTTAATTCCTCATAAATGTCTTGTGTTATACAATAAACATTTATAAGTTCAGGGGTAGGAAATTTTTTTTTCCAATTACAACCCATACAACTTTAAATATAACAGCTACCTCTAAGACACTTGCAGTCTTGTGTTGTACAATAAATTATAATGTCTTAGTTTAATCAAACCCTTCATTTCCATATAGTCATATTTGAATAATATTATCCTTGTATTACACAACAAAGCAATACTACCGATCATGTTATAAAGCATTAAATACACCAAGATAAATTTTAAATCAAATCCTAGAGTGGGCTTTGTGTTACACAACAAACCTGCTATAGCTTTTGACATAAATTTGGCTTAGCATGAAGGAAGGCAATTAGTAGTGTTTTAATCAATTAGCATTTCCAAATCAATGTCTAAATCAATCGAATTGGCCAAGTGGGAGAGAGGTGGGAGGCCCCCCATGCTTGTCTTAGACACCAAAAATTTTGGCCAAGTAAGCAATGGATCCAATTAAAAATCACATTCTCTTTACCTTCCTAGAACCACTTTTCTAGACACCAATTGATCAATCAAAACCCTAAATGGATTTGCATTATGATTTTGTAACATTATGATTAAATATTATTTTTAAAAAGGGCTTTCATGGTCTCACGCACATCCTGATACTACAAACTATCTAACAAGCATACCATAATATCATGTGTGCTAAGTGTGTCATCATTCTAGGCAACCTTACAATATAGCAGACATCCACCGTTATATTTGGATAACCATATTTCAGAATGATAACTGAATAACCTAAACATATCTCTATATTAATTAATGTTTAAGTCAAACCTTAAATAGTGGCATATATCAATCAACATATGCTATAACTATTATGCTAGACATAATCATTTAAATATTTAATTATGTAGGGTTTAGCCCTTGATTTTGATGACTAATAAAATATTGAGTACAATTTTGTACTAATATTTCAATTATGGTTATGAGTTTAGGATACAGGCACCTCAAAATTCTCAAAATGAAAGTATCTTGAAGCTGAGCAAAATTCATATTTTAAGAAGTCTTCTCACCTCAAAAAGGACTCAAAAATGATCAATCATGGCTTATATAAGTGTATTTAAAGTTTCATTGAAGTACTTTATGTTTTTGGGTTATTGCGACATGTTTTTTGGCTATCTGCAGAACCAAGTGTTGACTCAAGACTCACCAAGTGTTGACACTTTAGCATTTGGCATGCAAAAATTCTTCACTGGCATGCCAAGTGTCGACACCTGGAATCAAAGTATCAACACCTGAGACACAAGTATCGACACCTGGAATTCAAGTGTCAACTCAAGGCCTGAGATTTTTTTAAAATATAGAACTTGCCATTTGGATGGTTTTTGTATCAAGTGTCGACACATGAGCTTCAAGTGTCGACACCTGAAATTCAAGTATTGATACCTACAGGACCAAGTGTTGACACCTAGAAACCAAGTGTCAATACCTGGAAGTCAAGTGTCGACTCACGATTTTTGACAGCTTCAATGGATCTATTTTCTGTGTTACAGATTTCATCTTTTCAAGCTCCCAACGGCTAGTTTTGATCCTCCAATGGTCTCAAACCATTTTTTGAAAGTTTTTGAAGTATTTAAGCTTTACCAAACTCATTCATGAAGCATTGAACACCATTGAACACTCAAAAGTCAATATTCCCTCAAGAACTTCACTTCCAAAAGCTATAAAAGGAGAGATTCCCTGAAAAAACTTACAAGCCTATCATTTCATCCTTCCAAAAGTGAGCTTGAAGAAGATTCCAAAAAGAAAACAAGACAAGCATCTTCAAGAGCCTCAAAGCTTCCACATTCCACTCTAAAAGAGAGTTTGATTATGCTTTTATATTATATCTTTATCTTTATACTTTGTTGACCTAGCTTTTAAGGGTTTCTTGAAAGTATGTTGTTGTGGTTGTTGGTGAGCCAAAGGTACAAAACCAACTAGGGTTTAACTTGTGAGCCCAAAGATAAAACAAGTTATAAAGGTTGTTGGTGAGCCTAAGTGACAAAACCAACTTAGATTTTGACATGTGAGCCTTGTAAAACAAGTCGGCTGTAATCTTGAATAGATTATAGTGAAATTTCTTAAAGGTGGATTGGAAAGTAGATGTAGGTGCTTAGAGTGCACCGAACCACTATAAATCTTGGTGTTTGTGTGTGATTGCTCTTCCTATTACTTGTACTTTATTCTTTGCATTTAATTTACTGTTATCCACTACATATACTTGTGCTTACTCACATTACTCATAAACACTTCAAGACCGGTACATAATTGCTTTAATTTTTGAAAGACCCAATTCACCCCCCCTCTTGGACTCCATTTCTAGGTAACAAGTGGTATCAGAGCACCGGTACTCTACTTGTAGGTCCAACGATTTTGAGTGAAATATCATGGCAGCCCCAATTGGTATGGGTATTGTAGAAGGTCAAGCCTCTAATCGTCCCCCACTGTTTAATGGCACCAACTACATGTATTGGAAGACACGCATGCGCATCTTCATTCAAGCTCTTGATTATAATATTTGGAGGACTATTGTTAAGGGTCCTCATCAACCTACTAACTTGATTAATGACATTCCCACTTCAAAAATGAAAGATGATTAGGATGAGAATGACATTAAGCAAATAGAGCTTAATGCAAAGGCTATGAATCTATTGTTTTGCGCTTTAGACCCAAGCAAATTCAATAGAATCTCAAATTATCTCTCCACAAAGAAAATATGGGATACACTTGAAATTACCCATGAGGGTACACATCAAGTGAAAACTACTAAAGTTAACATGCTCATTCACACATATGAAATATTTAAAATGGAACCTACTGAATCTATTAGTGAAATGTATACTAGGTTCACTAATATTGTGAATGGCATGAGAAGCTTAGAAAAGATTATCTCTAATGAACTTATCAATAAACTCCTCAGGTCTCTTCCGACTTCTTGGGATGCTAAGGTTACTGCTATAGAATAAGCCAAGGATGTCAATACTCTTCCTCTGGAGCAACTTTTGGACTGATTAATGACCTATGAGCTCTCCTTGAAACAAAAGAATGTGGACATTGATAAGAAGAAGAAAGTGATAGCCTTCAAGTCTACCACAAAAGAAGAGTCAAGTGATGAGTCCGAAGAAGAAGATGAAGAAGATGAGACTGCTCTCATAGCTAGGAAGTTCAGGAGGTTTATGAGAAAGAAGAAATATAACTTCAAGAAGAAACCTCAAAAGGGAGAGCCTAGCAAAGAGAAGGATAAAGAGAAAGAAAAGGAGCAGCCCGCATGTTTTGAATGCAAGAAACCTGGCCAGTTCAAGATGGACTGCCCCTACTAAAGAAAAGTAGAAGAAGATTAAGAAAAAAAGCTATGATGGCAACCTAGAACGACGATGAGGATTCTAGCTCCAAAAAGAGGAGCAAGAGGTTGCAAATTTCTGCTTAATGGCCAACAATGATGAGGTAATATCTGAACCAGAAGAAGAGTTTACTTTTGATGAACTACATGAAGTTTTTGATGAACTTGTTATTGAATTTCAAAAACTTAAACTGAAGCATAAAAAACTAAAGAAGCAAAATTTGGATTTAGTTAAATCAAATGATAAGTTTTTAATTGAAAATGATTGCTTACTTAAAGTAAATAAAAAGTTAAATAGTAAAATCATTCTTCTTAAAAAAGAAAAGGAAGAATTGAAAAAGAAAAATTCTCTTGCATCAACTGAAAACTTTACAAAACAAAACAAAGAGATTTTGGAAGAAAATAAGAAGTACAAAGATGAACATGAAAAATTAAAACCATTTGTTAAAAAAATTATTTACAATTATGAAAAACTCAATATGCTTTTAAATAACCAAAGAGCTATTTTTAATAAGGCTGGTTTGGATTTCAAAATATAAAAATAATAAAAGTTTTTTAAGAATTTCTTTGTGCTTGCTTCATCTTCAATTACTTGTTATTCTTGTGGTAAAGTAGGACACGAATCTTATTTATGCAATAAAAGGAAATTAAGCAAAGTTAGAAAAGTTTTGGTTCCAAAAGGAACCATCACCACTAACTTTAAAGGACCCAAGATGACTTGGGTACCTAAAGTCTCTACTTGATTTTTTATTATAAGTGTGCTTTGCAACCAACAAAAGAAAATTGTGGTACCTCGACAGTGGTTGCTCAAGGCACATGACTGGAGATGTGGAGCAGTTATCCTCACTTAAGTATCAAAGTGGTGGTAATGTTACCTTTGGTGATAATGGAAAGGGCAAGATTGTCAGAATTGGTAAAGTCCATATCACCTCTTCTACTTGTATAGATAATGTTTTATATGTTGATGGTTTAAAGCATAATTTACTTAGCATTAGCCAGTTTTGCGATAAGGATTTTAAAGTTATTTTTGAATCTTCCATGTACATTGTTTCTAGTCTTGATGACAATGGCATCAAGTTTATTGGTCATAGGCATGGCAATATTTATATGGTTGATCTTGATGATCTTCATGTTCAAAATGGTCAATGCCTAGTGGCAATGGAAGCCAAGATCAATGAAACTAGTTGGCTTTGGCATCGTAGACTAGGACATGCTAGCATACATTTAATTTTAAAACTTTGTAAAAAGGATTTGATAAAAGATTTGCCAAAACTTAGTTTTGAAAAGGAAAAGATTTGTACTGCTTGTCAACTTGGATAAAAAACAAAATCATCTTTTAAACCTAAAGGAATAGTCTCTACATCTAGACCCTTAGAATTACTTCATATGGATCTCTTTGGACCGACTAGAACATCTAGTTTGGGAGGTAAGAAGTATGGTCTAGTCATTGTAGACGATTTCTCATATTTTACATGGATAATATTTTTAGCTCATAAAGATGAAATGTTTTCTGCATTCATTAAATTTCATAAAAGAGTTTCAAATGAAAAAGATATTTCAATTGTTTCTTTAAGAAGTGTTCATTGCACAGAATTCAAAAACCATGATTTTGAAAAGTTCTGTAGTAAAAATGGCATTTATCATAATTTCTCTGCACCTATGACACCTCAACAAAATGGGATGGTAGAAAAAAAATAGAATTCTTGAAGAAATGGCATGCACCATGTTTTGCAAAAATGATTTACCTAGATATTTTTGGGTGGAAGCCATAAACATTGCATGTTATGTTTTAAATCATGTTTGAATCCGACCTATTTTAAAGAAAACACCTTATAAGCTTTGGAAAGGTAGGAAATCTTCAATTAAGCATTTTCATGTTTCTGAATGTCATTATTTCATCTTAAATAATGGTAAAGATAATCTAAGAAAATTTGATGCTAAGCCAGATGAGGATGTCTTTTTGGGTTACTCTACATCTAGCAAGGCTTACAGGGTCTTCAATAGAAGGACACTTGTTGTTGAAGAATCCATCAATGTTATGTTTGATGAGACTAACCAACAATCTTTTAAAAAAGAAGATATTCTTGATGATGATACATGTATCCAAAGAAATGAAGAAGTGAACAACAATGAAGAACCCACCAAGGAGCAAGATGACAATCAAAATAATGAAAGAGATCAAGTACAAGGAGATGAAAACACATCTACACTTGATCTCTACCTAAAGAATGAAGGTATGCTCATGGACACCTAAAGAACTTATCATTGGTGATCCATCAAAAGGAATAGGTACTCGTTCATCTCTTAGAAATGCCTATGATTATTTAGCTTTTGTTTCTCAAGTAGAACCTAAATCTATTGAAGAAGCTGAAAATGATTGTAATTAGATTAATGCTATGCAAGATAAACTAAATCAATTTAAAAGAAATAATGTTTGGACTTTGGTTGATATACCTACTAATATTTTAATAATTGGCACAAAATGGATTTTTAGAAATAAACTTGATGAAAATGGTATAGTTACTAGAAATAAAGCTAAACTAGTTGCCGAAAGATACAATCAGGAGGAAGGGATTGATTTTGATGAAACCTTTGCTCCTGTTGCTAGACTTGAAGCAATTAAGCTATTATTAGCATTTGCATGTTTTATGGATTTTAAATTATATCAAATGGATATCAAAAGTGCCTTTTTTAATAGTTTTATCGAAGAAGAGGTCTATGTTGAACAACCCTTTGGTTTTGAAAATCATGAGTTTTCTAACCATGTTTTTAAACTTCATAAAGCCTTGTATGGTTTCAAACAAGCTCCAAGAGCTTAGTATGATAGATTGAGTTCTTTCTTGCTTAAAAATAATTTTTCTAGAGGTAATGTAGACACTACTTTATTTTTGAAAAAGAAGAATGATAATCTCTTAGTAGTATAAGTTTATGTCGATGATATCATATTCAGTACTACTAACGGATGTCTTTGTCAAGAGTAGCATGATGGAAGAACTTAACTTCTTCCTTGGACTCCAGATAAAGCAAACAAAAAAGGGGATCTTCATCAACCAAACCAAGTACACGAAAGAAATATTAAAGAAATTTGGGATGGAGAACACCAAGCCATTAGGTACACCTATGATCTCCTCTTATAAGCTTGACAAAGATGAATCAGGTAAACCTATTGACCAAAAGTTATACAGAGGAATGGTTGGTTCATTATTATATCTATCTGCAAGTGGGCCAGATATTATGTTCAGTGTCTGTATGTGTGCAAGATATCAGTCTACCCCTAAAGAGTCTCATCTTTTGGTTGTTAAATGCATACTTAGATATCTATCTGGTTCTATAGATATTAATCTTTTGTACTCTAGAGATTCATCATTTGAATTAATTACTTATTCTGATACTGATTTTGCTGGGTATAAACTTGACAGAAAAAGTACTAGTAAAACTTGTCAGTTTCTTGGAGTTAATTTGATTTCATGGAGTAGCAAGAAATAAAATTTAGTTGCTCTATCTACGGCGAAAGCTGAATATATAGCAGCTGAAAGCTATTATGCTTAAATTCTATGGATCAAACAGCAACTCGAAGATTTTGGCATCAAACTAACTAAGATACCCATAAGATATGACAATACTAGTGCAATCAATTTAACTAAGAATCCTGTGCAACATTCAAGAAGTAAACATATTGAAATAAGACATCACTTCATAGGAGATCATGTGCAAAACTCTAATGTGATGCTTGAATTTGTCTGTACTGATGATCAGTTAGCTGATGTTTTTACCAAACCCTTGAGTGAAGAAAGGTTTTGCATGATTAGAAGAGAGTTAGGTATCATAGACCCCTTTTCTTCGAACTTCCTCAAATCTTGTTCATGACAAATTTTTAGTGCTCAAAATCATATTTTATAAGTCCTAAATTTTTCACTAGAGTCCCCCTGATTTTTGAAAATTTTACTGATTTTTCTTGGAATTTTTTTGGCCAAGTGTCGACACTTGACCTTTGGCGAAGTGTTGACACTTGACAAATTCCAAGTGTCGACACTTGACAAATTCCAAGTGTCGATACTTGACAAATTCCAAGTGTCGGCACTTGGACTGAATTTTTATTTTTCTAGGGCATCAACCGAATCTTTTCTTTTGTTTATTCTTCTTTCCTCCTGTGCCCTGGTGGTCCCCTTGGCATCCTTTGCACTCGGAATAGTGTTCTACCCTTCGTGCTCTTTCTTTTGTAAATACCATCTCTTTTTTTCATTTTTTTATTTGATTCACAGTTTTTCACCATTCTTCACCGATTTTTTTCTTGATTTGGCCCTTTTTCTCATTGTGAATCACTATTTTTACTGTTGCTCTTGGGTCTTGCTCGGCCTCCTTTATTTTTCCCTCTTTTGGACCAATCTTTCACTATTTGCATAAGGTTCTTACTGTGTTTTATTCCAGAACCTCACTGTTTCACTGTTCATTATTGTTTTTGAATCGATTTATGCCCCATTCCCTATTTTTCCCCTTTTGGATAGATCCTTGTTGGATTTTCCTTGGATCGATTCGGCATTGTGCTCACCTCACTATTTCTTCCCTCTTTTTGCTCTTGTTCTTGACCGAACTTTGCTCTTTTCTTCTCTTCCCCTCTTTTTTTTTTTTTGATCCATTCCTCTTTTTGGTTGAATTGTTGTTTCTTGCTTCATTCTCTTTACCCCCCTTCTATTCCCTCCCTCAGCTGGTTATCATGGGACCAAGGAAGCAACTTGCATTTAAGAGGAAATCGAGTCTAGGATCGGCAAAAAGGAGAACTAAAGCCAGGAATGAAGGGAGCCAGTAGACTGAGTGCAGCCCCTTCTTCACCTTTAGCTGAGAGAGTGTCAGGGAAGGTGATCGCTGCCAGTCAACGAGTGGATCTGGGCTTCTTTGATCGACAGGGCTTCCAACTTGGATAGGTCCTCGAGTCAGCGGTGTTGATCTCCTTCTGCACTATGAAGGAGAAGTTCTACCCTCACTTGATTCATGAGTTCTACGGGAGCCTGGACTACAGTAAAATGCTATGGAGTGCCACTATCAGAGATATCCGCATTCCAGTTTCTGAGGAGGTCCTTAGCTATGTCTGGGAGATCCCGCACCATGGGATCGTTATTCCTTGTTTAGAGAACCATGAGGAGGCCTTCATGTGCATTCTTGAGCATGAGGACGTTCGCGGTGTGGCTACAGTCATCGCGAACCAACTTTTTATGGAGATGCACCTCCTACACCGCATCATTGCCCAGATTCTACTATCGAAGACCGGGATATTTGATTTCATTACTGAGCGAGAGTTGATGATGATGGTATGCCTGACGCAGAGGACTGCTGTTGATCTCCCAGCCCTGATGCTCACATAGATGAGAGATGCCTCGACTCAGCATCGACACTGTCTACCTTATGGGATGGCACTTACACGACTGTTTAGAGCTTACAGTGTTCCTTTGGAGGAGGAGACCTCCAAAGACATCCTTCACACAGATGTGTACGATGAGTGGTCTCTCCACTACATGGGATACAGGATGGTTTCAGGTCGATGGGTGCATCGGGAGTCTAGCCATGAGCCAGATGAGGAGGACGAGCTCCATGAAGCAGAGGCAGGGCCATCAGGGCCTTCTGATACACCTCCTCGATTAGCACCACTAGCAGCCAGTGAGCCAAAGCCTATCACTCCAACACTAGCACCCGCAGCTTCACCTTCTGCTGCTCCTCCTTCTGCTACAGTTGGTACATCTTTTGAAGATCTAGTTAGGCAGGAGTTTGCAGATATCCGGAGTGAGATGATCGGATTGGGAGTCTGGACCACTCAGCTATGCATAAAGAATGAGGGTCTTAAAGCCCATACAACTGAGCAGCATACTGAGATGCGACAGACTATGGAGGCAGGATTTGCTCACATTGAGGACTTACTGAGATCACTCTTACCTCCAACAGCACCTACAAATCCACCTCCTCTTACAGATGATGATGATGATGACCACCCTGATGGACATGATGACACACTTGATGATGGTGACCGAGCTGATGAGGGTGGCGATGACAAAGAGATAGATATTATTGATGGTGGCAGTGATAGTGATGACCGAGTAGATGATTTTGAGTTGGTCAGTCGAGAGACCCAGACTCCACCTATTCTGCCTGATGATCCTTGTGATAATCCATTATCAACTGCTCCAGTCTTTGTGACACCTGCTGAGACTCTTCCTCCGCCATCCACTCGTTCTTCTAGGGTTGTACCCAGATTAGGACCATCGACCGGACTAGGAGTCATTGTATCCTGAAGACCCCTAGAGCTTTTGTTCCTAGGTCTAGGATTACTAGTCCTATTTTCTTTGAGATTCCATCTGATAAGGAGTATCCTCACAGATGATTATTTTGATGATTGATGTTTATGTATTAGTTTTCATCTATATTTAGTTTTTATCTATATGTTTCATGTGTTGTACTTGTCATGTTTCAGTGTATGCTGATTGTATCAGCAAATTTTGTACTAAAAACTCATTTATATATATGTATGCAGACTAGCATTCCAGTTCCTTCTTGCTTATCAATCTTAGTTCATTTGCTAGCTTGTTCATTTGCTCTGATACTGTTTGAATTATTGCTAATCTAATCTTGTATCACGACCCCTAGTGCATCAATTCAGGAGGAGTTTACTCCCTTTATTATTTAATGTTGACAAAAAGGGGGAGTAAGATATAAGATTCAAATTTTATTCAATTATGAAATGTTTCATATCTTAACTCACTTAGGGAGAAAGAAAACTTAACTTCATACTTAATCTGTACCTCTCCTCTATTAAAACTATATTGTATGAGTGTGCATAAGTTTTAAGTTCATGCCTATGAGATATCATATTTAAAATTGAAATTGAATGCTTATATACTCAAGATTTTGTCATCATCAAAAAGGAGAAGATTGTTGGGTTTAGCCCTTGATTTTGATGACTAACAAAATATTGAGTTTATATTTTGTACTAATATTTTAATTATGATTATGAGTTACAGGATACAGGCACCTCAAAATTCTTAAAATGAAAGTATCTTGAAGCTGAGTAAAACTCATATTTTAAGAAGTCTTCTCACCTCAAAAAGGACTGAAAAATGATCAATCTTGGCTTATATAAGTGTATTTAAAGTTTCATCAAAGAACTTTATGTTTTTGAATTGTTGTGACATGTTTTTTAGCTATCTGCAGAACCAAGTGTCGACTCAAGACTCACCAAGTGTTGACACTTCAGTATTTGGCATGCAAAGATTTTTCACTGGCATGCCAAGTGTCGACACCTGGAATCAAAGTGTCGACACTTGAGATACAAGTATCGACACCTAAAATTCAAATATCGACTCAAGGCCTGAGATTTTTTGAAAATACAGAACTTGCCATTTGGAGGGTTTTTGTGTCAAGTGTCGATACATGAGCTTCAAGTGTCGACACCTGAAATTCAAGTGTCGACACCTGAAATTCAAGTGTCGACACTTGCAAGACCAAGTGTCGACACCTGGAAGTCAAGTATCGACTCACGGGTTCTGATAGCTTCAATAGATCTATTTTCTGTGTTGCAGATTTCATCTTTTCAAGCTCCCAACGGCTAGTTTTGATCCTCCAACTGTCTCAAACTATTTTTTGAAAGTTTTTGAAGTATTTAAGCTTCACCAAACTCATTCATGAAGCATTGAACACCATTAAACTCCATTGAATACTCAAAAGTCAATATTCCTTCAAGAACTTTACTTCCAAAAGCCATAAAAGAAGAGATTTCCTGAAAAAACTTACAAGCCTATCATTTCATCCTTCCAAAAGTGAGCTTGAAGAAGATTTCAAAGAGAAAATAAGACAAGCATCTTCAAGAGCCTCAAAGCTTCCACATTCCACTCTAGAAGAGAGTTTGATTGTGCTTTTATACTATATCTTTATCTTTATACTTTGTTGACCTAGCTTTCAAGGATTTCTTGAAAGTAGGTTATTGTGGTTGTTGGTGAGCCTAGATAACAAAACCAACTTAGGTTTTGACTTGTGAGCCTTGTAAAACAAGTCGGCTATAATCTTGAATAGATTATAGTAGAATTTTTCAAGGGTGGCTTGGGGAGTGGATGTAGGTGCTTGGAGTGCACCGAACCACTATAAACCTTGGTGTTTGTGTGTGATTGCTCTTCCTATTACTTGCACTTTATTCTTTGCATTTAATTTACTATTATCCACTACATATCCTTATGCTTACTCACATTATCCACAAATACTTCAAGACCGGCACATAATTGCTTTAATTTTTGAAAGACCCAATTCACCCCCCTCTTGGACTTCATTTCTGGGCAACAAATTAACTATTAATTGAATGAATCAAGGTGGCTCTGATACTACTATTGGGTTACAGTAGTACAACGAAAGATCAGATTTCAAAATTTTAATCTTTGAAATCCTAGTCAACCAAAACCCTAGACCCAGGGTTTCCTTGATTATATCAATTAACAGGGAAAAATATTAGGAAATAAAAGAATACTTGTAATGCTAATATCCTTCATTTTACTAGGCATATAAGTGTATGCCCTCTAGAGATGATCCACATAAGAACTGGATCAAGGAAGCACTCCTCTTCTTGCTCAACTCCTTCCAGTAGCTTTCTTCTCTTCTAGGACCTTTTTCCTTCCGAAGAGTATCTCAAAATCTTTTCAAAAATTATCTTACTATCCTTGGGACTCTTGGTTTCAAATATGGATAAAGACTATAAAATCAGGATAAATCCTAATTTGGCTGCCCCACTTAAGACTCAACCCAATTTAAGTCCCACTCAAATTAGTTAGCCCAAATAGCAAGCATTTAAATCCAATCTAATTAGGTTAGGAGTTAGGCTAACCTACATATGCTAGTATGTTAATTAGCTAACCAATTAGGTTCCTATGATCCTAATAAAAATTCAAATGACATTCTTGATTAATTCCTTAATGTGTGTGACCCTTTAGGCTTCTTATCTAGCTTGTGGTAGGTCTAGGTTTATGTTAATTTAGTTCGACTAGAAATCAACTAATTGAATTAGGTTAAATTGAGCTAACCCTAGCTACCAATTTAAACCATATTTCATATTAACTCATGAATTCAATCAATTTAATTTATGATAACCTATAAGACATGATTGACATCTAGTAACATGTCATACCTATCTAGAAGGTAAGAAATTTAATATAAATTTCTAAAATATCCTTCAGTGAAAAGTTACCATGCAATTCAATCATTCGATCTTCTTTTATCCCGATTAAGTGATGGGTATAAAAAATTGTCAAGCCCTCACACTTTATTCATTCGAATCTCAAATCACTAATGAAGACTCAATCCATGAAAGATTAGAAATCCTTCTCTAATTTCATCCTTCTTTAATCAAAGACTTCCTGAGTTATCATTTGATGAGATTACATGGGATAAGTACTCCTCTTACTAGGAGTGATAGATTTCTTGTTGACCTACTCATAACCTTCATATACAATTCACCATATCCATAAGCATCCTGTACATGACTAAGTCATGAATGAGTATCAATCAAAACATGGATTCATGTGTATAAGATACCATGGTGATCTCAAGTCTAAGCATCACTTGCACAACTTTCACTAAGAAAATCATCTTTTAATTAGTAAGATTTCTATAAGATGTTCTCATGATAAATTAATTTAATGAACTCATACCCTGATGAGCATCCACATCCTTGTATTAGTGTCCCTATACAAGTGGTTGTAAGACCAACCACTCTCTCCATTGAGCATACATAGGATGTGACAATCTCTCCGGAAACATCGATCCCCGACTCGATGATCCTATAACTAGGAATATTTTAGATTAGAATTTATAAGGTCTTAGGTCTAACTATTATGAACTCTATCATAACCCTAAACCATTACCCTAATTTATGAGATTCATCATAATCTTAAAAATACAAAGTACAAGACACGACATATGATGAAACAAAATACCTTTTATTAATATCATGCATGAGTCAAGAAAATTTTATAGATAAGTCCCTATTTCATTAGAAATATGATTGGATTTTAGGACAATATTCTTTCATAATGTTGCACATATGATAAAAAAAACTAAAGTGAAATTTCATTGATTAGAGGAGGGATTAGATAAGGATTAGGAAATAGAGTTTGGATAAGACTAGGAGTTCTATTCTTAATAGGATTCTCCAAATTGAATTCAAATTATTTTAGATTTAGTTCAAACTAATCCTAATCTAAATGAAAATAAGGGAGGATGATAAAAACTAATTTTTTTCATGAAAGGTTCATGAAAAAATTCTAGAAAGGCATGAAAAATTATTAGAAAAGAAAACAAGTTGGACTAGGTTAGAATTTGACCAAAATTTGATCAAAATTAGTTAGGAACCAAAACTAGATTGGTTAAAACTAATTTAACCAACATGAACCCAATATAATTAGGTCATAATTAGGCTTAATTAAATTCTAATTAAATCTAGAATTAACTGAGTCTAGGTCTAAATCAAATCAAGAATAAAATATTCTAGCAATTAGATCATTGTATAACCTAATCGGGTGAAATCTAATTAAATCAAATTCAATTAAACTTGACCTAAACCTCTTTGCTCAATTAAATTGAGCCAATTAGAAATAAATTACTAATTAATCCTCCTATAATTAATTAATTATTAATTTATAATATTTATATAGGGTTAATTATTAATTATATTTATAATTTTATCACTAAATATTTTTTAATCATTAATCAGCCATCATGATTGGTCAAAAATTTCTTATATATGTGACCTCATAGGTTCAAGCCCTAAGCCAATAACTTAGGAATAATTTTCTAAACTAATCAATGTGACCATTTAGTAATGGTATTTGACATCTAGATTGGTCAAATGATAGCAAAGCAACATTCAAGAACCTAGGCTATGGTAATCATATAATTCGTCCCTTTGACCTAATGCTGAAAGATGAATTCAGAGTCAACTACTAACTCCAAATAATGCATCTAAATATGTTTCAACTTGCTAAATCCTATGACTCCTCATAAAGATTATCCTGGCCAAAGCTTTATTAAATTGAAATACTACCGAGCATCTACTCTAACAACTTGGAGTGGTCAATCCCTTCTTGACTCAACACTGACTTAACAAGTACTTGACTGCACCAAAAAACTTTTCATTACTGGATTAGAAATCCAAGTAGTCTGGTTCTAAAGTATGGTGAGTTACTTGCTAAGTCACCATGATAGTCTTAGGTTGGAGGGATACTTATATCCAAACCCTTTCTATAAGATACTCTTAACAGTAGAGTACTCCATAGAGTTGGTCACTATTCAGTAAGATGTACTCTTACACTCACTTGCATGCCATACCAGTGTCTCCACACTCCTTGGTTAAGATGATAACCAATCTCTATGGCACATAACATCCTATTCTTGATAAGCATTGTCGTTTTAGATAACAATGTATCATTTGATCATGAACTGATTTAAGAATCTCTTGACAATCCTCCTTTATCGAATCTATGCAGTTCTAAGGACCTCAACATATTAGAGTTGATAGGAAGATGACAAATAATGTTGAGCTACAAAAAATAATATTTATTTTATTAATAATAATATATATATATATATATATATATATATATATATATATATATATATATATATATATATATATATATATATATATATATATATAAGATAGCTCAATTATCTATAACTCGGATGATTGGTTTTAGAATACTTTTTTCAATAGCCTAGGCTCCTCCAACATTATGACACATGGCACATAAGAGAAAACGACATGTGTCACCATGGGAGAGTCATGGACTCCCCTTTCATGTATTGTATAGATATAGATATGGTGGATGAAGAGCCTTGCCAACACAAAGGAATGATATTTGGCCAAATGCTCTCTTTTTTATAGAATTACAAAACTACCCTTATCCAAGATGTATTGCCTTGTGGACTTAAATACACTATATAGATAGTGGATGGAAACCCTCGCCAATATTGAGCTTTGATTTTAATATATATATATATATATATATATATATATATATATGCAGGCTAGAATAAGATATATCTGATTTGGATTCAGATCTCGTCAAGTCAAAGCTCAACAAAGGATATATCTAATTGGTGATTCAAATCATTAAATATGATCTATATTATCTTAAAAATATTTGTACACCAAAAATTATATGACATATATATATTATATACATATATTAGATAAGAAATTCTTTCTTTTAAAAGGTGCATATTTTGCATCAAAGAGAGTTATACATGCTTTGCCATATCATTTATCTCTTAAATGGAAGGCTCTTGCACAATCTCTTGACTCAGCAAATTTAGCACTCCAGCAAAATGCACTTTATTTCTAAAATGAGCAACAACCCTTTGTTCTACTTGCCAATTTATTTTCCTCCATTCTACTTGCCAATTTAGTTTCCTCCATTCTACTCTATCTATTTTTATTTTTAGTATCCCCTTATCTTTTGGAGAAAAATCAAATGTCTATCATATGAAGATTTCAATATGGATACTTGCTATTCTATTTCATATATTTTCCTTACATTCACTAAGTTTTTGATCTATTTTCTTCTTTTATAGCTAATTTTATGTTTATTTTTAATTTATTTATGTATTATATGTTGACTTAAAATATATATAGTCTTAATAATTTTTCTAATGTGTATTATGCATTCTTGGTTGCTCATTATTATAAAATATTTTATTGTTATTATAATGTTACTTGAACAATTCCTTGATATTTTGTATTACAAATATCCATCCTTTAAAATCCCATTCTTTCAAATGACTAATATGTATATAGTTTAAGATGGAGGTGAAAGTTCAGGCAAGGCATGAACATTCATATTCTTTTCTATCTCTATCTTTTTTTAAAAATATATATAGTAGGTAAGTTCAATGCCAAACAAGTTCCTAAACAAAAATTATGAAAAACTAAATTTCTTAATGGAAGAAGCCGGTAAGGGATAGGCTAGACATAAAGGAATACTCTACAAGCACCTTTTTCCATAGAACTCCATGAAGGCAACTTCTGGAGTTTATTTGGTGCAAATACCAAAAACTTTATGGTACATGACATTGCCCCGGGACAAAAATATAAAGATAAAATCTTTGTACACCACTTCCGGTAAAAGAAAAATATACTGCACAACTTGTTGGGCCAAGTAAATCTTGCTTTTTAATATACATTCAATACTTGTAATTTTGTCTTTTTATTAAAAATTTTGAATAACAAAAATATCTTTTTCTTTATGAAAAAATTATGATACCTGATTAAATTATGATATCATGTAAACAAGATTATGACATCCCATGATCAAGTTATGAATATGGTATCATAATCTTGTTCACAGGATATCATAAGGTTGAGGAATATTTTCATTATTAATTTTTTTTTAGTTATAATACAGGATATCATAAGATTGAAGGATGTTTTCAAAAAAAATTCAATAACAAAAATATCCCTCATCCTTACGACATCCTGTGAACAGGGTTATGATATCCTGTTCAAAACTTGGCCACGAGGTATCATAAAAGGGAGGGATAATTCTTCATTCAAATATGAATTTAATGATTGTAATTTCTCTTTTTATTGAGATTTTTGAATGATAAAAATGCACTTCCCTTTATGATATCCTGTGGCTATATTTGTGAACAAGATGTCATAACCCTATTCACAGGATGTCATAAGGTTTAGATATTTTAATCATTAAAAAATTTTAAAGTTTTTTAATGATAAAAGTATCTTTAGCTTTATGATATCTTGTGAATAGGATTATGATACCCTATTCACAACTTGACCATGGAGTATCATAATCCATATCATAGGATGTTATAATTTTTTCATAAAATGGAATATTTTTATCATTCAAAGTTTATAATGAAAAGATAAAATTATAGTTATTGAATATATATTAAAAAGCTAGAGTTACAAGATCATGTGGCCTAATTATATTTGATTATATATTTTTTCTATACCATCCCTGATGTACAAGGAATTTCTCAGATATAAAAAAAATTGTTACCAACATGCTGCAGCAGCAAACTAGCTTGGGCTCTTTTTCTTTCCGCTAACCAAGCCTACAATATTGAAAGCATGAGTAAGTCTTTGTGCACCATGTGCGGTGCAGTAAATCTTATCTGGCCCGCATCACTATTTTTTATTGGTCCACATCAATCCTACATGGCTTGATGAGATGAGATGGGAGTTCATATCACTAGGATTTTGTAATCTGAGCATCACCGCATTTGCCATCTCTTCAAACATAGAAATGATTTTTTTGCCGTCCTACCTTCTAGAAGATAATACGTGCTTCTGAGTTGGAAGCGTTTCTTCTTCTTCAATAAACCAAAAAAAAAATCTCAAACCAAAGCGACGCCCTAGAGTTCCTTTATTTTTCCTACCCATCAATATCAGAGTGACACACCCCGTTTCCCCTCTATTTTTTTGTTTTTTCTCTTCTCTTTGATAGTTGAGTAGCCACTAGTGAGCAGAAAGTTTTGAGCTTACCATGAAAGACAGGCCTTCAAATTTTCTAGTCAATGGAGAAAAGTGGTTTTGTGCTTCAATGCAGATAGTGAACACAAAAGCACCGCAAGAAGAAAATGTAGATGGCAAAAGGAAGCACTGCACTTGTTGTTTATTCAGGAGAGGATGATACCCCTTAAAGTTCCCTCCCAAAAAAAAAAATTAGAACCAGAAATAGGTAAGAAAATTATATATTTTAATACAAATATTTAAATTTTATATCTATAGAGGGATGTCATGATATATTTTTAAAAGGATTAATACTTCATAGTATAAAATTATGACACCATGCATAGTTTCATGATACCATAGTTCAAAATTTATGACATCCAGGTTTAAATATTATGACACCATTTAGATATTTAAGAAACTGATTGTAATAAACCTTCCTACCAAGAAGGTATTGAAGATGAAACGATTCACACAAGCAGGGCAGAAAGGATGCATTTTAAAACTATTTTAAAACATGCACAGCGGAAAGCTCGGTAGATGGATCTAAACGATCTACTGATCTACCCACAACAGGATCTAGCATAATGTAGTAGCATGCAACATAATATCAAAGCAAGAAAGAAACACATATATAAAAGTACCATACCTTTATACTAAAGAAAAGCTGTGGAAGGAGGAGGGTGCTCGAGCCACACACGTGTCTGGCCTCTACAGGTGATCCACACTGGGTCTCGACTCTGATCAACTCCCTCGGAGTGCTAGCTCTTAGGGATCCTTCGGGCTGATCTTCTTCTTTTAGGAAGACAAAGAGGAGAGGTGGAGCCCTTTCCCAAGAGAATCTTTCCAAGACCTATCTTAAACGCTAGGTTTCTCACACCCAATCCCTAGACCTCACAAACCCTTCTCTTTCTTTTCTCCTGCTGTTGTCTCTCTTGTAACCATTTAGCTGCCACTACAATGACCTTCATTTATAGGGGCAGCTATGAGAGGAAGAAAAAGGAAGGAGGAGAGATGGGGGGAGAGAAAGGGGGAGAGGATCAAGGCCATACCAAATAGGTCCAAACACTTTAGGAAGGAATGACAATCACACCCAATCCCTAGACCTCACAAACCCTTCTCTTTCTTTTCTCCTGCTATTGTCTCTCTTGTAACCATTTAGCAGCCACTACAATGACCATCATTTATAGGGGCAGCCATGAAAGGGAGAAAAAGGAAGGAGGAGAGATGGGGGGAGAGAAAGGGGGAGAGGATCAAGGCCATACCAAATAGGTCCAAACACTTTAGGAAGGAATGACAATCATTCCATTAAGGTATGGAGCCAAAAATGGTTTGAATTCGAAATTCAAACTATGTCAAAACTTGTCCAAAAAACTTTCCAAAAATTTTTCCCAGAATTCTAATCGTCATAAGAAGTGTCGACTCAAGAAAATCGCCAAGTGTCGACACTTCCTTAAGTATCGACTCAAGCAAAATACCAAGTGTCGACACTTGGAACAAAGTAAATCATATTGACCTCCGGTGATGGCAAACGATTCTCAATCATCGATCAACCTTAAAATCATATAGAAACCCCTATGGTGTGTGACCCCATAGGTTCAAACACTAAGTCGGTAGCACTGGAACACTTCCAGTACCAGTCAAAGTCCTCATCTAGCAATGATACTTGATATCTGAATAGGTCGAAGATGCAGAGCACCTCACAAGAACCTCTGGCATATGGTTACTGCATAATTCATCCCTTTGACCTCAAAATGCTCAGTATGACCTAGGGTTCGACTGCCAACCCTAATTTGGTCCATCCAGATCATGTCTCAACTTTACAAGTTCTGTGACTCCTCATAAGAACTACCCTAACCAAGGATTTGCTAATTTGAGACATAGTGAGTCATTCACTCCAAACTATTTGGAGGGGTCAATTCCATCTTGATCCACCACCACTCCACAAGTACTTGACTGTACCCAAAAACCTTTCATCACTGGATTAGAAATCCAGGTAGTCCGATACTAAAGTATAGTGAGTTGCTTGCAAGCTACCATGGTGATCTCAAGTCTGAGGGACACATATACACATATCCCTTCACGAGCAACCCTTTCGCAGAAGGGAGCTTCGCAGATGGTCACGTTCAGTGAGATGTCATACATTTCACTTGCATGTCATACCAGTGTCTCCACACTCCTTGGTTAAGAGGACAACCAACAAATGCGACATATAACAACCTATACTTGATACATCGTTATCCTATAACAATATATCCTTTGGTTGTGAACGAGTTTAAGAACTACTTGATATATCATCTCTATATTAAACAAAGTAGTTCTAAGGACTCCATCATACAAGAGTTCATTTCAGAAAAATGTAAATATGATGAACAGCCAAAAAGAATAACCTTTCATTCATTAAAAAGTTCATATAAAAATACAAGATAGCACAACAATCTACAGCCTAGACGATTGGCTTTGGGACACAATTTCCAACAACTCCCACTTGGACTAAAGCCAATCAGTACAAAATCTTATTTCCATTTTTCGTTTACAGCAGTTGAACTCTTGAACTCCAATGGCTTTAGTAAAGGGGTCAGCCAGGTTCTCCTTTCCATCGATCTTCTAAAGGTCAATGTCACCTCGTTCCACGATCTCTCGTACAAGATGATAGTGCCTCAGAATATGCTTTGTGCGGTGATGAGACTTCAGCTCTTTGGCTTGGGCAATAGCTCCAGTGTTGTCACAGTACACCGAAATAGGACCATCCAAGAAAGGTGTCACTCCTAGCTCGCCAAGAAATTTATGCAACCACACAGCTTCCTTCGCTGCATCAGATGCTGCAATGTACTCTACTTCGCATACTGAGTCCGCCACAGTAAGCTGCTTGGAACTTTTCTAGCAGACAACTCCTCCATTCAGGATAAAAATAAATCCTGACACACTCTTGCTATAATCCTTATCTGACTGAAAACTGGAGTCAGTATACCCCACAAGTTTTAAGTTAGATTCTCCATAAATTAGCCATTGGTCCTTAGTATTTCGTAAATACTTAAGGATGATTTTTACCACTTTCCAATGAGCTTCACCTGGGTCAGACTGGTATTTACTCACTACACCTAGTGAGTGTGCCATGTCTGGTCTAGTACATGTCATGGCATACATAATAGAACCCACTATCGAATCATATGGGATTTTACTCATACGCTCTCTCTTTTTAGGTATTGTCACACAATTTCTTTTGGAGAGATCAATTCCAGTGCCTATCAAAAGATAGCCCTTCTTAGAATTTTTCATGCTGAACCGTTTCAGCACGGTGTTGATGTACATAGACTGGGACAATCCCAGAAATCTCTTAGATCTATCTCTATAGATCTTCATACCCAGTATGTAAGAGACTTCATCCAAGTCCTTCATAGATAATTGAAATGATAACCAGACCTTTATTCCTTACAGTGCTGGGATGTCATTCCCGATTAAGAGAATGTCATCTACATACAGTACAAGAAATATAATCACAGAACCATTAGCCCATTTATAAATGCAAGGTTCTTCTCCATTCCTAACGAAGCCATATGACTTGATACACTTATCAAATAGCATATTCTAACTCCTTGATGCTTGTTTCAATCCATAGATAGACTTTTGAAGCATGCACACCTTTGACTCATCTGTGCATGTGAACCCTTCAGGTTGTATCATATACATCTCCTCTTCCAGCTCACCATTCAGGAAAGCTATTCGGACATCCATTTGCCAGATTTCATAGTCAAAGTTTACTGCTAAAGCAAGCATGATCCGAATGGACTTGAGCATTGCCACGGGAGAGAACGTCTCATCATAGTCAATACCATAATGTTGACGATATCCCTTGGCAATCATACGGGCTTTATAGGTCTCCACCTGCCCGTCTGCACCTCTTTTTCTCTTGAAAATTTATTTGCACCCAATGGATTTTGTCCCTTCAGGTGGATCAACCAATGTCCATATATTGTTGATCTCCATAGACTCCATTTCAGATCTCATGGCTCTTAGCCATTTCTTAGAGTCGAACCTCTGCATCACATACATATAGGTGATCGGATCCTCATTGTTCTCATCGAGTTCAATGGGATCATCGTCTCAGACCAAGAAATCATAGTATCTATCCGATCAACTCGATACCCTACCGGATCTCCTTAATGGTTCCTGTCTTGGGCTCTGGGTGTGATCTAATCATAGCTGGTTCTATGTTGTCCCTTAAGTGTGTCGGTTTTTCTACTTGTTGAACTTCACTAAGTTCAATCTTAGAGACTACAGTCCCTTCACCAAGGAACTCATTTTCCAAAAAGATAGCCCTAAGACTGACGAACAACTTTTATTCCTCAGCTAAGTAGAAGTAATACCTCTTAGACTTTTTTGGATACCCAACAAATAGGCACTGGTCAGACCTAGGTCCAAGTTTGTCCATTTCCAAATATTTTACATAAGCTGGGCACCCCCAGACCCGAAGGTGTGATAGTGTCGGCTTACATCCAATCCATATCTCATATGGTATTTTACTAACGGACTTACTTGGAGCCCTATTCAGAAGGTAACAGGATAAATCTAAAGCATATCCCTAAAAGGATACCGGCAGAGAACCAAAGCCCATCATGAACCAAACCATGTCTAACAGGGTTCGATTCCTCCTCTCAGACACTCCATTTAATTGAGGTGTCCCTGGAGGTGTCCATTGAGAGAGAATCCCATTCTTCTCGAGATATGTCAGAAACTCACCCGAAAGGTATTCACCATCTCGATCGGATCGAAGGGTTTTGATACACTTTCCAGTTTGTTTTTCCACTTCACTACAATATCGTTTGAACATTTCAAACGATTCATATTTATGTCTCATTAAGAAGACATAACTATACCTCGAAAGGTTATCTATAAACGTAATGAAATAAACGTACCCACCCCTAGCACTAACATTCATGGGTCCGCATACATCAGTATATACCAAACTCAGAATCTCTTTGGCTCGTTCACCTTTTCCAGTAAGGTGACTTTGTCATCTTTCCAAGAAGACAAGACTCAAGTTGGAAGTGAACCATCTTCACTAAAATCGAGGAGATCCTCTCATTTCAACCTATTTATCCTGTTCTCATTAATATGACCTAGCCTATAATGCCATAGGTATGCTGACATTATCTATCCTAGGACATTTGCTAGACGTGTACATTACACTAACAGATCACGACCGTACATAAATGCAATCATGCATTTGTCCATTCAAAACTACAGAACGATTCCAAATGATTTTGTAAACATCATTCTTTATTGATAGTTCATAACCATACATGGCCAATTGGCCTACAGAAATGACATTCAAAATAAAGGATGGATAAAAATGACACTCATTCAAAACGACAGTACAGGACTCGAAAACAAGTTTGAGGACTCCCAACACCAGGACTGGAACTAGGCTTCCATTTTTCACGTTCAAGAATCTCTCGCCATCCTTGAATCTTCTATTAACTTGAAGTCCCTGCAAAGAACTGCAAATATGAATTGGACTTCCTGTATCTAACACCCAGTTAGTAGTATCGCAGATATAGAAACTACAAGGTATTATCATATAAATACCTTGTCCTGGACTGTCCTGCTACTTTCTCTTCTTGGGCCTATTCGGTCAAGGGATGCAATATAAAGAGGATAGTTCCTCTTCCAATGTCCCTGCTTCTTGCAAAAGAAGCACTCCACACGGCTTTGATCAGCATTCACCCTCTTGGCATGACTAGGCCCGAAAGCATTCAGCACCTTTTTCCCTTTATTTTTTTTTCTCTTTCTTAAAGGGACAATGCCCTCCCGAAGATCCTCCCACTAGATTCACCACCCCTTTATTCAGATGGTGGTCTTTCTCAAAAGTCTGTAGCAACCCCAACAAACCATGGTAGTTAACTGCAGGCTTATTCATTCTGTAATGATCAAGAAAATCTAGATAGGAAAAGAAGAGGGAATTCAGAATCGCATCCTTTCCAAGCTGTTCATGCAAGGGACATCTGAGCTTGCCCAGGCACTCAATCATCTCGATCATGTACAATACATGATCAGTGACCGAGGATCCATCACGCATCCATGCATTGTAGATGGCATAGGAGACCCTATACCGCTCTACATCATCAGGTGTGCCAAAGGACTCCTTCAACTTTTAAAGGATTTTCTTTAGTTAAGCTTCCTCGAACTTGCAACTAAACTCGTCATTCATCGCCACCAACATAATGCATCGGATAGTGGTCCTGTCAGAGAGCTACTTCTGATAAGTGTCTCTGATTAACCCCGAGCATTGGTAGCAGGGGTTTTAGGTGCCAGATCCGATATCACATACAAGATCCGTTCATGCTCCAGGACAATCCTGAGCCTTCGATACTAGCTATCAAAGTTGGATCCATTGATCTTCTCATTATCGAGAAGAGACTGGAGCGACAGGTTGGAAGACATCTAAAGGGAAAACCAAAGCTAATTAGTGTATATGAATTATTAACCTAAAGACATGGACTTTAGTCTGAAGGTCCCTCCCACTATTTTGCTCAAACTAGTAGCCTCTACATCCAATCCGAGGAATTACTTTAATTCCTTAGTGGGTACCAGAGCCCAATAGATAACACATGAGCCTGACTTTGGCCAGCCCACCCATGTGTGTCTAAAGGTTGGTTCTTCAATCGATTATTTCTCCAAGTAACCTCTAGTATTAGGGTTTTGCCCCAAGGTGCACTTCAATTGACCTTTGGGCCTCCTATTGAAGTCCTGGTTAGGTCCAACCATTAACATGACAAAATTCAATGCTTCTAACTAATGAATGGTCAATCCTGACTTTGGCTAGCCCACCTGACCACCATTAGAGGTCACACTGAGCCATCATATTAGGAATAGCAATTCCAATAGCTCAATGGACCTCCGATCTTTGGATCTGCTGATGAACACCCAACTACTGGACTCATTACCATCCCACTTAATGGGAGGCTAGGACTTGGTTATCCCTATAACTTTATCCTTTTAAGGACCTAATAATTTAGAGGGTTTAATTTTAATGTGACAGATGAAGAGATGAGAAGACATGGATCAACCTCCCACTGACCAAATCAGCAAACAAGGAGGGTTACACATAACTATTGATCCATGGGCACCTAAAATCAATCAAGACTGATTAACCTTGGGTGACAAGGGTTAACACGAGTTAATGAGCTATCCAATCAATCCTGATTAACCACATTGGCTAGGTAAGTGAGATTATGGGTTGGGTTCCGTCATTAACCGTCTTGCCTTAGACACCAATAGAGTTGACCAGGTAAGAGATCGCCCCAAAAAACCATGATCACAATGCCAAACTTACCTAGACACCAATCGGGTCATCAAACTTGATTAGACTAGTCTAAAGACTCGGGCTTTCCACTGAGCCATAAATTAGGTCTATTTAAATTATGGACTAATCAATCTATCTATTAGAGAGATCTACAGAGAAGAAATCCTAACTCAACATTTGATAAGATTAGTTCTCTAATTAGTCCAATGCATCTAGACTTAGGTCTAACCCAATCAAGGACCTAATAGAAGCTAACCCATGACCCTTAAGGCTTATTGAAATGACTTAAAAAATCTTTGAATCACATTTCTAGAGTTCTTAGTCAATCTTAATTCTCAATTAAGTTCAATAGCCATAAATTAAATTAAAACAATTTTAATTTACAAGTGCAAAACAATTCTACAATAAAATAAAAATTTGAATTCATTATTTTTTTTTGCATTTCTGCTGCCAAGTGTCGACTCACTACGGGAAAGTGTCGACACTAAGTATCGACACTTGGGTCGACTGAAGGCCTGAGACATGAAGAAAAATATAACGACTTTTTTCTGGCCGTGCTCGTGAGTCGACACTTCGAAGGCCAAGTGTTGACACACGAGCCCAAGTATCGACACTTCCTGGTCAAGTGTCGACACTTCAACCTGAGACAAGGAACAAAATAGTGATTTCAAATCCAAAGTTTCTCCAAACTTTCATCAAATCCGATCAAAACATAACTCTTATATTTTATCTAAAGATGTTTTATGATCAAGTCATTAGATTAAAATAGTTTTTAATCTACATTTTCTTTCTTCTTTTTCTTTTTAAGAGTCCATCACATCGGCACCCCGACATGCCATAGGAGACCCCATTGAATGGAAAGAGAGGGTCTTGCAGCCCTACTTCTCTCCTATGACTGGACGGCCATAGTGAAGCACTCAATCCAAGTACTTAAGAAAGGTGATGTTAAAGCATGCTAACATCATTATACTACAAAAAAGAACCTAGTGCTTTGATACATTGAAGGTGAAATGATTCACATAAGCAGGGCAGAAAGGATGCATTTTAAAACTATTTTAAAACATGCACAGCGGAAGGCTCGGTAGATGGATCTAAACTATCTACCGATCTGCCCATAACAGGATCTAGCATAATGTAGTAGCATGCAACATAACATCAAAGCAAGAAAGAAACACATATATAAAAGTACCATACCTTTATACCAGAGAAAAGCTACGGAAGGAGGAGGGTACTCGAGCCACACATGTCTAGCCTCTATAGGTGATCCACACCGGGGCTCAACTCTGATCAACTCGGAGTAATAGCTCTTCGGGATCCTTCGGGCTGATCTTCTTCTTCCAAAAAGACTAGGAGGAGAGGTGGAACCCTTTCCCAAGAGACTCTCTTCCCAAGATCTAGCTTGAATGCTAGGTTTCTCACACCCAATCCCTAGACCTCACAAACCCTTCTCTATCTTTTCTCTTGCTGTTGTCTCTCTTGTAACCATTTAGTAGCCACTAAAATGACCTTCATTTATAGGGTGTTGGCTCCACCTAGTGATTTTGATGAATAACAAAATATTGAGTGCATATTGTATACTAATATATATTTCTAGTTATGAGTTTTCAGGAAGCAAGCACCTTAAATTCTCAAAAATTAAGTATCATGGCATGGAGCATTTTTCGCAACTAAGGGCATTCTCTTCATGCAAAAAGTGCTTCTACATGTTCAATTATTAATTGTTAATGATCCATTTAAGTTTCAGAATTAATGGTTGTGCTTTTGGCCTTATTTGCACTTGATTATGAATTTTTCAGTGTCAAGTGTTGACACCTGGGAAGTCAAGTGTCGACACTTCAGCATTTGGCATGCAGAAAAATCTCTTGGCATGCCAAGTGTCGACACCCAGAACTCAAGTATCGACACTTACATTTCAAGTGTCGATACTTAGGTTTCCAAGTGTCGACTCAAGGCTTGAGATTTTTGAAAATACAGAACTTTACCAATGGAGGATTTTTGTGTCAAGTGTCAACACATGTACATCAAGTGTCGATACTTGAAAGCTCAAGTGTCGATACCTAGAAATCAAGTGTCGACACCTGACAGCCAAGTGTTGACACCTGATAAGCCAAGTGTCGATACTTGAAGCCTGACAGCCCTAACGGATTTATTTTTCTGACTTGCAGAAATCACTTTTCAAGCTCCAAATGGCTAGATTCGAGGCTCCAATGGTCACAAACTATTTTTTGAAAGTTTTTTATTATATTTAACCTCCACCAACTTCATTCTAAAGTAATAGAAGTGTATTGAAGTCCATTGAAAGCCAAAAAGCCAATATTCTCTCAAGAACTTCACATCAATAGCCATTTTAAGTTTGATTCCCTGAAAAAGCCTACAAGCTCATCCTTACATCATTCCAAAAGAGGAGTTTAAAGGATATTCCAAGGAGGAGATAAGACAAAGCATCAACTTGAGCTTCAAAGCTTCCATTCTACTCTTGAAGAGAGTTTGTATTATTTTTGAAATTGTATATCTGATTTTGTCTTTTGATTTGACCTTGCTTTCAAGGGTGTCTTGAAAGAAGGTTGTTGTGGTTTGTTGGTAAGCCAAAGGGATAAAACCAACTAGGGTTAACTTGTGAGCCCGAAAACAAAACAAGTGTAAAAGGTTGTTGATGAGCCTAGGTGACAAAATCAACATAGGTTTTGACTTGTGAGCCTTTTGAAAAATAAGTCAGCTGTAATCTTAATTGGATTATAGTGGAATTCCCAAGGATGGCTTGGAGAGTGGATATAGGTGCTAGGTTTGCACCGAACCATTATAAACATTGTATTTATGTATGATTGCCTTCTTTCCTTCTTGCTCTTTGTTTATTGCACTTCATTTGCTGCTTTTCGCTGCATTTAATCTTGAGCATTGAATTTATTACTCACAAACATCACTAGACCTTCATATTACTGTTTTAAATTTTAAAAGACCCAATTCACCCCCCCCCCCCCCCCCCTCTTGGGCTCCATTTTTGGGTAACAAGTGGTATCAGAGCATCGGTACTCTCTTGTAGGTCTAAGGATCTTGAGTAAAAGATCATGGCAGCCCCAATAGGAATGGGAGTAGTTGAAGGTCAAGCTTCAAATCGTCCCCCACTCTTCAATGGCACGAATTATACGTATTGGAAAACATGCATGCATATTTTTATTCAAGCTATTGATTATAATCTGTGGAGGACAATTGTAAAAGGTCCTCATCAGCCTATTATGTTGGTTAATGGCATTCTCACTTCAAAAATAGAAGATGATTGTGATGACAATGACATTAAGCAAATAGAGCTTAATGCTAAGGCTATAAATTTGTTATTTTGCTCTCTTGACCCAAGTGAATTTAATAGAATATCTAATTGTCTCTCCTCCAAGGAGATTTGGGATATACTTGAGGTTACCCATGAGGGTACACACCAAGTGAAAACAACTAAGATCAACATGCTCATTCATACTTATGAAATGTTTAGAATGGAACCTACTGAATCTATTAGTGAGATGTACACTAGGTTCATAAATATTATGAATGGCATAAGAAGCCTAGGAAAAGTTGTTTCTAATGGTGAACTTGTGAACAAACTTTTCAGGTCTCTATCGGCTTCTTGGGATGCAAAGATAACAGCTATTGAAGAAGCCAAGGATGTCAACACTCTTCAACTTGAACAAATATTGGGCTCACTGATGACTTATGAGCTCTCCCTCAAGCAAAAGAATGTGGAGGTCAACAAAAAGAGGAAAGTGATCGCTTTCAAATCGACTGCTAAAGAAGAATCAAGCGATGACTCTGAAGAAGATAATGAAGAAGATGAGACGGCTCTAATGGCAAGAAAATTCAGAAGGTTTATGAGGAAGAAAAAATTCAACTTCAAAAAAAAACCTCTGAAAGGTGAGCCAAGTAAAGAGAAGGACAAGGAGAAAGTGAAGGAGCAGCCCACTTATTTTGAATGCAAGAAACCAGGTCATTTTAAGGTGGACTGCCCCTTGCTCAAGAAAAGTAGAAGAAAATTAAGAAAGAAAGCCATGAGGGCAACCTGGAGTGACAATGAGGACTCCAGCTCTAAAGAAGAACAACAGGAAGTGGCAAACTTCTATTTGATGACGGATCATGATGAGGTACAATCTGAAATAGAGAATGAATTTACATTTGATGAACTTCATGAAATTTTTGATGAACTAGTTATAGAATTTCAAAAACTAAAGTCAAAACATAAAGATTTGAAAAAGCAAAATTTGGAGTTAGCTAAAGCAAATCATAAGTTTTCTAATGAAAATGACTGTCTTCTTCTTCAAAATAGAAAATTATATGATAAAATTTCAGTTCTTGAAAAAGAAAAAGAAGTTTTGAAAAAGAAAAGTTCTTTAGTTTCAAATGAAAATCTTTCAAAACAAAGCAAGAAAATTTTGGATGAAAATAAAAGATATAAAGAAGAAATTGAAAAGTTAAAACCTTTTATAGATAAATTTACATATAGTTCTGAAAAATTAAACTTACTTTTGAACAATCAAAGGGCTGTTTTAGAACTCATAAAAAATAGAAACTTTTAAAAAATTTTAAAAGAAATTTCTTTTAGAAAAATTTTTTTGATAGAGCAGGTTTAGGGTTTAGAACTCATAAGAAACAGAAACTTTTAAAAAATTTCTTTGTGCTTGCATCTTCCTACATTACTTGTTATGCATGTGGTACTATAGGGCATAAATCTTATATGTGCAACAAAAGAAGATTAAGTAACATTAAGAAAGTTTGGGTTCCAAAAGGAACCAATGCCACTAACCTAAAAGGACCCAAGATGACTTGGGTACCTAAAGTCTCCACTTGATCTTTATTACAGGTATGCCTTGCAACCAATAAGAAAAGAATGTGGTACCTTGATAGCAGTTGCTCAAGGCATATGACAAGAGATGTAGAGCAGTTCTCATCGCTCGAATATCAAAATGGAGGCAATGTGACTTTTCATGATAATGGAAAGGGCAAAATTGTTGGTATTGGTAAAGTCCATATCACCCCCTCTTCTTACATTGATAATGTTTTATATGTTGATGGTTTGAAACATAACTTGCTTAGTATTAGTCAGTTTTGCGACAAGGATTTTAAAGTTATTTGTAAATCTTCTATGTGCATTGTTTTTAATTTAGATGACAATGGCATCAAGTTCATTGGTCATAGGCATGTCAATATTTATATGGTTGATCTTGATGATCTTCCGATTCGAAATGGTCAATGCCTAGTGGCAATGGAAGCCAAGATCAATGAAACTAATTGGATTTGGCATCGTAGACCAGGACATGCTAGTATGCATTTGATTTCAAAACTTAGCAAAAAGAATTTGATAAAAGATTTGCCTAAACTCAGTTTTGAAAAAGATAAGATTTGCAGTGCATGTCATCTTGGAAAACAAACCAAATCCTCTTTCAAACCAAAAGGAGTAATCTCTATATCTAGACCCTTAGAGTTGCTTTATATGGACCTCTTTGGGCTGACTAGAACATCTAGTTTGGGAGGTAAGAAGTACGGTCTAGTCATTATAGATGATTTCTCACGTTTACATGGGTCATGTTTTTAGCACACAAAGATGAAACGTTTTCTGAATTCATTAGATTTCATAAACGAGTTTCAAATGAAAAAGATATTTCAATCGTATCTTTGATAAGTGATCATGGAACCGAATTTGAAAATGCTGATTTTGATAAATTTTGTATTGAAAATGGCATTCATCATAATTTTTTAGCACCTAGGACATCTCAACAAAATGGGGTGGTAGAAAGGAAAAATAGAACTCTTGAAGAAATAGCACGCACCATGCTTTGTGAAAATGACTTACCTAGATATTTTTGAGCGGAAGCCATAAATACTGCATGCTATGTTTTAAATCGAGTTTTAATCTGACCAATTTTAAAGAAAACACCTTATGAGCTTTGGAATGGTAGAAAACCTTCAATTCATTATTTTCGTGTTTTTGGATATCGTTATTTCATTTTAAACAATGGTAAGGATAATTTAAGCAAATTTGATGCCAAATCAGATAAGGGAGTCTTTTTAGACTACTACACATCTAGTAAGGCATACAGATCTTCAACAGAAGAACACTTGTTGTTGAAGAATCCATACATGTGGTATTTGATGAATCTGACCAGAAATCTTCAAGAAAAGAAGATGTGATTTCTGATGAAACAGGCACCAAGAAAACTAAAAGTGTAAACAACTACGAAGAACCTACCAAGGAATAAGAAGATGATCAAAATACTGAAGGAGATTAAGCACAAGGTGATGAAAACACATCTACAGTTGATCTACTACCGAAAGAATGGAGGTATGCTCATGGACACCCAAAAGAACTAATTATTGGTGATCCATCTAAAGGTGTAAGTACTTGATCATTCCTTAGAAATATATGTGATTATTTAGCTTTTATTTCTCAAATTGAACCAAAAACTATTGAGGAAGCTGAATGTGATAGTAATTGAATAAATGCTATGCAAGATGAACTTAACCAATTCAAAAGAAACAATGTTTAGACATTAATAGATAGGCCTTCAAATACTTCAATTATTGGAACAAAATGGATTTTTCGAAATAAACTTGATGAAAATGGTATTGTTACAAGAAATAAGGCTAGACTAGTTGCCAAAGGATACAATCAGGAGGAAGGGATAGATTTTGATGAAACCTTTGCTCCTGTGGCTAGACTTGAGGCAATTAGGCTATTGTTGGCTTTTGCTTGCTTTATAAATTTTAAATTATTTCAAATGGATGTTAAAAGTGCCTTTTTAAATGGTTTTATTGAAGAAGAGGTTTATGTTGAACAACCTCCTGGTTTTGAAAATTCTGAATTTCCAAATCATGTTTTCAAACTTCATAAAGCTTTGTATGGTTTGAAACAAGCTCCTAAAGTTTGGTATAATCGTTTAAGTTCTTTCTTGCTCAAAAATAATTTTGCTAGAGGTAATGTAGACAAAACTTTATTTTTGAAGAAAAAGAATGATGATCTCTTAGTAGTACAAATCTATATAGATGATATCATATTTGGTGCTACTAACAAATATTTTTGTCAAGAATTTGCAAAGTTAAAGAAGAGTGAGTTCGAGATGAGCATGATGGGAGAACTAAATTTCTTCCTCGGACTCCAAATAAAGCAAACCAAAGAGGGGATCTTCATCAACCAAGCAAAGTACACAAAAGAAATATTCAAGAAGTTTGGGATGGAAAACACCAAGCCTTTAGGTACCCCTATGAGCTCTACTTGTAGACTTGACAAGGATGAATCAGGTAAATCTATTGACCAAAAATTATATCGTGACATGATCGGTTCATTGCTATATCTTACTGCCAGTAGGCCAGATATCATGTTTAGTGTTTGTATGTGTGCTAGATATCAGTCTAATCCTAAAGAGTCTCATCTTTTGGCTGTTAAATGTATACTTAGATATCTATCTGGCTCAATTGAAATTGGTTTGTGGTACTCTAGAGATTCTTCATTTGAATTGATTGCTTATTCTGATGCTGACTTTGCTGGGTGTAAACTTGATCATAAAAGTACTGGTGGAACCTGTCAATTTCTTGGAGTAAATCTGATATCTTGGAATAGCAAGAAACAGAATTCAGATGCTCTATCTATGGTGGAAGCCAAATATATAGCAACTGGAAGCTATTATGCTCAAATCATTTGGATCAAACAACAACTCGAAGATTTTGGCATTAAACTAATTAAGACACCCATAAGATATGACAATACTAGTGCAATCAATCTAACTAAGAATCCTGTGCAACATTTAAGAAGTAAATACATTGAAATAAGACATCGTTTCATAAGAGATCATGTACAAAACTCTAATGTTATACTTGAATATATGTGTACTGATGATCAATTAGCTGATGTGTTTACCAAACCATTGAGTGAAGAAAGATTCTATCTGATTAGAAGAGAATTAGGCATCATTGACCCATTTTCCTAGAACTCTCTCAAACTTCATCTTACCCAAGGTATTTTACTCAAAAAACACTTGCTTTTAGTCCCAAAAGCTTTTAAATACTTCCTTAAGTTTTATGAAAATCTTTCAATTTTTTTTTGGGTTTTTCTTGGCCAAGTGTTGACACTTGGATTGTGTCAAGTGTCGACACAAATCCTAAGTGTCGACACTTACGGAAAAAATCTATTTTTAAACAGCGGACCGAGGGTTTTGTTTTTTTATTTTCCCTTGTCTCTTTCAAAGCAACAGTGGTCCCCTACACTCCAAATCTTCCTTTTCCCATTTACCCCAACAAGATTCAGGTATTTCCCCCTTCTATTTTCATTTTATTCCTCTCATTTTCATTTTATTTTGTCGTTTTCGAACCGTACAACCTAGAATAGGGTTTTTCTGAACATTTTTAGGGATTTTAATCAGATTTTGACATGTTTTAATGGATTTCTAAAACTCCATTTTAGGGAATGGTGGTTTAAAGGCATTTTTCTCGGATTTCCCATAGTTTTTTGGTCGTTTTCACGTTTATTTTATCCAATTTTCAAAAAATCACTGTTGGATTGATTTTAGCCAAAATAATTTGGGTTTTCATCTAAAACCTAGTATTCTAAAACCATTTATTGCTTTATCATAGTTTTAGAAAGATTATTTATGATGTTTTTGTGACATTTTCACCACTTTGCTAAAACCCTAATTGATTTTAACCTAAATTCCATGCATTTTGGTATTTTGGCCTTACAAAATGTATTTTACAAAAGTTCAAATATATTTTTACAACCAAAAATATTTTTTTATATATTTATACGGGGTAATGTCTTTTAATCAAAATGTAGTTTGTAAAATTTCCATTTTCAAACTGTTGGTAGATTTCCTAAGATTTTTTTTACATAAAAGGTATTTTACAATCCAAAATTGTTTTAATCCTAGTTTTCAAAACTTGTCTTAGCACCTTTTAAGAAATGAAATTCTCTTTAGCTAAACCTGTAGCCAGACCTATAGTTCTAAGTTTGATTGAACATGTCTTCCTTCTTTCCTATTCAGCTTGTTTGACATGGGTCCAAGAAAGAGATTAGCGGTTAGGAGACCTAGTCAAAGATCTAAGAGGAGGATGAAGACTAGACATGACACTGGTGAGTTGAGTAGCTCAGTTGCACCTGGTTCCCCTGTGGAGAGGATGGCAGGGAAGGCTGTTGCCTCTGGTCGATGGGTTGACCTCGAGTTCTTCGATAGGCAGCACTTTCAGATACGTCAGACCCTCACCGATGCGGGATTGGTACCCTTCTGCACCATGCAGGAGAGGTCTTACCCCCACCTAGTACGAGAGTTTAATGGAGCATTGGACTGCCATCGTTTGACATAGAGGACTTCTGTCCGGGGTATTGAGATTGTTCTAATAGAGGAGCTTCTCAGTAGGGTTAAGGAGATTCCACACCGAGGTATTAGCATTTCTCTGTGGAGGACAGGGAGGCCACCTTCCGATGTATTCTGGAGTGCGAGGATGTTCGTGATGTGACAGTAGTCATCGTGAATCAGCTGTCGGTGGAGATGCAGCTCCTTCATCATATCACAGCCCGGATTCTACTGTCAAAGATGGGGCACTTTGATTTTATCACAGAGAGGGAGCTGATGCTCATGGTTTGCTTGACACAGAGGACCCAGGTCGACATTCCTTCTATGATGTTGGTATAGATGAGAGATACAGCGAGCCAGCGGTGACACTGTCTACCTTATGGTATAGGGGTGACCCGGATTTTCAAAGCGTGTGGAGTATCCTTGGAGGGGGAGATCCCTAAGGAGATCTTGCACACAGATGTATATGATGAGAGGTCGCTCCATCGTATGGGGTACAGATTTGTTGCAAGCAGATGGGTTAGGAGGGAGTCTAGCAAGGAGCCAGATGAGGAGGACGAGGTTCATGAGGCAGAGGCAGGGCCATCAAGGCTGGTCAGTCTTATTGCTCAAGCAGCTCATGCATCCGAGACTGAGCCTGCGACACCTTCGGCCACTCCTTCTGCAGCTCCTCCAGCATCTACTGCTTTACATTCTGAGGAGTTCTCTCGTGAGCAGTTTGCAAAGATTAGAGGTGAGCTCATTAGTCTTGGAGCTCGGACGACTCAACTATAGATTGAGATAGAGAGCCTTAGAGCTCACACAGCTGCTGAGCATGCTGAGATTCGTTAGATTGTGGAGGCAGGATTTGCTCGCATTGAGGGTTTGATTAGATCCCTACTTCCTCCTGTTTCTCCTGCTGATCCTCCTGCTGGTGATGATGATGATGGCGACGACCACCAGGATGACCCTGATGATACTATGGAGGGTGGTGTTCGCACTGATGGGATGGAGGATAGAGCTACAGATGTTCTTGATGACGACAGTGACAGTGATGATGGTGCTGATGGTTATGAGGTCGTCAGCCGAGAGCTGCAGTCCCGTGATGTTCCTCCTACTGATGCTACTAGCATCCCAGCTACCACTGATCCAGTCTTTGTTACCCCCACTGAGATCTACCCCCTCCCTCTTCTAGAGCCTCTAGAGTTGCATCTCATTTTGGACCATCCACTAGGACTAGGAGTCATGGTATCTTGAAGACTCCTAGTGGTCTAGCCTGTAGGACTAGGATTTCAGGTCCTATTTCCTTTGAGATTCCATCTGATGAGGATTAGCCTCACATATGTTTATTCTGTTGTATGCTCTTTATGTTAGTTCTGTTGTATGACTCTTGATATACTCTGTTTGTTTCAGTTTTGATGATAAGTCAGCAAGTTTTGTACTGAAAACTCCACTTATCATATATATATATATTAGTTGTATGTCTATAAATTGTAATTTACTATGATTGCTTGATTGGTTACATTTACTTTGATTGCTTGATTGGTTACATTTACTTTCTTTGGCTCTGATACTTTCTTTGACTCTTTTTGGCTCTGATACCTGTCAACTCTGATACTCTACCACTTTTTGTCTCCATGCTTGTTTTGAGGGGGAGGTTATTCCCCTTTTTAATAATTGACAAAAAGGGGGAGTAATGGTATAGATTGTATGGGAGTATGGTATAATTATATGTGTTTGCAAATTTTCCAATTTGATTTGGTACCCAGATTGACATATTGTTTGTTCTGATTAGAATTATCTAATTGAGGGGGAGATTGATTCTTCCTAACTATGAAAATTATGGCTCATATGAACTTACAATCATATTCATGAAATATCATAGTTGAAATTTAAAAATTTATTCTGATTTACTCAAGATTTTATCATCATCAAAAAGGGGGAGATTGTTGGCTCCACCCAGTGATTTTGATGAATAATAAAATATTGATTGCATATTGTATACTAATGTGTATTTCTAGTTATGAGTTTTCAAGAAGCAAGCACCTCAAATTCTCAAAAATTAAGTATCATGGTACGGAGCATTTTTCGCAACTAAGGGTATTCTCTTCATGCAAAAAGGGCTTTTAAATGTTCAATTATTAATTGTTAATGATCCATTTAAGTTTCAGAATTAATGGTTGTGCTTTTGGCCTTATTTGCGCTTGAATATGAATTTTTCAGTGTCAAGTGTCGATACCTGGGAAGTCAAGTGTCGACACTTCAGCATTTGGCACGCAGAAAAATTCCTTGACATGCCAAGTGTCGACACCCAGAACTCAAGTGTCGATACCTGCATTTCAAGTGTCGACACTTAGGTTTCCAAGTATCGACTTAAGGCCTGAGATTTTTGAAAATATAGAACTTTGCCAATGAAGGGTTTTTGTGTCAAGTGTCGACACGTATGTGTCGACACCTTTGCATCAAGTGTCGACACTTGAATGCTCAAGTGTCAACACCTAGAAATCAAGTATCGACACCTGACAGCCAAGTGTCGACACTTGAAGCCTGACAGCCCTAACGGATCTATTTTTCTCACTTGCAGAAATCACTTTTCAAGCTCCAAACGGCTAGATTCGAGGCTCCAACGGTCACAAACCATTTTTTGGAAGTTTCTTGTTGTATTTAACATCCACCAACTTCATTCTAAAGTAATAGAAGTGTACTGAAGTCCATTGAAAGCCAAAAAGCCAATATTCTCTCAAGAACTTCACATCAAGAGCCATTTTAAGTTTGATTCCCTGAAAAAGCCTATAAGCTCATCCTTATATCATTCCAAAAGAGGAGTTTGAAGGATATTCCAAGGAGGAGATAAGACAAAGCATCAACTTGAGCTTCAAAGCTTCCATTCTACTCTTGAAGTGAGTTTGTCTTATTTTTGAAATTGTATATCTGATTTTATCTTATGATTTGACCTTGCTTTCAAGGGTGTCTTGAAAGAAGGTTGTTGTGGTTTGTTGGTAAGCCAAAGGGATAAAACCAACTAGGGTTAACTTGTGAGCCTGAAGACAAAACAAGTATAAACGGTTGTTGGTGAGCCTAGGTGACAAAACCAACATAGGTTTTGACTTGTGAGCTTTTTGAAAAACAAGTCAGCTATAATCTTGATTAGATTATAGTGAAATTCCCATGAATGGCTTGAGGAGTTGATGTAGGTGATAGGTTTGCACTGAATCACTATAAACATTGTGTTTGTGTATGATTGCCTTCTTTTCTTCTTGCTCTTTGTTTATTGCACTTCATTTACTTCTTTCCGCTGCATTTAATCTTGAGCATTGAATTTATTACTCACAAACACCACTAGACCTTCACATTACTGTTTTAAATTTTAAAAGACCCAATTCACCCACCCCCCCCTCTTGGGCTCCATTTTTGGGCAACATAGGGGTAGCCATGAGAGGGAGAAAGAGGAAGGAGGAGAGATGGATGGAGAGAAAGGGGGAGAGGATCAAGGCCATACCAAATGGATCCAAACACTTTAGGAAGGAATGACAATCATTTCATGAAAGTGTGGAGCCAAAAATGGTTTGAATTCGAAATTCAAACCAGGTCAAAACTTGCCCAAAAAACTTTCCAAAAATTCTTCTCATAATTTTGATCATCACAGGAAGTGTCGACTCATGAAAATTTCCAAGTGTCGACACTTCCCCAAGTGTTGACTCAAGAAAAATACCAAGTATCGACACTTGGAACAAAGTCAATCATATTGACCTCCGCTGATGGCAAATGATCTCAATCATCGATCAGCTTTAAGATCAGATAGAAACCCCTATGGTGTATGACCCCATAGGTTCAAACACTAAGTCGGTAGCACTGGAACACTTCCAGTACCAGTCAAAGTCCTCATCTAGTAATGATACCCGATGTCCGAATAGGTCGAAGATGCAGAGCACCTCACAAGAACCTCTAGCATATGGTTACCACATAATTCATCCCTTTGATCTCAAAATGCTCAGGATGACCTAGGGTTCGACTGCCAACCCTAATTTGGTCCATCCAGATCATGTCTCAATTTTACAAGTTCTGTGACTCCTTACAAGAACTACCCTGGCCAAGATTTGCTAAATTAAGACAGTGAGTCATTCACTCTAAACTATTTGGAGGGGTCAATTCCATCTTGATCCACCACCGCTCCATAAGTACTTGACTGCACCCAGAAACTTTTTCATCACTGGATTAGAAATCCAGGTAGTCTAGTACTAAAGTACAGTGAGTTGCTTGCAAACTACCATGTGATCTTAGGTCTGAGGGACACATACCCATATCCCTTCGCAAGCAACCCTTTGGCAGAAAGGAGCTCCGCAGATGGTCACGTTCAGTGAGATGTCATACATTTCACTTGCATGTCACACTAGTATCTCTACACTCCTTGGTTAAGAGGATAACCAACAAATGCGACGTACAATAACCTATACTTGATACAACATCATCCTATAACAATATATCTCTTGGTTGTGAATGAGTTTAAGAACTACTTGGTATATCTGTTCTATATCAAACAAAGTAGTTCTAAAGACTCCATCATACAAGAGTTCATTTCAGAAAAATGTAAATATGATGAATAGCTAAAAAGAATAACCTTTTATTCATTAAAAATTCATAAATAAATACAAGATAGTACAACTATCTACAGCCTAGATGATTGGCTTTGGGACATAATTTCCAACAGGTATTTCATCTATGGGATGAATTATGACACCCTCGATGTCATAACATGCCATAGTGAAAAGAATCAAAAATAATTAAGCCTGAAACAACATTATAACATCCTAATTCAAGATTTATGACATCATAGCTCAAATATCATGACACATTTTAGATATATAAGAAATTGATTGTAATAAACCTTCCTACCATGAAGGTCTTTTATCTGTGACTTAGTTTATGACTCTCAGAGTATTAAAAAATATCATAAATGCTAGAAGATTACTCAAATAGCCTGAAATAATATTACGGCACTCCAATATAAAAACTATGATATCCTAGTTAAAAAACTATGACATCCATGTAAAAAATATAAAATAAAAATTTCTAACCCCTTCTACCTGTAATACATGTTATTCGTGGCTTGGTTTATGACTCTCAGAGTATCCAAAAATGCCATAGATGCTAAAAGATTACTCAAATAGGCCAAAACAGTATTACAACATCTCAATTTAAAAACTACAATATCCAAATTAAAAACTATGATATCCTAGTTAAAAAACTATGACACCAATACATAATATATAAAATAAAAGTTTCTAACCCCTTCTACCTATAATACATGTCATCCGTGGCTTGGTTTATGACTTTCAAAATATCAAAAAATATCAAAGATTTTATAAGATTAATCAAATAGCCTGAAATAGTATTATAATATTCTAGTTTAAAAACTACGATATCCTAGTTAAAAAATTATGACACCCGTGTAGAAAATATAAAATAAAAATTTCTAATCCCTTCTATCTATAATACATGTCATCTATGGCTTGGTTTATGACTTTTAGAGTATCAAAAAAATACCATGGATGCTATAAGATTAATTAAATAGTCTAAAATAGTATTACGATATCCTAATTTAAAAACTATAACATCCTAGTTAAAAAACTATGACATCCATACAGAAAATATAAAATAAAGTTTTTAACCCATTCTACTTGTAATACATGTCATCCATGGCTTGGTTTATGTCTTCCAAAATATCAAAAAATACCACGGATGCTATAAGATTAATCAAATAGCCCAAAATATTATTATGACACCTTAGTTTTAAAACTATGACATCCTAATTAACATCCTTGCAGAAAATGTAAAATCAAAGTTTCTAACTTCTTCTATTTATAATACATATCATCCATGGCTTGGTTTATGATTCTCAAAGTATCAAAAAATATCATGGATGCTATAAGATTAATCAAATAGTCTAAAACATTATTATGACATCCCAATTTAAAAACTATAATATCGATGCAAAAAATATAAAATAAAAGTTTCTAATCCCTTTCTACCTGTAATACATGTCATCCATGGCTTCGTTTATGATTTTCAGAGTATCAAAAAAATACCACGGATGCTATAAGATTAATTAAATAGTCCAAAACAGTATTACAACATTCTAGTTTAAAAACTATGATATCCTAGTTAACAAACTACAACACCCATACAAAAAATATAAAATAAAAATTTCTAACCCTTTCTACCTGTAATACATGTCATCCATAGCTTAGTTTATGACTCCCAGAGTATAAATAAATGCAATAAATACTATAAGATTAATCAAATAGCTTGAAATAATATTACAATATCCTAGTTTAAAAATTATGATACCCTAGTTAAATTCTATGATATTCATGTAGAAAATGTAAAATCAAAGTTTTTAACCCCTTCTACCTATAGTACATGTCATCTGTGGCTTGGTTTTTGACTTCCAAAGTGTCAAAAAATTTCACGGATGCTATAAGATTAATCAAATAGCCCAAACATTATTATTATATTCTAGTTTAAAAACTATGATATCCTAATTAAAAAACTATGACATCCATGCAGAAAATATAAAATAAAAGTTTTTAACCCCTCTACCTGTAATACATATCATCTATGGCTTGGTTTATATCTTCCAGAGTATCAAAAAATTCCATGGATTTTATAAGATTACTCAAATAGCCAAAAATAGTATTATGACATTCTAGTTTAAAAATTATGACATCCTAGTTAAAAAACTATGATACCCATATAAAAAATATAAACTAAAAATTTTTAACCCCTTTTACTTGTAATACATGTCATTCATGGCTTGGTTTATGACTTCCAGAGTATCAAAAAATATCATGGATTCTAGAAGATTACTCAAATTAGTTGAAACAGTATGACGACATTCCAGTTTAAAAACTATGACACCCTGGCTAAAAAATTATGACACCCTCGTAGAAAGTATAAAATCAAAGTTTCTATCCTCTTCTACCTGTAATACATGTCACCTGTTGTCTGAGTTAAAACTCTTAGAATGTCATGATGACACCCCCGATGTCATAACAAGCTAGTGTAAAAACAAACAAGAGTAATTAAGTCTAAAACAGGATTATGACACCCTAATTCAAGATTTATGACATCTTACTTCAAATATTATGACACTCTGTACATATTTAAGCTAGGATGGCTTACATTTTTTATAATAGTTATTAGAATTTATTGTTTCATAACTTATTTTTACTTATATTTCAGGTTATCTTGCAATTATTTCACTACCTAGTGTGAAGGCTTCATAATTATTTAAAAATTATTGCAAGTCGGTAGTGTACATTTAAAAAGTATGGAAGATGGGTTTTCTACTCTTCATTTAGAAATCATCCGAAAGATTTCATTCGGTACCTTCATTGACATGCAACCATTCATAGTCAACGTGCGACTCCAAGCTGATATTATTAGATGTTACAAGGGAGGTGACGAGTTTATTTTTTGTAGCAAGGTAGTTATATTCAGCATCAAAGAGGTGGCACTAATTTTGGATCTGCCATGCCATGGAAACAAGATTGTAATGGAAGGCCAAGATAAAAAGGGTAGGTTATTCCAAAGATTTGGTAGGGAATTAAATCTTTAGAATAAAAGGCTGGAGAAGTTGATAGCATAACTTCAATCATCAAACATACAAGAGGATGTTGAGGGTACCATAAAACTTTGGTCATGCATATGTTTGGGATATTTTTATCTCCAAAGTCAAATCAAGATTGTCCAAGATATATCATTCCTTGGATGATTTATCTCAGTTGGGACAAATCAACTGGTCTTCTGCAATCAAGGAGTTGACTGTTATAGGTCTCTCACATATTGCTGCTTGCTTAAGATCTGAGGAATAAGTCCATTCTAAGAGGAAGTGACAAGGGTAGGAGGCAGCCAACCCTGTTTGGATGTTCAGCTGCTCTGGTGGTAAGAATTATTAATATGCAGCAACAATATAATTACATTCATTTTAAATCTTCCATATCTTTAAAGTACAAGATTATTATGTACAGGTTTGGTTTCTTGAGCATATCATATTAAGAGGCCCAGCACATCCTAATAAGCTACCTAGGCTATTGAAGTGGTATGACAGCCAGTTGAAGATACAAAATGTTCAGCTTACCAACATGCAGCCTTATGAGTTGGTAAAATAATCTATTATATCATAAATATAATGAACAAAAAATTATTATCACAAATATAAAGTTAATTTATTATTGTTCTTGGCTTGCAGTTGGAGGAAGCTATTGAACCTATGATAATGGAGCGGTGGCTTATCACTCCAAAAACAATAGCATCCTCGAAACTCGAAAATAGTTATACAAGCTGTGCATGGTTGAAGAATGAAGTAGAAGATGTAAAGAAAAGGCTTGCCATAGTTAAGACCCTCCTCAGTTCATTGCTAAAAAAAGATAGCAATGCCGATAAAGAAGGGCACAAAGAGAAGGAGGGAGATGAAATAGAAGAGGAGGTGGAAGTCATGGGGCAAGATCAACCTACGATGGAGGAAAAAGTTTATGACATCCTTGTGACTGAGATTGAACATAAGATGAAGAAAAAATTGAAGGACACCCCTGTGACTGAGGATGCTAAGGGAGACAAAAAAAAACTCTTGTTCCTTCATTTATCAAGAGGGTGAAAAACCAACCTAGGCTATGGAAGGCCTCATAAATGATAGCAGATTCTACTTTTGAAACAGGCCAACCCAAAAAAAAGTTAAAGATAGTGGGCACATCACAGTCTAATGAATCAAATTTGAATCTACAAATTGAAAATGATAAAAATTTGATCAAAACCTTTTTGAAAGAAAGGATCAACTTGTAAGTGATATCTATTTGTTCTATTATGTATGCTACTTTATGGTCCAAAATGTATAATATCTTTTATGTTTATAAATTTTAGAGAGGTCATCTACACCAATAAATTTGGAGGCAGTATCACATGGAAAAATATTTTGATCTTCTTAACAATGACATAATAGTTGATGATGTAAGTAACGAGTATTACTTTATTTTGTTGTTAGTCTTTATGTATATTATAATATATTTTTTAATAATTCTTATATTAATTTTTAAAATTTAATGAAATCATGTTATTTTTTATTAATCAGTTTATATTGCATTGCCAGATAATTGATGCCAGGCAGGAGTTCCTTAGAAATAACTGGATAGAGCATCCAAATAGATATCATAAGTGCATCATTGCTCCTGTAATGACCTCTAGCATGTGTTTGACATCATATCACCATTTCAAGAACTTACTAGAATTGTCAGGAGTGATATTTGAAGGAGTTAGTGATCAAGATAAAAAAGAATTTTGGTTTCTATTCACAATCATCAACTCAGACAATTTGCACTGCCACCTAGTTGCGGTTGACATGCAAAGAAAGGTATTGATATATCTAAATTTCATAAAACGTAATTCTAGGTACAAAGCAAATGCAAGGAAGTGGCAAAATATACTCAAACCAATGTTTCATATATACTATGACAATGGAGAGGTGAAGAATTGGTCCATGCTAGAAATTGTTGAATGCCCTTCTCAACCTGCCGGATCACTAGATTGTGGATTGTATTGTTTGAAATCATAGAATTTCTTGCTCGCAAAAATAAACCTGATCATTAGAATTTCATAGAAAAAGATATCAGTGTCTACTGGTGATAGTTAGCAGCAAAATTATTGAAAGAAAATCTCAATCAGAAGATAGATAGTGCTATTAAAATTTATCATGTAAAAGTCAATTTTTTTAATGTACTTATTCTCTTCAATTCATGCACTTGTATAATATGTTACAAAAATTTATAATTCAATTGATGTTATATTTGAAGCATCATTCCAAAAGAAAATTTGTGTAATTCATTCAAACAGTAATGTTATAAATAACATTTTTTCATTACATTAAGTTTTTTATATATTAGATGTTATGTTTACTTCCAGAATATCAAATTCTTTAATTGATGTGATGATGATATAAAAGAATATTATGTTTCTTAATAGGGTGTCATAGTTTTTCAATTAGAATGTCATAAGCATAGAACTAGGGTGTTGTAATCATGTTTCAACATTTACTTAAAATTTATTTCTTAAAGGTCTATCAAGACATTCTAAGAGTTTTAATTCAGACCACAAGTGACATGTATTACAAGCAGAAGAAGTTAAAAACTTTGATTTTATATTTTTTTCAAGAGTGTCATAGTTTATTAACTAGGATATCGTAATAATATTTCAGGCTATTTGTTTAATCTTATAGCATTCGTGATATTTTTTGATACTTTAAGAGTCATAAACCAAGTCACGGATGATATGTATTATAGGTAGGAGGGATTAGAAACTTTTATTTTATATTTTTTGTATTGGTGTCATAGTTTTTTAACTAGTATGTCATAGTTTTTAAACTGGAATATCGTAATACTATTTTGGTCTATGTGAGTAATCTTCTAGCATCCATGATATTTTTTGATACTCTGTAAATCATAAACCAAGCAACATATGATATGTATTACATGTAGAAGGGATTAGAAACTTTTATTTTATATTTTCTATATGGATGTCATAGTTTTTTAACTAGGATATCGTATCGTTTAAACTAGGATGTCGTAATATTATTTCAGCCTATTTGAGTAATCTTCTAGTATCCATAATATTTTTTGATACTTTGGAAGTCATAAACCAAGCTACAGATGATATATATTATAGATAGAAAGAGTTAGAAACTTTTATTTTATATTTTTTGCATGGATGTTGTAGTTTTTAACTAGGGTGTCATAGTTTTTAAACTAGGATGTCATAATACTATTTTGATATATTTGAATAATCTTCTAGCATCCATGGTATTTTTTGATACTCTGGAAGTCATAAACTAAATCATGGTGACATTTATTATATGTAGAAGGGGTTAAAAACTTTTATTTTATATTTTCAGTATAGGTGTCGTAGTTTCTTAACTGATGTTGAAGTTTTTAAATTGGAATGTCATAATATTATTTCGGCCTATTTAAGTAATCTTCTAGCATCCGTGATATTTTTTGACACTCTGCAAGTCATAAACCAAATCACGAATGACATGTATTATAGGTAGAAGAAGTTAGAAACTTTGATTTTATATTTTCTGTAAGGATGTCGTAGTTTGTTAACTAAGCTATCATAGTTTTTAAACTAGGATGTTATAATAATATTTCAGGCTATTTGATTAATCTTATAGCATGTGTGATATTTTTTGATACTCTGTGAGTCATAAACCAAGCCATGAATAACAAGTATTATAAGTAGAAGGGATTAAAAACTTTTATTTTATATTTTCTGCATGGGTGTCATAGTTTTTTAACTAGGATGACATAGTTTTTTAATTGGGATGTCATAATACTATTTTGGACTATTTAATTAATCTTATAGGTCCGTGATTTTTTTTTGACATTCTAGAAGTCAAACCAAGTCACGGATGACATGTATTATAGGTAGAAGGGGTTAGAAACTTTTATTTTATATTTTCTATATGGGATCATAATTTTTTAACTAGGATATTATAGTTTTTAAACTAGGATATTGTAATACTATTTTGGACTATTTGAGTAATCTTTTAGCATCTGTGATATTTTTTGATACTCTAGAAGTCATAAACCAAGCCACGGATGACATATATTACATATAGAAGTGGTTAGAAATTTTTATTTTACATTTTCTACATGGATATCATAGTTTTTTAACTAGGATGTCATAGTTTTTAAACTGGATTGTCGTAATACTATTTCGACCTATTTGAGTAAATCTCCTAGCATCCGTGATATTTTTTGATACTCTGGGAGTCATTATTCAGAACATGGATGATGGAAAGTTCTGTTGGGAGCAGTTATTTCCTTCAATTTCTTGTTTCATGCTGGGGTATTCTAATTTTATGATTGGATATCATCTATTATATCAAGGGTGTCATAAATCTATTATCCCTATCCCTGTTTTAGTCTTTGGGCATAAAAAGTAGTCATAAAATTTATATTTTAAATAAACATATTCAATCACATATCCAATATATCCTATTTTAAATTTCTCTGGATAATATAAATATACACAAGACTGTAAAAAAGTTCAGCATTTTATATCATCTCCTGTATTAGTATTTTATATCACAAGACTGTAGGGAAGTTTAGTATTTTATATCCTCTCCTGTGTTAGTTGACTGCATACATAAGCATCAAATTCATCTAAGAAAGGATCAGAAGATGGTATAGTGAGTTCAATTACTTATTCGGGTACTTCCACTACATTATGGGAAGTCTATCTCTTGCTTGTACTTGCTCTTCTTTTATTTTGCATAGGAGTGTCAATGAAAGCCTTATCTATATTTTTCCTTGATCTCTTTGACTTCTTCTCGACTCCACTCTTAATTTATTCTCTCTTGGATGACCTTTCGTAGTAACTTGGTCAGGATCTTCAATCTTTGTTTAGCTGCATAGTTAGCATCTACAACTCATCTGAATAATAGTGTACGATCTTCCATCACTAAATTAAATACATCTTCAGACATGGAGGCTATCTCTGCATTCATCATCATGACTGTATATCTACAATCAATAATATATAATATTTGTATTAGGATTTCATAACATATGATAGGTTTATGTAAACATAAAATAAGACATCTAAATTTAAATAATTCTTTGACTACATACCGTGATTTTCATATACTTTTATCATAAAATTGAGTATTGCATTCGAAATCATCGAATTGGTATTTCATGTTCTTCATTATCTATTCAAAAAGTACTTATCCGGGATATGAAATATGTCTTTTTGATGAAAAACCAATAAAGCATGCCTACATAGATAACCCTTGTACTGAAAGGATCCACACTAGCATTTAACATCCTCCAAAATTTTATCATATGAAACCATAATTTTTTATAATCTCCTTCTTCATTCCATCAACTTCAATTCCTTCAAATGATTTAACAAAATATACATCATAGTTGTCAACTTCTTTAACTAATTTAGCATTTGATGCAATCATTTCAAGGACCTCATTCTAAGATTTTTTGAATATGCACCTTGTATATTTTCTTACTGCTTGCCTCTCAAAAGTAGAGGATGTCTTTAGGAAAGCATTTATTTACAATATTTTATTATCTTCCTCATTTTCTGCTTCATATATTTTTTTCAAGGCATCTTCATACTTATCGATGAACTCCTTGAATGTAGTCTTTAAGTTTATAACCCCATCAAAAAAGTGATTGATGCTCTCACTCCTTTGTAAAGTTGACATCCCTATATAAAATTATAAAAAAAAGAAGTATTAAATATACAAAGTTTGTTGAAAATTTATAAATATGAATATTAATCAATCATGACTTACAAACCTGCGAAGAATGTATCCTTAAGATAAACTGAAATCCATTTATCCCGACATTGATAAATGTTATTTAACCAATCTATAGCCTTGCATTCTTCATATTTCTTCATTAAATGTGCCCACCTTTCCTCAAAAGACAGTATAGTAACTGAATCATATATCAGCTATTCAAACTCAACCATAAATTTGGAATTTATAATACAAATATGGCTAATCATTTCAGGAATCTTCTTCAATATATGTCAAAAATAAAATTTATGTCATGCATTGAAAAAAACATCCTTGGCAGCAACTTCGATTGCCTTAACTTGGTCAATTATGATGGCATTAGGTGGTTGACCACCATTTACATCCAGCCATGATTGGAATACCCATTTAAATGTCTTGGTCCTCTTATCTGATAACAATGCGCAACCAAGCAATGTGAACTATCCATGATAGGTGACTCCGACAAATGGACAAAAAGGTATTTGATATGTATTTATCAAATAGGTTGAGTCAAAGATTAGTATATCACTAAAGTAAGTGCTTGCCAATCTTGATCTATGATAGATTCAGAAGACTGACCTAAGCTATTCATTATCATTTAGGTCCAAAGTATAAAAGAAATTTAAATTTTTTACTTGCATTTATGTGAAATGGATTACCATTGACTATGCATCTCCTTCTTTTAGCTGACTCTGACATTCACGATAAATAAAACTATAAGCATCCTTCTCTATGAAATCTAATTATCTTCTATCCCCTTTTCTTCTAGCCATGGTAGAGCATATTTGAGTTATGAAAATATTCACTGTATGTAAATTGTTGAACTCTATCTTTTTTGGTGTGCTAATCCTCCTATGGAACCGTAAATAACTAGCTGATGATATGGACAACTCATGGTTATGTTCTAGAAAAACATCATCCAATATCCATTATCATTTTTAGAATTTAGTCTTGCTTTTATCAAAGCCTTACAATCAATTTTGCTAGTATCTCTAGGATTCATAGAGTTATCGATTTTTCTAAATTTTTCTTGTCTCCAACATGCCAGGTGCTTGAAGCCTATTTCATTGTTATTATTGGACCTACTACACTGTTATGATTCCAAAACTTACTCTCCTTGCATATCCATTATAAAGATTGTATACATCATTTGTAGAATTGAACTCCATTCCAATTTGAGGATTAACAAACTCGTTATCTACATTCGGGGTGATAGGAGAAGGTGCATTCTTGTGAACAATACCAGCAACCTCATCCAAGTGATCATGTTCAGTTTTTTCTATATCTATAATTTTAATGCCATATATAGAAATATCTGTAAAAAATATAAACATTGATATCCATAATTTTAGATGATATTTTATGTAGAGCATAATAATTATTGTGTTATATATTGGATAGAATATGACATAACAGTGTAATAATACAGGCAGGGAATCAAATATTTCTAAAAAAAGATATTTGAACTTATGATATCCTAGTTCAAAAATTATGACATCCTAGTTAAAAGATTATGATATCTTATCATAAAAAATAAAATTAAATATATAACCCCTCCTACTAGGAATACCTATCACTTGTAGACTGAGTTATGACTCCCAGAATATCATAACATGCCACAGATGTTAAAGAATCATAAATATATGTCGAAACAGGATTATAACATCCTAGTTTAAAAATTATGACAACCTGGTTAAGAAACTATGGCATCCCTATACAAAATCATAAACCAGATATTTTGATCTTGCATACCAGAAGTATTTAAGTATGCATTGCTGAAATATGATACCCATTGTTGTCGCCAAGACCGTCGTGGCCTGTAGCTGCTATCGGCGCTGGAGATGCACTCCCCCTGTCGCCCGGCCATCCTGGGCTCGTGGACCTCCGTGCTGGGTGTGGACGCCTCGCTGCCCGGCGGTCCTCCACTCCCGGACCTGCAAGATAGGGGTTAGAGACCCGGCCAGGGTTTCCGATGGCGGCACTCCGACGGTCAAGTCAGTGACGATCCAGGGGAACAGATTCTCCTGGTCGGGCCCCTCTTGATGGACTCCGTACTAGGAGGAGTAAAAGATATGAGTGAAGGTGAGAACGTTGCAGGGGGAGAGTGATAGCAGGGATAGAGGGGTGCCCTATTCCTCCGCCTCTCCTTGTGTCCCTCATTTTCCTTCAACTGTGGTGGTAGTGGTACTTCACCCTCTTGGTCGGGCTTGCGCTTGTGCTCGTGGTGGTGGTGGTGCCATGCCCCTCTTGCTGGTGGGGGTTGCACTCCTTCTTTTTTTCTTTTTTCTGGCTTGTGTTTTTTTTTGCCCGTGTGTTCTTTTTTTTTCATTCTTCTTCCTCTGGGATTGTTGTGTGTTACCTCCGAGTTTTGTTGCAAACTAGGTTACCATTGGGCGCTTGTCTCGGGATCCCTGCCGGGCTGTCGGCACATGCGGCGATATCCCAAGGAGTCTTTCTTGATTTGTGATAAGGGGAGTTGTTAGGCGCTCCGACACTCCTCTTGGTTGCTTCATTCCAGGAAACTAGGCAGTGCCTTGAATGGAGGGCCACCGCCTGTGGGATTCAAATCTCTCGATTGGCTTCCTCTCTTGGGTGATCTGAGTGGTTGGTGAGGAGCGTGGCATCTCGATCAACGTGCTGCTTGCCTTTCTAGTGTAACTGGCGGTCGCGGGCGGTCAGTATGGCCTGGAAGGCATTTCAGTGTAATCCTCGGGTGGCTCGTCGGTGTCCTGGGCTGGTGAGGACCTCGTCCGGGCTGGGGCCAAGCTGGGATGGCAGGGCTCGCTCCGACCTAGGCGCTTCGAGCTTGCGAGGGTGCCTAGGCGGAGGAGGGTGAAGTGCGGGCCTGGTCCGGAGGGCGCACGCTCGGAGAGGCTCCACATCGATGGGTGAGCGCTGAGCTCAACCTCGACCACAAGGGACTAACCTCTGAGCGTCTCACTCCGGAGGGCGGAAAGCAGACCCGGTCCAAAGGGTGCGTGCTTGGAGAGGCTCCACATTGACGGGTGAGCGCTAAACTCGACCTTGACCGCAGGGCACTAACCTTTGAGGGTCTCGTTCTAGAGGGTGGAAGGTGGACCCGGTCCAAAGGGAGCGTGCTCGGAGAGGCTCCACATCTGCGGGTGAGCGTTATGCTCGACCTCGACCGCAGGGCACTAGCCTCCGAGGGTCTCGCTCTAGAGGGCGGAAGGCGGACCCGGTCTAGAGGGTGCGCGCTCAGAAAGGCTCCACATCGGTAGGTGAGCACTGTGCTCAACCTCGACCACAGGGCACTAGCCTCCGAGGGTCTCACTCTGGAGGGCGGAAGGTGGACCCGATCCAGAGGGCGCACGCTCGGAGAGGCTCCACATCAACGGGTGAGCACTACGCTCGACCTCGACCGCAGGGCACTAGCCTCCGAGGGTCTCGCTCTAGAGGGCAGAAGACGGCTCCAACCTAGGCATCCCGAGCTTGCGGGCACGACCTGGTAGAGGACTGAGCTCGGCTTGTTGTTTTGAGGGAGCTCAGCTCAGCTCGGTAGTGGAATCCGGGCTGGAAAGTCGACGTGGTGTCTTTTCTTGACATGAAGCCTGTCGATTCCTCCGCGTCAACGATCCCTCCACATCATTTTCCCCCCACTCCCGAGGCCCGTTAGTGCACGGCACTCGGGTCGAAGGGAATAATTACGGTGCTGGCATGGAAAGGAGAGAATCTGGCATGATGATGCCATGATTGCTGGCACCTCGAGGGCCGGCCCTGTAGACCAATGCGGGGATGCCATGTAGCTATGTCCAAGGAGCAGTTAATGTGGGCATAGAATTCAAAGCGGCCAGGATGCCATTCTCACCGATGGGTGGCACATGACGTAGATCCATCAGCGGAGGGGTTGGATTGGTACGAATCCCTCGGGTCATTTCGAAATGAAAGGAGGGCCTTACCCGAACAATCTATTCTTTTTGAATTCTCCATGCCTGCTACTACCGCGCCCAAGCTTCTTCCTCCTTCCTCCCAGTTGCCCAAAGTTTTCCAAGGCACCAGGTCAGTTTCTTCTTCCTCCTTCCCTGTTAGAATAAGGGTTTTTCCTTCGGGCCTGGGATCCTCTTCAGGTTGAGTCTCCTCTTTGATCTTCTACTTTGTGTCCTTCCCTTCCTTTGTCCTTGAGAATGTCCCATTTTGGTCCGGGCTTCCGCCCCTCCACTGATCAGGGCGAAGCCGGTCATTCCGAGCGGAGGCTGGCATCTTCCTCTTCTTCCTCCAGCGGGGAGGAAGATGCAGCTCGCTTCGAGCTCAGTAGGAGGCGTCCTCCCGGTCCAGTTCTCATCAGGGAACCGGGTTCTGGTCCTTCTCTCCCTCCTCCTTCTGCTCCTATTTCCGAGCCCATCCGGCCTGCAGGTCCTGGTGTGGTCACCTCGACGATCACCGCCAGGAAACTCAGGACCGTCCAAGATGTCTATGGCATTCCACCTTCTATCCGGCTTATGATCCCTTGTCCAGGGGAGCAGGTCACTTCGAGTGGCCTGGGCCGTCTTGCCTTCTACGAGGGGACCTTTTCTGGGGGTCTCCGGTTTCCTTTCCATCCTTTCTTCCTGTCCGTCTTGGACAATTATCGTCTAGTTCCTGCGCAGCTAGTGCCAAATGCTATTAGGGTTATTTTTTCCTTCATTATGCTTTATCACCTCCATGGGTTCGTTGCCCGATTTTCCTTGTTCAGGACTTTCTTTGCCCTTAAGAGCCACCCAACTGAGGATGGGTGGTGGTCCTTGTCCTCCTGCCCAAAGGGCATCAAGTTCGAGCTTCCCTCTTCCATCAGGGGATGGAAGAGAAAGTTTTTTTTGTTGAGGTCGAGGGGGTCGACTGGGTCTAGAGCGATCTGGACAAGTCTCCCAACCGAAATTCTGTGGTCGATGCGACCGACCAGGATGATTACGAGCAGCTCCGCACCACTCAGATTCCTCCTCTCGAGATCCTGTTGTCTGAGCAGAACCTTGCCAACTCCAGGGTCAACCCAACGAATGGGTTGGGTGAGTTCGACCTGAACTTTTCTCTTCCCTTACTCTTGTACTCCTTGCATTGTTTTCCACAGGCTCTAACTATTGTGTAATTTGTATGCAGGCATGATCTTCTCCAAGAGCGACCTTCTGGCCATCACCAAGAAGAGGTCGCCGATCGGGCTGGCTAGGGAGCCCGCAAAAAGGCGGGCCCAGAGTGAGAGCGCTTCTGCAGCCGCTCCCATGGTAGTGATCGGTCTGAGCTCGACTACCCCAGCTGGTCCGAGTTCGGAGATGGCTCGGGTGGCTCCTGCACCAGTGGAGAGAGCGGCTTCCGTGGCCCTAAGGCCGGTTCAACAGGTCCCTGTGGCAGAGCCCGAGGTAGTCATCCGGGCGAGGGCCGCAGCTGCTGCCGCTGCACCATGCCATCCTCCGGGTCCGCCCGTCGCTGATGTTAGGGGTGAGGAGACCCGGGCTGCGACCAGGGCCGTGATGGAGGTGCTACCAGCATCGACACTAGCTTCTGAGCCTCCCTCCCGGGATCTTTCAGCCAGTGGGGCAAGGCCACCCACTCATGGAGAGAGCAGGAGGGAGGAGACGCTCCGCCATCTCCCTTTTAGGATGGGGCTGGAGAGTTCATTTCTCCAGAGTCCCGAGCTAGTCGAACGCATGATGGATTTCTCCATCCAGGTATGTGACCGGCAAGAGATGGCCCGGATGCGGCTGACCGATGTCATCAGCACCATCTTTTCCCAGCTGTATTCGATAAGCCATCCTCCTCTTTCACTCTTTTCTTCTTTTTTCTCTCTCTTCTTCCCTTTTTTTTTGCTGACCTCTTTTCATGGTGCAGATCGGTGCCAAGGCCCTCTACATCAAGGGCCGCTACCAAAGCTGGGAGCGTCTCGAGTGGCAGCAGGCAACCGAGATTGAGTCTTTGAAGGCCGACCTGAAGGAGAAGGTTGGGACAAACGAGGTCCTTGAGTCGAGGGTCAAGGACCTTGAGAAAGAGCTCGCCGATGCTGAGGGGTGAGCGAAGGGCCTCCTGACGGCTCGCGACCTGGAGTGGAGCCGCTTGAAGAAGGCGATCGACGACCTCTCCATCATTGAGAAAAAGCTTAACTGGTACAGTGCCGAGGTCGATCGGCACAAGGCGATCGCCCGAGCTGCCCAAGTGAAGCTAGCAACTAGGAAGGAGAAAATTACCGTAGCTGAAAAGGCAGCAGAGATGGCAGCCAACTTGGTGGAGGTAGCCAGGCTGGAGGCCATTGAGTTGAGGAGAGTGGCCGCTGAGGCCATGAAGGGTGTTGACGATGCCATCACCAGATTCAAGGCTTCGGAGGACTTCGTCACTGAAATCCAGCAAATTGCATCGGACTCCTTCTATAAGGGTTTCATGTACCTGCACGGCTGGGTCGAGGTGCTTATTCCTGACAAGGACCGTAGCTGCCTCAGGTATCCTTCGACCTCAGAGGCGGAGGCTGACGAGGAGGTCGTCGCGGGAGCCGTGGGCCCAGGACCTTCGATGCCAGCTATGGGTGACCCTTCCAGAGTTAGGGAAGCCCAACCAGAAACTTCTCGGCCTCAGGATCCAGCAGATAAGCCGGCCAGCGCGGAGTGATCCTTTTCTTCCTTGCTTCATTTTGTGCTTTTGTTTTTTGTATTCAGTCAGGGTCATCCGGCATGTCGAGAGCCCAGAAAACACTTGTAACTTGTTTAATCAATGAAGCTTGAACTTCTTTGTCATTTGTTCTCTTTGCCTGGTTCTTCCCCTTTTTTCTCTCTTTCTTTCACTCCCTTTCTTCTTTTCTCTTCTTCCTTCCTTTTGCATGGAGAGATCAGAGAGAGGGGCTTCACCTTGCTTAGGGTGAAGTTGTAACACTTGAGAGCTACTGGGCTAGAAGGTGTTATTGATTGAGAGCCATGCGGCTCGGGGGTCCCTTGGCCGAGGATCTGAGCTCTGGTCTTGGGTCGGCATCCTGGAGCTGGGCTCGGGGACATTGATGACTGAGAGCTGCATGGCTCGAAGTTCTCTTGGCCGGAGATCTGAGCTCCGGTCTTGAGTGGGCATCCTGGAGCTGGGCTCGGGGACGTTGATGACTAGAGTTGCGTGGCTCGAAGTTCTCTTGGCCGGAGATTTGAGCTCCGGTCTTGAGAAGGGAAAGTGGTAGCTTCAATGATGCTGTATTTTTCTCTTGTTCTCTCTTTCTTTCCTTCCCCTCTCTTCTTTCTTTCTTTTTCTTCTTTTTTTTTTTAGAGTGGGGAAATCAGAGAAGAGGATGCTGGTTGTGCCCCCATCTTGTTCTCTTTCTTTCCTTCCCCTCTCATCTTCTTTTCGAGTGGGGAGATCAGAGAAGGGGGTTGCCGGGCTCCCCCCTTTGTTCTCTTTCTTTCCTTCCCCTCTCTTCTTTCTTTCTTTTTCTTCTTTTTTTTTTTTAGAGTGGGGAAATCAGAGAAGGGGGTTACCGATCTTGATTGCCTTGGAGCTAGGCTCGATGCCTTCCTGGACGTGGAGCTAGGCTCGGGCCCAGGGGTTACTTGAGATCTTGACTCAAGTCTTTAGTGCATTGGAGCTAGGCTCAAGGAGTTGATGGGAGCTACATGGCCCCATGATCGCTTGGCATCTCGAAGCTGGACTCGGAGATGTTTGAGATGGAGAGCGGCTTGGCTCGAAGTTTTCTTGGCTGGAGATCTGAGCTCCGGTCTTGAGTTGGCATCATTGACCCAGGCTTGGGGACGTTGATGGTTGGGAGCTACGTGGCTCGAGGTTCTCTCGGTTGGAGATCTGAGCTCCGGTCTTGAGTTGGCATCCTGGAGCCAGGCTCAGGGACGTTGATGATTAGGAGCTAAGTGGCTCGAAGATTCTCGACATCCTGGAGCTGGACTCGGGAATGCCTGGAATTTCGGAGCTACGTGGCTCGAAGTTCCTTTGACATCCTGGAGTTGGGCTCGGGGACTCTTGGGACTGGGAGCTATGTGGCTTGGAGATTCTTTGACGTCTTGGAGCTAGGCTCGGAGACTCTTGGAATTTGGGAGCTACGTGGCTCGAAGTTCCTCTGATGTCTTGGAGCTGGGCTCGGGGACTCTTGGGACTGGGAGCTACGTGGCTCGGAGATTCTTTGACATCCTGGAGCTGGGCTCAGGGATGCTTGGAATTGGGAGCTACGTGGCTGGAAGATTCTCGATGTCCTGGAGCTGGGCTCAGGGATGCCTGGAATTTGGGAGCTACATGGCTCGAAGATTCTTTGACATCCTAGAGCTGGGCTCGGGGATGCTTGGAATTGGGAGCTATGTGGCTCAGAGATCCTTTGACATCTTGGAGCTGGGCTCGGGGATGCTATCGATTCTTTCCTGCAAGACATGCGGATACCCACGCGAGAGAAAAATCGTTATTATGATTGTTGGTAAGGGAACTCACCTTATTGGGTGCGTCTTTGTAGGCTGCAGGCCCTCCTCCCTCGAGGGAGCCTAACGCCATCGAGTTCTTCGAGGTAATGGACCCCTCATGATGGAGCTTCGACCGCCTCGTGGGGGCCTTCCCATGGTGGTTCGCGACCATCGTCCCGACGTCCGTGGCATCTTTATTTACCTTTCTCCTTCGCTCTCTCCTCCCCGCATGGTGGGGTGATTACCCTCGAGGTCCCCGCCCCCCAAATCTTCTTAGATGCACACGCGATTCTCCAGGCAATCACGCCCACCGATTTCGCGGTAGAGTGATTGTCGGTGGTTGAAGCTGACAGGAGAGTGGCGAGCGCTTGGGGCCCCGCTTGAGGTCTGCCCCCCCCGTAAACCTTTGGAGGAGAGCCTCCTTGACGAGCTTCTTGATCTCTGGCTCATGGTTGCAACATTTTTCGATGCCATGGCCGTGATCGTGGTGGAGGCGATGATACTTCGCCTCGTCGACTGAGCCTCGCATGCTGATGAACCGATGGAAGAATCCCGCCATCTTGTGCTCATGCTTCTCCAGGCGCACTTTCGCTGTGTGCTTGATGATTTTGTCAGCGGATTCCCCACCGAAGGGGATGGAGGGGGTGACATCCTGGAGAGGCCTAGAAAAGATTGCCAATCTGTTGACCTTTCTAGCTTGTGTCGTCACCGTTCTTCCACGGTATATTGAACTGTGAAGAGGTGGAGGACTTAGTCACGCCCGTCCTGCCCCTACTTGGTGCACCAATCTATTACCGCCAAGACCATCGTGGCCCGTAGCTACTGTCGGGGCTGGAGATGTGCTCCCCCTACCGCCCGGCTGTCTTGGGCTCCTGGACCTCCGTGCTGGGTGTGGACACCTCGCTGCCCGACGGTCCTCCGCTCCCGGACCTGCAAGATAGGGGTTAGAGACCCGGGCCGAGGTTTTCGGCAGGGGCACTCCGATGGTCAAGTCAGTGACGATCCAGGGGAACAGATCCTCCTGGTCGGGCCCCTCTTGATAGACTCCACACTAGGAGGAGTAAAAGATATGAGTGAAGGTGAAAACGTTGCAGGGGGAGAGTGATAGCGAGGACAGAGGGGTGCCCTGTTCCTCTGCCTCTCCTTGTGTCCCTCATTTTCTTTCAACTATGGTGGTAGTGGCGCTTCGCCCTCTTGGTCGGGCTTGCGCTTGTGCTCGTGGTGGTGGTGGTGCCATGCCCCTCTTGCTGGTGGGGGTTGCACTCCTTCTTTTTTTTCTTTTTTCTGGCTTGTGTTTTCTTTTGCCTGTGTGTTCTTTTTTTTTCATTCCTCTTCCTCTGGGGTTATTGCATGTTACCTCCGAGTTTTGTTGCAAACTAGGTTACCATTGGGTGCTTGTCTCGGGATCCACATCGGGCTATCAGGCGCATGCGACGGTGTCCCGAGGAGTCTTTCTTGATTCATGATAAGGGGAGTTGTTAGGCGCTCTGACACTCCTCTTGGTTGCTTCATTCCGGGAAACTTGGCAGTGCCTCGAATGGTGGGCCACCGCCCATGGAATTCGAATCTCCCGGTTGGCTTCCTCTCTTGGGCGATCTGAGTGGTTGGTGAGGAGCATGGCATCTCGATCAATGTGCTGCTTGCCTTTCTGGTGTAACTGGCGATCGCAGGTGGTCAGCACGGCCTAGAAGGCATTTCAGTGCAATCCTCGGGTGGCTCGCTGGTGTCCTGGGCTGGTGAGGACCTCGTCCAGGCTGGGGCCGAGCTGGGATGGCAGGGCTCGCTCTGACCTAGGCGCTCTGAGCTTGCAAGGGCGCCTAGGTGGAGGAGGGCGAAGTGCGGGCCCGGTCTGGAGGGTGCGTGCTCGGAGAGGCTCCACATCGGCGGGTGAGCACTGAGCTCGACCTTGATCGCAGGGCACAAACCTCGAGGGCCCACTATGGAGGGAGGAAGGCGGACCTGGTCTAGAGGGCACGCACTCGGAGAGGCTCCATATCGACGGGTGAGCGCTGAACTCGACCTCGACCGCAGGTCACTAATCTCTGAGGATCTAGCTCTAGAGGGCGGAAGGTGGACCCGGTCCAAAGGGCACGTGCTCGGAGAGGCTCCACATTGATGGGTGAGTGCTGCGCTCGATCTCAACCGCAGGGCACTAGCCTCTGAGGGTCTCGCTCTGGAGGGCGGAAAGCGGACTCGGTCCAGAGGGCGCGCGCTCGGAGAGGCTCCACATCGGTGGGTGAGCGCTGCGCTCAACCTCGATCACAGGGCACTAGCCTCCGAGGGCCTCACTCTGGAGGGCAGAAGGCAGACCCGGTCCAGAAGGCGCATGCTCGGAGAGGCTCCACATTGGCGAGTTAGCACTGTGCTCGACCTCAACCGCAGGGCACTAGCCTCCGAGGGTCTCGCTCTAGAGGGCAGAAGACGGCTCCAACCTAAGCATCCAGAGCTTGTGGACATGACCTGGCAGAGGATTGAGCTCGACTTGTTATTCTGAGGGAGCTCAGCTCAGCTCGGTAGTGGAATCCGGGCTGGAGAGTCAATGCGGTGTCTTTTCTTGACATGGCACCTGCCGGTTCCTCCATGTCAGCGATCCCTCCACATCACCCATATAGTAATAATATGTCTTCTATGATAAGACTTTTCAACCATGCATTGTCTTGACTAAGATTGTTAAAGTATGATAAAAAGACCAGGAGAAAATAAAATTTTAAAATGTGATATCTAAACTTATGACATCCTAGTTTAGAAATTATGATATCCTAGTTAGAAGATTATGACACGCGATCATAAAATATGAAACTAAATATATTAACCCCTCCTACCAGGATTACCTATCACTTGTGGACTGAGTTATGACTCCCAGAATATCATAACATGCCATGGATGCTAAAGGATCAAAATATATGCCGAAACAGAATTATGACATCCTGTTTAAAAATTATGACTTCCTAATTAAAAAAATTATGACATCCCTGCATAAAATCATAAACCAGATATTTTGATCATGCATACTAGAAGTATTTAAGTATGCATTGCTGAAATATGACATCCACATTGTAATAATATGCTTCTGAGAAAACTTCAATATTAAAAACTTTGAAATATAAACAACTTGGCACAAAATAGAAAATGAAGGCTTTTGTCCTCCATGATAGAACTTTTCAATAGTATATTGGCTTGACTAAGATTGTCAAAGTATGATAAAAAGGCAAGGAGAAAATAAAATTTTTTAAAAAAAAATTTGAACTTATGACATCCTAGTTCAGAAATTATGATACCCTAATTAAAAGATTATGACACTTGATCATAAAACATGAAACCAAATATATTAATCCCTCCTACTAAGAATACATGTCACTTGTGAACTGAGTTATGACTCCCAGAATGTCATAACATGCCACAGATACTAAAGGATTACAAATATATGCCAAAACAAGATTATAACATCCTAGTTTAAAAATTATGACATCCTAGTTAAAAAACTATGATATTTCTGTATAAAATCATAAATTGAATGTTTTGATCTGTGTACCAAAAGTATTTAAGTATGCATTGCTGAAATATGACACCCATATTATAATAATATACTTTCGAGAAAATTTCAGTATCAAAAACTTTGAAATATGAATATCTTGGTACAGTGCAGAAAATGAAGGCTTTTGTCCTCTGTGATAGGACTTTTCAATCATGCATTAGCTTGGCTAAGATTGTCAGAGTATGATAAAAAAGACCACGATAAAATAAAAATTTTAAATATGATATTTGAACTTACAACATCATAGTTCAGAAATTATGACACCCTGGTTAAAATATTATGATACCTAGTTAAAATATTATGGCATCCCTATAGAAAATGTGAAACTAAAGGTATTGACCCCTCCTAAGAGGAATACCTATCACTTGTAGACTGAATTATGACTTCCAGAATGTCATAACATGCCACAGATATTAAAGAATTACAACCGTATACAAAAACTGGATAATGACACCCTGGTTCAGAAATTATGATATCTTAGTTAAAATATTATGACATCCCTACAGAAAATATGAAACTAACTTTATTAACCCCTCCTACCAGGAATACCTATCACTTGTGGACTGAGTTATGACTCCCAGAATGTCATAATATGCCACGGATGCTAAAAGAGTATTATATGGTTTTCTAATGTATTAACTTTTTTTTAACTACCAAAATAATTGAAGTAATAAAGGAATTATAAAAAAAAAACTAAACAAGATTCTATGAAGGATTTTTTACTTCCTTTTTGAAATCTTTTTCTTTCTAGTCTTTTTTATCATAATTTAACAATCTTATTCAAGCCAATGCCCGGTTGAAATGTTCCATGAGGGAGAATAAAAGCTTTCATTTTCTATTTTGTACCGAGTTGTTCATGTTTGGAAGTTTTGACACTCAAGTTTTCTTATAAGCATTTTATTATGTTGTGGGTATCACATATCAGCAATGCATACCGAAACACTTCTATTACAAAGAATCAAAATATCTAGTTTAAGTTTTTGTGCAGGGATATCGTAGGTTTATAACTATGATATCGTAGTATTTGAACTAGGATGTCGTAATACTGTTTTAGCATATATTTGTGATCCTTTTGTATTTGTAGCATGTTATAATATCCTAAGAGTCATAACTCAGTCCATAAGTGATAGGTTCTCTATGTAGTAGGGGTTACTATATTTAGTTTCATATTTTATGATCGGGTATCATAATATTTTAACTAGGGTATCGTAACTTCTGAACTAGGATGTCGTAACTTATGAACTAGGGTATCGTTCAATAAAAACTTCTTTTTTTGAAATCTTTTTTCTTCCTGATCTTTTTATTACAATCTAACAATCTTATTTAAGCAAATGCATGGTTGAAATATTCCATGAGAGGATAAAAGCTTTCATTTTCTGTTTTGTATCGAGTTGTTCATGTTTGGATGTTTTTGACACTTAAGTTTTCTTAGAAGCATTTTATTATGTTATGGGTATCACATATCAGCAATGCATACCGAAACACTTCTGTTACAGAAGATCAAAATATCCGGTTTAAGTTTTTGTGCAGGGATGCCATAGGTTTATAACTAGGATATCGTAGTGTTTAAACTAGGATGTTGTAATACTATTTCAGCATATATTTATGATACTTTTACATCCGTAGTTGAGTTATGACATCCTAGGAGTCATAACTCAGTCCATAAGTGATAGGTTCTCCGGGTAGTAGGGGTTACGATATTTAGTTTCATATTTTATGATCGGGTGTCGTAATGTTTTAACTAAGGTATCATAAGTTTAATTTTTATTTTTAGAAATATTTGGTTCTATGCCTGTATTATCGCACTATCGTATTATATTCTATCCAACGCATAACTCATTATTTATTATGTTGTAGATAAAATATCATCTAAAACTATGTATATCGATATTTATGATTTTTTATGCAGATATTTTTATATATGGAGTTGAAATTAGAAATCTGGAAAAAGTCCAAGATGATCATTTGGATGAGGTTGCTGATGTTGTTCGGAAGAATGCACCTTCTCCTATCATCCCGATTATAGAGAACAAGTCTATTAATCTTAAAATTGAAATGGAGTTTATTTCTACAAATAATTTATATAATTTCTACAATGGATATGCAAGGAAAGTAGATTTTGGAATCACGGTAGTGTATAATAGGTCCAACAACAATAAAAAAATATGCTTCAAGTACCTGGCATGTTGGAGGCAAAGAAAATCTAGGAAAATCGATAACTTCATGAATCCTAGGGATACTGGCTATTGCCGACCTTACTGCTGTGGCCTGTAGCTGTAAGCTAGTGCCAGACCTCAGTCTCCTTTGCCTCGAAATCCTAAGGCTCCCAGACTTGCAAAACAAGATCAGAGACCCGGGCCGGGGATACCGGCGAGGGCACTCCAACGGTCAAGTCAGCGAGCGGCAAAGTGGAACAGATCCACTAAGACGGGTCCTCACTGGATCTCCGTGCTTAGAGGAATCTTAAATGGAAAGATACGTGAGAACGAGAGGGGCCAGCACTCGGCTTCCTGCGACTTGACTCGCCGGACTCGCTCCTGCGAGTTTCTCCAGGGCCTCAGAGTCATCCCATCTCTCTGTGCATGCGTTTGCCCTCTTGCTTACTTACCTTCCTTCTTGCCCATGGTGTCCTTTTGATATCATTGGATGCTTTGTTGCCTTATTTTCCCTCATCCTGAGGTCCTTGGAGGTCAACGGCTCCTTTCTACCATTCCCCCCCTTTCGTCGCCTCTTTTTATGGTTGGGAGTTAAGTGGTGAGCTTTCCTTGCCCGTCGTGCTATCGTGGAAGGGGAAACTCGACGGGACCTCGATCAAAGCATGGGAACCCTTGGACTCGAGGCGTTGACCACGGACCTCTTCTCTAGGGGGTTCCAGGTCACTAGTCATAGGATCTGGTGCCTCGATCAAGATGCCCCTCCTAAAGTGGTGCAAACGATGTTCCGCTCACCGTTATAGGCCTGTGGATGCCATACCGGGTGCATCGCGCCGCGTGTCAGCCCCAGTAGCATTCTCGGGGCTCGCGCCTTTAGTCTCCCTGAGGCTCCGCAGAGTAGGTCTGACTTTGGTTGAGGTGGACCCATCTGGGGGTGCCACCTGGCGAAGGAGCAGGAGTGCCTGGCTCAACTACGATGAGGTGGGCCCATCAGGGGGCGCCACCTGGCGAAGGAGCAGAGGCACGCCTACTTCGACCGAGGTGGACCCCTTCTGGATCGACACCTGGCAAAGTGGCAGAAGCAGGCTTGACTTCGGTCGAGGTGGATTCATCTGGGGGCACCACCTGGCGAAGGAGTAGACTACCTGGCTCAACTTCGGCGAGGTGGGCCCATCAGGGGGCGCCACCTGGCGAAGGAGCAGAGGCACGCCCACTTCGGTCGAGGTGGACCCCACTTGGGTCAACACCTGGCGAAGTAGCAGAGGCAGGCTCAACTTCAACTGTGGTGGACCCATTTGGGGGCGCCACCTGGCGAAGGAGCAGGAGTGCCTGGCTCAACTTCGGCGAGGTGGGCCCATCAGGGGGTGCCACCTGGCGAAGGAGCAGAGGCACGCCCACTTCAACCAAGAAGGACCCTGCCTGGGTCGACACCTGGCGAAGTGGCAGAGGCAGGCTCGACTTCGGCCAAGGTGGACCCATCTGGGGGCGCCACCTGGCGAAGGAGCAGGAGTTCCTGCCTCAACTTCAGCGAGGTGGGCCCATCAGGGGGCACCACCTAGCAAAGGAGCAGAGGCATGCCCACTTCGATTGAGGTGGACCTCACCTGGGTCGACACCTGGTAGAGTGGCAGAGGCAGGCTCAACTTCAATCGAGGTGGATCCATCTGGGGGCGCCACCCGACGAAGGAGCAAGAATGCTTGGCTCAACTTCGACGAGGTGGGCCCATCACGGGGCATCATCTGGCGAAGGAGCAGAGGCACGCCCACTTCATCCGAGGTGGACCTCGCTAGGGTCAACACCTAGTGAAGTGGCAGAGGCAGGCTCGACTTCAACCGAGGTAGACCCATCTAGGGGCGCCACCTAGGAAGGAGCAAGAGTGCCTAGCTCGACTTCGATGAGGTGGGCCCATCAGGGGGTGCCACCTGGCGAAGGAGCAAAGGCACGCCCACTTCGTTCGAGGTGGACCCCACCTGGGTCGACACTTGATGAAGTGGCAGAGGCAGGCTCGACTTCGATCGAGGTGGATCCATCTGGGGGCACCACCTGGCAAAGGAGAAGGAGTGCCTAGCTTGACTTCGATGAGGTGGGCCCATCAGGAGGTGCAAAAAGGGCAAAATGGTCATTTGCCAGGTTTAAAAAGATTGCAGACGTGACGATATCAGATTACATAATCCTAGATGATACGAAACCTGCTCCATCCCATCATGCCAATTCGGATATAGGTGGATCAATAAGAAAAAATGGTGCAGGCCATGTTGGATTTACTGCACCACAGGTTGTGCATAAAGACTTATCGCATGATATGCGCAAAGACTTACTCTTGAAAGCATTCACGACATTTCTGTCCACCCGGCCCAGCCCATCAAACATAGGCCCATCGGTAGGTGAAATGATCCGTTGGAGCATGTTAGTTAAGCGGTGGACCTAGGGGTGCGAATGGGTTGGATTGGATCGGGTCATGAGTGACCCCGATCTGATCCAGTTCTTTGATCGGGTCCTAATAGTAGATCCAGACCCAATCCACTAGAAAATCGGGTCGGGTCGGGTCTACTATCAGAATTTTCAATCCAACGAGTCATTTGGATTGGATCAGGTCCATAAATAATCCAATTCTAATCTACAAAATTTGGATCTAAATATGATCCGAATAAAATATAGACAACTATATTTTAATTATTACATAACTAACTATTATTAACTATAAAATAAATAATATTATTTTTAAAATAAATTAAGATATAAAAAAAATTATAATTAGTTTCATACAAGTTTTAAATTATAATTTAAAGGTCCAAATAGATATAATTCTAACAGTATTAGTACGTTCGAATCGGGTCGGGTAGGATCCAAATTCAGTAAACTCAGACCCGACCCGAAAAATTGAACGGGTCTAATTTTAGGATCCAATCCGAATCCACGGATCCATAAAAATAGATTGGATCGGATCTAAATGGATCGGGTCAGGGGTCAACCCGATCCATTTGCAACCTTAGGGGACCTTCCGATTACAAAGACACACGTGCATCAAGGGCTGGAAATGGGCCGGCCCAAAAGCCTATTGTTTGGAACTGGACTGGGTTAGCTTAATAAACTTCGGGCCGGCCTGAAATTGATTCAGGCTGCGGACAAAATTTTAAGTATATCTGACTAGTCTTAGGACTGTAAAATAGAGTTTATTTAATTTTTGGATCAAAGGGATACCCGAATTTGATCCAAAAATTTTTAAGATATAATTTTTGAGCTCTGGGCCGGCCCATTTTCAGCCTTGCTTGCATGATAACGCACAATCACGGCGTCTATTGCCCCATTTGCCGTCAGTCCATCGGTGATTGGATGGTCGACCGTTGGCCCGGTGGACCTTGTGCAACCGATAACTTTCCCGTTGGTGCGTGTTGAATTATTTCTGAGAAGGCCGTCGGATTTCTCTTCATATGGCGTCGCGTCTGAGGAACGCCACCAGGTGCTCTCCCCGCTCCGGCTCCTCTCCCTCCCTCCTGAACCCCAACCCTCCCAAAACCCCAACCCTCGTCCAAAACCCTAACCTTAGCTCAGAGAACCCAGACGAGATCCTCTTCGACCTCGAGCGCGGAGTTCTCAATCCTCTCCTCCATTCCCCTTCCAATGTCCCCCCCTCGGTTGTCCTCGACGTCCTCTCCAAATGCAGCCGAAGAAGCCCGGCATTAGGCGAGAGATTCGTCGATCTCTTGGCCTGGAGACCCGATCTCAAGCTCTCCTCGGAGTCCCTCAGTGCGATGATCCATTTTTGTATCCGGAACCGGAGTACCTCCGCCGCCCAGTCCCTAATCCTCCGGATGATCCGGCGGAGGGGCATCTCGAGGTCAGAGATTGTTGATGCTTTGCTCTCCACCTACTGCCGTTTTGGCTCGAATCCGTGCGTGTTCGACCTTTTAATCCGCACATACGTGCAGGCGAGGAAGCTAAGGGAAGGCTCTGAGGCGTTCCGGGTCTTGAAGGCAAGGAGGCAATCCGTCTCGGTCAATGCGGGCAATAGCCTTCTTGCCGGTTTGGTTCGGGTGGGTTGGGTCGACATGGCGTTGGATATCTATAAAGAGGTCGTTGGAATGGGGACCGAATTGAATGTCTACACTTTAAATATCATGGTGAATGCCTTCTGCAAGGATGGGAGGTTTGATGATGCCACCTTGTTCATGTCAGACATGGAGAAAAAAGGAATATTTGCGGATATTGTGACCTACAATACTTTGGTCGATGCATGGTGTCTCAGTGGGCGTTTGGAAGAAGCCTTGGAGTTGCTGAATTCAATGGTTGGAAAGGGATTAAAGCCTGATTTTCGGACTTATAATGCTGTTTTGAATGGGTTCTGTAAGAATGGGAAGTACAAGAGAGCACAGGAGTTGCTTGGAGAAATGGTGGCCGGTGGATTTGTGCCGAATGCCTCTACTTTTAACATTTTTCTTGGTAGGCTTTGTAAAGAAGGGGATGCGAAGGAAGCAGTAAGGATTTATAATGAAATGTTGCATTGTGGGCTTGTTCCTGATATGGTTAGCTTTAGCTCTATGATAGGCTTGTTTGCTAAGAAAGGGGATATGAATAGGGCACTAGAGTATTTTAAAGAGATGAAGGAAGCTGGATTGGCTCCAGATAATGTGATTTATACTATGCTTATTGGTGGTTTTTGCAAGATTAGTTTGATCTCGGAGGCTCTTAGGATGCGAGGTGAGATGGTAGATCATGGTTGTATGCCAGATGTGGTCACTTACAATACGATTTTGAATGGGATGTGCAAGGAGCAGAGGCTACCGGAGGCAGATGAGCTGTTCAGTGAAATGATGGAAAGAGGGGTTGCCCCTGATTATTGCACTTTTACTACTCTCATACATGGATACTGTAAAAATGGGTGCATAACGAAAGCCTTGAATTTGTTTGATATGATGCTGGAGAGGAATTTGAAACCAGACGTTGTTACTTACAATACTTTGATTGATGGTTTGTGCAAAGAAGGGGACATGGAGAAGGCTAGTGAGTTGTGGGATAATATGTGTAGTAGAGGAATTTTGCCCAATCACATTACTTACAGCATTCTAATAGACTACCATTGTAGTAAGGGGCAAGTTGAAAAAGCTTTTGGGTTTTGGCATGAAATGATGGAAAAAAGAATTTTGCCTAATATTGTGACTTGCAACTCAATTATCAAAGGTTACTGTCGGTCGGGCAATGCATCAACGGCTGAAGAGTTTTTACAAAAGATGATTCAAGAAAGGGTCTTTCCTGATAGGATAACATACAACACTCTCATTCATGGATTTGTGAAAGAAGAAAGGATGCAGGAGGCTTTTGCTTTGCTTAACAAGATGGATGATAAAGGGGTGCTACCTGATGTGATCACATACAATGTAATCATAAGTGGTTTTTGTGAACAAGGGAAGATGCAAGAAGCTGATTGGGTCTTCAAGAGAATGACCAACAGAGGAATTCAACCTGATAGATCTACATACACAACCTTAGTAAATGGCTTTGTTGCTGCTGATAATTTGAAACATGCATTTCGGCTTCATGATGAAATGCTACAGAGAGGATTTGTGCCTGATGATAAGTTCTGAAATTCTTTTGTGATTCTTCCCTGCACTCAATGGCTAGATTTTCACACCTTTGGTGAAATATATGCAAATATTTTGGACTATTCAAACATCTCTCTCACAATTGTCAACAATGGTGCCTGTTGCCGATCTTACCGCAGTGGCCTGTAGCTCGTGAACTGGTGCCGGTTCTCGGACTCTCTCATCCCGAGATCTCCAAGCTTCTGGACCTGCAAAACAAAGTCAGAGACCTGGACCGGAGATTCCGGCAGGGGCACTCCGATGGTCAAGTTAGAGAGCGGTAAGATGGAACAGGACCTCTAAGGCGGGTTCTCGAAGGATTCCCGTGCTTAGAGGAGAAGTAGATGAAAGAAGTATAGGGAAGAGAGGGGTTGAAGCCCGGCTTCCTGCGCTGGGTTCACTGAGCTCGAGCCTAAGGATTTCTTGGGGTTCCCCGGATCGTTTTCTCGATGTTTTCTCCCCCTCCCCCCTTACCTTTCCGTCTGCTTTCTCCGTCCCTTTTATACCACTGGACCGCCTTCAGTCCACGTCCCCTCCTGGGGGCTCCCCGAGATCTCTAGATCCTCCCCCCTCCTCCTTCAAGCCCGGGAGTTAAGTGGCCGGCACGCCTCGTCCGTCGTGTATCACGAAAGGGGAAATGACTGGCAAGACCTTGGGCCAAGTGCGGGAGATTTCCTTTCGGGGCATTGACGGTGGGTTTCTAGCCGTTTCAGGCTCCTGCCTGCAAGGATTTCATTTCTCGGTTGCGGGGTCCTGTTTAACTGATGTAAACCAGGTTTCGCGTATCATTGCAGGCCGTACTAGCGCCCGGTACGGGATGCGGCGCGCGTCGGCTCTAGTGGCAACCTCGTGGCCCGTGTCTCTACCTTCCCGAGGCTTTGCAGAGTAGGGCTGATTCGGCCGAGGTAGACCCGTCAGGGGGTGCCACCTGGCAGAGGAGCAGGGGCTGCCAGCATCGGCCAAGGTGGACCCTTCCTGGGTGGACACCTGGCGGAGTGGCAGAGAGATGCTCGACTTCGGCCGAGGTGGACCCGTCCTGGGGTGCTACCTGGCGAAGAAGCAGGAGGGCCCGGCTCGACCTTGGCAGAGATGACCCGTCTTGGGGTGCCACCTGGCGAGGGAGCAAGGGATCGCCAGCTTCGGCCGAGGTGGACCCCTCCTGGATGAACACCTGGCGGAGTGGCAGAGAGGTGCTCGACTTCGACCGAGGTGGACCCGTCTTAGGGTGCCACCTGTCGAAAAAGGAGGAGGGCCCGGCTCGACCTTGGTAGAGGTGGACCCGTCTTGGGATGCCACTTGGCGAGGGAGCAAGGGGCCGCCAACTCCGGCCGAGGTGGACCCCTCCTAGGTGAACACCTAGCGAAGCGACAGAGAGGTGCTCGACTTCGGTCAAGGTGGACCAGTCTTGGGGTGCCACCTGGCGGAGGAGCAGGAGGGCCCGGCTCGACCTCGGCAGAGGTGGACCCGTCTTGGGGTGCCACCTGGCGAGGGAGCAAGGGGCCGCCAGCTCCGGCCGAGGTGGACCCCTCCTGGGTGGACACCCGGCGGAGTGGCAGAGAGGTACTCAACTTCGACCGAGGTGGACCCATCTTGGGGCGCCACCTAGCGGAGGAGTAGGAGGGCCCGGCTTGACCTCGGCAGACGTGGACCCGTCTTGGGGTGCCACCTGGCAAGAGAGCAAGGGGCCGCCAGCTTCGACCGAGGTGGACCCCTCCTGGGTGGACACCTGGCGGAGCGGCAGAGAGGTGCTCGACTTCGGTCGAGGTGGACCCGTCTTGGGGCGCCACCTGGCGGAGGAGCAGGAGGGCCCAGCTCGATCTTGGCAGAGGTAGACCCGTCTTGTGGTGCCACCTGGCGAGGGAGCAAGGGGCCGCCAACTTCGGTCGAGGTGGACCCCTCCTGGGTGGATACCTGGCGGAGTGGCAGAGATGTGCTCGACTTCGATCGAGGTGGACCCGTCTTGGGGCGCCACCTGGCGAATGAGCAGGAGGGCCCGGCTCGACCTCGGCAGAGGTGGACCCGTCTTGGGGTGCCACCTGGCGAGGGAGCAAGGGGCCACCAGCTTCGGCCGAGGTGGACCCCTCCTGGGTGGACACCTAGCGGAGTGGCAGAGAGGTGCTCGACTTCGGTCGAGGTGGACCCGTCTTGGCGTGCCACCTGGCAAAAGATCAGGAATTTTGAAAGAAAAATTCACGTGGTACCGACGGCGTCCAGCTGGACCTGATACACGTTCCACGTCAGTGATGTAGCCATATCAGTTGTCCCCCATCCCCAGGTCCCATCGGAGCATCGTGGCTTGGGGTGTGGAGAGTTAATGCGGAGATGACGTGGAGAAGGCAGAAATCCCGTGCCATAATTGCCATGATCCCTACCGCCACTTCTGTTGCGCCCGAGATCCTGTGAGAGGTTGCCACGTGCGCGCGTCTGATGGGCCATTAATGCAATGTTTCGAAACCGAGGCTGTTTCCATTGAACCGAAGCGTCAATGTCGGGCATGCCTCCACGTGGCAGTTATCTGATGGTCCGAGACGGAAAGTGGCGTACGGCTGTTGTTGATTGAGTTTGAAAAGGAGGGGGACTTTCTGGAAACGATGTCTCTCCGCTTTCTCACACCTCGCCGGCGGTTGCAGTGGTCTCCCTTCATCTTCCTGGGGTCGCCATTCCTTTGGTTCAAAACATTCCGGTGAGTGCTTGTGCCCTTTTCTCTTTTTCTCTCGTCTCCCAACCCCTGTGCTTGTCCTTCTTACTTCTTCCTCCTTTATGGCCCGTTGCCGTCATGTTTCTTCCAACCCGGACGAGGCCAGTCCTTCCCGGCTGAGGACTCCATCGTCTTCCTCCTCGAAGGGGGAAGAGATCCCGGACGAGGTCCGGAGGCATCTCCAACCTGGGGCCGTGACCATAAGCGTCCCTAGGGGTCCTAGGTCCCCTCCCATAGTTTCTGCACGTCCCATTTCTTCTCTTCCTCCTCCGTAGGCCTCTTCCCCTGGTTCCTCCGGTTATGCCTCGACGATGATCGGGGACGATCTTTCTTGGATCCGGGATACCTATGGGGTCCCGGATTCAATCCGTCTTTTCCTCCCAAGGCCTAGAGACCGAGTAACCTCGAGTGGCCCTGGGAGGGTCGCCTTCTACGAGGACTTCCTCGTTGGGAGTCTTCGTTTGCCCCTTCATTCCTTCTTTCTTTCGTTTCTCAGTCACTATCATCTTGTCCCGGCCTAGTTGGCTCTTAATGCCATCCGAGTCATCTTCGTTTTCATCGTCTTCTGCTACTTCCACGGGATCGTTGCCCGTTTCTGCCTTTTCAGGGCTCTTTTCACCCTGAAACGTTACTCCACCGATGATGGCTGGTGGTATATTTCGTCCCGGCCTAGGTGCCTTAGGTTCGACCTCCCTTCATCGATCAGGGTTGGAAGAACCGCTTTTTCTTCGCCTCGGTCGAAAACGTCGACTGGGCCTGGAGTGAGCTGGACCGGTCCCCGAACCGGAATTTCCAGGTTGAGCCAGCGAATCAGGATGTCTATGCACAGCTACTGGGTGACGTGGTCCCAGCCCTCGATGTTCTGCTCTCATAGCAGAATTTATTCGAGGCAGGGATCAGTCCCATCCAAGAGTTGGGTGAGGTCCCGGATCTTCTTTCTCTACCTTCATTTTATGTTCTGTACTTCCTTTCTTTTATACTGGCCTAATTGACCTTTTTTCCTCATGTATGAAGTTCTCCGTAGAAAGCTTAATGGAGGGCATCCTGGAGAGGGATGCTGTCGAAGGGATTGAGGACCCCCCAGCGAAGAGGACTCGCACTGAGGCGAGCCAGGGGCCTGCGCCCACCTCCGCCATTACCGGTCTTGGGGCAATGGCTCTTGCTCCCAGGTTGCCTCGGGCACGGGCGCCCGACGTCCCTGTCATCGACCTCGACAGGGTCGGGGGAGAGAGGAGGCCGGAACCCCCCCGGGCGATGCCTGCTCCAGTCGCTATGCCAGTCATCTCCACGGTGGCCACCAAGGCGAGGACAGCTCCACCGACGGCCGGATCGCCCGGCGAAAGGACAGCCGCCCAGCCCGCTACGGACGACCTCATTTCATCGCCGAGCCTCACCAGCCGCTGCTCCGTGATCCGTGATCAAGGGCTCGCGGAGAGGGTGATGGAGTTTGCGAGCACCTCCCAGGACCGTCGTCTGAGGGACGGCCGGGACTACTCTGAGGTGCTGCTCGGGATCCTCCCACTGCTTTTTATGGTAAGTTTCGAGCTTTGACCTTTTAAAGTTCCAGTTGGATCTTACTAATATCTTGTATCTTTTTCGATGCAGATCGGGACAGATGTTCTCTTGCTAAGGAACTTCCTCGCCGGCTACGTCAAGAAGGACGCTGAGAAGGAGGAGAAGCTCGGCAAACTCGCAGCCGACATCAAGGACCTCATGGAGAAAGGGGTCGAGCTGCGAGCGAACAACCAGGCCGTTCAGGCAGACCTGGGCCGCGCCGAGGGGCGCGTGAAGGAGCTCGAGATCTCTCTGTTGGAGGAGAGGATCTCGAACCAGCACCATGCGGAGGAAGATGCGGTGGAGAAGACTCGCCTTAGGGCTCAGTCCCGGTCGTTGGAGCGCCGGGTCGAAGAGGTCCTAAAGGAGCTGAGTGCAGCCAAGGAGAAGAACTCTTACATCAATGGGCTGCTGGAGGCGTCCAAGAAGGAGGCACAGGAGGCCGTGCCGAAGTTCCGGGCCTTCGAAGAATACGTTGTAGAGGTGCATGAGACGGCCATGGACTTCTTTTTGAAGGGCTTCCAGGTGTGCCGGGAGAAGGTGAGCTCCTTCTATCCCGAGCTCGACCTTAGCGGAGTCATTCTAGGCGGCCGGAGGGAAGAGCCCACCGAAGGAGCTCTGACTGCGGCGGTTGCTGAGGTGGCGGCCCCCGATCAGCCTTCTGACGACGCCACCAGTGGAGAGGATGCCCCCTAGCCCCAGGAGGATGCGACCGCATCGAAGTAGCTCTGCAGCTTCACCTCTTTCTCTTTATTTTTGCATGATTATGTACTCTTTTCTCTCTATTTTTTTTTTTTTTGGGTCACCCGGCCTGTCGGGCCCCTTTTCGTAAGGAACTGTTATTAATGAAAAATCTTTCTTCCATTAACTTGTTCCGACATGTTTGCTTTCTTCTTCTTTTCTCTTTTTCTTTGTGCATCTTCCGGACTGAACCCCAGCGCTAGCCAACGGGACTAAGTCCCGTGGGGCGTTCCGAGCTGAACTCCGGGATTGCGTGGGCGAACTGGGTTCTGCCCCACCTTCCAGACTGAAATCCGGAACTTCGCTTTGGAACCAGGTTCCTTGCGAGCTTCCGGACTGAACACTGGGGCCGCAGGCTGGATTTGAGCCTTGCGCGACTTGCCGAGCTGTTCTCCGAGGTTTTGTAGGACTGGGACCTAAGTCTCCGAGATCTCTTCCGGACTGAACTCCGGGGCCGCATGCCGGAATTTAATTCCGTGCGACACTCCAGACTGAACTCCGGGATTTTTGTCAGAGGAGACTTCGCGCCTTCGCGGATCTTTCACCATATCCATGCTCGTCAAACTTAGAGCTGGATATCTTTTGTCCTACGAGACGAGAGTAGGAATTTGATGAAAAAGATTTTATTGCTAAAGTTTAAGGAGCCTTACACTATTGGTAGTACATCCTCAAGTTTGAGGCATTCCAGGTCCGAGAGAACCGGGATCCGCCTAGCTCCTCCAAGTAGTAAGCCCCGTGGGGGAGTGCCTCCGCCACCCTATAAGGGCCTTCCCAATTCGGGGACAGCTTCCCGCACTCCCGAGGTTGGGAAGTTTCAGCTCGGCGTAGCACCAAGTCTCCCTGGCGGAAGGACTTCGGTCGTACCCTGGAGTTGTAGTATCTGGCCACTCATTACCGGTAAGCCGCCATCCAAACTCGAGCCCTATCCCTTGTTTCTTCAAGGAGGTCCAGGTTCAGTAACATCCAGGCCGGGTTCTCCGCCTCATCATATTGCTCCACGCACAGGGTTGGTAGGCTGAGCTCAACTGGGATAACCGCTTCCGCCCCGAAGACAAGGTTGAACGGGGTCTCATCCGTAGCCGTCCTTGGGATAGTGTGATACGCCCAAAGGATGCTCGGGAGCTCTTCTGCCCACCTCCCCTTTGCCTGGTCTAGTCTTGTCCGGAGGTCTTGCAAGATGGTTCTGTTCGTTACCTCGACCTCTCCATTTGTCTGAGGATGCGCCACTGAGGTGAAACGGTGATGGATGCCGAGGCCGTCGCAAAACTCCTCGAACTCCCGACAATCAAACTGGCGTCCGTTGTCGGTGATGATGGTATGGGGTAAGCCAAAGCGGCAGATAATCGACTTCCAAAATAACTTGGTGACATTTGCCTCCGTGATCCAGGCCAAGGGTCCGGCCTCGACCCATTTCGTGAAGTAGTCGATTGCTACGATCAGGAATTTCCGTTGCCCGGACGCCGGAGGAAAAGGTCCGAGGAGATCCATGCCCCATTGAGCAAACGGCCATGGGACGGAGAGTTGGGAGAGTGGAGCAGCTCGCTGACGTTGCACCACAGGTGTTGCTGACATCGGTCGCATCTCTTTACGAAGTCAGCTGCGTCTTCTCTCATTGTCTCCTAGAAATAACCTTGACGGAGGGCCTTATACGCCAGTGTCCTGCTCCCCACATGGTTCCCATAGATGCCCTCGTGGATCTCCTGGAGCACGAGTGCGGCTTCCATGGGTCTCAAACACTTGAGGAGCGGGTAGGAATAGGATCTCCGATACAGTAGCCCGTCCATCAATACGAACCGTGTGGCCTTCCTCTTAATGAGGCCGGCCGCCACGTGATCTTTTGGCAGGGTGCCATTGGTGATGTACTTGATGTACTTATCCATCCAGCTGGGCTCGGAGTTGACTTGCTGGACCTCCATGGGCATCTCGTAGCTCGGGGCTTTGAGATGCTTGATGTAAGCACGGCCCAGTGATGAGTCCGGCAGGGTTGCAAGGTGGGAGAGGGCGTTTGCGCGAGCATTTTCCCTGCAAGGGATATGGGAGATGCTAAAGTGCCGAAATCCTGCCGCGCTCGTTCGTACAAGCTCCAGGTACTTTGCCATTTGGGGGTCCCGCACCTCGTACTCCCCCGAGACCTGCCTGGCCACCAGCTGCGAGTCTGTGAAGACCCTGAGACAGGCCATGCCCAGCTCGCGGGACACTCTTAGCCTCGCGAGAAGCGCCTCGTACTCCGCCTAGTTATTGGTGGCGGCGAACTGGAAACGGAGCGCATACTCGACGACGACCCCTTCGCCGTTGGCAAGGATGAGTCCTGCTCCGCTCCCGCCGGAGTTTGAGGCTCCGTCCATGTGAAGGATCCAGACATCCTCCTCCGGTCCTGGTTGTGGCTGCCAATCCTGGGGGCTTTCTTCCGGCCCCTCATCCAGGCCTGCATACTCAACCAAGAAATCAGCGAGTACCTGTGCCTTCATGGCCAACCTCGGCCTGTAGGTGATGTCGAACTCGCTGAGCTTGAGCGCCCACTTCGCCAGGCGCCCAGACGTGTCAGGTCAGCTGAGCACCGCTTTCAGTGGTTGGTCCGTCAAGACCGTGATGGGGTGCGCTTGGAAGTAAGGCCTAAGATGCTGAGCGCACACGATTAGTGCAAAAATCAGTTTCTCAGACCGAGAATACCTGAGTTCCGCATCGCAGAGGAGTTTGCTCGTGTAGCACACTGGCCTCTGCATCCCTTTGTCGTCCGTCCGAACCAGGACTGAACTGACGGCTTCCAGTGTGACCACCAGGTACAAGAGGATCTCCTCTCCTTTTTCTGGCCTGGAAAGTAGTGGCGGGGATGCCAATGTCCTCTTCAGCTCCTCGAATGCCTCCTGGCACTCCTTCGTCCAAGCAAAGTCGTTCATCTTCCTCAGCGCCTTGAAGAAGGGCTGGCAGCGGTCAGCAGACCTTGAGATAAATCGACTCAGGGTGGCTATCCGGTCGGTGAGTCATTGCACTTGCTTCTTGGAGGTGGTCTGCTCCATGTCTAGGATCGCTTGGACCTTCTCCGGGTTGGCCTCTATCCCCCTTTGGGTTACCATGAATCCCAGAAAGTTTCCTACGGAGAAGCTGAAGGTGCACTTCGCAGGGTTCAACTTCATTTGGTGAAGTCGGAGGTTACTGAAGGTCTCCGTCAGGTCGCCGACGTGGTCCGAAGTTGGCTTACTCATCACCAGCATGTTGTCCACGTACACCTGCATGTTGCAGCCAATTTGGTCTTTGAAGACCTTGTTGACCGGACGTTGGTACGGGGCACCTACGTTCTTGAGGCCTAACAGCATCATCTTATAGCAGTAGGTTCCGCGATCGGTGACGAAGGCGGTGTACTCCTCGTCCTCCCGATGCATTCGGATCTGGTTGTATCCAGAGAAGGCATCCATAAAAGAGAGGAGGCGATGTCCCAAAGTGGTATCCACGAGCTGATCGATCTTCGGAAGAGGGAAACTATCCTTCGAGCAAGCTCAGTTGAGGTCGGTGTAATCCACACAGATCCTCCACTTGCGTTACTCTTCTTCACCATCACCACGTTCGCCAGCCAACTGGGATACTGTACCTCTCATACAAAGCTGGCGACGAGAAGCTTCTTACCTACTCATTGATGGCCTTCTGTCTTTTCGCAGCGAAACTTCTCTTTTTCTGGCGGACTGGGCAGCACCTCGGATCAATCTTTAGTTGATGAGTGATGACCTCCGAGGGGATACCCAGCATGTCAGCAGCAGACCAGGCGAACACGTCGGTATTCGCCCGAAGGAATTCCAGCAAACGAGTTTGCTCTTCTTCCGGGAGCTGGGCTCCTATCTGCACCATCTTCTGAGGATCCGAGCCGAGAGAAAACGTCAATAAGCGCTCCACAGGGCCTCCCCTGGGATCTTGCGCTCTTAAATCGAGGTCATCGATGTCGGAACTGACCTCGGCACTCCGGGCCCCTGGGACCGTCTACAGACAATGTGGAACGGGTTGGGTTGTCCCTCTCATTACTCCCGTCCCAGAGGCGGTAAGGAATTGCACCAGCAACCTCCTGGTGGAAATAATTGCGTCTAGCTGGTTGAGCCCTGGACAGCCTAGGATAGCATTGTAAGGCGATGAGAGCCTGACGACGGTAATGTCATCATAACCGTACTCTGCCAAGGTGGGGATCCGACGGTGACTGGGAGAGTGATCTCTCCATCGACCCCCACTGAATCTCCGGTGAAGCCTACAAGAGGGGTGTGCACCGGCTTTAGTTGATCATGAGACAAATTCATTCGGGAGAAAGCATCATAAAAAAGTACGTCAGTAGAGCTCCCACTATTCACCATAATGCGATGTACAAGATGCTTAGCGATGGTCATCCCGACCACCACCGCATCATTGTTTACATTTTCATTTTCATTCCCCTTTTCATAGGGGAGTACATTCTCCAGATCTCCCGCCTTCCGGGCTCTCTTCGTTGCACGCCCTATCCCCCAAGAGATCATGCCTACCGGCTTCTCCATTGGACGGTTGTCAACTGCAGGGACGGGGGGAAGGGCTACGAGCGGCTGACCCTCCGGCGGGGCTTCTTTCCTCACGAACTTCCTAAGGTAGCCCCTCTTGATTAGCTCCTCGATCTCCCACTTCAGATTGCGGCATTCCTCCATGTCGTGGCCGTGCTCGCGATGAAATTGACAATACTTTGTCTTGTCACGGATGTTCCTTAGGTTCTTTGGAGGAGGTCGGCGGAGGTAGTGCTCACCCTCAATCTCCATGAGGATCTTCGTTCTGGGAGCAAGGAGAGGGGTGAAGGTCCGCTCCGGGGCAGCACCATTTTTCGGCTTCGGACTTGGACGAAAGTCCACAGGTGGTCCAGGCCTCCGGGTTCTAGGGACATCTCTTGGGGCAGGCTTCTTCGAAGGCTTCTCGTCCAGCTCTCACCTGGTGAGGTCGGCCTCTTCAGCTCGGATGTACTTGTGGACGCGGAGGAGGAGCTCAGAATACATCTTGGGGGGCTTCTTGTCCAGGGAATACGTCATACGGGAGGTATAGCCCGCGCTTCAACTCCAGCATGGCGACAGGCTCGTCCAAGCTATAAATTTCCAGGGCGGCGGTCTTGAAGCAGGTGATGTAATCCCGCAGCAGCTCCTGGTCTTGCTGGCGGATAGAGAAGAGGCTATCTACCTCCCTTGGCACCTTTCGGCAAGTGTCGAAGTGTGCCACAAACTTTCCTTCCAGCTGATGGAAGGAGCTGATGGATTCCGGCTCGAGGCGGGTGAACCAAACTCGAGTAGCCTTCCGGAGAGTGGCTGGGAAGGTAATGCACAGAAGAGCGTCCGTCACTCCTTGAACCCTCATGAGAGCCTTATAGCTCTCTAAGTGGTCCAAGGGGTTGGTGGTCCCATCGTAGGGATCCACCTGAGGCATGCGGAATCGATTCGGGATCGGTTCCTCTTGGATTTCTCGGGAGAATGGTGGTCGGGCGTCATAGCCTGCTGGATTGGTTGGGGAGTTCTGCATGTCGGCAAAGCGGTGAGAGAACTTTGCCAACTTGCACTCGTGCTCCTCCAGGTGCCTCTCGGCCTGGCGCCTGATGGCCTTGTCGATGGAATCTTCCACTGAGGTCGTGGAGAAGGAGGTGCCGATCGGTCTTGGCGAGGGGCCTTGCCCCGATGGTGCCTGCTGCGCCGTACTGCTTCGGCATCATCAGCCGGGGATCGACTCTCGTGATCCGCCGAAGCGGAGTGGTTTCTTTTCGCGGGAGTTTGGTGGCTCCCACGGGGATTGGAAACTGCCCGCGGATGGGAAGGCCTGCCTTGGATGGAGCGCAGGCTTCCGTGGGGGCCCGTGGCTCGGGCCGCGGGGGTCTCTGGCTGGGGCTGGGAGGCCAGGGAGCGCTGCTAGTGCTGCAGTTGCCGCACAGCAGTAGTCAGAGTTTGCAACTGCTGGACGATAGCTATGAAAGGACCGTCCACCAAGGACGGCATAGGAGGAGGAGGAGGAGCAAGAAGTTCCCTCTCCGGGCTGCACGGCCCCTGGGGAGAAGGAACCTCTCCAGATCGGCTAGTGGATGCTTCGCGCCCACGCGTCACCACCATGGTTGGAGCACACTTTCACCTACTGAGAGCTTGCTTGTGCAGGGGTTGCTGTTCTGCCCCCCTACCTGGCGCGCCAATCTGTTGCCGATCTTACCGCAGTGGCCTGTAGCTCGTGAGCTAACGCCGGTTCTCGGACTCTCTCATCCTGAGATCTCTAAGCTTCCAGACCTGCAAAACAAAGTCAGAGACACGGGCCAGGGATTCCGGCGGGGGCACTACGACGGTCAAGTTAGAGAGCGGCAAGATGGAACAGGACCTCTAAGGCGAGTTCCCGAAGGATTCCCGTGCTTAGAGGAGAAGTAGATGAAAGAAGTGTAGGGAAGAAAGGGGTTGAACCCCGGCTTCCTGAGCTGGGTTCACCGAGCTCGCGCCTGAGGACTTCTTGGGGGTCCCCGGATTGTTCTCTCGATATTCTCTCCCCCTTCCCCCCTTACCTTTTCGTCCGCTTTCTCTGTCCCTTTTATACCACCGGACCGCCTTCAGTCCATGTCCCCTCCCGGGGGCTCCCCAAGATCTCTGGATTCTCCCTCCTCCTCCTTCAATCCCGGGAGTTAAGTAGCCGGCACGCCTCATCCGTCGTGTGTCACGAAAGGGGGAAAGACTGGCGAGACCTTGGGCCAAGTGCGGGAGCTTTCCTTTCGGGGTGTTGACGGTGGGCTTCTAGCCGTTTCAGGCTCCTGCCCGCAAGGATTTCATTCCTCAGTTGTGGGGCCCTGTTTAACTGATGTAAACGAGATTTCCCGTATCACTGCAGGCCGTACTGGTGCTCGGTACGGGGCGCGGTGCGTGTCGGCTCTAGTGGTGACCTCGTGGCCCGTGTCTCTGCCTCCCTAAGGCTTTGCAGAGTATGGCTGATTCAGCCGAGGTAGACCCGTCAGGAGATGCCACCTGGCAGAGGAGCAGGGGCTGCCAGCATCGGCCGAGGTGACCCCTCCTAGGTGGACACCTGGCGGAGTGGCAGAGAGGTGCTCGACTTCGATCGAGTGGACCCATCTTGGGGCGCCACTTGGCGAAGGGCAGGAAGGCCCGGCTCGACCTCGGCAGAGGTGACCCATCTTGGGGTGCCACCTGGCGAGGGAGCAAAGGGCCGCCAGCTTCGGCCGAGGTGGACCCCTCCTGGGTGGACACCTGACGGAGTGGCAGAGAGGTGCTCGACTTCGGTCAAGGTGGACCTGTCTTGGGGCGCCATCTGGCGAAGGAGCAGGAGGGCCCGGCTCGACCTCGATAGAGGTGGACCCGTCTTGGGGTGCCACCTGGCGAGGGAGCAAGGGGCCGCCAGCTCCGGCCGAGATGGACCCCTCTTGGGTGGACACCTGGCGGAGTGGCAGAGAGGTGCTCGACTTCGACTGAGGTGGACCCGTCTTGGGGCGCCACCTGGCGGATGAGCAGGAGGGCCCGGCTCGACCTCGGTAGAGGTGGACCCGTCTTGGGGTGGCACCTGGCGAGGGAGCAAGGGGCCGCCAGCTCCGTCTGAGGTGGACCCCTCCTGGGTGGACACCTGGCGGAGTGGCAGAGAGGTGCTCGACTTCGGCCAAGATGGACCCGTCTTGGGGCGCCACCTGGTGGAAGAGCAGGAGGGCCCGGCTCGACCTCGGCAGAGGTGGACCCGTCTTGGGGTGCCACCTGGCAAGGGAGCAAGGGGCCGCCAGCTTCGGCCGAGGTGGACCCCTCCTGGGTGGACACCTGGCGAAGCGGTAGAGAGGTGCTCGACTTCGGCCGAGGTGGACCCATCTTGGGGCACCACCTGACGGAGGAGCAGGAGGGCCCGGCTCGACCTCGGCAGAGGTGGACCCGTCTTGGGATGCCACCTGGCGAGAGAGCAAGGGGCCGCCAGCTTCGGCCGAGGTGGACCCCTCCTGGGTGGATACCTGGCGGAGTGGCAGAGAGGTACTCGACTTCGGCCGAGGTGGACCCATCTTGGGGCGCCACCTGGCGAAGGAGCAGGAGAGCCCGGCTTGACCTCGGCAGAGGTGGACCCGTCTTGGGATGCCACCTGGCGAGGGAGCAAGCGGCCGCCAGCTTCGACAGAGGTGGATCCCTCCTGGATGGACACCTGGCGGAATGACAGAGAGGTGCTCAACTTCGGCCGAGGTGGACCCGTCTTGGCGTGCCACCTGGCGAAGGAGCAGGAATTTTGAAAGAAAAATCCACGTGGCACCGACGACGTCCAGCTGGACCTAACACACGTTTCTCGTCAGCGATGTAGCCATATCAGTGCCCAAACTTCTTTCTAGCATGACTCCTAGATTGAAGATCAATCGGTTGCAATCAACTTCCTAATTTATACTGCCTATTCATCCTCTCGGTCTAGTTCAATAGCAAACTTTCTTTCAGGGTCAAATTTGGCATATGAGGTTCAAACGACCTCTTAATGTTGCTGCTACAAGAGAATTTTGAACTTTGATGGCTATAGTCGGCAATCTTTAGCTATCAACATTAAACAATTAGGCTCTGGAAATGGAATCACTTCGGGATGTTCTCTGTCAAGCATTGTTACTTCTTTTTATCCCAGGGGAGATTGGTGATATCTTAAAATGTTAAGATTTATAATCGGCTGTCTTATTATAACAAAATTCTCAGGGCCCATATTCTACTAAAGAAAGGAGTAGGTGACCCGGTTTCCTGTCCTCTCTGCTGTCAATGATGAGAACTTAGACCATCTAATGCTCTCCTGCACTTACTCTAAAGCCTTTTGGTTCAACATCTTCGGGGATTCGGCATTGCAACACACTTGATACCATATTCAAGCTTTGGCATTGATGGAGGAAGACGACTTGCAAAGATTCATCGGCGAGAGTGCTATATACCATCCTTGCCATCAGACTATGGTGCATCTGAAAGGAACGCAACAGTCACAACTTCAGATTTGAAGCCCTGGTTAGTTCGGAGGTAGCCAGGCGAACTATTTCGCTCATACAAGACTGGACATCTACGTTGCAAAAAGGTGATTAAAGTGTTTATAATATAAAGCTGTGTATATCTTCCTTTTATTTATTTTGGTAACAGACTCAGACATGAGAGGCCATATTTTGTTTTGAAGGCCGCTTTAATCCAAGGGGTGGAGCGTCTGCCACTCCTTATATGACTGTTGAGGATGATGGTGATTCAAACTAGAGGTGCATCTTGGCCCAGAATGTCATTCTGTATCTATTTGATGAGAAATTCTTTGTACACTTTGTATATGGTGGAGAAAAAATATGTACCATAGAATCTGATTGGGCTATGCAAGTTTTAATATTTATAATTTTATTATAAATATTAAAAATTTTATTATAAATATTATTCAATGCATACTTAATATTTATAATTTTATTTTTATTAAAAAATTTAAATAATAAAAATATTTTTTAAAAAAAAATATTTAATATCATATGATTGGGTTATGATATTCTGTGACCGGATTATGACATCTCGTGGACAAGTTATGAATAAGATGTCATAACCTATTCATAAAATGTCTTAAAGTTGAGGGATATATTTATTATTAAAAAAATTTAAAAATTGATATCCTATTCACAAATTTGATAATGTCATAAAAAGAAAGGATATTTTTATTATTCAAAATACATTTAATGTTTGTAATTTATCTTTTTATTAAAAATTTTGAATGATAAAAATATCTTTTTTATGATATTCCGTAATCAAGTTTATGAATAGGGTTTCATAATTCTGTTCACAAGATATCATAAAGTTAGATGATATTTTTAATATTAAAAATTTTTTTAAAAAAATTAATGAAAAAAATATCCACCAACCTTATAATATTTCAGGAACATATTATGATATCTTGTTCATAATTTAGCCATGAAGTGTCATGACCCGATTGCATGATATTAAAAATTTTTTATAAAAAATATTTTTATCATTCAAAATTTTTAATAAGATGGTAAAATTATAGTCATTAAATATATATTAAATATTGGCGTGGAGTCCCTGGATCGGTCGGTCGGAGCCGCTGCATCGCAGGACCGCTCATTGGTTCACTTGCAAAACAGGTCCCTTGCCGGAGTTGTTCCGGTGGAGGACACTCCGATGCCTAAATCAGTGGCTGATTCCAGCCATAGAATAGGGAAGATGTCGAGAGTGGAAGAGAAAAAGAGTTCTTGGAGATTAAAAGTATATATGTGCGAGATTATTCACGCGTACCTCTCGAGCCATCCTTCTTACCCATATTTAAAAGATGGCCTCCGATTTGTGGCCCGCTCTTTTCCCGGAGATCATGGGGAGCCAATCTCTCCCATGATCGGCGATCGTGGGTTGTCAATGAGCAGTTCCGGCTAGATCGGAGGTGTGGCTGCAGGAATTGCGCGCCATGATCATGGCATGATAAGTGTCGATTGTAACCGTTGGTTACAGTTTCCTTTTTGGAACAGATTATAGTTCAAGCTTTGGGTTTCCCCTTGCGTGGGCCGAAGGTTTGATATTTTCCAGAGGCTGGAGATTATGTCTACAGCGGGGACCGAAGTTCGTGTCTTTGAAAGTCGATGAGTAGTTCAGACTTTGGCCAGGGCCGAAGGTGCTACCCGAAGGACTGGCCTTCGGATGTTGTAGTTCGGTGTAAAGCCTTGAGTTGCTTGCAGTTGGCTTTCGCTTAGTCTGAAGTCCGTTGTCCGGAGATCCGGGGCTTCGATAAGTCGAACCGGAGCCTGGTTCGTAGCTGAACCAGGATATCCCAATAGTTGCCCCCTACTCTCAGTTGTCGAAGCGAAGATCTGTCTCGAGAAGTGAGAGTATTATGGCCTTGTCGCTTTCTTCCTGAGAGATGGCGCAGTAAATGATTACGGGACCTCTATTGGGCTGCCCATCACGATCTAAGAATCAGATGGTGGACAGGTGCCATTCCCGGATTGGGAAAAAGTATGTGGCCCTGAGGCTATCTCTCCTCGTCCCGTTGCACAGTGGTTGAGGCAAACTTTTGGTTGGGATTTGGATAGTTGTGGTGGCTATTCCCTGCCCGTTGGATGAAGGATAGATCTTATCCTGGCGGTCAGTCGTAAGTGGGTTACTTCCCAAGGTAACCTTGAGTCAAATTAACCCTCTGTGGGGGTCCAGAGACCCTTACTTTTCTTTTGGGGAAGGGTGAAGGTCTGGACAAGGAAGCTTCTTCAACCTCGTCTCATTTTCCGCTCAAACCGTTCTGGAGTACCAGTCTATTCTTCAGGTAGAATCTCTTTCCGTCCCTTTGCTTCATTTTTTGTCATGGAAGAGACCGTAGAGAGTCAGGGGAAGCAGGTTGGATCCCTAGAGCGGACTGCCAGGGAGAATCAGGAGAGGATGGAGAACCTGTCCAAGGTGGCGGAGGAGGCTTCTAGGAGGGTCGAAGAGGCGATCCTGGAATTCGAAGCTGCCAAGAGGGAGGCCGAAGCTGCCAAGAGGGAGTCCGAAGCTTTGAGGAAGTAAATAGACAATGCCATGGCTGACTTCAAGAGGGTCGAAGAGGCGATCCTGGAATTCGAAGCTGCCAAGAGGGAGTCCGAAGCTGCCAAGAGGGAGTCCGAAGCTTTGAGGAAGTAAATAGACAATGCCATGGTTGACTTCAAGATGTCTTCGCAATTTCAGATAGAGATTGATGAAGCATCATTGTATGCCTACTAGCACGGCTTCTATGACGGGCTTTCCAAGGTAAAGGAGACCCTCCCTCACCTTGACCTTTCGAAGATCCCCTCCTACAACATAATTGGAGAGCAAAGAGAAGAAGTAGAGGAGGCCGAAGCCGCAGGGGAGGTCGAGAAGTCGCCATGTCCGGCGGAGGAGGCTGCTACCCCAGTCGAAAATCCGGAGGTGACCCCAGCTTTGATCTCGGCCCAGGAGGTGACTCAGGCTGGAGGAGTCCAGGCTGAAGGTTCTCCCATTCCGGCCCAGATTGATGAGATCCTCTCCGAACAAGTTGATAGGTTGCTCCAGTTCTGTGGTGTGGAGCCTTCTCCTGCTGATGTTGAGTGACCTGGATCACTCTGAATGTATTTTCTTCCTTTCTTACTTGTATTGCCAATGAACTTTGTATTGCAATTTTCCCAGATTTTGGAATGAATTCTCCTTTCTTTGCATATGCATTGTTGTGCCTCATGTGTAGCCTGAAACGGTTCTATCGTTTCTCCTTTTACCTAGTTGAACGATAGCCTTCGAATGCCATCCAGTCGATAAGAGCCAGTTTTATCGTTCTCTTTTCTGCTTGGTTGAATAGTCATGGCTGAAGGCCGTTCAGTCGGTAAGGACGAACCCTTGAACGGACCAAAACTCCGTTGCGTTGCCTTCCTTCAGATGTTTAGCTTGTCCGTTGGGATTGACAGGAGTCATCTCCTCGCCAATCAATAATTAGGGGGATTTGATTAGGATCACCGTTGTCTACGTGGCACGTCGAAATTTGTACAGTCGTAATATCTTGCGCCTTATGAGCTGTCGGGCCTTTTTTTCTCCAAAAAAAGACCATTAATGATGTCGTCGCATGATGCAGATTTCTCCGTATTCGAAGCGATGGTGGTTGAAGTCCTGGGGATGGCTTCCGAGAGACTTTCTGGTTCTCGAAGCGTCACCCAGACACGTGGCACCTTCTTATATGGCCGGGAAGGACGTGGGACGCGCCTCCCCGCAGTTGATCGTGGGCGCAGGGTTTCCATAAATAGGACCCTGTCCCCCTGCTGTCGAAGGCCATCATTTATGTTGGTGTCTTCCTTCTATTAGCCATGAGGTTCAGCACTTCCGAGCTCTGTCGTGCAGCAAAGAGGAGGGCTATTGACCCCAAGAGGAAGCGAAGTCCGGAGTCATCTAGGCCTGTAAGCGAAGAGGAGGAGCCTCTGGTGGACCATCTCGAGAAGAAGGTCCGCCTTCTGGAGGCTCAGTTGAGGGAGGCCCGGGCCCAAGTCACGGTGGCGACCACGGCAGCGGAGGAGGCGAAGGAGGCGGCAGATGCCGTTGCAAACTTCAGAACTTCTGCCTCATTCAAGGATGAGCTCACCGGGGTGGCCCTGGACTCCTTCCACCAGGGGTTTTGGGAGTGCCGGAGGAAAGCCTTCAAGTTTTATGACTTGAAGGGCTTGGATAATATCAAACCCTCCGTTCCCTTCCCCGGCCACGAATTCGATTCTGACTCCGATGAGGAGTCGGACTCGAGTTCGGACGGGAACCCCGGGGGCCCTTCGTCATCCCATCTGGTCTCTCCCCGATGGTACAGGAAAAACCCATCGGGGAGTTATGCAAATTTCCCAACCTTACTGTTGCTGCTGCTGCTTTTTTTTTATTTTATATCTCTCTTTAGGAGAGTTTCTTTTCTTTTCTTACTCTCTTTTTAGGAGAGTTTCTTTCTTTCTTTTCTCTTTCTTTTCTTTTCTTTTTGTAAGAAAATTTGAAAGAAATGAAAGATCTTTTCTTTTACCTCTTTTCATGTATTTTCTGCGATGTGTTGCATCACGATTTGTCCATAATGTAGACTCTATAAACCACTTGTAGTTTGTAGGAAAGAAGTAGGATCCGTTGGACCATTCTGGGAGTGTTTGTTGTTGACAGAGAGGATAACAGTGGTCCTTTTAGGCATGTGTTCAGATTTTTCGTAGGGTAGGGTGTTTACACTATCCCTGTGCACTTTCTGTCATGAATAAGGTAGGCTGTTCAGGCCCACCTCGGTGCGTGTTCGGATTCACCGTAGGGTAGGTTACGAAAACCATCCCTGCGCCTTTGATCTTTTTGGTGGCCTGGTTAGGCCATCCATTGCGCTCATCAGGCATACCGATAAGGTGAGTGGATCAGACTCTCCTTTGCACAGTTGACCGATTTTTCAGATCGGGTCATTTGGGTTGTTGTCGTTCAGTCGATGCAACTAGCCATTCTGAGTTGAGTAGGGCTGAGGAGCTTTGCACAGGAGTTTTTTGGAGCTTTTTCATTGATAGTATTTACGAAGGTTTTGTACATTCCATGGCCGGAATAGGGTCTTCCCCTCCAGGGTCTTGAATCGATATATCCCTGGTCGAATGACTTCTTCGACTTGATATGGGCCTTCCCAGTTGGGGGAGAGTTTACCCTATTTCGTTGGCTTGGACACCTCTGCTCTTCGCAATACCATGTCCCCCGTGCAAAAAGTTTGCTCCTTCACCCTTGCGTTGTAGTACTTGGCGACCTTTTGCTGGTATGCCACCATTCTTATCTGGGCTTGTAGCCTGGTGCTTGATAGTAGATCCAGATCGATCCTTTTACAATCGGAATTCTCAGGCTCTTCATAGTTGTCAATTCTCAGGGACTGTAGGGAGACTTCGATAGGTAGCACGGCTTCGGTACCGTAGGCTAGGTTGAACGGAGATTCATCGGTGGCTATTCTTGGGGTAGTTCGATATGCCCAAAGAACAGATGTCAGTTCTTCAGCCCAAAGTCCTTTGGTGGCATTCAACCTTGTCTTTAGATCATGGAGGATGGTCTGGTTGGTGACTTCGGCTTCTCCGTTGGACTGTGGATGAGCAATGGATGTTAGCCGATGCTGGATATGGTACCGAGCACAGAAGTCTTTGAACTTCGGATTGTCGAATTATCTCCCATTATCCGTGATGATGATGTGTGGGATACCGAACCTAAAGATGATGGAATTTTTCACAAAACTTTCCACCTTTCCCTCTGTGATTTGAGCCAATGGTTTGGCTTCCACCCATTTCATAAAATAGTCGATGGCCACTAGGAGAAACTTTCTTTACCCTGATGCTGGTAGGAATGGGCCAAGAATGTCCATCCCCCACTGGGCAAAGGGCCACGGGGCTACCAACTGAGTCAGGTGACTCGCAGGTTATCTCTACACATTGGCATACCTCTGGCATTGGTCGCACTTCTGCACGAAATCAGCTAATTCCTTCTGGATGGAGGGCCAGTAATACCCTTATCGAATAATCTTGTATGCTAGAGATATGCCTCCCAAGTGATCCCCGCATATGCCCTCGTGGACCTCTCTCAATGCATAATCTGCATCGATGGGTCCGAGGCATTTCAACAGTGGTTGGGAGAATGATCTCTTGTAAAGGGTTCCGTCTAAGATGATATACTGAGATGCCATCCAGCGGATCTTCTTGGCCTTTGCCTTATCTTCGGGCATTCTCCTTTATTCAAGAATCTGACGATGGGATCCATCCAGCTTGGCTCAGTATCAATCTGGCGTACCTCTGCAGCCTCTTCGGCAATGCTTGGAGTTTCAAGATGTTCAACAAAGGTGCGCCCGAGAGACTTCGGTGCTGTAGTTGCTAGTCGAGACAGTGCATCTGCCTGGGAGTTCTCCGATCGGGGAACATGAATAATTTCAAAATATTTCAGTTGGGAGGATAAAGCCTGAACCTTCTCCAGGTATTGCACCATGGTTGGATCTTTGGCTGCGTACTCTCCATTGACTTGATTCACAACTAGTTGAGAATCGAAGAAGGTTCGGAGTTGCCGGACTCCCAGATCTTTGGCGATCCGAAGTCCGGCGAGTAGGGCCTCATATTCAGCCTGATTATTGGAGGCATGGAAGGAGAAACGGAGTGCATACTCTATAATCTGGCCATCAGGTTCGGCCAACATGAGTCCAGCCCCGCACCCGATAGCATTGGAAGCTCCGTCCACATGAAGCACCCAAACGGACTTCATCTCCTTCGGGGTTTCTTCTTCATCCGAAGCGGCTTCATCTTTGGACTTCCAGGTGCACTCGGCCAGAAAATCGGAGAGCACCTGGGCCTTCATAGCTGCTCGGGGCTGGAAGCTAATGTCAAATTCGCTTAGCTTCACAGCCCACTTGGCTATCCTTCCAGAAGTATCCGGAGATTGGAGAACGGCCTTGAGAGGTTGATTAGTCAGCACCACGATAGCATGGGCCTGGAAATATGGCCGTAGTCGCTTTGCTGCAATCACTAAAGAGTATATCAACTTCTGCATCCTTGCATATCACGTTTCTGCATCATGCAGGATCTTGCTGATATAGTAGATCGGCTTGTGGGACCCATCTTCTTCCTTCCGGACAAGAATCGAACTCACTGCTTCGTCTGAAGTAGAGAGGTACAGGTAGAGGACCTTGCCTTCTTTTGGCTTGGAGAGCAAGGGCGGGGTCTCCAAATACTTCTTCAATTTCTCAAAGGCAACGCGATAGTCTTCGGACCATTCGAAGCCCTTTGATTGCCGAAGTACCTTGAAGAATGGAAGACATTTCTCGGTGGACCGAGAGATAAATTTGCTTAGGGAGACAATCCTCCCTGTCAACTGTTGGACTTCCTTTTTACAGGAGGGATGTCGCATATCCTTCAAGGCCTAGATCTTCTCGGGGTTGGCCTCAATCCCTCGTTTGGTGACAAGGAAGCTCAGGAATTTACCCGACGTGACCCCAAAGGCGCACTTCGCCGGGTTTAACTTCATTTGGTAGCACCGGAGAGCGCTGAATGACTCCTCCAAGTCGCGGATGTGGTCTCTCCGGTGGAGATCTTGACGATCATGTCATCAACATAGGTCTCCATATTTCTTCCCAGTTGCTTTTCAAACACCTTATTAATGAGTCTTTGAAATGTTGCTCCGGCGTTCTTGAGGCCGAACGGCATCATCTTGTAGCAGTAGAGACCTTTGTCAATGATGAATGACGTCTTCTCCTCATCTTGCGGATCCATTCTGATATGGTTGTAGCCGGATAAGGTGTCCAAAAGCTCAGCAACTGGTGGCCGGCGGTAGCATCGACCAGTTGATCGATCTTTGGGAGAGGGAAGCTATCTTTTGAGCAAGCCTTGTTGAGGTCTATATAGTCGATGTAGATCCTCCACTTGCCGCTAGCTTTCTTCACCGTTACCATATTGGCCAGCCACTCAGGGTAGCGGGCCTCTCTGATGAACCCTGCCTTGAGGAGCTTGCCAACCTCTTCATCAACAGCTTGCTGTCTTTCGGGGGTGAAGCTCTTCTTCTGTCGCACTGGCTTGTACCCAGGGGTTACTTCCAGCCGATGAGTAATCACTTCGGCAAGAATCCCGGGCATGTCTGAAGCTGACCAAGCGAAGACATTGACGTTGTCCTTGAGGAAATGGATCAGCTTCGTTCTGGTTTCCTCATCAAGGCGCTCTCGATTTGCACAACTCTAGAGGGATCTTCCTCTTTCAAAGGTATCGGGATGGTCCTCTCCATGGATTCACCAAGGTTTGTGGTTGAATCCTTTGGATCCAGCTGATCTGGAGTAGTCGAATCTTTGAAATGTTTATCTTCAATCATTAGACATTGTCGTGTCGTCCTCTGGTTCCCTCTAACTTCTCCAGCACCATTCCTGGTAAGGAAGCGTACCAAGAAGTAGTGAGAGGAGATCACAGTCCAGAACCTGTTCAAGGCGGGCCTCCCCAGAATAATGTTATATGCAGAGGGGATCTGGACCACCGTGAAGTTGATTGGCAATGTCTTTTGTCGAGGCTCGGAGCCGAGGGTTACAGGCAACACTATCTCCCCTTCGGCATAAACTTGGTTTCCCCCGAAACCGGAGAGTGGTATGGGAGATCTTTGTAGTTGATGTCTAGGCAAACACATTTTGGAGAATGCATCATGCATCAAAACATCAGTCGAACTTCCATTATCAATAAGAACTCTCTGTACATCATAATTGGCCACTACGGCCAAAATTACAAGAGGGTCATCGTGTGGAAGCCGGACTCCCGCAAGGTCATCGTCGGAGAAGATGATGGAGTTGTTATCTTTCAGTCACTTTGAAGCTTCATCTTCATCCCTTCTCCAGTTGGCGGGCCGGTGAATCATCCCTACACCTTCATTGGTGGGCCTTTGATTTGGCAATTCGGCCTCTTCGGGAGGTGGCTGGGGAATAGTTGCTTCTGACCGAGGTCCCTGGCGACCGATGTACCACCCCAGGTATCCTCTCTTGATGAGATCCTCGATCGCATCCCTCAGCTGGATGCATTCTTCTGTGTTGTGGCCGTGGTTCCGGTGGAATCGGCAGAATTTGTTCCTGTTCCTTGCGGAAGATGAGGCCTTCATGGGACGGGGCCGTTGGAGATAGTTTTCTTTTTCTATCTCCATGAGGATCTTTTCTCGAGGGAGGTTGAGGGGGGTGTATGAGTCGAATCTTCCTCCCAATGCTCTGGGCTTGGGAGGGATTCTCCGGCGATCTGCATATCTGCCGCTGTTGTTATTGAAAGTTTGGGAGCCTTGCCCCATGTTATTCTTCTTCTTTGAAGGGGGTTTCCCTTCAATCAAACGTCGATTCGCTGCCTTCTCTTCAGCATCGACGTATTTATGAGCCCTTGATAGGAGCTCAGCGTAGCTTTTAGGGAACTTCTTGTCCAGGAAAAAAGTAAGCCTGGAGGTTCGAAGCCCCTTCTTCAGTGCTGACATGGCCACATGCTCGTTGAGATCGGGGATCTCAAGCGTGGCCGCATTAAACTTGGAGATGTAATCTCTCAGGCTCTCTCCTTCATTCTGGTGAAGGAGGAAGAGTGTGTACGTATTCTGAAAAGTCTTGCGGTAGGTCCTGAAATGCAAGTCAAACAACTTTTCTAACTCGGAAAAGGAATCGATGGTACCTGGGCGCAGGCTCGAGTACCACATCCGAGCAGACTTCTTCAAGGTAGCCGGGAACGCCAGATAGTACATTACGTCCGAAGCTCCTTGAATCATCATATGGGCTTTGAAGCTGCCCAAATGGTCGAAGGAGTCGGAGGTGCCATCGTAGGGTTCCATCTAGGGAACCCTGAAGTGCTGAGAAATGTACTCAGCCATGATGCGGTCGGTGTAGAGTGGGCGTAGATCACCCACAACTAGGTCCTCGGGATCTCTCTGATCCCGCATTCTCTGTTCTCGCGCCCTTGCCATCTCTGATTCGATGGCTCTGAACTTCCCGTCATAATTGGGAGTCTGCTTGGGTGCTCTCTCCACCGAAGTGGAGTCTTCGGAGGAGGAGGAGAAAGTTTGCCTAGGCCTTTTCCCTTTTTATGGGGAATCGGCATACCTAGGCAGTCTCGAAGTTCGGCCTTCGAGAGAGGGCCGAGAACGAGGGGAGGGATGCGCTGAATCCTTCCGTGGTGCTCTCCTTCTTCGGGATTGAGAGCTATGTCTTGAAATAGCCGGTGGGTTTGCCACCTAAAAGGCTCTATCTTGAAACTCTTGAACCATGGCCGTCAGGTTGGCGACCTGGTTCATAAGAGCTTCGAACTGCTATGCTCCTACAACAACCATGGGAGGTAGAACATCGTTCTCCTCTGGGGGTGCACCCCCCTGAGATGGAACACGACTCCGGCTTGTAGAAGCATTTCGATCTTTTCCTCTTGCCATCAAAAAATTATTTGTTTCTTTCCCTTGTCTGGGAGGGAGCTTAACAAATGTTAGTAATACGCCCCCTACCTAACGCGCCAATCTGTTGGCGTGAAGTCCCTGGATCGGCCGGTCAGAGCCACTGCATCGCAAGACCGCTCCCTGGTTCACCTGCAAAACAGGTCCCTTGCCGGAGTTGTTCCGGCAGAGGATACTCCGATGCCTAAATCAGTGGTAGATTCCAGCCACAGAATAGGGAAGATGTCGAGAGTGGAAGAGAAAAAGAGTTCTTGGAGATTAAAAGTGTATATGTGCGAGATTATTCACGCGTACCTCTCGAGCCATCTTTCTTACCCATATTTAAAAGATGGCCTCCGATCTGTGGCCCGCTCTTTTCTCGGAGATCATGGGGAGCCAATCTCTCCCATGATCGGCGATCGTGGGTTGTCAATGAGCGGTTCCGGTCAGATCGGAGACGTGGCTGCAGGAATTGCGCGCCATGATCATGGCATGATGAGTGTCGATTGTAACCGTTAGTTATAGTTTTCTTTTTGAAGAGATTGTGGTTCAAGCTTCGGGTTTCCCCTTGCATGGGCCGAAGGCTTGATATTTTCCCGAGGCCGGAGATCATGTCTACGGCGAGAACCGAAGTTCGTGTCTTCGGAAGTCGATGAGTAGTTCAGACTTCGGCCAGGGCTGAAGGTGCTACTCGAAGAACTGGTCTTTGGATGTTGTAATTTGGTGTGAAGCCTTGAGTTGCTTGCAGTTGGCTTTCGCTTAGTCCAAAGTCCGTAGTCCGGAGATCCGGGGCTTCGATAAATCGAACCGGAGCCTGATTCATAGCTGAACTAAAATATCTTAATATTAAAAAATAAAATTTACATGATCTAATCATATTCGATAGTTTTTTTTTTTTTTTTTTTTTTTTTTTTTTTTTTTTTTTTTTGGCCGGGGGGAGGGGGATTATATCATGATGAAAAACGTGGTCTTTCTTTACACGGAGCTAATATCCATGCAACAGTTGGGACATCCGTGTAGCGTTTGGACCTTGGGACCCACTTCACCCATCACTGAATCCCTCTTATACTGCCTTATCAAACATTACCATTGTATATGTATTTCTATGATATCTGAATAATAAAAGACGGTGGAAGAACTTTTCTTCCTACAATTATTAGTTTAAAAAAAAAAATTTGCCTTTCTGGGGCGTGCACAAACTTTGCATTATCACCACCGACCTCAAATTTACTCCCCCACCCCCACGTGCACTTAACATCTTGTAGCTTTTGACCTTTCGTTTCACCAACCTCATCTGAATCCTAGAGCAAATTTTTATCATCAAATCTGCTGATCCATTCTTTCTGCTTGGAATCTTGCCATCAATGATCTCCTAAAGGTCACTGGCAAGGTAACGATAGGCTTATCCCCGGTCTCAACAATGTACTTATTAAAGAATGGCGTATATTATTCAACAACCGCTAGAACCTTTTTTTTTTTTGTTTTTTTGGATGTAAAACGACTGCTAAACTTTGATCTAGTACTAAATCAAAAGGGCTCTTTCGGTAGCCACTGATAGGCGCCCTCATCGAAGGCTTTCATTTCTTTCATGGCCCTTTCAAAGTCATAAACAGTGCTTCCCATAGCACCGTTCCATAGGGCCTCCTTGAAAGTCTTCCCCCTCCAATTTTACCTGAAGTTCCTGTGCATGTGCCTCATCACACACCACCTATGGTTGGCACCTAGGAGGAATGCATGGAAGATCTCCCTGAGACCCTCCAAAAAGGAACATGAAACACTAAATAAGTAGTCCATAAATAAGGAACATGCCTGCATAACCGAAGGTAAAATTACCTTTTGCTTATTAGATATAAAAGTCCATTGATGCACCTCCTGCGCCCAATGTCAACCGGGAGATGAATCAAAATTCAGCTCCAACTACCCTTGGTTTCGGCCTCCACAACTACCGACACACTAGAAAACATATTCTCTTTCTTATCCTTCGCTACGGTTGCTAGCAGTTGATCCAAACATGCACCATTCAAATGGCACATGTTATGATAAACCAGACAGCTTAAACCATTAAGGCCATATTAGGCCCAGAAATTGGTAAAACGGTAAAGTTCGATCAACACAAAGTTTGACCAGCACATAAAGTCCGAGTGATACATAAAGTTCGACCAACCAAGAGAAGCTGATCAAACATATAATATCCGATCAACCCTTAGAGGCCAACCAACCTCAAGAAAAATAAGAACATCAAGAAAAAAGTTGGTTAATCCAACAAAATAATCAACTATCATTATTACAGGCATGGCTTGGTTTTTAACAGAATAACGTTAGAGCTAACTACCAGAGGCCCTCTCAACTAAATTCTGTTAAGGCCCATGCCTACTGGTAAATAGGAACCTCTGGAGGGTAAGTAGGAATGAACTACCTGAAGTGTTCTCTCATTTTTCCATCCATTCTCTCTGAGATTCTATGTCTGTTTATCCGAACCCTTGCAAACTTAAGCATCGGAGTGTCCCCCACCAAAAATCCTCCGATGAGTAGGTTTGTTTTGCAGGACCGCGAGAAGCCTGATTGAGCAAACCAAAAAGGGGCAGAGGAGTCACTTTGGTTCGGCAATAACAGATTGGGGCACCAGGTAAGGGAAGCTAGAATTAACTCATGAAATGAAAGATTGTAAAAGAAAAAGTACAAAATACTTTGGCTAGTAAGGATCGTCCACCATCCAAGAAGAACGATCCCCCATTGGACGGTGAGGACGTTGCCCCAGCTGTAAGTTTAGAAAGACAGCAATTGGATGTTCTATTAGCAATCAGTGGGCAACAACGCTCTATCGCTTCCAGATGTAGTAGACGTTCTCCCATACGGGAGGTCCAACGTCCAGAACCAAGCCATCGTTCCCATCGTCACCACCCATCAAGCTGACATTCTCCCAAGCAACGAGACTCTCAACTCCATGGGACTTGGAGGAAAACATCAGGGAATTTATTCTGTCTCCTCCAACGAATTCATTCCAAGAAGCACCCAGTGGAGCCAAGAAAGTTGTTGACAAGATCATTTGAGAAGAAATTTTGCAAGTGGAGGAATGACAAAAAGCTGACAGCCCACGACATGCGACTATCTTTCTCCAGAAGAATCATGGAGGAGAAAATCCTGTCTCACTTCGAGATTCCCCAAGTAGAACCTTATGACGAAACCATTGACCCACTTGATCATTTAGGCAGTTTCAAGCGTATATGATGATTCAGGGGGCAACTGATGCCCTCCATTGTCTTGCTTTCCCGGCCACACTCAAGAAAGCCACCAAGATGTGGTATTCAACTCTTCGACCAGGTACCATCCATTCTTTTGAACAATTAGAAAGAATGTTTGTGGCTCATTTCAGGACTAGCCGGAAGATTCCACGCAATTCGGATAATCTCTTCTTCATCCAACAACAGAAGGGCAAAACTCTGAGGGACTACGTGGCCCGCTTCAATTCTGCCATGCTGGAAATCCTGGATCTCAATGAACATATCGCGATGTCAGCTATGAAGAAGGGGCTCTGACCGTCCAGATTTACTTTTTCTCTAGACAAGAAGTTTCTCACCAACTACTCTGAATTATTGGGGTGCACGAAGAAGTAGCGCAAGCTGAAAAACAAGTCGCCAGTCGATGCCAAGCTGAAGGGAAACCAGCCCCAAAGAGGAAAAATCCAAAAGGCAACGAACTGTTGCCTTCGAGTACAGATGATGCTTCGACCCAGTGACAAAGCCCAAAGCCAAAGAATCCAGTCGGTAAGGCTCAGGTCAGCAAATTCGACACCTACACTCCTTTATCTCTTCCAAGGGAAAAGATATTAATGGAGATTGAAAAGGAGAGCTTTTTTCAAAGACCCTGGCTGATACGAGCACCCTCAGCCTCGCACAATAAGACCAAATACTGTCGATTCCATAGGGACCACGGACACACCACGAAAAAATGCATCCAGCCGAAGAACAAGATCGAAGGACTGATCAAATATGGGTACTTAGGAAAGTACGTCCATAGTCAGGACCGACCAGTTAAGGTGACCACCCCAAGATAAATCACCGACGGTGCGGAACTCCCCAATCAGCGACCCACAGATGGGATGGTCGGCATGCTACATCACCAATCGCATTACAGAGACGATAACACTCCGAAGAGACCTCGAACGAGTAACATCATCAGCTTCTTTGACGATGACTTGCAAGGGGTCCAAGAAGTCATTATACATGAACTCAAGGTTGATCCTAGAAGTCAACCTCTTCAGCAAAAAAAAGAAACTTTGCTTCGGAAAGGCAGAGGATTATCTGAAAGGTAACAGATGCAAGTGGTTTGACAAGATCCTACACTAGGCATGCAAACATCTGCGGGAGCAGATTGGATTTTAAAACAATTTTTAAAATTCACGTAGCGGGTATATGCTCCGCCAGGAACTAATCTAAGTCTAGTTGCATTTAGGCATGCATAGTCATATAAAATATTTATAAAATATTAAACAATTTAATATATCCATGCATGATTAAAAAATAAACTTTCCATACCTTTATTCCACCTGGAATAACTCTGGAATAAACCTGGAATAGACAGGAATAACTGGAATAAAGTTATTCCAGTTGTCTTCCTCGTTGGGCTGAAAAAAGATCTATTTTTGGCTTTCAAAATGGTGCCGGAACACCACCTTCCGGACCACCGTTTGCTCCCAAATTTGAGCAGCGGCTTCTTTGACAAGTCTTCTTCGATTTGCCACCAACAACTGCAACCAAAACAGGCCCAAAAAAATACAAAAAATCACCAAAGACTGCTGCTAAAAAATTTCTGCAGAACAGGACAGTAGCACTTTTCTTTGTGTTTTGAGCTGCAGCGGGTGATCCGGCTCGCGTGGCTTGCTTCCAGGAGTAAAAGAGTACTCCCTCTAGAGGGGAGACATGCCGGGGGCCCTCTGATCCGTCTTCACACGCGGTGCTAGCCGCTGGAAGGAGCAACACGGTCACAAGATTTTCTGCTGTTGGGCAGAACTTGAGCACTTCAAAACAAGGGATTTAAAACTTGTTTCTCTCCCTCTAAAGCTCCTAAACCCAGCCCTAAAGGCTCTCTCCTTAAGCCTCTCAAAGAAGAAGAATGGGACAAGCACTCGTTTTTCCCTCTCAAGAGTTCTCACGGTGAAAACTTTAACCCACGGTGAAACCTTTTACAAAACAAACAGGGGATGGCTTGGTGGGGTTTTATAAAAGGTGCTGGGAGGGAGAGGGAGGGGAAAGGGCTGGAAGATGAAGAGATTGCAGCTGCCGTTCATCCAATTAACCAGCAATAAAAGAGAGATTAAAGGGGAGATAAGGCAGCAGGTGGAGGGAGGAGAAGGGATGCCCCGTCAAGGCTTGTTCGGTCGTTTGGCCTTGCTTCCAGCGAAAAGAAAATTCCAACGTGTAAAACGGTCATGTGGAAATGAAAATGCCGGTTTATCCAAAACCGGTCCAACCAAAATTGGTCCAATCCCATTAAATCAATTTGGTTCAAACCCAACGGTGGTTCAATCCAATTGAACCTGGTTCAGGGAATAAAATTGGTTCACAACCAATTGGAGGCCGAAACGAACTCCAAATCAGTTCAAAACTGATTCAGAAAAATCCTAGCGCAGAGCTGGTCAACCCGGAATATTTTCCGGTCGACACAGACAAAGGCAAGACGGGAAAAGAGTGCTCAAAATACTGTGACCATAAAACCGAGACGATTCCCAATCGTAATCGGTATCCGGATCAGAGAGTTATCCTCTGTGGCGTGTGACCTCATAGGTTCGAACCTAAACGGTAACACTAGAACATTTTTTAGTACCAGCACAGGAAACCATCTAGCAATGGGTCCCGGCATCCGGATAGGTTGAAGATGCGGGAGCAAACAATCGAACCTCTGGCATATGGTTACCGTATAATTCATCCTTTTAACCTCTAATGCTCAGGACGACTGAGATTGGGCTGCCAACCCAGACTGAGTCAGTCGACTGCGTGTTTCAACCTTGCAAGACCAGTGACTCTTCACTAGGACTATCCCGGCCGAGGATTTGCTAAATTGAGATACTGCGAGACATTCAATCCAAACTGTTTGGACAGGTCAATTCCATCTTGATCCATCACTGCTCCACAAGTACTTGCCTGTACCTAGAAACCTTCCGTCATCGGATTAAAAATCCGGGTAGTCCGGCACCAAAGCACAGGGAGTTGCTTGCAAGCTATCGTGATGACCTCAGGTCTGAGGGACACATATACCCATATCCAATCGTGAGCTTCCCTTTGGCAGAAAGGGGCTGCACGGAGTCACGTTCAATGAGTTACCACATATCCCACTTGTAGATCACATCAGTGTCACCACACTCATTTGGTCAAGAGGACAACCAAACGATGTGAACTGCAACAACCTATACTTGATATATTGCCGTCCAGTACCAATATATCCTTTAGTTGTGAACTGGGTTTAAGGACCACTCGATACATCCTCTCTGTATCGAAGTCAGTGTAGTCCTAAGGACTTCATCACATGGAAAGAGTTCATTTCAGGAAAATACAATATGTGATGAGCTACCAAAAATAATATTTTATTAATTCATAAAATGAATACAAAACATAGCATAACCGCCTACATTCCAGGCGATTGGCTTTGAGACACAATTCCCAACAACTCCCACTTGTACTAAAGCCAATCAGAAGAGTATCTAATACTCATTTCCCATTTACAATAGTCAAACTTTTTTATTCCGAGGGCTTTAGTGAAGGGGTCGGCCAAATTTTCTTTTCCATCGATCTTCAAAAGATTGATGTCGCCTCGTTCCACGATCTCTCGTACGAGGTGGTAGCGCCGCAAAATATGTTTGGTGCGGTGATGAGCTTTCGGCTCCTTAGCTTCAGCAATGGCTCCAGTGTTGTCACAATACACTGGAACAGGACCATCTAGGGAAGGTGCCACCCCTAGCTCTCCAAGGAACTTCCGCAACCACACAGCTTCCTTTGCCACATCTGATGCTACAATATATTCTGCTTCGCATACCGAGTTTGCAACATTTGCCTGCTTAGAACTTTTCCAGCAGATCGCTCCTCCATTCAGGGTAAAAACAAACCCTGACACACTCTTGCTATCATCTCTATCTGACTGGAAACTGAAGTCAGAGTACCCCACAAGTTTCAAGTCAGGTTCTCCATAAATTACCCACTGATCTTTAGTATTTCTCAAATACTTAAGGATGGACTTAACCACCTTCCAATGCACCTCACATGGGTCAGACTGGTATCTACTCACTACTCCTAGTGAGTATGCCACGTCTGGTCTAGTACAAGTCATAGCATACATGATAGAGCTTACTGCAGAAGCATAAGGTACCCTACTCATGCGCTCTCTTTCCTCAGGAGTTGTCGCACAATCCTTCTTGGAAAGAGTAATTCCAGAACCTATCGGAAGATAGCATTTCTTGGAATTTTCCATGCTGAACCGTTTCAACACAGTGTCAATGTACGTAGACTGGGACAGTCCCAAAAGCTTCTTAGATCTATCTCTATAGATCTTCATACCTAGTATGTAAGAAGCTTCACCCAAGTCCTTCATGGAGAACTGAGATGATAACCAGACCTTTATTCCTTGTAATGCTGCGACATCATTCCCGATTAAGAGAATGTCGTCAACATACAGTATAAGGAATACGATCACAGAACCATTAACCTATTTATAGATGCACGATTCTTCTCCGCTCCTAACGAAGCCATACGATTTGATACATCTATCAAACCGTAAGTTCCAACTTTGAGACGCTTGCTTGAGTCCATAGATGAACCTCTGCAACTTGCATACTTTTGATTCATCCATGGATGCGAACCCTTCAGGCTGTATCATATACACCTTTTCTTCCAGCTCCCCATTCAGGAAAGTGGTTCGAACATCCATCTGCCAGATCTCGTAATCAAAATATGCTGCCAAAGCAAGCATGATCCGAATGGACTTGAGCATTGCCACAGGGGAGAAAGTCTCGTCATAATCGATACCATATCGCTGACGATACCCCTTGGCAACCAGACGGGCTTTATAGGTCTCTACCTTTTCATCTGCACCCCTTTTCCTCTTGAAGATCCATTTACACCCGATGGGTTTTATTCCTTCAGGCGGATCAACCAATGTCCAAACATTGTTGATTTTCATGGACTCCATTTCGGATCGCATGGCTCTAAGCCATGTCTCAGAGTCAGATCTCTGAAGTGTATCCATATAGGTGATCGGATCTTCATTGTTCTCATCGAGCTCAATGGGATCGCCGTCCTGGACCAAGAAATCGTAGTATCTGTCCGGGTGACGTGGTATTCTACCGGATCTCCTAATGGGTTCTGGGTATGATTCAATCACAGCCGGTTCTACGATGTCCTTAGAGTGTGTAGGTTCTTCTATTGGCTGAACTTCATCAAGTTCAATCTTAGAAGCTATAGTTCCTTCTCCAAGGAACTCCTTTTCCAAAAAGATAGCTCTAAGAGCAACGAACACTTTTTGTTCATGCTCCAAGTAGAAGAAATACCCTTTGGTTTCCTTAGGATAACCAATGAATAAACACCTGTCAGACTTAGGACCAAGTTTGTCTGAGTCTAAACGTTTTACGTAAGCCGGACAACCCCAGACCCGAAGGTGTGAGATTGAGGGTTTACGCCCATTCCACATCTCATACGGAGTGGAGACAACAGACTTACTTGGAACATTATTTAATAAGTAACAGGCTATCTGAAGCGCATATCCCCAGAAGGATAGCGGCAGAGTTGCAAAGCCTATCATGGATCGAACCATGTCCAACAAGGTTCGATTCCTCCTTTCGAACACACCATTCAACTGTGGTGTTCCTGGAGGAGTCCACTGAGAGAGAATTCCATTCTCCTCAAGATATGTCAAAAAAATATCAGATAAGTATTCACCACCTCGATCAGATTGAAGGGTTTTAATACTTTTTCTAGTTTGCTTTTCTACTTCATTACGGTATCGTTTGAACATTTCAAACGATTCAGACTTATGTCTCATTAAAAAGACATAACTGAATCTTGAAAAATCGTCTGTAAAAGTAATGAAATATTTGTATCCTTCTCTGGCACTAACTGACATCGGTCCACATACATCAGTATGTATTAGACTTAGAAGTTCTGTAGCTCGTTCACCCTTTCCAGTAAAAGGTGACTGGGTCATTTTACTAAGTAAACAGGATTCACAAGTGGGCAGTGATTCAGAATCACTGACCTCGAGAAGTCCATCTTCTCGCATCTTGTTTATCCTATTTTGGTTAATATGACCTAGCCTACAGTGCCAAAGATACAAATTATCGACATTATCTAACCTTGGGCATTTGCTAGAAGTGTACATTACACTAACAGGCCTTAATAGTACGTATATGCCATTATTTAATCTAGCTTTCATTATAACAGAGTTATTCAAAATAACATTGCAAAAATCTCCTTTTATTGAAAGTTCAAAATGATAATTGGCCAAAAGGCCTACAGAGATTATGCTCGTAATGAAACTAGGACAATAATGACAGTCGACTAGTTTGACAGTACAAGACTCAAAGACAAGACACAGGACTCCGATCGCCAGTACTGGAACACGATTTCCATTCCCGACACTCAGAAATTGTTCTCCATCTTCAAATCTTCTGCTAACTTGAAGTCCCTGTAACGAATTATAAACATGAATTGGACTACCAGTATCCAATACCCAGTTAGCAGTATCAACAATTGAGTAATTACAAGGTTTTATCATATAAATACCTTGTTCAGCAGACTTCTGCTTCCTCGGCCTGTTCGGATCAAGGGACGCAATATAAAGAGGACAGTTCCTCTTCCAGTGTCCCTTCTTCTTGCAATAGAAGCACTCTGCAGAAGACTGATCAGCCTTATACTTCCTGGTCTGACTAGGGCCAGGAGCATTCTGCACCTTCTTTCCCTTCTTATTTATTTTCTTCTTCCCTTTCTTAAAGGGACGACGACCTCTACTTCCTCACACTAAATTTACCACCCTCTTATTCAGTTGGTGGTCTTTCTCGAAAGTCTGCAGCAACCCCAAAAGACCATGGTAGTTGACTGCAGGCTTGTTCATTCTGTAATGATCAAGAAAGTCAAGATAGGAGGAGGGAAGAGAATTCAGGATCGCATCCTTGCCGAGCTGCTCGTGCAAGGGGCATCTGAGTTTGCCCAGTTTTTCAATCAGCTCGATCATGTACAATACATGATCAGTGATTGAACCACCATTCGGCATCTTGGAGTTGTAGATGGCACAAGAAACTTTGTACCGTTCTACATCATCCGGGGTACCGAAGGATTCCTTCAATTTTTGAAGGATTTCATCAGGTTGGGCCTCCTCGAATTTGCGACTGAACTCGTCGTTCATCGCCTCTAACATAATGCACCAGACAATAGTGCGATCAGAGACCCACTTCAGATAAGCGTCTCTGACCGCACTCCGTGCATTAGCGGGAGGGATTTCAGGTGCCAGATCCGTTATCACATATAGGATCCGTTCATGCTCCAGAATAATTCTTAATCTTCGATACCAACTATCGAAGTTATGACCCTTTAATTTCTCATTATCGAGAAGTGACCAGAGCGATAAATTTGAAGACATCTGAAAAGAAAACAAGACCAAATTAGTGTATTGAATTAATAATTTAACCAAAAGACTTGGACTTTAGTCTAAAGGTTTCTCCCACTAATTTTTCAGATTGGTAGCCTCTAACTCCAATCCATGAAAATACTTTTTCTCAAGTGGGTACTGAAATCCAATAGGCCTCGCATGAGCCCGACTATGGCCGGCTCACCCATACGAGCCTAAAGGTAGGTTCGTAAACCAATTGTTTCCCTAAACAATTTTCAGTATTTTATTTTTCCCCAGAGAGCACCCCAATCGGCCTAGGGGCCTCCTATTACGGGTCTCTGGTTAGGTCTAACCATTAAAATGATGAATCCAATGCTTCCAGTTAACAAAAGACCAAGCCCGACTATGGCCGGCTCACCTGGTCCCGTTAAGGAGATTGCACTGAACCATCATCGATCATATAGAAATTCCAGTCGCCGGATGTACACCCATTCTATGGAACTGCTGATGCACACCAAGCAAGTGGACACATTTCTATCTAACTTAATGGGAGGCAAAGACACTATCAACTCCTTGACTTAGTCTTTTAAAGGACCTAATAATTTTAGAGGATTTTAATTGTGACAGAAGAAAGAGATAAGGACATGGATCATCCTCCCACTGAATTAATCAGATTCCAGGAGGGTTGAAATAAATCAACAAATGATCCATGGGCACCTATTAGATCAGTCAGACCGATCAACCTGGGTGACATGGGTTAACTCGAGTCATTGAGCTTTTCCAATCAGTTATGGTTGACTCGACTAGCCAGGTAGGTGAGATCATGGGTGAGTATCCGCCATTAACCATCTTTCCTAGACACCAACCAAGTTGGCCAGGAAAGAGGTAGCCTCATACAACCATGATCACAATGCCAAACCTACCTCGACACCAGTCGGTTTACCAGACTCGATCAGACTAGCCTAAAGACTCGGGCGTCCACTGAGCCACTAATTAGATCCATTTTAGATGAACGGATCAACTATTCTAACTATTAGATAGTTCTAAAGAAGGACCTTAAACAACTTTTGTTTAATCTTCTTATTATCCGGTTCAACTAAACTTAGGTCTAACCCAGTTATAGACCCAACTAGTCAGCTAACCCAATTAACCCAAAATGGCTCATGCAAGTGTTTTAGATTTCATAAATCTAAAAGATGTTAATAAGCCAAAGATTTAATTAAAACAATTTTAATTAAGTCACAATGTAAAATACTTTTACATAACAAAAAAATCATGCATCAAGATATTTTATATCCATATTAAAACATGCCTAAAACTATGTATCATCAAATTAAAATATTTTTAATTTTTTAATATTCTTTAAGGATCCTTCTGAAGAGGCCAACACAGACGATCCGCATTGTGTTAAAGACACACGGTCATGGTGAAGGTCTCAACTAGGTTCCAAAAAGAAAACTTGATACATTATTAAGATTAAACAATTTTAATTTGTAACTATGCAGACTAGATTAGATTACAAATTCAACAACCTGGCTCTGATACCACTGAAAGGTAACAGATGCAGGTGGTTTGACAAGATCCTACACTAGGCATGCAAACATCTACGGGAGCAGATTGGATTTTAAAATAATTTTTAAAATTCACGCAGCGGGTATCTGCTCCGCCAGGAACTAATCTAAGTCTAGTTGCATTTAGACATGCATAGTCATATAAAATATTTATAAAATATTAAACAATTTAATATATCCATGCATGATTAAAAAATAAATTTTCCATACCTTTACTCCACCTGGAATAACTCTGGAATAAACTGGAATAGACTGGAATAACTGGAATAAAGTTATTCCAGTTGTCTTCCTCATTGGGCTGAAAAAGGATCTGTTTTTGGCTTTCAAAATGGCACCGGAACACCACCTTCCGGACCACCGTTTGCTCCCAAATTTGAGCAGCGGCTTCTTTGACAAGTCTTCTTTGATTTGCCTCCAACAACTGCAACAAAAACAGGCCCAAAAAAATACAAAAAATTGCCAAAGGCTGCTGCTGAAAAATTTCTGCAGAACAGGACAGCAGCACTTTTCTTTGTGTTTTGAGCTGCAGCGGGTGATCCGGCTCGCGTGGCTTGCTTCCAGGAGTAAAAGAGTACTCCATCTAGAGGGGAGACATGCCGGGGGCCCTCCGATCCGCCTTCACATGCGGTGCTAGCCGCTTGAAGGAGCAACACGGTCACAAGATTTTCTGCTGTTGGGCAGAACTTGAGCACTTCAAAACAAGGGATTTAAAACTTGTTTCTCTCCCTCTAAAGCTCCTAAACCCAGCCCTAAAGGCTCTCTCCTTAAGCCTCTCAAAGAAGAAGAATGGGACAAGCACTCGTTTTTCCCTCTCAAGAGTTCTCACGGTGAAAACTTTAACCCACGGTGAAACCTTTTACAAAACAAACAGGGGATGGCTTGGTGGGGTTTTATAAAAGGTGCTGGGAGGGAGAGGGAGGGGAAAGGGCTGGAAGATGAAGAGATTGCAGCTGCCGTTCATCCAATTAACCAGCAATAAAAGAGAGATTAAAGGGGAGATAAGGCAGCAGGTGGAGGGAGGAGAAGGGACGCCCCGTCAAGGCTTGTTTGGTCGTTTGGCCTTGCTTCCAGCGAAAAGAAAATTCCAACGTGTAAAACGGTCATGTGGAAATGAAAACGCCGGTTTATCCAAAACCGGTCCAACCAAAATTGGTCCAATCCCATTAAATCAATTTGGTTCAAACCCAATGGTGGTTCAATCCAATTGAACCTGGTTCAGGGAATAAAATTGGTTCACAACCAATTGGAGGCCGAAACGAACTCCGAATCAGTTCAAAACTGATTCGAAAAAATCCTAGCGCAGAGCTGGTCAACCCGGAACATTTTCCGGTCGACACAGACAAGGGCAAGACGGGAAAAGAGTGCTCAAAATACTGTGACCATAAAACCGAAACGATTCCCAATCGTAATCGATATCCGGATCAGAGAGTTATCCTCTGTGGTGTATGACCTCATAGGTTCGAACCTAAACGATAGCACTAGAACATTTTTTAGTACCAGCATAGGAAACCATCTAGCAATGGGTCCCGACGTCCGGATAGGTTGAAGATGCGGGAGCAAACAATCGAACCTCTGGCATATGGTTACCGTATAATTCATCCTTTTGACCTCTAATGCTCAGGATGACTGAGATTAGGCTGCCAACCCAGACTGAGTCAGTCGACTACGTGTCTCAACCTTGCAAGCCCAGTGACTCTTCACTAGGACTACCCCGGTCGAGGATTTGCTAAATTGAGATACTGCGAGACATTCAATCCAAACTGTTTGGACAGGTCAATTCCATCTTGGTCCATCACTGCTCCACAAGTACTTGCCTGTACCCAGAAACTTTCCGTCACCGGATTAAAAATCCGGGTAGTCCGGCACCAAAGCACAGGGAGTTGCTTGCAAGCTACCGTGATGATCTCAGGTCTGAGGGACACATATACCCATATCCAATCGTGAGTTTCCCTTTGGCAGAAAGGGGCTGCACGGAGTCACGTTCAATGAGATACCACATATCCCACTTGTAGATCACATCAGTGTCACCACACTCATTTGGTCAAGAGGACAACCAAACGATGTGAACTGCAACCTATACTTGATATATTGCCGTCCAGTACAATATATCCTTTGGTTGTGAATTGGGTTTAAGGACCACTCGATACATCCTCTCTGTATCGAAGTCAGTTTAGTCCTAAGGACTTCATCACATGAAAAGAGTTCATTTCAGAAAAATACAATATGTGATGAGCTGCCAAAAATAATATTTTATTAATTCATAAAATGAATACAAAACTCAGCACAGCCACCTACATTCTAGGCGATTGGCTTTGGGACACAATTCCCAACATTATCAACAAAGAAATGACTAAGCTCCTTGCAGGGTTTCAAAGGGAAGTCCATTACCCAAATTGGCTCACCGATGTAGTAATGGTGAAAAAAGGGAATGGCAAGTGGAGAATCTGTATCGACTACACCAACCTTAACAAAGCTTATCCAAAAGATAGCTTTTCTCTACCGAAAATTGATCAGCTTGTCGATGCCACTACCGGTCACAAGTTTCTAAGCTTCATGGATGCCTTCTCCGACTATAACCAGATTCGGATGAATCTTTAAGATGAGGAGAAGACAGCCTTCATCATAGATAAGGGGCTATACTGTTACAAGGTAATACCCTTCAACTTAAAAAATGTCAGAGTGACATACCAAAGGCTAGTCAACAAGATCTTCGAGAGTCAGATCGGCAAGACTATGGAGGCATACATCGACAACATGATCGTCAAAAGCATCCAAGCCAACAACCACATCAGGGACCTCCAAGAAACTTTTGACATACTACAAAGATACCAGATGTAGCTGAATCCCACCAAGTGTGTCTTCGGAGTCACGTCAGAAAAATTTCTGGATTTTCTTGTTTCCAATCGAGGGATTGAAGCCATTCCGGAGAAAATCCAAGCTATCCTCAACATGAGACGCCCCTCCAATGAGAAAGAGATCCAACAACTGACTGAACAAATTGCATCATTAAGCCTATTCATCTCTCGATCGGCTAAAAGGTGCCTTCCTTTCTTTAAGACTTTGCAACAATCGAGGGGCTTTAAGTGGATGGAAAGTTGCCGACAAGCCTTCGATGATCTAAAAAAGTATTTGGCTAATCCATCCCTGCTCTCAAAACTTGAAGAAGGAGAAACTCTATATCTCTATCTCGCTACATTGGATGAATCTATCAGCTCGATGCTGGTCAGGAAAGGATCTGATGGTGCTCATAAATTCATCTACTATACCAGCAAGGTACTCCATGATGCTGAGGTGAGGTATCCAAAAATTCAGAAATTGGTGTATGCCTTGGTGATATCAGCAAAGTGCTTAAGGCCTTACTTCTAGTCTCATCTGATCACTTTGCTGACTGACCAACCTTTAAGAGCCATCTTGCAATGCCCTGACACTTCAAATAGAATGGCCAAATGGGCAGTTAAATTAGAGAAATTTGATATCACCTATCAACCCTGACCAGCAATGAAAGTCCAAGTGTTGGCCGACTTCATCATCGAATGCACCAGGAGCAGTAATGAAGAGGAAAGTCAAACACCCATCAAAGACACTAAAGTAGACTCTAATTCTGCATGGATTCTTCACATGGATGGAGTATCAAACTCCTCTAGTTATGGAGCCAGCTTGATTTATCGCCAACCAAGACGGAGATATTATAGAGTATGCTCTTCATTTCTCTTTCAGGATATCAAACAATCAAGCCAAATATGAAGCCCTTCTAGTAGGACTCAGAATCACCAAAGAGCTAGATGTTCAAAAGTTTAAGGTGTTCTCAGACTCCCAACTGGTGGTGAACCAAGTTAAAGGAGACTTCAAAGCCCGAGATGCAACCATGACAAAATACTTGGAGAAGGTTCATGACTTAAGAACCCATTTTGACCTTCTTGACATCAGTCATGTTCCACAAACAGAGAATTCTTGGGTCGATTCACTATCTTGCCTAGCCACGATGGCGCCCGAATCCCTAGGTTAGACTTTTATTGAATACCTGGAAACCCCCAGTATTTCTACCAAAGGAGGGGAATGTTGGGAATTATGTCCCAAAGCCAATCGTCTAGGCTGTAGACGGTTATGCTGTCTTGTGTTTTGTATATGAATTCTTTAATAAATAAAAGTTATTTTTGACTATCCATCATATCTACATTTTCCTGTAAAGAACTCTTATGTGATGGAGTCCTTAGAACTATATTGTTTGATATAAAGAGGATATATCATGTAGTTCTTAAAGTGGTTCATAACCAAAGGATACATTGTTATAAGATGATAATGTATCAAGTGTAAGTTATTGTATATCATATTTGTTGGTTGTCCTCTTAACCAAGAAGTATGGAGACACTAGTGTGACATGCAAGTGAAATGTGTGACTTTTCACTGAACGTGACCATCTACGGAGCTCCCTTTTGCCAAAGGGTTGCTCGCGAAGGGATATGGGTATATGTGTCCCTCAGACCTGAGGTTATCATGGCAGCTTGCAAGCAACTCACTATACTTTGGTGCCAGACTACCTTGATTTCTAATCCAGTGATGAAAGGCTTCTATGTATGGTCAAGTACTTGAAGAGCGATGGTGGATCAAGATGGAATTGACCTCTCCAAATAGTTTGGAGTGAATGACTCACTATGTCTCAATTCAGCAAAGCCTTGGCTAGGGTAGTTCTTGTGAGGAGTCCCAGAACTTGTGAGGTTGAGACATGATTTGGATAAACCAAATTAGGGTTGGTAGTCTAACCCTAGGTCATCCTGAACATTGTGAGGTCAAAGGGATGAATTATGCGGCAACCATATGCCAGAGATTCTTGTGAGGTGCTCTGCATCTTCGACCTATCCGGATGTCAGGTATCATTGCTAGATGAGGACTTTGACTGGTACTAGAAATGTTCCAGTGCTACCGGCTTAGTGTTCGAACTTATGGGATCACGCACCATAAAGGATTTCTATCTGATCTTATGGCTTATCGATGATTGAGAATCATTTGATATCATCGGAGGTCAATTTGATTGACCAGGTTCCAAGTGTCGATACTTGGAATTTTGCAGGTGTCGACACTTGATGAAGTATCGACACTTGGCAATTTTTGAGTGTTGACACTTCCTGTGACGAACAAAAATTCTGAGAGGATTTCGTGAGAGGATTTTGGGCAAGTTTTGACCTGGTTTGAATTTTGAATTCAAACTAGTTTTGGCTCCAAGACTTTAGGTATGAAAGTCATACTTGCCTTAATAGGTTAAACTCATTTGGTATGGCCTTGATCCTCTCCCCCATTCTCTCCTCTCATCTCTTCTCTTCCTTCTTCTCCCTCTCATGGCTGCCCCTATAAATGAAGGTCATTGTAGTGGCTGCTAATCGTTACTAGAGAGACAACAGCAAGGGAAAAGAAAGAGAAGGGTTTGTGAGAGATCTAGGGATTGAGTGTGAGCTACCTAGCAATCAAGCTAGGTCTTGGGAAGAGAGTTTTGGGAAGGGGTTTCTACTCTCCTCCTAGTCTTCCTAGAAGAAGAAGATCGGCCAAGGATCCTAAAGAGCTAGCACTTCGAGGGAGTTGATCAGAGTCGAGCCCAGGTATGGATATCCTATAGAGGCTAGACGCGTGTGTGGCTCGAGCATCCTCATCCTTCTTACAGCACTTCCACTACTTCTCTCTTGATATAAAGGTATGGTACTTTTATTTTTGCTGTTTATCTTGCTTTTGATGTTATATGCATGCTTGATCTTTATGCTAGTTCCTGTTATGGGCAGATCGGTAGATCATTTAGATCTATCTACCAAGCCTTCCGCTGTGCATGTTCTAAAATTATTTTAAAAATGCATATCTATCTGCCCTCTTTTCTTGCATATTGTATGCTAGGTGTAGGTGCTTTTCACCTTCAATTGTATCAGAGCAATAGGTTCGTTTTTGTAGTATAATGATGCTAGCATGCTAATAACATCTCCTTTCTTTCTTAAGTACTTAGATTGAGTGCTTCACCATGGCCGTCCGGTCATAGAAGAGAAGTAGGGCTACAAGACCCTCTTTTCCCACTCAATGGAATCTCCTATGGCATGTAGGGGTGCCGCTGTGATTGACTCTTGAAAAGAAAAATAAGAAGCAAGAAAATATGGATTAAAAATATTTTAATCTAATGAAATGATTATAAAACAACTTTAGATAAGATCTAAAAGTTATTTTTTATCTATTTTGATTGAATGTTTGGAGAAATATTAGATTTGAAATCACTATTTTTTCATTGTCTCAGGCTGTGAGTCGACACTTGGCCTTTGAAGTGTCGACTCATGAGAAAATTTTCTGAGATCTGGTTTCTATTTTTTTTTTGAGACAGGCTGAAGTGTCGACACTTGATCCTGAAGTGTCAACACTTGACCTTTGAAGTGTCACCACTTAAGTGCATGCCAGAAAACATGTTTTATTTTCTATTCCCTGTCTCAGGCCTTGAGTCGACACTTTCTCATGAAGTGTCAACATTTGGGTTAAAAAATTATGAAAAATAGTGAATTCAAATTTTAATTTTTGTAAAATTATTTTACATTTATAAATTAAAATTGTTTTAATTTATTTGAGGCTATTAAACTTAATTGAGAATTAAGAATGACTAAGAACTCTAGGAATTTGATTCAAAGATTTTAAGTCATTTCAATAAGCCTTAAGGGTCATGAGTTAGCTTCTATTAGGTCCTTCATTGGGTTAGACCTAAGTTTAGATGCATTGGACAAATTAGAGAACTAATCTAATCAAATGTTGAGTTAGGATGTCTTCTCTAGATCTCTCTAATAGTTAGATTGATTAGTCTATAATCTAAAAGGATCTAATTTATGGCTCAGTGGAAAGCCCGAGTCTTTAAACTAGTCTAATCGAGTTTGATGAACTGATTGGTGTCGAGGTAAGTTTGGCATTGTGATCATGGTTCTTTGGGGCTATCTCTTACCTGGCCAACTCTGTTGGTGTCTAAGGAAAGATGGTTAATGGCAAAACCCAACCCATGATCTCACTTACCTGGCCAATATGGTCAATTGGGATTGATTAGATAGCTCATTGACTCGTGTTAACCCTTGTCACCCAAGATTAATCAGTCTTGACTGATTTTAGGTGCCCATGGATCATTTGTTATGTGTAACCCTCCTAGATTAGTGATATGATCAGTGGGAGGTTGATCCATGTCTTCTCATCTCTTCGTCTGTCACATTAAAGTTAAAATCCTCTAAATTATTAGGTCCTAAAAAGGATAAAGTTATAGAAATAACCAAGTCCTAGCCTCCCATTAAGTGGGATAGTAATGTGTCTAGTAGTTCGGTGTTCATCGGCAGATCCAAAGATCAAGTGTTCATCAGGCTATTGGAATTGCTATTTCTAATATGATGGCTCAGTGCGACTCTCTTAACGGTGATCAAGTGAGCCGGCCAAAGTCGGGCTTGACCATTTGTTAGTTAGAAGCATTGAATTTTGTCATGTTAATGGTTAGACCTAACCAAGACCTTCAATAGGAGGCCCAAAGGTCGATTGAAGTGCTCCTTGGGACAAAACCCAATTACTAAAAGTTACTTGGAGAAGTAATCGGTTAAAGAACCTATCTTTAGACACGCATGGGTGGGCTGGCCAAAATCGGGCTTATATGTTGTCTATTGGACTCTAGTACCCGTTAAGGAATTAAAGTAATTCCTCAGATTGGAGGTAGAGGCTACCAATCTGAACAAAATAGTGGGAGGGACCTTTAGACTAAAGTCCATGTCTTTAGGTTAATAATTCATATACACTAATTAGTTTTGGTTTTTCTTTCAGATGTCTTCCAACCTGTCACTCCGGTCTCTTCTCGACAACAAGAAGCTTAATGGACCCAACTTCAATGCTGGTATCGAAGGCTCGGGATTATCCTAGAACACGAACGGATCCTGTATGTGATATCGGATCTGGCACCTGAGATCCTTACTGCCAATGCTCGGGGTTCGGTCAGAGACACTTATCAGAAGTGGATCTCTGACAGGACCACTATCCGATGCATCATGTTGGCAGTGATGAACAATGAGTTCAGTCACAAATTCGAGGAAGCCCAGCCGGAAGAAATCCTTCAAAGGTTGAAGGAGTCTTTCGGGACACCAGACGATGTTGAGAGGTATAGGGTCTCCTGTGCTATCTACAACGCACGGATGCATGATGGGGCCTCAGTCACTGATCATGTACTATATATGATCGAGATGATTGAGTGTCTGGACAAGCTTGGATGTCCCTGCATGAACAGCTTAGAAAAGATGCAATTTTAAATTCTCTCCCCTCCTCCTATCTAGACTTTCTCGATCATTACAGAATGAATAAGCTTGCAGTCAACTCCCATGGTCAGTTGGGGTTGCTGCAGACTTATGAGAAAGACCACCAGTTAAATAAAGAGGTGGTGAATCTAGTACGAAGTTCTTCGGGAGGGCGTCATCCCTTTAAGAAATAGAAGAAGAAAAATAATAAAGGAAAAAAGGTGCTTAGTGCTTCTAGGCCCTGTCAAGCCAAGAAAGTGAAGGCTGATCAAAGCCAAGCAGAGTGCTTCTTCTGCAATAAGCGGGGTCATTGGAAGAGGAACTGTCCTCTTTATATTGCGTCCCTTGACCTAAACAGGTCTAAGAAGAGAAAGATGCAGGATGGTCCTGGACAAGGTATTTATATGATAACACCTTGTAGTTTATCTGTTTGTGATACTACTAAATGGGTATTGGATACAGGAAGTCCAATTCACATTTGCAACTCTTTGCAGGAACTTCAAGTTAGTAGAAGATTCGAGGACGGCAAGAGATTCTTGAATGTGGAAAATGGAAGCCGAGTTCTAGTTCTTGTGTTGGGAGTCCTTAAACTTGTTTTCAAGTCCTGTACTGTCGTTTTGAACGAGTGTCATTTTTGTCCTTTTATTTTGAATGTCATTTCTGTAGGCCAGTTGGCCATTTATGGTTATGAACAATTAATAAAGAATGACATTTGCAAAATCATTTTGAATGGTTCTGATATTTTGAATGGACAAATGCATGATGGCATCTATATACTATCGTGACCTATTAGTGTAATGTACACGTCTAGCAAATGCCCTATGATAGATAATGTCAGCGAAGCGTACCTATGGCAATGTAGGCTAGGTCATATTAACAGGAATAGGATAAACATGATGAAAATCGAGGGTCTCCTCGATTTTAGTGAAGATAGTTCACTTCCAACCTGTGAGTCATGTCTTCTTGGAAAATTGACAAAGTCACCTTTTACTAGAAAAGGTGAACGAGCCATTGAAATTCTAAGTCTGATACTGTTGACTCTGGTCTTGATTTTGATGATTGACAAAATGTTTAAGTATATATGAGTACTAATTATGTTTTAAGTGTATTTCTTATATCTTAGTACTCAACCATGTTGGATGAAGAAATGCTTGTATTTTAGTTGAAAAAGTCCTTAAATTAATGGAAAATCAAGTATATGGACTTTGGAATTAATATGGAAGGACTTGAAGAGGTTAAAGTTTCAATTTGAAGATGTTTCAGTAATGGCATCAGGCAGGTGTAAGGGGAGTGTTAGGTCCCTAATTGCCAATCCTAGACACCAATCAGAGATTGGCCAGGTACGCGGACCAGCACACAAGCCCTTCGGGATAGAATCCTTGAACCACCGTTCTAGACATTGAGTACAAAGCATACACAGAGTAACTAGACAAACTGACTCAACATTAGCCTAGACCCGACTTGTTGGTGTCCCTAGCCCACTAGGACAAATTAAGTCTAATAAATTTTAAAGTTAGGCTTAGGATCGAATGAATGGGTGGTGGTTTTGGGCTAAGGAGAGTTTATCAACTCCTCCCCTTATCTTAGATGCTCAATTTCCCTTAAGATGAATTAGGAGATGATCACTCAAAAAATTGAATTGTAGAAACACAGAAATAGAATTACTGTAATTTAACTCTCAGAAATTTTAAAGAAACCAATAAATTATAGTAAAATTATGTAAAATAGTTTCGATTATACTAGTTCCAGCAAAATAAGAATCACACAATTTGGATTTACCTGCAATGAGAAATAATTCCTGCAACAGGATAGTTACAGACTGAAAACAGAACGCTCCCCCGTTTACAATTCCTGCTACGAAGTTGTAACCCAGCGGATCCCCTACACGCCCTAGGAATACCCCGTGGAATGGGAAGAGGAGGCTTGCACCTCGCTTCGTTCCTAGGACCGGACGTCCTGGGGAGTCTACTTCGAGTAGATAAAGTAAAAAAGAGAGACACTCAAAACATGCAAGCAAGTTAGAAATCCTAGACAGGGCTCTGATACCAAAATTGATGCAGCACGAAAGCTCTGATACCAAAAATGATGCAGAACAAAAGTACTAACACCAAAAATGATGCAGAACAAAAGAGATGATGCGATGCGGAAGTAAATTAAGACTAATTCTTTTTTTATATATATATTTTTTCAGAAGTCGGCTTTGACTCAAAGGAAAGTTAAACTAAATTGAAAGAAACTATGTAATAATTGAAAGCACAATTTAAAGAAACTAGGTTATTAGAGTAGTTCAGAAGTAAAGGATCGCTGGGGATTGAGAAACTCCCAGACCTAGGGTTTCGCTCTGAACTTTCAACAGGACAGAAGTAAAGAGAAGAGAAGGGTTACAGACCAGGCAGTGATCTTCACAGAGTTTAGTGGAAGGATTCTCTTGAGCAGATTGTTGGATCCCCGGATTCAGATATCTTCGCAATGGATCCTCCAATACTGGCCCTTTGGTAGAGTTGGCTTCTTCTGAACTCAAGATCTGGGAAAGAAGAAGAACAAGTTATGGAACCAGATACTCAAGGAAGGATTTACCAGATAGAAGAACTTGAAAGCTGATGTTGTTGAAATCCTGATTCTCCTGGAATGCTGATCTGACTTTCTCTGGGATTTGCTCTGTCTTCGAAGTAGCCGAACTGGACCTGGATGCTGGAGGTCGGCCTCTACTTGGAGAGAGGGGTCGTGAGAGATGGGATAGGCTAGGGTTTAGTGGAATGAAGGGGATGAAGGGCGGCTAGGGTTTGGAAGTGAAGTGGCTAACCTAGGATTTTGGGGTTGGAGATCTCACACCTCCTTAAGGTTCCTGGGGAACCTGGATTTACTCCCTCACGGAGCTCAACACCTGGATGCAAGTGCGGAAGAGAGAAACATAAAGTTGCTCACACAAAATTTGAATTCATTCATCAGTTATTTTTTAAAAACTTACAAGAGGGGTTTATTTTATAGGTCTTTACAAGAGGTCAGGGTTTTACATCTTCCCATGTGGGACTAATAGGATGGATCCTCAAATTAGGTTTGTAGAATCAATTCCTCCTCATATGGCCGGCCAAGAGCTTCCATAAGTATTGATTGATGGCTTCAAATGGTAAGTAGGTGGCGCCTCCTAGCCTTGCTCTTCAAGAAAAATTTTCTTCCTTCCATGCCTGGTTTTATCTGGAAATATTTGGGCGCCTCCTAGTCTTGCTCCCCAAGCTTTGCTCCTTTCTTTTCATAGCTTGGCTCTTATGGAAATATTTTGGGTGCCTTCTTGGATTGAGGATCCTAAGTTGATCTCTCCTTAAGTGGCGCATGAAAGAAGGGACCTGCTTTCTTGTGGTGTGGGGACCAAAGCACACGGGATGGAGATGTGGCGTCCCCTGGACTCTGGCGTGTGGCTGGGAGTGTGGCGCCCACTTGCTTGGGCCTGGGAGAAAATGTGGCACCCTGGAGAAGACCTAGACCACTACTAGGACTTGTACTGAGTCAACATGACTCAACAAAATTTAAATTGCAGGGAAATACAGACTCAACTAAAATTGAGTTGACCAAGTCAACCCTTATTACAAAACCATAAAACCCTAATTCTTCGAGCAAGGTCAATCAGAGATCCAGATGGAGTCCTGAAGTCTTCTTCTGAGTCTGGTGCCCGCACCAAACCCTTGTAGGTATTAATGTTAGACCACCGTTTTTCAATGGCACAAATTAGACATTTTGGAAAACTCGCATGCGCATCCATATTCAATCTATTAGTTATCATCTTTGGAAAATTATTGTTAGTGGTCCTCATATTCCTTCCATTTTGGTTAATGGCATTTCCATTCCAAAGCTCGAAGAGGATTGGAATGAATATGACATTAAACAAATTGAACTCAATGCTAAAGCAATGAACTTGCTTTATTGTGCATTGGACTTAAATGAATTTAATAGAGTTTCTACATGTACATCGGTGAAGGAAATATGGGACACACTTGAAGTTACTCATGAGGGTACTCTTCAAGTAAAGAACACTAAAATTAATTTGCTTGTACATTCTTCCAAAATTTTTGAAATGATGCATTATGAATCTATATCTGATATGTTTTCAAGATTTATAACTATTATTAATGAATTAAAAAGTCTTGGCAAAATCTATACTAATGCTAATTTGGTGAACAAATTAGATCCTTGCCAAAATCATGGGATTCAAAGGTGACGGCGATCCAAGAAGCTAAAGATGTAGAAACCTTACCTTTGGAGGAGCTTATCGGTTCACTCATGACCTATGAGTTGAACTTATGGCAAAAGACAGTGGAAGCTGATACAGAAAAGAAGAAAATAGCCCTCAAGGCCAAAAAGAAATTCAAGGCAGTGATGGCAACTTGAAGCGATAGCGAAGATTCAAGCACGGATGATGAAGTTGCCCATCTTTGCTTCATGGCAAATGAGAAAAAGGTATGTGCTAAAAATAATTATGATTTTACCTTTAAAGAATCACATGATACATCTAATGATCTTGTGCATGAATATAGATTGCTAAAATTTGAGCACAAGAAATTAAATAGGCATGTAGATTCATTTTCTCTTGACAACACCAATCTTGTAAATAAAAATGGTGATTTAAATGCCAAGATTGATATTTTGAAAAATGAAAAGAATAATTTTTCTAAAGAAAAAGAATTTTTAGTAAAAGAAAATGTTATTTTGAAAGATCTATGTGATAAAGTTTTTAATGAGAAAAATATTTTGATTGAGGAAAAGAAGCAAAAACTTTTGAAGAACTTCAATATTCCTGCTTCTTTCAATTTTTCTTATAAATGTGGTTTCAATGCTTATCCTTCTAGATTAAGAAAAGTTTAGGTTCCAAAAGGAACCATAATTACTAATCATAAAGGATCAAAGAAAGTTTGGGTACCAAAAATGTCCACTTAGTTTCTTTTGCAGGAATGTCTTGCAGCCCAACTTGAAAAAAGGAAGTTTTTGATAAATGGCTGTACAAGACAATTGAAGATGTAGACAAGCTATATTTTGGACTAAATGGTAAAAGGAAGGATTATGTATATTGGTAAATTCTAAACATCTCCTTCCATAATTAAAAATGTAGATTAATTATTGCATCAATTACTTTGAAAAATTATTTTAAATAGTTAATTAGAATCAAGTTTGGAATTATCATCATTGGCTATGATCATGAACTTTTTGGTGTTGATGAATTTCATGCTATCATGATTAAATTTATGATTGTAAGACCTTCACTTGATTTTGATTAATGTATTTCATGAAAAATACTTTTAAAGATGCATATTGCTTTGAAAAATATTTTAAGTGATTGATTAGAATCAAGTTTAGACTTATAATCATTTGTTGTGATCATGACCATTTTGATGTTGATGGATTTCAAGCTCTCATGGTCAAACTTGTGATTATTAGATCTTTACTTGATTTTGATTAATATAGTTTCTAAATTATTTCAAGTGAAATGCTATGATTTATATATTTTTATTTTTGGCATCTATGCATAATCTAGAAATGATTTGGATCAAGTATAGAACTAGTAGTTAAGGGTTACTTTTAAGAAGAAGGTATGCATATTGACAAACCCTTGCTCTAGTGGCTAGACTTGATATCATATTACTTCTAGCATTTGTATAGATATCAAATCATCTTAAAATGAATTTGAAATCATGCTAAAAGTTTTTAAATGATATAAATGCTTTGTATTTTGAAAATCATGAATATCTTGAAAAATTTTAAATCTTGATACATAAGCTTTCATGTTTTATTCCTGAAATAAATGCATATTTTTAAAGGAGGAATAACATTCAGGGGGAGCATCCAAAGATTTGTTATCATATTTGATGCTTTGAATATCTTGTTGATATCATGCTTTGCTTATATTGCTCTGATACTCCTTCTTGTTTTCAAATCTAATTCTTTGAGAAGAGTTACATTCAAATGGTATCATATTCTATTGGTATCAAAATTATTTTTAAAAAGAATTCCTAGTAACCGCTTCGGATTGGGTTAGTCACCATGGCCGTCCGGTCATAAGAGATAAGTAGTGCTTAAAGACCCTCTCTTCCCATTCAATGGACTCTCTTATGACGTGTAGGGGTGCCGCTGTGACCTTATCCCATGAGCAAGTAAGGCGAATGGATAATATACATCAAATTATTTCTTGCATGTGCTTACATTCTGTGGTATCTTGTTCAATTTGTATCATATTCAATTGATATCATAATTATTTGATTTCATGCATTGATTTTGATGACCTACTTGCTATTCTTTTTGACTTCATTCCCACTTTGTATCGCCTTTCACCCTTTTTCATGATGTCAAAAAGGGGGAGAAAATTGTTAAGTATGAAAAGGGAAAATTGGATAAACATGAAAAATTATTTGAGAAATGAAAAAAAGTGCAAAAGGGGGAGAAGAATGTAAAATATTTTTATCTAAAGGGAAGAATTAGTAAGAAGAATAAATTTTAAAAAATTTGAAAATTTTGCATATTTTGAAAAATATTTTTGAAGATTTTTTGGATCATATTTTGAGGGGGAGCTTGGTGCTTATTATTTTAAGCTTACATGTTTATCTTATTGTTAATATTTTTAAGCTTACCCTATTCATATACTTAAAGGTTTTGTCATCATCAAAAAGGGGGAGATTGTTGACTCTGGTCTTGATTTTGATGATTGACAAAATGTTTAAGTATATATGAGTACTAATTATGTTTTAAATGTATTTCTTAGATCTTAGTACTCAACCATGTTGGATGAAGAAATGCTTGTATTTCAGTTGAAAAAGTCCTTAAATTAATGAAAAATCAAGTATATGGACTTTGGAATTAATATGGAAGGACTTGAAGAGGTTAAAGTTTCAATTTGAAGATGTTTCAGCAATGGCACAGGCAAGTGTCGATACTTGGAAATGAAGTGTCGACACCAGAGGAACAAGTGTCGACACTTGAAGAGTGAAGTGTCGACTCAAGGCCTGAGACAAACAGAAAACTTCAGAAAGCTCTTTCAGTGAAGTGTCGACACCTGGAGCTGAAGTGTCGACACTTGAACAGTAACGGCTAGTTTTCTGGGCTGCAGAACTTCTCCAACTTGCTTCCAAACGGTCATATTTTCCTTCCTAACGGCTATAAACGGTCATTTAAGTGTTGGGAGGCTATATAAACATCAAAAATCAATTGGAAAAGTAATCCTTTGGTGAGATTTTTGAATATTCTTCAAGGATTCAAGAGTTGAGTGGTTCAAGCCTTCAAGCTTCCAAGTTTCAAAGAGAGCATCCAAAGTTCACATCCTCAAGCATCAATCAAAGGCTTCATCGACTTGAAGACAAGATCTTCATCAACTCTCAACGGGCTTCAAAGAGATATTTGCTTTATTTTAGAAAGCTTTTATTGTATTCATTTATACTTGCTCTTACATTGTTTTACTTAAGGTTTTTGGTGAGCCTTGGAAAATCAAAGAGGTTTTTGGTAAGCCTTGAAAACCAAAGTGGTTGTTGGTGAGCCTTGAAACCAACTAGGGTTTTTTACTTATGAGCCCGAAGCAAAAACAAGTTGTTTAGGTTCTTGGTTATCCCGTAAAACCATGGGTGGTTGTTGGTGAGCCTTGAAACCAACTAGGGTTTGACTTGTGAGCCCGAAGACAAAACAAGTTATAAAGGTTGTTGGTGAGCCTAAGTTATAAATCCAAACTTAGTGAAATTCCCAAGGAATTCTTGGGGAGTGGATGTAGGTGCTTGGTTAGCACCGAACCACTATAAATCTTTGTGTTTGTGTGATTGTTCTCCTTGTGCTTTTATTTATTTATTTCCGCTGCATTTATTTGAAATACACAAGCACTTGAATTGTATTAGCACATACTTGCTTTAGTTCATCTTTTAAATAGTACAAAAGTTTTATAAAACCCAATTCACCCCCCCTCTTGGGTTGCCTACCTGAGCCTATAGATACATACTAATATATGTGGACCTATGAATGTTAGTGCCAGAGGAGGGTACGATTATTTCATTACTTTTACAGACGACCTTTCGAGGTATGGTTATGTCTTCTTGATAAGACATAAATCTGAATCGTTTGAAATGTTCAAATGATATCATAATGAAGTAGAAAAACAAACCGGAAGTGTATCAAAACCCTTCGATCCGATCTAGGTGGTGAATACCTTTTTGGCAAGTTTCTGACATATCTCGAGGAGAATGGGATTCTCTCTCAGTGGACACCTCCAAGGACACCTCAATTAAATGGAGTGTCTAAGAGGAGGAATCGAACCCTGTTATACATGGTTTGGTCCATGATGGGCTTTGCTTCTCTACCAATATCATTTTGGGGATATGCTCTAGAATCAGCCTGTTACCTTCTGAATAAGGCTCCAAGTAAGTCCATTAGTAAAACACCATATGAGATGTGGACTAGACGTAAGCGACACTATCACACCTTCAGGTCTGGAGGTGCCCGGCTTATATAAAATATTTGGAAACGGACAAACCTAGACCTAGATCTGACTGGTGCCTATTTGTTGGGTATCCAAAGGAGTCTAAGGGGTATTACTTCTACTTAGCTGAGGAACAAAAGTTGTTCATCGATCTTAGGGCTATCCTTTTGAAAAAAGAGTTCCTTTGTGAAGAAACTGTAACCACTAAGATTGAACTTAGTGAAGTTCAACAAGTAGAAGAACCGACACACTTAAGGGACAACATAGAACCGGCTGTGATTAGATCATACCCAGAGCTCACTCAGGAACCATTAAGGAGATTCGGTAGAGTACTGAGCCGACCAGAGAGATACTATGGTTTCTTGGTCCGGGACGGTGATCCCATTGAACTCGATGAGAGCAATGAGGATCCGATCACCTATATGGATGCATTGTAGAGGTCCGACTCTGAGAAATGGCTTGGAGCCATGAAATCCGAAATGGAGTCCATGGAGATCAACAATGTATGGACATTGGTTGATGCACCTGAAAGGATAAAACCCATTAGGTACAAATGGATTTTTAAAAGGAAAAGAGGCACGAATGGGCAGGTGGAGACCTATAAAGCCCGTCTGGTTGCTAAGGAATATCATCAATGTTATGGTATTGACTATGATGAGACATTCTCTCCTATGGTAATGCTCAAATTCATTCGGATTATGCTTTCTTTAGTAGCGCACTTTGAATATAAAATCTGGAAAATGGATGTCCGAACAGCTTTCTTGAATGGTGAGCTGGAAGAGGAAGTGTATATGATACAACCTGAAGGGTTCACATCCATAGACGAGTTAAAGGTGTGCAAGCTTCAAAAGTCTATCTATGGGTTGAAGCAAGCATCAAGGAGTTGGAACATACAATTTGATAAGTATATCAAGTCATATGGCTTCGTTAGAAATGGTGAAGAGCCTTGCATTTACAAATGGGCTAATGGTTCTGTGATTGTATTCCTTGTACTATATGTGGATGACATTCTCTTAATCGAGAATGACATTGCAGCACTGCAAGGAATAAAGGTCTGGTTATCATCTCAGTTCTCTATGAAGGACTTGGATGAAGCCTCTTACATACTAGGTATGAAGATCTATAGAGATAGATCTAAGAGGCTTCTGGGACTATCCCAGTCTACGTACATCGACACCGTGCTGAAACGGTTCAGCATAGAAAATTCCAAGAAAGGCTATCTTCCGGTAGGCACTGAAATTGATCTCTCAAAACGAAATTGTGTGACAACTCTTGAGAAGAGAGATTGCATGAGTAGAATACCATAAGATTCAACAGTGGGTTCTATCATGTACACCATGACATGTACTAGACTAGACGTGGCATACTCACTAGGTGTAGTGAGCAGAACCAGTCTGATCCAAGTGAAGCTCATTGGAAAGTGGTGAAGATCATCCTTAAGTATTTATAAAATACTAAGGACCAATGGCTCATTTATGGAGAATCTGACTTGAAACTTGTGGGGTATACTGACTCTAGTTTCCAGTCAGATAAAGATGATAGCAAGAGTATGTCAGGATTTGTCTTTATCCTGAACGGAGGAGCTGTCTATTGAAAAACTTCCAAGCAACCTACTGTGGCGAACTCAGTATGCGAAACAGAGTACATTGCAGCATCTGATGCAGCGAAGAAAGCTGTGTGGTTGCGGAAGTTCCTTGGCGAGCTGGGAGTGGCACCTTCCCTGGATGGTCCTGTTCCAGTGTACTGTGACAACACTGGAGCCATTGCTCAAGCCAAAGAGCCGAAGTCTCATCACTACACAAAGCATATTCTGTGGTGCTATAACCTTGTACGAGAGATCGTGGAATGGGGTGACATTGACCTTCTGAAGATCGATGGAAAGGAGAACATGGCTGACCCCTTCACTAAAGCCGTCAAAGTTCAAGAGTTTGACTATTGTAAACAAAAAATGGAAACGAGATTTTGTACTGATTGACTTTAGTCCAAGTGGGAGTTGTTGAAAATTGTATCCCAAAGTCAATAATCTAGGCTGTAAACGGTTGTGCTGTCTTATATTTTGTATATGAATTCTTTAATAAATAAAAGTTATTTTTGGTTATCCATCATATCTACATTTTTCTGTAAAGAACTCTTGCATGATGAAGTCCTAAGAACTATATTGTTTGATATAGAGAGGATATATCATGTAGTTCTTGAAGTGGTTCATAACCAAAGGATATATTATTATAAGACGACAATGTATCAAGTGTAGATTATTGTATGTCACATTTGTTGGTTGTCCTCTTAACCAAGGAGTATGGAGACACTGGTATGACATGCAAGTGAAATGTGTGACATTTCACTAAACATGACCATCTGCGGAGCTCCCTTCTGCCAAAGGGTTGCTTGTAAAGGGATATGGGTATATATGCCCCTCAGACCTGAGGTTACCATGGCAGCTTGCAAGAAACTCACTATACTTTGGTGCTGGACTACCTTGATTTCTAATTCAGTGATGGAAGGTTTCTGGGTATGGTCAAGTACTTGAAGAGCGGTGGTGGATCAAGATGGAATTGACCTCTCCAAATAGTTTGGAGTGAATGACTCACTATGTCTCAATTCAGCAAAGCCTTGGCCAGGGTAGTTCTTGTGAAGAGTCACAGAACTTGTGAGGTTGAGACATGATTTGGATAAACCAAATTAGGGTTGGCAGTCTAACCCTAGGTCATCCTGAGCATTATGAGGTCAAAGGGATGAATAATGCGGCAACCATATGCCAGAGGTTCTTGTGAGGTGCTTTGCATCTTCGACCTATCCGGGTATCAGGTATCATTGCTAGATGAGGACTTTGACTGGTACTAGAAATGTTCCAGTGCTACCAGCTTAATGTTCGAACCTATGGGGTCACACATCATAGAGGATTTCTATCTGATCTTATGGCTTATCAATGATTGAAAATCATTTGACATCACCGGAGGTCAATTTGATTGACCAGGTTCCAAGTGTCGACACTTGAAATTTTGCAGGTGTCGACACTTGGCAATTTTCGAGTGTTGACACTTCCTGTGACGAACAGAAATTCTGGAAGGATTTCATGGGAGGATTTTGGGCAAGTTTTGACCTGGTTTGAATTTCGAATTCAAACCAGTTTTGGCTCCAAGACTTTATGGTATGAAAGTCATACTTGCCTTAATGGGTTAGACTCATTTGGTATGGCCTTGATCCTCTCCCCCATTCTCTCCTCTCATCTCTCCTTCTTCCTTCTTCTCCCTCTCATGGCTGCCCCTATAAATGAAGGTCATTGTAGTGGTTGCTAATCGTTACTAAAGAGACAATGAAAGGAAAAAGAAAGAGAAGGGTTTGTAAGAGATCTAGGGATTGGGTGTGAGCTACCTAGCAATCAAGCTAGGTCTTGGAAAGAAAGTTTTGGGAAGGGGTTCCTGCTCTCCTCCTAGTCTTCCTAGAAGAAGAAGATCGGCCAAGGATCCCGAAGAGCTAGCACTCCGAGGGAGTTGATCAAAGTCAAGCCCAGGTATGGATATCCTGTAGAGGCCAGACGCGTGTGTGGCTCGAGCACCCTCCTCCTTCTTACAGCACTTCCTCTGCTTCTCTCTTAGTATAAAGGTATGGTACTTTTATTTTTGCTGTTTATCTTGCTTTTGATGTTATATGCATACTAGATCTTTATGCTAGTTCCTGTTGCGGGCAGATCGGTAGGTCGTTTAGATCTATCTACCGAGACTTTCGCTGTGCATGTTCTAAAATTATTTTAAAAATGCATATCTATCTACCCTCTTTTCTTGTATACTGTATGCTAGGTGTAGGTTCTTTTCACCTTCAGGAAAGAAATCCATCAGATCAAACAAGAGCCAAGCTAGATAGATTTAATAGTCAAATACCTAACCGACGAAACTTTGCCCAAAAATGCCACTAAAGCCAAGCGGCTCTGATGAATAGCTTCCCAATACATCATCTTGGAAGGGTCTCTATATAAAAGGTCCTTCACACAACCTTTACTGAAATGCCTAGGTCCTTCGAATGCTGACTATGCCTTAAGAGAGGTCCATGAAGGGATTTGTGGGGATCACCTAGGGTACAAATCTCTGGTCTACAAAATCATATGCAAGGGATACTACTGGCTGACCATCTAGAAGGACACAGCTAACTTCGTGAGAAGAAGTGACCAATGCCAAAGGTATGCCAATATCCAAAGGCATCTAGCCAGTCAACTGATCCAACTAGCCTCCCCTTGGCCATTCACCCAATGGGGAATGGATATTCTTGGTCCTTTTCCTCCAGCCTTAAGATAGCGGAAGTTCATGATCATAGCTATCGACTACTTCACTAAATGGATTGAAGCCGAGCTCTTAGCTCAAGTCACCGAAAGAAAAGTCAAAGACTTCATCAGAAATTCCATAATCTTTCGATTTGGAATTTCTTATGCCATCATCACCGACAATGGAAGGTAATTTGACAACCAAAAGTTCAATGACTTCTGTTCTCAATATAATATTCTTCATAAGTAGACTTTCGTTGGACACCCTCAAACCAACGGTGAGGCAAAGGTGACCAATCGAATGATTTTCCATCGTTTGAAGACTCAGCTAAATGAAGCGAAGGGACTATGGGCCGAAGAGCTTAACTCAGTTCTCTAGGCATATCGGACAACTTCCCATTCTACGACAGGAGAATCACCGTTCAACATAACTTACGGAAGCGAAGCCATGATACCGGTGGAAATTATTTTTCGATCCAAAAGGATTGATCACTCTGAGGAGCCAAATAATTCAAATCAAAGAAGAACCAACTTAGATCTACTTGAGGGCATAAGACTCCGGGCATAATTACGAATGGCGGTATGCCAGCAAAGAGTCGCCAATACTACGACTCATGAATCAAAGCCAAAACATTCCGACCTGGAGATCTGCTACTACGAAAGGCGGGGAGGTGTCTCAACCCACAAAACAAGGCAAATTTGTCCCTAATTGGGAAGGCCCCTACCGGATCACTGAAGTGATATGACCCGAAACTTAGCGGATCAAAAGCCTAGACAACTATCGAATGGCCCGACCCTAGAATGTAAAGAACCTTCGCAAGTACTATCAATGAAGTGATCTCTTTTTCTCTTTACATTTTTTGTCATGATCAATCTGACAAATAAAGAGTAGGCCTAATCAACCGACTCAATCGGTATATCCGACATATAAAAAGTTGGACTGACCCGCCGACCCATATCTGATAAACAAAGTTGGTCTAACCCACCATCTCATCGGTATATTTGAAAAAAGCTAGTCTGACTAACTAGGCCATTATTTCCATAAAGAGAACATTAATGTCCCTTAAAGTAATCCTTACACCATGAAACCATCATTCCGATGGCACTACACTTAGTAAAAATTATTCTAAGATTTACTATAGAGTACGAGAAAAGCCGACAAGTCCAGACTTAGAAAATTTTAAATACATTCATTGGAGAACACTATTATGCAAGATAAAAAAAAGATTTCATTCATATATGAAGATTTGTTACATACTTCTAAAAGGAGTCTGGTTTACATGAAAAAGAAAAATAATAAAGAAGCACACTAGTCTCCTTCGACCTGGTCAAAAGTTGGAGCAGGAGAAACTACACCTTCGGCCTGGTCAGAAGTCGGAGCAAGAGCAACTACACCTTGGATGGGGATGTTTTCAACTTGCTCATTTATCACGTCCTCATCATCGATTTCATCAGAAGTTATCTTGGAAATATCCAAGTTCGAATAAGATTTTCTCATCCTTTTCAAATAGTCTTCAAAACTGACGTTGTAACTATCTGCCCAGGCTTCATGCATCTCATCATTAAAAGCCGCAGATTTCTTGTATTCTTCAACAGCCTGAAGAGCCCATTGTTCAGCTGAATCTGCCCTTCTTTCGGCCATTTCAGCTTTTTTCTCTGCCTCAGCCTTTTGAGCTAGGGCATCTTCGACTTTACTAATGTTATATTTTATGAGCACTTCGGTCGAGCGAAGCTTCTTCCTTTTCTTCTTCAAATTAGCTTCCGACTCGGCCATCGTTGATCGTGCAACCTTGAGCTCATCCTCTAGTGAGGCAATCCAAGTGGTGCTTTGTTCCAGCTTCTTTTCCAAAGCTTGTTGCAGCTCTTCGGCTACCTCCTTGTCCACCCTCGCCGCCCCCAATTGATCACGCAAGCTGCGGCTAAGTTGGGCAAAACTAGAGACACTCTCTTCAATAAGAGAGACCTCATGAATAATCTATAATTATAAAGATCAGCTGAGTCAGTCAAATTTAACGGGATCGCTACTACCGAAGGTCATAAAGCATTAAGGATTACCTTGAGAAGACTCGGATAAATGGAAGGAAGGACTTCCTCTAGTCTTCGGGCCTTAGTCGTCTCCCAGTCTTTAGGAAGAATGACAGGCTTTAGTAGTCGACAAGCCTGATTGGGATTATCTAAGCCCGTCTCTTTGGCATAGACATTAAAGTCTATGACATGATCTTCAACGGAGTCATCCCCTCCTTCTACTTCTACCTGAGGGGTCTTGCCCTTATCAGATCAACAAAGATGAGTTGATGAAGGATCAATTGAAAAGTTGTCGCCGGCTGCCCCGCCATTTATTCGGTAGTGACAACCATTGGACGAAGATCAATCAGGGGTACATCATCGTCATCTGACATACTCATTATTATAGGAGAGCTTGTTCTAGCAAAGGCCTCCAGAGATATGTTGTCCGACTTTGGCCTCTTCGATCTCTCTGACTTCGATCTTCCCGACTCCATTGGAGGAGTTGTTGCTTGCCTCTTTTTAGCCACTTGGAGAAGTTTTCGGGCATCAAGCTTCATTGTTGTATCTGCAAAGCATAGAAAACATCAGTCACTCTATCCGATCATAACAACACAAAGAAGATAATAGAGCCCTGACTCAACAACATATACCTAAGGAAGGGAACGAGCTAATCTGAGCTGAGTATAGACCCCGCTCATTTAGCAACTCCTTCATCAGAGGGACTTCAACTCCCAGGAGCCTCTCATAGTCTTCTTTATCGGCCATTAGTATCTTCTTCCCATTGTTCAGAATCAAACAAGGCTCCCTCCACTTGGTACTGAAGCCCCAGGGATGATCGAACATTAAGTAAAAGAAGCAGGGCTTCCAGCCATGAATGGCCGAAGGAAGCCCCATGACGAACTTACGACCAGGGCGGGGGCTGATGACCCATCACCCATGATCGTGGAAATCCTTCTTCAAGACGAAGAAGGTAGTAAAAAGAGACGTCCTAGGCTCTATCTCAAGATCATGGCAAAGGACTAGGATAGAGCATATGATCCTAATGCTATTTGGAGTCAGCTGAGCAGAAATTATATGGTACAAGTTAAAAATCCTAAGAAAAAATGAATGCAGCAGAAAATGGAGTCCCGCTTTCAAATGGTCTTCGTATATCACTACGCTACGCTGTGGTGGCTGATCTATTCTTTCGTTGGATCAAGGTACGACCATGGCGAACCTCTACAAAATATTATAATATTTCTACAAGGGAAGAACCCTAGACTCGCACAGGGAGCTCCTAACGGATTCTAATCTTAACCCTTCTCCACGATGACCTTGTCTCCTTTGGGGATTGGGGTTATCAGACCTAGCAGCAACAGAAGTTTCTAAGATTCTAGCCATGGAAAGAAGAAAAAGGATCTGACCTGGGAAAAAAGTTTGAGGAAAAGAGAAGCCGACTCGAAGATGGAAACCCTCCCTCAAGAATCAAAGACAAAGATGATGAAAAGATCTGGCCTTAGGGGAAAGGGGTCACTTATATAGGAATTGCCAATGGTCCTGATTTCCTCCTCGAGTCATGAGAACCATTTTTGATCATGCCACGTATCTAAATCCCAACAGACGGATATGACCCGACGGGAAGAAGATGAGGTGACCGATGCGACAAGAGAAGAACCAAAACATCAGTGTTGATCCGCAAGAAACCAATGGATAGAGGAAGATGATGGCCTAAATCATGAGTTCGTGCACTTTCAACGGCTCCGATTTCACCACAGATTTAAATCTCATGTCAAATAATGATGACAAGAAGCAGCAATATGACGCCGAGATTCAAATCATAACTTCTTCTCCAATAAGAGACAGACACTTGGCAAAGATGTTGCGCTTAAGAATGGATGCCTTAATGCTGCCAGCCGAAATCAAGGCTTGACATCATTAAAGAAAGACATCTTCTCAAAAAAAAAAAACTTACTACTATTTACTCCCATTTTTCAAGGCATTAAACATACCTTGAAATTGGGAGTGGGGGGCATATGTTATGATAAACCAGTCAACTTAAGCCATAAAGGCCATATTAGGTCTAGAAGTTGGTAAAACGGTAAAGTCCGATCGGCACATAAAGTTCTACCAATGCATACAGTCCGACGGGCACATAAAGTCTGAGCAACACATAAAGTCCAACCAACCAAGAGAAGCTAACCAAACATATAAAGTCCGACCAGCCTTTAGAGGCTGACCAACCTCAAGAAAAATAAGAACATCAAGAAAAGAGTTGGTTAATCGAACAGAACAACCAACTATCATTATTACAGGCACGAGTTGGTTTCTAACAGAATAATGTTAGAGCTAACTACCAGAGACCCTTTCAACTAAATTCTGTTAAGGCCCATGCCTATAAATACCGGTAAATGGGGATCTTTGGAGAGTAAGTAGGAATGAACTAGCGAAGTGCTCTCTCATTGTTCCATCCATTCTCTTTGAGATTTTATATCTGTTTATCCGAATCCTTGCTGACTTAAGTATTGGAGTGTCTCCCACCAGAAATCCTCTGATGAGTGGATTTGTTTTGCAAGACCGTGAGGAGCCTGATTGAGCAAACCAAAAAGATGCAAAGGAGTCACTTTGCTTCAACAACAACAGCACCCATCAACACCAATCATAGGCCTACAACCATTCCAGGAACCTTTCTTGCATGCATCAAGGCAAACGTAGATCCTTTGAAACACGGGCTGCACGCTCCCATCCTGTGCACCTCCATCTTCAATGTTTCTAGATTTAGTAACTCTAATAACTTCATAGAGTCCCAAAGATAGGTATATTGCTCACTCCGGCACCCTTGAATCATCTGAAGTGCTTTCCTCTTTGCCTTGTACCACTTTGACCTAAGAAGACTTTCATATCCCTCCTAACCTTATCCCTCAAGCATTTCAAGCTCCACTTGATGTCAAACCTGATGTCCTCCACAAACCTCTCAGCTAAGTATGTAAAGGTCACATTCTGGTTATGGAACTACCTTTCACAACCTGCCTAGGGTTGAAGGTCTTTATCTGAAAGGTCTCCTCCCTCTGCATGGGAGATGCATGTATCCTCCACTCGTAACCTTGCTGTCAAACTATTGTAACTCTCAGCATATCATTCTTCTTGTTGGTGAAGTCAACCCCTCCTAAATAGCATAGGTCCTAAGAAATTTCCTAAACACGCTAGGTGTGCTAAACTTCATCCCAACATCAAGCTTGATAGCTCCCTTCAAGTCTACATTTTCATTGAATTCAAGGTACATTGGCCTCCCAGCACCCTCTACATCAAAATCAATGTCACGATATAGGCTTCTAAGCACATCACTGCTACCATCAGGCTCCAAGTCCTTATCACGAATCCCAAGGTCTCCAAGAATGTCCTCCCCAACCCTATGTCTAGACTTCTTGGACCACCTCCACATCTTCTCCTCTATCATCCAAATCCTCATGATATTCCCTCAAGTAATTGAAGGCAACGAAGGAGCCACTGCTATCTATTGCACAATTCATGGAACCATATAAAATTGATCCCATAATATTTTTTTATTAATTTAATTATGTATCATTTTTCTTTATTAGCATGATTATGTTCTTCTTATTATTAATTTTTTATTAGTCTAATTTTATATCAATTATCATTATTTTTCTTGTATAATATTTATTTATCATTATAAACATGCATCGAATAAAATTGAAATAGAAATAATAGTGCTTTCTTTTCTCTCTCGTTTCCTCTTCTTCCGCAAATATTTTAATATGGTATATGTTGTTGCCAAATTTCTGATCCTACTCTTAGGCGATGCCTGACGATTCCTACAAGAATCACCATTGAATTGCAATTCTATTCATGAGCAGCACTTGGCACTTCTTGCAAAAAAAAATTTTACTTGATCGGTGATTTTTCAGTGGGAGACCCTCCGATGCTCAAGTTAGTCAAAATTTGGATAAATAATAGAACTAAAAAGAGCTAGCTCATAGCATGTGTGCGCGCCTTGCATACCTTTGGAAGGCCCCCTCTTATCTATTTATAATATTTAGAGATAACAACTTTTGGTTTGGAGATAACCTCTTTCGGTTTGGAGATAACCACTTTTTGTTTGGTAATAATCTTTTTTCTATTTAGAGATAACCTCTTTCTATTTGGAGATAACCTCTTTTGATTTGAAGATAATAGCTTCTTGTTATGACAGCTGCTTTCCTTCTATTTGTGCTGCTTGGGCATTTACATAATATGGCATCGGTAGATAGTTTAATAACCCTTTTCATGCCTTATTTGTCATTGATAATAGTTTGCTTCCATTGCTTCAACCCATGAAATCTTGATATTTTGGACTACTTGCTATCTTCTACCTTGGTAGTCAGTCGGATCCGGTCAATTATTTGGCCTTTATGTATCAAGGAATATCGCACTGGTCAGACTTATAGTTACTTGGTCCTAAGCATCATAGTTGTTCAGTCTTGTCGATAATTTGTAGTCTCCAACTTGGTCGTTGATCAAAATGCCCTTCAAGGCTGAGTATCCAATCAAATAATTGTCGCAATAGTTGCCCCCCATTCCCAAGTCCAAAATATTGCTGATTAATTATCTCGGCCTTTGTCATTTTTGGAGGGAGTAAAGTTATTTTCTTAGACTTAATAATCAACTAGGTATCTTTTATGCTGCCTTGGTAGTTATTGTTTCTTTAGAAACCATCACCAGTTGTTTTATCATCTTGATCGTAGTGGAGATGAATTATTAGGGATAATGTACTAAAAAAGACTACCTATTAATTCCTTAAATGACTAGATGATTCGATTGATCTTCCTCAGCCACTAGGACTTCACCATATGGTAGGTAACAGCTCGACATTAATTGCCCGCATAGATTTCGATTACAAGAGCTAATCAGCCAGTTAAATTTTGAAGAGATGCAATGTTGGTTGATGTATATTGTGTCGTGTATTGAAATCTAGTTGCTTTAGCCGGATCAAGGCTACAAGCTCAGCCATCTAAGTATATAAGGCCTTCCATGTCACCTTCGCAGGATTCTAGTTATTGCAAACCATTCCAACAGAGCAGAGCATCTTCTTCCTCGAAGCTCCATGCCTTTGTTTCCTAGGATTTCCAATACTCCCAAGTTGGTCCACCTTCATCTTCTTTTAATTGTCTTTTCCATTAGAAATTCTTAGAGCTTTCTTCTACAGCTTTCCCTATAGCTTTCTTCTACAGCTTTCCCTATAGTTTTTTCCATAGCTTTTCCATTTCTTCTCAATCTTTTGGATGATTTTTCACCCATTTTCTCTCTATTTTTATCCTTTTTTATCTTTCTTCTTTTTTGAATCCTGTTCGAGAGATATCATCTTCCAAGAGCAAAAGCTACTTGGTAATCGAGTTTCTCAGTTACAGGGCTCTCGAGAACCTTCTCTGGATGAGATGAGCTCTCGAGTCCCAAAGGAGGTTGAGGTTTCATCCCTCTACGCTGGTCGATGTAGCAGCCTGATTATTGTTCCCATAGGTCTGCTGACAAACCTTTATGTATGATTGGACCTGAAATTTCAGGTGCATGTCCCCAAACTAGATGTCAGGTGATTTCTGATCTAACCTGGAACATTGTCATCTATGAGTTCCTATGGACCGATCTCCACTTTCCTCTTCATCCTTTTATCAAGAATGTACTTCACTTGTACCAAGTCATTCTAGCCCAACTCGTTCCTAGTTCTTTTCGGATCCTCTACTCTTTTATCATTCTATGATTGATCGGGATCTAGTTAAGGATCTCCTTATTCCAAGCTTTCTTTATCCTTCAGAAACATCCAATGGCCAAGGGCTAGTGGTACATCAGCCCCCGTCATGGTCATTTCTTCATTACCAGCCTCCCTTATTCCATCCATGAATGGAAGAATAGGTTCTTCTTCGTCTCCTATGTTAACCTTGGAAAATTAACTAAGTTTGGGAGTATTAGAAATTGTGTCCTAAAACCAATCATCTAACCTGTAGATGGTTGTACTCTTTATAAATTATATATGAATTATTAATTAATAAAAATTATTTGATAGTTCATCATATGTGCATCTTTCTCTAATGAACTCTTTTATAATAAAGTCCTTAGAACTACTTCCAAATGATAAAGGAGGATTTATCATGTAGTTCTTAAATTTGTTCATGATCAAATAATACATTATTAAGAACAATAACGTTTATCGAGTATAAGTCATTGTATGCCATATGGGTTGGTTATTCTCATAACCAAAGAGTAGGAGATACTGGTAGGCATGCAGAAAAAATATAGGAGTACATGGTGTGGATGCCAGGACCAGAAAATATCGACAGGTTGAACCCACATCCCTGTAGATCACCTGTAAATAAAGCCCTGAACCCAACCCCTTTTATCAACCGTAAATATTTTATTTTAAATTCTATTATATAGGCTGTTGGGGTATCCCGGTCCAGGTACGAACCAAATACCAGTTCGGCTAGCCGAAGACCTCTTCTCTGGACCACTGACTTCAGACCAGGAAAGGACAGGCCAACTACAAGCAACCCAAGGCTTTTAATTGGTCTACGATATCCGAAGGCCAGATCTTCGGATGATGTCTTCGGCCATAACCGAAGACCAGGCTTCTCGTCGACTTCCGAAGATACACTCTTCGGTCCCTGCCAAAGACACGATCTCTGGCTCTGGGTAGACACCAAGTCTTCGACCCATGCAGAGGACGAAATCTCCGGTCGAGAATCTCCTTAAACAGGGAAAATCTGAAGATGGGACCACAATCTGGTCCAGATAGGCAACAGTAACCAACGGTTACTATCGACAATCTCTATGCCACGATCATGGCGTGCAACTCCAGCTGCCACTCCTCCGGTCTGGCCGGAACCGCTCAATGACAACCCACGATCATCAATCATGGGGAGAGATTAACTCTCCATAATCGCCGAGAGAAGAGCGAGGCCGCGGGCCGGAGGCCTCCTTTTAAATAGCGGTAAGAGAAATTGCTCGAGGAGGTACACACACATACATACACTCACGCCTACTCTAAATTAAAGGGGTCTTTCCCTCTGCTCCTCGAGAATCTTCTCCATTCTATGGCTGGAATCCGTCTCTGACTTAGGCATCGGAGTGTCCCCCGCCGGAACGACTCCGGCAAGGAACCTATTTTGCAGGTGAACTAGGGAGCGGTCCTATGGTGCAGCAGCTCTGACCGGCCGATACAGGGACTCCACGCCAACAGGCTTAGTTGGATTTAGCCCTTTTTACCAATTAGGGTTTGTATAAAAACTCCATTTATCAGTTATGTCAAACCTTATTAGGTCAAACCCTGTTTACCAAATTTATTCTTTTTTGTTGCATGAGGTCTTGCCTTTTGATCAAATTGGGTTTCAATTGATCAAATGGGGCTTTAGTTATTTGATTTTGAGCCTGTAATTATTAGTTAATTTAGTTATTGAGTCCTGTAATACAAGGGGGACCCAATTGAAGACCCATGTGACTTCATATGCATCCAAATCAACATCACATGTGCACTCAAGTCAAGGCCCATGTGACCCCATGTGCCAACCTAAGTCAATTTATTCTAGGCACCATATGTCATCCATACTTGGTGCCACCTTTGCAAGATTTTTGGACATCACTGCCACATCATCAGGGAACATCAGCACATGTCATGTTTGGACATGTCATGACACTTTATTGGGACAACACCACTTGGTACTTATCTTGGACAAGAATACTTGCCATGTCACTTCATGTTTTATACTTTGGTTGGCCAAATGAATTCCAAATTGGCGCCCCTCCTTTTTAAGATAAGTAAGTGTGAAGGACTCTCCAATTGGCGCTCCTCAACTCAAGTAATTCATGCCAAAACAAGAGAAGTCAGCCAAAGCAATTAACCTCTTCCTTGTCACCAACTTTAAAGGAGTTCTAGGATATTTGCTCACCAAAGTGTTGGAAGTCCAAGGATTTCTACTTCAAGCATTTTAATCAAACAGGTTCAGAGCTGCTTAAGTTTTCAGAACTCAAGAGTCTCACCAAAATTATTGAGTCCTCTTCTATCCAGACTGAAGAGTCCACCTGCTTGCAAAAGCTTACAACATCAAGATTCCAAAGTCCAACAACCATGGCCAAGTAATTGAGCATCTTGACCTTACATCAAGCCACCTCTCCAATCCTCATCTTGGTGCCCAAATGAGATGAAAAGCTTCATGTTGTTGCCCACTTTGAGAGGAGTCCAGATGAGCCCAACAAGCAAGAGTCCAAGACACCCAAGAACAGGATTCCAGGAGTTGTAGTCCAAGGGAGTACAAGTCTAATCTTTGTATCCCTTACACTACTGGTTGTGGGTCTATAAATATCCCATCAATCCCCTTGTAAATAATTATTATTATTCATCAATAAAGAGACTGTCGAAATTTCTTCCTTTACTGTGTGCATCGTGGGATGTGAGGCCCTTCCTTTGTTCTACAGAGCATCACAGGGTGTGGGCCCTACCTATCCATCCGACAAGAAATCCTAGCCATCATTTCTAACCCTTCCCTTCCATTCTTTTTCTTTCCTTTGCTGCTTTCTAATCTGAGTTTTCGTTGTTGAGTGTTTGCAGGTGATCAGGAATAGAAGTCAGGTATTATTGCCTCGAAACTAGCATCACACGAAAGATCGGAGCCTGGGATCTAGTTCTTGAAACCCTGTCATAGAATCTTGAGAGTCCTGCCATATTTACTTTAGAGGGACGATTCTGCATTGGTAAACTTAAAACCTCTTCCCTCCTCTTTAATTTCTAAATAATTGATAAGTAGACCCTAGTTTACGGTAGTTTCTTAGCCACCAAGTCCTATTTTTCTAGTTATTTTGTAGGTTTACTTGTGGATAATTAACTAGAACTAGTTTCCTATACTGTCTCCTTTGAGTCTCTCATAAAAATTTTAAAAAAAATTAGTCTCTATTTTTATCTACTAATTAGTTCTTAATATCAATAATTTAGTTTTAATTATTGTCCCGCATCATCTTTGGTATCGGAGCAAAGGTTAAACTAGGGTTTAACTGCTAGTTCTGAAATTTCTGCATACCTAGAACTATACTGAAATTAAATTGCATGAAAACCACCTTAAAAAAATTCAAAAAGATTAATAATAAATTTTATACTAATCCTATGCTAATCCTCTATTAATCTCAGGAAGAATTCGGATAAAAAAAAATTATTTACAATTTTCTGGTGGAAGAAAATCATGCCTCCTGAGCGGGTATACGAAAGTATACTTATGACCCATAGAAGTAATGAGCTACGACCGGACGTGAAATCCTAAGATCGAAAATCTAAAATTAATCTAATTTGAAACTTAATTTATAGATAATACAAAAAAATAATTAATATTTATTTTTCTATTATTTTTTATTATTTTAATCTCAGTGCATCTAGGGTTTCATATTTGTGTGTGTGCATCATCAAGTAACTAAATCTTAAGGGCACTTGAGCATCTCAGATCAGGGCAGGAGCTCATCACATGTCCTGAGCTCATAACAACCTTCTTTGCATCCGAGCCTAGCCTAATTATAATCAATTAGACTTAATTTGCTCTAGTGAACTAGGGACACCAACATGTCAGGTTCCAAGTTTTGTGTGAAAGCTGGTACACCCAATCCTTTGATTATCACTTGAATATGGTGTCTAAGGCTAGAGGTCCAGAGGCAAACGCCCTAAGTGGTTTCGTGGTTTTTAATTAGAACCCTACGAGAGTAGGGGGAGCCTCCCACGATCCCACCTCTTACATGGCCAGTGGACAGGGTAATTGCTGAAGTTGCTGTAAATTGAGCTGAACCATTCTACTTGTGCTCTAAGTCTAGAAAACCCTAGTTAGGATTTTTGTGTGTTTGCATTGCATGGCTACTAGATTAGGAGCCCAATACCAGTAGTCTCACCCAAACCCAACCCAATCTAACCATGGATTACAACCCTGAAACCTTTCTGAGGTTCATGACTGACAATTTGCCCTAGTGTATAATAAGTTTGACCGAATAGATGATTGATTAGGTAACCTAGAGAAAACCTGTAAGACCCGTCCTAAACCTAAATTTGAGACACCCTTACCCACACCACCCAACCCTAGGATAGCCCCTCACCATGACCCAATCTGGGATCTTAGTTCAGAGACCTCTAGAACAATGGCAAAGGCCCAGTTACAGACCCAAGCCTGTATCTGAGCACATACCCCTGTCTTACGAACCCAGATCCATGACCTATATATCTGAGCCCATATCCTATGAACCTAAGGAACCCATAACCCCTAGGTATCAATATAGTGCTAGTCAGGTTTTCCTTAGTCAGCCAGAACCATTAAAATTAGTGCTCCTTATCAAAAATTAGGGTCCAGTCAAATCCACTTGAGTCAACCCATTCCTCAGTAGAGTTGACCCAATTCTTACCGAAGCTGACCCAACCCTACTAGCCCAGATCCTAACCAATTTTCCCTTAACCAATCCGTTCCTACTATCCTATTGGTTCACAAAGATAACATTGAAGAAAAAGTGTATGAAGCTGATGTGAACTTAGTGGATGAGTATGAGAGAGTAAAGGAAATATATATGGCTGACCTAGAATTGCTGACCTAGTAGACACCCAGACTGAAGCCAGCCCAGAGTTAGTTGATCATGACCATACCTTGACTGAAGCTATACTAGAAGGACAAGTAGAAAAAGAGACCCATGAGGAGTCTAACCCTATTGTTAGGACCTTACCTGAGGAAACACTAGAAAAGACTCAAGTCATAGAGCCCAATTCTGAAATTCAAGAACCAGAGGAAATTATTGAGAACTTGGCTTATTTAGTCCAGTACCCTCAGGAAGAGACTCAAGTCATAGAGCCTAGTTCTGAAATTCAAGAACCAGAGGAAATTATTGAGAACTTGGCTTATTTAGTCCAGTACCCTCAGGAAGACTTCACCCCTGTGGTCCCAATTGAAGATCTTTTTCCTGAAATCACCGACTCGTCCTTCCATAAGCTGACCTTTATTTACCTGTTCATGTAACCCAATGTCCAAACCTTAAGGTCAACCCCATTAGTCCAGGACAAATCCCCGAACCCTTTCTTATTTCCTACCCTACCAGGTTACCCCCGAACCTATTTCTTATTTTCTACCTTTTCGTGAAGCTTCTAGCATTTCTAGAACCATTAGATTATATTTTGTAGAGGTTAACATGTCGCATACATTCATTGAGCATGTTAGGTTTGCATCATATTTCTGGAAAACACTATAGCATTTAGTAGGAATTCATGCACCATTCTCATCTGCATGTCACCCACCAACCAAGGGTCAAACTCAATTGTAGTTTAGGTTTACATGCATGTCAATAAGAAAAAGAAGAGAGAAAAAGACTCAAAAAATACAATGAAGGAGACTTTGTTATGGTAAGGCTACGACCTGAATGGTTCCATTAAGAAGTTACATGCCCGTAGTAGTGGACCATACAAAGTAATTAAAAAAATCGGATCTAATGCCTACATGCTTGAGTTATCACCTGAACTAGGCATTAGTTCTACTTTCAACGTTTCAGACATTATCGAGCAAGGGAGCCAATGTTGATTCCTAGTGAGTCTTTTGGGCCTGATCCAATTCTTGAGAGTGAGCCAACCCATGTGAGTCCACCTGCCATACCACCACCCCGGAGAGACAGGATCGAGCGGATCTTGGATGACAAGATTATCGCTACTTGAGGTAAAGATTATCAGCAATATCTGGTTCGTTGGCTAGGACGACCCGAGACTAATGATTCTTGGATCACCAGAGAGGACTTACAGAGAGTTGACCCAGACTTACTAGAGTGCTATCATAGCGAAGTTGACCATACTCGACAGGGTCGAGTTTCTCCTACCCAGGAGAATTGTTGTGGATACCAGGGCCAAAAAATATTGACAAGTTGAACCCACATCCCTGTGGATTACCTGTGAATAAAGCCCTAAACCCAACCCCTTTTACCAACTGTAAATATTTTATTTTAAATTTTGTTATATAAGCTTAGTTGGGTTTAGCCATTTTTATCAATTAAGGTTTGTATAAAAATCCCATTTATCAGTTGTGTCAAATTTTATTGGGCCAAACCCTGTTTACCAAATTTATTCTTTTTTGTTGCATGTGGTCTTGCCTTTTGCTCAAATTGGATTCCAATTGATCAAATGGGGATTTAGTTATTTAGTTTTGAGTCCTGTAATTATTAGTTAATTTAGTTATTGAGTCCTGTAATACAAGGGGGACCCAATTAAAGATCCATGTGACTTCATGTGCACCCAAATCAACATCACATGTGCATTCAAGTCAAGGCCCATGTGACCCCATGTGCCAACCTAACTCAATTTGTTCTAGGCACCATATGTCATCCATACTTGGCGACACCTTTACAAGATTTTTGGACATCACTGCCAAATCATCAGGGAACATCAGCACATGTCATGTTTGGACATGTCATAACACTTTATTGGGACAACACCACTTGGTACTTCATCTTGGACAAGAATACTTTCCATGTCACTCCATCTTTTATACTTTGGTCGGCCAAATGAATTCCCATTGGTGCCCCTCCTTTTTAAGATAAGTGTGAAGGACTCTCCAATTTGGCGCTCCTCAACTCAAGTAATTCATGCCAAAACAAGAGAAGTCGACCAAAGCAATTAACCTCTTGTCGCCAACTTCAAAGGAGTTCTAGGATATTTGCTCACCAAAATGTTGGAAGTCCAAGGGTTTCTACTTCAAGCATTTCAATCAAACAGATTCAGAGCTGCTTAAGTTTCCAGAACTCAAAAGTCTCACCAAAACTCTTGAGTCCTCTTCTATCCAGACTGAAGAGTCCACCTATCTGCAGAAGCCTACAACATCAAGATTCCAGAGTTCAACAACCATAGCCAAGTGATGGAGCGTCTTGACCCTACATCAAGCCACCTCACCAATCCTCATCTTGGCACCCAAATGAGATAAAAGGCTTCATGTTGTCGCTCACTTTGAGAGGAGTCCAAATCAGCCCAACAAGCAAGAGTCCAAGACACCCAAGAGCAGGATTCCAGGAGTTGTAGTCCAAGGAAGTACAAGTCTAGTCTTTGTATCCCTTATTACACTACTAGTTGTGGGTCTATAAATACCCCATCAACCTCCTTGTAAATAATTATTATTATTCATCAATAAAGAGACTGTCCAAATTTTTTCCTTTGATGTATGCATCGCAGGGTGTGAGGCCCTTCCTTTGTTCTACGGAGCATCGCAGGGTATGAGGCCCTACCTACACAGCCGACAAGAAATCCTAACCATCACTTCTAACCCTTCCCTTCCATTATTTTCCTTCCTTTGCTGCTTTCTAATCTGAGTTTTCATTGTTGAGTGTTTGCAGGTAATCAGGAATCGAAATCAGGTATTCTTGCCTCGAAACCAGCATCGCGCAGAAGATCGGAGCCCGGGATCGAGTTCTTGAAACCCTACCGCAGAATCTTGAGAGTCCTACCAGATTTACTTCAGAGGGATGATTCTACGTTTGTAAACTTAAAACCTCTTCCTTCCTCTTTAATTTATGAATAATTAATAAGTAGACCCTAGTTTACGGTGGTTTCTTAGCCACCAAGTCCTGTTTTTCTAGTTATTTTGTAGGTTTACTTGCGGATAATTAACTATAACTAGTTTTCTTTACTATCTCCTTTGAGTCTCTCATAAAAATATAAATATATATATATATATAATTAGTCTTTATTTCTATCTACTAATTAGTTCTTAATATCAGTAATTTAGTTTTAATTATTGTCCCGCATCAGTATATTTCACTGAATGTGACTTACTTGTGGAGCAAACTACTGCCAAAGGTAGCTCGCGAAGGACATAAATATAAGCATCCCTTAAATCTAAGATCATCACAGTGACTTGCAAGTAACACACTATACTTTAGTACCGGACTACTTGAATTTCTAATTCAATAACGAAAAGTTTTTGGATACAGTCAAATACTTATGAAGATGATGTGTAAGTCAACATGGGATTGACTACTCCAAGGTGTTGGAGATAATGCTTCGCTGTGTTTCAATTTTATAAAACTTTGACCAGAATAGTCCTTATGAGGAGTCACAAGTTTTATAAAATTAAGATACCATGTGCATATACTGATTAAGGATTAGCAATTTTTATCCCTGAAGTCATCCGAAATATTGAGAGTCAAAGGGATGAATTATATGATAACCATATACCAAAAATTTTTGAATGTTATTTTACAATGATTCGACATATTCAGATATCGGGTATCATTGCTAAATGATTACTTCAAGTGGTATAGAAATTATTTTTGTGCTACCTGCTTAGTATTCGAACCTCAGGTACTACAAGAATTTTTATTTTTTGCTTTATTTAAAATAGACCATAAGTATGCATCTTGATATTTAATATTCATAGATGTAGCATCCAAAATTGAATATAAGATCTCTAGTTGTTAGATAAAAAATTTGTAACATCTGAATGCCTTGCATCAAACATTACCTAACGAAACGAAAGTCTGAAGGATAGCTACACAAGGATTTATTCCCCCCCCCCCCCCCGCTCCCCAACAAATCCCTTTTTTGAATCAAAAAAGAAAAAAAAAGAAAAAAAAAAAGAATTCGTGACAGGTTGCATGGGCTAAGTAGAGGGGTAATGAAAGAGCTTTGGACAGACAATTACATTTGCACGGTATCAAGTCTTCGATTGCTCATCCATGGCCTTTGACAATGACATTCTTTTATGAGAAGAACTACAAGCAAGCATTTTCAAACTCAGCAAATGTGATTATGGCTCCTATTAGAGGCACTTTACCTCTGAGACTTTATCAGGCAATCTCAGTACTAAAATGAAACAAGCATTAAAAATATAATTAAAAGATACAAAAAGATACATTGAACCCATATTATGTACAGAGATTTAGTGTATCCAATGTTGGTTTACATGAATAATTGTGACATATAGGTTAATGATATTTACCACGAGATCACTCTTTAAAATGACAGTTTACATCAAAGTATGTATATATTCACAAAAGGCCGGGTAATAAAAGTAAGACTGATTGCATGAAACTGTGCATGCAGGAATGATCATCCCACAAATTATAATCCAATGGTACATGCAACTGCAGTTTTAAAATTTATAGGTTGATGGAATGGCGTATTTGAAGTTAGGAACCTCCATTTCCTCTTATCAGGGTTGTACACTTGAATTTCTAGAATAAGCCTTTTCTTAGCCAGCCTTCGGGGATCTGCTCCATCAGTGATCTGTGTTGCATTGGTCAGCACATACAACTCTCCATTCATAGCAATAAACCCACAAGACTGATCCGCTGGAACCTTCCTTCGCAGACTTGACTCTTTCAACCATTGGTTCAAAGCAAAATCATATCTGCATTTGTCACAAATAAAGGGATGAAAATTGTGCTCTATTAATTCACAACTGATATCATCCGCTATTTATTTCATATTTGAATTATGATTTCAAATGACAACTTATATGACTACTAATGTTCTCTTTGCATGCATTAAACATGACTCATATTAGTGTTCACACGAGGTTGTAAATGTTAGAACAGCAAAAAAATCTAAACTCTGATTTCAAATAAGGCACAAGATAGACTGAGAAAAACTGTGCAATAATAGATGAGGCTAAGACACAGCTAATAGAGATTATTGCACCTATTGGTATGCATATGATAGACAAAACAAAATATGGATATTGAAGCAATTTTGATGGAGGACATTGGCAGAAGCCATTGAAGACCCTAAGTCCTAAAGCTGGTTCTAATGCTCAAGCCCTGATTTGAAATGTGTTGGATGATATAGACCTTCTTGGGACCTTGCTTAGGGTCGACCAGTCATAGTTTATGTTATCTAGCAGACTATAATAAGGTGCAGTTTTATGAATGCTAAGTTTTTAGAGTCATAAGTACTTTTTTCAAATTTTCAGGACATGGCTGTCATAGGGTTTATGGATCATATTTTAGGTCTACTTTTGTTTTCGGGCTTTATTTTTGGTCTTTAGTGAGGTCTTATTAGTCAAAGTCACAGATTTGTTATATGGAGTCCAACTCCTAGTAGAAGTATTAGAACTCTATAAATAGGGCTATAATCTCTCATTATAAAGGCAAGCAAAAATTTTAGAGATTTTTTCCTAAGCAATTATGCTTTCTTTTAGAGTTGTGTGATGCAATTCTAACCCTAGGTATGATGCCTAAGGAATCCCCAGTGAGATTCCTAAAAATCTCTCTCTTTTCTTCTTTTTATTTAATTACAGTACCTAAAACCTCAGCTTCAGATCAGATTCCATCCCCACTAAACTTTAGCAACCAAAAGCAACAAACCTGTAGCCACCCATTCATCAATCAGCCTTCAGATTCACAAAACAAACAAAATTTTTATTCCCCATTTTTTTCCACCTTATACAAGGCCCTCATAACTTCATCTTTTTTATGCTAATTGCACCCAAACAGCTTCCCATCTATATACAAACGTAAACCCTAGCCTTTACACAAATGTCCTACCCTTTTTAGCCTAAAATAACCCATTAAGCATCCCTGAGTTCTCCCTAATCAATGCTGTCCTGCACCAGTTTGGTATCAGAGCTAAGGTTTGCAACATGTCGATATGTATGGGTAGACCTTTTAGAGGAAGACTGACTGATATCCAACGAGATGAGATGAGATTCAGAATCATGGGGCAACTAGATGTGCTAAGCGCTTGATTGGATGGCACTGAAAGCCGGTATTCTCAACCTAGCTGCAAATTAAGGGCTGGTGCTCAAGGAGAAACATCCAAAAGTAACAATAATGCTGAAAAATGGGAGAATCAACTTGAAAACCAGCAACAAAATCCTCTTCAAATATATGATTTGAGAGTTGTTTGCATCCAAGGAGCTTGTCAAAATCCTAATCTTGACCAGGCTAAGCAAGTTTTTTGAAAGAGTTTACCATATCAAAAAGAAATTAGGATGGAGGTTCCAGATTTTGATGGAAGGCTTGATCCTACAATATTCCCCAATTGGCTAGCTTCTATTGCGGAGTATTTTCATTGGTATAACATGACCGACGAGAAGAGCGAGCTTTGCCAAGATGAAGCTGGTAGGCCTAATAAAGTTTGGTGGACTAGTGTTGAAGGTCATATTAGGAGGTTGAGGCAGCCACCAACAAGCATATGGCAAGACATGAAAGCCAAGCTTCAAGAGAAATATACGCCAGCGAATTTTCATGATAAGCTGTGTGAATAAATTGAGACTTGAAACAGGGCAGCATGTCGGTGGCATGGTATGCGCAAAGATTTGATGAATTGAAGTCTCTCAGCCAAGTTGTGGATGATCCTGCCAATTTATAGCGTGGAACATGCATTCCAGGTGGCTCTAAACATAGAACATTATTTGAGATTCCCTATTATTAAAAAAATCAAGTCTGAAGCTGGGGAGGCTGCAGCTAAGAGATCTAATGATGCAAATCATAGCATGAAATCAGCACCTTCACAATCTTTCAATTGTTCCAATAGGTCTAAGCTGCTTCTTCTCATGGGGTTGATTCTAAAAGAAAGGTACTAGACCTAATAGGAAGGATAACAAGAACATTTGTTTTAAGTATGGAGAGCCTAGTCACATGGGGTATCAATGTCCAAAAAAGAACAGACTACATATTGGGGTGAAACAACAAGAGGAAGATGAGAAAACAGAAGAGAAAGACAATGAGTGTGGGATTGCTAAGGGGACCTAGCAGCTGATGACTTGGAAGAGGATGAGGTAGATACTTGCCTTTTTTTTCATTGTTCAAAGGACACTTGAACCCTTAAAGAGGAGAAAGAAGATTGAAGACGTCTTCAATTTATTGCATTAATAGACATATGAATGCAGAAAATGGTATACTAATCAAATAGACAACAATAAATCTAAGTTTTATTGCATTAATAAAAGATGCTTAATTGAAAAGGAAGATGATAGGGCTAAGAAGAATATATTGAGGATTAAAATTATAAAGTGAGAATTACTAGGTTGAGATTCAATCTACAATGGGAATAGTTATGATGCATAAATAGTCCTAGAACTTTATGATAAGAAAGTGGAAGAACATGAAATTGCCAACATTTATGCTTTAACATTAAATAGACACCATAAAATTCATTGCTCAATTATGGTAGATGAAACACCTACAAAGATTACTTGAGTACTCTAGTACTATGATATGCAATCAGTGCGATTAAGATAAAAGACATTTTTTATCAACTATACAGATGTCATAGGAAAGCAACCAATGGAAAATAGAAGAAATTTGGAGAGGGAAAGAAAAGGCTACAATGAGGTAATAGGATGAAAGGATTTTTACAACTTCAATTAGAAGTTGGAAATTAAGGATTCTAATTGTGAGAAGATACAATCAAAGATCAAAATCATGGATGAGAAATGTTCGAAAAGGGCTCCAGATTAGATTTTGTCCTGTATCATGACTCAAGGGCCACTTCTCCATACAAGAAAATGATGTAACAAATCAGATCAGAAAAGTATTATGGCAAATAGGAGAATTACTGGACCTGCTTTAGTATTGATAAAACACCACATAAAAAGTCTATCTATTCATTATTGGAGCACATTATATATAATGAAGAAACCCAGTCAATCTTAGATTAAAAAGTCAAAGCTTATGACCAAGGAACATGGATAAAAAAATGTCTGTAATTTTGTGACTTGTTAGTTTTGAACCTTTTGAGCGTTTATTAAATTTAGGCTTGTTAGGACTCCATCTACTTACAAATAAAATTTTCTGCTTATTACAAAGAGGATATGCACATGATTGCAACCCACCATCTTTCAAAGTAAAGTTGTCCGTAATTTCATGTCTGTGCTAAGTGTCCTCGATGGAAATGCCATCATGTTTCCTTAAACTTCAATTACTGCTTTAAGTGAAGGATTACATCCATCTAACAATAATGAATCACCCAATTATCCATACTGAAACTTTCACATTTCCAAATTGCACAGCCAATTGAAAACAAAAATACAGATATTTAAAGATGATTAGATATCATCATTCGTGTATTGGGATAGGTAACATTAACCATCCACAGCTTCAGAAAGGCAGTTTATCAATGCACATATATTTGCATTTACAAACATAACCTTCATATGTTTCTATTAACACGTTCTTTTGTTGGCATTCTGATATATTTTGCTCCATCCAATGCACCGAAGTTCCAGGTAATGATTTAGGCTCCTTAACCAAACATGCACAGATCTTGTATAGGCTTCTAATTTCCAATTTGTCAAGCCCAGTCTAATATCTGGTACACCACCATAATGACATCACATCAACCATCAAATTCATACACTAGACTAATTTTCAGTCAACAAACCTCCTCCTCTACTTGTCTTGAAATGACAGATACTTGAGAAATTGTCCATGATAATTTGAAACAACATATTTTTAACTTGCTTACTAAAGGATTTTCATAGAAGCTGCGCCGGTAATGTCTTAATTGTCAACCAGTTTTCACATAAGTGGCACTTGAATAGGACCAAGCATTAGGACACTTGAACAATACCTACTTTAAAAGCAACACCAACATGCATCCATCCAAAAAGGATTACATAACATCTATCAAAGCATTTAACCATTAGCTAAAAATTGGAAATATTATGTTCTATTGCGAACATCCTTTTTATTTTGTTAAATAGGTTCTTCTAGCTAAAGAAAAAAGCCAACTAAAGTTCATTTTTTGAATGCTTACTTCAATCCAACTCTAATATACTAACAAAGAATCTCAGTGACTACTTTGTTTTATCTTACGATAGTATCCTACCCTGGTCTACATAATATGAAAAACAACTTAGAAAAATAACAAACATTTTGGTTTTGTTTTATACTAGAATGCATGTATTCAGCCATTTTTTTCTTAACAGTAGTTACAAGTTTCTGTCAACACCCCATATGTCAAAATTCTGCATTTTTGTGGTTATCATTGAATGTTTTACTTTGTACTATCTAGACTAATGTTGGTGCTTTTTCGTTAACCTTAGTTACTACTCATAAAATTACTTTACAATGAGAAAAAAGGAACACAACCTGCAAATTAATTGATCATGAAATAGGAACATGAGAAGGTCATATTTCGGTTAATATAATGCCTTGGGTCAACTTTAATTCCAACTGAAGCCCAAGCTTCTTTATTTTAAAAGGACAGTGTAAATGGGTGAATGGGTAATTTTGGATAACCAAATTAAAAATGTCTCTCCATCCATTAAATTAATATATTGCTGAGAGAACCCACACTCTTTTCATCCATTCCATCTCTCCAAATCCCATTTCTCTCTTTAAGGTTGCCATCTCTCTGTAATGATCTAATCTCTCTTGATCCCATCTCTAGCCCTCCCTCCTTCCCATCTACCCACCCAGTCCTCCCTACTGTCCATCCCTTCCTTTCAAGTCCCCCGCTCGCCCCCCCCCCCCCCCCCCCCCCTCTCCCTTCAAAAAAAAAAAAAAAACACACAAATCCCCCCTTTCCTCTCTCTTTACCTTTTACCATCTGTTCCACTCATTCCTCTTTCTTTATTTGCTTGGGATATCAAGAGCTTGCTAGAGTTTTGCAGTTCTGGTTTTGGAGCAAATGACTAGTAAGTTTCATACCAAAAATCTGGTAACTTTACAGCACATGATTAGTGATGATGCTTCTTAGGATTAGAATATTTGAGATAGTGAACTGGAAAATTTTGCATCTTTTAGCAAAATTGGGATAGAAGACCAATGAACTTGGAGCTCTGGTCTAATAAAATTACGCATATGATTAATATGTAAGATTAGTAGCTTTGAGACAAATAACTAATAAAATTCTTATCCAAAAATAGAATCTTCAGGATACATGAATAGCAAAATGATTTGTAGGTTATATATCTTTGGGACAGTAAAGTGGTAAACTTGGCACACTCTCAAGTAAAATTATGATGGAGGACTGGTAATTTAGCATCCTTGACTGTAAAATGAGGATAGATGACTGATAAGCTTTGTCAAGATGACTGGTAGCCAAGGCACTAGTCTAGCATGGATCAACTGTAATCTCCATCAACCTTGCTCAGGTAGATAGAGGGTTTTTCATGGAAAAATCAGCTAACAAGACACCCCACCAGACCCAATACGAAGGCAAAAAAAGGAGGAAACTAATCCTCATGCGAGAGAGAGAGAGAGAGAGAGAGAGAGAGAGTTTTGAGGTTTTATGGTCATTCACTAAGGGAATAGACAGAGATTGTTCTGCACACAACCCAAAAAATTCCAAAGCTAGATGAATTACTAATACAAGAGTGAATATTTTGCAATTATTAAAAAACAATAGTAATAATGCTTTTGAGAACATATGCCCTGAATGCTTCCCATTGAAATTATACTGTAGCCACACCTTTGATCACGATTTAAGCAATCAAAATTGGCTACAAACAAAAAATCATGTATTTTCTACGTCTTTTGTGTATGTATCAAACAGATTCAAGACAGTTGTACCAAAAAAGGGGGATTCAAAATGGGTGATTTTTTAGATAAGGCTTCACTTGATTGATAGTCTAGGACTTTAATGGTAAATTGATTATATTACAGACAATTTACTGGTGAATGCTTCTAATCCACAATTATTTCATGATGAAAATGCTACAAACTCCTAAATCCTATATGTAAAAAGCTTTATACTAATAGACAATGTCGAAAAAGCTCACTACAAATAACTATGCTAAGGTAATTTTCCATCACAATTCAGCATTGTACCTTGAAAAGCTTTTTCCCGCTATCACAAGCGTTTGTAGTTGCATTCTACCAAGAGTTGGAAACCTTGAAAATTCTATCAATGTTCTCACAAATATCACATCCTAGTAACAGCATTAAGACCACCCTATTATAAATTAAACAAACAACATCATGAATGATCATTGAATAAGGACCCATACGGATGGCTAAACAGCTAATCTATGTCTAAACACTTCTCGAAGGAGAAATGTTTATGTCACAACCGGAAATTCAAACTCACCCAAATCCCAAGTGTGACCAATATAATCAATCAAAATATCATTTAAATATAAGATAACATCATTGGAATTTTAAAAATATCAAACTGCTGAGGTTCACTAAATCACATTGTCAATCAAAACTCCAGAAATGAAAATCCTTCAATCACGAAGAAAGTGATCAAAACACATTTTACATCAAATTTTGATATTTCATTTAGTTTTGCATTATCATATAAGCTCTTCACTCACACCATCAAGGCCACTTATATCATCATCGCGAATGCAAGTGAGGCCACTTGTATCCTCACCGGCAATTAGATGAGACCACTCATCATCCTTGTTGCTAATGCAAATGGAGCCGCTTACATCCTCAGGGTCCACTCATACACTTGACTAAGGATCCAAGTATCACACTGATCCAAAAGTTTCCTCATTGAAATTCAAATGTGGCTACTCATGGACGACCTAGCTTAGGGTCCACTAACATCCTCATTTGTAATTCACATAAAGACACAAATAGCATCCAAACAAAGGTTCCTCATCAAAATTTGAGTGAGGTCACTCATACACCAACTAGCTAGAATCCAGTTATATTCATAAATTATGACAATTATTTTCATCAGCTGGCTAAGGTCCACATTGGTGGGGGCACCAGGATCCGACACAGATTACTGGACCCTATCTGGTTTACTGATTAGGGTTTTGAATCCTTGCCTATATGTTAAATTTTGTAATCAAGTAAGATTGAGTCCTGCAATAAGTTGAGGCAAGATGCCTAAATTGATTTGTCTCAACCCTAGTCCAGTTCAGTTGAGTCCCATTGAGTCCTGTACATTTGTATTAGTCCAATAACAGTCCAATTTTTGTACAAGAGAAGATGATACCCGATTTTAAAGTTCTACCAGGCTTCATCCAGGAGTTAGAGGCCCTCACATAAGCCATAATGGGCCTTTGCTTGCCGTCCCAGATGTTTTGATGCCCCAGATGCCAAGATTCCTTTCAGATGCCCAGAGAATATTCCAAGGACCAAGGCATCCCATGATTCCAGGAATATACCAGGCGCCCCAGCCCAAGAGTCTCTCAAGTCCAGAAGTCCAATAAGAGGAGGCGTCCCAGGCTTTTTCCCAAGCCCATATGAAAATTTCAAGAATCAAGATACCCAGGGAATATTCTAGGCACCCCAACCTAGGGTTTCAAGCCCACCTGGAGGCCCATGCACCCAAACCCAATGGAGGACGCCCCTTGCTGTCCTAAAATCCAAGCCCAGGCCATCTTGGCGTCCAATCCCAAAGAAAGCTCTTTGACCAAGTCAAATGAGGAGAGAAATCCAATTAGAACAAGGAGAACAAGTTTTAATTTCATTCAAAGTGTATACTCCTAATTCTAAACCCCTTTGTAATCCCTCTCCCACTCTACTTTGTAATTCTATCCTAACAAGGAGAGGACATGGGAAAACTCTATAAATACCCCACCCCTCCCCCTCTTGTAAGCAACTCTTTTCATGAATGAAACCTTGCTGAAATTTAGTTCAATTGTGTTCAATTGTGTTCTTGTGATTGAGGTGTGTGAGTACTACTAAGTGTGCCCTGGTTCTTCCAAGCCTTGACCGACCAAAGCATCAGCATTCAAACTCTAATCCATCCCAAGGAACAGAGCCCTAGCCATTCTTCAGCCTGAGTCTTCTTCCACCTCCAGTCGCCAGTAACAGAAACCCTGATTCCTCTTTTCCCAAACCCTAGTTCTTTTTTTTTGATTTCTTATTTGTTCTCTTGCTAACCTCTGATACTTGCAGGATCCCCGAGATATTCACCTCCAAGGAGTAGGCCCTCTGCCTCCAGGACTGATCCCAAATAGCTGCTTAAACCAAGGAACTGAAGGCTTGTCTTCCAGGTGACAATCCCGAGTGCTGTGTGACCCCGGCTTTGAGCAGATTTTCGAATCGATGCTTGGTAAAATCCTTCCCCCTCCTAACTTCTGATTTATTGAAGGTACGCTATCCTAACTAGGAGTTTCTCAATCTCCGAGATCCTTTCTTTTATTATTTTGAATGAATTCTTTGCAGGTATGATGTTTCTTTTCATTACTAGTTTTCCTGGTCATCTTTACTTGATTTTGGGTCATTAGTCTGCAAATTAAAATTCTAAAAAATTACAAAAAAAATTAGTTCCTGTTTTCCTGCAATCATGGTAGTCCTAGGATCATCCCGCATCAGTTTGGTATCAGAGCTAGTTTAGGATAGTTGCATCTTCATCAAAAACACCAAAAAAATTTTCATCTCTGATTTTCTGCATCCTATCTTCTGCATTAGAGATCTAGGTTTCGGTCAATTTCGTCCATCTAGGCATTTTATTTTTCTCTGAAATTTGCACGTGTCCTATATTTTGTCCTCATAATTATCATAATTTTTAATTATTTTTACAAAAATTAAAAGGTCCTAAAATTCGGCATCTTAGAAACCCTAACCGAATTCCTGAGATTTCTACACATGGTCCGAAAACCCTAGGAGTTGAATCATCATTTGATTTTTGTTTTACATAAAATCTGGTAGGGATCATCCTCACCATCCATCCTCTGTCCTGTAATTTTTTCAGATTTTTTTCTGCATCGAAAACTATGTCAAATTCTACATCAAACCGAACCCTAATTTTCTGATTATGTGATTTCTGCACACCTGACTAAACCTAACCTAATCAACTACCAAACCCCTCAAATCCCAAGCCAACTTTTGTTTGCTAACTTAATTAACTTAAACCTAACTTGCCATCTCATAAAAAGACAAAAAAAATTATTTTCTGATTGTTGTTAAATTGCATCACGACCATTGAATGTTCATCATCTTCTTAAACTAATCTTAAGGGCATTTCTTTATCTCAGATCAGGACAGGAGGTCATTACCTGTCCTAGACCCAAAACAACCACCAGCATCAGAACCCAAGCCTTAATTAAAATTAATTAGACTTAATCTGCTCTAGAAAGCTAGGTAACACCAACAGGTCGGGTCCGTATTGTGTGGGTAAACAAGTGCACTCAATTCTCCAACTATTACTGGAAACTGGTGTCTAAGGCTAGGGTCCAGAGTCAAATGACTTAAGTGGTGTTGTGGTTCTTTAATTGGGTCCCTGCGAAAGCAGGGGGGCCTCCCACACTCCCACCTCCTACCTGGCCAGTGGAAGGATTAGTTGTTGAGTTGGGTATAAGTTGAGTCGACCCACTCAATTTTGGCTCTAGATCTAGCAAACCCTAGAACGTACTGATCCTTGCATGCTTGATTGCACCATACCACTTTGAATGATTGATTGCATGACCACTAGGTTAGGAACCAAATATCAGCAGTCTAAGCCCCAACCTAGCTCAGCCATGGAATCCAACTTTGAGATCTTCATGAAAGCCATGACTGAACGATTTAACCAGATGAACCAACTGATTGCCCAATCCACTGCCCAATTAACCACCCAGATTAACCAGTCTAATACCCAATCTCAAAACCAATTTGCCCAGTTGACCGCCCAGATAAACCAAATAACCCAATCAAATGCCCAAGCAACCACTAGGCTTGACCATTTAACCAATAGGCTTAACCAAGTAGAGAATCGATTAGGTACCATAGAACGAACCCAAGAGTCCAACGCTGAACCAGATCCTGATTCATCCTATTCCATCTCTCATAACCCTAGGGGAGTCCAAAATCAAGATCAATTTATGAAACCCAACTCTAGGAGAACCCAGAACCAGGACCAATTTGTGGAACCCAATCCTAGGAGAGTCCAATTCCAGGAACCATATCAGGAACCCAACCCTAGGAGAGTCCACTACCAGGAACCATATCAGGAACCTATCCCTAAGAGAGTTCAACATCAGGATCCATATCAGAAACCCAATCCTAAGAGAGTCCAAGACCTTGACTCTATACAGGAACCCAATCATAGAAGGCCCCACCATGAAGTCTATGATAAAGATGAGAGGGCCATGAGAAGCATTAAGGTAGAGGCACCCACCTTTGATGGTAGTCTGGAACCAAAGGTCTATGTAGACTGGGTAGGAGACATGGAATATTATTTTGAATGGTATGACATGAGTGAGGAGATGAAGTACAAATTTACAAAGACAAGGTTGATTCGTCAGGCTAGGCTACATTGGGCTAACCTTGAACGTACTAGGAGACAACAAGAACTTCCTCCCATAACCACCTGCCAAGACATGAAATTGAAACTTAACAAGAAGTATCTTCTTGAATCCTGCAACCAGAAACTCCTAGACCAATAGAATAAGCTACGTCAAGGTAATAGGTCTGCATCAAAATACATCACCCAGTTTGATGATTTCACAGTTAGGTGCAATGAACCTGAGTCTCTAGCTCAAACCCTGTCTAGGTTCAAAATTGGATTACGTGAAGACATTCAAAAAGAGCTATACATGAGGGAGGTCACCGATTTAGATCAAGCATACTAGATAGCTAGACATTATGAACAATTCCAAAGGGGACCTACGTATCAACAATCTGAACCTATTAGGACCAATATCTCATTTCCAAAACCAAACCCAAACCACGTGTACCAAGGTCGACCAAACCCTAATCCCAACCCAGTCAGATTTAACTCCAACCCAGTTAGGTCAAACCCTAATCCAGTCCGACCCAATCCTAACCCAATTCGATCCAATCCCAACCCAGCTCGTCCCAACCCTAACCCGAGTCCGAGTCAGTCCAGTTCAAGTAATTCTGCACCAGTTAGAATCGATAAGGGTAAGGCACCAGCATTTCAGAAAGCCCCAACCCCAATGCCTGTTTTAGATGCAACAAGAAAGGTCACTATGCTAGCCAATGTCCCACCAGATCGTTACACATAGGGGAGGTTGAGGAGGAAGAGCCTGAACCCAATGTTGAAGAAGAAGAAGAAGTTTATGAAGCTGAGGCAGACTTGATTGAGGCATATGAAGGAGATGAGGAGGAATTTGATCAGTCTGACCTAGTAGGGGTAGTTAGATGCATCCTGACCCAAACCCAAACTGAGGAAGATTGGCGTAGGACTAGTATCCTACAAACCTTTGTGAAAATTGGGGATAAGGTATACAAGAGTATAATAGATAGTGGGAGTTGTGTCAATGCTATTGCTGCTGATACAGTTAGATCTTTAGGATTGATCCCAGTTTCCCATCCTAGCCCCTATAAAGTCTCATGGATAGACTCCACATCCATTCCAATCAAGTCTAGGTGCCAAATCTTGATTAAATTGCAATCATACGAGAAGAAGATTTTGTGTGATATCCTTCCCATGAGAGCCAGTAGCATCATCCTAGGTCGACCATGGCTCTACGATCATGATGCAGCCCTATCTAGTCGAACAAATACATGTACTTTTAGTCATCATGGGAAGAAATTTGTGATTCACCCGACTCAGCCCAGAGAACCGATTAGGAGAAATTCTAGTAGCCTTAAGGAAAAAAATCAGGAATTAATCTAATTAAGGCTAAGGAATTAGAGGAAAAAACTTCTAAACCCATTGAAGAACCAAAGAAAAATGATCCTGAACCCACTATAGTAATTAAAGAACAAGTGACTGAGCCAGGATCGAACATTATAGATGAAATTGAGGGTTCACAAGAGTTGTTCATAAAGAAAATCCAGGTACGAGTCCCTAAGGAACAACCCCAGGAAGTAGATGTGGGTAGTGAAATAATATCTGGTTTTAAGTCCAACAAATCCACGAACCTACTTCATCTGTCTACACCTGCACTGACCTCTGCACAGCATTTGCATCAGGAAATTAGTCTAAAGATGAACATAAGTAATGCATCCTAAAAAAACTTGGCTAATTCCCAAAAACAAGCTAAAAAATTTTCTGCAAGGGATTATGTGATGATCGGGCTTAGGCTTAGGCTTGAGCGGTTCCCTCCAGTGACCGTAAAGAAATTTCATGCTCACGAAGCTGGACCGTTCAAAATAATAGAGAGAGTTGGATCAGATACCTATGTGCTCGAGTTGCCACCCGAATTAGGAATTAGTTCCACCCTCAATACTTCAGACCTTATGGAGTTTCGGGAGCCAGCAACGATACCTAGCGAGCTCTTTGAACCTCTCTCTTCCATTGAGAGGGAACCCATCCCAGAGTCCACTTACAATCTGGCCTATTAGTAAGGAAAGGATTGAGCACATCCTGGATGATCGAGCCATCAGTACCCGGACAAACGGCTATCCACGGTATTCGATCCGATAGCAAGGTCAGCCGGAATCTGAGGACTCGTGGATCACCCGTGAGGATCTGCAGCGCCTCAACCCAGACCTTCCTAAGCCATATGAGAGCCACATTGACCCATACTCGACGGGGTCGAGTTTCTCCCGCCCCGGGAGAATTGGTGGGGGCACCAGGATCCGACACATATTACTGGGCCCTATCTGGTTTACTGATTAGGATTTTGAGCCCTTGCCTATGTGTCAAATTTTGTAATCAAGTAAGATTGAGTCCTGTAATAAGTTGAGGCAAGATGCCCAAGTTGGTTTGTCTCAACCCTAGTCCAGTTCAGTTGAGTCCTATTGAGTCCTATACATTTGTATTAGTCCAGTACCAGTCCAATTTTTGTACAAGAGAAAAGGATACCCAGTTTTGGAGTTCTATCAGGTTTCATCCAGGAGTTAGAAGCCCTCGCATCAGCTATAATGGGCCTTTACTTGCTGCCCCAGATGTTTTGATGCCCCAGATGCCAAGATCCTTCCAGATGCCCAGAAAATATTTCAAGGACCAAGGCGTCCCATGATTCCAGGAATATACCAGGCACCCCAGTTCAAGAGTCTCTCAAGCCCAAAAGTCCAGTAAGAGGAGGCGTCCTGGGCTTTTTCCCAAGCCCATATGAAGATTTCAAGAATCAAGATATCCAGGGAATATTCTAGGCACCCCAACCCAGGGTTTCAAGCCCACCTGGAGGCCCATGCGTCCAAGCCCAATGGAGGATGCCCCTTGCTGCCCTAAAGTCCAAGCCCAAGCCATCTTGGCGTCCAAGCCCAAAAAAAGCTCTTTGACCAAGTCAAATGAGGAGAGAAATCTAATTAGAACAAGGAGAACAAGTTTTAATTTCATTCAAAGTGTATACTCTTAATTCTAAACCCCTTTGCAATCCCTCTCCCACTCTACTTTGTAATTCTATCCTAACAAAGAGAGGACATGGGAAAACTTTATAAATACCCCATCCTTCCCTGTCTTGTAAGTAACTCTTTTCATAAATGAAACCCTGCTGAAATTTAGTTCAATTGTGTTCTTGTGATTGAGGTATGTGAATGCTACTAAGTGTGCCCTAGTTCTTCCAAGCCTTAACCGACCAAAGCATCAGCATTCAAACCCTAATCTGTCCCAAAGAAGAGAGCCCTAGCCGTTCTTCAGCCTGAGTCTTCTTCCACCTCCAGCCGCCAACAAAAAAAACCATGATTCCTCTTTTTCCAAACCCTAATTCTTTTTTTTTTCTTATTTGTTCTCTTGCTAACCTCTGACGCTTGCAGGATCCCTGAGATATTCACCTCCAAGGAGCAGGCCCTTTTTGCCTCCAGGACTGATCCCAGATAGCTGCCTAAACCGAGGAACTGAAGGCTTGTCTTCCAGGCGACAATCCCGAGTGCTATGTGACCCCGGCTTCGGGCAGATTTTCGAATCGATGCTCGGTAAAATCCTTCCCCCTCCTAACTTCTGTTTTGTTAAAGGTACGCTATCCTGACCGAGGGTTTCTCAATCTCCGAGATCCTTTCTTCTATTATTTTGCATGAGTTCTTTGTGGGTATGATGTTTCTTTTCATTACTAGTTTTCCTGCTCATCTTTACTTGATTTCGGATCATTAACCTGCAAATTAAAATTCTAAAAAAATTATAAAAAAAATTAGTTTCTGTTTTCCTGCCATCATGGTAGTCCTAGGATCATCCCGCATCACACACATGTTCTTCAATTATGACAATTATTTTTATGTTTGAAATTCAAGTGAGGTCACTCGTAAATCACATTTTTAATGAAATTCTGTACTTTGATTTTTAGAGATTAGTTGCACCGGTACCCTCACTTGACCTCTAAAAATCTCTTTTCACATATCTCCTCTCTTCTACAACTACCACTCTTTGTGAGGAGGCATCTAGTCTATAGCATATCAAGCATCCAAACAAGCCCTAACAATTCTCATGAGATCACTCATCATCCTTGCTGCTGATGCAAATGGAGCCACTCATATCCTCAAGTACCACTCACACATTTGACCAAGGATCTGTATGTCAGTGATCCAAAGGTTTCCTCATCGAAATTCAAGCGCAGCTTCTCATGGGCCACCTAGCTTAGGGTCCACTTACACCCTCATTTGTAATTCATATGAAGACACAAATAGCATCCAGACAAAGGTTCCTCATCGAAATTTTAGTGAATGCACCAACTATCTGGGGTCCACTCATATTCATCAATTATGACCATTATTTTATGTTTGAAATTATTTTCACCAATTGGCTGAGGTCCACTAATTATGATAATTATGACAATTATTTTTATGTTTGAAATTCAAGTGAGGTTACTCATAAATCACATTTTTAATGAAATTCCTTACCTTGATTTTCAGAGATTAGTTGAACCAGTAGCCTTGCTTGATCTCAAAAAATCTCTTTTCATATATCTCCTCTCCTCTTAAACTACCACTCTGTGTGAGGAGGCATCTAGTCTATAGCTTATCGAACAACCAAACAAGCCCTAAAAGTTCTCATGACTTATTAACAGCATTTATTTGGTATTTTGATGGTTCAACTTCCTCGATTCATGGGCATAATATAGGAGTGTAAAGATTTCTCAAAACCTTGCACAGATTCTTGATTTCCATAGCCCACACCATGGTAGATATGTGAATGGTAGAAAATGAATCAAGGGGAGGGTGGTTGATGGAATGGTAGAAAATGAACCACATCAGGTAGACCTATTGAAATTTTCCCAATTGGACTCGGACTAAGGGGGCCAAAATTCAAACAGCAGAGACTAGAACAATCTTCTCCTTACCCTTTACTCATTTTATCGGTGAATAACAAAATTTGCATGTCATATTCTCTAGCAACAATACCATTTAGATGCATGGGAATCAGCTCAGTATGAACAGTATAATATGCAATGACTTCCAAAAAATCTAAGATAAGTTCACACCATCATAAAAAACTATCAGATCAGTAATTTCTGCAATAATATACATAGTCAGTCTTTGGCATCATAAAGCGCTATCCAATATGCATAACTAGCTTAAATTAGTATAGTATAGACAATCAGAAAAATTCTATAGCTCCTAAAAGAACGACTTCATATGACATCCCTCGAAGGCAAGTTGCATCTTTTCTAAGAGACTTCAAAGAATGAAGCCAAAAGGAAACACAAAGAATCACAATCACCAAAAGTTAGCACATTCAAAGCAACAAGGCAATCAAACAAGCAAAAAAGAAGAGGTAAAAAGGAATCACCTAAAAATATCATTTCTATCGAGCATAAAAATCCCTGGCACCTGCCCATTCTCTCCACCAACGACCACAACCGACCCAAGCTTCCTTCTCTCCCCTTCCTCCCACATATCCACCACCTCCCTCCACTTCCCGCTCCTCATCCCTAGCACCACGGCGTCCCTGTAATAAACGTCGGCCGGGACCACCCCTGACACCGTCCGATAATCCCCGTATCCTCCCATCACCCAGAATTCATCCTCCTCCCCCCGCCGGACCAAGAACCCCACGCACCCCGCCCGGTACCTAGGCAGCCCTTCCCCTATCTTCCACTCGCCGGAGTCGACGTCGTACCACTCAACGGAGCTCATCCGGCTGCCCTCGGAGGGGAACATGGAGTGCCGGGACCCACCGCCAGCGACGATGATGCCGCCACCGCAGCCGTCGCCACCGGGGACGGGGGCGCAGGCGAAGCTTCCTCGCGGGGAGAGCATGTCGGGAAGCCGGTGCCATGCGAGGAGCGAGGGCGGGGAGGTAAGGTCAAGGCGGTGGGCGGCGGCGGAGGCGGTGGGGATGCCGAGTGGGTAGGAGCGGGCATCGAAGTGAGAGCCGCCGAGGACGTAGAGATGGGGACCGAGGGAGACGGGGACGAAGTTGGAGAGGCCGTAGAGGTGGGGACTGCAGGGGAGTGGGGGGAGTGGCGCCCAAGCGGCGGCGGCAGGGTCGAAGAGGTACGGCAGGGCAAGGGAGGGGTCCGACGGAAAGAGGCAGAGGAGGTGGCGCTGCGGGAGGCGAAAGCGGCGGCGGAGAGGGAGGAGGAAGCGGGGGGCGAGGAAGGCGTTCCACGACCGAGAGGTGGCGCGGAGGCGGGCTTGGTGGGAGTACGGAAGCGAGGCAAGGATCACCGCTGCGAGGTCGTCGGGGAGGCCAGGTATTAAGGTCTCGGCCTCGCCGGCGGGAGCTAGGGTTCCGGCGGCAGCGGAGAAGGAGGCCATGGGTCGAGGATGGGATCCGGAAGTGCGGTTGGCTTTTTCTGCCTCACGAGGAAGCGTTTGGGGTTAAGAGGGTCGATCCACGTAGTGGCTCTTTGGGGAGGATAAGCTGTGATTAGAACGTGAAGCGGGGATAGCGGCACATGCCTGTTCGAGGAAGCGTGTGCGTGTCATGGAGTTGGGCTAGGTGTCCGATTTTCATTTGCTTTTCGTTGGGGTTTTTCTTATGAGTGGTTCTGTTCAGTTGATCTTACTCTAGAATTTGTGGTCCAGGTGTCTCATTGGAAGTGGCGTGATAGCTTGCCCAACTGGCGCAACGTTGTACGGTTTGAGATGAGCGGAACGGAAGATCGAGGGGTTCGCCGTTTTGAACTGGAATAATCGTGACTCGGCCGAAACAGACTTCGAATGGCTTAATGTCTAGTAGAGGGCACGGCACGTTTTGTTACATCTACATCAGAATGCAGTGATGGAATATGGAGGAGGGGTTTGATGGACGGCTATGATATAGGATTGGATAAAAATTTGATAGAGAGAAGGCTAATGAGAAAGGAGAAGGCTAATGGAGGATCCTTATATCTAAGAAGCACTTGGATCTCCCTACCTATAAAAAAAAAGATGATGGTTATACTATATGCCATTGATAAATGAAGATAATATTTAATGAGAAGGCATTTTATAATTTACACTAACCATCGTAGTTTTAAGTATTTGATGTGTTGGGATATCCCGGTTCAACTACGAACCGAACTCCGGTTTAACTAGTCAAAGCCTCTTTTCTTCGGACCACGAACTTCGGACCAGGCAAAGAACAGTCCAACTGCAGGTAACCCACTGCTTCCCACCGGACTACAACATCCCAAGGCCAGTCCTACGGACAATGTCTTCGACCTTGACCAAAAATCAAATTTTTCATCGACTTCCGAAGACACGTTCTTCGGTCCCTGCCGTATAAACGATCTCCGTCCCCGGGAGGAAATACCAAGTCTTCGGCCCATGCAAGGGGAAACCCGAAGCCTGGACCATAATCTGGTCCAAAAAGGCAACTGTAACCAATGGTTACAATCGATACTCTTCATGCCACGATCATGGCGTGCAATTCCTGCTGTCACGCCTCCGATCTGGCCGGAACCGCTCAGTGACAACCCACGATCACAAATCATGGGAGAAATAGATTTCCATGATCACCGGAAAAAGAGCGGGCCGCAGGCCAGAGGCCTTCTTTTAAATAATGGTAAGAAGGATATCTCGGGAGGTACTCTCGCATACATTCACACATACTCTAAGAGCTTTTTCTCTCATACTCTCGACACCCTTCCCCATTCTGTGGCTGGGATTCGCCACTGACTTAGGCATTGGAGTGTCCCCCGCCGGAACAACTCCGGCAAGGGACCTGTTTTGCAGTTGAACCGGGAAGCGGTTCTGCGGTGCAGCAGCTTCGACCGGCCGATTTAGGGACTCCACGCCAACAGATTGGCACGCCAGGAAGGGAGGCGCAAGCACTCTTTAAGCTCCCTCCTAGTTAAGGGGAAGTAAAAATTCTTGATGACGAGAGGAAAGACCCAAATAGCCTCTACAAGCCGAAGTCATGCTCCGTCCCAGGGGGCGCACCCCCGGGGGAGAACGATGTTCCACCTCCCATAATTGTTGTGGGGCTGCAGCAGTTCAAAGCTCTTATGAACCAGGTCACCAACCTTACGGCCATGGTTCAGGACTTCTAGAGCAGAGCCTTTCCGGCGGGAAATCCACCGGCTGCCTCCAGACATAGCTCTCGATCCCGAAGGAAGAGAGCCTCACGGGAGGGTTCTACACATCCCTCTCCCCATTCTCGGCCCTCTCCCGAAGGCCGAACTTCGAGATTGCCCAAGTCCGCTAATTCCCCACAAAAAGGGAAAAGGCCTAGGCAAACTCCCTCATCCTCCTCCGGAGACTCCACTTCTATGGAGAGAGCGTCGAAGCAGACTCCCGATTATGACGGGAGATTCAGAGCCATCGAATCAGAGATGGCAAAGGTGCGAGAACAAAGAATGCTGGATCTTAAGGATCCCGACGACTTGATTATGGATGATCTACACCCACCCTACACCGACCGTATCATGGCCGAGGTTATTCTTCCTCGGCACTTCAGGGTTCCCCAGATAGAATCCTACGACGGCACCTCTGACCCCCTCGACCATTTGGGCAGCTTCAAGGCCCATATGATGATCCAAAGAGCTTCAGACGCGATGTACTGCTTAGCATTCCCGACTACCTTGAAGAAGTCCGCTCGGATGTGGTACTCGAGCCTGCGCCCAGGTACCATCGACTCTTTCTCCAAGTTAGAAAAATTGCTTGTCTTGCATTTCAGGACCTACCACAAGACTCCACGGAATACGGACACACTGTTCCTCCTTCACTAGAACGAAAAAGAAAACCTACGATACTACATCTCCAGGTTTAATGCAGGCACGCTTGAGATCCCTGATCTCAACGAGCACGTGGCCATGTCAGCACTGAAGAAGGGGCTTCGTACTTCCAGGCTTACCTTTTTCCTGGATAAGAAGTTTTCTAAAAGCTATGTAGAGCTCCTATCGAGGGCTCAGAAATATGCCGATGCTGAAGAGCAGGCGGCAAATCGATAATTGATTGAAGGGAAACCCCCTTCAAAAAAGAAGAATAACAGGGGACAAGGTCCCTAAACTTCCAATAATAATTGCGGCAAATATACAGACCGCCGAAGAAGTCCTCCCAGGCCCAGAGCATTGGGAGGAAGATTCGACTCCTACACCCCCCTCAACCTTCCTCGAGAGAAGATCCTCATGAAAATAGAGAAGGAGAACTATCTCTAGCGGCCCCGTCCCATGAAGGCCTCCTCTTCCATAGGGAACATGAATAAATACTGTCGATTCCATCGGGACCACGGCCACAACACAGAAGAGTGCATCCAACTGAAGGATGCAATTGAGGATCTCATCAAGAGAGGGTACTTGGGATGGTACATCGGTCACCAAGGACCTCGATTGGAAGCAACTATTTCCCAGCCACCTCCCGAAGAGGCCGAACTACCAAACCAAAGGCCCACCAACGGAGGTGTAGGGATGATACACCGACCCGCCAACTGGAGAAGGGATGAGGACGAAGCCCCAAAGCGACTTAAGGACAACAACTCTATCCTCTTCTCCGACGATGACCTTGCGGGAGTTCGGCTCCCACATGACGACCCTCTTGTAATTTCGGTCGTAGTAGCCAATTATGATGTACAGCAAATCCTTGTTGATAATGGAAGTTCGACTGATGTCTTGATGTACGATGCATTCTCTAAAATATGTTTGCCTAGACATCAACTGCAAAGATCCCCCATACCGCTCTATGGTTTCGGGGGCAACTAAGTTTATGTCGAGGGGGAAATAGTGTTGCCTGTAACCCTTGGCACTGAACCTCGATAAAAGACACTGTCAATCAACTTCACAGTGGTCCGGATCCCCTCAACATACAATATGTTGCCCAGATATGGTGCCCAAGAGGGGGGGTGAATTGGGTATTTAAAAATTTAAGGCAATATATGTGCTATCAAGTTTTAAGGTGAAGAGTGATAGTGCTTTAAGAATTGTGCAACGGAAGCAATGAAATAAAATGGCAATTAAAGAGCTAAAGAAGTTAAAGAGAAAGGCAATGCAAACACACAAGAAATATAGTGGTTCGGTGCACCTAGCACCTACATCCACTCCCCAAGCTCCACTTGGGAATTTCACTATAATCTTTAGATTACAGCCGACTTGTTTTACCAGGCTCACAAGTCAAAACCTTACACACTTGTTTTGGCTTCGGGCTAACAAGCAACCCTAGTTGGTTTTATCAATTGGATCACCAACAAACCTTACTCACTTGTTTTGGCTTCGGGCTAACAAGCAACCCTAGTTGGTTTTATCAATTGGCTCACTAACAAACCTCACTCTAGTTTCAAATTCCCTTGAAACTAGCTAAAGACAAAAGAGTATGAATACAATGAATTAAAACTAAACAAACTCCTTTTGAGCAATAATAAATTCGTTGAAGCTCTTGATGGAGACTCTTCAAGCCTTTTCCCTTGGAATCTTTGGACCTCACAAAATGCCAAACACTTGAATGTTGGATTCCTCAAAGATGGAAGACTTTTTGGCTAGGGAATCTCTTGGTTTTCTCACTCTTTTTGCTTGGAAGTGATTGAAGGCTTTGTACTTTGAATCAACACTTTTTCACTTTGTCTCCTTGTCTTTTTTGAAGTTTGGTGGAGGTTAAATACCTCATTCATGCTGAAACAACTCCACAAGACCGTTAGATTCAAAAATATGGCCATTTATGGCCGTTGGAAATCAAATCAGAAGTTCAGAAAAACTAGCCGTTATGCCATGAGTCGATCTCATGAGTCGACCTCTGGATCAAGTGTCGACCTCATGAGTCGACCTCCAGTAAAGTTTAGGCAAAAGTTCAGAATACCATAGTTCTGCCCATTTGAATTCTCAGGCTATGAGTCGACCTCTGGTGTCGACCTCTGGACAGGTGTTGACCTCTGGTGGTCGACCTCTGAAGCGTGCCACTGAGACTTTGCCGTGCCGGCCATGCTGAACTTTCCTTTTCTTCATGAGTCGACCTCTGGTGGTCGACCTTTGACAAGGTGTCGACCTCTGGGGGTCGACCTCTGATCTGAATTTTTCTGAAACTCTTGAGATATGCGTGCCATGCTTGAGTTTCTTTAAGCCTTTGTTTCTTTTATCAAATATTTCTTAACAAGAAGGTCCATTATGAGAATTTTGATCTTGTTCAAGGTATAAGAGCTCATTTCCAAATCAGGTAAACTTAGTTTCATCATTGTCCTTATGATACTCTTTTTGAATAACCTAAGTCCTGAAACTTTATCTTGAGATTAAACATTAGTCCAAACATATACTCAACCTTTTGTTAATCATCAAAACTAAGGAGTCAAAGCCAACAATCTCCCCCTTTTTGATGATGACAAAACCTTGAGTATATATGCAATTAAGTCCAAAAGCAAGATATAGCAATAATAAAATATTTTCACATAATCCTTACATGCATGAGTGTATCATAAAAATTTACTTTTCATCTTCTTTTTGTGAACCTTTTATTTACTTTTTTCTTCTTGTGAAAACATTCTCATGAGTCAAGAGAGGTAAGAATCATATAAACTTTACTACTCATAAGACGGAGATCTCATAAATATATACATACTTTACTACTCCCCCTTTTTGTCAAGAATCAAAAAGTTTATTGTTATAGTGAAAGATATAGTAATGAGACTTATGTTCAATTATAATGAAGTATTTAGGTGCATAGAATACATGCTCCCCCTCAATTTGTGCATTCAATATAATAAAGCATTTTAACTTGAGGGTTTTTAAATATTGAGAGCTGGTATCAGATAAAATGTCACAAAATGTCACAATATTGATAAAAAGTCACAAGATAGATAAAAACAAGTGTATACAGTTACAAAATTGCCTACAAAGTAGGCACAAGATACTGATACAGCAGATCATACACAAGCAAACTAAGTACAACAAATAAAACTATGAGGCTACTCCTCATCAGAAGGTATGTCAAAAGATACAGGAGCCATGATCCTAGATGAGGATTTTGGAGTCCTATGTGAGGAACTCCGAGTCCTCAGAGAGGGACCAGACCTAGGGGTAGTCCTACGAGATCTATAAGTCCTAGGTAAGGGCTCCACAGAAGTCGAGACAGAGGCAGTAGCTGAAGGAGTGGACGGATCAGCATGCTGAGTAGACTGAGCTGGAGTCTGCCTGCTGACTAGCTCATAAGCTGTGGGATCATCGATGTCTGTCTCTGTATGCTCATCTATGTCATCCGGAATCCCAGTGATAGTCTCAAATAGTGACTATGTAGGCTCAATATCAACTGGCACAGCTGTGGCTGGAGGATCTGAACTCGAAAAATCAGTGGAAGGAGGATCAGCTGAAGGGGGAATCTCTGGAATCGGCTCTGCAGGTGAAACATCAGATCTACCTGCTCCAGGCTGATCTCCATCACTATCACTGTATCCACTAGAGTCATCAGCATCATCATCACCATCATCATCATCATCATCATGTGGAGGAGATACTGTCGGATCTGCAGTCCCTGATGGCAGTGCTAATCTCAGTAAGCTGAGGATCTGTCTGAATCTTGTATCCATACTAGCTGAGAGAGCACTAATGCGTGTGTCTGTGTGTATCCGCAGATCATGAAGCTCCTGCCGTACACCAGTGATCTCTGTCCGGACCTCTGAAATCTGATCAGTCACTCGCTGCTCGAAGTCCGATATCCTCACTGAAATCCTCCGTGGTGTCGCAGTGATAGTAGGTGCCGGAGCTGATGAAGGTGGTGGCGTGAATGGCTCAGGCTCCGCAGTCTCTGTCTCCGGTGCTGGGCGAGGAGGTGTACCATGATCAGTAGGCCCTGAAGGCCCTGCCTCAGCAGCTCGGATCTCATCCTCCTCATCTGGCTCCTGGCCAGACTCTCGTCGTACCCATCGGTCACTGATCAGTCGAAATCCCATCCTATGTAGGGATTTCTCTCCATAAGTATCTGTGTGCTGTAGCTGACTGAAGGGTATGCCGTCGAATGAGACACCATGCTCTCTGAATATCTGAGTCAGTCCCATGCCGTACGGCTGAACGAGTCTCCTGTGAGAAGCTGCCTCACCCATCTGCTGAAGCATGATCCTGGGAAGGTTGATGGGAGTCCGCTGGCTCAGGGACACCATCAACACCAGCTCACGCTCAGTGATAAAATCAAATCTCCCGCTCTTCGGAATCAAGATACGGGCGATGATGTGATGCAGCACTCTCATCTCTAGTGAAAGCTGGTTAGCGGACACTGTGGAAATGCCGCTAACATCCTCACGCTCTAGGATACACCTGAAGGCGTGCTCTCTGTCGCTGATCGTAGTGGCAGCAGTGCCATGAAGTGGAATCCTCCAGATGCGACTGATGACCTCAGGTGTCACTGGAATCTCGATCCCTCGAACTGTAGCAGACCATCCAATGCCATCAGTGGCCATGGATCCATAGAACTCCCTGATGAGGTCTGGGTAGAATCTCTCGGACATCGTACAAAAATGGACCAGACCTGCATCTCTCAGTACATCTCCAATGAAGAAGTGATGCTGATCCCATAATAGAATATCTACGCGCCTACCACTAGCAATGCTCTTCCGGACTAGGCTGGCTGGCACTGGTGCAGGTGGCTCTGGGGTCGGCTCACGCTCATGTCTGACTTTCCTTCGCCGCTCAGTACTACCCTGCCCCTGTTCCAATCTCCTTTTCCTTACTGCCTGGTGTTTTCTCGGACCCATGTGTAAGGATGAGGGGTAACTTAGGGAGAAATGCAAAGAGGTAAGGCTAAGAGAAAAAGAGAGGGAAAGAGAGGTTCGCGGATTGAGAAGAAGAGAAGAATGTGAAATGGGGAAATAGGGTTTGTGAGAGTGGAAAAAATAGAAAATAAATGGAGAAAAAGTAAGAAACGGAGGGTAGAAACAAGTGTTTTCTATTGAAAAACAACCGGGATTAGCGGGTAGATAGATCCGAAGGCTTTCGGTTGTCCAAAATCAAAAGTACGGTCAAAAAGAGGGTTGAATCGAAGAAATGCAAGAGGAGAGGAGAGGATTTCCCAAAAAGTTGAGGGAGAAGGGTGGAAATCTACTATTTAGGGTTTAGGAATGTTGGAGGGGGACCACACAAAGGAGAGGAAAGAAAAAATTGGAAAAACAAGGCTTGCGGACGGGGTTTTAAAAAAACAGGTTTCCGTTCAAGTGTCGACCTCTGAAAATTTTCAGGGGTCGACCTCAAGTGTCGACCTCCATAACTTAGGTGTCGACCTCAAGTGTCGACCTTCGAAAACCTCAAGTGTCGACCTCCAACAATTAATTACTTGAAATAAAATTCTGTGAGATTTAAAAAAATCGATAAAATTTAAAGAAATAGCCTTTAACCAAATTTGAGAATTTATAAATCATTTTTGAGGAATTTTGATGAAAATTGAAGAGATTCAAGCAAAAGGATCAATGACTCCCAGTTCTCTTCTAATCATACAAAATCTATCTTCATTCAATGGTTTTGTGAATATATCAGCCAATTGATAATCAGTACATATAAATTCTAACAACACATTAGAGTTTTGAACGTGATCTCTTATGAAGTGATGTCTTATTTCAATATGTTTGCTTCTTGAATGTTGTACAGGATTTTTCGTTAAATTGATTGCACTAGTATTATCACATCTTATGGGTGTCTTAATTAGTTTGATGCCAAAGTCCTCGAGTTGTTGTTTGATCCATAGAATCTGAGCACAACAGCTTCCAGCTGCTATATATTCGGCTTCCGCCGTAGATAGAGCAACCGAATTCTGTTTCTTACTACTCCATGAAATCAAATTAACTCCTAGGAATTGACAAGTTCCACTAGTACTTTTTCGATCAAGTTTACACCCAGCAAAATCAGCATCAGAATATGCAATTAATTCATATGATGACTCTCTAGAGTACCAAAGACCAATTTCGATAGACCCAGATAAGTATCTAAGTATACGTTTTACAGCTAAGAGATGTGATTCTTTAGGAGCAGACTGAAAACATGCACACATACAGACACTAAACATTATATCTGGTCTACTGGCAGTTAGATATAGCAATGAACCAATCATGCCTCTATATAATTTTTGGTCTACCGATTTACCACAATCATCTTTGTCTAATTTACATGAAGAGCTCATAGGGGTACCTATTGGTTTTGTAGTCTCCATCCCAAACTTTTTTAATATCTCCCTTGTGTACTTGGCTTGGTTGATGGAGATCCCCTCTTTTGTTTGCTTAATTTGGAGTCCGAGGAAAAAATTGAGTTCTCCCATCATGCTCATCTCGAACTCATTCTGCATTAACTTCGCAAATTCTTGACAAAGACATTCGTTAGTAGCACCAAAAATAATATCATCTACATATATTTGTACTACTAAGAGATCATCATTTTTCTTTTTCAAAAACAATGTATTATCTACATTACCTCTAGAAAAATCATTTTTCATCAAAAATGAACTTAATCTATCATACCAAGCTCTAGGAGCTTGCTTTAAACCATACAATGCTTTATGCAATTTAAAGACATGATTAGGAAATTCATGATTTTCAAAACCAGGAGGTTGTTCAACATAAACTTCCTCTTCAATAAATCCATTTAAAAAGGCACTCTTTACATCCATTTGAAATAACTTGAAATCCATAAAACAAGCAAATGCAAGTAAAAGTCTAATTGCTTCTAGCCTAGCAACAGGAGCAAAGGTTTCATCGAAGTCGATCCCTTCTTCCTGGTTGTAGCCTTTAGCAACAAGTCTAGCTTTGTTCCTAATTACAATACCATGTTCATCAAGTTTATTTCTAAAAACCCATTTTGTGCCAATTACAGAAACATTAAGGGGTCTTTCAGTTAAAGTCCAAACATTATTTCTTTTAAATTGATTTAGTTCATCTTGCATAGCATTAATCTAGTTACAATCTTTTTCAGCTTCTTCTATTGACTTAGGCTCTATCTGAGATACAAAAGCTAAATAATCACAAATATTTCTAATAGAAGAGCGTGTACTTACCCCCTTTGATGGATCACCTATTATTAGCTCTTTAGGGTGTCCATGTGCATACCTCCATTCTTTAGGTAATGGTTTTGGTGAAGTTGCATTGATTTCTTGAATTTGATCTTGACTTTCTTGATCATCATCTCCTTTGGGCTCATCTTCATTGATTGTCAATTGTTCAAGCTTCTTTGTACCTGTTTCAACATCAATAGAATCTTCTTTTCTAGAAGATTTTTCGTTAGATTCATCAAACACTACATGAATTGATTCTTCAACCAGAAGAGTTCTTCTGTTGAAGACCCTGTATGCCTTGCTAGAAGTAGAGTATCCTAAGAAGATACCCTCATCTGACTTGGCATCAAATTTACTGATATTATCTTTGCCATTGTTTAATATGAAACAGCGGCAACCAAATACACGAAAATACTTGAGATTAGGTTTTCGATTTTTCCAAAGCTCATATGGTGTTTTCTTCAAAATAGGTCGAATTAAAACACGATTTAAAATGTAACAGGAAGTATTAATGGCTTCTGCCCAAAAATATCTAGGTAAATCGTTTTCGCAAAGCATTGTGCGTGCCATTTCTTCAAGAGTCCTGTTCTTTCTTTCTACCACCCCATTTTGTTGAGGTGTCCTAGGTGCAGAGAAATTATGACTAATACCATTTTCATTACAAAAAGTTTCAAAATCATGATTTTCAAATTCAGTTCCATGATCACTACGCAAAGAGACAATAGTGAGATCTTTTTCGTTTGAAACCCTTTTATGAAATTTAACAAAAGCTGAAAAAGTTTCATCTTTATGAGCTAAAAACATTACCCAAGTAAATCGTGAGTAATCATCTACAATTACTAGCCCATATTTTTTACCTCCCAAACTAGTTGATCTGGTTGGTCCAAAGAGGTCCATATGCAATAATTCAAGGGGTCTAGTAGTAGATACTACTCCTTTAGGTTTGAAAGTAGATTTGGTTTGTTTTCCAAATTGACATGCAGCACAAATTTTATCTTTTTCAAAAGTGAGTTTTGGCAATTCTTTTACAAGATTCTTTTTGCTTAATTTTGAAATCAACTGCATACTAGCATGCCCTAGCCTACGATGCCAAAGCCAACTAGTTTCACTTGCCTTGGCTTCCTTAGCCACTAGGCATTGACCACTTTCCATGGCTAGATCATCAAGATCAACCATGTAAATGTTTCCATGCCTAAGACCAGTGAACTTGATGCCATCGACATCTAGACTAGATACCATGCACAAAGATGATTCAAAAATTACTTTAAAACCTTTATCACAAAACTGACTAATGCTAAAAAGATTATGCTTCAAGCCATCAACAAATAATACATTATCTACATAAGCATTAGGGGTGATATGGATTTTACCAATTCCGACGATTTTGCCTTTTCCATTATCACCAAAGGTAACGTTTCCACCATCAATAGCAGCTAGTGATGAGAATTGCTTCACATCCCCAGTCATGTGTCTTGAGCAACCACTATCCAGATACCACATTCTTCTTTTATTTTTGGTTGCAAGGCACACCTGCAAAAATTGATCAAGTTGAAACTTTAGGTACCCAAGTCATCTTGGGTCCTTTAGGGTTAGTCAAATTGGTTCCTTTTGGAACCCAAATCCTTTTAAAGGTATTTAATTTCCTTCTATTACAAACATATGATTTATGACCTACTTTACCACATGCATAGCAGGTAATATTAGAAGATGCTGGTATGAAAAAGTTTTTATACAGTTTTTGTTGATTGTGTGGCTTAAATCCAAGTCCAGCTTTATTAAATACTGCATGTTGACTATTTAAAAGCATATTTAGTTTTTCTGAACTAAAATAAACTTTTCTACAAAAGGTTTTACTTTTTCTAACTCTTCCTTGTAATTCTTATTTTGAAGCATTAGTTCTTTATTTTGTTTCTCAAAGTTCTCATTAGTTTTAAGATTTCTATTATTCTTCAAGGAATCATTTTCTTTTAAAAGATTATCTTTATCATTTGTCAAAGTTTTTACATGTTCTTTTAATTCCTTGTTTTCTTGAGTTAAATTTTCAATTTCACTTGAAAACTTTTCTGAATTTTTGGTAAGCTCAAAATTTTGCTTTCTTAATTTCTTATTTTTCAATTTTAATTTTTCATATTCCATTACTAAGTCATCAAAAGCATCATGCAATTCATTGAAAGTAAATTCAGTTTCAGGTTCAGAGTTTACCTCATTATCTTCATTGGCCATGAAACATAGGTTGGCGACTACCTGCTGCTCTTCTTCACTGCTGGAGTCCTCACTCTCACTCTAGGTAGCCATCATGGCCTTCTTTCTCAACATCCTTCTACTCTTTTTAAGCAAAGGGCAATCCGTTTTGTAATGTCCAGGCTTCTTGCACTCGAAGCAGATGGGTGGATCCCTTTCTTTCTCTTTCTCCTTCTCCTTGTTGTGATCACCTTTTTGTGGCCTTTTCTTGTAGAAGCCCTTCTTCTTTCTCATGAATCTTTTAAATTTTCTTGTAATTAGGGCTGTCTCATCATCATCCTCTTCTTCTTCAGATTCATCACTTGACTCTTCTTTTGTAGTGGACTTGAAGGCTATGGCTTTCTTTTTCTTGTCATTGTCCACTGTCTTCTGCTTTAGTGAAAGCTCGTAGGTCATCAGTGATCCAAGAAGCTGCTCGAGAGGTAGAGTGTTGACATCCTTGGCTTCTTCTATGGCTGTAACTTTCGCATCCCATGAAGCCGGAAGAGACCTGAGAAGCTTGTTAACCAGTTCACCATTAGATATAATTTTTCCCAAACTTCTCATACCATTTACTATATTTGTAAATCTAGTATACATTTCACTTATACTTTCAGTTGGTTCCATCCTGAACATCTCATACGTATGAATGAGCATGTTCACCTTAGTGGTCTTCACTTGGTGTGTACCCTCATGGGTAACCTCAAGTGTATCCCAAATTTCTTTGGCGGAAATACAATTTGATATTCTGTTGAATTCACTAGGATCAAGTGCACAGAATAACAAATTCATCGCCTTAGCATTTAACTCAGCTTGTTTGATGTCATTGTCATCCCATTCTTCTTCAGATTTTGGGATGATAATGCCATTAACCAAGTGAGTGGGCTGATGAGGCCCTTTAGTGATTACTCTCCAAATATGATAATCTACAGCTTGTAAACAAATACGCATACGAGTTTTCCAATAAGTGTAGTTTGTGCCATTAAAGAAAGGAGGACGATTTGATGCTTGTCCTTCAACTATACCCATTCCAATTGGGGCGGCCATGATCTTTCACTCAAGATCGTTGGACCTATAAGAGAGTACCGGTGCTCTGATACCACTTGTTGCCCAGATATGGTGCCCAAGAGGGGGGGTGAATTGGATATTTAAAAATTTAAGGCAATATATGTGCTATCAAGTTTTAAGGTGAAGAGTGATAGTGCTTTAAGAATTGTGCAACGGAAGCAATGAAATAAAATGGCAATTAAAGAGCTAAAGAAGTTAAAGAGAAAGGCAATGCAAACACACAAGAAATATAGTGGTTCGGTGCACCTAGCACCTACATCCACTCCCCAAGCTCCACTTGGGAATTTCACTATAATCTTTAGATTACAGCCGACTTGTTTTACCAGGCTCACAAGTCAAAACCTTACACACTTGTTTTGGCTTCGGGCTAACAAGCAACCCTAGTTGGTTTTATCAATTGGATCACCAACAAACCTTACTCACTTGTTTTGGCTTCGGGCTAACAAGCAACCCTAGTTGGTTTTATCAATTGGCTCACCAACAAACCTCACTCTAGTTTCAAATTTCCTTGAAACTAGCTAAAGACAAAAGAGTATGAATACAATGAATTAAAACTAAACAAACTCCTTTTGAGCAATAATAAATTCGTTGAAGCTCTTGATGGAGACTCTTCAAGCCTTTTCCCTTGGAATCTTTGGACCTCACAAAATGCTAAACACTTGAATGTTGGATTCCTCAAAGATGGAAGACTTTTTGGCTAGGGAATCTCTTGGTTTTCTCACTCTTTTTGCTTGGAAGTGATTGAAGGCTTTGTACTTTGAATCAACACTTTTTCACTTTGTCTCCTTGTCTTTTTTGAAGTTTGGTGGAGGTTAAATACCTCATTCATGCTGAAACAACTCCACAAGACCGTTAGATTCAAAAATATGGCCGTTTATGGCTGTTGGAAATCAAATCAGAAGTTCAGAAAAACTAGCCATTATGCCATGAGTCGACCTCATGAGTCGACCTCTGGATCAAGTGTCGACCTCATGAGTCGACCTCCAGTAAAGTTTAGGCAAAAGTTCAGAATACCATAGTTCTGCCCATTTGAATTCTCAGGCTATGAGTCAACCTCTGGTGTCGACCTCTGGACAGGTGTTGACCTCTGGTGGTCGACCTCTGAAGCGTGCCACTGAGACTTTGCCGTGCCGGCCATGCTGAACTTTCCTTTTCTTCATGAGTCGACCTCTGGTGGTCGACCTTTGACAAGGTGTCGACCTCTGGGGGTCGACCTCTGATCTGAATTTTTCTGAAACTCTTGAGATATGCGTGCCATGCTTAAGTTTCTTTAAGCTTTTGTTTCTTTTGTCAAATATTTCTTAACAAGAAGGTCCATTATGAGAATTTTGATCTTGTTCAAGGTAGAAGAGCTCATTTCCAAATCAGGTAAACTTAGTTTCATCATTGTCCTTATGATACTCTTTTTGAATAACCTAAGTCCTGAAACTTTATCTTGAGATTAAACATTAGTCCAAACATATACTCAACCTTTTGTTAATCATCAAAACTAAGGAGTCAAAGCCAACACAATATTATTCTAGGACGGCCCGCCTTGAACAAGTTCTGGACCGTGATCTCCTCTCATTACCTCTTGGTGCGCTTCCCCACCATGAACGGTGTCGGAGAAGTCAGAGAAAACCAGAGGACAGCATGGCAGTGTCTGATGATTGAAGACAAGCATTTCAAGGATTCGATAACTCCGGATCAGCTGGATCCGAGGGATGCAACCACAAACCTTGGTGAGCCCATGGAGAGGACCTTCCCCGTACCTTTGACAGAGGAAGATCCCTTCAAAGTTGTGCAGATCGGGAGCACACCTGATGAGGGAACCAGAACAGAGTTGATCCGTTTCCTCAGGGACAACGCCAACATTTTTTCCTGGTCGGCTTCGGATATGCCGGGGATTCCTGCCGAAGTAATTACTCATCGGCTGGAAGTTATCCCTGGGTACAAACCGGTGTGACAAAAGAAAAGGAGCTTTGCTCCCGAAAAATAGCAAGCTGTGGACGAAGAAGTTGGCAAGCTCCTTAAGGCAGGGTTCATCCGAGAGGCCCACTACCCCGAGTGGTTGGCCAATGTGGTAATGGTAAGGAAAGCTAATGGCAAGTGGAGGATCTGCATCGACTATACAGACCTCAACAAGGCTTGCCCAAAAGATAGCTTCCCTCTCCTGAAGATTGATCAGCTGGTCGACGCTCCCGCCGGCCACCAGTTGCTGAGTTTCATGGACGCTTTCTCCGGCTATAACCAAATTAGGATGGATCCACAAGATGAGGAGAAGACGGCTTTTATCACTGATAAAGGTCTCTACTGCTATAAGATGATGCCGTTCGGCCTCAAGAACGTCCGGGCAATGTTTCAAAGGCTGGTCAACAAGGTGTTCGAAAAGCAACTGGGAAGGAACCTGAAGGCCTATGTTAATGACATGATCGTCAAAAGCGTCCTCCAGAAAGACCACATCCATAACTTGGAAGAGTCATTCAGTGCTCTCCAGCGCTACCATATGAAGCTAAACCCGGCAAAGTGTGCCTTTGGAGTCACTTCGGGTAAATTCTTGGACTTCCTTATCACCAAACGAGGGATTAAGGCGAACCCTGAGAAGATTCAAGCCTTGAAAGATATGAGACATCCCTCCTATAAAAAGGAAGTCCAGCAATTGACGGGAAGAATTGCCTCCCTAAGCAGATTTATCTCTCGATCAGCCGAGAAATGTCTTTCGTTCTTCAAAATAATCCGGTAGTCAAAGGACTTTGAATGGTCCGAAGACGTTGTGCTGCCTTTGAGGAGCTGAAGAAGTACCTGGAGACCCCACCATTGCTCTCCAAGCCACAAGAAGGCGAGGTCCTCTACCTATACCTCTCTGCTTCAGATGAAGCAGTCAGTTCAGTTCTTGTACGGAAAGAGGAAGACGGATCTCACAAGCTGATCTACTAAATCAGCAAGGTCTTTCATGACGCTGAAATGTGATATACAAGGATGCAGAAGCTGATCTACTCTTTGGTGATTGCGGCAAAGCGACTACGGCCATATTTTTAGACCCACGCTATTGTGGTACTAACAGATCAACCTCTTAAGATCGTTCTCCGATCTCCGGACACCTCTGGAAGGATAGCCAAGTGGGCTGTGAAGCTAAGTGAATTTGACATAAGCTTCCATCCCGGAGCGACTATGAAGGCCCAGGTGCTCTCCGATTTTTTGGCTGAGTGCACCTGGAAGTCCGAAGACGAAGCATCTTCGATAGAAGAAGAAGTCCCGAAGGAGATGAAGTCCGTTTGGGTGCTTCATGTGGACGGAGCATCCAATGCTACTAGGTGCAGAGCTGGACTCATGTTGGCCGAACCTGATGGCCATACCATAGAGTATGCACTCCGGTTCTCCTTCCATGCCTTTAATAACCAAGCTGAATACGAAGCCCTGCTCGCCGGACTTCAGATCGCCAAAGATTTGGGAGTACAGCAACTCCAAGCCTTCTCAGATTCTCAGCTGGTTGTGAATCAAGTCAACGAAGAATATACAGCCAAATATCCAACCATGGTGCAATACCTGGAGAAGGTGCGGGCTTTATCCTCCTAACTGGAATATTTTGAGATTATCCATGTTCCACTATCAGAGAACTCCCGAGAGGATGCATTGTCTCGACTGGCAACTACAGCACCGGAATCTCTCGGGCGCACCTTTGTTGAACACCTTGAAACTCCAAGCATAGTCGAAGAGGCTGCAGAGGTGTGCCAGATTGACACTGAGCCAAGCTGGATGGATCCCATCATCAAGTTCCTGAATGAAGAAAAACTACCAGAAGATAAGGTAGAGGCTAAGAAGATCTGCTGGATGGCATCTTAGTACGTCATCTTAGACGGAATCCTCTATAAGAGATCATTCTCTCAGCCACTGCTAAAATGCTTAGGACCTACAGATACGGATTATGCTCTAAGAGAGGTCCACGAGGGCATATGCGATGATCATTTGGGAGGCAGATCTCTGGCATACAAGATCATTCGACAGGGGTATTACTGGCCCTCCATTCAGAAGGACTCAGCTGATTTCGTGCGGAAGTGCGACCAATGCCAGAGGTACGCTAATGTACAGAGATAACCTGCAAGTCACCTAACTTAACTGGCAGTCCCATGGCCTTTTGCCTAGTGGGGGATGGACATTCTTGGCCCATTCCCGCCAGCATCAAGGCAAAGGAAGTTTCTCCTAGTGGCCATCGACTACTTCACGAGGTGGGTAGAAGCCGAACCATTGGCCTAGATCACAGAGGGCAAGGTGAAAAATTTTGTAAAAAATTCTATCATATTCAGGTTCAGCATCCTACATGTCATCATCACAGACAATGAGAGATAGTTTGACAATCCGAAGTTCAAGGACTTCTGCGCTCGGTACCATATCCAATATTGGCTGACATCCATTGCTCATCCGCAGTCCAATGGAGAAGCCGAAGTCACTAACCGGACCATTCTCCATAGTCTGAAGACAAGGTTGAACGCTGCCAAAGGGCTTTGGACTGAAGAACTGACCTCTGTTCTTTGGGCATACCGAACTACCCCGAGAACGGCCACCGGCGAATCTCCATTCAACCTGGCATAAGGTACCGAAGCCGTGCTACCTATTGAAGTCTCCCTACAGTCCCTAAGAATTGACAATTATGAAGAGCCTGAGAATTCCGATCGCAGAAGGATTGATCTGAACTTGCTATCAAGCAACAGACTACGGGCCCAGATAAGGATGGCGACGTACCAGCAAAAGGTCGCCAAGTACTACAACTCAAGGGTAAAGGAGCAAACTTTCTGCACAGGGGACATGGTATTGCGAAGGGCAGAGGTATCCAGGCCAACGGAACAGGGAAAACTCTCCCCCAATTGGGAAGGTCCATATCAAGTCGAAGAAGTCATTCAACCAGGAACATACCGACTCAAGACCCTGGAGGGGAAGACCCTATCCCGGTCATGGAATGTACAAAACCTTTGCAAATACTATCAATAAATGAGTTCCTGAAATTTCTGTGCAAAGCTACTTAACCCTACTTAACTCAGAATGGCTAGTTGCATCGACTGAACGACAACAGCCTGAGTGACCTGATCTGAAAAATCGGTCAACTGCGCAAAAGAGAGTCTGATCCACTCACGTTATCGGTATGCCCGACGAGCGCAATGGATGGTCTAACCAGGCCACCAAAAAGATCAAAGGTGCAGGGATGGATTTCGTAACCTATCCTATGGTGAATCCGAAGACGTGCCGAGGCGGGCCTAAACAGCCTACCTTAATCATGACAGAAGTGCACAGGGATGGTATAAATACCCTACCCTACGGTAAATCCGAAAATATGCCTAAAAGGATCACTGTCGTCCTTTCTGTCGATAACAGACATTACAAGAACGGTCCAACCGACCTCATCTCTTCCCTATAGACCAAAAATGGTCCGTAGAGTCTACATTTTAGACGAAGCATAATGTGTTAATATCGCAAAGAATGCATGGAAGAGGTAACAAAAAGATATTTCATTCCTTTCAATTTTTTTTTAAAAAAAAGAAAAAAGGAGAAAGGAAAAACTCTCATGAAGAGAGAACAAAAAAAAAAAGAGAGTAACACCAGGATGATATGAGAAATTTTCAATAACCCCCCGCCGGGTTTTTCCCGTACCAGCAGGGAGAAATCTGCAGGGATGACGAAGGGCTCCCAGGATTCCCATCCGAACCAGAATCTGACCTCTCATCAGAGTCGGAATCAAATTTATGTCCGGGAAAGGGAACGGAAGGCTTGATGTTGTCCAGGCCCTTCAAGTTGTAAAACTTGAAGGCCTTCCTCCTACATTCCCGGAACCCCTGGCGGAAGGAGTCCAGAGCCACCTCGGTGACTTCATCCTTGAAGGCAGCAGAAGCCCTGAAGTCTGAGATGGCGTTTGTCACCTCCCTCCTTGCTTCCTTCACCTTCGCAGTCGCCACCGTGACCTGAGCTCGGACCTCCCTCAGTTGGGCCTCCAGCAGGCGGACCCTCTTTTTAAGATGGTCCACGAGAGGCTCCTCATCATCGTCACCCGGTCCAAAGGACTCCGGACTTCTCTTCCTTTTTGGATTAATGGCCCTCCTTTTTGCGGCTCGGCGGAGTTCAGAAGTGCTAAACATCATCTCTAATGGAGGGAAGGAGTCTACGAAAGCGATGGCCCTTAACAGTGGAAGGCAGGGTCCTATTTATAGAGACCCTGCACCCATGACTGATTGCTGGGAGGCATGCTCCACGTCCTTCCTAGCCGCATCAGAAAGCGCCACGTGTCCGGGCGACACTTCGAGAACCAGAAAGTCGCTCGAGAGCCATCCCTAGGACAACTGCCACGCTTCGAATCCGGAGAAATCTTCATCGTGCGATGGCAACATTAATGGCTTCTTTTTGGAAAAAGGAGACCTGGTGGCTCACAAGGCGCAAGAAATCATGACTGTACAAATATCGATGTGCCATGTGGACAACAAAGATCACAATCAAATCTCCCTAATCACTGGTTGATGGGGAGATGATGCTTGTCCGTCCCAACAGACAAGTTTAATATCAAAAGGAAGGTGATACTAGCCTGACCAACCGTAGACGGCCTTCAAAAATAGAGTCCTGATTCGTTCCAGAGTTCGTCTTCATCAACTATCGACTAAACGGCCTTCGGCCACGACTACTCAACCAAACAGGAGAAAGAACGGTAAAATAGTTCTTATCAACTAAATGGCCTTCGAACACGACTGTTCGACTAAGTAGAAGAAGGAACGGTAAAGCCAGTTCAAGCTACATATGTAGTATAATATTGCATATGCAAAGAAGGGAGAATTCATTTCAAAATCTGGAGGAATTATCATACAAAATTCATTAATGACACTAAGGAGAAAGAAAGAAAACACATCCAAAGTGACTCATGTCACTCAGCATCGACAGGAGGAGATTCTACACCACAGGACTGAAGCAACCTCTCAACCTATTCTGAGAGGACTTCGTCAATCTGGGCCGGGACCGGAGAACCTTCGGCTCAGACCCCTCCAGCCTGAGCTTCCTCCTGAACCGGGGTCGGAGTTGGGGTCACCTCCGGATTTTTAACTAAGACAGTGGCCTCCTCCTCTGGACATGGCACCTCCTCGGCCTCTACTATGGCTTCGGCCCCCTCCACTTCCTCTTCTTCTTCTCCAGCTATATCGAAGGGAGGAATGTCCGAAAGGTCGAGGTGAGGGAAGGCCTCCTTCACCCTGGAGAGTCCGTCGTTGAAGCCGTGCTAATAGCCATACAAAGATGCTTCACTAATCTCCGCTTGGAATTGTGAAGACATTTTGAAGTCAGCCATGACGTCGTCTGCCCATTTCTTCAAAGATACGGACTCACTCTTAGCATCCTCGAACTCCAGGATCGCCTCTTCGGCCCTCTTAGAACCCTCTTCTCCGAAGTCTGACGGAGCCAGCTCACACCGGGCTTCATCCCGCCACCTACAAGCAAAAGAGTTCACCTCAATAGACTGAACTACAATAAAATCATAAAAGAGGAGCAGAAACTCCCATCGCTATACCTAATGAGGGGAATCTGCTAATTCCTGCCCGGTAGAGATTTCTCTCCTCCAACAGTTCCCGGATGGGGGTAACTTCGGAGTTGACCAAAAGGTCATAGTCCGACCGATCGGCCACCAAGACCTTCTTCCCATCATTGGCGGTTAAGCGAGGCTTCTTCCACACAGTATCGAAGCCCCATGGATCGAAAGACACCATAAATACAAAGACAAGTTTCCACCCGTGGATGGTGCTGGGCATGTCCTTGATGACCCTGCGGCCCGACCTAGGGCCAATCACCCACCATCCATTACTGTAGAAGTCCGTCTTGAGAACGAAAAGGGCCATGAACAAATTGGTCCTAGGTTCTATATTTGCGATGCTGCACATGACCAGGAACCCATATATGTTCTGGATACTGTTCTAGGTCAACTGCGCCGGCACCACTTGGTACAAGCAAAAAATCTTGACGAATAAGAAGTGCAGGAAAAACCGAAGACCAGCTTTCAAATGATCTTCGTACACGGCTAGACACCCAGGGGGAGGTTCATTCACTCATTCTTCGAGTGCAGGGAGAATGAAGGGGAACTCCTCGGGAATGCGATAGCGTTCCCAAAGAAGGGCCACCTTACCCTGAGAAATAGAGCTGGAAATCGACTCTGGACCTATTACCTCACCGGCCCCCGAGGGCCCAACCTGTTCCCATTGACTTTCTATGGTTCCTTCCATGACAAAATAATGAAGCAAGGGAGCAGAAAGAAGATTCTACCTGCGAAGTAGACTGGTAGTCCAGAACAAGTTGGACAAGAGATGAGACGAGGTTGAAGAAACTTCCTTGGCCAGACCTTCGCCCTTCCCCAAAAGAAAAGCAAGGGTCTCTGAGGCCCCGCCAGGGGTGATTTGACCCAAGATTACCCTGGGAGGTAACCCACCTTCAACTAACAGCCAGGATGAGTCGCACTCATCATCCAACGGATGGGGGAAAGCGGCCACAACCATTCAAATCTCAATCGACAGATTGGCTTAACTATCGTGCAACGGGAAAAGGAAAGACGGCCCCAGGGCCACCCACTTTTTCCTTCTTCCCCAACCCGGGAGTGATAGCTGTCTACCACCAGATTTCCAGATCATAATGGGCAGTCCAATTAGAGATCCCGTAATCATCCATTACACTGTCTCCCGGGAGGAAAATGACAAGGCACTAATACTCTCACTTCTCGAGGCAAATCTCCGCTTCGAAAACTGAGAGTAGGGGGCAACTGTTGGGATATCCCGGTTCAACTACGAACCAAACTCTAGTTTAACTGGTCGAAGCCCCTTTTCTCCAGACCACGAACTTCAGACCAGGCAAGGGACAGTCCAACTGCAGGCAACCCACTGCTTCCCACCGGACTACAACATCCCAAGGCCAGTCCTACGGACAACATCTTCGACCTTGACCGAAGACCAAATTTCTCATCGACTTTCGAAGATACGTTCTTCGGTCCCTGCCGTATACACGATCTCCATCCCCGGGGGGAAATACCAAGTCTTTGGCCCACGCAAGGGGAAACCCAAAGCTTGGACCACAATCTGGTCCAAAAAGGCAACTGTAACCAATGGTTACAATCGACACTCTTCATGCCACGATCATGGCGCGCAACTCCTGCTGCCACGCCTCCGATCTGGCCGGAGCCGCTCAGTGACAACCCATGATCGCCAATCATGGGAGAAATAGACTCCCATGATCACCGGAAAAAGAGTGGGCCGCAAGCCGGAGGCCTTCTTTTAAATAATGGTAAGAAGGATTGCTCGGGAGGTACGCTCGCATACATTCACACATACTCTAAGAGCTTTTCCTCTCATACTCTCAACATCCTTCCCCATTCTGTGGCTGGGATCCATCACTGACTTAGGCATCGGAGTGTCCCCCACCGGAACAACTCCGGCAAGGGACCTGTTTTGCAGGTGAACCAGGGAGCGATCCTGCAGCGCAGCAACTCCGACCGGCCGATTTAGGGACTCCATGCCAACATGATGAAACAAGAAGTCTCTTTAAAAATACAATAAAATTTGACTGCTAAACTCTTAAGATTCAACTTACAAGTATGGAATTGATAATTCAGTTGATGATACTTTATCCCACAATATGGATAGGTGATTATGTGCTACCTCCTATCCATTATTCAATTTTGTAGAGGAAGTTTGAATAGAAATAAAGCATGGTGACTTCCTATAGGTAATTATTTTAGAGATTCAAAATAATCTGATAAGTTTCACGCTATGCATGCATTAGAGGACTTCTTTGATATAATAATAGGATAGTTCTAGGAGACAACTTTGAGTGGCGAGGAAAGATTCTTCAGCTTTTACATGATTCTCAAAAGACGGGACACTTCGATGTTTATAAGATGTACAAGAAGAAGTTACCAAGAGCTTTCATTAGGAGGGAATCAAGGGAGGCATAAAACATCATATTGCTTCTTGTGTTGTATATCAAAGGAATAAGATGGAGATGTTTGTGCCACCAAAATTTCTCGAACCTTACTAATTTATGTTTATGATTGCTATGATATTCTATATTCTGATAATTAATGTTTTTATAAACAAATTGATTCTTTGATCATAAAGGAAAAATAAATATAGTTCAATTCATCCTCTGTGATGTTTTTATAACTTTATTGATAAATGTTGGTGGAAATTATGTTCGGGCTAAGAACATGAAACCCTCAGCAACTGAGGGTATCCATCACCTAAATAGCGTAGCCATCGATCGAAGGCACAATGCTTCAGCGGCGCTTAGCTCCCGATTGTGTCCCAGACGGACAAAGGTAGCATTAGCCAAGCTTATCACGAACTCGCCAATTGCGAATTAAACCGAGCCATCATGAAGTAAGCAAGGCTGCCATGACTGGCACACCAGCCATCATGAAGTAAGCAAGGCTGCCATGATTGGCAGACCGTACTAATACCGGTGTGCCGTTCGGCCAACTAAGTTCCTAGATCAAAAGATCCACCGACTCCAACATCACCCGGTGGGACGATGCTACGAGCATACCATTGACATCATCTTTGAATCGACCCCTCATCATAAGGGATGTTACTCAAATCGATTGACCAAGCATCAAGCTTTTGAGCTAGCCAATCCAAGCTAGGCCTAGTTACCCTATAAGCGCTCAACCATGGGCCCTTAAGTAGGTATCAACAATGGATGATCCTATACTTGAAAAGTATCAGTGAACCCACGTCGACCTTTCATGAGGCGTTTGGTCACATGCCCTCGAGTGGGCATTGACAACGGATGACTCCTATACCCGAAGAGTATCAGTAAGCCCATACCGACCATTTGTGAAGCATTCGACCATAGACCCTTGAGTAGATGTTGACAGTGGATGACTCCGATACCTGAAGAATATCAGTGAGTCCACGCTGACCATTCTTAAGATACTTGACCACAGGCACTCGAGCAAGCATCGACAATGGATAACTCCTATTCCTGAAAAGTATCGCGAGCCCACACCGATCATCCATAGGCACTCGGCCTCAAGCCCCTTAGTCCGGCCAAGCCTTAGACATCCTGAGAACATTGTAGCTGGCAGAACCCTAGCAATGCACACATCTCCAACTCGAGCACTCTAGTGCTTGCTACCATAGCTTCTACCACGAGGCTGGACTCCCCATAATATCCCAAAATCTCCAAATTATTGCCATATCTCAACAAACAAGGGAGGCATGCTTGAAGTCTCTATAATCTGGATCACTATTTAATAAAGTGTAGCATATCTTGAGCTAGCAACAAGGATACACTAAAGGAGACAAGACACTTCTTGCTAACAAGAAAGTCCCAAGCAACACGTGGAAGGTTTTGCCATCCTTCACCAGATTTAACAGAATTTTGGTCATGCCTAAAATACCTCTAAACCTTCGCCTATAAAAAAGACTCCATGTGAGTCTCCAAAGATGTGCGTGAGCTTCCCTGCTTACACTCTCTATATTATTAGTATCAATAATAACTTGAGTGTCGAAGTACCATCACCCGGATCACCCTCGATAGAGCTTTTTTGTAGGTACTTCCTCCTGGACTATCTCCTGTATCGCTCACTCTAGTACTACCTCCAGCTCTTCCTTCGGTGCTTGATGAATTTTGGTACCAACATATCAGATAAAGGGCTAAATATCCATGGAGGGTGTAATCCACAAAGCAAGAAAGCCATGCCATCCAAAAAGACTACCTCCCGCTACACAAACACTTTCACCTCCCGACTAGCAAAAAAAGTGGTGAAAAGCCAGGCAAACGATCCATCCTAGCCTATTCTAGTAGGAGATTCGCCACCATCCTAAATGGTGATGGTCGGTATGGATTAATTCAATTTGCTTTTTACACAAGTCCAAAACTTGGTAGCATTTGTTCAAGCTATCCAAGCCACCCCTTCACCTCCTCCGATGACCTAGTATCACCCAACATGGCCACCTGGGGCCGAGGGGACAGTACCCTCAAAGCCCCCGGTCAAAATATGATTCTACTCTAGACTATCGATCCCTACAATGATCATAGGCCCAGGCTGATCGAGATCTTAAGATAGAGAAAAACCCGAGGAGTTGGACCAGTAGATCAAGCCAATTTGCAATCTCTCCTCGTTATCGAATGATGGGCTCAGCAATGAGCTACCATTTGATGATAAGATTATGCAAGCATCGCTTTCTCGACACTTCAAAATCTTTCATTTCAAGAGCTACAATAGAATCACATATCCCGATGATCATTTAGCAAGCTTTCGAGTGACTATGTTTCTTCATGGAGCTTTGTTGCCTAAGTGGCTTTCCAAGAGGGGGGTGAATTGGGATTAAAAAACTTTTCACAATTATGTGCACTTTCAAATTCTTTTTATATTGAGTGCAATATTCAATGCGGAAGTAATTAAGTAAAAGTAATAAAGTAATAAGAATACAATCACAAACACAAAGAAGTTTAGAGTGGTTCGGAGCAACCGGCTCCTACGTCCACTACCCAGGCACACTTGGGATTTCCACTATATCCCCCGACCGGAATACAGTTGGATTGTTTTACCAGGCTCACAATCCAAACCTATACACTTTGGTTTTACCGAGATCACCAAAGAAACCCTAATTCCTTTTGGTTTTAAATGGGATCACCAAAGAAAATCCAAACACTTGGTTTTATGCCGGGATTACCAAGAAACCAACTTAGATTTTATAAGGTTCACCTAAAAACCTTCAACCCTCTCTTAAGACACAGCCCCTTGCTGTTCTTAGAGAGAAAACTAAGATAAAGAAATGATAAACAAGCAACTACAACAAACCGAGTTTGTTTAAGTGTTGCCGATGTAGATCAAGATGAAGTCAAGTCTTGAATACTCTTTAATGCTTTTCAAGCTGCTTCTTCCCTTCTTCAATGAGTGGATTCAATGATGGAGTAGAGTTGGTAAAGCTTTGAATCCAACTTGAAAGCTCTTTGATGTAGGTAGATGAATGACTTGAAAGCTCTTCAATATCTCAAGATAATTCCATAATAAAGCTTTAATCATTATTTAATCCTTTAAAAACAATCCCTTTTATAGTTTTTCAAGAGATATGACCGTTATAGGGCCTAGCGATTCATGAAATAGCTGTTGGAGACGAATTGGAGTTCAAATTTCAACTTCAGCAACTAGCCATTGGAGTGCAGAAAATGATTCCACGAGTCCGCTCGAGATCCACGAGTCGGCTCGAAGTCTCAGACAGCCCAAAATGAAACTCTGTCAGAGTCATCTCTTCTGGCTGGAGTCGGCTCTTCCTTCAGTCAAGTCAAAACCACGAATACTTAGAGTCGGCTCATCAGGGCAGAGTCGGCTCATCAGGGTAGAGTCGGCTCGAGTTCTCAGACCTTCAAAATACATAACTCTGGAAGAGTCGACTCTTGGGAAGGAGTCGGCTCTTGATGCTGAAACACTAAAACTTCTTCCATGCCGTGCCACCACGAGTCAACTCTTGATCCAAGAGTCAGCTCTTATAAATCTTCAAAAAAATGCTTCAAGCTTCTCCAAAAGTCTTCAACATTGAATCAAATAGAAGCTAATCTACATACCTTTAATTTTTATAATTTTCAGCCTATTTTACAAGATTACAAGATTAATAGAACTAGGACTTTTACAAGTTCAAGTTCATAAAACTTTATACACAATTGAATTACTTTCCAATTAGTTTGAAAACTATTTTAAACTAAAGGTAACCAATTTCCTGCAAAACTTCTTAAACAATTTGAAGGAGTTAGTATCAAATACATGCTCCAACATTTTGTGATCATCAAAATCATTCCAGGGGTCAACAAGCTCCCAATTCTATCCTTTGCCAAGCCTTCCCATCTACCTTGAAGGGGACGACTCGATATTGGTACTCAGGATTGAAGCCAAGATTGGTGCATTCTTTTGAATAGCTAAGCAGAGTGTTCATCGACCACTTTGTTCCCCAGTAAGCAATCCAAGAGAGGAGGTGAATTGGATTTCTAAAACTATTTGCAAGTAAATGTGCCAATTCAATAAAAAAAACAAGTGCTAGAGAGAAGCAAGTATGGTGTGATCCTAAAGGGCATGCAGCAGAAATTTAGATGCAATGAAAGTAAGAGCAAGTAGAGAGGAAACAATCAACCACAAATACAAGACAAGTATAGTGGTTCGATGCTCTCCAAGGCACCTACATCCACTTCCCAAGGTTCACTCGGGAACTCACTATAATCACTCACGATTGCAGTCGATTAGTTTTTCGAGCTCATTAATCAAAATTCCTTTTGGTTTTCACAAGGCTCACCAAAAGAAACCTCTTGGTTTTCAAAGGCTAACAAAAAACCTTCTTGGTTTTCAGATAGGCTAACCAAAAACTTTCTGGGTTTTCAACTAGACTAACCAATAACCTCTTTGGTTTTGTTCTTAGGCTCACCAAAAACTTGATACAGCAAAGTATGAAATGAGATAAAGAATACAAGAAAAGCTTTCTAAAAAAAGTTGTTATCTCTTTGATGTTCAATGAAGATGCTTGTCTTCAATTCTATGAAGCCTCAATCAATGCTCAAAAAGTTGGAGTTGAATGCTCTTGATTGCTTTGAATGCTTGAAGGCTTCTTTAGCTTAGAAGTAGTTGCTCTCAATAAATATATGACTGAATGCACTTACTTTCTTTTTTTTATTTCTATTCTTTCTCCCTTGATTCCACTTCAATTTGAATCACTTAAATACCATCCCAAGGCCCAAAAGTTGGTTTATGACCGTTAGACATGAGAAACTAGTCGTTGGGAGCAAAAGGGACGAGTTCTATGTTTAAAAAAATTAGCCGTTACTATTTCCAGAACTCCGAGTGTCGATACTTCAGGCTATGAATCGATACTTCGGGTCGACACTTAAATTTCATGAGTCGACACCTAGTTCAAAATTCTGCATTGAAGCTCTCTGAAAATCTTAGATGAGTCAACACTTCATCTGGTGAGTCGACACATGAGTCGACACTTGACATCCATGAGTCGACACTTCAGGTAAATCTTAGATTTTAGTATGTTCTAGAAAAAATCTGTCTCATGATTTGAGTCAATCCTTGAGTCGATACATTGAGTCGACACTTGAATGGCATGAGTCGACACTTCAAGCATGCCACTGAAACTTCTTTTTGTGTGCCGACTTGAGTCGATACTTGTACTGTCATGAGTCGACACTTGAACTGTGAGTCAACACTTTGAGTCGACACTTGCTGAAACTTCTTAAAAAATGACTGAAACTCTGCTGAATCCTTTTTCAACTGAACTCATTAATTACTTTCAAGTAAGTCTTAAATACTTAAGTCCATTAATCACTGATATTTCATCCATAGAAAGGCTTCTTCAATCTTTTGGCAAGCAGTTCAATTTAGCTGATTTGATGAGTACCTTTTTTTATTAAAAATATACTTCAGAGAACTGTTAGTACTCAAACATACTCAAGTATTTTGTTAATCATCAAAATCAATAATGGAGTCAACAATCTTTCTCTTTTTGATGATGACAAAACCTTTAAGTATATTCCATATGATAAGCTCTTAAAAATTTTTATATGATAAGCTCTTAAAAATTTTCATATGATAAGCTCTTAAAAATTTTCAACAATATAAAGCTTAATGCAATTTGTATCAGAGTAAAGGAAAAAGATAAAAGTTTAAGTCAAGAAGCTCATTTGAATTGAATTAGAACTATAAGGAATATCAGAGCTAAAATTACATAAACCATGATACTCTAAATGTGTATCAAAGTTAAAACAAACTTTAAGAATAAGAATTTCAGCATTGAAACATAATGAATGTAAGCAACAGAAAAATCTTTGAACAAGAGATTGAAGAGTATAGATACTCCCCCTTAAAAGGTGATTCGAAAAACTGAATTTCAAAGAGTTCTCATAACTGAAAAATTGATTTCAAAGATTTTGCAAGAAATTTTAGCAAACTGATTACTCCCCCTCACTCATTGCTCTAATTGTACTTTTCTTTTACCCTCACTCTTATTTTTCTCTTTCACATCAAACTACGTTTCATTTAATTCTCCCCCTTTATCATTTACCAATAATAATTCATTCTTTTCTCCTATATCTCTCACTTATCTCTCCCCCTTTTTGTCATCATTAAAAAAGGATAGAGAGAAGAAAAGACGATAATTACTAAAATTGAGCAATGATCATAAGCGGTAACAACCAAAGACAAAACATTAATAAAAACTTTCATTCATTGAATTCAAAAGTTCATACATTGATACAAACGTTCATACATAGATACAAGATGGTAAATAAACATAGATACATACAAGTAATGCTGAAATGTAAGCTAACTAACATAGAGACTATCCTAAGAAGAGTGCTCCTCATCAGAGGATTTAATCTCAATCGGTCCAGTATCAGTAGAATTACAGGATCGTGGCCACATCCTTGGAGATCAGAGAATCGGGTCTAGGTAGGTCTCGATGGAACACGACGGCCTCATCCTCTATGTCTAACATATGTCCTATCTCTAGCTAATGCAGAAGAGGTGGAGGCAACATCAGTAGTAGGAATAGAATTGACCGGAGCAACTGTATCAAGAGGAAGGGGTGAAGGATCACAAATGGGTCCAGAATCAGGATGGTGGAGATTAGGAGTATAAAATCCAAGTTCCCTGATAAGGAAAGATGTATGCAAAGCTGAAGAATGTAAGACTAGTGTACTAGAAGATGGAAGATAAGAGTAGGTGCAGGAATGGAAGAAGGATGTGAATCAGATCTGGAAGGAGAGGATAAAATCGAAGTATCATGATATAAATGGAAAGGATCAGGAATGGGGCTCTTAGGAACATCTGCTATCTGCGACTCTGGCTCTATCATGAAATCTATCACATCAAACTCTGCGAAGTCAAACTGATCATCTACCATGTCAGGTCCTAGAGCAGATGGTGCTGGAGGTGAATCAGATGGAGCTGAAGGTGCAGGAGCTCTACCTAATGAAGGTCTAGCTAATGCAGCTAAAATGGCAGAGATGCCATCACTCAATCCTCGATGGCTCTCCCTCATCTCCATATGCATCCTGTTGACTCGTTGATGGATAATCATGACCTCAGTCTCTATGCGAGTGACCATGTCCACTAAACTGTCAGTAGCACCAGGGATATCTATCTGCGTAGGAGTGGCTGGCTCGGGCTGAGTAGGCTCTAGCTATACCGAAAGTTCGGGCTGTGCCTCAGAAGTCTCTCTATGTGGCTCAGATGGCCCTGCCTCACCAGAAAAGATATGCTTCTCCTCTACCACATCATCATCTCTGTCAGTGGCCTAACCAGATATACGTCATCTCTACTAGCCTTTAATAAGCTGGTAACCCATCCGGTGAAGTGATCTGATGTCATAGATGTCTGTGTGAAGCAGCATATGTATGGCTCATCGTTTATGACCACTCCATAAGCTCTAAATAGTAATGTCAACCCCATCCCATAGGGCAGACACAGTCTCTAACTGATCGATGCCTCAATCAACTGATGTACCATAAGCACTGGGAGGTATACTGGAGTGCACTGTACCAGAGAAACCATGACCAAAAGCTCATGCTCTGTGATGAAGTCGAATCATCCGATCTTTAGTAGAAGAATTCAGGCTACGATATGGTGTAGTAATCTCATCTCAGGCATCAGCCTTGAAGCAACTACAGTGGCTCCCTCAGGAAGATCATCCATCTTAATGATGCATCGGAGTCCACTGATCCTGTCTACTAGAGCATCCATAACTAATTCTATCATAGGAATGTCCCATACTCGGCTCAGAATCTCTATAGATACGGGGACATCTCTGCCATGGACCTGTGCAATCCAGCCATCACTACCTCCGGCAAGTGAACCATAGAACTCTCTAATCAATCTCGAGTAGAATCTCTCTGATAGTGAACAAAATGATGTAAGACCTGCATCTCTTAGCCACTGGCCAATCCTAAAGTGCTGCTAGTCTAGGAAATCAAAGTCCACACGATGTCCTCCGATGATGGTCTTCGATCCCATCCCATTTGCTGCAGGAACAAGGGGTCTGGTAGGAACATCAGTCACATCTGCTGCTCTATCCTCATGTCTGGCCTTTGTTCTTCTCTCTTCCTCCTGAATGGAAGGTCTAGGATGCAAAACAACTTGTTTTCTTGGTCCCATTCAAGGGGAGAAACTAGAGTTTCTATGGTGAAAACCTAGGAAACGGGACGAAGAACAGTAGAAAACCAAAATGTACCTGTCCCAAATGAAGAATCAAGCGATTGGAATCAAAATTTGGAGGGAAGAAGATGATGGAAAACTATTTGGGGATGAGTCGGCTCGATTTGGAATAAAAAATTTGAAGAAAATACTTTATTTTCCTATTTTTATCTCGGTCTATCGTCGTTCAAGTGTCGACTCATGATATAGAGTCAAGTGTCGACACTTTTAGGTGACGGCACTTCCAAGTGTCGACACTTCGACTTAAAACTGAAAAAAAAGGGAAAAAAGAGCATTGATCAAAATAGAACATGATTTCAATGAATTTAAAGAGATTAAACATGATTTATAAGTAATTTTGATCAATCAAGAGTCAAAGAATGTGAAGAGATGGAAATTTCAATCAAAAGGGTTGATGACCCCTAATTCTCTTCTAATTATACTGAACCGATTCTCTTGGAGAGTTTAGTTAATATGTCAGCCAGTTGCATTTTAGAATACACAAATTTAAGCATAATATCATTATTTTCAATATGATTTTTAATAAAATGATACCTAATTTCAATGTGCTTACTTATAGAGTGTTAAACAGGATTTTTAGTTAAATTTATAGCACTAGTGTTATCACATTTTATGGGTGTCTTAGTTAATTTGATTCCAAAATCTTCAAGTTGTTGCTTAATCCACAAGATTTGAGCACAACAACTTCCTGCTGCAATATACTCAGCCTCAGCTATGGATGGTACAACTAAAGTTCGTTTCTTGCTAGATCAGGAGATAAAGTTAACTCCAAGAAATTGGCAAGTTCCACTTGTGCTTTTTCTATCTAATTTACATCCAGCAAAGTCAGCATATGAATAACCAATTAAATCAATAGATGAATCTCTAGAATACCATAAGCTAATATCAATTATACCAGATAAATATTTAAATATGCACTTAATAACCAACAGATGAGATTCTTTTGGATCAGACTGATATCTAGCGCACATACAAATACTAAGCATAATATATGGTCAACTAGTAATCAAATATAATAAAGAGCCAATCATTCCTCTATATAATTTTTGACCAATAGATTTACCATGCTCATCTTTATCAAGTTTACAAGAGGGGTGCATAGGTGTACCTATTTCTTGGTAGTCTCCATCCCAAACTTCTTTAAGATTTCTCTTGTATACTTAGCTTGGTTGATGAAGATCCCATCTTTGGTTTGCTTAATTTGGAGTCCGAGAAAAAAGTTGAGTTCACCCATCATGCTCATTTCGAACTCTCCCTACATAAGCTTGGCAAACTCTTGACAAAGAATTTTATTAGTAGCATCGAATATAATATCATCAACATAAATTTGTATTACTAATAAATCATCATTTTTCCTTTTTAGAAATAACATAGTGTCAACATGGCCTCTAGAGAAATCATTTTCAATTAAGAACTTACTAAGCCTTTCATACCATGCTCGGAGTACTTGCTTTAAACCATAAAGTGCTTTGTATAGTTTAAAAACATGATCAGGATTTGCATGATTTTCAAAACCAGGAAGTTGTTCAACAAACACTTCTTCAAAAATAAACCATTTAAAAAAATACTTTTGACATCCATTTGAAATAATTTAAAGTTCATAAAACATGCAAATGTTAATAATAGTCTAATTGCCTTAAGTCTAGCAACAGGTGCAAAGGTTCATCAAAATCAATTCCTTCCTCCTAATTGTAACCTTTGGCAACTAGCCTAGTTTTATTTGTAGTAACAATACAATTTTTATCAAGTTTGTTTCTGAAAACCCATTTCATGCAAATAATTGAACATTAGATGGTCTTTCAACTAAAGTCTAAATATTATTTATTTTGAGTTGATTTAGTTCATCTTACATTGCATTTATCTAATTAGGATCTTTTTCAGCTTCTTTTATACATTTTGGTTCAATTTGAGAAACAAAAGTAATATAGTCACATTCATTTCTAATTGAAGATCTTGTTCTTACCCCTTTTGATGGATCACCTAGGATTAATTCCTTAGGATGTCCATGAGCAGACCTCCACTCTTTGGGTAAATCCGGATGCTTTGGTATGGGTTGCATGACTTCTTCTCTTTCATTCTTGTCTTGATCTTCTTCGTTCTCTTGAGATGCTTGATTATCCAAAGTAAGCTTCTTTAGTTCTTCAGCACCTGCACATGCATAAGAAGTATCCTCTTTTCTAGAGGATTTGTTAGCAGATTCTTCAAATACTACATGTACAGATAGACCTGTCAAAATGGGCTAGAGCCCATGGGCCAGCCCATTTGGCCCTATAAATGGACCGGGCCGGGCTGAAAAAATTTGGCCCATTTATGTAAGTGGGCTTTTTGGCCCGGCCCCTGTAGCCCATGGGCTCAACATGGTTAGGACCAGGTCAGCTCGTGGGCCAAGATTTTTTTTAAAAAATATATTAAAATTAAAAGATTCAAAACAAAAAATGGTAAATAGGTTACGGGTTATCAGGTCCACTTATCAGAGTAAACCACGGTCCACATTAAATTAAAAGTTTAAAACTTTAAACTTAAAATGGAAAGATTTTTTGGTTTTTTTTTCCAATCTTCCATGTCGTTCCCACTTTCCTTCCATGTTCGCAGTGTTCGACTATTCCCATTCCCATTTCCACTTTGATATGACGATACTCGATAGTTTCGAGCTTCCGACGATTCAAACTTCTTCCAAATTTTTGATTCATCGAGAGTTCGAGACCGACCGACCGAGACTTTGCTGCTGCTATGCTCTCCTATTCTGATGAAAGAGGAAGGAGCAGCCGATGACACCAGCAATGATGCCAGCTCTTTCGCGATGTCGGTAGCCATCATCGTACTGCTATTGGTGAACTAGAGCTTCTTCCATGCTAAGGTGAGGGCTACTTGGCATTTTAGACTTTTTAGTGTCTGATCACCATGAGGTCCACCTCTTTTTATGTCTGTAGAGTTGTTCTGGCTATAACATTTTTTATATAATCGAGACAATCATATTTGATAATTTAGAAAATGGAGATGCACTCCTCACTGCATTTTACACTCTCCCTATTCTTCATTCATTTTGCATCTCATTTTCTCTTTTGTCTTTCATGATGTCTATCTTGGATCTGTTATCTCACTACTTTCCTCTCCTACTTGTGTTGTAACATTGTGTTCGGCTCTTACTAAAATACTTCTGTGTCCACGGCCCTAACCCATGGCTCTAGCCTTAGCCCACGGCCCTAATCCATGACCCTAGCCCACGGCCCTAGTCCACGGCCCTAGCCCATGACCCATATAGGGGGCTGGCCTGGCCCTAGCCCACGACCCGTATAGGGTCAGGCCGGGTTGGATTTTTTTAGCCCATTTGTGCAAGTGGGCCTAGCCCAGCCCGCTCATAAAATTCAAGCCCATATGGGTTAGGGTCGGCCGGGCAGGGCCAACCCATATTGACAGTTCTATGTACAGATTCCTCTACTATTAAAGTTCTCTTATTAAAGACTATGTATGCCCTGCTTGATGTAGAGTATCCTAAAAATATACTTTCATCAGACTTGGCATCAAATTTGCCTAAATTATCTTTACCATTATTCATAATAAAGCAACGACAACCAAAAATTCAAAATATTTCAAAGTTGGTTTTCTTTGTTTCCAAAGCTCATAAAGAGTTTTCTTTAAAATCGGTCGAATGAAAACACGATTTAAAATTTAGCATGCGGTATTTACTACTTCGGCCCAAAAATATCTCAGCAAATCATTTTCATAAAGCATTGCGCGTGTCATTTCTTCTAAAGTACAAATTTTCATTTCTACTATCCCATTCTGTTGAGGTGTCCTATGTATAGAAAAATGGTGTTCTATTCCTTTTTCATTACAAAAGTTTTCAAAATCTTGATTTTCAAATTCAGAACCATGGTCACTACGAATACAAATAACTGAAGTACCTTTTTCATTAGAAACTTTTCGATAAAACTTTACAAAAGCTGAAAATGATTCGTCTTTGTGTGCTAAAAATGGAGCCTATGTATATCGAGAAAAGTCATCCACTATAACTAATCCATATCTCTTGCCTGCTAGGCTAGATGTCCTAGTTGGTCTAAAGAGATCCATATAAAGTAGTTCTAATGGCCTAGAAGTTGAAACAAAATCTTTAGATTTGAAAGATGTTTTTACTTGTTTTCCAAATTGACATGCTTCACAAATTTTATCTTTTTCAAAACTAAGTTTTAGCAAATCTCTTACTAAATCCTTTTTGCATACTTTAGAGAGTAAATACATGCTAGCATGACCTAATCTACGATGCCATGGCCAACTAGTCTCATTAATAGTGGAATTCATTGCAACTGGCATTCACCATTAAGCAAAGAAAGATTATCTAAATCAACTAGATAGATATTATCATGCCTTTTTTCAATGAATTTCACTCCGATATTATCAAGACTAGCAATCATGCATAAAGATGATTAAAAAACAACTTGAAAACCTTTATCACAAAATTGATTAATGCTAAGCAAATTATGTCTCAAACCTTCAACTAAAAGAATATTATCAATCCAAGTAGAAGAAAAGATATGAACCTTACCGATACCAATAATCTTTCCTTTATCATTATCACCAAAGGTTACACTCCCTCTATTTAGTACCTCAAGAGAGGTGAATTGCTTCACATCTCCTGTCATGTGTCTTGAGCAACCACTATCAAGATACCACAGTCTTTTCTTTTCTTTGGTTGCAAGACACACCTGCAAAATAAATTAAGTTTTGATTTTAGGTACCTAAGCCAACTTGGATCCTTTAGGGTTAGTACTAAAAATGATTCTTTTTGAAACCCAAATCATTCTAGAATTATTAATTTTTCTTAAATCACAATGATATGCTTTATGACCTACTTTTCTATAAGAGTAACAAATGATGCATGATGATGCAGGAATAAAGAAGTTTTTGAAAAACTTTTGCTATTTTTGGGGGTTAAAACCTAATCTAGCTTTATTAAAAATAGCTCTTTGGTTGTTTAAAAGAAGATTTAACTTTGCAGAACTATAGGTACATTTTTCAACAAAAGATTTTATTCTATCAAGCTCATCTTTATATTTCTTATTTTCTACTTCAAGATCTTTACTTTTCTTCAAAAGCTTATTGTTTGAAATATTTACTTTATGTCTTTTTAAAATTTCATTTTTCATTGATAAAGCATTGTTTCATTTTTCTAAAACATCAATTTTGTTTTTCAAATCATTAACTTCATCCAAAAGATTAGAATTTTCACGTGAGAAAGAGTTTACATGCTTTTTCAACTTTCTATTTTCAGATATCATCAACTTATAATCATGCATTAACTCATCAAATGCAGTTCTTAATTCATTAAAAGTATAATCAACTTCAAGATCAGAATTTATCTCTTCTTCATGTTATGCCATGAAGCAAAGATTTGCTACTTTAATTTGCTCTTCATTTGAGCTGGAGTCCTCGCTGTCACTCCATGTCCCCATCATTGCCTTCTTTCTATGCTTCTTTCTTGACTTCTTTAAGAGAGGGCAGTCATACATGTAATGTCCAGGCTTCTTGCATTCGAAGTAAATAGGTACCTCCTTCCTTTTCTTTCTCTTTTTCTTTTCCCTTTTCCTTGCTTGGTTGAAACTTTTTCTTATAAGAAAAGTTCTTTCTCCTTATAAATTTTCTAAACTTTCTTGGTAATAGTGCTTCATCACCCTCCCTTTCTTCTTCTTCTTCTTCTTCATTTGAAGACTCTTCTTGAGTTGTGGACTTGAAAGCTATACCCTTCTTCTTCTTATACATATCCATTGATTTTTGTTTCAAGTTCAACTCATAAGTCATGAGCGAACCTACCAATTGCTCCAATGGAAGTTTATCAACATCTTTGGCTTCTTGGATGGTGGTCACCTTTGGATCCCAAGATGTTGGAAGAGACCTGATAATTTTGTTCACAAGATCGGCATTAGACATAATTTTACCTAAGCTTCTCATATCATTAACAATATTTGTGAACCTAGTGTACATATCAGTGATTGATTCATTAGGTTCCATTCAGAACATCTCATAAGTATGCACAAGCATGTTAACTTTTGTATTCTTCACTTGATCGGTACCCTCATGAGTAACCTCAAGTGTACCCCATATTTCTTTAGCTGAGGTGCAAGTAGGAATCCTATTGAACTCACTAGGATCCAATGCACAGTAAAGGAGATTCATTGCTTTCGCATTGATCTTGGATTATTTAATATCATTTTCATCTCAATCCACTTCGAGCTTTGGGATGGAAACATCATTAACCACAACTGAAGGAATATGAGGAACTTTATCAACTACTTTCCATAAATTATAATCTATATAATGCATGTAAATTCTCATTCTAGTTTTCCAATATGTATAATTAGAGCCATTAAAATAAGGTGGTCTATTTGAGGCTTGTCCCTTAACTACACTAGTACCAATAGGGGCTGTCATAGATCTTTACTCAAGATGGCTAGACCTATATACTGAGAACGTGGCTCAGATATCACTTGTTGCCTATTAAGCAATCCAAGAGGAGAGGTGAATTAGGTTTCTAAAACTATTTGCAAGTAAATGTGCCAATTCAATAAACAAAACAAGTGCTAGAAAGAAGCAAGTGTAGTGTGCTTTTAAAGAGTGTGCAGCGAAAATTTAGAGGCAATGAAAGTAAGAGCAAGTAGAAAGGAAACAATCAACTATAAACACAAGGCAAGTATAGTGGTTCGGTGCTCTCCAAGGCACCTACATCCACTCCCCAAGGTTAACTCGAGAATTTACTATAATCACTCATGATTACAGCCGATTAGATTTCCGGGCTCACTAATCAAAATCCCTTTTGGTTTTCACAAGGCTCACCAAAAGAAACCTCTTGGTTTTCAAAGGCTAACCAAAAACCTCCTTGATTTTTAACTAGGCTAACCAAAAATTTCTTTGGTTTTATTCTTAGGCTCACCAAAAACCTTGATACAACAAAGTATGAAATGAGATAAAGAATACAAGAAAAGCTTTCTAATAAAAGCTGTTATCTCTTTGAAGTTCGATGAAGATTCTTGTCTTTAATTCGAGGAAGCCTCAATCAATGCTCAAAAGGTTGGACTTGAATGCTCTTGATTGCTTTGAATGCTTGAATGCTTCTTTAGCTTGGAAGTAGTTGCTCTCAATGAATGTATGAGTGAATGCATTGGCTTTCTTTCTTTTTCTTATTCTCTATTCTTTCTCCTTTGTTCCACTTCAATTTGAATCACTTAAATACCATCCCAAGGTCCAAAAATCAATTTATGATCGTTAGACATGAGAAACTAGCTGTTGGAAGCAAAAGGGACAAGTTCTGCATTTGAAAAAACTAGCCGTTACTATTTCCAGAACTCCAAGTTTCGATACTTCAGGCTGTAAGTCGATACTTAGGGTCGACACTTAAATCTGATAAGTCGACACCTAGTTCAAAATTCTGCATTGAAGCTCTTTGAAAATCTCAGGTGAGTCGATACTTCATCTAGTGAGTCGACACTTGAGGCAAATATTGGATTTCAGCATGTTCTAGAAAAATTCTATCTCGGGTTTTAAGTTGATCTTTAGTCGACACCTTGAGTCGCACTTGAATGGAATGAGTCGACACTTCAAGCATGCCACTGAAACTTCTTTCTATGTGCCGGCTTGAGTTGACACTTACACTATCATGAGTCGACACTTGAACTATGAGTCGACACTTTGAGTCGACACTTGCTGAAACTTCTTCAAAAATGACTGAAACTCTACTCAATCCTTTTTCAACTGAACTCATTAATTCCTTTCAAGCAAGTCTTAAATATTTAAGTCCATTAATCACTAATATTTCATCCATAGAAAGGGCTACTTCAATTTTTTGACAAGCAGTTCAATTTAGCTGATTTGATGAGTACCTTTTTCTATTAAAAACAAACTTGAAAGAACTGTTAGTACTCAAACATACTCAAGTGTTTTGTTAATTTTCAAAATCAATAATGGAGTCAACACACTTCATCAGTAATTGAAGATAATAGAGGCGGTCAGACTACCTCCACACCATCAAATAGAAAGAAGGAGAAATAATCCAAGCCTTTGTGAGTCATTTCAATGTAGCTACTTCGAAGGTTCACAACTTGGATTAGTCAACCACCATATTGGCTTTATAATGAGCGAGTTATAGAATAATGATCTTAAAAAATCAATAACCAAAACCTATCCCAAGGATTTTAAGGGAATGTTGGCCCATGCAAAAAATATACTCGGATATAAAAGCCTTCATGCTAGAAGAAGCCCCCTCCACTTCCATACTGGGGGGTGATGAGAGAATGCAAGGCATTGGAAGTTCTCCTCAAAGTATGAGGGAAGAGTCTGATCATGCTTTTAGTCCCCATGAAAAAGAGCTGATTCTTCAAAAACCACCAATCCAAAGAGGCCAGTCAAGATCACCACCTAGAAGGTTTTATACTTACACTATGTTGAACGCACATTGAGAAAAGATGCTGATAGAGATCTTGAGATAGATCCTCAAGCTTCGAAAGCTACGAACACTATCGCCAAGGAGAAATTCAAGAAAATCTTGCTTATGTCATCGAGATCATGGTCACAACATAGAGGAGTGCATCTAGCTCTGAGACAAAATTGAGGAGCTGATCGAGCGAGGTCACCTTGATCGCTTCATCCAACGATGGAGGGAGCAAAGAGAATATCCAAGGTCATCCCAACAAGCCAAGCATCCATAATTGCCTCCACCACTAAAGGGAGCAATCTGCCTCCATTAGTGATGCGGGATGGATGCAAAGACTAATCTAACAATTAAGAGTTTAATTTTGATGAGCAATGGTAGCAAACTCAGATAAGCTATCAAATTAATTTAATAAAGATAGACTAAGTCTCTACTAGCTATCCGTAATATAATCAGCATGCAATCACATAAAGAACCCTAGATCTGATGATCGAGAAACCACTGAAACTAGGATGTCTTGACTTTAAACAACCAGATCTAATAAGATTCGGATAGTTACTTATCAATAACGCTTTTCCCTCCTCTGTTTCAATAGATATGGATTCAACTCTTAAGATCTCGCGGTATAATTGCAAACTTTCAGTTTCTTCAGAGCAGATCTTCCCATTGATGGTTGGATGGCAAGGAAAACCTCCTCTTTTGATCGAGAGATCTAGGGATCCTGCAAAGAACTGTGATTAGTAGTGTAGAAAAGATGTGGAAATGTAAAAAAAAAAGAGAGGGAATGAGGGATGGTTGGCTTGGATTTGGATTTGGGCTGGATGTCAGAGATGGCGATGTCGGCTGCTTGGATCTTGGAAAGATAACTAGGGCTGTGTTGACCCCATAAGTGATTTTTGATGATAACCAAACATTGGAGCATGTACATATTTTACTAACAACTCTTCAAGTGGTTTACAAGTTTTTGTAGGATGAATTTATTATTCAAACTTTAACTCCTACAGTTATACTTCTTGTTTTGAGTTATGTTGTAATCATATTTTGTAAAGAAGAACCCAAAGAAAAAGTTAAGATTAATCATAAAGAAATGGGTTACTTCTATGAGTGTTGTGCATTAAATTTATTTTGAATTGGTTTATATTGAATGTTGAAGAGAGTTGGTAAGAGTGTTCTTGAGTTCAAAGTATAAAAAATCTTAAAGAAGTCACTCGAGCCGACCCAGCCTGTAGAAGAGCCGACTCTATTTCATGGCACGCACCAAGGATTCTGTCACGCAGTAATCCGAGCCAACTCAAGTGGAACCGAGCCGACTCGTCCAAAGTCAATTCCTAAAATTTTCTGAGAACAAGCCAGGCGAGTCAACCCCAACTAGATTGAACCGACTCTGCTAGAACAAATTTTGAAGACCTGAGAAAGTGAGCCGACCTGATCTGCAATGAGCCGACTCCTCCAGTGTAAGGTTTTCTGATTTTGAGAAGAAGAGTCGACCCAAGTAGAAGCGAGCCGACTCCTCGAGTTCAATGAGTTCAACGATAAAAGTTTGAGCCAACCCGAACGGTCAAGAGCTGACTCGTCCAGTGTGAAGTTTTTGCACTCTGAGACTAGGAGCCGACCCTACTGAAAAAATGGTGACTCGACCTTGCCACTCGAAGGATCTAAGCTGACTCAAAGGATCCAAGCTAACTCGAAGAATCCGAGCCGACTCGAATATCGACTCCAGGTACATAACGACTAGTTCCAGAATTCTTTTTTGAATGTTGGAAAGTGCTTCAATGGCTAGTTTTCAAATCCCAACACTCCTTAACGGTCATAACCTTCAGAAAAAGGTACAAGACTATATATTTGAGAGATTTGATCATTTAAACAAGTTTTTTGAAGTCAAGAAAAAGGATTTCATTGAATATCCACCAACTAAGAAGCAAGCGAGCACAAGTGAGCATTTAAGACAGTCTTCACTCTTCACCAACTCCCATCTGAAGATTGAAGCATTCATTGAAGAAAGAAAAGAAGCCTCTCAAGTGCATTAAAGAGAAGTTAAAGAAGGCTTCATCAGTGCTGCATCGGCAACTATCCGACAATAAGAGTTTGTCATTTATTGTTGCATTTATTTTCAATTCAATCTTGAATTGTTGGGTTATTGGTGAGCCCGTTTGAAAAATCAAATAGGTTCTTGGTGAGCCTTAGATAAAAACCAAGTGTTGGATTCTTGGTGATCCTGTGAAAACCAAGTTGGGTTTCTTTGGTGATCCTGTTTAAAACCAAGGGGTATAAGGTTTCTTTGGTTATCCCGGTAAAATCAAAGTGTAGAGGTTTTGGATTGTGAGCCTGTAAAATAATCCTACTGTATTTGGGTGTGAATATAGTGGAAATTCCAAGTGGTATCTTGGATAGTGGACGTAGGAGCTGGGTTGCTCCGAACCACTATAATTTTTGTGTGTTTGTATTGTGCTTCTTTGTTCCTATTTAGCTTCTGCAAGTTATTACTCTGTCACGGCACCTAACACTCTTAAAGGAATTTTCAAAAGCACATTATCTGCTTAAATTCTTAAATTTCCAATTTACCCCCCCTCTTGGGTAGCCACCTAGGCAACAGGCTGCAGCACCCCACACTCATGAATACACTGCTTACCCAGCAGAGCACTCTCACACTACAATTACTTAACCAGCAATTGCACTCTCAATGCTTACCCGGCAATTGGAGAAAAATCGACAAAGTTTCATTAATGAATCATAAGATGGTTTACAAGAGGGGGAATGGGGTGGTATTTATAGACCCCTTACATAGTAGCATGATAAGAACAGACTCATTTAAATACAAGATGGATAAGGATAGGATCCCTTGAGAGAATAATATTGGACTCCTATCCCCTTTTGAAATTGGATGAGATCTCCTTGAATTCAAATTGAGTAGACTCCCTTGCACTTGGACTTCTCCATGGAGTGGGCGATGAAATAAGGTTGGGCGACAAAATGAGAAGAAATGGTGCCCTATTCCTTTCATAATTAGTGCTAATCCTTCTCTCCTTTTGGCATGAAATCCTTTTAGCATTAAGATGAAGCTTCTTGATAAGAGAGAACTCTTTGAGCTTGAATCTTGGATGAAGGGATATGACTTGATAAGAGAGAACTCTTTGAGTTTGATTTTTTTTGAAGAACCTCCATTTAATCTTAGAATCTTCTTAAATGAACTTCTAATTGAATTTGAATTGAAATAAATACTTGAGTTGGCCGACCATCCTTGGAGTGGGCGACAATCCATGAGAAGTGGTGCTAAATGGGAGGAGAATCCTTTCATTTTACTTCTCTTAAATGGTGTCATCCTTGGATTTTAAATGGGCGATGAGAAGAGAATTTGTTGGTTCCTTTCTTGGATAACTTGTTGGCGCCTTCCTTGGATAAACTTGAATCCCAAAATTGTCATGATGTCTCGATGTCCCAATATCTCGATGTCCCGATGTCCCGATGTCCTGATGTCCTGATGTCTTCTGTCAATTCTTTATATGCTTCATTTGAACTCCCTTTTAATTTGTAAACCAATCATGTATGGCCAACCAAGGTGGCTAGATGAGGCATACTACTCCAAGTGGCGGGTGACAAGACCCCATGACATGGTGATGTGGCATGACATGGCATGATGACATGGTATGATGAATTGGACTTGAAACTTGGCTAACTTATGAAATCCCTTAACTTATTCAAGTACTAATTATAAGACTCAACTTGACCAATTCACAAATCAAAGACCAATTCACAAATCAAAGCAAACTGATATTATTTACAGGACTTAAGCTGAAATTAAGATAAAATAGCTACTCATTGGTGATCCGTAACTAGCTTGGGGGGTTTTGACATCTCTTCCTAGCTCTGGTGTCCTCACCAATTCTTTCGAGATGGGAGGAACTCGATTCTGTCGAGTATGGGTTGACTCTGCTCTGGTATGTTCTAGCAAGTCTAGGTTAAGTCTTTGCAAATCCTCTCGAGTGATCCATGAATCATCAGATTCTGGTCTACCTTGCCATCGAACCAAATAACGCTGATAATCTTTACTCCTAGTAGTGATAGTTTTGTCATCCAAAATTCGTTCAATCTTATCTCTCCATTCTGGTAATTTGGCTGGTGGACACTCAGGGATAGGGTCACTCTCAAAGATTGAATTTAGTCCAAATGGCTCACTAGGTATCGTTATTGGCTCCTTATACTCAACAAGATCTGATACATTGAAGGTTAGACTAATACCTAATTCAGGTGGAAATTCTAACACATAGGCATATACCCAATTTTCTTTATGATCTTGTATGGTCCTGCACTACGAGCATGTAGTTTTTTAATGATTCCAGGTGGGAACTGTTCAGGACGAAGCCTGATCATGACAGAGTCTTCTTTATTAAATTCTTTGAAATGTTTATGTGAGTTAGCCATATACTCATAAGATTCATTACTTTCAATAATTTTCTTACTTATCTCTTTATGCAATTCCTTAATATGCTGTGCATATGACTCTGCAGATTCAGAATTATGTGCATGCATGGGCAAGGAAATAAGATCTAAAGGCTTTCTAGGTTTATATCCATGGACAATCTCAAATGGACTCTTGCCTGTAGACCTATTGACTGAACTATTATAGGTGAATTCAGCTCTTGGTAATAAAAGATCCTAATTCCCAGTGTTTCCACCTACAAGACATCTAAGCAAGTTCCCCAGGCTCCGGTTTACTACCTCCGTCTGACCATCTATTTAGGGGTGGTAGGATGTAGAAAATTTGATCTTAGTTCCTAATAAGTGCCAACAAGTTTTTCAAAAGTAACTTGTAAATCTGACATCCCTATCAGACACTATGGTTTTAGGAAGACCATGTAACCTAACCATGCTATCGAGAAAAATTTTGGCTACCTTAGAAGCATCAAAAATTTGAGAACAGGGTATAAAATGTGCCATCCTAGAGAACCTATCGACCACAACATAGGTGGAATCATGTTTTCTTAAAGTCTTGGATAAACCTAAGACAAAATCCATACTAAGATCTTGCCAAGGACAGTCTGGTACAGATAAAAGGATATACAAACCAGTGTTTTGCTTTTGCTGCTTTGCAACAGCACAAGTTCGACACCTAGCTACAACCTGAGCTACATCCTTTTTCAGACTTGGCCAATAAAACTAGTCCTCAACAGTTGGAATGGTCTTATTTCTATCAAAGTGACCAGCTAGACCTCCTGCATGGGTTTTCCAAATCAAAAATTCTCTAAGGAAGGTTCTAGGAATACACAACCTATTGTCCTTAAAGAGGTAGCCATCTTTCGGAGTATACTCACTATTTAAACTAGAGGGTCCTTGTTTGATAGACTGATAGGTCTCACTAAAATCAGGACAAGTTTTATACTGATTCTTCAGTTTGTCAAATCATACAACTTCAGTACTAACTGAGTTAAGGAGTATGGATCGTCTACTAAGAGCATCAGCAACCTTATTCTCAGTACCAGTACAATGTTTTAACATAAAAGTATAGACTTGAATGTATTCTACCCACTTTGCATGCCTAGGATTTAACTTCTTTTGGGAACCTAAAAATCGAAGTGCCTCATGATCTGAGTAAAGGACAAATTCCTGAGGTAGTAGGTAATGTCTCCAATACCTCAAAGCTTGCACTACCACATAAAACTCTTTATCATAGGTTGAGTATTTAAGTTTAGTCTCATTTAATTTTTCACTAAAGAAGGCTACAAGGTGACTCTCTTGATTCAATACTCCACCTATACAAACTCCAGAGGCATCACAAGCAACCTCAAAAATTTTAGAAAAATTAGGTAATCTCAACACAGGTGCTTGGGTAATTTTATCCTTGATTTCTAAGAAAGCTCTATTGGCACTCTAGTCCACTTGAAGGCTCCTTTCCTTAGGCAATTCGTGATAGGTGCTACAATTGTGCTAAATCCTCGAATGAATCTCCTATAGAAGGTAGCAAGGCCATGGAAACTATGAACATCATGTACGTTTTTAGGCACAGGCCACTCAACCATGGACTTAATTTTCTTAGGATCAGCTGAAACTCTTTCAAAAGTCATAACAAAGCCTAAGAAAATGATTTTTGAGGTTAAGAAACTACACTTCTTAAAATTGGCATATAAATTATCTCTCCTAAGGTCTTGATACACTTGTTGGAGATGGTCTAAGTGATCCTCCTTAATTTTACTATATATGAAGATATCATCAAAATAGACTACAATAAACTTTTCAAGGAAAGTTTTCAATACTTGAGTCATGATCCTCATAAAAGTACTTGGAGCATTTGACAGGCCAAAAGGCATCACTAACCATTCATATAAGCCATCCTTAGTCTTAAAAGTTGTTTTCTATTCATCTTCGGGTCTGATTCTAACTTGGTGATAGTCGCTCTTAAGCTCAATCTTTGAAAAGATAGATGATCTGGCCATCATATCTAGCATGTCATCCAAATGGGGAATAGGAAAATGGTATTTCATGGTTATCTTATTGATGGCTCTACTATCAACATATATCCTCCAAGTGCCATCTTTTTTTGGGGTTAACAATGCTGGAACTGTACACGGGCTAAGACTCTCCCTAATAAATCCTTTTTGAAGCAGTTCCCCTACTTGTTTTTGTAACTCTAGAGGTTCTGTAGGGTTTATCCTATAATGTGAGAGGTTTGGTAGGGTAGCTCCTGGGACTAAATCTATGGCATTTTGAATGTCCCTTAATGGTGGGAGTTGATCAGGTTGGTCCTCAGGAAACACTTCCTGAAATTCTTTTAAAAATTCTACTATCTCCTTAGGGTGCTCCTATTAGGGTTGGTCAGAAACTTCCTTAGTAGTCAGAATCCAAACTGGCGTACCTTCCATCAACTCATGCTCTAGTTCCCTCGTGGTGATCGGGTTAAGTCCTGACTCTTTCTCCCTTAAATTGCTAGACCCTCTCTTAATATTTTCCTTAGGTGAGATCGAATTTATGACTATCCTTTTACTATGATGGTTAAAGGAACATGAATTGGAATGACCATAAAGGATAACATCATGGTCATACTGCCAAGGTCTACCTAAAATAATGTTACTGACCCCCATTGGGAGAACGTCACACCAGACCTTCTCTTGATATGACTGGACTTGGACTATAACCTGACATCTCAATTTAATAGGAATAGAGGTTGAGTCAATCCAAGAAACCTTATAAGGGTTAGGATGGGGCACTGTAGTTAAACCTAGGTTCTTAACTACATTTGTGGATATGGCATTAACACAGCTTCCATTATCTATGATAATTTTGCAAACTTTGTCCCCTAACTTAATGAAGGTTTGTAGGATGTTAGTCCTACGCCAGTCCTCATTCTTCTTGGTCTGCGTCAAGATACACCTAATGACCCTAAGAGGTCAGGTGACTCTAAATCTTCCTCGTCCCCTTCATACTCATCTGCTAACTCAGGTTCAGCCTCATATACTTCCTCCTCACATTCTTCCACAGTTTCAGGATCCTCCTCATCAAACTCTCCTATATATAAGGCTCGCGCGGGGCACCGACTAGCATAATGATCATAACTTTTATAATTGAAACATCGTATAGTTTGGTTTCTAGTCCTTTGCATTTTAGGTGCCTTCCCTTTATCATCCTTATGAGCTAGAGGAGTGGTAGGTTTGGGTCGGCTATTGGAAAACTGGTTCACACTAGGCCTATATCCAGGAGTACTAAACCTATTAGGATCAGGTCGTCTGGTAACGGGTCCTCTTTGGAATCTCTCACAATTCCTAGTAATCTGATAGGCCTTATCTAAGTCATGGACCTCTCTTAGAAATAATTCCCTCTAGATGTCCTCATGTAGGCCCGTTCGAAACCTAGATAGGGTGACCGACTCTGACTCAGCTACACCACACCTCATGTCAAACTCGTCAAATTTTGCTATGTACTCGGATACAGATTTATTATCTTGGGTTAACTTCTGCCACTGATCTAAGAGTCTTTGCTCATAGGACAAGGGTAGGTATTTCTCCCTAAGTCTGATTTTCATGGCTCTCCATGTACTTATGGCAAATCTCTTCTTTGGTGGATAAGCCTCTCAACATTTTTCCAGTACAACCTAGCCTGCCTAACTAACCTAAGCTTGGCAAACTTGACCTCCCTCTCCTCAGACATCTCATACCACTTAAAATTCTGGTCCATGTCACTCTCCCAGTCAGTATATACCTTAGGGTCTAAGTTTCCATCAAAGATAGGTGTCTCAAGTCTAATGTTCCTAAGGGCTCTTTCCTCTTGGTCATTGACATCTTGATAGAGTCGCCTAGGATTAGGTTCAGGTATGAGTTCACGATGTTGGGCTCTTGGACCTGTGGGAGTGGATCTAGGTAAATCAGGATCAGGATGAGTCATATGGGATTCTTCTAGATTACCCATTCTTTTCTCCATTTGATCAAACCTAGTGTTGAGCTGCCTAAACTGTTAAGTCATAGTTCGCATCAAGGCTTCCAAATTCAGGTCCATAGTGGAACTGGTTTGGGTTTGGGGTTGTTGATAGGGTGTTCCTGATCTAGCGATCATGCAATACAATCCTAGTTTCAATGGTTCCTAAACCTAAAGCTCAAGTGGAATGAGTTAACTCAAATTATACCTAATTTAACAATTAGTCTTCCACTGGCCAGGTAAGAGGTGGGGTGGTGGGAGGCTCCCCCTGCTTGACACGGGGTCCTAATTAAAAACCACCAGTCTGCTTAGGGTATTTGCCTCTGGACTTCTAGCCTTAGACACCAGCTTCCAATAATAATTGAAAAGTTGAGTGCACTAGTTCACTCACAAGACTTGAACCCGACCTGTTGGTATCCCTAAGCTGTATTAGGTTGCTACTCGATTTTAGATTAGGGCTAGGACAATGCAAGATGAGTTTGGTTGTTTGTGGGCCAAGGAAAGGTGGTGAAATCCTTCCCTTATCTTATGATAGCGTGCCCTTAAGTGTTTTCAGATAGGATGAATGCACAATCCAATCAAACTAGTTACTAAGATAAGATAAGATAACACTTGCAACCCAAAATTTAAACTTTAAATTTTAAATTTTAGATTTGGGATTTTAGATTTGAATTTAAATTTTAAATTTTGGATTTCAAATTTTAAATTATAGAAATTGAATTTTAATTTTCTTGGAGATTAGGTTGGATAAATTCAAAAATTTAGATGTGCCAGAATCTTATTCTAAGTTGTGCTCAGAAAATTAACATGCAATCTTTCAAGCAATTAACAATTCAAACATGCATACACTAAGCATAACTAATTTTTGATATTGGGTTATCACGTCCGACCGTAACTCATTACTCCCATGGGTCATGATAGTATACTTGCGTATACCCGCTCAGGAGGCATGATTTCCTTCCACCAGAAAGTACTAAAAAAATAATGTAATTTTTTTGAAAAAAATCTCAGATCTAAAATCTATGAGAAAAGATTACATATCTGATTTTAATCTGGCTAAATTACTAAAATTAATGCAAAGAAAGCTAAGATTTGAAGAGCTATGGAAGAGCCTTCCAGATCTAATGCTAGAATAGAGCAGAATTTTCAGCTAGTCACTAAGACCTTGTTTGGATGAAGGGAACAAGAGGGAAAGGAAGGGAAGGGTTGCCTTTCCCTTGTTTGGATATTAATTTTTAGGAAAAGTAAGGTAAGGAAAAGGATGCCCCTTTCCCTCCCCTCCCCTTCGTTAAGCTAAGTTTTCAATCTTCCCGATTTGGAAGATTTAGGAAGGAAAGAAATATAAACTAACTAAAGGACAAAGATATCCTTTTTAATGCTTGAGATTTTGGATTTTCTATAAAACATATAAAAAGGGTATAATAGTCTTTTTAATTTAAAATACTTTTTTTTTCCTTTCCTTTCTCTTATGAGGACTATCCAAATAAGGATAATGTTTCCCTTCCCTTTCCTTTCCTTTCCTTCACTTCCCTTTCCTCCCCTTTATTTCCCTTCCCTTCTCTTAATGAGGGCTAGCCAAACAAAGCATAAATGTCCTAGTCCAACTTTTGGCTCTGATACCAAAGTTGATGCAGGATGGATGCAAAGACTAATCTAACAATTAAGAGTTTAATTTTGATGAGTAATGGTAGCAAACTCAGATAAGCTATCAAATTAATTTAATGAAGATAGACTAAGTCTCTACTAGTTATCCGCAATATAATCAGCATGCAATCATATAAAGAATCCTTGATCCGTGATTGAGAAATCATCAAAACTAGGACGTCTTGACTTCAAACAACCATATCTAATGAGATTCGGATGGTTACTTACCAATAATACTTTTCCCTCCTCTATTTTAACAGATATGGATTCAACTCTCAAGATCTCGCGATAGGATTATAAACTTTCAGTTCTTTCGGAGAAGAGAAGAGAATTCGTTGGCACCTTTCTTGGATAACTTGTTGGTGCCTTCCTTGGATAAACTTGGATTCCAAAATTGTCCCGATATCTTGATGTCCCGATGTTCCAATGTCTCGATGTCCCAATGTCCCGATATCCTAATGTCCCGATGTCTCGATATCCTGATGTCTCGATGTCTTCTGACAATTCTTTATATGCTTCATTTGAACTCCCTTTTAATTTGTAAACCAATCATGTATGGCCAACTTAGGTGGCTAGATAAGGCATACTACTCCAAGTGGTGGGTGACAAGGCCCTATGACATGGTGATGTGGCATGACTTGGCATGATGACATGGTATGATGAATTGGACTTGAAACTTGGCTAACTTATGAAACCCCTTAACTTATTCAAGTACTAATTACAAGACTCAACTTGACCAATTCACAAATCAAAGAACAATTCACAAATCAAAGCAAACTAATGTTATTTACAGGACTTAAGCTAAAATTAAGATAAAATAGCTACTCATTGGTGATCCACAACGAGCTTGGGGGTTCTGATGTCTCTTCTTAACTCTGGTGTCCTCACCAATTAGGACAAGTAATAATGATCACAAGGGAGTGGCATCCTCTCGGGAAGGAGCCACCTAGTAAAAGGCAAGTCATGCCAGTGATCTTTACAGAGGAAGATGATGAAGGAATTGTATTCCCATACAACAATGTGGACATAGTGGCTTTGAATGTAGAGAATTATAATGTACACCACATTCTTATTAACAATGAGAGTTTGGCTGATGTTTTATATTATGATGCTTTTATAAAAATGGAGATATCCCTTGATCGGTTGACCCAGATGGACTTTTTCCTGGTAGGGTTCACAAAAGATGCGATACAAGTAGAACGAATGATCTTCCTGACCGTGAGGATAGGGAACTACCCTTACCGATCTATTAACTAAGTGAATTTTCTTACCGTTCGAGCCCCTTCGACCTATAATATCATCTTTGGGTGACTGGGCTTTAATGCCTTCCTAGTGGTTGTATCCAATTATTGCTTAAAAATAAAATTTTTGATGGTATAAAGGATTAGAAAAATTTGTGGAGATCAAAACTTGGTATGATGCTGTTATCACGTCGAGCTCCAAGGGAAGAAAGAGATTGATGGCTACCTCATTGAAGGCTTGGATGCTCTTAATGATTTGACTGAGCAGCAAGGAGAGCCAGTCGAGGACCTCATTCCCATATCATTGATCGACAGAAACTCCGAACATAATCAGGATTGGCTCCAACTTGGATTAGGTAACCTTGACCAACTAACCTTATTTTTGCAGAAAAATATCAATGTCTTTGCTTGGACATCAGCAGACATGCCAGGCATCGACCCCACAATAATGATGCACCAGCTGAGGGTAGACCCAATGCGCCGTCTCGTTAGATAAAAGAAACGAAGCTTTGCATCCGGGTAGTAAAAGCAATTGCCAAGAAGGTTGATAAGCTATTGGAAGCTGGTTTTATCCGAGAAGCCACCTATTTAGAGTGGATTGCTAATTCAGTTACAGTGAAAAAGATGAATGATAAATGGCGGATCTATATAAACTTCATCGACTTCAATCAAGCATACCCAAAAGATAGTTATCTATTACCAAGAATTAACTAGATGGTGGTGCGGATACCAGGACTAGAAAAAATCGATAGGTCGAACCCACATCCTTGTGGATCACCTGTGAATGAAGTCCTAAGCCTAAGCCTCAAATCACTTGTAAATAAATCCTAAGCTCCAATTTTAAAACCCTAATTTCAATATGGAGCTTAGTTATTTTTTAAAATTCTATTATTTTGGCCTAGTTGGGTTTAATCCCAAACCCTATTTACCAGCTTGAGCTTGTATTTAATTTTTGTTATGCCTTTTGATCAAATTGGGTTTAGTCGGGCTTGAAATTAGTTACAATTAAGTCCTTGTAATTAGTTGGTTGAGTCATGTGATTAGTTATTGAGTCCTTAATACAAGAGGGGACCCAAGTCAAGACCCTATGTGACACCATGTGCCAGCTTAACTCAAGTCATTCTTTGGTGCCACATGTCAACACCTCTCGACACCACCTCATCATAGCCACATCATCAAGCTTTGGATGCCCATGACACATCACCAAGCCATGTCAAGCCATGTCATCCTCCCATTAATTACAATTGGCCACATGAAGAATAAAATTAGTGCCAACCACTCCTTGTCGCCCAATTCAAAATCAAAGTATCACCACTTTTTAAGATGAGTAAGGAAGAAGGAGTCCAAGCCATATGACGCCCATCCCATCCATATTATTTATCGCCAAATCCAAGAAGAAGTTGGCCAAGAATCCATCCCAAAGGAATGCCTACCAAGGAAAAGTTCAAGGGAATTTCTTACCTCAAGAGACCAAGAACTCTAGAGTCCCATTTAAAAGAAAGCATTTGAATTTCAAAGGAGGAGGATGAGACGCCATCCACATCTCAATTGTTGCCCAACTGAAAATTAAGAAGTGGTTCCTTTCATTTGTCATTGATTTTAACAGGAGTGAGTGAGAAGGACTCTACATCTTATTTTGTCGTCCATCTCAAGTGTTGTCGCCCAACCCATGGAGATTATGCTTGTTGTCACCCACTTTGATGAAGTTGATCCAATGTTGGCGCCCATTATGGATGAAGCCAACGAGAGCTCAAAGATAGGAGTCCAAGATGCCCAAGAAGAAATCCATCAGTCATTGAAGCCCAAGGGAAGCCAATGCAAGACTTTGTAATCCACACTTCTCATGTTGGTGGTCTATAAATTCCACCATCAATCTCTCTTGTAAATTCAATTATTATTCATGAAATAAAAAAGTCATTTTGCCAATCCTTTACTGTGTCAAGCATCGCGGGGTGTGAGGCCCTATTCCTTTGTTCTTCGGAGCATCGCGAGGTTTGAGAACTTATTTATCCCACCATCAAAAAACCCTAGTCACCTTCCAGCTTCTTCCTCCCCTTTTCTTTTTTCCATTAAAATTTCTTTTTTCCTTTCCACACCTTCTTACTAAGTTTGTGGCTGATTGCAGGTGATCGAGATCGGACGTGATGGTGGTTCTTGCCTTGGAACCAGTAGAGCTAAAGATCAGAGCTCGAAGATCAAAATCTAGAAGTCCTGCCGCAAGATCCTAGAGAGTCCAGTCAGATCCACAACCAGAGGGTATAATCTTCGTTGATAAAAAATCAAAACCTTCTCTAACTCTTTAATTTCTGATTCTTTGAAGGATAGAAACCCTGGTTTAAGGTGATTTCTTAATCACCAGATCCATCTTTCCAAACTAGATCTGTTAGTTCGATATTACGGGCATATACTAGTTGACTAGTCTTGATTATTATGATTGCTTTGAGTCTTTAATCTAAAAAAACTTAGAAAATTAATCTCTATTAATTTTAGTTAACTAGTTTAATATTCAGTAATTTAGTTTTAGCATATTGTCCCGCATCATCTTTGGTATCAGAGTGAAGGTTAAACTAGGGTTTAACTACTAGTTCTGAAATTTCTGCACATCTAGATTTAGGCTGAAAATAAATTGCTTCAAAACTGATGCAGAACAATGAACAAAGAAGCGTATGCGGAAATAAAATTAAGATTAATATTTTCTTTTGTTATTATTATTATTATTATTATTTTTATATTTCAGAAATTGGCTTAACTCAAAGTGAAGCTAAACTAGGTAAAGATTGAAAGCACAGTTTAGAAGAAACTAAATTTATCAGAGTAGTTCAGAAGTAATGGATCGCTGGGGGTTGAGAAACTCCCAGACCTAGGGTTCCGCTCTGAACTTTCAACAGAACAGAAATAGAGAGAAGAGATGGTTTACTAACCAGACTTGTGATCTTCTCAGGGTTTGGTGGAAGAACTCTCTCGAGCAGATTGTGGGATCCTCGGAGTCGGCTATCTTCATAATGGATCCTCTAATACTGGTTTCGTGGTTTGGTCGGCTTCTTCTAGACTCAGAATCTGGGAGAGAAGAGGAACAAAAGATGGAATTCAGAAACTCAAGAAGAGATCTTACCAGGCTGAAGAACTTGAAAGCCGAGACTGCTGAGATCAGGATTCTCCTGGAGGCCGATCTGACTTCCTCTTAGAGTTACTGCAGACCTGAAGTATCTGGACCGGAGTTGGATGCTGGTGGCCGGCCAGGGCTTGGAGATGGTGGCCGTGAGAAGGGGAAAAACCTAGGGCTTGGTGGAAAGAGAAGGGTGATGGCGGCTAGGGTTTGGGAATTGAGTGGCTAACCTAGGGTTTAGGGTTTTGGAGATCTCTCACCTTCTCAAGGTTCCAGGGGAACCCAGATTTACTCCCTCACGGAGCTCAACACCTGGAAGCAAGTGCGGAAAAGAGAAAACACAAGTTTGCTCAGAAAAAAATTTCTTTCATTCATCTGATTGTTTTCAACTTACAAGAGGGATGTAATTTATAATGCTTTACAAGGGAGAAGGGTTTCATATTTTCCCATGTGGGACTAAAGGAGGGGATCTCCAAATTAGGGCAAATCCCTTACATATGGTTGGCCAAAATACCAAAAATTAGGATTTGGGTTATAAATGGCAGGTAGATGGCGCCACCTTGCTTGGATTTTTTCAAGAAAAATTTTCTTCCTTTCCTGGATAAACTCTTTTGGACTCCTCCTTTTCTTCCTCCCTAAGTCAAGGCTCTTCCCATCTTTGTTTTAGGTGTTTTGGCAGGTAATGGGCGCCCCTTGATATTCTCTTCCAAGAAAAACTTCTTCCCTTCTTTGCTTGGAATCACTTGGGAAAGTCTTGGCCGCCCCCTTGATTTGTGCTCTTCTCTTTATCGGGTGCATGAAAGAAGGAAGTTGCCATCTGTGGAGTGGGGACCAAAGGCTGCTGGATGTGGATATGGCACCCCCTGGACTGGGAGTGTGGCTGGGAGTGTGGTGTCCACTTGCCTGGTCTTGGGAGAAAATGTAACATCCCCGGTTGAAACCCTAGTCCACTACTGAGTCAACATGACTCAACAAAATAAAATGCAGGTAATGTAGACTCAAGCTAAATTGAGTTGATCTAGTCAACTTTTATTACAAACCAAAAATCCTAATTCTTCGGGCAAGGTTAATCAGAGATCCAGATGGAGCTCTGAAGTCTTCTTCTGAGTCTGGTGCCCGCACCAAAAACCATCCTAAAAAAATACAAAAAAATTAGTAATTAATTTTCTATTAATCCAGTGTTAATCTACTGCTAATCTTAGAAAAAAATTAGAAAAAAAAATTTATTGCATAGTTTTTCTGGTGGAAGGAAATCACGCCTCCTGAGCGAGTATACGCAAGTATACTGTCACGACCCATGGGAGTAATGAGCTACGGCCGGACGTGATATCTTGAGATCAAAAATTTAAAATTAATCAGATCTAAAATTTAATTGAAGAAAAAAAATTAATTTATTTTTTGCTATTTTTTATTATTTTAGCTTCATTGCATTTTAGGATTTCATATTGTGTGATTGCATCATCCTGTAATCTAATCTTAAAGGTACTTGACTATCTCAGATCAGGGCAGGATTTCATCACCTGTCCTGGGCCCACAACAACCACCTTTTGCATCAAACCTAACTCTAATTAAAATCAATTAGAAATCTAAAGCAGTTTAAGGATACCAACAGGTCGGGTTCCAAGTATAGTGTGAAAGCTAGTGCACCTTATCCTTTGATTATCACTTGAATCTGGTGTCTAAGGCTAGAGGTCCGGAGGCAAATGTCCTAAGCAGACTCATGATTTTTAATTAAGATCCTATGAGAGCAGAGGGAGCCTCCCACGACCCTATCTCTTACCTGGCCAGTGGATAGGGTAATTGCTAAATTGGTTGTAAATTAAGCTGACCCATTCTACTTGAGCTCTAGGTCTAGGAAACCCTACTTTGAGTTTTGTGTGTGTGAATTACATCGCCACTAGATCAGGTACACCCTATCAAACCCAACCCAATCCACCCATGGACTCTAACATGGAGGCTTGGATGAGATCTATAATTGAGCAATTTAGGTAGCTTAATACAAGGTTTGACCAGATGGATGAGAGACTAGGTAACCTTGAAAAATCCCATGCGACTCGTTCAAACCATGAAACACATAGACCCACTCCCCCAAGTCAAAGTTTTGAGACACCCAGACCCATTTCCCCGTGTCCAAGAGCCCAACATAGGGAAGTCACCCTAGACCCTATTCCTAGGCACCAAACTCCTGATGTGAATGACCAGGAAGAAATGATCCTTAAAAAATATATGACTAGATGCACCCATTTTTTAAGGAAGTTTAGATCCTAAGGTTTATATAGAATAGGAGAGTAACATGGACTAGTACTTCGAGTGGTTGAGATGTCGAAGGAGAGAAAATTTAAATTTTCTAAGCTTAAGCTAGTCCAACAAGCTAAATTGTACTGAAGAAATGTAGAACGACTGAACCGACAAAGAGATGATTTACCTATAGACACATGACGAGCAATGAAGGTAAAGCTAGGGAAAAATACCTACCATTCTCATATAAACAAAAATTGTTGGATCAATAGCAAAAGTTGACTCAAGGTAATAAATCTATGGCTAACTATGTAGCTAAATTTGACGAGTTCGTTATGAGGTGTAGTGTAGTCGAATCAGAAGCTATTACGTTATTGAGGTTTAGAGCTGGCTTACATGAGGATATCCAGAGGGAATTATCCTTGAGAGAAGTTAATGACATAGTACAAGCCTACCAGATTGCTAGGGATTGTGAATGATTCCAAAGAAAACCCATTACCCACCAATTTGAACCTAATAGGTTTAATGCCCCTGGAAATAGACCTAGCATGAATCAATTCCCAAATAGCCGACCTAATCCTACCTCCCAACTAGCTCATAGGGAAGACAAAGGAAGGGCACCCATAGTCCAAAGAGATAGGAATCAAAATACACTATGTTTTAAGTGTCGAAAAACATGCCATTTTGTTGCTGAATGCCCAGTACAAGCTTTACAAATAAGAGAGTGTGAAGAAGAGAATTCAGAAAATATTAAAAAATTTGAAGAAGAAATTTATGGAGCTGAGGAAGATTTGGTAGAAGAATATGATGGTGATGGAGAGCCAATAGAGTCATCTGATCTATTAGGTGTAGTTAGGTGTATTCTAGCTCAGACCAAGAAGAATGAGGACTGGCGTAGGATGAATATCTTATAAACCTTCATTAAGCTAGGAGACAAAGTTTACAAGATTATTATAGATAGCGGAAGTTGTATGAACGCCATATTTACCTGTTAAGAGTTTAGGCTTACCCACAGTACCACATCCTAGCCCATATAAGGTATCCTGGATTGATGCGACATCTATTCCCATTAGATTATAATGCTAGGTCCCAATCCAAATTCAATCCTACCGAGAGAAAGTATGGTGTGATGTGATTTTAATGGGGGTTAGTAGCATTATATTAGGCAGACCATAGTTATATGATCATGATGCTACCCTTTTTGGTCAGACTAACTCATGTTCTTTTAATCACCATGGAAAAAGAATTGTGATCAACTTGACCCCACCCAAAGACAACACCAAAAGAGTGTCTAGTCATTTGAAAGAGAAAGAACCAGGATTGAACCTAATTACTGCTAAGGAATTAAAGCATGAAATTATGGAAGGTTCAACGGTCTGGATTTTGACTGCTAAAGAAGTTCGTGATGAATCACAGAAGAAACACCCTAAGGAGATCTTAGAGTTTCTTAAGGACTTTAAGGATATATTCCTAGAAGACCTCCCTGATTGCTTACCTCCATTAAAGGACATACAACACGCTATATATGTAGTCCCAAGAGCTACCTTGCCAAACTTAGCCCATTATAGGATGAATCCTACTGAACATAAGGAATTACAAAGGCAAGTTGAGGATCTTCTTAGGAAAGGCTTTATTAGAGAAAGTTTAAGTCCTTGTGCCATTCTAGCTCTTTTGACTCCTAAGAAAGATGGCACTTGGAGAATATGTGTCGATAGTAGAGCCATCAATAAGATTACAGTGAAATATAGATTTTTCAATACCCCGACTTGATGACATGTTAGACATGATAGCCAGTGTAACCATATTTTCAAAGATAAACCTTAAGAGTGGCTATCATCAGGTTAGAATTAGGCCCGGGGATGAATGAAAGACTGCTTTTCAGACTAAGGATGGCTTATACGAATGGTTAGTAATGCCTTTTGGCTTATCGAATGCACCTAGTACTTTTATGAGGATTATGACTCAAGTTCTGAAAGCTTTTACTAAAAAATTTATAGTGATATATTTTGATAACATCATCATATATAGTAAAAATAAGAAGGATCACTTAGACCATCTTCAGCAAGTATGTCAAGTTCTTAGAGGAGATAATCTTTATGCTAATTTGAAGAAATATAGTTTCATGACCCCGAGGATTATTTTTCTAGGTTTTATAGTGACTGCTGAAGGAGTATCTGCTGACCCCGAGAATATCAAATTCATAGTTGAGTGGCCTATACCTAAGAATGTACATGATGTTCGAAGTTTTCATGGGTTAGCTACCTTTTATAGAAGATTTATTCGAGGGTTTAGTATGATTGTTGCACCTATAACTGATTATATGAGGAAAGGAGCTTTAGAATGGTCTAAAGATGCCGATAGGGCCTTTCATGACATTAAGGACAAGATGACCCAAGCCCTAATTCTGAGGTTACCAGATTTTTTGAAAGTTTTTGAGGTTGCTTGTGATGCCTCGGGGGTAGGAATTGGAGGAGTCTTGAGTCAGGAGAATCACCCGGTTGATTTCTTTAGCGAGAAAATAAATGATGCTAAATTGAAATATTCGATTTATGATAAGGAATTATATGCAGTGGTTCAACCTCTTGGATACTGAAGACACTATTTGCTACCGCAGGAGTTTGTACTTTATTATGATCATGAAGTACTTAGATTCCTTAACTCGCAAAAGAAATTAAATTCGAGGCATGGAAAATGGGTTGAACATATACAGGCCTATACTTTTATTTTGAGATACCAATCGGGTACTGATAACAAGGTTGCTGATGTGCTTAGTAGATGATTTATGCTCTTAAATTGTATTAGTACTAAAGTAGTGGGATTTGAAAACTTAAAAGATGAATATGAAAATTGCTTGGACTTTGGTGAAATCTAGAAGGCAGTTAAACAAGGACCGTCTAGTTCATATAGTGAGTATACTATTCAAAATGGTTATCTTTTTAGGAAAAGTAAGCTATGTATTCCTAGTACTTCACTTAAAGACTTCTTAATTTGGGAAACACATGTAGGAGGTTTAGCTGGATCTTCAGTAGAAATAAGACAATTTTAGCACTAGAAGATCATTTTTTTTGGCCAAATCTTAAGAGGAATGTTGCTTAAATAGTAGCTAGATGTCGAACTTGTGCTGTTGCCAAACAACAAAAGCAAAACACTAGCTTATACACCCCACTTCCTATACCGGATTGTCCATGGCAAAATCTTAGCATGAACTTTGTTCTTGGATTACCTAAAACCATAAGGAAACATGATTCAATTTTTATCGTGGTTGATAGGTTTTCAAAGATGGCACATTTTTTACCTTGTTCCCAAACCTATGATGCTTCTAAGGTAGCCAAATTATTTCTAAATGAAGTAATTAGACTACATGGTTTACCTAGGATCATAGTATCTAACAGAGATGTACGATTCACCAGTTATTTCTGGAAAACTCTCTAGCACTTGTTAGGGATAAAACTTAAATTTTTTACTTCTTATCACCCTCAAACAGATGGCAAGATGGAAGTAGTGAATCATAGAGTCTAGGAAACTTACTGAGAAGTTTAGTTGGAAAGAGTACTGCCAGTTGGGAACTATTATTGTCTAGGGCTAAATTTGCATACAATAGCTCAGTTAATAGATCCATCGGAAAAAGCCCTTTTGAAATTGTTCATGGGTATAAGCCTAGAAAACCTTTAAATCTCATTCCTTTACCCATGCATGAATGCATTTCAGAGTCTACTGAGTCATATGTTGAGCATGTTAGAGAGTTGCATAAGGAAATAAGTAAAAAAATTAATGAAAGCAATGAATCTTATAAACATATGACTAATTCAAGAAAAAGACTCAAAGAATTCAATGAAGGAGACTTTGTCATGGTCAGACTATGACCTGAACGACTCCCACCTGGAACTATGAAGAAGTTACATGCCCGTAGTAATGGACCATACAAAGTAATTAGGAAAATTGGACTTAATTCCTACGTGCTTAATTTAACACCTGAGCTAGGTATTAGTTCTACTTTCAACGTTTCAGATATTATAAAGTACAGGGAGCCAATGTTGATTCCTAATGAGCATTTTGGGCCTAATCCAATCCTTGAGAGTGAGCCAACCCATGTGTGTCCACCTGCCATACTACCAGCTCGGAGAGACAGGATTGAGCGGATCTTGGATGACAAGATTATCGCTACTCAGAGCAAAGACTATCAGCGATATCTTGTTCGTTGACAAGGATGATCCAAGATTGACGATTGTTAGATCACCAGAGAGGACTTGCAAAGAATTGACCTAGACATACTAAAGCACTATTACAGCAATGTTGACCCATACTCGACAGGATCGAGTTCCTCCCATCCGAGAAGAATTGGTACGGACACCGAGGCCAGAAAAAATTGACAGGTCGAACCCACATCCCTGTGGATCACTTGTGAATGAAGCCCTAAGCCCAAGCCCTAAATCACTTGTAAATAAATCCCAAGCTCTAATTTTAAAATCCTAATTTCAATATAGGGCTTAGTTATTTTTTAAAATTCTATTATTTTGGCCTAGTTGGGTTTAATCCCAAACACTATTTACTAGCTTGAGCTTGTATTTAATTTTTGTTATAACTTTTTATCAAATTAGATTCAGTTGGGCTTGAAATTAGTTACAATTGAGTCCTTGTAATTAGTTGGTTGAGTCATGTGATTAGTTATTGAGTCCTGTAATACAAGAGGGGACCCAAGTCAAGACCCCATGTGACACCATGTGCCAACTCAACTCAAGTCATGCTTTGGCACCACATGTCAACTACCTCTTGGTGCCACCTCATCATATGCCATATCATCAAGCTTTGGACACCCATGACACATTACCAAGCAATGTCAGGCCACGTCATCTTCCCATTAATTAAAGTCGGCCACATGAAGAATGAAATTAGCACCAACCACTCCTTGTCGCCCAGTTCAAAATCAAAGTATCTCCACTTTTTAAGATGAGTAAAGTAGAAGGAGTCCAAGCCATATGACGCCCATCCCATCCACATTATTTGTCACCAGATCCAAGAAGAAGTTGGCCAAGAATCCATCCCAAAGGAATGCCCATCAAGAAAAAGTTCAAGGAAATTTCTTACCTCAAGAGACCAAGAACTCTAGAGTCCCATTTAAAAGAAAGCATTTGAATTTCAAAGGAGGAGGATGAGACGCCATCCACATCTCAATTGTAACCCAACTGAAAATTAAGAAGTGGTTTCTTTCATTTGTCGCTGATTTTAAGAGGAGTGAGTGAGAAGGACTCTACATCTTATTTTGTCGCCCATCTCAAGTGTTGTCGCCCAACCCATGGAGATTATCCTTGTTGTCGCCCACTTTGATGAAGTTGATCTAATGTTGGTGCCCATTATGGATGAAGCCAAGGAGAGCTCAAAGACAGGAGTCCAAGATGCCCAAGAAGAAATTCATCAGTCATTGAAGCCTAAGGAAAGCTAATACAAGACTTTGTAACCCACACTTCTCATGTTGGTGGTCTATAAATACCATCATCAATCCCTCTTGTAAACTCAATTATTATTCATGAAATAAAGAAGTCATTCTGCCAATCCTTTGCTATGTCAAGCATCGCGGGGTGTGAGGCCCTATTCTTTTGTTCTTCGGAGCATCGTGGGGTGTGAGGCCTTATTTATCCCACCATCAGAAAATCGTAGCCGCCTTCCAGCTTCTTCCTCCCCTTTCCTTTTTTCCATTAAAATTCCTTTTTTCCTTTCCACACCTTCTTACTGAGTTTGTGGCTGATTGCAGGTGATCGAGATTGAACGTGACGGTGGTTCTTGCCTTGGAATTAGTAGAGCTGAAGATCAGAGCCTGAAGATCGAAATCTGAAAGTCCTGTCGTAAGATCCTAGAGAGTCCAGTCAGATCCATAACTAGAGGGTATAATCTTCGTTGGTAAAAAATCAAAACCTTCTCTAACTCTTTAATTTCTAATTCTTTGAAAGATGAAAACCCTGATTTAAGGTGATTTCTTAATCACCAGATCCATCTTTCCTAACTAGATATGTTAGTTCAATATTGCGGGCATATACTAGTTGACTAGTCTTGATTATTATGAATGCTTTGAGTCTTTAACCTAAAAAAATCTAGAAAATTAATCTCTGTTAATTTTAGTTAATTAGTTTAATATTCAGTAATTTAGTTTTTGTATATTATCCCATATCAGATGGTGGACGCCACCTCAGACCATGATCTCTTCAGCTTCATGGACACCTTCTCTGGCTAAAACCAAATCCAGATGGTTCTAGAAGATTAGAAGAAAAATGCTTCTATTACTGACCGAGGACTTTTTTGTTACATGGTCATGCCATTCAGTTTGAAAAATATAGGTGCCATCTACCAATGCCTGGTGAACAAAGTTTTCAAGGACTAAATAGGGTAGAACATAGAGGTATACATGGATGATATGCTGGTCAAGAACAAAATTGCCAGAGCTTGCGTGGATGACTTGCGAGAAACTTTCACCACCCTTCGAAAGTACTAGATGAAGCTAAGTTCTACTAAGTGTGCCTTCGAGGTGGCCTTGGATGAATTCCTTGGCTTCATGGTCTTCAACAGAGGTGTGGAAGCTAATCCAGAGAAAATCAAGGTTGTCTACAATATGAGTCCTCTAAAGATGATCAAAGACATCTAATGCCTCGTCAAAAGGATCATGGTACTAAATCGACTTGTCTCCAAATCAGCCAAGTGATGTCATCCATTCTTCTAGACTCTGAAGCAACCAAAGAATTTTCAGTGGATAGAGGAGTGCCAAAGGACCTTTGATAACCTCAAAAGCTATCTTAGTTCTTTACCATTGTTGGGCAAACCGGATCCAGGTGAAGAGTTGTTTCTATATCTGGCAACCTTCCTCTAGCAATGGGTATAGTAATGATACAAGAAAGGGACATGATCCAGAAACCGATCTATTATATTAGCTAGATCTTGAGGGATACAAAAACCCTATATTTGAAGTTGGAGAAGTTGGTTTATACACTGCTAATTAGGGCTTAGAAGGTTTGACCATATTTTCAAGCATATATTATTGCTCTCCTAACCGATCAATCCATTAAAAGCATTCCCGATCGGCCCGATATATCTGGATGCATTGCAAAGTGGTGATCGAACTCTCCAAGCTTGATATTAAGTTTCTATCTTGATCGTCAATCAGAGATCAAATACTAACTGATTTCCTGGTCAAATATACCATCCTTGATAAGCCACCAGAGCCAGAAGGACCAGAGTCACAACTTTAATACAAGATCATTCTCATAATCCTGCCCACATTTTGAAAGTATACATAGATGGACATCTAACTCTGAAGGATCGGGAGCAAGGATAGTAATCGTAAGTCTGGAGGGGATCATCATCGAGCATGCACTCCACTTTGAGTTCCTAGCAACAAACAATGAGGTCGGATACAAAGTTATGATCGTAGGGCATGAAATTGCCAAGGAGATGGGAGTGCAAGATTTAGATGTCTACGGTGATTCCTAGCTAATCGTTGGATAGGTAAATGGTGACTGCGAGGCTCGAGAGGAAAGTATAATGAACTATCTTCAAAAAGTCAAGGAGTTGGCCCTTACTTCTGCCACTTTGGAGTCTAACATATCCCTAGAGAAGAGAACTCATGAGCTGATGCACTAGTTAAAACAGTGACTTTGGCATTGATGGCACTGTCATGGGGTACCCATTTAAAAATAATCAGAAGGCCCACCACCGGGAAGCCATCGATGATAATGCAGGTGGACAATGAATCCTACTAGATTGACCCATTGATTGACTTTTTGGAGGGAGACAAACTCCAGTAGATAGAAAAGAAGCCCGTAAAGTGAAATACTAATCCTCAAATACCTTGTGCATGAAAGGAAACTTTATAAGAGATATTTTTCTTTACCCTTTCATAGGTGCTAACAACCATCTGAGATAGAATACATGCTAAGGGAGGTTCATGAAGGAATCTGTGGTGTTCACATCGGGCAAAAGATGCTAGCATATAAGCTACTCTGACAAGGCTTTTATTAGCCTACTATGCAAAAGATGTAGAGGACTTTGTCATTCAATGCAAGGCTTGCCAAAGAAACTCCAACATTCAATGCCTCCCCTCGATGCCAATCACTCCCATATATGTCCCATGGCCTTTTGCATAATAAGGGATGGATATTCTCGGCTCTTTCCTACCAGCTTCGGGATAGCAAAAATTTTTGCTAGTTGATATTAATTACTTTACAATGTAGGTAGAGGCCAAGCTACTAGCTCATGTTACCGAGTCCAAGGTTATAAACTTTGTATGGAAGGTAGTCATTTGCCTCTTCGGGATCTCCTAGGTGCTAATGACTGATAATGGATGATAGTTCTTTGAAGCTAGATTTGAAGAGTTCTGTAAAAAATAAGGAATCTTGCATTACCTCACTTCTATAGTATATCACTAGGCTAATGGAGAGGCAGAAGTCACCAACCGAACCCTCCTACAAGGGATCAAGAAGAGGCTCAGCAAAGCCAAAGGGTCATGGATCAGATCAAGAAGAGGCTCAGCAAAGCCAAAGGGTCATGGATCGATGAACTTCATCACGTGCTCTAGGCATACCGAATAATACCAAGGGTTCTGATGGGAGAAATGCACTTTAGCCTAGCCTTCGAGACCAAAACTCTGATACATATCGAGCTCAGGGAGCCTTCAGCACGGGTCACAAACTTTGATAAGTAAACCAACTCCAAAAGATTGCTTACTGATCTAGACCTATAAGATGATGCTCATGAAAAGGCATATATTAGAATGGTGGCTTATCGACAGAAGGTCACCCACTACTTTAATCCCAAAATTTGATATAAAATATTCAGGGTCAATGACCTAGTGCTGTGCTGAGCACAAGTCTCTCAACCAGGTCAAAAAGGCAAACTCTCATCGAACTAGGAGGGGCCCTACTAGGTAAAAGAAGTCATCAGACCAGGGACATATAGATTGAAGCAACTAAATGGGATTCCTATACTCTAACCATGAAACTTCACAAATCTATAGATTTATCATCAATAATATACCCCCTTATCAAATAAAGGTTATTTTCTTATTTATGCTTTTTTCCATTAGTAACAAAAGAGTTCCCTGATGAGGATTTCCGAGCGAGACTTTTGAAAGCTCATCGAGCAAGATGTGGTTGGGAGCTCGGGCACCTATTGGGTTGGGACCTCACATTAAAAGTCTGAAATTTGCTAGTTAAGGGACTCCCAACATGAGATCTTGCGATTGGATAAGGCTCCTAATTGAAAATATCCATCGGATGGATCCTTGATGGGAATTCAAGAATTTGATGGATGTGAAGTTCCAACCGAGAGCTCAAGGGCTCAGATGAGCATCACGATCAGAAACGCATCATGATTAGCAACATAACAATCGATCGAATTCCTATCAAAACAATTAAGGTATTGGACCAAAAGTGCTATGATCCAAATTTGAGATACCGTCAAAAAGCACAAACAGAAACACAAAAATATGAATTTTTTTTTCATTTTCATTAACAAAGATGGATTACATATGCTCGTACCTTGCAAAAGAATACACAGAGTTAGAGCCTCATGATTGATGACATTGTTTCCTAGACTTCTAAAGTATAAGAAAGATGACAATACCTATCGAAAAATTGGAGGACTCTCGAGCTCCCAACCTTGGGAGGAAGCCCTATGCTCGCCCTGAAAGCATCGAGCATGCCTCAGCCCGCAATGGGATTGCCAACAGGTGTTGCATGAAGATGCTCAGCACCCCCAGGCTCATAACGATACCATCAGGAGAAATGCATCGTAGCTGGGGCCATGAGCGCACCCCTCCTCCAGGTGAAGCTGACATCACTGGGGAAAGCAACATTCAACAAGGTAGAAGTTGGTGATTTAAGGAAGCTCATCGACAAAGTCTGAACGATGACTCTTTTCGCATCCTCGGGCTAGTACTCCTACCTACAACCCGATGTGCTGGCTTTCCATCTACCTTTACATTTAGGCATGGTTGCCCCATGAGGAGGGTCTAGATGATATGATAGGCAACTTGAGCCCTCCTTCTCGCATGAAGCCCACCGACTAGTTGTAGCTACGATGATGTAGATAAAGTACCAATGGTTAGATCTGCCAACCGACTGTAATAGGAATGGCACAATAGAGGAGCCAGTCATATCCGCTACCTCCCAGTCCAAGGTAGGGACCGATTGACATGCCCATGCAATGATCCTCTCAAGAAAAATCCCTCCATTAAGAGAAGGAACCTCGTAATGAAGGCACTTCAACTAGAAGTCAAGAGTAGTAGCTTCCTAAGCATTTCAAATGGCAGAGAGAAGTTATAGGAGTCTGTCACCCCCTCTCCTTTTATAGTGAAAATAAGAAAAACTTAGCCACACAGCTACCTAACCAACGAAGGCCGAATATCATTTCCTTGGAAATTAGCTAACTCCAGGAAGAGGGGCGAAGACCGAAGATGCTTGCATTGAATATCATCACCTCAAAAATAGTGCCATGATGATTCTATTAGGATTCAATCATAGATGACTAGTATGCAAAACTAGGTTCTAAACCCTAAATGCAACGGAAACAGAGATCATCTAAAATAATTTTCACAAGAATGCTGATTTAAATTTAAATTATAAATCATCTATTCATCCTTCTAATATGCTGCAATAACAATAATATTGAATTTGAAATCTTATAAAATTATAAGATGAAGGATCCACTTATCTAGATTGCTTAACTCCCTTGTCTAGTATCGAATTCGTTGGATCAATCGGATATGTCAGGATTTGTCAGAGTTGTGCATGTACTCGACCTCTACTAGTATCCATACAGAGCCTTCCTTACTAAATCATTAAGACCCTCCAGACTACTAGATCCTTGTAGATCTTTCTTTAAGCATAAAGATGGACCTTCTTCTTCTAGTCTAAACCAGAATATAGCATCCCTCTTCTTTTGATACTTTTCATGGAAACAAATGCCTCTTAGCTTTCTATAGAGTTATTATACTCTATTTTTCATAGAGAAAAAAAATGGGATAAATTTTGAAAGGGATCTATGTTAGAATTCATTTTATGTAGCCTAGTTTCTGTGCATCTTAAAAAATCATGAAAAATTTTCTTAAAAATACCTCTTAAAAATTCAAATAAAATTAGTTTCTTATCTGATTTGATCAAACTTCAAATTTAGATAAGAGTCCAATTTTATATAGTAGGAGAGAGAGTCCTCGATGAGAAAGAGGGGTGCCAACTTGGAGCCTCACTCTTCTCACCACACATGCTAAGAGGAGGCATGCATTTTCATGCCCTCCTCTTGGTTTCTACATGAGATAAGAGAGATTCAGTCAACTAAGTTTCCTAGATACTGGTCAATTTTGACTAATTCTTGACTGAATTTGAATTTTTTTCACATCTATATTCAACCAAAATCAAAAAAGGCCGTTGACCCACTTTGACTTAGTCAAAAATTTAAGTCAACCTTGAATTACCAATTCAATTAACTTTAAATAAAGTTAATAATAATTAAATCTGATTTAATTAAGACAAATAATGAAGTCAAGAATTATTGGAACATCTATAAATAGGTTTGTCAAGCTAAAATTAGCAAGTGACAAAATTAATAGGTACTAAATATATAACTCTTACATAAATCCGTAGTCATGGTTAGGTCGACTGCTGTTATGTGTGACTCCTCAGGTTCTATTCCATTTGATAGTGAGACATACTACAATCTCTATCATAGTATCATCAAAACTTTTTTGATGGACTGAAATAATTTCAACTCGACCCTAACTTGGATCGTTAATTCGAAAACGATCCTATAAACTCTCATAATCTACCAATGATACCTAGCAGTATGTGGTGGCAATCTAGTAGAATAGAAATGACCCACTAAGTGTAATAACCGTGTGATCAAATTTCTTTATCGAAAATCCCGTCAAAATCTAAGCATCCATCATATGTTAAACTTAATTAGCTCGAGTCCAATTATGATTTCTATAAAAACTCTTTTTCAATGTCACACTACTATAGCCATAGATTCAAGAACTTAACCAATTAGGTCATATAGAATTATACCTTAACTACTAAGGCTGATAGATTTCATATAAGTGGACACCCCACTCATATAGTAAAGTTATTGTAGCCAATGAACACCATAAGATTCTGAATGGCTAGAGACCATGATAATATGCTGTCAAACCATAACAACCTCACTATGAGTAGCCAAGACATCATAGGTTAAGTAATTACTCACACAACTATAGCATTTGAGAAGTCGCTGACAAGTGAGTAACATCCATGTGACTTCACGAACTTGGTCACACTCAATATCGTTGTTCTCTAACAACTACTTATACTCTCGCTCCAGTGCCTTTATACCATGGACTCAAGACTCATGATCGGAAGAGAGGTGATAAGTGTATCAATCTTGAGGGATCAATCACCGTCCTCATGATGATCTAATGATCAGAAGCTTTTAGAAATTAATCTATAATAACACATATATCAAGTTCTTAACTCATGAGAATATGTATCATTGTCCTTAACTCCATGGATGATTCATAGACATATTAGATATGAATGAAAGGAATAAAGTTCAATTTTATTGATTTCAATGCATTAAGTACAAAATTATATCCTAAAAAGTTATAATTTGTCATGCCAACTTGGCTTCTAGGGCATACATCTAACAAATTTCTCACCTAAGGCCCATCTAGTCAAAGCTCCCTGGAAATCGAATCTCATGGCACTCATCAGCCTGGGGGAACTTTCAAGGGCTGCAGACCCTATAGCATCCACCATATAGCAAGGCATGATTCATGATGGTAAGAGTCCAAAAAATGATCGATGTCCGTGACCCTGGCTATTCTTGAACGACCAAGACCTAGGAACTTCTGGTCAATTGAAATCCCGAGGACCTTTGATCGATCTAAAAAGAAAAAAGGTTATATAACTTAAGCAAACAAATAGTATAAGAAAATAAGAATAAAAGATTTTTTGCTTTCTAACAGAATGTTCAAGGGCTACAAAAGGGTAGTTGCAAAAAATAAAAAAGAAGCAAAATGAAATTCTTGCAAGTGGCTAATCTTTATTGGCCTCGGAACTTGTGACAACCATCCTGGGTACCTGTTGAACATCAGACTTGCCCCAAGACTCCATCTTGATCGATTGATCTCCCTTGTCTACTGGATTTATGGGCTTCATAATGGATGATTGATCTTTTGCAGTCCCCAAGCCCCTTGGGGCATCCTTCTTCTAAGATGACTCTCCATGATGGGATCGACAAGAAGTATCGGACCTTGTGTCCTAGTGCAGCTTTAGGTTTTCCAAGATTTCTATAATGAACTTGGCTACATGCATACCATAAGGAGGCAGGTGACTGAGATCAAGGTCTGAATAAAGAACCCGCACTAGATCTCTACAATTGGAAAACCCCACCTGGTGGTCCTGATCAAACATCAATCCTTCTACATACCTACTTTCTCTCACTTCTCAAGCCTTTACCGCATGGTGGCACCCCCTCGAGCAGCACCATCAACTTGACCGATGATGGCTCCATGATCGGGACCTCTAGCTTCATCGACGATGGCTCTACGACCAAGACCATCATTGGACTGGTGTACAGCTATTGACTATTGACTCGATCTAGTCTCAAAACTAGCCACAGCACCCATACTTGATGCATAGCATGTCTCCTGCTAAGGTAGCTTGTCTGGCTAATACGGCACCATAGTAAGCTATCATGACTCAGCTTCGAGGATGACCGTTGGTGGCTAACCACCAGGTGATGGGTGTGGGATCATTTGAGGTGGTCTGACCAATAGAGGGGCAATAGCCAATGGCAGCCCCCCATCTTTAGGCCAGACACCACTTGTTTGCCTCTCGTCGACCACTCAAGCTTAGCAGTTTTTTCTTGGGCTCAATGTAGTTTATCTTGGAATTATGTCAATTGAGTGATAATTTCCCTCCATGCCTCCCTAGATGCGAGTAGTGACTCTAAGCTGAAATTTTTTTCATAAGTTGATGAAAGCTGACTCTGCACTAGAGCCACCATGGTGGCTACATCCCAGGTCATTTTAGATAGATGAGTCATGAGTCTACAGTGTAGGGACACTAGAACAAGAGTATAAGTAATTATTAAAGAATAACAATATTGAGCATGACCATATGAGAAACTACTTAGATGTCTACTCACTCATTAGTGATATTCTCAATGCTGTGGTAGTGTGAATGATTTTTTAACTTGCAATGCCTCGGCTACTTATAGTGAGCTTGATGTGGTTTGATTGCATAATCACTTCATCTTCTAGTCATTTGGATCCTTACAATGCATGTTAGTTACATTAAGTTAGCTGTATGAATAGGATGTACATTTAAATAGGATCTATTGATCTTGGTAGAAGATACATGGTCTTATGTGATTTAAGAAGCTTAGTCCTTAAGATCGTGGCCATGACGATATGAATGATGAAAAAGGATTTTCATAAGTCTTCATAATTTAGACTTGAGCTGATTGAATCTTATATATAATAAATGAAGGGATTTGATGAGTTTTTCATAACCTCCATCTTGTTGAAATTCATGATAGAAGAACTGAATTACACGATAACCACACCTAGGGATTTTATACATTTTTATTTTGCTTGATTGCCACTATATGTTGCTAAGCATCACTAGTAGATTATGAGAACTCACTAGAAATATTTTCAAATAAATAATCATTGATTGAGGTAAGTTGGAATCTTCCAATCTATTGAAAAGAGTTTTAATGATACTATGATTGAATTCATAGTATATTTCAGTGCCAGACATAATACAACTTATGGGATCATATACAATAGGGATTTAGACTTGATCAATTTATTGGATCGTGATCTAATTATCAATATGGTTGATGATTAGGATCAGTTTGTAAAAATTATAAATAAGAGAAATCATAAGGAGGGCCTAATTGCAATAGTTGCAATGTAATTTGATTTGATCAAATTAGGGTTCAAGTTTTAATTAAATTAATCAAATTTAATTTAATTAGGCTTAGATGAATTAGATTAGATTTAATTTAATTAGGCTTGAAGTCAAATTATATTTTCTAGTCCAAATGCGAATTGGACTTGACTCCTAACTAAATTAGGATTTAATTTGACTCAAATTATGTTTGAATTGGATTTGATTTGGACGATGATTGATTCCTAATTGGATTAGGATTCTAGAGTCCTACTTGAATCAAAGTAGGAGACCATGAGTCCATCTTCAATTGAACTAGGACTCCTTTCCCATTTCAACTTGGACTTTTCATCCCATGCCTATGAGGATTCATGCCATGCATATACGAGTCTAAGGTTTTTACGTGAAGAAATTTTCACGGATAAATTCCAAGTGCCAATAGTAGGCACTCATCTCCAAAGTCTTTTTAGTTAGGGACTTTGTCCCAACCTCTTATGTTGGAATTGGATTCAAACTAGATAGGAGCTTCTAGCATGACATTGTTCATGCAGTGTCCTCTTCTGGTTACTACCTTCTGCTTCATTCTTGAGAAGAAATGAAATACAAGATCAAGATTTAACATTCAAAAAGGATATGAAAGAGTGCTAGCATCTTAGTGATCTCAAATACTTCTAGTCAAGTCGACTCTATGTGGATATCCATAGAAGCTGGATGATTGAATGTTTTCATCGAAACTTTGAGACATTCAGATATGAATCTTCAAAAGAATTAAGCAAACAAAGATATGTTGCTAATCTTTCTAAATTTCAGAAATTTGATATTTGATATCTTGTATATGAACTAGATTTATAGGTGATATGGCAAGAAGCTGACATGTTGACGTGCATTCCGAGTTAGATGCCACGTCATAAGATCCGTCATGGTGGACACCCCATCTTGGACTCCTTTGATCGGGACGAGCTCCCCCGCATCAACGAGGCGGCCAGTCAAAGCCGAGCTCCATCCTCCGTCAGGTCGGCACCCGTGAGCTCGGGGTGCCTAGGCCAGAGCTGAGCAACCTCCTTCGCCAAATCGAGCCCCTCCGAGGCTGAGCCCCCTGAACCAGAGTCGAGCTCAGCCCTCCTCTGTCAGGTCGAGCCCCTCCGAGGTCAAGCCCTCTAGATTGGAGTCGCGTGTTAACCTCCTCCGCCAGATTGAGCCCCTCTGAGGCTGAGACCCCTGGACCAAAGTCGAGGTCAGCCCTCCATCGCCAGGTCGAGCCCCTCCGAGGTTGAGCCCTCTGGGCCGGAGTCGAGCCCTACTCCACCAGGTCGAGCCCCTCCGAGGTCGAGCCCCTTGAGCCGGAGTCTAGCCTAACCTTCTCCGCCAGGTCGAACCCCCCGAGTCGGAGCCGAGTCCCAGCTCTCCAGTTCGATAGCCAACTTAAACTGTGCCCCGAAACATCAAGGGGGCAGAGCCACCTCCCTGAAACACCAGCAAGCGGCCTGAAGACCACCAAGAAGTACCCGTCAGGTCACAATAATTATCTGCGACCACCGCTTATGCCAGGAGATGAAGAAGCTCCCTGACCAAGGTGCCACGCTCTCCACCAACCACCTGCACCACCTGAAAGAGGAAGTCAACCAAAAGATTCGAATCTCGGGGGTGGCGACCCCCCGATCGAGACACTGCCAGTCTTCCCAGAATGGGATGACCAGAAGGAATGTCAGAGCACACGGCATTTTCCCTTATCATGAATCAAAAAAGATGTCTCATCCGTGGCACGGAACACCGCCGCACATACCTGACAGCCTGGGGGAGATCCCAAGGTAGGCGCTCAATGTCACCTGGACTTAAAAGAACCTTCAACACCCCCGGTGGGGGGGGAGTGATGCGGATATCGAGATGAATATTGAACCTAATTGACTGACTCATATATCAGGGCAGCCCGGTGATAGTTCGGCGAAGCCCAACCCAGACATTTCGGTTCAGCTTCCGGCCCATGATGATTTGGGGTCGCCAGCCCCGCCAGCAGGAAACGTGCACAGGTCTAGACGCCTTCAAGGGAAGCAAGTTTCAAATTTGACCCGTTTTTGGGATGAAAATAATTAATTGGGAATTGGACCGAAGGCCCAATACACTATTAGTACCCGTGGAGTTTCGGATCCGGGAAAATACCGGAGTCTTTAGTCTTATTATTATTATTATTATTTTATTAGTGGCGTGATCTCTTGATTTTTTTATATATTTAAAAAAAAAAATCCGTTTGAAGTTTTCACGCAAGAGTCAACATGTTGGAGTTGTTTACATTAGTTGTTTTGTTTTTTTTCTCCCTCCCTGTTAGTCACGTGGGGGACTATACCTTGTATTGCTTTTTTTTAAAACCCGAACCAAGGAAAAAAGAAAGGAAGCAGCGTGTTTTGTTTTGAGAATTTTTCCCTTGGATGGTTTTCCTTTTAGGTGTTTCTATGGAAGGCCGCCGGCCATTCTTTTTTTTTTTCCCCTTGCGCACACCAGGCCGAAAGCCTGGTTAGGAGAAGACGATTCCGTGAGGAATCTCTTCCTTCCGTTCCAAGTTCTTGATAAAAAAAAAAAAAAGAGAAATAGGGACTCACGGTGAGAAATCCATCGTTCGTCCCTTCTGTTCGTGAAGAGCCGGATTGAAATCTGGTAGAGGGCTGGCAACGTGAGGAATCACGCTGCCCTTCCAGCACTTGATCGTTGCAGGTTTCAAAGGGATCTTCCCCATCTTGCTCAATCCTAGCATCCAAGAATTCTCAGAACCCGTTCTCGCAGAGCCGGGGTTTTGGTCGCTACAGGTGTTTGACATCCGCCCTGCACCAGCTTGGTATCAGAGCCTTGATCCATTCTTGATTAGAGCCTTGATCCATTCTTGATCAGGGCCTTGATCCGTTCTTGATCTGTCCTTGATCAATTCTTTATTTAAAAAAAAAAAAAAAATTCTACCGGCAACCATGGAGCGGAACAACGAGGAGCCTTCTCTTCGTGACATTGTGGTGACCCAGTAGCAGATGATGGCTGTTTTGCAAGCAATGATGGCACGGTTGGAGGCGCAAGATCGTGCTATACCTCATCAAGATCGCAATGTACCTGACGAACATCGAGAAGGTGATGCCGACCCTTTCCAGAATATTGAAGATCCTCCACCATTGCAAAGAGGGCAGCAACCGCGGCGTGATGTAGCGCTTCCCAGGGATTTCGGACCGTCGCTTGTGCATGACAATTAGACTCGTTGGGAGTCCAGGTTTTGGATTGAAATACCAGAGTTTAGAGATGGTTTGAATCCTGATGAGTATGTGGATTAGACCCTGCAGGTTGATGATGTTTTCCGGGTGAAAGAATTGCCTTTGGACAAGCAAGTGCCGCTTATCACAATCCGATTTCGAGATCGAGCAGCGGCTTGGTGGCATGCACGGCACTACCGAAGGTATATGGATGGGAGGCCACCAATTGCATCATGGGCAGCCTTGAAGCAGGAGATGAATCGGGAGTTCCTTCCTCTGAACCATGAATATGTCCTTTATTCTAAATTGCATGGTTTAACACAAGGAAATCGAAGCATGGAAGATTATACTACAGAGTTCTACCGACCGGTGGCTCGAAACTGATTGATGGAGTCAAAATCGAGGTTGGTAGCCATGTATTTGCTTGGACTGTGATTCCCGATCCAGGATGCGTTGCCTCTGCATCGGATTGACAATGTTGGTGATGCGCACATGCGGGCACAAGCAGTGGAGCGGAGCCTGATGCGGAATAGAGGGTTCCAGAGTAGAGAAAAATTATCTGGTCAATTTTCGGGGCAGAGTTCTGGTAGTAGGAGTGCACCTCCTATGGTGAGGCAACAAACTTTGGCAGTTCCTTCGAGACCTACAGTGCCGAGTGGGGCTTCAGGTCCCCAGCAGAGGGTGGGTAGCAATCGAGCCAATGTTCGCTGCCATCGGTGTCATGACTTAGGACATTATGCCAATGAGTGCCCCAAGGCGCGTACCCGGTTACTTATGGAGGAGGAGCAGGAAGTTGAATTTCCCGAGGATGAAGAGTTCGAGGATGACATGTATGTGATTGACCCAGACCACATCCAGGGAGAGAGTCTGATTATTAGGAGGTTGTGTCTTGCACCAAGAGCTGGTGGAGATTGGTGTCGGCACGATATTTTCTCAACAAAGTGCACTGTAGCTGGTAAAACTTGCAAGGTAATTATTGATTCTGGAAGTTGGGAGAATGTGATTACTGAGGAAGTTGTGAAGAAATTGGGGTTGATGACTGAGCCCCATCCTCAACCACACAAGCTCGACTGGGTGAATCGGGATGCAGATATTCAGGTCAGTCGACGCTGTAGGTTGGCCTTGTCTTTTGGTCCTCAGCTTGAGACGTCAATAGTAGCTGATGTTGTACCGATGGATGCGACACACATCATTTTGGGATGACCTTGGCAGTTTGATAATAAAGCAGTGTATAATGGTTACACTCATACTTATATGCTATGACCAGATAGGAGAAAAGTGATCTTGAAATCGCTACAGGACTTGGCTAAACAGAAGGTAATAATTTGTTTGCCAAGCAGGGAGTTTGAGGCGAGTTTAGAGGGAGAAAATTTCTGTTTTGCCCTGGTTAGTAAGCCAGAAGAGTTTGGCCAGAATGGGGAGCAGGAGCTACATGATCTTCCTCAGGAGTTGGTGTCAGTTTTGGAGGAATTTCGGGATGTTGTACGGAGTGAGCTTCCTGCGGGTTTGCCACCACTTCGAGATATTCAGCATGAGATTGATCTGATTCCGGGTTCTGTGTTGCCGAATAAGGCTCATTACCGAATGACCCCGCAGCAGCATGAGGAGCTGAAGAGGCAGGTTCAAGATCTTTTAGACAAAGGCTTTGTATGGGAAAGCATTAGCCCGTGCGCGGCACCAGCACTTTTGGTGCCAAAAAAGGATGGTTCATGGCGTATGTGTGTTGACAGCCGGGCAATAAACAGAATTACTGTGAAGTATAGGTTTCCAATACTGAGGCTGGATGATATGCTAGATCAGTTGAGTGGTGCCGTGTTCTTTACTAAGATTGATTTGAAAAGTGGGTATCATCAGATCAGAATGAAGCCAGGTGATGAATGGAAGACAGCCTTCAAGATAAAGGAAGGCCTGTATGAATGGTTGGTGATGCCATTCGGGCTATCTAATGCGCCTAGTACGTTTATGCGAGTAATGAACTGGTTTTGCGTCCATTCCTTAGTTCTTTTGTTGTTGCATACTTTGATGATATAATGATATACAGTAAGACAGCACAAGAGCATGTTGAGCATGTTTCACAAGTTCTAACAGTATTATGTGAAAACCAGCTTTTTGCTAACCCAGAGAAGTGTATTTGGATGGTAGACAAATTAATTTTTCTGGGATATGTTGTTACTGGTGATGGAATTCTTCCAGATGAAAGTAAGGTGCGAGCGATAGTGGACTGGCCAGCACCTACTACTTTGACTGAATTGAGATCCTTTTTGGGTCTTGCGGGTTTTTACAGAAGGTTTGTGAAGAGGTATAGTGAGATTGCTGCACCCTTAACAGACTTGTTGAAATTAAATCAGTTTGGATGGAATGACACTACTCAGGCAGCATTTGATGAGATGAAAGTCAAGTTGACCCAAGCACCACTGTTGGTTCTTCCAGATTTTGACAAGGTATTCGAAGTGGATTATGATGCTTCGAAGACTGGGATTGGCGCAGTACTCAGCCAAGATGGAAGATCCGTTGCTTTCTACAGTGAGAAGTTTGGAGGTGCCAAACTGTTGTATTCGGTTTATGATTTGGAGCTATACGCCATTGTGAGGTCATTGCAACATTGGCGACATTACTTGATCCAGCGAGAATTTGTGCCGTACTCAGATCATCAAGCATTAAAATTTCTACAGGGACAATATAAGTTGAGCTCCAGACATGCAAAATGGGTAAGTACTCTACAGGAGTATACTTTCAGCATCAAGCATAAGTCAGGCACTTTGAATAAAGTAGCAGATGCTTTAAGTAGACGGAGTTTATTGATTGGTGCTATGCAAGTATATACCCTTGAATTTGAAAGCATGAAGGATGATATCCGTGCTGATGAGCATTTCTAGAGCATTGTACTGAATTGGAAGCTGGAGGTCGATCTGACTTCATCCTACATGATAGATATTTGTTCCGTGGTAATTGTCTCTGTATTCCTAACACTTCACTGCGTGTATTGATTATTCAAGAGCTGCATAATCAAGGACATTTTGGAAGAGACAAAACTGCATGGTTAATTCGTCAACGGTTTTATTGGCCTGGGCTTCATTGAGATGTCAAAACCATTTTGAAGAGATGCCGTTTGTGTCAGGAATCCAAAGGAATAGATACAAATCAAGGTTTATATACCCCTTTACCGATTCCAGATGAGCCGTGGCGAGAGGTATCTATGGATTTTGTTGTTGGTTTACCGCGGACAGTGAGAGGTCTAGACTCAATTATGGAAGTCGTAGATCGGTTCAGCAAGATGGCTTGTTTCTTGCCATGCAAAACGATATTTGATGCGTCGAAAGTAGCTGATCTTTATTTTTCTGTAGTTGTTTGACATTATGGGTTACCATCGTCGATAGTTTCGGACTGAGATAGCAAGTTTATGGGACATTTCTGGCATGAATTGTGGAAAAAGTTGGGTACAAAATTAAAATTCAGTAGTTCCTATCATCCTCAGATTGATGGGCAAACCGAGACTGTCAACCGAAGTCTTGGTAACTTGTTAAGAGCCAATGTGCAAGAATTTAAAAACTGGGATGTATGTTTGCCGAAGATTGAGTTTGAGTTCAATTCTTCAGTAAACCGTTCTACTAGTTTTGCACCCTTTCAGGTATTATATGGATTTCTGCCAAGAGGACCACTTGATATTTTACCTGTTGATGTGCCAAACAAATCAAGTAAGAAGATAGAAGATCGAGTGGCTGATCTACGTGAGGTGCACGCAACTGTTAAAGCCAATCTAGAGAAAAATTATGCCAAGTATAAGGCTAAGGCTGATCAGACACGTCGACAGCAGACTTTTGAGGTTGGTGATTTGGTATGGGTCTTCTTGCCAAGAGAACGATATCCAAAGGGGGCCTACACCAAACTCAAACCAAAGAAAATTGGTCCTTGTCAGGTGTTGGAGAAATTTAGTGACAATGCCTACCAAGTTGAATTACCAGATGATGTCCTTATTTCTGATGTATTCAATATTCGACATCTAACCCCTTATGCATGTGATAATTCAAGCTTGAAGACAAGTTTTCCAGAGGAAGGGGAGAGTGATGCGGACATCGAGATGAATATTGAACCTGATCGACTAACTCATATATCAGGACAGCCCGGTGATAGTTCGGCGAAGCCCAACCCAGACGTTTCGGTTCAGCTTCCAGCCCATGACGATTTGGGGTCACCAGCCTCGCCAGCAGGAAACGTGCGCAGGTCCACACGCCTTCAAGGGAAGCAAGTTTCAAATTTGACCCGTTTTTGGGATGAAAATAATTAATTGGGAATTGGGCCGAAGGCCCAATACACTATTAGTGCCCGTGGAGTTTCAGATCCGGGAAAACACCGGAGTCTTTAGTCGTATTATTATTATTATTTTAATTTTATTAGTGGCGTGATATCTTGATTTTTTTTATATATATAAAAAAAAAATCTGTTTGAAGTTTTCACGCTAGAGTCAACGTGTTGGAGTTGTTTACATTAGTTGTTTTGTTTTTTTTCTCCCTCCCTGTTAGTCACGTGGGAGACTATACCTTGTATTGCTTTTTTTTAAAACCCAAACCAAGGAAAAAAGAAAGGAAGCAGCGTGTTTTGTTTTGAGAATTTTTCCCTTGGACGGTTTTCCTTTTGGGTGTTTCCATGGAAGGCCGCCGGCCATTCTTTTTTTTTTTCCCCTTGCGCACACCAGGCCGAAAGCTTGGTTGGGAGAAGACGATTCCATGAGGAATCTCTTCCTTCCGTTCCAAGTTCTTGATAAAAAAAAAAAAAGAAATAGGGACTCACGATGAGAAACCCATCGTTCGTCCCTTCCATTCGTGAAGACCCGGATTGAAATCCGGTAGAGGGTTGGCAACATGAGGAATCACGCTGCCCTTCCAGCGCTTGATCGTTGCAGGTTTCAAAGGGATCTTCTCCATCTTGCTTAATCCTAGCATCCAAGAATTCTCAGAACCCGTTCTCGCATAGCCGGGGTTTTGGTCGCTGCAGGCGTTTGACATCCGCCCTGCACCAGGGAGGTACGCAAGTACTAGCTTAACCAAAAAGCTCTCATCCAAGTGAGTAAGGGAGAAAAGCTGCACGAGAGGGCCAATCCAGCTCGGTTATCATCTCTCCCAGCACACTCGCACCCCCACTCTCACACCACTCACTCCTCCTAGCATGGAGTCCATAAAGAGGGCTCGACCAGGAGGATCTATTCTCCTGGATCATCACTGACTTGACCATCGGAGTGCCCTCGTCGGAATCCCTGGCCCGGGTGTCTAACCTTTGTTTTTTGCAGGCTCCGAAGCACAGGTCAACCCCGAGAAGACGAGAGGTGATCCGACGTCGACAGCAGCTACGGGCCACGATGATCCTGGCGGCAATAGATTGGCATACTAGGAAGGGGGGGCACAAGCGAGAAATCCCAAAAGCCAGTCCCTCTACAAGCGGTTCAATCGGGAGGATGGTGATGACGCGAGCGAGAGAAGCTTCCACCAATAGTGTGGGAGACTCTCCTTCTCGAGGAAACCTGCACGTCCCGGAAGTGGAACCGCCCGTGTTACCTCAACCACCTCCGATGGAATCTCAACTGATTGCACTCGCCCAGCAAATGCAAATCCTTGTTATCGTAGTGCGCCAGCTCCAGCACAAGCAACGGTCCTTGGCTACCCATCAGCAGCCAGGAACCCCCATGGCCCACACCGCAGCACCCTGTGATAGCCTGCATTCCTTCCAAGGAAGGCCTTCGCAGCTGTGGGCCACCACTAACCCCCGGGCTAGTCACCAGACTCTGGAGAAGAGACAATGAGCCGAGTCTGCCAACAGGGAGAGCTGCTCTTCGAACCCTGAGTGGGCAACGACCAAACCCCACCGAGATCGAAAAGGCAAGTTCGCTCTTCATGAGCACCATGCACCCATGTCACCTGTGTCTCTTTCAGCAGAAGGTTCTACTGATGAGGCCATTAGGCACACAGCCAAGAAGCGCCTGGAGAAGCACGAGCATAAGCTGACGGGGTTATCCCACCGATTTGTGAACATGCAGGGCTCCGCTGATGAGCCAACGAGCTATGACGCCTGTCCCCCCTTCTCCCGAGAAATCCAAGAGGAACTGATTCCTGGCCAGTTCCGAATGCTGCAGGTGGATCCCTACGATGGGACCAAAGACCCCCTGGACCACCTGGAAAGCTACAAGGCCTTCATGAGGGTCCAAGGGGCCACTGATGCCCTTCTTTGCATCACCTTCCCAGCAACCTTCCAGAAGGTGGCTCAAGTCTGGTTCACCTGCCTCGAGCCCGAAAGCATTAATTCTTTCGCTCAGCTGGAGCGAAAGTTCGTGGCCCACTTCGATGCCTGTCGGAAGGTGCCACGAGAAGCAGATACCTCTTCTACATCTGGCAACAGGACAGCGAGCCCCTACGGGACTACGTGGCCCGCTTCAAGGTGGCCATGTTGAAGATTTATAACCTTGAAGAGCCAGTCACTATGCTGGCGCTAAAGCGAGGGCTCAGGACCTCCCGACTAACCTACTCGCTCGATAAGAAGCCCCTCAAGAGTTACTTCGAGCTCCTTTTCCGAGCTCAAAAGTACGTCCATGCTGAAGAGGCAGACCATAAGAGAAGGGAGCTAGACATGAGGCCATTCAAGAAGCAAGCTCCCACCGAGATGTCCGGGATGCGAAAGCCAGGGCCTCCGGCTTCGAACTTCCACCCGGGACCGAGATTGAGATGCGCTCCAGTCCCAGAGGAGAGACTCACCCCCCTGCTCGCCCCGAGGATGAAAATCCTGATGGAGCTCGAAGGTGAGCCCTACCTGAAGTGCCCACCTCCAATGAGGCCATCCTCTAGCCATGACAAGACGAAGTACTGTCGCTACCACCGCGACCACGGCCACGATACCGAGGAATGCCACAACTTCAAGAAGGAAATTGAAGAACTCATCAAGAGGGGCTACCTCAGACGGTTCATGGGGGCAGACCTCCGACGGAACCTCAAGCGCTCGCCGCTCTCCCGCTAGTTCCTGCAGTAGATAATCGCCCTACTGAGAAGCCGATGGAGATGATATGTTGCGGAGCCGAGCACACGATGAAGAAGGCTCAGGGGGCAGGGCAATCTAAGAATGTACTCCCCTTTATGAGGAAAGGAAGAGATTGGGGGGAAATATAAATAACGATGCCATGGTCGTCGAAATGACGATCGTGAAGTATCTTACAAAGTGCATCATGGTTGATAGTGGAAGCTCAACAGATGTGCTTTTTTATGATGCCTTCTCCAGAATGAACTTGTCTCCTGTACAGCTCAGACCTGTGCATACACCCCTTGTCGGTTTCATGGGAGACTCTGCGAGGGTTGAGGGAGAGATCACACTTCCAGTCACTGCCGGAACCCCACCTCGGCAGAGCACTATCATGATGACCTTCATAGTAGTTAGATTACCTTCGGCCTACAATGTGATCCTTGGCCGACTCGAGCTCAATCTGCTCGATGCTATCATCTCCACGAAATGGCTGCTGGTACAGTTCCCAACTCCTTACGAAGTCGACGAAATGAGAGGTGCACCCCAGCCGGTCCAACACTGTTTCTAGACTCTCCCAGGTACCGAAGTCCCCGAGGAAGATCCCAGGGTGGACGAGCTCGACCAAAGAGCACAAGACCCCAAGGGTGGCCCGATCGAGCATCTACTGTCAGTGCCTTATACGTCGGAGCCGACCAGGAGAAGACGGTACAGATTAGGGCCCAGCTACAAGAAGAGAAAAGGGCCCACCTATTAGGGTTCCTACATGCAAACGCATATGTGTTCGCTTGGACGGCGGTCGATATGCCAGGTATCCCCTCTGACATCATCACCCACAAACTAAGCATTGACCCAAAGTGCAGGCCAGTTCGATAGAAGAAGAGAAGTTTCTCCCCGAGAGGCAGGCGGCGATCAAAGAGGAGCTCGACAAACTCCTCACTACTGGCTTCGTCCGGGAAGTACAATATCCAAGCTGGCTTGTGAATATGGTGATGGTGAAGAAGAGCAACGATAAATGGAGGATCTGTATGGACTACACCGACCTCAACAAGGCATGCTTGAAGGATAGTTTTCCCCTACCGAAGATTGACCAACTGGTGGACACCACCTCGGGTCACTGACTGCTCTCCATTATGGATACATTCTTTGGGTACAATCAGATCTGGATGCACCCAGAGGACGAGGAGCACACTGCCTTCATCACTGACCAAGGGACGTATTGCTACAAGATGATGCCCTTCGATCTGAAGAATGCCAGAGCCACGTACCAGCATCTGGTCAACAGGATCTTCAAAGATCAGATTGACCAGAACATGCAGGTGTACATGGATGACATGCTTGTCATGAGCAAGCCGAGCTCGGACCACGTCACCACCTCGCCAAAGCCTTCAACAACCTCCGAAAGCATCACATGAAACTAAACCCAATGAAGTGCGCCTTTAGAGCAGCAGCGGGGAAGTTTTTTGGCTTCATGGTCACTCAGAGGGGCATTGAAGCAAACCCGAAGAAGGTCCAGGCAATCGTTGACATGGAGCACTCGACATCCAAGAAGCAAGTCCAGCGCCTGAACGGGCATATTGCAGCCCTGAGTCGGTTCATCTTGAGGTTGGCCGATCGCTGCCTTCCCTTCTTCAAGGCATTGCGCAAGATACACGACTTCACCTGGATGGAGGAGTGCAGGGCAGCCTTCGAAGAACTTAAGGAGTTCCTAGCTTTTCCCCATCTACTCTCCAGACCGGAGGAAGGGGAGGAGCTCCTGCTCTACCTGGTGGTCAATCCTGCTGAAGCCGTCAGCTCGGTCCTTATCCGTGCGGACAAGGATGGATCTCAGAAGCTGGTAACTACACCAGCAAAATCCTTCGCGATGCGGAGATCAGGTATACCCGCTCCGAAAAACTTATTTTTGCTCTAATAATGTTTGCTAAGCGCCTCAGGCCCTACTTCCAAGCGCATCCCATTGTGGTGGTGATGGACCAGCCGTTGAGGACATACTCAGCCACCCCAAAACTTCCGACCGGTTAGCAAAATGGGCCCTGATGCTGAGTGAGTTCGATATCGCATATCGACCGAGGTCGTCACAGAAAGCCCAAGTCCTAGCCGACTTTCTAGTTGAATGCATGGGACTTGACGAGGAGCTGGAGTAGACTTCCAAAGAGCATCAAGTTGAGCCCGGCATGGAGGAGGAACCTTGGGTCCTCCACGTAGACGGTGCATCCAACTTTGACGGGAGTGGAGCAGGACTCATCCTCGCCAACAGCGATGGGTGATAAATCATGGATTTACACGATTATTTTAAGTATTTTAGTTAATTAATGGTGCTAACATTCTTTTAATAACATAATTTCATAATTAATTTGGACTTTCTTGCAAAAATAATTATTTTAAAAATATCTTTGAAAAATGTGAAATTAGAGTACGTTCATGAAAAATAGATTTCAAGTCAAAGCACCACACACCCATTTAAATGATTAATAAAATATTCAATAATTATAATTAATGATCATAGAATTGGTAAAATTAATAAGTTTGAAACCTGCCAATAGGTAGAGCTTGATTTACGGAATCCAACGACGCAAACGGTACTTAAATCAGGTTTGAAATGAAGAAGTTATGAATTTTCTAAGATTTTTGCACATATTTCGATGCTACACGCTTTTTGGAGCAGCCGGTCCACCATGGACCGGCTGCTGGGTTTACAAATCGTCGTTTGGTTCACCGGCATCCATGGTTGCCGGTCCACGGAATAGGCCGTGGACCACAGCCCTCCAGAGGCGCCGAAATTCGCCGGGAAGCACGCCGGCGGTGTCCCTGGCCAGAGGAGAAGCTCCGGCGGTGCTTTGACGGTCGGTGGCGGTGTTTTTCGGTGGCAAACAAGAGGAGGTAGCCCACGTTCTCCATGGCCAAGCTCCTCCACGCGTTGCCGAGCTCCTCCACGCGTGGCCAAGCTCCTCCACGCGCAGCCCAAGCCCTCCACGATGGCGTTCTCCACGGCCACGCACGTCCACGGTGGCGTTCCCCACGGCCACGCCCTCCACGGTGGCACAGTCCACGGGCACCACTCCACGGGCTGCAGGACATTGCCAAGCTCCACGCGCATTGCCAAGCTCCTCCACGTGCACGTCCATGGGCGTTCTCCACGGTGGCGTTCTCCACGGCCAAGCTCCTCCACGCGCAGCCCACGCCCTCCTCGGTGGCTCCACGTGCATGGCCAAGCTTCTCCATGTTCTCCACAGGCAGTCCACGGGCGAGCTCCACGGGCACGAATGTTCTCCACGTTGCTGGAGCACAGTCCACGGGCACGAGCAGTCCGCGAGCCGAGCTTCTCCACGGGCGTTGCCAAGCGGTCGTCACGGCATGATCTGGGCATTCTCCATGGGCTGACGAACGCTGGGCGTTCTCCACCAGCTCCGCAGCGTAATCAACGGAGCAGCAATGACGGTCACTGTATTCATTTTGTCCCACATCGCTAGTGTGCCATGAGGTCTCCTCTCCGATCAATTATAAAATGAACCCCATAGCACAAGACAGGGGGATCCCGGAGAAAAGACAAGGTACAGGGTAAAGGGCATTGCTTGGGTTACGGGTTGGCTTTTGGGAGTGAGGTTTCTCAAAGGAGAGCGTGTCCCTACACCATCTTCCAGCCTTCTCTCTCTCTGAGATCAAGATCCGAAGAAGAAGACGCAGAGGAAGCCCAGTTCGCTCCACGAAGTACGAAGGAAGGAGCTATCTTCCCGACGAGGCTGCGCCGATCTGTTCTTATCTTTGTTACTTGTTTTGTTAATTTAGTTTTTCTTTTGCATTGTATCTAGACCTTAAATTTCAATCAATGCAATATCTCTTTTTAACTCCTGTCTTTCGTCTTGTCTGCAAGTAGATGCTAGGATCTAAATAATAGTTCCTAGTGCCAAGTTTACTTTTCCTGCAATTTTAATTTTTTTTATATTTTTCGACTTCAAATATTTTTTTTTACAAGATCAAAATGATTTCAAATCCTAAACATCGCCTTCTCTGTGGATTCGACCCGACTCCTCTTGCTATGCATTTTTAAATATTTTAAGAAGTCAGATTTTAAACTGATAGCCATGGTGTTTTAACAACAACCCCGCGGACCTACCAAGTTTTTGGCGCCGTTGCCAGGGAAGGCATTAAAATAATAGTTTTTGATCTTTTTGATTTTTTTTTTATACCGTCCTAACTTTTCTTTTTCTTGCAGATAAAAAAAAAATTAAAAAAGGGGGAGAAAAGCGGAAGAGGAAGAAAGTCTCCCAATCAGTAAACTTTCTCTCCTCTTTTACATATTAATTATTTTCCTTTTTAGTTTCTTTTCTTATTTCCAAAAAAAAAATTTCAAATTTCAAATTTCAAATTTCAAACAAAAAAAAAAATTTGTTTTTCATTTTTAGATTCATTTAAGTAAATTTATCTTTTCTGCAAAATCCAAAAAAAATTGCCCAGACATTTCATAATTTATCAGGATTAGAAACTTAATCACAAAATTAAAATATATATATAGCTTTAATTTAATTTTCTGTGTTTATAACTTTTATTTTGGACATCTTATTGCATTTCATAATCTCATAATCATCTTAAGGGCACTTATCCATAAACAAGATAAGGTGGGGAGTTCAATACCCTTCCTTAGCCTACAAACCATCACCCCTCATTTTGCATACCTAAGCCTTCTAAATAAAATTAACTAGACGTCAGCCCTAAGGAACTCGAGCTCAATAGGACAGGGCACCCGGAAGAGTTGGACCGGGTCAAGATTAGTTGGTTGACTGGTGTCTAGGAAAGGGGTTCAGGGATTACGTCCCGAAGGAAGGTGGTTGGATCCGCTTACCTGGCCAATTTTCAATTGGTGTCTAAGGCAAGCAAAGAGGGAAACTCCACCGACCTTACCCTTACCTAGCCAGTTAGCTAATTGGTCTTTGACTTGAAGGGCTCCAAGGCGGTCTTGGAAGTTAGGAGCTGTCTAGAATTAGGGAGCCTAGGATAGAAATCTGTTTGATAAGTATTTGAAAATAACAAAAAAAATATATATATATATATAATAAAAAAATTTTCTCACATATTTGGGTTGCACTGTTTCATGCACAGTAGAAGATCTCTATTTCCAGACCTAGTTGACTTCAACCCTGAAATTGAACGGCTGATCCATAGTACACCAAAAAATCAAATGGCTGGAAACCCAGAAGAACCACCTAGATAGATGAAGGAATACTTTATTCCTTCCACCTACAACCCATCGACTTGTAGCCATTTACCTGAAATACCTGCTAGACATTATGAGATCAATCTGCCACAATCCAGATGCTCCCTTCCTTTTATGGGAATACCAACGAAGATCCTTATAAGCATCTAGATGAGTTTCTAGAAATCTGTTCTACGGTGAAGATCCAAGATTTTACTGATGATGCCCTTAGGCTAACCTTGTTCCCCTTCTCACTTAAGGATAAGGCCAAGTACTGGCTTGGCACAAAAGGGAAACCAATTCGAACTTGGGCTGAAATGCAGCACGAGTTCCTTAAGAAATTCTATTCTATAGGTCGAACCAACACCATGAGGCGAGCCATCACTGGATTTGCTCAGCTTCCTGGTGAACAAATTCATGAATCATGGGAGAGACTTAAGGAACTCCTTAGAAAATGCCCACATCATGGTCTGTCTAAGTGGCAAATTGTCCAAGCTTTTTATGAGGGATTAGGAGACCAGTATAGACAGATGGTGGATGCATCTTGTGGAGGTGCATTCATGAGTAGAAGTGAGGATGAAGCCTATACCTTGTTTGAAACCTTAAGTGAAAATTCGATCAACCATGCTTCTTTGACTTCATATGAAAGATCGATTCCTCACCAAAAGCAGGCAGGGGTTTATGAAATTAGACATTCAAATTCCAATGTCGACTTGAACCTAATATCCCAAAGATTAGATACAGTCGACCTCCTTTCTCAAAAGTTGGACCAAGTCCTAGCCCTCAGTCAACAATCTCAATCTCCTGCACAATACCCATCACACCCATCATAATACCCATCACCCTCTAATCATCAGGAGATTTGTTCTATCTGTGCTAGCCCAGCCCATCACATGAATGAATGTCCTACGGTTGCACAGTTACCACCTTTCATCCAAGAACAAGTCCAAGCTGCTCAAGGTTGCTCCAAGCCGGGTAATGACCCATTTTCAAATACTTATAACCCGGGTTGGAGAAACCATCCTAATTTTTCTTGGAAACCACAACAGACTCAGGTTCGGACCCAAACTTCTCCTGCACGGAACTTTCAAAATAGGCCCCCATACCAAAACTATGCCTATAATAGAGGTCAGCCTAGTCAGCCTACTTAGCCACCATATCAGCTACCATATCATCATCAGTCATCATATCAACCTCCTCAACAGACCAATCTGGCCGATGATAGGTTTGATCAACTTCAACAATTAATCATGACCCAACAACAATCTATCGCCAGGTTAGAAGTTCAAATAGGACAGTTAGATGAATCTACTATGAGGAGAGAACCAGGTCAACTACCGAGTCAACCAATACCGAATCCTAGAAACAACCCACTCATTCTTCAGCCTAATGTTCCACCTAAGAACCCTCAATTTGAGAATGCCAAAGCAATTTCTGAGCTTAGAAGTGGTAGGATTCTTAGGGACCCATATCAAGACCAGGAGAGAGAGGCTAGTACTGATGCTAGCAAGAATGAGAAGTTAGAAGATGATGTTAGTACTAAGACTAACCATGTAGAAGAGCCTGAGCCCGGGACTAGTACTGATACTGGTTCCGATTTAAATGAGAAAGGGAAGAAGAGAGCAGATGAATTACCTGAGACTTATAAACCTAGAGTCCCGTTCCCTTCAGCCCTAGAAGCTCGCTCTTCCCGTAAAAAGCAAGGAGCACACAACGAGGAGCTAATGGAATTATTCAAGCAAGTCCATATTAATTTACCCCTCCTCGATGCAATTTAGCACGTTCCAGCTTACGCTAAATTTCTCAAAGAACTCTGCACCCAAAAGCGTGAGCCATGAACCATAAAGAGAATCATATTGTCTGAGGATGTAAGTGCAGTTTTGTTGAATCAATTACCTCAGAAAATGAAAGACCCCGGTGCTCCTTTGATTTCTTGTGTTATAGGAGGCATTACCTTTGACCGAGCCCTGTTAGACCTAGGAGCTAGTGTGAACCTTCTTCCAACCTCGGTCTATGAAAAATTTGGGATAGGTGAACTAAAACCCACGTCAGTCATTCTTCAACTAGCCGATAGATCTGTCAAGACACCACGTGGTTTGATTGAGGATGTCTTAGTTAGAGTGAACCAATGTTATTTCCCAGCAGACTTCCTCATACTAGACATGGAACCATCCCAAGAGCTAAATCAGAATCCCATAATCTTAGGTCATCCATTCCTAGCCACTGCCAATGCCAATATCAATTGTAAAATGGGAGCTATGGACATTTCTTTTGGAGATCAAAAGGTGAGAATCAATATTTTTAATGCCTCAAAGTTTGCTCGAGAAGAGGAAAATTGTTCTGTGATTAGTTTAGTAGATGAGATTGTTGAGTCTGAATTTTCCTCCAATTTGATGGAAGATGATGAGCCTATTGCTAAAACCCAAGTCCAAGAGGTAAATGCCCTACTTGATTCACCTCAACCTTCACCATCTTGGTCAATGCAAACTGAATCCTTACCTGACCTAGGAACTGAGCCTTTGCACCCTTTGATTCAGGCCCCACCACAACTTGAACTAAAAACTTTGCCTGAATCACTTAAGTATGTGTTTTTAGGACCTGACAAAACCTTGCCTGTGATCATTGCTTCTGACCTAACCATTGAGCAGGAAAACCAATTGATAGATGTTCTGAAAACACATAGGGAGGCCATAGGTTGGGCCATTGCTGATTTAAAAGGCATTAGTCCATCAATTTGTATGCACCATATCTATACTGAGGTTAGTGCCAAGCCTACTAGAGAAATGCAAAGACGGCTCAACCCAAACATGCAAGAAGTGGTCAAGAAGGAAGTGATTAAATGGTTAGATGTTGGTATTATTTATCCTATTTCTGATAGCCACTGGGTGAGTCCTACTCAAGTCATTCCAAAGAAATCTGGACTCACGGTTGTCCGTACTGACCATGGGGATTTAGTACCAACACGACTTTCTACAGGGTGGCTTGTCTGTATAGATTATAGAAAACTTAATGCAGCTACCCACAAAGACCACTTTCCCTTACCATTTATTGATCAGATCCTAGAAAGATTAGCTGGCCAGCAATACTTTTGCTTCTTAGATGGATACTCAAGATACAACCAGGTAGCAATCTATCCAGGAGACCAGGAAAAGACCACCTTCACATGTCCCTTTGGAACCTTTGCTTTCCGTAGAATGCCTTTCGGTTTGTGTAATGCACCTGCAACCTTTCAAAGATGCATGATATCAATTTTCTCGGACATGGTAGGAGATTTCTTAGAAATTTTTATGGATGATTTTTCAGTCTTTGGAGAATCTTTTGAAAGTTGCCTCAATAATTTGAAGAAAATATTAAAACGATGTATTGAGGCTAATTTAGTTCTGAGCTGGGAGAAGAGCCATTTCATGGTTCAAGAGGGGATTGTTTTAGGACATATTGTATCTAAGAGAGGGATCGAGGTAGATAAAGCAAAGGTTGAATTGATCTCTAAACTTCCTCCACCCATCTCTATCAAACAAATTCGATCTTTTCTCGGCCATGTAGGATTCTATCGTCGCTTCATCAAAGACTTTTCCAAAATTTCCCGTCCTTTGTGTAATCTGCTCGCCAAGGACATTCCTTTCAATTTTGATGAAGATTGTCTTAAGGCTTTTGAGTTTCTAAAGGAAGCTGTGACCCAAGCCCTAATCATCCAACCCCCAGATTGGTCACTACCTTTTGAAATCATGTGTGATGCTTCAGACTTTGCCATAGGAGCTGTCTTGGGCCAAAGGGTAAACAAATGTCCCATAGTGATTTATTATGCTAGCAGAACTTTGAATGATGCCCAAAAAAATTATACCACTACTGAAAAGGAGTTGCTAGCTGTGGTGTTTGCCCTGGAAAAGTTTAGATCATATCTTTTAGGTTCCAAGATTGTGGTTTATTCGGATCACTCGGCTTTGAGATACCCGCTCTCAAAGAAAGATGCTAAACCACGATTGATTAGATGGATCTTACTGCTATAAGAGTTTGATATTGAAATTCGAGACAAGAAAGGATCTTAGAATGTTGTAGCAGACCATCTATCTAGGATTTTAGTTGAAGAGTGTAAACCTGCATCAATTGAAGAATCTTTTCCGGATGAACAGCTCTTAGCAGTTTCACATGCAAAGGCCCCTTGGTTTGCAGATATTGTTAACTACTTAGTGGTTGGACAAATCCCTGATGGCTGGTCCAAGAATGAAAAGGATCGATTCTTTGCTCAAATTAAATACTACTTTTGGGAAGATCCTGAACTCTTTCGAACTGTGCTGATCAAATCATCCGTAGGTATGTTCCTGAATCTGAACATCTGAGTATTTTGAATTTTTGCCACACCCTTGCTTGCGGAGGATATTTTTCTGGTCGAAAAACTGCGGCTAAAGTTTTGCAAAGTGGATTTTACTGGCCGACATTGTTTAAGGATGCCTATATTTTTGGCAAAGAATGTCTTAAGTGTCAAGCCTTAGGAAATATTTCAAGAAAAGACATGATGCCTTTAAATCCCATCTTGGTAGTTGAAATCTTTGACGTTTGGGGAATTGATTTTATGGGACCCTTTCCACCCTCTAATGGTTTTGAATATATTTTGGTGGCTGTCGATTATGTTTCTAAATGGATTGAGGCAATGGCTACACGAACCAATGATCATAAGGTAGTCATAAAGTTTGTTCAAAAGAATATCTTCTCTAGGTTCGGATTTCCACGTGCCATCATTAGCGACGAAGGTGCCCATTTCACAAACTACCAATTTCGAATGCTTTTGCAAAAATATGGGGTCACACATAAAGTAGCTACACCTTATCACCCGCAAACAAGTGGCCAAGTGGAAGTATCCAATAGGGAGATCAAGAACATTTTGCAAAAGACTATTAGGCCCGATCGTAGAAACTGGTCAAATCGATTAGATGATACATTATGGGCCTATCGGACAGCTTACAAGAATCCCATTGGAATGTCTCCCTATAGGCTGATCTTTGGAAAAGCATGTCATCTTCCGGTAGAACTTGAACATAGAGCATATTGGGCGATTAAGCAATTAAATTTTGATTTAAAGCAAGCTGGTTCTAACCGGATGTTGCAACTGAGTGAACTAGATGAACTGAGGTGAGAGGCTTATGAAAATTCACGTATTTATAAAGAGAAAATGAAAGCCTTTCATGATCAATTTATTTCTAGGAAAATCTTTGAGCCAAATCAACAAGTCTGGTTATTTAATTCAAGGCTTCGATTATTTCCTGGAAAATTGAGATCTAGATGGGATGGACCTTACATTGTTAACCAAGTTTTCTCCCATGGTGCAGTCAAAATTTATGATCCTAGGTCAGGAAACTTCTTTAAGGTAAATGGTCAACGTTTAAAACCATACATTGAAGGAATATCAACAAATCGAACCATTGATCAAGTAACATTAACTGACCCACACTAAACTGAGCTGCATTATGTCTGGCTGAAGACATTAAACTTAGTGCTTGTTGGGAGGCAACCCAATATGTACTCAATTTTTTTCAAAAAAAAAAAAAATGCAGCCTCTACATTGTTCATGAGCTCCTCTTCTCAGGTATCCCTTTACATTTTTAGTTCTTTTTATACCATTAGGGACAATGGTATTTAAGTTGGGGGGTCGGGACAAATATTTTTTTAATTAAAATAATAATAATAATAATAAATAATAATAATAATAAATAAATAAAAAAAATTTAAAAAAAAAATTTCATGTGTCAAAAATAAATCTGGAGCACGATAGACTATGAAAAGTAATAAGAGTTAGAGAGTGTTGCTAATGACTGTAGCGAGTCAAGAAGTTGACTAGCGTGTCAGACTTTTAGGGCCTACTTAAATCACCTAAAGGCTATTAACACTTCTATTGCACATGCACGCTGACGAGACAAAGTAAGTATTAGTTGTAAGGACAATTGAGGACTTAATTATCACTGAAAACTGGTAATTGATATATATCCCAATTTAAAATTTTTTTGAATTAAGGAAAGAGCTACCTACCTGAAATAAAAGTGCAAAACATAGAGTATATGTGGATCGCCCTAAATTTAGTAACCGGGTCTCTGCACCTAAGTCAAGTGTGGAGGTTCACGTCAAATGGTGAAGGGAAGGCCAGGATGCTCAGCACAAAAAAAAAAAAAAAAAAAAAAAAATCAGGTAGTATGAAAGCTAACTCAATTCATAAGCTTAATTTAGGGATGTATAGAAAATTAACCAAAGTAAGTGTTAATCAAAGATACATTTGTTCTTGCAAACTAGTACCAAAATGTTAAGTTAGTCATCACAAACACAAGTGCTGTAGATCTTTAGATGAACTCTAAGAAAGTTTCTAATTATGCTGACTGCAAAATTTATTTCTGAAACTCAATACTTAGTTAGTGATACTTGCTAGATCTTTTTACTTTCAAACCTTGATCTATTTTTGTAAAGGATGATCTTTGTGACACATAGTTATACTTTTTGCATTGCTAAGAGACTAGCAATATTTAAGTTGGGGGGTGTGATAAATCATGGATTTACATGATTATTTTAAGTATCTTAGTTAATTAATGGTGCTAACATTCTTTTAATAACCTAATTTCATAATTAATTTGGACTTTCTTGCAAAACTAATTATTTTAAAAATATCTTTGAAAAATGTGAAATTAGAGTACGTTCATGAAAAATAGATTTCAAGTCAAAGCACCACACACCCATTTAAATGATTAATAAAATATTCAATAATTATAATTAATGATCATAAAATTGGTAAAATTAATAAGTTTGAAATCTGCTAATAGGTAGAGCTTGATTTATGGAATCCAACGATGCAAACGGTACTTAAATCAGGTTTGAAATGAAGAAGTTATGAATTTTCTAAGATTTTTGCACATATTTTGATGATGCACGTTTTTTGGAGCAGCCGGTCCATGGGGACCGGCTGCTAGGTTTACAAATCGTTGTTTGGTTCACCGGCAGCCATGGCTGCCGGTCCACGGAATAGGCCATGGACCACAGCCCTCCAGAGGCGCCGAAATTCGCCGGGAAGCATGCCGGCGATGTCCCTGGTCAGAGGAGAAGCTCCGGCGGTGCTTTGACGGTCGGTGGCGGTGTTTTTCGGTGGCAAACAAGAGGAGGCAGCCCACGTTCTCCATGGCCAAGCTCCTCCACGCGTTGCTGAGCTCCTCCATGCGCGGCCAAGCTCCTCCACGCGCAGCCCACGCCCTCCACGGTGGCGTTCTCCACGGCCACGCACGTCCACGGTGGCGTTCCCCATGGCCACGCCCTCCACGGTGGCGCAGTCCACGGGCACCACTCCACGGGCTGCAAGACATTGCCGAGCTCCACGCGCATTGCCAAGCTCCTCCACGCACACGTCCACGGGCATTCTCCACGGTGGCGTTCTCCACAGCCAAGCTCCTCCACGCGCAGCCCACGCCCTCCACGGTGGCTCCACGCGCACGGCCAAGCTTCTCCATGTTCTCCACAGGCAGTCCACGGGCGAGCTCCACGGGCACGAATGTTCTCCACGTTGCTGGAGCGCAGTCCACGGGCACGAGCAGTCCGCGAGCCGAGCTTCTCCACGGGCGTTGCCAAGCGGTCGTCACGGCATGATCTGGGCATTCTCCACGGGCTGACGGACGCTGGGCGTTCTCCACGAGCTCCGCAGTGTAATCAATGGAGCAGCAATGGCGGTCACGGTATTCATTTTGTCCCACATCGCTAGTGTGCCATGAGGTCTCCTCTCCGATCAATTATAAAATGAACCCCATAGCACAAGACAGGGGGATCCCAGAGAAAAGACAAGGTACAGGGTAAAGGGCATTGCTTGGGTTATGGGTTGGCTTTTGGGAGTGAGGTTTCTTAAAGGAGAGCGTGTCCCTACACCATCTTCCAGCCTTCTCTCTCTCTGAGATCAAGATCCGAAGAGGAAGACGCAGAGGAAGCCCATTTCGCTCCACGGAGTACGAAGGAAGGAGCTATCTTCCCGACGAGGCTGCGCCGATCTGTTCTTATCTTTGTTACTTGTTTTGTTAATTTAGTTTTTCTTTTGCATTGTATCTAGACCTTAAATTTCAATCAACGCAATATCTCTTTTTAACTCCTGTCTTTCGTCTTGTCTACAAGTAGATGCTAGGATCTAAATAATAGATCCTAGTGCCAAGTTTACTTTTTCTGCAATTTTAATTTTTTTTATATTTTTCAACTTCAAATATTTTTTTTTACAAGATCAAAAAGATTTCAAATCCTAAACACCGCCTTCTCTGTGGATTCGACCCGACTCCTCTTGCTATGCATTTTTAAATATTTTAAGAAGTCGGATTTTAAACTGATAGCCACGGTGTTTTAACGACAACCCCGCGGACCTACCAATGGGGTCGTGGCAGAATGTGCCCTCCATTTCAAATTTGCAGCGACAAACAACCAAGCGAAGTATGAGGCACTCCTCGCGGGCCTAAGGGTCTCACACGAGCTAGGCGTCTGGAACTTAAAGGTCTTTACCGACTCCCATCTGGTGGCCGGACAAGTTACTGGAAAATATGAAGCTAGGGATCCCCAGATGATAAAGTACCTGGAGCGAGTCCGCTCGTACACGACATGCTTTCGATGCTTCAACATCTTCCATATCCCCCGCGGGGAGAATGCTCGCGCGAATGCACTATCGAGACTCGCTATCTTGCCAGACTTGTTGCTGGGGCGCGCATATATTGAGTACCTCAAAAATCCAAGCTACGAGGCCCCTGAGGAGGTGCAACAAGTCATCCCGGAGCTGAGCTGGATGGACAGGTACATCAGGTACATCACTGATGGCACTTTGCCCGAGGATCGTGCGAAGGCCGGCCTCGTTAAAAAGAAAGCCTCTCAATTTGTCCTCATGGAAGGATAGTTCTATCACTGATCCTACTCATACCCACTCCTGAGGTGCCTGAGACTCGTGGAGGCAGTCTTTGTTCTCCAGGAGATACATGAAGGCCTGTGCGGGAACCACGTGGGAGGAAGGACGTTGGCGTACAAAGCTCTCCACCAGGGATATTTTTGGGAGACCATAATGGAGGATGCCGTGGACTTCGTGAAGAGATGCGACAAATGCCAGCGCCATGCTCATATACAGCGTCAACCGGCAGCGCCGATCTCATGGCTCTCCGCCCCTTGGCCCTTCGCCCAATGGGGAATGGACATCTTAGGGCCATTTCTCCCTACACCGGGACAACGGAGGTTCTTGCTGGTGGCCATCGACTACTTCACCAAATGGGTGGAAGTGGAGCCACATGTGTGGATCATGAAAGCAAAGATCTGCCAATTCTTTTGGAAGCCAATAATCTGTCGATTCGGACTCCCCCACTGCATCATCACCGACAACCGGCGACAGTTCGATATTTAGGAGTTCGAAGCTTTTTGTGCCGAGCACGACATCCAGCATCGCTTTACCTCTGTCGCACATCCTCAGACGAATAAAGAAGCCGAAGTGACCAACCGAAACATTCTTCAGGGACTCAGGACCAGACTAGACCAAGCCAAGGACAGGTGGGCGAAGAACTCCTAAGTGTTCTTTGGGCCTACCACACAATGCCCAGGACAGTGACAAACAAGACACTCTTCAACCTTGTCTTCGGCATTGAGACTGTGGTCCCAGTTGAGCTCGACTTGCCTATGCTGCGGGTGCAGCAATATGACGAAGCATAGAACTCGACACACCTTCTACTCAACTTGGACCTCCTCGAGGAGACTAGAGATAAAGCTCGACTCCGGATGGTAGCATACCAGCAACAAGTCGCTCGATACTATAACACCCGGGTAAGACCCAAGGTCTTTCGAACTGGCGATCTGGTGCTCCGCCGAGCTGAAGCATCTCAACCCCGGGAGTGCGGCAAACTCTCACCAAACTGGGAAGGTCCCTATACGGTGGTCGAAGCTCTTCCACACGGAGCCTACTACCTCACAAATCTGGGCGGTGCCAGATTCCTGCGAACATGGAATGCCTGCAACCTGAGAAAATATTATCAGTAATGTAAGGCTCACACTTTAAAATAATAATAAAGGCTCTCTTTTGCACAGATCACCTTCCGCCTTGCAGGAACATCGCCACCCGGCCTAAGGTCTGGCATGCCAAAACTCAGAGGCCAACTCTCCGACGTCAAAATGCGGAGCCCGGTTCTCCGGCACCAATTGCATATTGTTCTTTCTCATCGATAGTTAAGGTTCCCCTTATGCAAATATTTCTTGCCTTGCAAGAGAACTTCTGCCAGACCCCACGTCCGGCGTCAAAGCCCGGGGCCAAGTTCTCCGGCCACCAAGTCATCAAGCCCAGCTCTAGGACGTCAAAGCCTAGAGCCAAGCTCTCCGGCCACTAAGTCTTCGAGCCCAGCTCCAGGACATCCAAGCTCGGAGCTCAGATCTCCGGCTGCCAAGTCGTCGAGCCTAACTCTAGGACATCCAAGCCCAGAGCCAAGCTCTCCGGCCACCAAGTCTTTGAGCCTAGCTCCAAGACATCCAAGCTCGGAGCTCAGATCTCCGGCCGCCAAGTCTTCGAGCCCAACTCCAGGACATCCAAGCCCGAAGCTCAGATCTCCGGCCGCCAAGTCTTCAAGCCCAGATCCACGACATCCAAGCCCGGAGCTCAGATCTCTTGCCGCTAAGTCTTCAAGCCCAGCTCTAGGACATCCAAGCCTGGAGCTCAGATCTCTAGCCACCAAGTCTTCGAGCCCAGCTCCAGGACATCCAAGCTCGGAGCTCAGATCTTCGACCGCCAAGTGTTCGAGCCCAGCTCCAGGACCTCCAAGCCCGGAGCTCGGATCTCCGGCCGCCAAGTCTTCGAGCCTAGCTCCAGGACATCCAAGCCTGGAGCGCAGCTCTCCGATTGCCAAGTCTTCGAGCCCAACTCCAGGACCTCCAAGCCCGGAGCTGAGCTATCCGGCCACCAAGTCTTCGAGCCCAGCTCCAGGACATCCAAGCCTAGAGTCGAGCTCTTCGGCCACCAAGTCTTCGAGCCCAGCTCTTGGACCTCCTGCCCAGAGCTCAGATCTCCGGCTGCCAAGTCTTCGAGCCTAGCTCCAGGACCTCCAAGCCCAGAGCCAAGCTCTCTGGCCACCAGGTCTTCAAGCCCAGCTCCAGGACATCCAAGTCCGGAGCCAAGCTTTCTGGCCACTAAGTCTTAGAGCCCAGTGCCGAGACCTCAAAATTCAAAGCCAAGCTCTCCAGCCACCAAGTCTTCAAGCCCAGCTCCAAGATATCAAAGCCCGGGACCAAGCTTTCCGGCCATTAAGTCTCAGAGCCCAGCGCCGAGACCTCAAAGCCCGGAGCAAAGCTCTCCGGCCACCAAGTCTTCGAGCCCAGCTCTAAGACATCAAAGCTCGGAACCAAGCTTTCCGACCACTAAGTCTCAGAGCCTAGCATCGAGACCTCAAAGCCCGGAGCCAAGCTCTCCGGCCACCAAGTCTTCGAGCCCAGCTCCAAGACATCAAAGCCCGGAACCAAGCTTTCCGGCCACTAAGTCTCAGAGCCCAGCACCGAGACCTCAAAGCCCAGAGCCAAGCTCTCCGACCACCAAGTCTTCGAGCCCAGCTCCAAGACATCAAAGCCCGGAACCAAGCTTTCCGACCACTAAGTCTCAGAGCCCAGTGCTGAGACCTCAAAGCTCGGAGCCAAGCTCTCCGGCTACCAAGTCTTTGAGCCCAGCTCCAAGACATCAAAGCCCAGGACCAAGCTTTCCGGACACTAAGTCTCAGAGCCCAGCACCGAGACCTCAAAGCTCGGAGCCAAGCTCTTTGGCCACCAAGTCTTTGAGCCTAGCTCCAAGACCTCAAAGCCCAGAACCAAGCTTTCCGGCCAATAAGTCTCAGGGCCCAGCTCCGAGACACAAAAGCCCGGAGCTCAGATCTCCAGCCACTAAACCTCTGAGCCCAGCCCCGAGACACCAAGACTCGGAGCTCAGATCTCCGGCCACTAAATCTCTGAGCCTAGCTCCGAGACTCCGAAGCCCGGAGTTCAACTCTACAGCATTGAAGTTCGGGACATCTAGCAACAAGGCAGAAACCTTTCCTATGATTCCATCACATGTAAAAAAAAGAAGAAGAAGAAGTAAAGAGAAGAGAAGGGAGAAGAAGAGGGGGTTAAGGCCAGAAGTGCTCAAGTCAAGACAGTTGAAAAAACCCATTCCATTAAAAACTTGATGTTCATTTATAGATATTCTCGGGCCCCCGACATGCCAGGCGACCTGAGCCAATGCTGGAAAAGAAGGAAAACAGAAGTCTACTCTACCCAGGCATCCCTGTCAGCAGGGTTGTGCAGCGGTGAAGTTCCTTCCATTGGGGTTTTGGACTGCTCAGCTTCGGCCTCGACGACCGGCACCGGTGGGGAAGTTCGGGGGCGATGGCTGATCCCTCTGCTACACCCGAATCCATACCCGGAGCTCGAGGAAAGTGGAGCTGGCTGCGGACCTCATCAGGGACAAACCCCTCGACTTGGTCGTGTAGGTACACAAAGTCCTTGTAGAAGGAGTCCGATGCCGTTTGATAGAACTCGACGGCGAACTCCTCCGAGACCTTGTACCTATCTATGGCCCCTTCCTTCTTCGCCTCGGTAGCTTGTTCCCTTGTCGCCTCCGTCGACCTGGCCACCTCCACTGCCTCCCTCTCAGTCGAAGCCAGCTTCTCCTTCACCGCGTCCAGCTCAGCCTGGAGGGAATGTGCGATCCCCTTTTACCGGACTGCCTCGGCATTGAACGAGCTTAGCCTCTTCTCGGTGGCCGCGAGCTCCTCGACCTTGCTCTTTGACCGGCTCCGCTCCTGGTCGAGCTCCTCCTAGAGCTCCTTCGAGTGCCTCTCGATGCTTGCGAACGCCTTTTGGAGCTCCTCATTCTTCAGACGGAGCTCTCTGGAGGAATCGGACTTCTCCTTCAGGGCCTCGACCTCAGCTACACGTTGCTGGTCATTCTTCAGCCAGTTCCGACAGTAGTCCCAGATAAGGAGCGTCTCAGCTCCGACCTGCACCAAACAAGATGTCAAAGGAGAAGAGAAAAGGAAAGAGAGCTCTAAAAGGTTAAACCCACTTACCTTGAAGAGTAAGGGGAAGATGCTGCTGATCGCGTCCCCCAGTACCTTCCCGGCCATCTCCCACCGATCGCATGATTGGATGGAGAAATCCATCATGCGCTCTGCTAGCTTTGGATCCCAAAGTAGTGAGCATCAGGCCCCATTCTGAACGAGACCCGACAATAGTCTCTCTCCCTCCTGCCTGCCCCCAAGGCAAAATCACCTGCTCCGCTACCAGCAGAGGCCTCGGGGGCCGGTTGGGAGCTCGGCGCCCCCTCCAGTGACACCCACGGTGCCGGATCTGCTCCTTCTCGACCGTCCTCCTCAACGACGACAAGCTCAGGAGGAGGAGGCGACATGATGGTGACAGCTGTAGCAGCGGTCATGGCCCGGACAACTACTTCATGCTTTGGGGTGGGGACTGACTCTCGTCGCCTCGGTTACTCCACCGCAGCCCCGGCCACCCTCTGCCCCAGCTTGGACACAGCAACCGCCGCACCCCTTGATTGCAAGGAAGCAGCCTCAGGCTCCCTCCTCCTCAGCTCGATCTGCTCAGCAGGGGCGACCGCCGATGCGCCCTCATCACGAGCCCTCTTCGGGGAGGACTCCCCAGTCAGACCCGATGGAGGCCTCTTTCGAGTAATCGATAGCAATTCATCCACCGAGAGCTTCATGCCTACATGCAGAAAACACGATGTCAATCCTAGTTCCAGAAAAACATATTAAAAGAAGAAGGAAAGACTCAAGCCGAACTCACCCAACTCCCCTGTTGGGTCGACCCCGGTCTCGGCAAGGTTCTGCTCTGACAATAGAACCTTGAGAGAAGGAATCTGAGTAGTATGGAGCAGCTCAAATACATCCTTGTCGACTGCTTCGATCGCGGAGTTTCGATTGGGAGATTGATCTGGGTCGCTCCACACCCAGTCAACCCCCTCGACTGTCGTAAAGAAGAATTTACTCTTCCATCCTTTGATGAAAGAGGGAAGTTCAAATTTGATCCCCCTCGGACGAGAAGAGAGGAACCACCACCCATCTTCAGTGGGGTGGCACTTCAGAGTGAAGAAGGCTCTGAATTGAAAAAATGGGTAACGATTTCGTGAAAGTGGCAAAGCACGATGAAGCAAAAGATAGTCCTTATGGCATTGGGGACTAACTGAGCAGGGACCAAGCGGTAGTTGCTCAGCACGGACAAAAAGAATGGATGGAAGAGGAAGCGGAGCCCTCTGGAGAAGGTCTCCTCATTGAGAGTAATTTGGCCCGGGCTACTAGAAGTAACCCGGTCCTCTGGTCGAGGGTTAAAAGCCGGACAGAGTGCGGGATGCCATAGACATCCCGGATGGTCCCCAGTTCCTCGGCAAAGATCATCGAAGCGATCCCACCAGGATCCATTGACCGGACAAGTTCGGGGACGGGTTCAGTTGAAGGAAGAGGACGAGAAGGACAAGAGGGGTCAAGACCATGCTCCCTAATGACTATACCACCAGGGCGATGCCTCCCTCTAAGCACGAAGTGGGCCCCATCTCTCTCCTCATCAGAAGAAGAAGATGATGGCGGCCTCGGCCTAGAGGGCCCGGCCTCACATTGATTAGTCGAAGGACAGAAACTCGGCCCGAAGCGAGACATGACGAAGAAGATCAGGAGGTGAAAAAGAAGGCGAACGAAAGCCTGAAGATGAACCTAGCCCTGAGAAGAAGATCCTACTCGACTAAGGCGAGGAGAAAGGGGGCTAGAAGGGGGGACTAACCTGTTGGGAGCTCTACAAGACAAGAATGACCGGATGGATGAAAGAAGAGCCTCGGTACAGTGGCGAGCAAGAAGGATTTGAAAGAAGATGTATTTCGGGAATGGCCACCTTTCCTTTCGAAGTGACCAGCGCCCGACCGTACCATTACAAACCCCCACCATCGGAGCCACGCCACGCGTCATTCATCAGCAAGACAGATGTTTGGGTTCGACTACAACCGCTTCGGATTCTGCGCCCATAATAACTACTTCTTGGATGTGTCCGCGTTGCTCCTCTGGGTAGGTTGAAGAAACCGCTTCCCCAGACGCCACCGATCGCAACCATCATTGTGCTGGATCCCTACCTTTCCATGTCAGTAGCGCATTTACTCCCTTCGCCCCGAGCACCCCGTGCTAATGGGACTTGAGAGTGGGGGACAAGTGATATGGCGATAAGCTGACGTGTTGACTTGCATTCCCAGTCAGAGCCAGATCTTAAGATCCACCACGATGGACACCCATCTCGGACTCCTTTGACCGGGCTGAGCTCCCCCAGATCAACGAGGTGGCCCATCAAAGCCGAGCTCCATCCTCTGCTAGGTCGGCATCCAAGAGCTCGGGGTGCCTAGGTCGGAGCCGTGCGACCTCCTTCGCCAGATCGAGCCCCTCCGAGGCTGAGCCCCCTGAACCGGAGTCAAGCTTAGCCCTCCTCCATCAGGTCGAGCTCCTCCGAGACCGAGCCCTCTGGACTGGAGTCACGTGTTGACCTCCTCTACCAGATTGAGCCCCTCCGAGGCGGAGACCCCTAGACCGGAGTCGAGGTCAGCCCTCCTCCACCAGGTCGAGCCCCTCCGAGGCCGAGCCCTCCGAGCCAGAGTCGAGCCCTCCTCCACTGGATCGAGCCCCTCCGAGGTCGAGCCCCCTGAGCCAAAATCGAGCCCAGCCTCCTCCACTAGGTCGAGCCCTTCGGAGGTCGAGTCCCCTGAGTCAGAGCCGAGTCCCAGCTCTCCAGTTTAGCAGCCAACTTGGACCGTGCCCCGGAACATCAAGGGGGTAGAGCCACCTCCCCGAAACACCGGCGAGTGGCGTGAAGACCACCAGGAAGCACCCATCAGGTCATAATAACTGTCTGCGGCCACCGCTTATGCCAGGAGAGGAAGAAGCTCCTTGACCAAGGCACCACGCTCTCCACCAACCACCTGCACCACCCGAAAGAGGAAGTCAACCAGAAAATTCGAATCCCGGGGACGACGACCCCCCGATCGATATACTGCCAGGCTTCTCGGAATGGGACGACCGGAAGGAACGTCAGAGCACACGGCTATTTTTCTTATCACGAATCGGGAAAGATATCCCATCCACGGTATGGAACACCATCGCATGCGCCTGACAGCCTGGGGGAGATCCCAAGGTAGGCGCTCAAAGTCACCTGGACTTAAAAGAACCTTCAACACTCCCAGTGGGGGGGACGTATGCAAGTACTAGCTTAACCGAAAAGCTCTCATCCAAGCGAGTAAGGGAGAAAAGCCGCACGAGAGGGCCAATCCAGCTCGGCTATCATCTCTTCCAGCACACTTGCACCCCCAATCTCACACCACTCACTCCTCCTAGCATGGAGTCCATCAAGAGGGCTCGATCAGGAGGATCTATTTTCCTGGTTCGTCACTGACTTGACCGTTTGAGTGCCCTCACCGAAATCCCCAGCCTGGGTGTCAGACCTTTATTTTTTGTAGGCTCTGAAGCATAGGTCAACCCCGAGAAGACGAGAGGTGATCCGATATCGACAGTAGCTACGGGCCATGACGATCCTAGCGACAACAATAGGTATTACATAGATTAGGTCTATACATGCTTGGATTGCATTTGGTGCATTGCTAGGTAATCCTCAAAGGTAATGTGGATTACCAGTAATGTAGATTGCTAGCCATGTCGATTACAGATAATGTAGATTATCATATTTGGTACATGCAAGTAATATTGCATAATATAAAATCAAAATTTTAAAATATCCATAAATTAAATATATATTTTTTTATAAAAATTTATTTTTATATTTTATTTATATATTAAATATATACTTTTTAAATATTTTATATTACAAAATATATTAAATATTAAATATTTTATATTTTATATTAAAATTAAAAATTAAAAATTATATTTTATACTAAATAAATTTAATATAAAAAATATATATTAAATAATATAATTATATTATTAAAGTTAATATAATATATTTGTAATATATATAAATATATCATGTAAATATATATAAATATATTTAATATAAATATACTACATTATATTATATTATATTATATATATTTTATATTATAAAATATAAAATATAATTTATACTATGTTATATGAAATTAATATTATAATGTTATAATATTATATAATATAATATATTATATTATATTTTAAAATATTACAAAATAAAATAAAATAAACTATATTATTACATAATAATATAATATAATATAATAATTTTTATAAAATAATATAATATAATATACTATTAAAATATATTTTATAATATAACATAATAGATTATATTATATTATTTAAATATATTAATATATTATATATATTATATTATCATATATTATAATATAAGAAGAAGGGAGAAGGGGAGGGTAATATTATCCGAAAGATTATCTGAAAGGTGATGTTACTGCCTGGATTGCCATGGCCTGCAGCTCTAACATGTTGTGGACACGTCGAGCTACTGTTAAACGCTTGGTCCTCTACTCCGGTCAACTTCTTGGTTGGCATCCTACAAAATAGATGAGACCTAGGCCGGGGATTCCTGTGAGAACACTCCGACGATCAAGCCAGTGAAATGATCTGGGAGAACAAAATCTCTATGATGAAGAGCTTGGGATCTCTCCACGTAGAGGGTTCAAAATGAGATCTAGCAAGTGAAAAGAATGAATAGAAGTGGAAGGCAAAGAGTGGAGTGGATCTCTTGGCTGGTTCCTTGCTTGCTAGCTTTTTGTATCTTACCAGTTGCCTCCCCCCCTTTTCGGGAACTCTTTCTTCTATTTTATATGAGAACGATGGTCCAGACTAGGTTTGAGGCTTCATTGAGATATTCTTTTCCTAGTGCCCCCTTTGGAGAACGCCTTTCTATTGCCCATGGTCTTCTTCCTGTTGGACCGGTCCTTTGAAGGAGATCCTCCTATTGGGGGTGTTTGACGGCGTGGCACAGACCTTGTCTGTTATCGAGGCAACAATGGAGCTAAATCCTCTAATAAACCTCCTATAGAAAGTGGCCAATCCATGGAAGCTACGAACATCATGAACGGTTTTGGGAACGGGCCATTCAACTATGGATCTTATCTTTTCAGGATCGGCTGAAACTCCGTCAGGGGTGACAATGAAACCTAGGAAGGTAACTCTTTGGGTCATGTATTCACATTTCTTTAAATTAGCATAGAGTTCTTCTTTCATAAGGGCTGTACAGACTTGTCTAAGGTGGTCCACATGGTTTTCTTTGGTCCTACTATATATCAAGATATCATCAAAATATACCACCACAAATTTTCCCATGAAAGCTTGTAGGATCTGGGTCATCATCCTCATAAATGTACTCGACACGTTGGTTAATCCAAAAGGCATTACTACCCATTCATATAACCCGTCCTTAGTTTTGAATGCTGTTTTCCATTCATCCCCTGGTCTAATTCTAACCTGGTGATAGCCGCTCTTCAGGTCAATCTTAGAAAACACATTTGCACCGGCCATCATGTCCAACATATCATCTAAACGGGGGATGGAAAATCTATATTTCACCATAATTTTGTTTATGGCACGACTATCGACACACATTCTCCACGTGCCATCTTCTTAGGGGTTAGGAGTGCAGGTACTATACAGGGGCTCAAACTTTCTTTGATGAATCCTTTTCTAAGAAGGTCCCCTACTTGTCGTTGCAATTCTAAGTGTTCGGTAGGGTTCATCCTATAGTGAGGTAAGTTGGGTTGGGTGGCTCCAGGGACTAAATCTATAGCGTGCTGAATATCCCTTAATAGTGGTAAGTGATCAGGTAAGTCTTTAGGAAAGACATCTTTAAACTCCTCTAACAATTTGATCACTTCCTTAGGTTGTTCTACAAGGTTTCGACTTTGGGTTTCCTTAACAGTTAGCATCCAAATGGGTGAACCTCCATTGATTTCTTGTTCTAATTCTTTTGCATTTATTAAGTTCAATCCCGGTCTCTTGTCTTTCAGGTTGCTCGACCCTCTCTTAGTGTTGTCCTTAGGCTGAGTTGGGTGAATGACAATTTTCTTGTCATTAAAAGTGAAGGCACATGAATTTGATCGACCGAAAATGGTCACATCATGGTCAAATAGCCATGGCCTGCCTAGGATGATGCTCCTTAGTCCCATAGGGAGCACATCACACCAGATCTTTTCTTGATAGGATTGGAATTGGATATGGACCTGACATCTAAATTTGATATGTATCGAGGTAGCATCTATCCATGAAACTTTGTAGGGGTTGGGATGACGGACAGTGGTTAATCCTAGACTCTTGGCTGCACTTGTTGAAATTGCATTGACACAACTACCACTATCGATTATGATTTTACAAACTTTCTCCCCTATCTTGATAAAAGTCTGCAGGATACTGGTCCTTCGCCAATCTTCCTGTACCTTATTTTGGGTCAAGATACATCTGACGACTCCTAGCATTTCTGATGAGTCAATAATCTCTTCATCCCTTTCATACTCATCAGCAAAACAATTATCAGCCTGATATACTTCTTCCATACAATCTGCTAAGGGCTCTATGGGCTCAAATTCATTTTCCTCTGCTGCTCTTATGTGTAAGGCTCTATTTGGACAGTTGCTAGCATAGTGACCTACCTTTTGACATTTGAAGCATGCATTTAGATTTCTTTGGACTTCAGGTGCTTTCCCTTTATCAGCTCTTCGGGTCTGAGGGGTGTTGTACTTGGGTCGATTATACCTTGACTAGTTTTGTCCTGGTTGCTGACTAGAAACACTAGGCCTAGGGGCTTCAGGTCGACGAAAAACTGGACCCCTATGGAATCGTTCTGCATCACGCGCTATCTGGTATGCTAGGTCCAAATCATGGACTTCCCTCATAAATAGTTCTTTCTGGATTTTCTCTCTAAGTCCGGCTCTAAACCAAGACAAAGTCACTGACTTTGATTCATCGACATTGCATCTTATTACAAACTCATCAAACTTTGCAATGTACTCAGCTACACTTTTGTTCCCTTGTGTTAGTCTCTGCCATTGATCAAACAATCTCTGATGGTAGGACATAGGCAGGTATTTTTCTCTAAACTTAAATTTTATTGCTCTCCAAGTTACTATAGGGACATCTCCTCTTTGTTTAACTAGTCTCTCAACGTTTTTCCAATGTAACCTAGCTTAACGCACAAGTTTAAGCTTTGCAAATTTACACATCCTATCCTCACTCATCTCATACCAATCAAAGTACTGGTCCATCTCACCTTCCCAATCAAGGTAGATTTTGGGATCTAATATTCCATCGAAGGTAGGGGCTTCCAACCTAATGTTCTTCAAGGTTCGATCATCTTGGTCCAATTGGGCTGGGGTGGGTCTCCTAGGATTTGGTTCATAGACTCGATTAGGATCATGCTCTCGGAAAAGGCCTTGTCTTGGGATCATTCTAGGGTTGGCTGGTGTCTCAAATTCAGGTTCAGGGTCTAGCTCATTCTGGGCATCTTGATTTCCTCCAGGGATTCTAGACTCTAGTCGATCAAGCATAGCAGTAATGTGGGACATTTGCTCCCTCATGCTCTGGTTGTTTTGGGCCAACTGATCAGTCAAATTTTGGTTGAGTTGGGCCATTTGGTCATTTAGGGCTTTCATCAGGGTTTCAAGATTCGGGTCCATGGCTACACTGGATTGGGTTTGGACTCGTGAATATGAAGCTCTTGATCTAGTTTTCATGAAATAATGCATTCAAACGAAGACGACTAAGGCTCCTAAACCTAGAGCACAATTTAGGGATCTAATTAAAAGGACCAACTAGCTAGTAGTAACTTATGTGACTTGGCCAGGTAGGTGGAAGGGGAGTGGAGGTCCCTATTTTGCCAATCCTTAGACACCAATCTGAGATTGGCCAGGTAGGCGGACCAAACCACAAGCCCTAATGCACCAATCCTAGACACCAAGCCCGTAAGCACACACCAATTAGTTGACACAATTAACTTGATCCTAATCTGAACCCGACTCGTTGGTGTCCCTAACCCACTAGGGTAATTAGGTCTAATTGATTTTAATTAAGGGATTGGGATCGAGATGACGAGTTGTGGTTTTGGGCTAAGGATAGGTGATTAATTCCTGCCCCCATGTCATAATGATGCCCTTAATTGATTTATCATGAGATGATGCAAAGCATGCATATAAACCCTAATCTCAACAGCAAAAATATTGTGTGTTGCAGTTCAAAGTGGGGCTGAGAAGTTCTATGTAACAGTTTCAAAAAAATTTGAGAAATTCACAGAAGATTTCTAACTAATAGATCATTTGCCATATGAAAGGAAATTAGAAGATAAAATCTGTACTGTGCTGAGCATATTATTAAATTTAAACAATGTGAAAAGGATCAGAACAGAACATATAGGAATTTCAGCAACAGTGATGGAATGCAGTAATTTTCATTTTTTTTGTAATTTCTTTCTGATGATGAAATTTAATATGGTGACAACTAACTTGAAATGGAACAAGAAAAAAATGTTTCAATGCAAAATGCACTACTTGCCTTTGGAGTTGCAGGCGGATTACAGTCAGCCTGCACAGAATTACAGCAAGCAGGGAAATCAGACCTACATAGATTTCTTCTATGTGGTCAATGAGCAATAACCAAGATAGGACAACCTTAAACTATAAGGATCCACCTTATAGTAGGACAACCTGATTTCACCTTGGTATTACGATGCAAAGATTGTGCTATAATCTTATAGCACAAGAGAAAATATCATGCAAACCAGAAAACAGGATTTTTAACTATGATGCTCTAATCTAACCGGCTCTGATACCAAATGATGCGGGAAACAATGGGAATGACATGCTCTTAATCAAATTAGTAAAACTCAAATGAAAACAAAGCAATAAGATTTAGCCATTCAAAGCAAAGAACCTAGATGTAATAAAAGGAAATTCTGAAATGTCACACAAAACCCTGAAATTTTTCTATTCAAGATAATTAAGAGAGAAGGATCTTAGTGGTTAGGAAACCACTCAGATTAGAGCTAATTCACCTTACCAATTTTAGATCTGAAAGAGTTCATAAGAGAGCTTCCAGGCATTAAACTACTCTCTTGAATAACACACACAGGGAGGATTCTGGATGACAAGGAAAATACCCTAGGTAGGTTTTCTAGTTCTTAGCAAATCCAACCTCCTTCTTTGGAACTCAAGAAAAACCGGGGATCCTGCAATAAAATTAGATGGAGGGATTAGGAAGAGAATTTATGATTGGGATAAAATAAATAAATAAACAAGATGGGAAGAGGTTGTGGAGGTTTGTCTTGAATCTTCCATGGCTCCTTAGAAGGATGACTTTAAGGTTTGTTGTAGAAACCCTTGTTTCACTAGTTGTTGATGAGGCAACCCTTGGCAAGCTCTTGGAAGATTTCCTCTAAGCCGAATTCATGCAAGATCTTGGAGTGGAGAGGGAGAGTTGTAGATTACAGGAGATCAAAACTTCAAGGCCTCACACCTTACCCTCTCATATGGTACCAAACATCACAAGCAAGAGAACTTCTTTGGAAAAGAAAGGCTATTTTCTTCATTCATCATGATCTACTCTTTTTACAAAAACCAAGGACTCTTATAAGACTTTCTTTGCAGCCTTGTTTGTTTTTGAATTCAAAATGCAACTCCTAGAAAGGTGTGTCGTCCCCATGAATGTAGGAGAGTGGGTGGGGAGGTTGGCCAATTCAAAATTCCCTCTTCTTTGACCGAATTTCCTTGAATTTGAACCTCCTTGTGATGTGGTAAGGAGGTGGCTTCCATGTGATGATGTGGCTTCTTTGGTGGTGAACCCATGGACCATGCTCCCTTTGACTTTTGACTAGACACTAACCCTTCATGATTTTGCAATTGGACTGGCCCGAACTTGACTTAAACAAGAGTCAATGAAATTTGATTTAAACAAGACTCAATAAGACTTGACTCATAACTCAATTTAAAAGAAAACAAATACAAAATTAAATTATTACAGGACTCAAATAAGGACCTAGCTAAGCTTGCTGAAATCTCTTCTTGTGCCTGGTGTCCGCACCACCGTCGAAGTGTCATAGGGCCTTGGGGCCTTAATGAAATACTTCTCTTGGAGGAGGCTCAGGTTTCGTGTCACGAGGGTTGAAGCCCCCGGTTGTACGGTTGTCAGCATGGCGGCATGTTACAGGGTTTGGAGCCTAGTGGAACACACACTGCACAGAGCATACAGGTGGCACGTTGTAGAGCTTGAATTTATGGCAAGGCGTGCGCCACCTTCCAGAGTGTAGGACGATGCCCTTAACCATTCTTACAAAAAAAACGTCCCGATTATAAGAGGCAGGTTTATCTCTCTTAAACTGGTAGTGCAGCAACCCCGGGGCACACGAGTCGACCCCCCCGCATGAGCCCCTCAAGACCAACCCAGCGTACTAACCTCGAGCCGACTCTCCTGGGGATGAGGGCATCGACATGGCCACCAGCTCTCCTTAACAGTGGCACCCATATTCCATGGGCCCAGACCCACAACCTCGAGGGTATGAGCTAGCCCAACCCAACAATCCCTCCTAGCAAAAACCTCTCGATTTTTTTGCCTGCGGGGATTCGAACTCGCTACCTAGGCTCTAATACCAACTATAGGATCGATGCCCCTAATAATTCTTACAAAAGGAATGTCCCCATTATAAGAGGCAGGTTTATCTCTCTTAAATCGCCAGCGCAGCAACCCCGGGGCACACGAGTCGACCTCCCCGCACGAGCCCCTCAAGACCAACCTAGCATACTAACCTCGAGTCGGCACTCCTAGGGTTGAGGGCATCGACGTGGCCACCAGCTCTCCTTAATAGTGGCACCCACATTCCGTGGGCCCAGACCCCCAACCTCGAGGGTGGAGCTGGCCCCACCCAACATAGAGAATACGGGTGGCCAGGAACCTCCTTGCCGTGGTTTGAATTTTTGTTGATCCTTTCCTCCTTTGCTGCTGGCAAAAACTTTGACCTCTGCAAGGTTGGAAGGAGACCTGCTTTGGGAGCCTCATCTCAGGAAGCATGAGCACGACCTCGACTGGGAGCTAGCCTCAAATGGAGGGCCCACCCTACCAGCACGACACCGGCTAAGAGCTTACCTCAGCAGGAAGGCTCATCCTGGAAGCATGAGCATGATCACGATTGGGAGCTGGCCTCAGGTAGAGGGCTTGCCCTATGAGTACGACCCCGGCTAGGAGCAGACCTTGGCAGGAGGGCTCACCTTGGTAGTATGAGCATGATCCCGGCTGGGAGCTGGCCTCAGGCGAAGGGCTTGCCCTATGAGCACGATCCCAGCTGGGAGTTGATCTCGACAAGAGGGCTCACCTTGGTAGCATGAGCTCGACCCCAACCTGGAGCTAGCCTCAGACAGAGGGCTCGTCCTATGAGCACGACCCTTGCTGGGAGCTGACCATGATAGGAGGGCTCGCCTTGGCAGCATGAGCATGACCTCGATGGGAGCTGGTCTCAGGCGGAGGGCTTGCCCTATGAGAACAACCCTAGCTGGGAGCTGACCTTGACAGGAGGGCTCGCCTTGGCAGCATGAGCACGACCCCGACTGGGAACTAGCCTCAGATGGAGGGCTTGCCGTATGAGCATGACCCCGGCTAAGAGCTGACCTCTGCAGGATGGCTCTTCTTGGCTCTTTGTTTGGCCATCGTGCCTAGGTGGCGGATCTCTTGCTAGCACGACTGCCAGCTAGAACCCCATGTCAGCGAATGTGCTACATCAAATGCCCCCCACTCTTGAGCCCAGAGAACAAAGCAGCACTTGGGGCAAAGGGAGTAATGATCATGCTGACATGGAGGGGCACGCTTTTTGCACCATCAATGCCTTGTGCGCCAGTGCCCGGGAGATCGTGCCTTCGCATTAACAGGGCAATACCATGTTGCCCCTCTTTAAAAGCAGCCATAATTGCCATCTCCGGGCTCGAAGGGGTTGCCTTCGAATCGAAGCATCGCTCCCAATGGATCCTGACACATGACATGCTCTGGCTGGCTCGGGGTGAGATATCGCGCATGCCTTCAACAGGTATGAGGCAACGGGGGCTCTGGGCCATTTGAAAGGGACTTGTCCTTTTGTTGCTTAAGGGTTTTCGAGTAGTAAGGACAAGGCTTTCCCTGTAGAGCGACTTCTCTTCCCTCCATTTTCTTGATCAAGGTCGCGAGGTCTTAGCAGGTTAGATTCCTTCTTGCCCTTTCATTCTTTCTTCTATTGCTTCTACTCTTCTCCTTCAGCCTGTGCTGGGGGAGAACCTCCGTTAGGTCCTTTAGGCCTCTATCTTTCTTTGCTTTCCTGCTACTTTTGATGAGTCCTTCTGGTAGAGGGCACCGCCACCAGGGTTTTTCCAATGGGATGGGGCCATCTCAGCCAAGGCCTCCTTACTCAGATAGTGAGGAGGAGGAAGTCCCAATCGCATCTCATAGGGGTCCCCACCAGACGGGGATTGTCATTGGACCCCTGCGGCTCCTCCTCCATCTGCTCCTCCCGCTAGGGAGTCTGGCGGTCCTGCTGGCATTGCTTTGGTGATGACTGGCGAGGATCTCCTCCATGTTCGGAGGTCATTTGGGATCCCTGGTTCCATCCGGCTCTCTGTTCCTGGACTAGAGGAACGGGTCATTCCAGTGGCCTGGGCCAAATCGCTTTGTATGAAGATTTCGTCCTCGGGGTCTTCGTCTTCCTTTTCATGTCTTCGTCCTTTCCTTTCTCAGAAACTTCCATCTGGTTATGGCCTAACTTACCCCCAATGCTGTCTAAACTATTTTTTACTTTATTATCCTTTATTAATTCCACGAGATTGTTGCTCATTTCTCCCTTTTCAGTGCTCTGTTCATCCTGAAGTGCCTCCCATCCAATAGTGGATGGTGGTTTGTGTCCTCCCGTAAGGGAGCCCTCAAGTTTGATCTTCCCATCTCCATCAAGGGATGGAAGGGCGGATTCTTGTTCGTCTCGATTGAGGGGGTGGACTGGATATGGAGTGACCCAAACTGCTCCCCCAACCGATAATCTACAGTCGAGCTGGTTTATAAGGAAGTATTTGATCGGCTTGTCTCCTCTGAGGTTTCAGCCCTTCGGGATTTGCTGACCGAGCAAAATCTCGTCGATGCTAGATTCAGCCAGGCCCAGCCCCAAGGTAAGGCTTGATGTCAGGCTCTTTTTCTTTCAATAATGGGTCCAATTTTGATATGAGACTAACCAGCCTGTCTTGTTTTGCAGGGATAAGGTTCAGCTTTGAAGAGCTCCTAGGGATGTCGAAGAAGAGGCCCCCTGCTGCAAGGCTGGAAGGAGAGCCCAGGAAGAGCCGGGATGGAGGCCCGACGAAGAGCCTAAGAGGAGGGGGCTAGCTGCCGCGCCTAAGCTATCAACGGGTCGGGTCCAGACCCGAGACCTGCGAGTCTGGACCCAATGGGTTCGACTCTAGATCTCAATCTGGACCTATTTACCCGAACCCGGATCCGGACCCGATTAGTCATAGATAAATGGATCCAGGTTAGGATATTACATATCCAGACCCGACAGACCCGAGACCCGATTAAATAAAATAATATGATATATATTTATATATATTTATATAAATGTGGGACGTTGGATCATAATCGAACGATTAAAAAGAAAAGAATAGAATCCTCCACTCTTACAAGCCCATGGACCATGGTGGTATTCGGGTCCTGGTTCGGGTCTGGATATCCGGGATCCATTCGGGTCCGGATCTGGTACTTTAAAATTGAACCTGTCGGGTATTCGGGTCCGGGTCTAGGTCCGGTAGCTAAAATCGGGTCCAGGTCTAGATATCCGGGTTCCGACCCGAACCCGACCCATTGACAGCTCTATGCCGCGCCGGCAACACCTAGATCAAAGGCCCAGGCTCTAGCTCGCCAACCCAAGGGCCAGGCCGGAGCCATGGAGGGGACCCCACCATCGGCTCTAGCGGCCCCTCCGTGCACTGAAGATCCACCATGACCAGAATTGGTGGAGGTGGCAGGATCAACTACCATCAAAAGGCCAACTCCATCGGTTGGAGCCAGAGCTGTCAGTGATCAGTCAACCGGTGTAGTGCCTTCACCAGGGACTAGCTTGGATCCTTCTCAGCCATCGGCGGTGCCAAGTCTGGCGGTCAAGAAGCTCTCCATTTTCCTCCCCTGGGATGCCAAGATAATCCAAGATGGAAAGCTGACGGAGGAAATTTTGAATTCTCTTGTCTCGCCATCAGATCATCAGGGCAGGATCGGAAGGTTGCTGGTGGAGCTCGCCATTAGGGTGTTCTCCCAGCTCATGTCAGTAAGTCAACTCCGGGGGTGTTTCCCCCTTTTCCTTCTTCCATAAGAGGCACTAACTGTCATCTTCTATATAGGTGGCGGCTGACATGCAGCTCCTATGGAACTCCTACCGGGCGCTGCGAGGCATGAGGACCACCTCCATCGAGGGGGGGATAAAGCCCGGGGTTAGGCCACCCGGGCTCAAGAATTGGAAGGCTAGCTGACCATCTCCCAGGTGAGGGCAGCGGAGTTGAAGAAGAAGTCCGCCTAGCTCGAGGCGGCCCTGAAGGAGGAGGGGGGAGAGCTCCCGCAGGGTCAAAAAGGTGGCATCCTCCAAGGTGGAGGTGGCCTGCCTAGAGGGGAGGGTGCAGACCCTCCTGGTGCGATTGGAGGAGGAAGCGGCATGAGCCTCAGTGGCAGTGGAGAAGGCTACGGCAGTCGTAGCTCTGATGAAGATGGCCAAGAAGGAAGCTACCGAGGCCGTCCCCAAATTCATGGCATCCCAGGCCTTCAAGGATGAGGTCACCTAAGCCGTGCTAGACTCCTACCACCAAGGGTTCAGCGACTTCAGAGGCAAAGCCATCCGTCTCTTCGGATTGAAGGGGTTGGATAGCATCATGCCCTCACTTTCGTTCCCCGTGCGACCGAGTGCGCCCATTATCGAGGTGGAATTGGAGCCAGAGCCAAAGGTGGCCGAGGTCGAGTTTGAATCCAGAGCTACCCAGAATGTCCCTCAATCGGACGGAGTTGCTCACCGGCCATGGAAAGAGCCAACGACTGATGATAGACTTTTCTTTCTTCTTTATGTAACTTAGGATTTTTAGAAGGCTTCTTGGCCTGTCGAGAATCTTCTTAGGATGTAAAAGGAACTTAATCAATGAATATACCTTCTTCTAACTGTTATTCCTCATTCACTTTCTCTTTCTTCTTTTCTTCTTCTTCTTTTTTTTTACTTGAAGTACTTCCAGAAAATCCTTTAAAGTGTGCAAGGGACTTAACTTCGCGGTGAGGGAATGGGCTAACTCGACCAACAAACTTAGCGTGGTCTTTCTTTTTTCCTCCAACTCTTGTGTGCGCGCCTTTCCTAGGCCTTAGTACTTTAGGTTGGCTTTGAAGATTTAGGATCAACATGAAGGTTTCTGAGAACATTTTCGCTCCCATTCTCCCGGTCTTGAAATCATGTGAGCCCGGGTGCAGGACCTTTGGATCTTCTCGCCTTGCCAAGCTATAAGTCAAGCGGTAAATGGTGGGATTTCAGGGGTCTCCTAGCTGACATCTCTAGACTATGAGCGAGGCAGCAGATGCGAGACTTTGTAAGTCTCCTAGCTTGAAGGTGCTGAACTGTGAGTCAAGCGATAGTTGGCAAGATTTATAGGATTTCCTGGCTGACATCTCCAGACTATGAGTAAGGCAGTAGATGCAGGGCTTCGTAAGTCTCCTGGCTTGAAGGTGCCGAACTATGAGTCAAGCGATAGATGGTGAGATATCTGGGATTTTCTGGCTGACATCTCCAGACTGAGTAAGGTAGCAGATGCGGGACTTCGTAAGTTTCACGGCTTGAGGTGTGGGGCTTCATAAGTTTCCCGGCTTAAGAGTTTGGGACTTCAAAAGTTTCTCGACTTGAAGGTGCCAAATTATGAGTAAAGCAATGGATGAAGGAGATTTTGGAATTTCTCTGCTTACATCTCCGAACTGTGAGTAAGGTAGCAGATGTGGAGCTTCGTAAGTCTCCTGGCTTAAAAGTGTCGAACTATGAGTCAAGTGGTAGATAGCAAGATTTCTGAGATTTCCTGGCTGACATCTCTGGACTGTGAGTAAGGCAGCAGATGCGGGGCTTCATAAGTATCTTAGCTTGAGGTGCGGGGCTTCGTAAGTTTCCTGGCTTGAGGTGCGGGACTTCGTAAATTTTTTAGCTTGAGGTGGGTTTTCATAAGTTTCCTGGCTTGAGGTGCGGGCTTCGTAAGTTTCCAGGCTTGAGGTGTGGGGCTTCGTAAGTTTCCTGGCTTGAAGTGCGGGGCTTCATAAATTTCCCAGCTTGAGAGTGCGGGGCTTTATTGTAAGTTTCCTAGCTTAAGAGTGCGGGGCTTCGTAAGTTTTCCAACTTTATTCGCTGGATTTGGAGTCGGACGGATACATTCATGCACAGGCAAAAGACAATATTGTACCAAAAAGAAATTTAAATGATTGAGAAGAAGTCTTATATCATTGGTAGTACATTCTCAAGTTGCTTGCATTCTATGTTTACATGAATAGGGCACTATCGAGCCCAGTGAGGTAGTAGGCTCCACCTGGTAGAGCCTCGCCACCTTGTAGGGGCCTTCCCAGTTCAGGGAGAGTTTGTTGCATTCTCTTGGCTGGGACGCCTCTGCTCGCCTGAGGACTAGGTCACTTGGACGAAATGCCTTAGGCCTCATGCGGGAATTGTAGTAGCGTGCTACTCGTTGCCAGTTTTTAGCTTCGTCATACAGCTTTACCCATAGTGTGGATAGGTTAAGCTCCACCGGAACCACGACTTCTATGCTGAAGATAAGGTTAAAGGGGGTCTCGTCGGTGGACGTGCGGGGTGTAGCATGGTAAGCCCATGGCACACTAGGCAGTTCTTTGGCCCATCAGCCCTTGGCTTCATCCAGCCTCATGCGGAGCCCTTGCAAGATAGTTAGGTTAGTCACCTCGGCCTCCCCATTGGTCTAAGGATGAGCCACCGAGATGAAATGATGATGGATGTTGAGGTTGGCGCATAACTCCTCGAAAGCCTGATTATCGAATTATCGCCCATTGCCCGTGATGACCGAGTGTGGGAGCCCGAACCGGTAGATAATATACTTCCAGAAGGACCTGACCTTCGTCTCCATTATTGGGGCCAAGGGTTCGGCCTCGACCCGCTTGGTGAAGTAGTCGATGGCCACAATCAGAAATTTCTACTAACCAGACATGGTAGGGAAGGGACTAAGGATGGCAACGGGTCGGGTTTGGGTCAGGTCACCCAAAACCCATACCCGTCCTGCTAAAAAATTCTCCGTCCCATACCCACCCCATACCCGTCTCAGGTCAGGTTGGGTATAAAAAAAATCATGCTTGGATCGGGTCGAGTCGGGTATACCCATCTTATAAAACCTAGTTTATTTAAAACCTAAACAGGTCGGGTCGAGTCGGGTCAGGGCGTACTATTACCTGTACCCGATCCGAACCCGAGTCGGATTTTTTTATATAACCCATGTCCATTTATAAATTAAACGGTGTAAGGGTTTTGGTGAGCAGGGCGGAAGCGTGGATTTCAAAAATTTATTATGAAACCACTACCAAACCCTTAACCCAAGACCTCCTTACTAGGAATTAAAACATATAAACTGCATATATAATATAAACTAGAGTTTAGGCACCAACTTGAACCGCTAGTATCCAATCCGATGAAGAAAACCCTGATTCAGCCTTCTTCTCCACCAGGCATCCAAATGTTCGCCCTCCAACGGTAATCCACACGAAACTCGGACCAAGGAAGAACTCCTTCAAGTTGCTTGGAGAAGTGGAACTCTTTCGGCAGCCTTTGGTCTATTGACCACTGTAGGACACCCTATCCTACTGTAGGGCACTAAAGACACTCTCCTAAACCACTCTTGATTTTAGGACAACCCTCCTCTAGGACCCCTTAGACTTATATCCTAAAACAAAGCCTTGTCCTATTAGAAAATACCTTGTCTTAACAAGACAAGTCTTGTCTTAAAGAAAGAAAAAGGGAGAGAGAGACACTCAGAATAATACTTCGATGGAATTCTTCTATCAGACTCATTTCATCGCCCCCTATTTATAGATACAAGAGAGGCGTGATATATGTCCTCCCATCAACTTATCAGATATGATTTTTCAAGACTGAAGAGAAGTTATCTGGCTTGAAAAATCATATCTAATAAGCCCATTCATGCACCGAAGGCCTTATTCACATCCCTTCTTTTATCTGGACGAATTCTCACTTGCCACATGTCAATTACCGGTCCCTAGAAAGCCAAGAGAAGCCTCTTCAATCTTCAAACATCGAAGATTATGAAGAGTCATGATAGCAGAAGGACTCTCCATCAGAACCGCGTGCCACATGAAGAGTAGCGACTCTTCATGCACCGTGCGCACCATCCTTCTTCCATGCAAATCTCAAAGAATGTTGACCAGTCAAAATATAGGCAATATGGGTGTCATTGGAAAGAGCATAAAATTTCCTTTCTGATCATATAAATTATATTCAAATCAGAGATTTATAGCTTATTCTATGCCCTTTTGAAGTTAAGGTATCATTTAGGTACCAAAAGTCCCATGCCATTGGGACTCTTCATGTATAGCGCCTAAAAAGCCCTTAAATCAAAATTAAAATTAAAATCAGATTTAGCTCTGATTAGGCTAGCCCAACTTAGGACTCAACCTAATTTAGGTTTTCCATAATTAGGTTAGCCCAATTAGCAAGCAACCAGACCCAATCCAATTGGGTTAGGAATTTGGTTAGCCTGCATATGCTAGTATATAATCCGGCTAACCAATTAGGATCCTATGACCCTAATTAAATCATGAATGACTTCCTTGGCCAAGTCTCTATTGTGTGACCCATTGGGTTCCACATCTAGCCAGCAGTAGGTTTAGGTTTGAGCCGATTCGATCCGATCAAACCCGATTGACCTAATTTGGTCAAATTAGCTCACCTAATTATCCAATTTGAATTACACATCGAATTGACTCATGAAACCAAATCAATTGGTTCATGAAGACCTACAAGATAAGATTGACGTCTAGCAACATGTCATGCCTACCCGGAAGATGAGGAATTTTGATGGATTTACCAAAATACCCTTCAGTGGTGAGTTACCGGGCAATTCAGTCCTTCGATCTACTTGCACCCTGAATATGACTATGGATATGGATACTTGTCAAATCTAATTTCATATTCATTCCTTGCTCAATCTGATAATGATGATTTATTAATGAACCATTAGAAACTATTTCTAATGTTCATACTTTGATCAAAGATTTCCCGAATTTTCATTTGATTGAAATCATATGGATGCGCTTCCCTCTTACTAGGATTGATCGATTCCTTTTTGACCTACTCACAACCTCCATATGCAATCCACCATACACAGTATCACCCCATGCATGACTCAGTGTCATGATTGAGTGTGAACCAAAGTATGGATTCATGCATACAAGGTACCATGGCAGTCTCAGGTCAAAGGACCACATGCACTACTCCCACTATGAGAACTATCTATTGACAAATAGATAAGGTTCCATTAGATGTTCTCAAGCTGGATCCATTTAGTGAACTCATTCTCTAATGAGCACCCACATCCTAGTATTAGTGTCAAACATAAGTGACTGTGAGATCAGTCACCCTCTTCACCAAGCATATATAGGATGTGCTGGTCTTACCGGAAACATTGATCCCCTACTCAATATTCCATCGACCAGGAATATTCTAGATTAGGATTTTAAGGCTTTAGGTCTCACTGGTATGATCTCATCATAACCCTAGAACAATAGCCCTACTCTATGAGGTTCATCATATCTTAATAAAATTAATAAGACACAGCGTATGATGAAAATAAAATGCCTTTATTAATTGAAAATGTCAATACACTGGTTTGGGATACAAAAGAAAATTCCATCGAAAAACAACATTTCGATTGGCCTTTAGGGCATAATCCTTTCAAGCGGGTCTGGTTTTACCGCCCCATTAGGGTCGAGTCGGGTCGGATATCCATCGGGTCGGTAAAAATCGCCATCCTTAGAAGGGACCTAAGATGTCCATTCCCCATTGGGCGAATAACCATGGAGCTGATAGTTGGGAGAGTGGAGGTGTCGGCTACCGCTGGAGTGGGCATGACATTGACAACGGTCACACTTCCTCACGAGGCCGGCAGTATCTTCTCGCATGGTCTCCCAGAAGTATCCTTGTTGGAGAGCCTTGTAAGCCAGGGTCCTACCCCTATATGATTGTCGCAGATGTCTTCATATATTTCTTGGAGCACGTAGGCAGCTTTTGAGGGCTTCAAGTACTTTAGCAGGGGGTAAGAGTAAGACCTCTAGTATAACTATCCATCCATCATCACATACCACGTGGCCTTCTTCTTGAGGAGGCCCACTTTCTTTCGATCCTCGGGTAGGGCACCGGTGGTGATATACTTGATGTAGGGGTCCATCCAACTAGCTTCAGAGGTGACTTGCTGGACTTCTGCTACGAACTTGTAGCCGGCAGTTTCGAGATACTTGATGAAGGTACACCCCAACAATGACTCTGGCAGGGTGGCTAATCTGGAGAGGACATCAGCCCGGGCGTTCCCCACTCATGGGATATGGAAAATATTGAAGTGCTGAAGGTTTGCCATGTACGAGCATACCTTGTCCAGGTACTTTGCCATCACGGAATCTTGAGCTTCGTACTCGCTGGAGACTTGGCCCACCACGAGCTGAGAGTCGGTGAAGACCTTCATTCTCTTGACACCCAACTCGTGGGATACCTTTAGCCCCGTGAGGAGCATCTTATATTCAGCTTGATTATTGATCGCCTTGTAGCAGTACGTACCTCTATCGGTCATAAATGCTGTGTGCTCCTCGTCCCCTAGATGCATGCGGATTTGATTGTATCTGGAGAATGCATCCATGAAGCAGAGGAACTTGTGACTCAAGGTCGCATCCATCCACTGGTCAATCTTGGGGAGTGGGAAGTTGTCCTTCGGGAGCGCCCGGTTGAGGTCGGTGTAGTCTACACAGTTCTCTACTTTCCAAAAGCTTTCATGACCATCACTACTTTAGCAAGCCAGTCAGGATACCATACCTCATGGATGAAGCCCGCTGCAAGAAGCTTCTCAACTTCTTCATCGATCGCTTTCTGCCACTCCGGGCTGAAGCTTCTTTTCTTCTACCGGACTGGCCGACAGTTGGGATTGACAATCAGCTTATGGGTGATCACTTCCGGAGGGATGCTAGGCATATCGGCGCGATCTAGGAGAAGAGATTCGTGTTGGTCCGTTGGAAATTGAATAGGCGGGATCTTTCTTTCTCAGGCAGCAGGGCTCCCACCTACACCATCCTCGAGGGACATCTCCCAAGGGGAAGGACAATAAGGGCTCAACTGGTCCGCCCTTCGACTCTGGCTCCACCATATTCGGCTGGTCAATGGCCGGGCTCGGATCGGCCCTTCGTGGTCCCAGGACAGTCTGCAGGCAGTGCTGGACTGGCTGGCGTGACCCTCTCATCTCCCCAGTCCCCCAAGGGATAGGGAACTGAATAAGGAGATGCTTTGTGGAGATGGTTGCATCGAGGAGGTTGAGTCCGGGATGCCCCAGGATTGCATTGTAAGGCGAGGAAAGTATCACAACGATGAATGTTGTCAATACAATACTTTATTGGGGTGGGGTCCCGATAAATATTAGGAGTGTAATCTCTCCCTCAACTCTAATTGAATCTTCGGTGAAGCCCGCCAAGGGCATGAATATCGATTTTATTCGATCAGCAATAAGTTCATCATCATGAAAGCATCATAAAAAATGATATCTGCAGAGCTTCCACTATCAACCATGATTCTCTTTACAGGATGCTTCGCTATTATCATTTCCATGATAATAGCATCATTACTTGGGTTATGCACCCTAGTCGACCCTTCTCCCGTACAGGGGAGTACATCATCACTCTTCTTTCTCTCTCTAACTTGCTTTGAGCTCTCCCTGCCTCCCAGGAAATCATCCCTACCGGTTTCTCAATGAGGCAGTTGTCGATGGTGAGCGATCGAGGTTCCTCATTCCGATCTACTGGAGGTGCTCCGCCCTCCATGTACTTCCCCGGGTAGCCGTGCTTGATCAGATCTTCGATTCCCTCTTCAAGTGGTGACATTCCTCGGTATCATGGCTATGGTCCTGGTTGAAGTGTCAGTAGCGAGATCGGTCATGCCCAGCAGATGGCCTCAGAGGAGGAGGACGGCATAGGAAGCGCTTGCCCTTAATCTCCATCAGAATCTTCACTCTTGGGGCAAGAAGAAGATGTGAACTTTTTTTCTTTGGTGGGGCCGACCCTGGGCCTTGGTCCCAGCCATGGGGCCAGCGCCGTCTTCAAGGTCGGAGGACCAGATGACTCCCCCATGGCCTATCTTTTCAGTGGCCTTCCATCCAGCTCCCTCCTGGTGTGATCGGTCTCCTTTGCATGGATGTATTTATAGGCCTGAAGGAGGAGCTCCGAATAGGTCTTCGGAGGCTTCTTGTCAAGGGAGTAGGTGAAGTGGGAGGTCTGGAGTCCCCTCTTCAATGCCAATATAGCGACTGGCACATCGAGGTGGTGATCTTTAGGGTGGCGGTCTTGAACTGAGACACAGTCTTGGAGAGAGTCTCGATCCTGCTAACGGATCGTGAAGAGGCTATCGGCTTCATGTGGCACCTTTCTGCATGCATTAAAGTGTGCCATGAACTTCTTCTCCAACTGGGAGGAGTCAATGCTTTCTAACTCAAGTCTGGAGAACCAGGCTCGAGTAGCCTTCCACAGGGTAGCTTGGAAGGCGATATAAAGAAGAGCGTCAGTAAGCCCTGGACCCTTATAAGGGCCTTGTAGCTTTCCAGGTAGTCCAGGGAGTCGGTTGTCCTATCGTAGGGATCAACATGTGGCATGCGGAACCGGTTGGGGATCGATTCCTCTTGGATTCTATGGGAGAAAGGGGGCGGGTTTCATGACCTACGGGCTCACTACGGGAGCTCGAAATCTCTACAAACCGGTGGGATAGGTCAGCCAGCTTGCACTCTTGCTTCTCGAGGCATCTCTCTGCTTGGCGACGGATCGTCTCATTTGTGGCCGTTGGGGGTGAAGAAGGTGCGGAGTGGGGAAACTCTTACCTGAGTTCTCAGCCACACTGGTGGTGTTGGTGTGAATATGTACCACTGTTTGAGATCGGGGAGCGGCTCTCCCGGGCGGTCAGGCCATCATACTGCTTCTTTCTGGCCACTTGGTGGTCTCCTCGTGGGTGGAAGATTGCATGCAATGGCCCCTCCCGGAAGGATCGTAGGCTGGTCGGGGATGACGGCATGGGCCCCTGGGGTCCTTGGCTGCTGCTGTGTTGCTAAGGATCGGTGTCTCTAATAGAGCTGGCGCATTGCCACAGCCAGGGCATGGACCTGCTAGGCCAGTGCGGTGATCTAGGGATCCATCGGAGGTGATGGAGGTGGGGAGGGGAGCTCCCTCTCAGGGATCTATAGGTTGCCATGATGACGGGGACCCCCCGCTTGACTGGCAAAAGCCTCACATGCTCATGTTGTCACCATGGAGTTATGGACTTTTATAGATGTCTTGTTGGTAGTGGGAGACTCGCTGCTGGACTTTCCACAATCGTTGATGTTCTTCGTTCCGGCCCCCCCTTCCTGGCATGCCAATCTGTTGCTGCCTGGATCGCTGTGGCCTGCAGCTCTGACGTATCGCAAACGCGTTCGGCTCTTGTTGGGTGCTTGGTCCTTTGCTCCGGTCAACTCCTTGGTTGGCTGTCTTGCAAAATAAAGGAGACCCGGGTCGAGGATTCTGGCAGGGATACTCTGATAATCAAGTCAGTGGGATGATCTAGGAGAACAGAACCTCTGTGACAAAGAGCTAGGGATCTCTCCGCATAGAGAGTTCAAAATGAGATCTAGCAAGTGAAAAGAATGAATAGAAGTGGAAGGTAGAGAGTGGGGTGGATCTCTTGGCTAGTTCTTTGCCCGCTAGCTCTTTGTATCTTACTAGTTGTTTCCCCCTTTTCGGGGATTCTTTCTTCTATTTTATATGAGAACGATGGCCTAGATCAGGTTTGGAGCTTCATTGAGATATCCTTTTCCCGGTGCCCCCTTTGGAGAGGGCCTTTCCGTTGCCTGTGGTCTTCCCCCTGTCAGACCGGTCATTTGAAAAAGATCCTCCTATTAGGGGTGTTCGCCGGCATGGCACAGACCTTGTCCCTCTGGTGGTACAGTTCCCCGTGGGAGGGGTGGGCACTGTGCCACTGAGCCCCGAGCCACGGTGGGATATTTCTATTTTCAAAGGGATCGTCGAAGTGTCATAGGGCCATGGGGCATTAATGGAATACTCCTCTTGGAGGAGGCTCAGGTTTCATGTCACAAGGGTTGAAGCCCCCAGTTGCACGGTTGTCAATGTGGTGTCATGTTACAGTGTCTGGAGCCTGTTGGAGCACACACTGTGCAGAGCATGCGGGTGGCGCATTGTAGAGCTTGAATTTATGGCAAGGCATGCGCCACCTTCTGAGGTTGCGAGTTGCCAGGAACCTCCTTACCGTGGTTTGAACTTCTATTGATCCTTCCCTCCTTTGCTGCTGGCGGGAACTCTGACCACTGCAAGGTTGGGAGGAGCCCCGCTTTGGGAGCCCTGCCTCAGGAAGCATGAGCATGACCCCGTCTGGGAGCTGGCCTCAAACGGAGGGCTCACCCTATGAGCATGACTCTGGCTGGGAGCTGACCTCAGCATGAGGGCTCGCCTTGGCAGCATGACCATGACCTCGGCCGGGAGCTGGCCTCAAGCAGAGGGCTCGCCCTATAAGCACGACCCCTGCTGGGAGCTGACCTTGGTAGGAGGGCTCGCCTTGGCAGCATGAGCACGACCCCGACTGGGAGCTGGTCTCAGGGGGAGGGCTCGCCCTATGAGCATGATCCCAGTTAGGAGCTGACCTCGACAGGAGGGCTCGTCTTGGCAGCATGAGCATGACCATGGCCAGGAGTTGGGCTCAGACGGAGGGCTCACCCCTTGACCACAATCCCAGTTGGGAGCTGACCTCGGCAGGAAGGCTCGCCTTGGCAGCATGAGCACAACCCCAACCGGGAGCTAGCCTCAGACGGATGGCTCGCCCTAAGAGCACGACCCTGGCTAGGAGCTGGTCTCAGCAAGAGGGCTCACCTTGGCAGCATGAGCATGACCCCGGCCAGGAGCTGGCCTTAGGCGGAGGGCTCGCCCTATAAGCACGATCCCGATTGGGAGCTGACCTCAGCAGGAGGGCTCGTCTTGACAGCATGAGCATGACCCCGTCGGGAGTTGGCCTCATATGGAGGGCTTGTCCTATGAGCATGACCCCGACTGGGAGCTGACATCAGTAGGAGGGCTCGCCTTGGCTCTTCGTTTGGCCATCATGCCTAGGAGGTGAATCTTTTGCCAGTGCGACTGCCAGCAGGGACCCCATGTCAGCGAATGTGCCACATCATGTGATAATCTGGATTACCACCTCTCCCAGAGGTAATCCAAGGTTATGTTTGGTATGCAGTAATCTATCCAGATTATCGATAATTTTAAACTGGGCCCACCAGATTATCATGTTTGGTATTTTTATAAAATGGTAATCTATCTTGTAGAGGTAATCTGGATTACCACTCATGTGACAATCCAGATTATCTCAGGAAGAGGTGGCTATCCAGATTACCGGAAAAGTGGTAATCTGATTTTTTTTTACAAAAATATTCGTCTTGTTACTTTCTTCGATGAGAAGGAAAGTAGACCCTCTTCACCTTTGTCATCTCGCACTCTTTCCACCCCGACTCCATCTCTCGCCAGTGAGTTGCCATCGTGTCACCTCTGGAAAGATTGTTACCGTTCAAGTCGTTACCGATGACCGGTAAGATTTTTTTTGTAAAATATCCTCCTTCTCCTCCATCACCAGTGAATGAGAAGAAGGCAAACCTGCATCGGGCCGCTTGCCGCCCCGCCTCCTTGCCCCCTCAATGGCCCCTCCTCCTCTTCCTGCTCCTCCTTCTCAACTCAGGAAGATTGCCAGGGAATCCATCATTGCGCCTGTTACAGTAGTAACCAACCCATTCGGTCCTGGCACAGCATCCTCCTTGGAGGTTGACATGGCCACGCGCGTCATGGGTGCCCCCAGGTCTCCCATCAATAGAAGATGCCGAGTCCGCTTGTTCCAAGAGGAAGTCGGCCCCTGTGATGGCCAGGTCACCACCTCGGCCATGCACTTCGCCACCTCGGCCAGCTTACCTTAGCTATACATGGGGCCCAGCTTCATGATAGCTATACATGTGGAACCTGTCCACCGTCCCGCATGGCACTCTGTGCCCATGGCAAGCCCACACACCAATTCGCCGCCGTCCAGCACGGTAAGCCCGTGCACCAGTCCGCCACCATTCATTGCGGTAAGCCTGTGCACCAGCCCGCCGCCGTCCGCGCACCGGCTCCAGCCTAGCTCGGCATGCCCGTGCATGCCCGCAGCTAGGTCCGCGTCCGCACCACCCGCATGAAGCCCTACCACCCGCGGCATGCCCGTGATAGCCTCGTCTCCGGCGAGTGCACCTCGACTCCGACTCCAGCCCAGCTTGACATACCCGTGGCATGCCCGCGGCGTGGCCACGGCAGCCCTAGCTCCATCCATGCCCCGGCACGCCTGCGTGGAGCCCCTCCACCCGTGGCACGCCCGCGACAGCCCCATCTCCGGCAAGTGCACCCTGACTCTGGTTCCAGCCCAGCTCGGCATGCTTGCGGCAGCCCTGTCTCCGGCGAGCGCACCCCGGCTCTGGTTCTAGCCCAACCCGGCACGCCCGTGGCACACCCAGGCCACACCCGTGGCATGTCCGTGGCGTGCCCACGGCAGCCCCAGCTCCATCTGCAACTACTTCGTGCCCCGGTGCGCCCGCGTGGAGCCCCTCCGCCCGTGGCACGCCCGCGGCAGCCCCGTCTCTAGCAAGCGCACCCTGGCTCCGGCTCCACCCTACGCACGGCTCCACCCTCCCACGGTTCGGCTCCGCCTACCTCAGTCCGGCTCCACCCCGCATGGCTTCGCCCGATGGGAGGCATCATGGTTCCGCCCACCTGAGTCCGGCTTCGCCTCGCATGGCTTCGCCCAATAGGAGGCTGCACTGTTCCGCCCACCTCAGTTCAGCTCCGCCCCGCATGGCTTTGCTCGATGGGAGGCTGGCAGAACTCTCCAGCCCCAACCAACCGCGACATGGCACGCCCGTGCCCAGCTCCGCATCGATCGCGGCACGCTCGCGCGCGGTCTGGTAAAAGCGCAGCGTCCATTCGCACGGCGTCTAAGCCCGCTTCGGCTCCGTCCGTTCCAGTCCAGCTCCGGCTTCGACATGCCCGTGCACGGTCCAGTGCCTCGGCAAGCCTGTCCAGCACTTCGACAGTAGCTGGGAGCAGTCGCGGGTTCGCACCATGCACCCCGGTCCAGGTGCATGGAGACTCTAGAGGCCTCACTCTTACCAGCATGCATGGGAAGCGCCTACGGGCCTTCTCTCGATCCGCACGTCCCGTGTACTGTATAAGAGCGGCACCCCTGTCAGTTTGGCTCTTCGACGTCTCGGTCCGATTCGACCATTGGGAGCGCCCCATCCACGTGGGCCCGGCATGCTTTTCAAGGAGCCCCATCCATGTGGGTCCTGTGGTGCGTCGCCTGCAAAGGACTACATTCAAGCTTCCCAAGCCACTCTTTGCACTAATAAGGAAAGAGTGCCCCACCCGAGGCACTGTACTCCTTCACCAACTCTCTGAACCTCCCAGAAGAGGATGGCTCACCAACCCGTCATGGCATCACAGGCCTATCTTAGCCTTACATGCCTACGTCAAGGAGAGCATGCCTCCCAAAATGACAAGGGCCATCTCATAAGTAGGTAAGAGGGACCTCCGGCCCAGGTAAGAAAAACAAGCACACACTCATTCTGGCTCTCGGGCTATTATTTTTCCTACACAACTCCGGTTATTCTCCTAACTGACTTGAGCATCGGAGTGTCCCCGCCGGGACTTTTTACAGGTCTTCATCCATGAGGAGCGACGAGGAAAAGGATTCCTCCCCACCGAAGAGGCCCACAGGATGACCAGCACAGCTCCAAGCCCTCTAAATTCTTACAACGACCCCTCCAAACATGGCGACTCCACCAAGCCTCGTGGCAGAAAGTATGTTTTCCTTGATCGCCTCTGAACGATGAACCCGGCGATGCTGGCAGGGAGTCCACTCACCTAGGCCACGTAAGAGCTATAGGCCACGACGATCTAGGTAGGGGGCAGATCAATGCTCCTCAACAGGATGGGACAACAATTTCCACCTTCGTCCGTAGTCCCCAGGGGGCAGACCGGGGGCACAGGGGTGGGGGCACGAGAGCTCCCCTCTCTCTCGAGGCTTCAAGAAGCAGCCTTGAGAAAGAATCCCGAGCTGTAAAGGTGCATCGTCACCCTTGATAGGGCAGTAGGCAACAAGCCAAGGATGGGGCCACCTTCGAGCAGTGCCACCTTTTAGGAGCCCCATTCAAGAAGAAAAGAAGACAAAAAAAAAGAAGAAGAAGAGAAGAATAGAAGAAGAAGAGAGGGAGAAAGGGTCTGACCACCGTAGAGAGGGAAGATATTCATGCTCATGGTCCTTTCAAACGCTCGTCACTCCTTCCATGCAACGGAGTCCTTTCTCCCATGCAACGGGGTCTCACCTCCTCCCATGCAATGGAGTTCCATACTCCCATGCAACAGGAGTCTCGTACTCCCATGCAACAGAGTCCTTTTTCTAATGCAACGGGGTCTTACCTCCTCCCATGCAACAGAGTCTCATATTCCCATGCAAAAGGATCTCATTCCTCCCATGCAACGGAGCTCTCTTCCACGCAACGGAGCTCCATCACTCCCATGCAATGGAGTCCTTTCCCCATGCAACGGGGTCTCACCTCCTCCCATGCAATGGAGTTCCAACTCTCCCATGCAACGGGGTCCCTCTCCTCCCATGCAATAGAGTTCCAACTCTCCCATGCAACGAAGCTCCATCTCTCCCATGCTGTAGGGTCTCTTTCCTTCCATGCAACCGAGCTTCCTTCCATGCAACGGAGCTCCATCTCTTCCATGCAGCAAGGTCTTTTTCCTTCCATGCAACGGAGCTTCCTCCCATGCAATGGAGCTTTCTTCCATGCAACGGAGTTCCATCTCTCCCATGCAACGGGATCCTCTCCTTCCATGCAACGGATTCCTACTCTCCCATGCAGCAGGATCTCATTTCTCCTATGCAACAAAGCCTCATGCTTTTGTGCAATGAGGTCTTCTCCTCCCGTGCAACGGACTCCTACTCTTCCGTGCAACGAGGTCATCTCCTCCCATGCAACGAAGCTTCCTCCCATGCAACAAAGCCTCATGCTTCCATGCAATGAGGTCTTCTCCTTCCATGCAACGAAGCCTCATGCTTCCGTGCAACGAGGTCCTTTCCTCCCATGCAACCAAGTCATTTTCTCCCATGTAGTGGAGTCTCATTCTCTCCTAAGATGGTGGTTGGCGAATTTAATTCTGGCATTCTCAAGCAAGAAATATATCTTTATTTTATTCATACAACTGGAGCTTAATAGGTAACTCCTTCCCCCACTGTATTTGTAATGTGAAAAACTGTGTTCTAGTTTTACAGGAAAAGCTCCTATACTACCATCAAGGGCAAGCACCACAGTCCATCCAGTCCGGCACCACCACCGAGACTCCAATATCATCATCAAGCCCTACTCCTGCTGCTGAACTCACAGTCCGGAGATGCTCGCAGGAGACTCCAAGAAGTCCGACCATCTACCATGAAACTCATAGTTCAGCATCGCGGCAACTAAAGACTGGAAACTCCAGAAGCCCGGCACTCAAGCCTAGACACCAGTCCAGCACCAAAGACTGAAAACTCCAAAAGCCCGGCACTCAAGCCTAGACACCAGTCCAGCACCAAAGACTGGAAACTCCAGAAGCCCGGCACTCAAGCCCCGATGCCAGTCCGGCACCAAAGACCGGAAACTCCAGAAGCCTGGCACTCAAACCTGGATGCCAGTCCAGCACCAAAGACCGGAAACTCCAGAAGCCCGGCACCTAAAGCCCGAACTCTAGTCCGGCAACCAAAGACCGGAAACCTCGGTACCGAAAACTCCTGAAGCCCAGCACTCAAGCTTGGACTCCAGTCTGGCACCAAAGATGGAAAACTCCTGAAGCCCCGCACCTGTCACCGAGCTCACAGTACGGAGATGTCCGTGAGACACTCCAAGAAGTCCCGCCATCTACTGCAAACTCATAGTTCAGCAGACCGGCACCAAAGATCAGAAACCCTAGCACCGGAAACTCCTGAAGCCCGGTAGTCAAGCCCGGACTCCAGTTCGGTACCAAAGACAGAAAACTCCTGAAGTCCCGTACCTATCACCGAGCTCACAGTACGAAGATGTCCGCGAGAGACTCCAAGAAGTCCTGCCATCTACCACAAACTCATAGTTCGGCAGACCGGCACCTTAAGACCGGAAACCCCGATGCCTCAAGACGGGAAATGACAGAGGTCCCGCACCAAAGCCAAAAAGCTTCCAAAGCTTTGCGTTCAAGCCAAGAGTCAATCAAGCTTCTCAATGAAGCAAAGTTGAGGCCAAGCTCCTCACTGAAATCAAGCTTCTCAATGAAACACAGCTGAAGCCAAGCTCCCTAATGAAGCCGAGCTCCTCACCAAAGTCAAGCTCTTTGATGAGATCAAGCTCTCTACTGAGGTCAAATTCCCATTGGAGATGAAGAAGACTAACCCCCACTATGGCTGGGGAAGGCAACGAACGAAGTATGATTCCCAAAAGGAGGAAGTAGTGAAGGCCCAATCACTTCACACACACCATGTGAGACTGTGGAGTGGGATTTTGTCCTCCACTCCATGCAAACATGACATAAAGGGTGATCTTGTTCCTCCATACAACGTGGGCATTGGATGGTACAAAACTAATAAATGCATGCACTGACCTGCTCCCCTACTGAGGATTTCTGCAACACCATCGTCACCAACCTTGTCAAGCATCCTCGGTCACCGAAATGCATGGGGCCGACCACTACGGAAGCTTGTGATGACTGCATTGAAGGTGAAAAAATACCTACACCTAGCATACATTATGCAAGAAACAGGGCAGAAAATATGCATTTTAAAATAATTTTAAGACATGCATAGCAGAAGGCTCGGTAGATAGATCTAAACCATCTACTGATCTGCCCGCAACAGGATCTAGTATAATAACCTAGCATGCAAATAAACATCAAAGCAAGATAAAATATTAAAGTACCATACCTTTTCCACAAGAGAGAAGCCAAGGAAGTGCTGTGAGAAGGAGGAGGGCGCTCAAGCCACATACGTGTTTGGCCTCTATAGGATGTCCACACCTGGGCTCGACTATGATCAACTCCCTCGGAGTGCTAGCTCTTCGGGATCCGTGGGCTGAACTTCTTCTTCCAAGAAGACTGGAATGAGAGCAGGAACCCCTTCCCAAATCTCTTTCCCAATACCTAGCTTGATCGCTAGTTGGCTCACACCCAATCCCTAAACCTCTCACAAAGCCCTTCTTCTTCCTCTCTTTTCTTTTCTCTCTTGCTGTTCATGTATGTGTATCCCCAGCAGCCACTACAAAGACCTCTATTTATAGGAGCTTCCATGAGAGGGAGAAGAAGGAAGGAGAAGAGATGGAGGGTGAGAATGGGGGAGAGGATCAAGGCCATTCCAAATAGGTCCAACCCATTAATGTAAGTATGACATTCATACCATAAAGCCTTGGAGCCAAAACTGGTTTGAATTCGAAAATCAAACCAGGTCAAAAATTGCCCAAAAAACTCTCACGAAATCCTTCCAGATTTCTGCTCGTCACAGGAAGTGTTGACACTCGATGCAAAAATCCAAGTGTCGACACTTGGAGCAAAGTTAACCATATTGACTTTAGGTGACGACAAATGATTCTCAATCGTTGATTAGCCCAAAAGATCAGATAGAAATCCTCTATGGTGTGTGACCCCATAGGTTTGAACACTAAATTGGTAGCACTGGAATATTTTCAGTACCAGTCAAAGTCCTCATCTAGCAATGATACCCGATGTCCGGATATGTCGAAGATGCAGAGCACCTCACAAGAACCTCTGGCATATGGTTGCTGCATAATTCATTCCTTTGACCTCATAATGCTCAAGATGACCTAGGATTAGACTGCCAACCCTAATATGGTTTATCCAGATCATGTCTCAACCTCACAAGTTTTGTGACTCCTCACAAGACTACCCTGGCCAAGATTTTGCTGAATTAAGACAGTAAGACATTCACTCCAAACTATTTGGAGAGGTCAATTCCATCTTGATCCACCATCGCTCCACAAGTACTTGACTGCACCCAGAAACCTTCTGTCACTAGATTAGAAATCCAGGTAGTCCGTCACCAAAGTATAGTGAGTTGCTTGCAAGCTGCCATGGTGACCTCAGGTCTGAGAGACACATATACCCATATCCCTTCACGAGCAACCCTTTGGCAGAAGGGAGCTCCGCAGATGATCACATTCAGTGAAATATCATACACTTCACTTGTATGTCACACCAGTGTCTCCACACGCCTTGGTTAAGAGGACAACCAACAAATATGACATACAATAATCTATACTTGATACATCGTCGTCCTATAATAATGTATCCTTTGGTTGTGAACCGGTTTAAGAATAACTTGATATATCCTCTCTATATCAAAACAAAGTAGTTTAAAGGACTCCATCATACAAGAGTTTATTACAGGAAAATGTAAAATGATGGATAGCCAAAAAATAAATAACTTTTATTTATTATTAAAAATTCATATATAAATACAAAATAGCATAATCGTCTACAGCCTAGATGATTGGCTTTGAGACACAATTCCCAACAAGCATCTCCACCAACTAGGGCTTATGACAGTCGCTCATATTCCTCTAGCTCCCTCTCCAGTTCCGGCTCCCTCAAGGTCGAGACGTCCTGGCCGAGGTCGAGCTCCTGCTCTTCCAGCTCCCTCGCCAGTTCCGGCTCCCTCAGGGTCGAGACGTCCTGGCCGAAGTCGAGCTCCTGCTCTTCCAGCTCCCTCACCGGCTCCGGCTCCCTCAAGGTCGAGACACCTTGGCCGAGGTCGAGCTCCTACTCCTCGATCCTTCTGGTGGCTTCTGCACCCTCGCTAAGGGCCCTGAGGGGTGCCGTAAGCCTGGCCGAGTCAACCATGTGCCCGATCATATATGCGTGCACCCAAGTTATGCTCCTCACTAACTTCATCCTCCTCAGCACCACCTCCTATCTGGCCAATGAGGAGTTAGATTGAAGCACTAGCACCATCACCGCACAACACTAACTAACCTTCGATCGAAGTACCTACAGGAACTCGCCCATCCGACTCTAAGTTTGGCGAGTCAAGAGCTGAAGTCAAGCTCCTCAATTCAGCCGAGTTGAAGTTAAGCTCCTCACTGAGCCCTACATCTACCGCTTGACTCTCAGTTCAGCTCTTGCCTTACTCATATTCGGAGATATCCACGGAGACTCCAAGAAGTCGCGCCATCTATCGAGAAATTCACAGTTTGGCATCTGCTACACTCATAGTCCGGAGATGCCCATGGGAAGCTCCGGAGGTCCAACCGTTTATGGCTCGCCTCCTAGCATGGCGAGCCAGCGGCTCTGCCACCTCATGAAGGATGTAAGAATCCCTTCTTAATAATTAAAGTTCCTCATTGGTGCAACTTTGTTCTTCACCAATACAGGAACTCGCTCGTCCGACTCCAAGTCCGGTGAAGTTAAGAGCTGAAGTCAAGCTCTTCAATTCAGCTGAGCTGAAGTCAAATGAAGCCGAGCTGAAGTCAAGTACCTCAATTTAGCCGAGCAGAAGTCAAGTCCCTCACTCAGGCCAAGTTCCTTACTAAGGTCAAGCTCCTACCCAATACCAGGCTCCTGCTCCTCAGACCTTCCAGCAGCTCCAATCAAAAGCTTTGAGGAGTGCTGTGAGCTCGGCCACGTCAATCATATGCCCGGTCGTGCATGTATGCATCTGAGTTATGCACCTCACCAACCTCTTCCTCCTCGGCACTACCTTCTATTCAGTCAGATAGGAGTCAGATTGAAGTTATGCTCCATCAAGTGATCGACTTCCTACGACCAGTGCAAGGCCTGTTACAGCAAGGGGCCGAATCGTTAAAGCTACTCCCTTCATCCAAAATGATGAGAAGTAATGCTTTGGACTCATGGAGTGGGGGCATCTGTTACAGTAGTAACCAACCCATTCGGTCCTGGCACAGCATCCTCCTTGGCGGCTGACCTGGCCACGTGCGTCATGGGTGCCCCCAGGTCTCCCATCAACAGAAGATGCCGGGTTCGCTTGTTCCAAGAGGAAGTCGGCCCCTGTGATGGCCAGGTCGCCACCTCAGCCAGTCCACCTCGGCCATAAACTTCGCCACCTCGGCTAGCCTACCTTAGCTGTACATGGGCCCTAGCTTCATGACAGCTTTGCCCGTGTGGAGCCTGTCCACCATCCCACGCGGCACTCCACGCTCGCGGCAAGCCCATGCGCTAGTCCACCGCCGTCCAACGCAGCAAGCTTGCAAGCCAATCCACCGCCGTCCAGCGCGGCAAGCCTGTGTGCCAGCCCGTCGCTGTCTGCGTGCCACTCCGTGCTCTGGCTCCAGCCTAGCTCGGCACGCCCGCAGCTAGGTCCACATCCGCACCGCCTGCGTGAAGCCCTTCCGCTCGCTGCACGCCTACGGCAGCCCCATCTCCAGCGGGCGCACCCCGGCTCTGGCTCCAGCCCAGCTCGGTATGCCCGCGGTAGCCCCAGCTCCGTCCACGCCCCGGCACGCCCGCATGGAGCCCCTTCGCCTGTGGCATGCCCACGGCAGCCCCGTCTCCGGTGAGTGCACCCCGGCTCTGGTTCTAGCCCAGCTCGGCATGCCCGCGGCAGCCCCATCTCCGTTGAGTGCACCCCGACTTCGGTTCCGGCCCAACTTGGCATGCCTGTAGCATGCCCGAGGTGCTCCCGTGACAGCCCCAGCTCCGTCCGTGCCTGCTCCGTGCCTCGACGTGCCCACATGGAGCCTCTCCGCTCGCAGCACGCCCGCGGCAGCCTTGTCTCTAGCAAGCGCACCCCGGCTCCGGCTCCATCTTGCGCAAGGCTCCGCCCTCCCATGGTTTGGCTCCGCTCTCCTGCGGTCCGGCTCCACCTACCTCAGTCCGGCTCCGCCCCGCACGGCTTCACCCGATGGGAGGTAGCACGGTTCCGCCCACCTCAGTCCGGCTCCACCCCGCATGGCTTCGCCCAATGGGAGGCTGGCAGAACTCTCCAGCCCCAACCGATCGTGGCACGCCTGCATGGCACGTTCGTGCCCAGCTCCGCATCGACCGTGGCACGTTCATACGCGGTCCGGTACCAGCACAGCGTCCTCTCGCACGGTGTTTCAGCCCGCTCCGACTCTGTCCGTTCCAGTCCAGCTTCGGCTCCGTCCGTTCCAGTCCAGCTCCGGCCCTGACACACCCGTGCACGGTCCGGTGCCTCGGCAAGCTTGTCCAGCACTTCGACAGTAGTTGGGAGCAGCACGCGGGTTCGCACCACGCACCCCGGTCCACATGCATGGAGCCTCTACAGGCCTCACCCCGACCAACGTGCATGGGAAGCCCCTACGGGCCTTCTCTCGGTTCGCGCATCTCGTGTATTGTACAAGAGCAGCGCCCCCGTCAGTTCGATACTTCGACGTCTCGGTCCGATTCGACCACTGGGAGTGCCCCATCCACGTGGGCCCGGCATGCTTTTCAAGGAGCCCCATCCACGTGGGTCCTGTGGCACATCACCTGCAAAGAAGGACTACATTCAAGTTTCCCAAGCCACTCTTTGCACTAATGAGGAAAGAGTGCCCCACCCAAGGCACTGCACTCCTTCATCAACTCTCTGAACCTCCTAGAAGAGGATGGCTCACCAACCGTCATGGCCTCACAGGCCTATCCTAGCCTCACAGGCCTATGTCAAGGAGAGCACGCCTCCCTAAATGGTAGGAGCCATCTCATAAGTAGGTAAGAGGGACCTCCGGTCCAGGTAAGAAAAACAAGCACACGCTCATCATGGCTCTTGGGCCATTATTTTTCCTACATAGCTCCGGTTGTTCTCCCAACTGATTTGAGCGTCAGAGTGTCCCCGCCGATCCCAGGCTGGGAGTTTTTGCAGGTCTTCATCTGCGGGGAGCGACGATGAAAAGGATTCCTCCCCACCGAAGAGGCCCATGGGATGACCAGCACAGCTCCAAGCCCTCCAAATTTTTACAACGACCCCTCCGAACACGGTGACTCCACCAAGCCCCGTGGTGGAGGATATGTTCCCCTTGATCGCCTCCGATCGACGAACCCGGCGATGCTGGTGGGGAGTCCACTTACCTAGGCCACGTAAGAGCTGCAAGCCACGGTGATCTAGGCGACAACAACGCCGCTCGCCATCCCTCCTCCGAGCCCCTCAATGGCCCCTCCTCCTCCTCCTTATCTCAGGAAGATCGCCAGGGAATCCATTATCACGTCGCTTACCGCCCTATTTTATTCATTATTCTTTTTTTTCTCGATAGAAATGACAAGGGAAGCAGTTCTAGGAGGCAATCTACATCGTTGGGTCCCGTCATGTCTTCCAATTCAGTGCTTGATGTAATGCGAGATTTTGAAAGGCCTACTAACACTTTATCGATATATATGTAGCTATCTAATATCAGGCTACCTTATAAATGTTATTATTTGTTATGATAAAAGTAAAGAACATTATTTTTCCAGTCCAATTCTTGTCTTTGGGTAGAATAGTAACTGATATAATGATAATGGACCCATTGTTCATATGATAATATATTACTTAAGTTTATATTAAAATTAAATATCCGAAATATGTAATATTTTAATTTTAATTAGTTGAGCATATGGTTTTAAACAATAGCATAATTATTGGTTAACAGCCATTATAATAATTTTGTCACCTCAATTAATTCATTATTGATATAAGTAACATGCAAAAAAATGATACTGATATTTCACTTATACCTTTTATTTTAATAAAATGATATTTTTATGAAATTTAAACTCTTTACTTAAAATTCTCCCAAAATAAGTTATATAGTCAAAAAATAATAATATTTATTGAATAATATATGAATTTTAATAAATTTGACTTAGAGATATTTTAAAAAATTAATGTTAGATTACTGATAATCTGTTTATCATACCAAATGCTTGATAGATTATCTATGTATTCTAAATACAGTAATAATCATTACTAGCAATCTATCCCGTGATAATTTATCTTGTAATTCAGATTACTATTCAGGATTCCTTGACGATCTACCAAACGTAACCGAAAGTAATCCAGATTAATAGATAAGATAGATTACCATCCATAAAACGTATCAAACATGATAATATGATGGAGCCCTATTAAATTATTAACTCGATAGATTACCTATTATCAAATATAATTTTAGATTAAAAAAATTTTAATCTAATTTTTTTTACTGAAAATTTATTTTAAAAAATTTTTTAGAAAAAATCTAATAGCCATGTTTGTATTAAAAAAAAAAAAAAAAAAGAAAGAAGAAGAAGAGGAAGAAGAAGAAGTAGAAGATAGAACGACAGGGAAAAAGAAAAAAAAAAGAAAAAAAAAAAAAAGAAAAGGAAAGGAAGAAAGAAAAAGTAGGGGCACGCTGGATGACATCGAATGGCATCAGGACACGTTCTCACTCGCGTGCAGCCTCCACGTTAAAAATCAAAAACCCCGCCCGAACCCACCACGCATCCCCACCCCCAGAGGAGGAACCGCGCGCGTCTCGACTCTCGACGACAGGCCTTGAGAACGAGTATCCGCCGTCCAGTCCACCGTAATCGCAGCGCCGTCCATGTCGATGTCGGGTGGACGCGGCCGGATCCGGGTACTGAACGTGGCAGAGAAGCCGTCGGTGGCGAAGGCAGTGTCGGAGATCCTGTCGCGCCGCGGCGGAGGGTTCCGTTCCCGGGAGGGGCGGTCGCGGTACAACCGGGTGTTTGAGTTCGAGTACGCTATCGGCCCCCAGCTCTGCCACATGCTCGTTACCTCCGTCACCGGCCACCTTATGGAGCTCGACTTCGACGACCGCTTCCGCAAGTGGCACTCGTGCGACCCCGCCGACCTTTACCACGCCCCCGTCCGCAAGTACGTCCCGCAGGTACTTGTTTCCTCTTCTTTGCGGCAATATATCATACATTTGGTGGGCTATTTGTTGGCATTTCTTGCCAAGTCTTCGGGATTTCTTCTTCGTTGTTGGGGTAGGCTCTTAAATATGTTTTCTATCTTAATTTTTGACTTGAATTGTTTTTGGAAATGCAGGACAAGCTAGATATCAAAAGGACTTTGGAGGAGGAAGCTAGGAGTTGCCAATGGCTTGTTCTGTGGCTTGATTGTGATAGAGAAGGTGAGAATATTGCATTTGAAGTGATGGAGGTTTGCACGTCAATAAATCATCGTCTCAATGTGTGGAGAGCTCATTTCTCGGCATTGATTGACAGGTATTATTATTAGATGCTAGGAATTTAACTGTTCATTTTTTTAATAAATACGTCAATTTTTTCTATCCATGGAAACCTGGAAAATGGCAGGGAAATACATGAAGCAGTGCAGAATCTTGGTCGACCCAACAAATTGTTCGCAGATGCAGTGGATGCCAGGCAGGTAATTTCCAAATTCTTGTTATTATGGTGCTTTTACCATATCTGGTTCTATCAGTTTCTCATGTTATTGCGTAACTATAGGGTATTTAGCAAACATTGATCTTTTTTTTTCCCCCTCTCTGTGGAAAAATGAAACTAGTACAACCATCTTATGTTGAACTCCAGTTTGCATGGTGCCCACTTCATTTCCATCCAAGTGATCATGGATGTTTTTTTTACTTTTTTGAGGGTTTTTTTTTTTTTTTTGGCGCGGGGGGGGGGGGGGGGGGGGCATATCTCTAGTTAGTGTGTACTCTCTTTTGCCTTGCATTGCATTTGTTTTCTGAAACCAACCCATGAGCTGGTGCTTTTCTTCTCAATAATAATTATATCCGGTTTATTTTATAGAACATAGTACCTTTCCTTTTCCATTTCCTCTAATACATGTATTATTTATTAAAACAAGTTAAAATATGCATCTCGCAATTGAATATCTTTTTGTTTCTTCTGGTGCCCCTCTTTACTTTTGGTTTGGTAACTGGATGCTGGTTTATGGGATTTTTTGGCAGGAAATTGATCTCCGCATAGGTGCTTCATTTACTAGGTTTCAGACGATGCTGCTCAGAGATGCATTTATTCTGGATTTTGCTGGGGATGACAGGAATGTTATTTTAAGTTATGGTCCTTGTCAGGTTTGTCTAATTGTGACATGATAATTTCTAATACTCTCCAGCTGTTCCATGTTAATAGTTTTTAGGGCTGAGTTTCTCTTTCCCTTTCATGTACAGTTTCCTACTCTTGGTTTTATTGTGGAACGCTATTGGGAGATACAATCTCATGAGCCGGAAGAATTTTGGTCAATTAACTGTTCTCACACATCAGATGAGGGCACTGCTTCTTTCAGTTGGATGTAATTCTTTCAGATTCTCTGCCATGTTTGACTTGATATGTAAGTTTAACAGTATAAATGATTCCATATTCTTCTGCACAGGCGTGGGCATTTGTTCGATTACACATCTGCTGTTACAGTTTATGAGATGTGTGTTGAAGAACCAACTGCAACTGTGAGGCATTCATTTTTAATACTTTTTATTTTAAATTGGATTAGCTGGATTAATTAATTTATGAGAATGTCCACTGTGGTCTAATTTTACTCTCTTGTTATTCATTTAGGTCATGAATGTCAGGAACCAGGAGAAGCTGAAGTATCCCCCATACCCACTGAGTACAGTTGAGCTTCAGAAACGTGCCTCTAGATATTTCAGGATGAGTTCTGAGCACACAATGAAGGTGAGCGGCAGGCATTTGTCTACTGATGTTGGCTTTTCTCTTCCATCAAATAAGTATTTCCCACAGAATCATGGTAGGGCAGAATCTTATTAACTCTTTCTACTTACCGCTTGTTGGCTAATGCTTTGATTAGACTTAATTAACTTGTAAATAATGAAACATGACCAACAATGCATTCCCCACGATGTGGAATAGGCATTATGATTCTCTTTTGTTCTGAATTCTTAAAGAAGGCAACACCTTTTTGAATAGCAAACTCCTATGAACCCTTTCTCATGTTTTCCATCAATGTATCCTTCATCTTTTCATTATATCACATCCTTTGATGCCTGAGCTTCTTTCCATGCCAAAGCTTCCTTAGGTCTTCATTTTGCACGTGCATGATTACTCATTTGGTTTTTATTATTTCATTACTTGGTGCAACTCCTATGCTTCCATGGATTCTATTATACTTCTAACATCACCCTTTCAAATTTTACCATACACCCACTTCAATATTCTATTTCTTACCATTTTTGCCTTTTATGATTGGACACTTGTTATCAGATTGTTTTTTTATCTAATATCTTACATTACTATCTATATCACTTGTGGGGTAGTGGATGATGTACCCGATCTTGGGAAAAAAGAAGATATGTTGCGAATCACTTGCTCTCTCATTCTCAGCAACAATTTAAAGTCTCTGTACTCGTGGTAGGTAGGGTTACAAATGAACCAAACTCCACCATACAAAAGCCTCTAGATCTCAATGATAACAATGGAGGTGTGGGAATTTCTCTCAATCACTTTACGTAGGGTTTGCATTTTCTGTTGATGCTTTAACTTCAAAGATTAGTTCCTTTATATAGAGCAAATCCCATCACAAAGAGCTAAGGATAAAAGGCTCTTATCTTATCTTATCGGTTGGTTGCTAACTTATCTTTAAGTTCTTAGTAATAGTTTCAAACTCAAACTCATTGAATCAGACCCGCATATGGGCACAACCAATTTGGTTCTAACCGAATGCCAATTCTAAACCTATCCTTACATGTCACTTGCATAAATCAATCAAGTACTGTACTGCTAAAGTGGTAGTTGGGTGCAACTCAACTACCTAGAATGAAAAAGAAATTCTCTCCATTTCATCCAATATACTTGATTGTAGTATCATCTTTCTCTCTCTATTAGTGATTTGGTCTTCTTTTCATTTCTGTTCCAATTAATATTCTTTGTGGGTTTTAGTTGTTTTAAAACACATTTCTTCCAATACTTTCGTCTATAGTTTTTAATTTGTCCCATAAATTCGATTCTATGTTCCTCTTGTAGTTCAATTTGTCCCGTACATGAAAAGGAATGGACAGATTTTACATTGAACATCCTTCATTATATTTGCAATTATTGAATTCTAGTTTTCTTCTAGCACAAACACAAGTCATTTGCTTGTTATAAATTTGGGGTGTCTTTCAAAAACTTTAGGAATCTTAACACATTTGACATTGTTTGGTCAGTATGACACCACTTGTTTGTTATTATCAAAATAAAAAGTAATAAATTTCATTCTTTAAAATTCAGTTGGTTCTCAACCACCAATCCAATACAACTTTCCATGTCCATCCTTTAAAACATCATCTTGAGTTCAAAAGATTTTCATAGAACTTGTAAGTTTTTCCTTTTTTAATCATCATTGGAGATTGACAAATTCTATTTTCTTGTTTTACAGTAATAACACCAACGATGTAAAACTAGTTAGGTTGATCAACACTTAGTATTTTGTTCATAGGTCTACCAAACTTGTCCAATGTTTTAGAAAGTGGTTGTTTGAGTTGCCTAAGGTGAGATGAGCCCCATTCACTTGATAAAAGCCTAGGCATAGAGGCAACCTAACGAGCTCCTTGATTGTTTTTTTTTCTTTGTGGGCAAGTTCGAGTGTCATTTATACAGTATAGTATAAAGTACATGCAACTGGTTAATGTAGGAGGAGGAAGACCAAAACCTTACTATGGGAAGACTGGATGAGCCCAAAACAAGTGAGAACCAAGTTCCCATGCACAAACAAAATAGTGAAGATCTATGATCTATCCACCTGCCCTCATAACCACTAGCAAATTATCCTGCAAGATACAAACAATTAAGATATAAACACACGTAGAGAACCTGTTGCATGGCATTCCCATGCACATCAGATGATGTGTTGGGCAGAGGAAACTAAGATAGAAGTGGTTTGAAAAGGGGCCCTTGAGGCCCTAGGCTTTCCTAGGACACCAGGCTGTCTGACGACATATGGTGCAACGTTGCATTGTTGAGAGTCTTGAGACCATGCATGGGGAAGGTGCTTGTGTTTCCACCCAGCACACCCCACACCCTCCACCACATTGCATATCATGGCCTACACGTGACTTCCAAATTTGAGATTGAACAACATAGAACTTAGCATTAGGCTTCATTGGTTGTGGGTTGGCCAACAACCATTTCTGCATAGCTCCACATGTGAGGAATGTGCCCTGCCAACATGACATCGGAGAAGTGTTGCTAGGGCCTTATCAATGACAGCTTTGTGGGCCACAAGATTGACATTTCCTAGTGGTAATGCTATCAAAATAGTTATCTCTGCCTTCATGGATATTGGTTGCTTTTGTCCTTGGACCATTGAGGTGCTGACCATTCCTATGAATTTCTTGTAGGACCTCCATGTGCATTCATCAATTGAGGAGTTAGGAAGCTGCCTCTATTGCTCTTGCTTCATCTTAGTTATCCGACCATGGGAAGGATGGTATCTGCACATACAATGCTGCACACCTTGGCTGAACCTAAAAATACCTGCTGAACCATATCCCACCACGCGGTCCCTTGTGGAATCCATAGACCTTGAGAAGCATTGAGATGTCACTTGGCTGTTACCGGTCTTTGATTTGTTCTATGGTGATATTGATGTTCATCTTGGCCATCCATTGTACTAGAATGTGGCCCACCATGCCTACTTTTCTCCTTAAGTTTACTTGTCCCTGGTTGTACCCAATAATTGAACGAGGAAGGGGCCTGCTGCCTCAATGGGCTTCTCCCCATCTAGCAATGCCTCAGGAAAAGGCTTGGAGGTCCTATAGCAATGTTGCTAGCTCAGGTGAATGGGATGTGTCAGCCAATGAGTAGGCACTACTTGGTGGTTGCCCATAGAACTCCTCCCCTCGCTCTTCTGGCCATATGCTTACCGTGGACTATCCAGCCACACCCAAAATAAATAGTGCCAACCCTTCTGTATACAAATGTTTACCAAAGTCTGGTGTCCTTGGGATTGACAGCATTCCCCAGTATGAGTGGACCGGTGAGATCCACATGCACACCCACTTGGATAAAATTTGACTTGGTGATCAACTCCCACAACATTGTTTCGATGTAGAGGCTGGCCCCCAAGGGAACACTAGCTATTAAGTAGATGTTGACCATAGTTGTCTTGTACCAATACTACCAAGAGAAAATTGCTATATGGGTCTAAACAACGCTTGTCTTAATCTTGTCGGTCTTTGGAAAGAAGTTTTAAGCACAGACATTCAAGGGTGAGGACTTTGCTACCAACCTCGTTCCCAAAATGGAAACCATAGATGTCTGCATCTCTAGCATTTGAAAATCATGCTCTAAGCTCCACTCGAGTTTGAGTGCCTAGGCCATAAATGTTTGTATAGATCATCTGATGATGCTAGAATTTGTCTGATCGCTGGAGTATGCTGGAGGTGAGATGTTGGCGACTATCCCTGCAAAAGAAGTTCCGTCAGGGATGGCCCCGGCAAAGACCCTCCGATGCTCAAGACAATATTCTAGGTCATAGAGAATAAAATGGAATGGTTGGTAGGAATCCATACCTTAGAGCTCTCAGGGCGCTTCTCTTTTTATATGTGAGCATTGGGGAAAATTTTGGAATACGCAAAGGGCCTTAGTGGATTGACATGGGAGGACAAGGTGGTGGATCTTGTCAGATTTGTCTTGGGGTGGGATCATTTCGCCTGTCTGGAATGTCCCTTCTTCATTTAATGTTATTTTTATCTTATGTGCATCGGTAGCCATTTTCCTTAATTGTGTTAGGAACTGTATCCCCAAAATAGGCCATGCCTTCTTGATTGCAAAGATCTGCCTGGGATCTCGGGATCTATCTGCTTGCCCTGGGGTAGGCATGAGAGCAAGCATCAGCGGTTTCTCTTTTTAGTTATCCCATGGAATGATACCTTGGAGCTTAACTACTTCCAAGGATCCAGAGTTAGCTTGGTGGTCGCCTAGTAGCCTGGAAGTTTCCTAGGTTGAGAACCTTCAGGTTGACTTGGTCATTCTTGAAGGAAGCATCGTCGAGGACTATATTGATCCTAAAGGCCGAGGAATTTCATCTCTAGGCTAGGTACCCTAGGGCTGTGGGATTCTGGAGGCTGAGTGTTTGATCTCCCTTGCTTGACACCAGGGACAAGGGTTTTTCCATGCTAAAGCATCCCTGGATATGTTCCCATTTGCTATAAAGATTGCAGTGTGGGGAGATTCGACCTCCGTCGGCCTAAGGAATAGGAATTCTTATTAGATGACCAAAGATTCTGGTGGGGTTACCGGAGCGCAGAGGCTTGATTTGGCTGAAGGTTCCTTTAAGTGATCGAGCACGGGAAAGACTAGGCCTATACTCCTCTAGGCCGAGGGTCGATTTTAGCTAAAGATTAATGGGAAAGCCCCTCGGTCACTATTAACCCTTGACTAGAAATTTAGGGGGAGTCCTTATTATGTCGGAGTTGGGGCAGGTTCAAGGCTTTTTAGTGCTGACGACTGGTTGTGCTAAGACTGATTAGCTCGGGCCTCCTACTTTATGATGAGGGTCGTTTGGGCTGAGGGAGGCATCCGTGAGCACGGCGGCTGGGATTTCTTGCTAGGATCGGCAGTTTATACTATAGCCCCTTCCCAAATTCTGTGAGCAAGGACGGGATCGAGTATCCGATGATAGGGGTTGCTTCGTCAAAAGGTTTCAAAGAGCCTAGGTAACTCCTCTCTGCCTTATTATGGGTGCCTTGTAGGTACCTTGTTTAGATCCATCTAGGGGTTTAGGGAGTTCCATGCTAGAGTTCCAGCGATGCTAGCCGGCACCCTTGTCTCATCCTGTTGGTGTTCGGGGGTCGCCTTGTTACTCATTAAGCCTCAGGATTTCTGGGATGCTGAGGGTGGGGGTTTTACCCCTCATCATCACCTATCCAGAAAATTTCCAACAAGATATAGCTGCCATGGTTGACTAACTTGAGCCAATTCTTCCTTGTCAACAACAATATTTTTGGTAAACTTTGCCCAGAGATGCTCGACACTGGCTGGTTTGATATCTTGAGTTGCCCAATGGCTCTGTGGAATGAAGGGGTGTGCCTGTTGATCTTTCCTGATTCCCCCTAGTTGGAGAAGGTCGCTGGCAAGATCCTTACCCCCATGAATCCCTTTTGCTTGTTTGCTGCTTGCTGTGTCATTTTTGATGGGAACTTAATTTCACTGAAATATTCATACTTAATTGCTTACTATCTTAAAGTATGATAGCTGACACAGAGGTGCCACTGAAATATTCATACTTAATTGCTGAACTTGATTCTGTTCATCTTTTTGCATTGTTTGATTTCTTTTATGATGCAAGTTTCATAATCACATATCTTTGCAGAATTTCTCATTTTAAGAGAACATGATTTGTTGCACTTTCTTCTGAAACATTGCTTATAGTCCTGTTATCTATTTTCTTTGTTGCATAAAGTATTTTGTTGACTTCCATTATCATTACCATAACAGAATGCATTTTTTTTGTATCTAGGTAGCTGAAGAGCTTTATCAGGCTGGATATATTAGCTATCCTCGTACAGAGACAGATAACTTCTCAGTGAACACAGACCTACATGTTGGTAACTAGTTCCATGATGATTTAGCTCTGATGTTGTGAAGCTTCTGTTATTTCCAAGTGGCCTTTTTTTGATTAACATGGTTGTTCATGTTTCTTATGATTGCTTTAGTAAGACTGGGAAGAGTATTTAGCCTTTTGTCCAAGGAAAGGTATGTTTTGTGACTACCACAGTTGATTATGAACAATCACATGGCCATAGGATGACAAATGTAGGGGGTGTGTTTTGATATCATTCTGCGGTTTTTGTTGCACAATCTATATAATGTAAGCTAGACATATGTTGTTTATATTTAACATGAGAATAATATAACTCATTTAAAGAAAAAAAGAAACTTCCTGGCTTTTCATTTTTACAAGGTTTGTATAATGTCATCTTCTGCATGAACTGAGTTAGCCAGATAGTCATTTCGTGGGGATGATGAGGATAAGGTGCAGATCAAATCTATAAAGGGATGATCTAATGATGAAAAATCACACAATTGGTTTGTGGCAAGATCTACAGATTGCATCCCTGATCTAGTTGTGGAATAAGTTAACCTGGAGTAAATGGATTAACTTACTCCTAACCGTCTTCACTCTAGAACAATTTACTCCACCATGAATGGTGGAGAAATTTATTCTGGATCGTGGAAAAAATAACTTTTAATTGCTTCTCCAAGTTGCCATTTTGCCATGGGAATAAATAAGCTAATTTTTTAACATTTGGCATTTTAGAGTTTCATAAGTGGAGTAAATGGGCTTTTATTCCATTTCATCTTTCTTTGTTCTGCTACCAAATGGAACTTTAATGATTAAAGTTTAGGTTTTTTTTGTTTTGGTACTAACTTTATTAGAGAAGTATGTATCTTTTGTATTGATTGACTAATTAAGCTTAAGGCAGTTAGTTAATAACAACCGATCTGGACCTAAGCTGGACACAGGCCAGATCTCAGGCAGACCACCTGGACCCATAGATTAATGGTTGGTGTGGTTCCAAACTCTATAGCAATTAGAGATTTCAGGTCTGGGCCTCCATTGTTCTAACTATGTCCTCTATGATGAGGTTGACAAACTTGTGAGGCATTGTAGATCCTTTAAGAATCATTAGAAACCCCCCTTTACTGTCTTTCTTCATCTCTTAACCTCCATATAGGAGTATGGATTCTCAAGGGTCAGCCTCCTCTATCTGACCATGCAGAGGTATATAAAGAGGTAAAGAGCTCTATGTTAACTTGGGATTCTTTCTCCCAGCAGGACCGCTCTCCATTATGTCCTCAAACCTAGTGTCACACTGTATGCAATCCCATTAAAGAAATACTGTTTGAGAGACTCATTAAGATTAGCAAACTTCTGGGAGAATATTTCCCCATGCAAGTTTCACTGAGTGAATTATAATTAGCACTCTGACTAAAAAAACAAAAACTCTTACGAGCATATATTGAATGGCCATGCTCTTAGGTAAAAGGCTTATTCTAATTCATGTACATCTGACATAAGAAATTTCCCTTTCTTTAAATGTATCAACATTGACCCTGTGTCACTAGAGCACCTATGCTTGATGGCTTAGTTATTAGCCATTAGTTAGCCATCAGTTTGGCAAAGCACCATCATGTACAAGGTGCTGTATGGGTATAATGGCAAACCTCACAGAAGCTGTGGGTCTCTTCTTTGAATGGTAATGACTAATGACCAAGTCATCCTCTTGATTTTGCCTGAAACTAATCAAGTAGTAACTATACTTGCTGTTCTTTTTGAAAATTTCAAGATGCAATCCAAAATGTTAAGGAGATAAAAAATAATAATATGTACATTTTGTAACTTATCATGAAAGTTTTCATATCGAATTGAATTTTTGTATAATAATATGCTGATATTTGCATGCAAGTTTATTGACACTTAGTACTATTCTAACACTTGGTATTCTTCTAAGTGATAACACTTGGTAAACACATCATGTCATCCTGTTATGGCACTTGTTGCTCATCGATGTGAAATGGTACACTACTGTATTTAAAGAATGCTATCCACACACTAAGATATGCTGCTATGATTTTTTCCATTTATACTAATTTTTGTTAGTTAATAGACAAATTTTCAACAAACATAGTTTTCTTCACAAATCTTTTAGAAATCTAGCATTGTTAATCTTTCTCATGAATGCCGTTTAGCATGTCCTGAGGTAGATTTAAGGGCCTGTTTGGAAAACCCAGCAGGATCGGGCTGGATTTCTTGTTGGATTTGTGTATTGGGTAGCCCATATCAACTCAATACTCCACCCTGAATCCTGTGGGAGGAAGAAAGATCTCCATGGGTCTTTTTTTCTCCTTCCTGCAAACCAATGGGTGCACAGGCTGGGCTTTAGGACAGGACTTGGGAGGCCCCTTAGAAGAATGTGGGTTGAGCTGGCCAACAAACCTGATTCCTACAAGAATGCCTAAAGGGGCCCTAAGACTACACAACTGTATTTACACGTTAATAACAGAACTTCTTTAATTGTTGTACATGAATAGCAGAACAACAGCCAGCATTAGCATTATTACTCCTGTATGATGTTAACATTGGAGGGGTATGCATACTAGGATTGGACTTTTTTTTTTTTTTGGTAAGGCAAAAAGGGATGGGGGGGATAAATTCCGGTGTAGCTACCCCTACAGGCCCCCACCCCGTCAGGTAATGTTCGATACAAGGCGCTCAGATTCGCGCAGCCTCTTCCCACTTAATAGTGAGTACGTCAACCTGACACCACTAAAACGCCGACTAGTAGATCCAGGGAGAGACCCTGACCTCTCACTCATGCCAACTGTCGAGGGCTCTAGGAAAATCCTGGATTTAATCGAGTCACCTGCGGGATCATGCCTCGAACTGCTGATCTGTTGGTAGTGAGGCAATGCCTCTACCAACCGGGCTACCGCCTTAGTGGTTACTAGGATTGGACTCTGTATAATTGTTTGGCATCTATTGGCTGTATCCATTGGAAACTGAGTACCCATATGGGTAATGTATTTTCATGGACTTGATTCTAATCATCAAATATATTGAAGGAGAAACCATGACTGGAAGTGGATAGGGAGGGGGTGGTATGAAATTCACTTTGCTTACTTTATTTACAGGTAAGTCCCGGTTTGAGCATGCAATGTCGGATAGGGACCAAAAGCGTTGGGCTAGGGAGAAAACTATCACATATAGGAGGGGACCCAAAGATAGTGGACACCGTATTGATCTGGGAAATGAGTTGGTGCGTCGAATGAGAGTCCTGGATATCTAAATCCCTCCAGTACTCAAGATCATCATCTTTCGGATCATATGCTCCCATGCTTAGTTATGACCAATATGGCCATCCACCTTTTGAGTCTTCATGTTTGAGTTGGTATCATCCTCCCTAGTTGTGGCTAGACTATGGATCAGACCTTGCTTAGTCATTTTTTGGTTTCCACCTCTTTATCAGATGGCATAGCTGTATCAACATGGCTATTTGGCATAGATAAATTATGAGGATCCTGGGTAGACACAATACCAATGCTGGAGTCAAGTCCTAGTATTTGACTATGAATGTGACCCAAACGTGTATGAGGGGCATCAACACTTGACTTGGAACTGAACAAATGCTTGTATGTTACATCTTCAATTTTAGTATAAATATTTTACATTTTCAATTTTAACTTAGTTTATTTAGTCACATCATCCTTTAGACATGTAATTAAAAAATAAAGTATATGATATTTAAACATTTTAAAGTTGTACTTAGTTTATTTAGTCACATCATTTATACTTAATTTATGCATTATATAGTCACATCATCCTTTGGACATATAATATAAAAGCAAAGTATATTTCATTTGAACATCAAAAATGACAAAAACAAACTCTCAAAACCTTATTTTCTGCTGAGAACTAAATGGAGGATGTTTAAATGCTTGAAAATAAATTTTATTTTATTTTATTTTTGCATTATGGCAAGGTTCGGAATGGTTGCAGTGCTGTATTGTATCGGTCAACTACAAATTTGTAGTTTGGTAACAAAATTATGAACTTTGGTGCTAATAACCTATAATTTTCGTATATACCATAGGATATGATGTGGTTTGATCGACAATTTGATCCTTGCTTAACACTTATATTGGTTTATATCTTTGTTTGGGTGTTACATAAAGTTATGCATTCAACTTCCCAAGATTGACATTTGGTTAGTTAGTTATTGGCCTCAACCGTAATACTTCACTATGGTATTATATGCTTCAAAGAAGCAAATAATGATTAACTTTCTCAAGGAATTCCCTGGGTCCATAAATTTCTCAAGGAATTCTGAAAACTTTAGCCATCCTAGAGAAAGTGATAGAATATGTAGCAAATATTTGAGTGATGTAACCAAGGAATGCGGTACCATCCCGTACCGCCCGGTACGGGGCATACCATACCGTACCGGCAGCTAGCTGGTACGGTTCACCCCTATATAGCGGTCCGACCTCCAGACAGTTAAAAAAATAAAAAAAAATTAATTTCCATACCGGTACGATACGGTACCGGTATGTACCATCTGGTTTAGCTCGATACGGGCTTGGTTCGGCCCGGTTCAGGTCCATTTCATGTTTTAAATAGCAATCCTTACTTTGGGAGGGAGAGAGATTTTTTTTATATTAAAAAAAAAGCCTGGTATGCATGTCGGTACGGTATGGACCGTACCATACCGCACCGCCCTCCCGCTGATATGGGTTTCGGTACCGGCACCATGAACCCTGGATGTAACTATGTAATTTTTCAAATTTTGAGCAAGAGGAAGAACATCTGTCTTATTACCTTTATCTGGGAGACTAAGAATGATTTCATGAAGTGCGGCAATTTGACTTGCACATATGCAAGTCAGTTTTTGATTGTTACATACATATATTGCCGAAGCTGACTATTCTAGTTTATAATAAAGAATATTGAGCAAAATACGTTCAATAATTTGGAGCATATGCATTGCACATTAAAGTTAAGCATGCCACCAGGGTTTTCCGAACCGTGCCGAACTGGCCGGTTCGGGGCGTATCGAACGGGACTGGTGGCCGGCTGGCACGATTCGGCCATATAAATTGGCACAGCCCCATTTAAAAAACAAAACAAAAAAAAACTTACTGCATCGAACCGGGCCCGAACTGGTGCGAACCGGACCCGAACTGGTGCGAACCGGTCGAAACAAGCCCGAACCGGCCGGTTCGGCCTGGTTCGGCTCGGTACGGCTTGGGAAGAGGGAGGCAAATTTTTTTGGAATTGTCACATGGCTACTGTTGCCATGTGACGTTTTGTGGGGGGGGGGAGATGCCTTTCCTTTTAATTAAGGAAAGGCACTGCGAGCTCTCTGTCCCCTATGCTGCAGCACACCGTGGAAGGATAAATTCAGAAAAAAAAAATTCGTGGATCAATTTCAACCCAATCCAACCTGCAAAAATCGAAGGGGTAGGTAGAATCAAGGTATGTATACCTTTCTTTTTCCGTATTTTCGTTTTTCGTATCGTTAATTTTTGTTAAAATCCGTACAAAATAGAAAATTAAGAAGAAATGCTGTCAAAATTTATTTGTTGGCAATGATTTTAGAGTATGTGATAAATCTAGGATAGATCTACACAATGATACTAAAATCTTAATTTTTTGTTAAGTATATAATTTTTTAAATTAAAAATTAATTTTAGATTAATAAATTAATTAAAAAAATAATCAGAAAAAAAATTATAATTATAAATTATTAATCTAGGACTTGTAAGCTACTCTCACTATAAATTTCATGTCGATTTATTCAAGTTTTGTGCATCTCATGAATAGTGCCCGTAGGTCTTAAATTGAAAAAAATTGATTTTTAATGCATTTCTAGGATCTTAAAAAAATATATGTAGCATGTATGATGGAATCCTACATGAATCTAAAATTTAATTTTTTTTTTATTTTTCTTTATTTTTTGAAATTTTTAAATAAAAAAATTAAAAAAAATAAATTAAAAATTAAAAATTAGGTTAATAAAGTGTTAATTAATAAAGATTATTATTGACCTTATATGTAACTTAAATATTCAAGTATGGATCCATCAAGGAGGAAGAAGGATCCGGAGCGGGATATTGGTTGGTCACATGGAGAGATGCTCTCGGGTCGGCATCACTGGAGGTGTAAATGGTGCAATACTGAATTTAAAGGTGGGGGATAACAAGGTTGAAGCAGCACTTGGCTGGCGGCTATCCTGATGTATCTGCATGCTGACAGTGTCCACAGGAGGTTCGTCAATTGATGAAGAAACACTTTGCTGATTCTAAAGCTGGAAATGAAAGAATAGTAAAGAAGAAGGCAGAGGTGGAATGCAGAGCCGCAGAACCACCTTCTTATCACTCCAGGGAGTCAGAGGAAGCATCTATTCCTTCTGATGAGGAGGCACAGATGGAGGCTGTTATTCAGGCGAGCTTGTATGAGCAGAGACAGCAGGAGGACGCAGCTAGGCATAGACAGCGATTCGGGGCATCAGCTTTTGAGTTAGGATCGGAATCCGCTTCTGCTAGTGCTCTAGGAGAGTCTGAGACACAGTTTAGGAGGACCTCCTCAGTCAGAGAGTCCGTCAGGAGAGGCACCGGCCGTATTGCATCCATGTTGGGAGCATTTGGCAGTAGGAGGAAGTCTTCTAGGCCTAGGGACATTCCAGAGGGAGCCACTATCCATGATGTCGATCCACATGCATTTTCCAGTAGAGATTCCAAGCAACAGAGGATTGACACAATGCTAAAAAAGGATAAGAAGAAGTATATGTGGCAGGCCATTTTCTCCTGGTTTCATTTTAGTCATATCCTAGCCCATGCAGTAGACAATTCATATTATTGCTCTGCTATTTCATCTATACAGGCTGCTGGTACAGGTGTAGATCCTTCAGCATCGAGAGATATCTATGGTCATCTTCTCGATAGCAATAAAAAAGAGCTAGAAGGATAGATATCCTCATATCAGAGCATGTGGCCTATGTATGGATTGATGGTGATGTATGATGGTTGGACTGGTTCTACTAGACGGAGCATCATCAATTTTTTGACTTATTGCGATGGAAAGACTTTTTTCAGAAGTCTATTGATGCTTCAGATCAGGTGCACGACGCCAGTTATATCCTCAGATTGATGGAGGAGGTGATTGATCAGGTGGGAGAGCATAATGTCGTGCAGGTCATCACTGATAATGGACCACAGTATAGGGCCGCAGGACAAATCTTGATGGAGCGGCGGTCGTATATTTTCTGGATCCCTTGTGCTGCACATTGTATAACCTCATGTTGATGGATATTGGTACAATTCGCAGGGTGCAGAAAATTGTTGAGCCAGCACAGTCTATCACCAGATTTATATATAACCATACATGGATCTTATCATTGATGAGGAGCTTTACAGGAGGGAAATATTGAGACCGAGGGTCACACGGTTTGTTACTAATTACATTACACTTGATAGTCTTCTTCGCAAGAAAGCAGAGCTGCGTCAAATGTTTGTCAGTCAAGACTGGCAGGAGAGCAGATATACCAGGGCAAATACTGAGGGAAGCAATATGGAGAATTTAGTGACGAGACAGACATTCTGGCAGCGGGCTGAGAGGATAGTGGAGGCTATCAAGCCTCTATATGAGGTACTTCGTGCCGTGGACTCCGAGAGGTATGCTTAGATGGGCTTCTTAAATTTCATGATGCAAAGGGCAAAGGAAAAGATCCAGGAGATAGATCCATCACATGCATATGAGTATATCTGGATCATTGATGGACGATGGAGTTATCAAATGAGTTTGGATTTGCATCTAGCAGGTACGTAGTATTTTATGAAGTCCCTAAAAATTAAGTTTCAATAAGATTCATACAAGTATGCTTGACTGATTCTTTAAATATATGTGCAGCTTACTATCTAAATCCGAGATTTCAGTACTCCGTACCGGACATTGCCATGGATGAGGATCTTATGTCTGCCCTGCGCAATGTTATATATAAGATGGAGCCCGATCTAGATATCACTGCTATGTGCCTTGAAGAAGTAAGTTAGGTTGAAATTATTGAATGATTTTTAAGAGCATTAATTTCAACAAGCTAATAAATTTTTTCTGGCAGACGAAATTTTTTAGGGAGGGCACAGATTCATTTGGATCCACTGTAGCGGTCAAAAGTAAATCAAAGATGAATCCTGGTAGGTACTACTAAGGAGTAAGTCTAATATTATATCAGGATTAAATTTTTTATTTTGCCAAATCTATAATTCTAAATGATGTAATGTCTTTTGCAGCTGAATGGTGGGTGCATTTTGGTAGATCTGCTAAAAATTTGAAGGTTCTTGCAGCGAAGATCCTCTCCCAGACGGTGTCCTCCAGTGGATGTGAGCGCAATTGGTCTACATTTGGTCTTATCCACTCCAAGCAGAGGAACCGTCTGAAACAGAAACGCCTCAACGATCTTGTATATGTACACTATAATTTAAGGTGGAGCCTAAAATATATTCAGGAAGAAGTAGAATTAAAATATCCGGATCCCACTGCAAGTTTATATGTTGATGAGGATGAAGATCCAATGATTGGGTGGATCATGGGTTAGCAGCAGACGCCAGAGCTTGATGAGCCAGGATCGCCTCCTCGACCAGCCAGTTTTGTAGCTAGTGAGGCTGGGATGGATGCTGGATAATGGGCAACAAGTCATATTCCTCACAGGGCTCCAGTAGATATAGCACATCGTCCGTCCCCACCATCTAGTAGACCTGGAGACAGAGAAAAAGAAAAGGCAGTTGCACCTCCATCGGAGCACCTCCATCGGAGTACTCAGTCCACTCAGATTCAGATACCAGAGACTGATGATAGTGCTTCAGATAGTGGAGGATCTAATATCAGGGAGGGGCAGGAGGACAGGAGTCGCAGCTACCTGTTCATATTCGATTTACTGGGGAGTCGCAGTTTAGCCATGCCACGTAGGATACAGATCATGGAGTACCATCTGATAGACCCCGTGGTGATAAGATTTTATATAGGCGACGGACTCCGCGTGGTTGTTCGGGACACGATACAGCTGCAGCTTTTGCACGTGGAATAGGATCCATGGATGTATCTCGATCATCTTTATATTCAGGATCCTCTTATCCGCAGCTACCGGCAGCTTCTGGTCCATATGGTGCATCTGAGACATCAGCATCCAGTGGTTATTATCCCAGAGTATCTTATGCATCTGCTTTTGTTGCTTGTATATTTGGATTCCCCCCTGCACTGCCATATCGTCAGTCTCTGAACAGCTCTCAGAGTCGAGACATCAGAGAGGGATCTACGATTAGTTATGACCCATCACGCATACCTCCTAGGATGAGCTTAGAGGAGTATCATGCTGCTTGGTAGGAGGGACTTGCCGAATTTCTTACAGAGTATATACATGATCCCTATATTTATGGACATCGTCACTTTACCTGATTCTAGACATTGGTATGTAATTATATGTTTATGCCACATTTTACTTTCATTAATTGCTGATAATTTTAGTTTAATTATCATTTTTTTTTATTTTAATTGAAAATAGTCATAAATATTAGTATTTAGTCCTAAACCCTAAAGCGGTACACCATCCTAAACCCTAAATCCTAAACCCTAAATCCTAAATCCTAAACCCTAAAGCCTAAACACTAAATTCTCCCTAAATCCTAAACCCTAAACCCTTAAAAATAAAATAAAAACCTTAAAATTACAAAAAAAAAATTCAAAAAAAAAAGTACCGGTACCGGCTGGCCACCAGTACGGCATCCGGTACCGGTACCGGGAATTTTGCATGCCACTGATTAAAAGCTGATATTTTTATGTAACTTGATTAATGAACACCCACTCTAGGCTGGTGCACTTGTCTACTTTCTTCCGCTGGCAGAGAGAAACAAGTAAATTGGGATTGGTGTATTTATTAATGAATTGAGAATATTATAAATATATGGAAAGCTGAGAGATGGAGTCATTCATCTGACCAAGCAGTTCTCATTATTTTAGTAGAGATTCTGAATTAGAATTTCTCCTTTCTAACCTTGGAAGGATTTGTGCTTTGTCAATTTTATAACTACAACTGTACAATTAAAACTTTGTACTGTGAGTGCAGCTGCTATTGCTTTTCACATGGAGGCATCTTAACTACTGTTAGCATTTGATATTTGACTTGCAATGATTGTTTTTTTGAAGGGACATGCTTTATTTTATTTTATTTTTTTGAGGAAATTTAATGTTGTTGGCATCTCATTCAAAGATAGATTTTAGCAAAATTTGATGATACTGTACTGATGAAGAAGTGCTGTAAAATATATACATAAAACAGTATATAAACATGCTTTCCCTCATATTCTAAGATCATACTTCCCCTTATGGTTTTATTGACTATTTCAAGGGTTCTGCTGTGTGCTCAACATGTTTCGTTAAACAAATGATGTAAACAGCCTCTTAAATAGAATTTTGTTTTGTCCAATTAATATTCAAAATCTACTTGTATCAGCATTAGGTTTAATTATGTTAGGTAATTTCTCACTCTTGTAATTGCTCCTTTTATGGAATTTTGAATTTTTTACATAACTAGTATTTATTTTAGGCCATTGTGGGAGAGCAAGTGGGACATCCGGCTTGGGGTTCATATGCTCAAAGACTTTTGGATCCAGAGGCAAGGCTTTGGAGAAACCCTAGTAATGGTGGACATGATGACAAGGCACATCCTCCTATCCATCCTACAAAATTTTCTGCTGGTGAACCAGGGTGGAGTCAAGACCATAATGTATGTTCAAAATTAGGTAGCATCCAAAATGTGTATTGCATTGCCACACATGTTTGAGTTGTCTTTTCAATACATAAGTGCTATATTTTATTTACTAATTAGGTTATAAGAAGATTCTTGATCATCTTTATTGCAAAGCCACATTTATTGAATATGGAATTTTCTTTTCAATGAAAAAGAATCAGGTAATTTATTTATTGGTTATTAGATATTAAGAAGATTCTTGATCATCTTAATGGTTGTTTTCAGAGATTGTATGAACTTGTGGTACGCCATTTCCTTGCTTGTGTCTCACAACCTGCTGTAGGAGCTGAGACTACAGTTGAAATTGACATTGCTGGTGAACAATTTTCTGCGTCTGGACGTGTGATAATAGCGGTCAGTACTTTTTGCTGTTGTTACTTTGTAGTTTAAAACAAGGTTTGTTATATCAGTGTTGGATTGTGTATTGACAAGAGTACTCGTACACAAAAACAATTTATTTTTTGTTTTTTTAATTTGCGAGGTGTTTAAGCTTCCGTTATTTGGTTCTATTTGAGGAGCTATTAACATGTCGAAAATTAATTCGAATTGCTGTTATAAAAAGGTAATATGTAGCATGCTAAACTATGTACATGATACTAATTTTTGGGATTTAAGACCTCCCTTTTTCTATTAATTATTTTCCAAAAATATATTTTTAATTAAAATAAATAAATATAAAAAATTGAAAAGTTATATTGTCATGTAGATCTGACTGAAATCTAGGATATACCATGAAGTCATGCCAAAAAACAAAATTGTAGTATGCTTTCTCTTTAGTTTTTAATTTTTGCCCATTTATAGGATATACCTGAATAAGACCTCTTGCACACCCTTTCACTCTCTCTCTTCCCCCCTCTCCTCCTCTCGTATCTTGAAAAAGATGGAGAAAAAGGTGTTTGGCTCTTTTTGCCCTAATCATTGAGGCCTCGAACTGGTATTGTTCAACCGTGGCCTAGTGAGAATTGGCTTAGGCCAAATGTCATAGCAAGATGGTGAATTAGGATGGTTCATGGTTGGTACGGTATGATACTGACCGTACCTTGTGGTTTAGTTTTGTATTGTTATTTGTATTCCATGGTTCAGAGTTAGTTATAGTTTACGACTTCACATAATTTGTTTGTGCACATTGAAGTATTCTATACTGTTATAAATAAAGATAATGTGATTGTTTCTCATCTTTGTGGACTTTTTGTTGTAAAATTATGCTATATCAAGTTATGCATTGCTTGTAACATTGTTAGTCTTATCACCCTTGCCTTGCTAGTCCTCCATATGGTGATACTGTTTTTTTTTTTTTTGCTGGTTTAGCCTGTGTCTTGTTATTTTGGTGCTAGGTAGACTTGTTCACAAGCTGGATGGCCTGCCCAACCCCCTCAAGCTCAAAGGTTTTTCGACAGGTTGGGTCAGGCTTGAAATATAAGCTCGCTTATTAAACGGGCTGAACTTGGGTTTAGATGTGGAAACCTATCCCGAGCTTGGCCCGGCTTGAATTTATATAAAAGACTATGCCACATCGCCTAACTCATATGGTGTGAGCTGGGCCTCTATCCCTCTAGTTATAGGTCATCCAATCCCATCTCCCTTGTCCTTACTTCCCCCCTCTAGTTGCTGTTATGGCCAATCCCTCTCCATCTTCTTTGATCTCTCCCGTCTCCTTTGTAGTATCATCCTTTGTTTGGCCTCTATCCCATCTTTTCCTTCTTTGGTGTGAGCTGCCCAAGCATTGTTAGAGGCTAGGTTCCAGTTCACTTGTCAGATGTCATGTGTTGTAGGTTTAGGTGATTACAGGTCACGAGTTCTGCTACCCAAGTTTAAAATCATCCTCAGCACCCCTCCTGCTACCCAAGTTTAAAATCATCCTTAGCACCCCTCCTCCGGTGCCTCTCCAAAATCCTCCCTCCCCTTAATTACGGCAATCATTAGCGATCTACAACAACCCCCCTTTGCCTTTACCCTTGCCCACCTGTTTGCATTCTCCTCTGCCAAGGAGGCCATTGTCGACTGTTGTTGCTACAAGTAGCGCCTCCAAATTGAGCCTAACTCTATGCCCTCCATTGCGACCCGAATGCCCCCCACTCCTTGCGAGACCCGAAGGCCTCTACCCTCCACTTGACACGAACAACCCCCACCTCCTCAATTGGACCTCCACCCTCGTTGGCACCTGCCTCAAGCTCCACAATGACATATAGTCCCTCATTTGATCTAGCGACCTTGACTCCATTTTCACCATTGTTGCCATGCTGTCTTCTCCTCTGTTCTCCTTTGTCTTTGCTTGCAGTGATGTCATGCCTCCATGCTTTGTGCTCGTGGCCTTGACAACATCAAGGAAGCTCGAGGCTCGGCCTAAAGCCCAAAGCCCGAGTAAGTATCGGGCTTAGGCTAGGAAGTAGGCTTGAGGGCCGGGATGGGCTAGGCATAGGCTTGGCTAATTTTAGTTATGTCTTGGGTTGAGTTTGGCTCGAACCCAGCTTGACCCTCCTGTTGAACAAGTCTATTGCTAAGTTTTCAATTGCTTAGTCCAAGGATAGGCATTCTATTTTTTGCATTCATGACTGTGGACAATGTCCTGGAATGACAACAATGATGAAATTTACTTTTTTTCCTTAATAATTGCGGACAAAATCCTGGAAAGACAATAATAGTGCAACATTACAGTAGTGGGAGCAAACAATTTTGTATATACTTTTAGGCTGTATTTGGATGTTGAACAGCTAACCAGCTCCTAATAGATTTAACTATTTGAAACCACCCTCCTAACCAGCTAACCAATGGGTAAAGTTATTCACTGTTTGATTGGTTGGTGCTCCAATGGGTTAAGTAGAGAGAAAGAGCACCATTGTGGTCAACTATATTTTACCCTTCCCTTGAAATAAAGTTACCTGGGTTAAGTACCTTTTTAAGCCTTTAGCTGAATAACTATATTCACTACTTTTTGGGTGGTATTGGGCTAGTTAAACTGGTAACTTCCCCTTATCCACCACTTAACTAACAACCAAACACAACCGTAAGATGCAACCTTATGCAGGAAGTATGATGCATACATTTTTGCGTAAAAAATATGTTCATTAATATAAACTTATACTGGATCATCAGATGAGAGTTTTTCCGAAATAATTGAAAGCAAGAGGTAGTATGTCCTCCTAAAAATTTGCAAACCACTCGATAGAATGATGGAAGCAAAAGGATAGCTGCCTATGATGATCAAGGTGATAACTTGAAAATGATTCAAATTGCTGGAAATTAGAATAACTCATTGTCTTATATGCTGGATTTGTGGAGATACATGATACATTGCGGAAGCTGAAAATGAAGGATAATGGTGGCAAATAAACTATGCGTTTTTGATTTTTCACTTCATGCTTGGCCTTAAATGAGAGTTTTCTATATTTCTACCTATTCCTAGAGATAAGTGAGTGGGTAGGGTACAAAATGTTCTGGCGAAGAAACAATTTATCTTTGATATGTGTCCATTGCTTTGTAAGTCTAAATTGCTCACAACTGAGATAGTCCTTCAAGTTTCCTAGAAGAAGGGTGTGTGAATATATGGTATGATGCGTATTGTTTGAGAATGGAACCTCTTCCATCTATAATTAAACAAATGATTCTTGGCCTCTACCAGGGGACAACTGACAATTTACTTCCTCTTTTAGAAGACAATGGATTTCAAAAGAAAAATGTGCTGGACAATAGATATAACACTAGAACATTGATCAACATGATCATTGTTGCTACTCCTCTTCAAGCTCGATAAACTGGATGCACTGGGGTGGCTCTGAGCTTTCGAGAGTCTCCAGGAAATGAGTTGATGACTTCCAAAGTAGACCCGATTAGCCCCTAGACTTGTAAAACAAGTCCTCATCTTTGGAGAAATAGGTGGGATTTCTTCAACCGGTGACCCTCCGATGCTTAAATCAGCTTAGAGAGAGAGGAAAAACAGTGAGAAGAAAATGAGAATAAAGTATAAGAAAAATCCCTTTGGAGTTTTTCTTGAATCCCTATTTATAGAGGTTCAGGGTCGAGTTGGTTAGGCGGTTGTAATTATTCATAAGGTAGTTATGCTATTAAATAAATTGTTAAGTTGGTTAGGCCATTAAGAAATCAATTTGTGGAGTGGTTTCCTAAGTGGTATGTTATATTTCTTGATAACCACTTCACCAACTTTAGCGTAATAACTTTAATGATTTTAAGAGATATACTTCATGTTAAATAAAATTATAAAACTATGTCTGATGAATAGTTAAATATCCTATGCTTTAATAAGAGATCGTCTTTTGATTGATAGACATCATGCATCTTGGCGGGAGATCGGTCCCTGGCTGTTAGGCTTCTTGTGCCTCAATAAGTTATAGGCTCCTAATAGCGCTTCACACCTTGGTAGGAGGTCGGCCTTTGGCTGTCAAGTGTTCTACATCTTAATAAGAGATTGGAGCCTAGTTGAATACTTTCTTGCTCATCATCAATTGATTATACCTAGATCAGAAGAGATTAGACATGTCGTTTATCCTATAACCAAGGATCCTAGTACCAGTACCGGGACCTATATCGGCAGCCCCCCTTTGGAGTCTCGTTCATTTGCTTTGGGTAGGAGATCTAGGACCTCAATTTCCTCGTAAGAGACCCTAGCTTTTTTTTTCCTTCAATCCTCCTTGCTTGCAGCCATGGCCCTTAAGATGAAGAAGGCCGTTAGGAAGATAAAAGGCTCTATGGTAAGCTTTGTTGAAGCCATAGTAAATCCAAATCCAGTTGAGGAAGAGCACTCGGTCCCTTCTGATGCTCCTGCCCAACACCATGGGAGTGCCTTCTTAGGTCCTTACCAAAAGAAATTCGAGATCAGTGAAGCAGATCTTAGGAGATTTAGGGATAGGTATTTCATCCCCAATAGTATTAGGTTGATTGTGCTAGGTCTTGATGATCAGATTCTGTCTCTTGCATCCTAATGCATCGTCTTTTATGAAGATGCATTCGACGCCTGAGCTTGGTTCCCTTTTCATCCATTCATTAGGAATGTTTTAGATTTTTACAAGGTCACCCCGACTCAGTTTTTTCTAAATGGTTTTGGGGTAATCTTTAGCTTCATTCTTATCTGTGATTTGGTTGGAATATAGCCAAGGTGCTCCTTATTTCAAGTTATTTTTATGATGAAGTCTCATCCATATGATAAAGAATGGTACTACTTTGCCTATAGGTAGTCTTGTAAACTTGTAAAGGATATTCCGACTTCTATCCTCGGGTGGAAGAATAGACTTTTCTTTATTTTCTCAGATCAGTTTTTAGGTATTAGGTTTTCTTGGGCAAGGTTTGGACTGAGCCTAATCATAATAAACTCCTCTAGATGAAGACGTGAAGCACTCTGAAAAATTGCTCGAGGTTCATGTACTAGAGTTCAAACTTCTTTTAACTGATTAGGCTTTGTTCGATGTAGGCATTAACCTGGTCGGTCCTTATAGTATGCCAACCATATTTAATTTCTTTTTCTTTTTTTATATAATTCTTGGATTTTTGCCAATCTCTTGACCACTATCTGGTTTTTCGATTTGCAGAAATGAAGCTTGGTCTGGAGAGAATTTTGAAGTGGCCAAAAGGAAGAAGTCAAACACTATTCAAGAGGCCAAAAAGAAAAAGCTAGGCGAATCATCTCTTCTGATGTCTTCGTCGAGCACACCCATGTCAGAGAGCAGCTGATCTCTTGCTCCAGTAGAGGTGTCTTTGCCCCAAGTGACACCTACTCCTTTGATGGTTAGTCCGATCAGGTCATTGGAGATTGTCCGACCACCTTGGCCTGCCACTGTTGCTTAGTCCCCGAGTGCTCAAGAATAGCACTTAATTCTGTAGAAGAGATTGAGGAGGAATGATGCGAGTCATAGAGATCTAAAGCTAGCCTAAGAGCTATTGGAGATGATCCTCTTTCTTGTGGATAGAATGGAGTAGGAAACACATTCTCTCTCCCAAATCTTAGCGATAGCTATCGTGGAATTTTTCTGGTAACTATTCCTCCATCTAGCTATTTTCTTTCTTTTTCTTTTTGTTCTTCTTCTTCCTTTCTTTTAAGTTTATCTCTTTACTTCTTTTTAGCTTATCTCCAATGTTTGTCATCTCAAAAACTTTCTCATCAAGTGTGATGTGATGAAAAATGACTTGGAGAAGTTATCGGTCGTCAATAAAGCAGCAAAGAAAGCAACTGTGCAGTTTGAAGCTGTCGATGCAAAGGCAAATGTTGTAGAGGTCTAGAAGATTGAATTTGAGGTTGTTACGTTTATTCAAATAAATCGCTTGAAGACCGATCTCTCTGACACAAATAAAGAGGTCAAAACAAACTGAGCTTCTCTCCAAAAACTCCAAGAGAAAAAGGAGAAACTGGAGGAGCTCAAAGAAGCAAAGAAGAAGGCTATGTTGGAATTCAAGTCATCTGAGAACTTTTTGGATGATGCGGCTGAGGGATTAGTGAGCGCCTTCCACGAGGGATTCAAGGATTGCCAGAATAAGGTGAAGGAGCTCTTCCCATATGTCGATGTAGCTCTCCTTATTCCAAGCATCGCTGACCCGATGGAAGAGGAGGCAATAGAAGTGCAAGAGGATGTTGGTGCACCTACTGAAGCCCCTCCATCGACCACTCCAGAAGTCTCACCTATGCTGAGGTGCCATCCGATTCTGAAGCACCTATGGAGACTCAGCCTGAAGCTCCATCAGATCAAGTAGCGGAAGTATGAAGGCCTATCTTTTTGTGTTTTTTTTTCCAACTTTTGTCTCTCTCACTAGGAGTTTGAAATATTCGATTTTGTAAAAATATCTGAAGCAATAAAATCTCTATTTCTAAATTGATATTTTTGTTCCTTCGTTTCTCTAATATCTTGAATGTATGCAACTATATGGGATTACTTGTAAAGTCTATAGCAACTTGATGGCCATCGTCGAAGATAAGATAGTCAACATGCTGCCTGTGCCTGGGGAATTGTTTGGCGGTCCTCCTGAGAATTTGGAAAAGGAGGTCGGCGATTCTTCGGGAATAGTAGATTTTACAGAAAGTCCATTCGAAGAAGTAGTCGGCAATCCTCCGAGATCTTTAATTGAGATATAGGGTCGGGGGGAAGATGACTATTTATGAAGTGATGAAAATGGCACCCGAAATACCAGGTGCTGATGCAAGAAGATATCAGGCAATCACTGAGAACACTGACATTTTCATCTTTGCATTCGAACTTGATTTTAATAGGTATATTTGAAAGGCAAAGGAGTTCTTTCCAAATATAGATACCAACTTTCTCACCTTAATGGATATGGACTCCTAATCTCTGAAAGATGAAGTATTAAGGGGAGACGCATACACTTTCATAGACATCGCTGGTGGTACTTTGGATGTTAGACTGGAGATAGCAATGTTTGGCCCTCTAGTTGAAGACAATCCCTCCTTGAAAGCTTCAATCGGTGAGAAGGATAAAGGTCCCAGTTCCTCAGCTACCAAGTTTCCAAGAGCTTCGAGATCAAAAAGAACAAAATAAATGTATCTTTTTTTACTGATATAATTTGTAAGAAACTTTTCCAAAGCAGGGTTTCCCGAACCGTGCTGTACCGGCCGGTTCGGGCCATACCGAATCGGACTGGTGGCCAACCGATACGGTTTGTTGCCAAAAACCGGTTCTCCGGTTTCAAAAATAAAAAAAAAATTGATGAACCAGTTCGAACCGTTTTTTTTTTCCTTTTTGGTTACTGTGCACTTATTGGGGGGCCTTTATAACGAATCTGAGAGCTCTCTAAGATCCATAGAGTTCTCTGTTGGAAAGGAGGCTTCAACGAAGGCTACAAACTTCATTTTCTCTTGATTTAAACCCAATTAAATGCTAAAATTGTAAGAGAAAGGTAGATTCAAGATACATATAGTTTCCTTTCTCTCTACTTTTTTTAATTCGTGAAAAGTAAAAAATTAAGGAAAAATATTATCAAAATTTTTTTGGGCATGATTTTAAAGTATGTTGTAGATCTATGAAAGATCTACATAATGATGCTAAGATTTTGATTTTTTGTTAAGTATATAATTTTTTAAATTAAAAATTAATTTTGAATTAAAAAATTATTAAAATAATAAAATAATTAACTAAAAAAATTATAATTATAGATTATTGTTATAGGGTCCGTAAGTTACTCTCAGTATAAATTTCGTGTCGATTTATCCAAGTTTTGATGTGTCTTATGAATAGTGCTTTAGGTCTAATATTGAAAAAAAAATGGCCTTTCATGCATTTTCAGTATCTTAAAAAAATATATGTAGTATTTATGATAGGATCTTACATGAATCTAAATCAAATTATTTTTTATAATATTTTAAATTTTCATATTTTTAAATCTAAAAAATAAAAAATTATATATTTAAATAAAAAAATAAAAAAATAAGGTTAACAAAGTACTAATTAATATACGTAATTATTGAGCTTATATGCTTTTTAAATATTCAAGAATGGATCCATCGAGGAAGAAGGATCCAGAGCGTGATATTGGTTGGTTGCATGGAGAAATGATCTCGGATCGGCATCATTGAAGGTGTAAATGGTGCAATGTAGAATTCAAAGATGGTGGGGTAACGAGGTTGAAGTAGTACTTGGCTGGCGACTATTTTGACGTATCTGCATGCCGATAGTATCTATAGGAGTTCTGTCAGTTGATGAAAAAAGATTTTGTTAATTTTAAAGCAGAAGACGACAGAGATGGATTACAGTGTCGCAGAACCACCTTCTTATTACTCCAGGAAATCAGAGAGAGCATCTATTCCTTCTGATGAGGAGGCACAGATGGAGGCTGCCATTCAGGTGAGTTTGTATAAGCAGAGGCAGCTAGAGGAGATGGCTAGGCAGAGACAATAATTTGGGCCATCAGTGTTTAAGTCGGGATCAGGTTTTGAAAGTGTTGCAGGAGAGTCTGAGACAGTTTAGAAGGACCTCAGTCAGAGAGCTTGTTAGAGAGGTACTAGCCGTATTGCATCCATGTTGGGAGCATTTGGCAGTAGAAAGAAGTTTTCTAGAGACATTCCAGCAGGAGTCACTATTCATGATGTTGATCCACATGCTCTTCCTAGTAGAGATTCCAAGCAATAGAGGATTGATAGCATGTTGAAAAAGGATAAAAAAAAGGATGTGGCAGGCTATCAGTTTTTAGTTCCATTTCAGTCATATCGCAGCGCACGCAACAGACAATCCATATTATTGCTCTGCTATTTCATCTATATACGCTGCTAGTACAGGTGTAGATCCTCCAGGATCAAGAAATATTTTCGGTTAGCATCTGGACAGTAATACGGAAGAGCTAGAAAATTGGATTGCCTCTTATCAGAGTAAGTGGCCCGTATATGGATTGACAGTAATGTGTGATGGTTGGATTGGTCCTACTAGATGGAACATCAACTTCTTGACTTATTATGATGGAATTTTTTTTTTCATAAATCTATTGATGCTTCAAATCAGGTGCACGACAACAGTTATATTCTTAGATGATGGAGGAGGTGATTGATCAGGTGGGAGAGTAGAATGTCATGCAGGTCATTACAGATAATGGATCACAGTATAGGACCGTAAGGCAGCTCTTGATGCAGCGGTGACCGTATATTTTTTGGATCCCTTATGCTGCACATTGTATTGACCTCATGTTGATGAATATTGAAAAAATCTGTAGGATGCAGAAGATAGTTGAGTTAGCACAAACTATCACCAGATTTATCTTTAACAATACATGGGTCTTATCATTAATGAGGAGCTTTACTGGAGAAGAAATATTGAGACCAGGGATCACACGGTTTGCTATAAATTATATAGCACTTGATAGTCTTCTTGGCATGAAAGTAAAGCTGCATCAGATGTTTATCAGTCAGGAGTGGTAGCGGAGTAGATATGCCAGGACAAATACTGAGGAGCGATATGGAGAATTTAGTGACGAGATAGACATTCTGGTTGTGCGCTAAGAGGATAGTGGAGGCTATTAAGCCTCTATATGAGGTATTTCGGGTCGTGGACTTTGAGAGATATGGTCAGATGGACTTCCTGTATTATATGATGCGAAGGGCAAAGAAAAAAATCCAGGAGGCAGATCCAGCACATGCTATTGAGTATATCCGGATCATTGATGGACGGTAGAGTTATCAAATGAGTTCGGATTTGCATCTAGCAGGTATGCAGTAAATCATGAACTCTGTAAAATTTTAAATTAAATTATATTTGTACAAGTAAACTTGACTAATTCTTAAAATATATGTGCAGCTTACTATCTGAATCCGAGATTTCAATATTTCATACCGGATATTGCCATGGATGAACAGCTTATGTCTGCCCTATGTAATGTTATATACAAGATGGAGCCCGATCCATATGTCGCAGCTATGTGCCTAGAAAAAGTAAGTTAGGTTGAAATTGTTGAGTAATTTTTATTAACACTAATTTCAACAAGTAGCACATGATAACAATATTTTTTTTCAAATAATTTTTTAAGGAGGGCACAGATTCTTTTAGATTTACTATAGCCATTAGAAGTAAATCAAAGATGAATCTTGGTAGGTACTACTAAGTACAAGTCAAATATTAGATTCAGATTGATTTTTAAATTTTGTTGAATCTAAAATTTTAAATGATTTAATGTTTTTTATAGCTGAATGGTGGGTGTATTTTGGTGGACCCGGAAAATATTTAAAAGTTCTTGTTGTCAAGATCATCTTCCAGACGGTGTCATTTAGTGGATGTGAGCGCAACTGGTCTATATTTGGTTTTATCCACTCCACACAGAGAAATCATCTAAAACATAAATGCTTCAACGATCTTGTTTATGTACATTATAATTTAAGGTTGATGCTAAAGTGCATTCAGGAAGAAGTTGAAATGAAATATTCCGATCCCATTGCAAGTACTTATGTTGATGAGGATGAAGATCCAATGATTGGATGGGTCGTGAGTCAGCAGCACGAACCAGAGCTTGATGAGCCAGGATTGCCTCTTCGACCAGCCAGTTTTGTAGTTAGCGAGGTTGAGGTGGATGCTGAATAATGGGCAACAAGCAATATTCCTTACAAGGCTCCAGCAGATACATGACATCATCCTTTCCTGCCATCTATTAGACCCAGAGATAGAAGAAAAGGAAAGACAATTGCATCTTCACCGGAGTACTCAATTTATTCAGATTCAGACACCGGAGAGAGTGGTGCTAGTACTTCTTCAGATAGGGAGAATCTAGTAATCAGGGAGGGGTCGGAGGACATGAGATGCAGCCACCTATTCATCTTCGATTCACTGGTGAGTCATAGTTTAGTCATGCCATAGAGGATACAGATCATGGTGCACTAGCTGGTAGATCCTTTGGTGATACGATTCCATATAGGTGATGGGCTTTGTGAGGTCGTTCAGAATACGATGTAGTTATAGCTCTTACACGTGGGATAGGATCTATGGATGTATCAAGGTAATCCTCATATTCAGGATTCTTTTACCCGTAACTACCGGTAGCTTGTGATCCATATGGTCCATATGGTGCATCAGAGACATCATCTTCTAGTGGTTATTATTCCATGCAGCTCGGAGCATCTTACAGATCTGATTTTGCTGCTGGTATATTTGGATGGGCCCCTACGCATCTATATCATTAGTCTCTGGATATCTCTCAAAGTCGGGACCTCAGCGAGGGATTTACGATGAGTTACGATCCATTATGCATACTTCTTGGGATGAGCTTACAGAAGATCATGCTATCTGGTTAGAGGGATTTACTGATCTTCCTCCTCAGTATTCAATGATCTCAATATTTATGGACATCGATACTCGATCCGATTCTAAATATCGATATAAAATTATGTTTATATTTTATCTTTCACTTTCATTAATTGCTGGTAATCTTATTTTAATTATAAATTTATATCTCTAATTAGAATTAATAGCTGGAAGTTTACTTTAATCTATTAGCATTTTTTAAATTCTAAATCCTAAACTCTGAACCCTAAATTCTAAATCCTAAATCCTAAATACTAAATCCTAAAGCCTAAACCTTAAAAAAAATCCTAAATTCTAAAAAAAATTGGGCATGCCGGTTCAAACTGGCACACCTACCGTATCGACACATGGTACGGTACGGTACCGGTACCGTACCATATCGGTCCAGTGCCTGTACGGGTCCCGATACCAGTACCAGGATCCTTGTTCCAAAGATCAATGAAAATAAGTTTCTTCTATTGTCTTTTTTGCTGTTTCTGTGTTTGAAGAATATATACTTTCTGAGCGTTTACATATTTGTTTGAAATCTAGATAGACATTTATCAGTATTCTTCTGTTTAGTTATTGAGAATAAATGAGCTGCATGAATCTTAGGCTTTCTAAGCTATAGAAGTTCTTTTCTAATTAGTTTTGAGAACATATAGGCTACCTAAGCCTTTCTTGAGCCTGATCGAAAGTTTGGGTATTACCTGTCCTCTATTTGACCACTTAAACCTGATTAGAAGTTTAGGCATTATTTGTGCTCTCTACTCGACCATTTTATTGTCAAAGTTTTGGCTTCCTGAGCATGATCGGAAGTTTGAGTATTATCTGTCCGCTCTACCCGAATACTTTAAACATGATTGGAAGTTTAGGCATTATCTGTACCCTATGCTCTCTATCCGATTACTTTATCGTCAAGATTTTGACTTCCTGAGCTTGATTGGAGTTTGGGCATTACCTGTGTCCTCTACCTGACTACTTTATCGTCAAAATTTTGGCTTCCTGAGCTTGATCGGAAGTTTGGACATTGTCTGTGCCCTCTACCCGACCACTTTATTATCAAAATAATAGAGAAATATCTTTTCAAATAGAATTTATTAATAATATTTTTTCAAGTTATCAAAATTTCATGATCTTAGAACTGGAGTTCCATTTAAGTTTTCCAAGTTATATACTCCAGGTCTAATGATCTTAGATATTTTATAGGGCCCTTCCTAATTGGGCATAAGTTTTTCTTATTCTGTTGGCCTTGAGACTTTAGCTCGTCGAGGGATGAGATCTCCTTATCGGAAAACTTTAGTTTTGATTTTGGAGTTGTAATATCGGGTGACCTTCTGTTTATAAGCTGCCATCTTGATATGCACCTTCTCTCAGATTTTTCCAAAATGTTGAGGCTTGTCTGAAGTCTTTCTTGATTAATGTTTTCATCATACTCCTTTATCATTTTATCCTATCGAAAATCAAGTCGATCTCTAAAGGGATAACTGCTTTCATCTCGAAGGTTAGTTTGAAAGGTAAATCACCTGTTAAGACATGAGAAGTTGTTCGATATGACCAAAGGCATTGTCCAATTCATTGATCCAAAGGACTTTTGTCCAATCAAGTCTGGACTCAGGCCTTGAAGGATAGTCCGATTGATCATTTCTACTTTTCCGTTGGATTGTGGATGCCCTACTAATGTAAACCTATGCTCAATATATAGTTTCGAGCAGAATTTCAGAATCTTTTGTTATCAAATTGCCATATGTTATTAGAAATAATGCATTTAGGCAATCTGAACCGGTAGATGATGGACTTCTAGACGAAGTCTTAAGCTTTCTTCATAGTGATTTGGGCCAAAGGTTTAGCTTCTACCCATTTCGTGTAGTAGTCATTGCCACTATCAAAAATTTTTTGTGCCTAATTGTCATTGAAAATGGTTCGAGAGTATCAATTCCCCATATATCAAATGGCCATGGGGCTAGGATCTGAGTGATTGGCATCGAAGGTCTCCTACGAATGTTAACAAATTTCTAGCACTGATTGTATTTTTGGACAGTCCATAGCATCTTCTTGCATGATGGGATAGTAAAACCCCTGTTTGAGAACTTTATAGGTGAGGGTCCTTCCTCCAATATGATTGCCACAAATGTCTTTGTGAACTTTTCGAAGGGCATAGTCAACTTCTGAGGGACGCAGAAATCGAAGTAGAGATATTGAAAAAGATTTTTTATAAAGTTGTCCGTTTAGGAGGACATACTATAAGGCTTGTTGTCTAATTCTTTGGACTTCTTTTTCATTTGTTGGAAGATCTTCTCTATCAAGGAATTTGATTAGCGGGTCAATCCAACTTGGCTCATGTTTTAATTGTGCAACAATGGAGACTTCTTTAATGTTGGAGGTCTCCAAGTTTTCAATAAAGATCCCTTTTTGAAGATTCGAGCAATCCGATGTAGCAAGATTGTGATAAGACATCTGCTCAAGCATTTTCGGATTTGGGTATCTATTGGATTTTTAGAATTTTAAAATTTGAGGATATATCTTTAATTTTTTGAAGATATTTGATCGTAGTTGGCTTTTTAGCTCTGTATTCTCCCTGTACTTGTTTGTCGACTAGTTGGGAGTCAGAAAGAACCTTAATTTGATCGATGTCGATCTTTTTGGTTATTTTTTAGCCGGCGATTAGTGCTTCATATTCGGTCCCATTATTGACAGCGTTGAAGCCGAATCTTAAGGCATACTCTATTACAACTCCATCCGGGTTAGTGAGGATTAATCCGGTTTCACTCTCTTGGAATTTTGATGCACTGTTAGCATGTAGAACCATGGAAGGTGTAGTTGGTTTTTATTTTGATTTTTTTTTTCTCCTTTTTCTTCATCGGATATTGTACATTCTATGATGAAGTCTACGAGGACTTGAACTTTCATATTGGGATGAGGTTTGTATTCAATATCAAGTTCTCCTAACTCGATAACCCACTTGGCTAGGCGCTCCAATGTGTCTGGCTTTCGAAGTATGGATTTCAGAAGCTGATCTATCAAGACAACTATATAATAGGACTAGAAATATAGTTACAATCTTTTTGATGTAATGACAAGAGCACATATTATCTTCTTGGCCTTGGTGTATCTTCCTTTCACGTCCCTTAATATTTTACTGGTGTAATAAATGGATTTTTGTATACTTGCATCTTCTTTAATCGAAACAGAGCTAATGGCGTTAGAAGAAACAAATAAGTAAATATAGAGTTGCTCACCTTCTTTCGGCCTTGACAGTAATGAAGGAAAGCTAGGATACTTCTTCAGATCTTCGAAAGATGATCGACAGCTTTTCAACCACTTGAAGTTGTTGGGATGCTTTATGACTTTGAAGAATCGTAGGTACTTTTTAGCTAATCGGGAAATAAATCGGCTGAGCGAAGCAATCTGATCAGTTAAGCATTCAACTTGTTATTTTGTGGGTGCTTCATTTCTAGAAGTGTTCGGATCTTTTCAGAATTGGCCTCGATTCTTCTCTGAGTCACTATAAAGCCTGAGAACCTTTCCAATGTAACATCGAATGCATACTTGTTTGGATTAAATTTCATCTGATATAGTCTTAGTTCACTAAAGTTTTTTTCCAGATTAGTTACGTGGTGATCACCTTTTGTACTTTTGATGAGCATATCGTCCATATAGACTTCCATGTTTCTTCCTATCTAATTGATTTTTGAAAACTCTATTGACTAAATGCTGGTAAGCAGCTCCAACCTTTTTAATCCAAAATGTATCATTTTGTAACAGTAGAGCTCTCTTTTTATCATGAAGGCCATTTTTTTTTCATCTTCTTTTGCCATTCGGATATGATTATATTCTAAAAAAGCATCCATAAAGCTTAGTAATTCATGTTTGGATGTGACATCAACTAGTTGATCAATTTTTGGCATCTTGCGCTTCAATAAGAGATCATTTTCTGACTGATAAATGTCCTGTGTCTCAGTGGGAGATTGATCCCTGGTCGTCAGGCATCCTGTGCCTCAATAAGTTATCAGCTTTTGGCCAATAAGTGCTTCACACCTTGGTAGGAGGTAGGCCTTTGACCATCAGGCGTTTGCGCCTTAATAGGAGATTGGAGCCTGGCTGAATACTTTCTTGTTTATCATCAATTGATTATAGCTAGATCAGAAGAGATTAGACAGGTCGTTTATCTTGTAACAATCACCAATCTATTTAACTTAAATGATGTTCATAATTTCAGATGATGGTGGCACAAAAGTCTCATAAGATGGAGCATTCTTCCATGGCTTTGGCATTTACAACTTGCACAATCTATATTTTGCAAAGAGCCAAATTAACAAGCTGTCACACCAACCAATCATACAGCAACATATCCTGAGGTAGCTAGCCAATGTAAAATCATTAGATGAAGCTCCATGGGAGCATCAGTGAAATTATTTGGTGATGTGCTTCAGCGTCATATCATAAATCTGAGAAGAGAAGACATGTTTGTGACCTAAAAAATAGCCTAGTGGCCAAGATTGTCTCAAGCTGATGTTAGAAATGCATGAAAATATGGGCAACCATGGAACCTTCAATTACATTGTCTAAACAAAGGAACCAGGTGATGATGCCACATAAAGTCCAACATGTGAATAAACATAATTAAGTTGGTGTTTGGTGAATTATTGTAAAACTATTGTGATCAAAGAAGCCAAGAGTAATGCAGCCAATGGCGAGATTGGAAGTTGATGGTGAAAGAATAAAAACAAGATAGATATTAGAGAGGGAAAACAAAAAGACAACAAACGGAGCTCAACAAGTAAAAGAATTAATTCAAGATACATTAAAATAAATCATAGAAGGACAACGCTAGTAAGCAAATGCCACTGTCACGGGTTGTCAAGAACGTAGTTGACAAGTTTATAGGTTTGTTGAGCAAAGGAGCCATTCAATCTTGACCATGAAATGATTTGTATGATGGGTGTTTTGACGGAGCTGTCAATTGTAAACTATAATGTCTTCATTGCTAAAATCGATCTAGATGTCATATTCCTCATTAGATAGAAGGTACACCATACCATACCAAATTGGGTGGTATGGGGCGTACCGTATCGTGCTGGTTTGGTAGTGGTACATGATACCGGGAATGTATTGACCCTCGGTATTCTGAACTGGCCACTATATCTGGTGTACCGACATAGCGATAGGGTGGCAGTAGTCCAGGGCCTGGTACCTCATGAGATGGCATACCTGGATTAGATGTCCTTTTTTTCATTACCTCATGAGAAGAAAAATATAATAGGGGGCAAATTATGCTATGTGTGCATGATGTAAGATCTCAACCAAATACAAATAATTTCAGATGAGGAATGTTAATGTAGTAAAACATAGGGATTATTTGTTTACTTCATGATTGCTTTTTACTTGGTATGATTTGATGTCATGAAGTTGGTAGTAGTCTTCCTAAAATCCTTTAATACCGAATGGTATCAAGCTTGAAAAGTTATGCTGAGCAATTTTAATCCTTTGCTTGTGAAAGGTGAATTTATTGTTCTGTTTTAATATAAAAAAAAATGCAATCTAGTTAAGGTTTTAAAACTTGCTCTTATTTTTGATTTTGATCTTCTGGGTAGAGTTTGGCTTTTCGCATTTCTGGCAGTTTTCTTTTGAGCTTCAAAACTTTAGTCAAAAAATGTAGGAACTTGAAAAAATGTAAGACTTGTGAAAAAGATCAATAAAAGTTGTTTCACATCATTTTATTGTGTTTTTGAGTCATTTAGGATCATAACTTGTAGTGTGGAATTTGGATAGTTTCTGGTTAAAATTAAACCATATTTAAACTTAATTCATTCAATATATTACACTTGTATCCTTTAATATTATAAATTTTTAACACTTTTCTTTAACTTTTAAATTTTCATATTTATTTCATTCTATTGGATTTATAATCCATCAAAGAAAAAAACCCATCCAAATGAAAAATATTTTATTTCATTATTTCATTATTCTGAAAAAAGAGAGAAAAGGCTCATCTAGGTAATAAGAAAGAATTATGGAAAGACATAATGCTTCTAATTAATGAAGGCACACAATAAGATTGCAGTCTGCCCACTATAGTGATGTAAGTTTGAAGAAAAATACATATATTATATATCACTAGAACCTATGATAAATGTGGGATTGAGTGATAGAGTCAAATTTTAGAAAACATTAAACACAGATACTTGTTAAACAGAAACAAAAGATAAAAAAGCAGTTTCAGTTGGTTTTGCTGAAACTGCAGAAATTGGCTAATGTTCAGCCAAAACTGGTTGGAATTAGACAAAATGGATCAATATTTTGATCAGTCTTGGCTGAAACTGATCTGTTTTGGTGGAAACAAATTAGTTTTGGTTGAAATATCATTTTTTGAATCTAGTCTTATGGGAGGGCTACAAGGCGATGGTGGCTAAGAATAAAACCAGAGAAAAGAGAAGTAGGCAAAGGAGAAGCTTGGGTTATAACAATAAGAAGAAAACAATAAAACACCAAGACTTTTTTTTCCTGTTACATATGTTGACTATCTGTATGGTACTTGCTAGCATAGAGGAGTCTAAGGCCCTTGAAATAATCAAACAGATGATAAGCATTTTGAAACAAGCAATGGAAATAAATCCTAATATGACTCACGGTCCTTTAGTCTCATGATCTAACTTTTACCTAATTTTCAACACCCATCATGATTGTATTAAAGAAAAGTTGTAAGCAGGAAATACCAGCTTGATGCAAAGTACAAAGATAGAAAGAAATGTCATAACAATTGTATAGTTGATAAATGTGCTTCCGGCGACGATCTGAATAATGCAGAGTAGTCCAGTGGGATCATCATCAAGGTATAAGGAACAACTATAGGCGAGGGAGGGGGAGAATGCATTAGAGGGGCAATAAGTTTTCAAATTTGTCTCAGAATTAACTTAAGTGGAAAATTCAATGATGTCCATTGAAGATGAGACTGGATTCATAATGTAGGTGGTCAATAGGAAAGCTAGATTAAGTAGGAAACACCAAGGAGCCAACAATAAAGATAAACAAGACATGATGCTGTAAGAGAAGGAGAGGTTCTAGAAACGTAGCAGTATAGCCCTCACAATCTTTTTCCTAGTGCTTTATTCAGAATAGATTTAGTTGAGGAGACAGCTTGCTGTATTGTTCATGACATATGAAGGATGACCAATGATTTGAAGGTGCGTATGAGAGATCGAACCTTGTATGGAAGAGAGTGACACATACAAGTGTGACTGAACTCACTGTGGTTGAGGTGTGGAAGCAACTATAAAAACTCCAACAAACTTGTATTGTGCTAGTGTTTCCTCTTATTGAAATCAGTCTGCTGAGGACTGGGCAGTAATATATTACTTGACCCATAACCATATCTGATTTGGCATCTTTTCAGATGGTTTTTCATGCAGAGGAGTTAAAAACAAGAAACTGACTAATAATCTTGACATAGGGTGTAGCATGGAAGCCACCATAGAATGATCTAAGGAACACCAGTCAAGTTACAGATAATACAATAAGATGCCTAACATCATTTAATCATTAAGGTTCAATAAAAGTTGTTCCACTTAGATCAAGTTGGGTATTTTTGTATGGTGTATGATGATGACTTGGATAAGAAAAGAGTTACAGGCACCTATGTGAAAGAAAAACCATAACTATAATAGACTGTGTTGGATTTTCTGCTTCATAATTAAGTTATCAGTGATTCAGTGAATTTATGCTGTATCAAAATCCCACTTGATGCTTGATACTTTATTAGCTTATTCACTGGACTCCTTGAAATGGAAGAGTTGGTATTCACATGTTGAATTAAATTAGGTATCTTTCAATCTATGTATCAAAAGCTGTTCGTTAAAAGCCATTCTACAAGTTATGATGATATAGCTTTTCCTACACAGCTCTACTTGATTATCAAAACTTTAAAAGAAGTGGAGATGCTAATTTCATTGGAACACGAGAATGTCATGCTTTTATGGATCACTGTACTTTGAAAAAGATAGTCACAAAAAATTCCAGAATTTGCCAGAATACTTTGTGACTCATAAGCGTGGCATGTAATGTAGGATTCTATGGACAAGTGGGTTATTTTTCTAACTTTCCAAGCAAGTAATTTTTATGGGAGTTGATCATTTAATGGCATGTTTGTAATTGATGAGAAATTCAATGTGAACATTGTTAATTCATATATGTTTTGGTCTATCATTTAGTTGGAGTGGATTGTATGAGCAAGGAACAAGCACATTATTTAATATGTAAGTAGGAAAGACTCAAACAAGGGGTATGAGCTAAGCTGTGTTCTTGATAAATAATCAACATGAGGGTTTTCTTTGTGTTTAGTGTTGTGTTTCCCTTTTGTCCAAGGTGAAAGATCAAAGTTTCACATTATTGTCTTCTGCCATATGCGTCTATAGGGAATTGAACTTAAATAAAATGTTATGATTTTTTTCTTGTGATAAATGGATATAGATATGTTTGATGCCTCATTCAAGTTTGTTTGACTGAGATTTTTATCGTTATATTTTAATCCTTTTTTACTTTTCTTTTGCAGAAAAATTACTTAGATGTCTATAGATTCGAATCTTGGGGAGGTACTATACTCCCAACATACACAACTGGGCAACAGGTAAGCTATCAGTCTTCTTATGCTTTACATCAAAATTGCTGCATGAGACTTTTGCATTAATAGATCATGCCATTTTATCCCCATGGTTTGTTTGTGCTTTTTGTTTTTCTATTCAAACTTATTTTGCTAGGTTTTATTTTTTTGGACCTTTTTGTATGTTGTTCATTATCAATGAAATAATGTTAAGATGATGATTATAATTGTTCTACCCTGAATGTTATTTGAAATGAATGCATGAATTAGTTGGAATCAATCATGCATATTAAAAATAATGGAAGCATGCTTATTTGGCATTTGACTTGGCAAAATCTTTGGCCCTTGAAAGTTGAAAACATTCATTTCTTACCCAAAAAACTGCGGGTAACTCTTTTATCCTCTAAACAATTCCCAATCTGCCAAAGTTTTGGTGTATGAAATGGTTCTAATCTGTAGGTCTATATTTTTGTTTACCATAATTTCCTTGTTTTAGTGGGACCAAATAAGAGAATTTCGCCTGGTAAGATGAAAACCCCCTAAACCCCAGTTAAATAAAATTCTTAAAGGTGTTGTCCGATCCTCGATTTATGATTTTTCTACTTAGAACTTTGTTGATATGGATTCACTTCAATTGTAAAGGAGATCTGTAAACAGTTTAACTTAAGGAAAGACAACGAACTGAACCCATTGTTGCAGACAATTTGTGCATGTCTCTTGTAAGTTTGTAACCATATGCTGTTGTTTACAACTAATTACAAGGATACTAATTACTAAGGGAATTCATCAATACATCCAGATGCTTGCTGATACAGCATTGGAGTACACCAGTTACATTGCACTGAAAAGTGAAAACTGTGCTGGATGATGCATATCATCTGGCTTTGTATAATATGGTCCAATATTTGATTACTTGGTACTATGAATACTTATCCTTATTAGCATAGAATTTGTAAATTTGTCAAGATAGTGGGCAATGATGTAGTGTCTTGATTCTTGGTCGTTATTACCTCTTCTATGTGGTCTTATTATTGTCAACCAAAAATGTGGCCATTTATGTTGATTACCATTTTAATGAAATGCTGGTATTGTCTCATGATTTGTGGATTATTATTTTCCTATGTTAATGATTTTCAAACTTTTGAAATTTCATTTTTGATTTTTTTTTGCTTTGTGAAATAAGTTTAACTAAATTTGTTGACAAATAGAAAATTTATCTGAGGCACTTCTTCATTGGTTGCTCAGGGATTCACACCAATAGTATGCTTTAGCATTTCTTTATAGATTTAACTTCTGTTTGACATTTGTTAATTTTTTTATCAAATAAGTCTGTCTTCTGTCTTATTATGTTCTATCAGGTCTGAAATGTATGTTATGTAGTTGTTCAATTTGTCTGTTAGTTGCTACTTGATATTGCATATGCATACATATGTGTGTGTGTGTGTTTGTGTGTGTGTGCACATATACACGAATATATATTAACATATGATATGGCGTTGAAGATGGTTTTGTTATCAATATTACCAAGTTTAAAATATATATTGTATAATAATTAATTTTATTTTTTAGTTAACATTTCATTATAAGTACATATTCGTGTACAAATGCATGTATGCACATATACACATATATGTAAATGTATATATACACATATTTATGCATGCACATGTATATTTTCCCTAATCAATATTTATATGGCAAGCTGGATAAGGGGTTAAATGTCCCTTTATTTCTATGCAGTTTATTCCAACAACTTTGACACTTGATTCAGGGGTGACAAGACCACCCCCACTTTTAAGTGAAGCTGATCTGCTTAGTTGTATGGACAAGGTAAAGTATTCATTGACATTGAGTCTTTAAAAATAACATTCTATTATTTTCATAACTATATGTAATTTTGTATTCATTACAATGTAGTAAGTTTGTCAGCTAAAACTTAAGACACATGTCTTGTTAATTTTGTACATTTCTTAAAGTAGATTCTTGACCTAGGACATCTTCTTTCTGTTTCTAGGCAGGAATTGGCACAGATGCAACAATGCATGATCACATCAAAAAGCTACTTGATCGATATTATGCAACCAAAGATTCAAACACACGTTTCTCGCCAACAAATCTTGTATTTCTTATTGCTTTATGCTCATTCAATTTCTTTTTCTTTTTTTCTTTCTGTATGTGCATGAGTGTCTTGCCAACTTGCCATGGAAAACTAATGCACAGTTATAGTTTGAAGCTAATTCATTTGAATGATTGAAGTATTGTGTATCATGTCTGTGTTAGTCAAGTGTTAGAATTGTACATTCTTGTGCCATATTTTTCCAACACTTGGCACAAACAGAATGGAAAAAGTATCCTGGTATGTAAAAGGATTTGCAGTTGACATGCAAATATATGCTAGTTTATTACTTTTTTCCCTTTGAAGACACTGATTTTAATTGTTTTATGCTAGTGTATATACATATTTAAGTAAACAACAAAACATGGTTGTAAACTATTTCTTTTTGAGAAATTTAGGATCATTAATCATTATAGATATGTGAAGCTGATTGCAATTTCTCCTGGACACTGCATAGTTTCAAATAATTTTTATACAATTAAACAGTCTCAATATACTTTAGTATGTGTAAAGTGTAATTATATATTTAAGAGTTTTACATATGTTTTTTCAGTACTATAAGAGGACTATAGGAAGGTCAAACATTAATAGTTCTATTTATATGCTATGGTATCATTTGTAATCTTTGATCTATTTATCTTCACAAAGAAAAAGAAAAATAAAAACAATAGGGACACATGGGTATTGGGTACTGTAGTTAGGGATGTGCATTTGATTTTTTCGGTTCAAACCAAACCGAAATTTTGAAAAGCCGAACTTCCGAATTTGTATTTAGCAGAACCAAAAACCAAACCGAATTAGCCTAAAACTGAACAAACCAAACCGAAATAATTTCGGTTCAGTTCGGTTCGGTAATTCGATTTTGGGCTTCTTTGTGCTAGGCTTTTAGTTTTGATTTGGACTTATGAAGTTCTTTAATAATTTCATTATTTGAATTGTAGAATTACATTTAAACTTATTATTGTTATTTAATTTCAAATCAACAATAAATAGTTTAAAAAAGTTTAATTTAATAAAATTATCTCAATTTCTTTGCAATCTACCAATGCTATATTTATCCTAGATCTAGAAAGGGCAAAGATTGATTTTTAGTACATTGTATAATTTCGGTTTACGGTTAACTAAAGTTATCAAATTAAATACCGAAAACCAAACTGATGAAAATACTTTTGTTACATTGCATAACTTCGGTTTACGGTTAATTGAAGTTATTAAAAGATGGATTTTTATTACATTGCATAATTTCGGTTTACGGTTAACTGAAGTTATCAAATTAAATATCGAAAACCAAACTGATGAAAATACTTTTGTTCGGTTTTAAACCGAAACCAAAATTTTCAGAAGAAAACCCGAACCAAATAACAAAATAATTAATGGTTCAGTTTGGCTTTCGGTTAACTGAACTATTTGCACACCCCTAACTATAGTGGTCAAGTATCGGTATGGTAACAAATTGAATTGTATCATTACTTGGTAAATAGATGGATGCCTGTTTGGTACCGGTTTAGTGCTTTTTTGCCTTTTTTGTTTTTTTCAAATTTTTTATTCTAAGATGTTTTAAAGGTTTATTGATGTTTATATTATGATTTTAATGGTATTTTGATATTAATTTATGCCATCTTGGTCTCGAGATACCGTATGACTGCTTTATGGATGCAACTATAACTATTAAACATTGGTTGCATATTTTTGGTCTCGAAAATACATATATTAAATTGATTTGAATTACAAAATGCACATTATTATCTAGTTCCTCATGGAGTGTCTATGCTGCCCGTAGATATCGGGATCTTGTTCATGGTCAAGGCCTTGGATGTGGCTCTAATCCACATACTGGGCTCACCCTTGCATTTGATAATTTCAGCCTTTTGTATAGCTACCTTGATACTGATCTTTTGTCTGATATTGTGTGGCCATCCTGCCTCCTTCTGAGAGGAGATCGCAGTCATGAAATCCAACCCATAATCTAGATAAGATAGTGGAGGTTAGTAGCTGCTTGAATAGAATTTTTCAGACATAGGATATTATATGGGTCATACATTGGTTGTGTAGAATAGTATTTGATGTGTGATGATAATCCAAGTACATTTAGGGATCCTACTTCACATGTTATATCATCAGCTGCAGCAATGTTGTCCTAAAACATCTTGAAAGTCTCATCTCCTATATGCTATTGTATCCTTGTGAGCTTTATGACGTGCTTAGTGGCTTGTATCTTGCATGGCATGAGTAATCTGCAACTTGCCTGTGAATCAACTTAGAACAGGTGGCTGAGTTTATGCACCCTTACCATGTCCATTGCTGTCTCCCTAACTATCAGATGCATCATTGCTTGAACTGTCATTAGCATCAACAGTCATTTTGCGAGATGATTTGAGCAATCAATGACCTGAGGGCTTAGTGATTTCAGAGTTTGATTGAACGAACTCGTCATCAACTCTCTCTTATGGATCAGCAGCTTTCTTTTCTTTCCCTTGTTGCTTTATGAAACTGCTTTCTTTCCTTAAACTGCTCTTGCTTGTCTGGCTTTGCTAGGTGGCTCGACTACGCCCACCATCTTGAGTGGCCCCACCTTCTTGATTGGATTTTATACCATGTGACGTCTTCTTAGTATTTTTTTGTCATATATCTAGGTAGATGTCTCCAAGGTAGAGCTTTGCGATCTCAATTGGCTCCCCTTTGACCTTTGTGGTTGCTCTTGCTCCATGGTGCTAGCCTGAAAGCATCACATGATACTCTCAATTATGTCAATATCCTTACTCTTATTCATTCTTGAATCCATTTCTGCAAACTTGATGAACACGCATCATAAATCCTCCTCATTCATCACCATTAATTATATATGTTGAGAATAGTCCTGTTTAGGAAATTTATCAATTAGGAGATATGTATTGGTTGAGAATAATCATGTTTAGGAAATATATCAATTAGGAGATATATAGTAATCATGAGAGATAAATTAGGAAATAGGTTAGGAGATAAATTAGGTAACATAATATTTGATTGAGATCATGATTTATATGGTTTATTGTATCTAGACCTTTATTGCTCTATATATAGAGCCATTTGTAATATGTATGATAGAAATATGAAAAGAGATACAATCATAAATCTCACATGGTATTAGAGCACTTCGTGAGAGTAATTTGATTTCTGAGAGTGCAGTTTTCTGCACCACCACCCCACATTCGTCAATTGGAGGTGCCATCGATTTTCTGAGAGTGCAGTTTTCTGCACCACCACCCTGCATTCATGAATCAGAGGTGTCATCGATTTTCTAAGAGTGCAGTGTTCTGCAACACCACCCCACATTCATCAATTGGAGGTGCCATCATTGCTCTACGCGCCACTTGCCGATCGAAGGCGGGACTTCTCATTGCATTGCCTTCCCTTGCTGAAGCCATATCTACCTCATTCTCTGTCGATGCCATACACAGGAATTTGCTTTGCCACTCTTTTTCTTCTAGGAAGCTTTCTGCCAAAAGGAAAAGCGAGTCTGCTACCCACTTTTCTCTTTCTTTTTAGATAGCCAAAAAAATATGTTAGATTCCAAAGGTACCGACATCACAGGTGTTCCAACCTCTGGCAACACTGTAATCACCACCACGAAGCTGAATGACAAATTTTTCTGACTGGAGCATAGCTATCAAAGTCTGGTTTACGGGTCAAGGGCAGGAAGATCATCTCTCCAAATCCATTTCTAATATTCGAACATCTGACCATGCCACTTGGAAGAAGATTGATGCACAACTACTTAGTCTTTTGTGGCAAGCCATTGATCCTTCCTTGATGGTTATGTTTCATCCTTATTGGACATGTAAAGAGGTGTGGACTACGAGCTCACGAGCTCTACACTAGTGATGTGACTAGTATATATGATGTCTTGTCCAGCCTGTTTCAACTGAGATAAACCAAAACGATATGTAGACACACTTGGACTGATTGCAAGTACTTTTCATCGAATTTAATAAATTGAAGCCTTTTACTACATATTTGAAAGTACAATAGGCTTAACGAGAGATGTTTTCATTTATTTGTTTGAAAAGTATTCGACCTAAGTACGAATCAGTCTGAATCTAGATCCTAGGTGGTGAATTAGTTCCTTCACTGATAGATGTCTTTTCATGAGTATTTCGAGTAGCCTCCACTCTAGCCATTCCAGAACATGTGCCTGCTGGAGATAGATTTATTTTTATCACACAATCTAATTTACTTGGAGCACCCTTGGCAGTTGGCACTTATGGAGGAAGTTGAGGTGGTAGAGAGGTAGAGGTGATCGAGGAAATGTTTCTAAATGTAGTCATTGCAACAAGCGAGGACCTAGTTGTGATACTTGCTACTCGCATGGATTTCCTCCTAAGGTTGCTAATGCAACATAGAAGTTTCCGGTGTTGATGGTATGCTGCCCACTGGATAGTCCACTATCATCATATCTATAGAAGAATATGCCCATTTCTTATAGAGCCGGACAGCTTGACACATGTGACTCAACCCGTTGTCTTGGTTTCTCAGTCAGGTCTCTCTGCTGCATGCCTCACTTAATCATCTCTGTCCCTAGATTCTTGACTCAGGTGCTTCCAACCATGTCTGGTAACCCCAATTTGTTCTCTTATTTTACTAAGCCTAATGCTCTACCATTTATCACATTAGCCAATCTGCGAATGGATCTGTTGCTCCTGTACGGGGCATTGGAACGATAGCACCTACTATTTCCCTATCCCTATCTTCTGTTTTGTTTCTTCAATCTTTTTTAATTTAATTTTCATTGACAATTTCCTAAAATCTCTCATCTAGTTGTAGGATATTTGTATAGTTTTTTATTCTTCCTTTCTTTTCGTATTCATTGTAACCATATTTAATTATCCCTTATTTGATGCGATTTACATGGGATTTGATCCAACTTTTTATTTGATAGGATTTGATCTTACTCCTTGTTTCGTGGGATGTGCATAGGATTTGATCTCTTAAGAAGATCATCTTTTTGTATATTTATATGGGATTGATTATCCACTGAATTATAAGAGAGCTAATCACATCTTTTCTGATGGTATTAGAGCTTTTTCTGTAGGGCCTATTTTTTTCGTCACTATTTTTTTTTATCTTCATTACTAAAGTCCACAGCCTTCATTGCTGTTGGTCCCATTGCCATCGACCATGTCTTCATCGCAGACGTCTTCAGAGTCGACCCTGTCTATCTTCATCGCAGACATTTCCATCATTCCCTACCTTCATCGTAGAAGTCATCGTCGTTTGTGGTCTTTCTCTATTGGCTGAATCTGACTGTACTCCTATTATCAGTCAGTCTCTTTGTTGTTGTTGTTGTTATTTGATCCCTTCTCTTAGTCATGTCTAGAGCTTCAAAGGTTACGGAGTCCAACCCTTCCGGATTCGTCTTGGGAACAACTCAACCCATTTTAAATGGTGAACCGTAGGCCATGAATCCTTCCTTTCATCTGGATGGGAAGAATTATCTTCATTGATCATAAATGGTGAAAACTTTTCTCAAGGGGCGTGGTAAGTTGAGTCATTTAATTGCTCTTGGTCCGAGTCTCTCAGATCCAAAATTTCCAACATGGGATAAAGTTGATTCCATGATCATGTCCTGGCTATGGAACTCAATGCAACTCGAAGTAGGCTGCAATTGCATGTTTCCTCTCGTTTGCTAAAGAAATATAGGACATAATTTGACAAATGTATTCCAAAGTCTAAGATGAGGCCGTCATTTATGAACTCAAAAACAAAATGTGCCACACCAAACAAGGTTCTGTTTTTGTCACTAAATATTATAATTTTATGAATGTCTCGTGGCTTGAGTTAGACCACTATCAAGCCATCTAGATGTTTTGCCTTGCAGATACTAATACCCTTCTAAGTCTCATGGAATGAGATCGTCTCTTTGAGTTTCTTGCAAGACTATCAAATATGATCACATTCATGTTCAGATTCTAGGAAGGGAGCGACTTCCATAATTAAAGAAGGCCTTCTTTATCATCCTAGTTGAGGAAAGCCACTGAAATGTAATGCTCGAATCCCTCCCTTCAGAAGGATCTGCCTTGGTATCCACCAAGAGTTTGGATGGAGGTCACAAGCCAAATGTTTTTGGAGCAAAACCGGAAGATTGTGCTTCAGACAACCCTTCCAAGCTGCCCAACTGTGATGGTCTTTGGTGTACTTACTGTAAGAAGCCTTGCCATACAAGGGATAATTGTTTTAAACTTTAAGCAAAGCACAAGTCTTGAGTAGAACCAGGACATTCAAAGGGCAATAGCAGAATTAAGCTAATTTCACCAATAAGAAGGGAACCATACCTGAAAACCTGAAGAAGCTGAATTTCAGGAATTCAATAAAGAGGAGGTTGAGAAATTACGAGGTCTTTTAAACTCTCTATCTACTTCCTCTGGTTCATGTTTATTGGCTCAATCAGGTAAGTGCCTTATTTCTAATTCTTTTAATGCCTATACATTGTCTCATTTCGTCTCATCAGTACTTGACTCGGGAGCAATGGATCATATGAGCCATAGCCCATCTTAATTTGAGACCTACAAACCATGCTCTAGAAATCAAACAATTATCATGACTGATAGTTCTGGTATTACCATAACTGGTCAAGGCCAATTTTCTTAGCCCATTTCATTTAAAAGATGTGTTATATGTTCGAAAATTATCCACTAATCTAATCTCCATTCATAAGCTCACCAAAGATACAAATTGTTATATCATCTTTTTCTGATACTCATTGCTTGTTCAGGACGGTCACAGATTCACAGGGAGGACGATTGGATCTATTAAGAAACAGAATGGCTTTTACTACCTTGATGCTTCTAGTTGTTCTTCTACAAACTGGCTCACTCTTCCTACACATTGACCAATTCTGCTCATTCTTTCTCTTTGAATGAATCTGAACTTTGGATCCAATATCTTCGTTTTGGCCATCCACCCTTTCTTTTGCTGAAAAATATTTCCTTTATTGTTCAATAATGTTGATGTTCAAAGCTTCCATCGTGATACTTGTGAATTTGCTAAACATCATTGTGTGTCATTCCCTTTGAGTATTAATAAATTTTTTAAACCCTTTCTTCTCATACATACCGATATTTGGGGTCCATCTAGAATTCCTACTCGTACTTGGGCAAAGTGATTTTTGTAATTCATTAATGACTGTACTAGGATCACATGGATATATCTTATAAAGAAAAATATGAGGTCAGCTTTATAATTCCATCTTTCCACTAAGTAATAAAGATACAATTCTGGATATCCATATAAAGGAGTTGTTCTGATAATGCTTGAGATTATTTTAACTTCATTCTTGATTCTTTCACAAGGAAGGAATCATTCACGAATCTTCCTGTGTTGACACGACCCAACAAAATGGGGTAGCAGAGAAAAACCGACAGTTTCTAGTGTCACTCGTGCCCTTCTTTTTTTTCTAATGCCCCAAAATTTCATTGGGGAGATGTGTCCTTACAACAACCTTCTTGATTAATAGAGTCCCTTCACGTGTTCTTGGTAATCAATCTCCCTTTCACCTATTGTCTTTCATTCTGAGTTTCATTACCCGAGTAATCTTCCTTTTCGCATCTTTGGATGCGTCTCCTATGTCCATGTTTATAAACAATACCAGAGAAAGCTTGATCCTAGAGTTCTAAAATGTGTTTTCGCGGGCTATTCTAATACTCAAAAGGGTATGTGTTATCATCCTCCCACTCGAAAAATGTTTATTTCCATAGATATCGCTTTTAATGAGAATCAATTATATTTTTCCGAAATCCATTCCTCTCTTCAGAGGGAGAAGCCTAAGGATCACGGATCACTGAACCGGTACGGGGACCCATACTGGTCACTGACTGGTTGGTATGATATGGTACCATACCAGGACCTGTATCGGTCTCTGTGAAACTGAGAAAAAGTTTCTCCTCCATGGCTACATTGTCCGACCGGAACTAGGCTCGAATTGGATTGAATCGAGCGAAATGCATCGGTACGGTATTGAACCATACCGTACCAGTCTAGTATGGGGCTTTTTGGATGGTCCAGGATTCTGTACTATTTTTCACGGCCGAACCGTACTGGTTCTTGGTCGGTACGGTTCGGTATGCCCCAAACTGGATGGTTCCGAAAACCCTACTATGGATGGTTCAAAATGGGTTGTCCTTGATAATCTCGAGAATTTACAGCCCATGCTTCCTCCACATGATCATCCTCATATGAGCTAGGATGAGACAAAATCAGCAACAAAAGCAACCTGCATTACTATAGTAATCAAGGAGAAAAAAAGTGATTTCTGAATCCATGCAGATCTAAGATTCCAATCCGGATGAACAAGAGCTAGGCAAACCAGTTTCTCTCACTAATTTTATTCCTAATGAATCTATTCCTTAAGAGCCTATTTCTCAAGACCTAGATCTCCTAATTGCCTTGAGAAAGGCTACCAGAAAGTGCACTCAACATCCACTCTATCTAATTTCACAGTTTGTCTCCCTTCTCACCTTTCTTCATAGCATAAAAGTTTCATCTCTATCCTAGACTCAATTGGTATCCCTAAAACCATACAAGTGGCATTAAAGGACAAGAGTTGGTTACAAGCCATGAAAGAGGAAATGATTGTACTAGAGAAGAATAAGACTTGGGAGGTTGTGACTAGGCCAAAAGGGAAACAACCAATTGGATGCAAATAGGTTTACATATTAAAATACAAAGTAGATAGGTCTCTTGAGAGGTACAAGGCAAGATTAGCTGCAAAAGGATATACACAAACTTATGGGATAGACTGCCAGAAAACTTTTGCTCTAGTAGTAAAGATGAATACTGTAAGAATTCTATTATCTCTTGTTGCTGTGTTTGATTGGGATTTGTACCAATTTGATGTGAAGAATGCATTCGTACATGGAAATTTGGAAAAAGAGATCTGTATGTAGCCACCACTCGAGTTTGATGGAGATTTTGGAGCTGATAAAATCTGCCATTTGAAAAAGGCTTTGTATGCCCTAAAACATCTAGGCTTGGTTTGGAAGATTACAAAGGTAAAGCTGGGAATGAGATACAAACAAAGCTAGGGAGACCACACTTTATTTAGAAAACACTCAAGTAAAGGTGAAGTTACAACCTTGTGTATTTGGAATTGTGGATGATTTTATTATGACAGGAAATGATGTAGCTGAAAGAGAATCTCTCAGAAAAAGACTGGCTCAAGAATTTGAGATCAAAGAACTCAAGAAATTGAAATACTTTCTAGGCATTGAAGTGGCTTACTCAAAAAGGGGTATATTTATCTCTCAACGGAAATATGTACTAGATCTTTTTAAAGAAACCAAAAATCTTTGTAGTAAAGCAACAAGCATGCCTATTGATTATAATCACAGGATAGGAAGAATTGAAGGAGGTAGGTTAGTTGATAAGGAAAGATATCAGAGACTTGTAGGCGGATTAATTTATCTCACATACAAGACTAGAATAGCCTAATCTATGAGTGTAGTCAGCCAGTTTATGCATGATCCAAGAGAAGAACACTTGCAAGCAATTTACAGAATCCTCCACTAACTTAAAGCTATACCAGATAAAGGAATCTTGTTTCAAGGAGGAGAGCTTACTCTTGAGTCATATATTGATGTTGATTATGCTAGATCACAAGTAGACAGAAGGTCAACATCTGGACACTGCATGTTCCTAGGAGTTAATCTGTTGACTTGGACGAGTAAAAAACAAAATGTGGTTGCAAGGTTAGTGCTGAGGTTGAGTTTAGAGCCATGGCTCAAGGGATTTGTGAACTACCGTGGATAAAAATAATCCTGGATGACTTAAACATTAAGAGAGAGGGAATGATGAAGCTATACTATGACAACAAGTTTGTCATTAATATTGCACATAATGACCAAGCACATTGAAATAGATAGGCACTTCATAATGGAGAAGTTGGATAGTGGGTTGATTAGTATCCCATATATGCCATCAAAGAATCAGTTACTTGATGTTCTAACGAAGGGCCTACCTACAACGCGATTTCAAGAAATTAATAGCAAACTGGGAATGGAAGACATCCACTCACCAGCTTGAGGGGGAGTGTTGAGAATTTCCTAAAATCTCTCATCTAGTTGTAGGATTTTTGTATAGTTCCCTATTCTTCCTTTCTTTTCTTATTCACTGTAACTATATTTAATTATCCCCTATTTGATGCGATTTACATGGGATTTGATCTCATTCATTATTTGATGGGATATGATCTTATTCCTTATTTCATGGGATGTGTACAAGATTTGTTCTCATTTCTTATTTGATGGGATTTGATCTTATTCTTTGTTTCATGGTATGTGCTTAGGATTTGATCTTTTAAGAAGATCATCGTTTTGTATATTCATATGGGTTGATTATCCATTGAATTGTAAGAGAGCTAATCACATTTTTTTTCAATTTCTGTTAATCAACTCACAAAAAAAATAATTGTGTCAATCTTTTCTTCTGATAATGTTGTGATTCATGATTTAAGGATTGGAAGGATGATTGGCATGGGGCATAAGTCTCAAGGTCTCCATCGCTTGTCTGCTCCAGTCTCCTCTAAGTTACTTATTGCCTGCATGGGAGCTTCTTCTCCATTACAAATTCATAGTCGTCACTCGTCTTAGGCGCCCATCCTTAGCTACACTAAAGACGATGGTCCTTGGTATGTCTAGTATTAGTGAATTAGATTGTTAATCATGTCAGCTTGGAAAACATACTAGAACTCAATTTGCAAGCCATGTCAATAAACAAGCTAGCACTCCTTTTGCTCTTGTTCATTCTGATATCTGAAGTCCTTGTAGTACTGTCTCGAGTCAAGGTTATTGCTATGCTATTACTTTTATTGATGATTACTCAAGAGCGACCTGGGTTTATTTGATGAAAAAATATTCTGAATTGTTTTCTTTGTTTCTTTTTGTACTAAGATTAACACTCAGTTTGGGGTTCCTGTTCATACTCTTCGTAGTGACAATGCTCGAGAATATTTCTCTACTCAATTTCAGTCTTTTATGTCATCTCGCGACATGATACATTAGTCCTCGTGCTCTCATACCTCTCAACAAAATGTAGTGGCCGGGTGGAAAAATAGGCATCTTGTTGAAACGACACGAACTTTACTTTTACGTATACATGTTCTTGATCGTTTTTGGGATGATGCTCTCGTTGCTGCCTTTTATTTGATTAATCGAATGCCCTCTAGTGTTCTTCAGGATCAGATTCATGTTTTGGTTTTATTTCCCTAAGATGCCTCTTATTCATTACCCTCGCATATTTTTGGATGTATGCTCTGTTCATTAATTATCTCTTGGTGCATCTAAGTTATATGCTCGCTCTATTAAATGTATTTTTCTCAGATATTGATGAGGGCAAAAAGCGTATAGGTGCTACTCTCCCGAACTTCACCAATATTTTGTCTGCACCGATGTTACCTTTTTTGAGTCCACTCCTTTCTTCTCCAACTCTACCATATCATCTTTTGAGTCATCCACCACTGTTGCGTCCTTTCTCTTCTTAGAACATTTTCTTTCATGGCCTCTCCAAGTTCTTCCGGGGAAGTAGGACAGTGTGACCTCATCATATATCGGCATAGGCAGAAGGTGCCTCAGGCAGATACCACTGTAGCAGGAGTACATGATACTTCGACAAAACTTGCTGAGACATTTCCAGTACCCATATCTCCTTCCACTTTGGGTCCATCATCACCATCACCTTTTAAACTTGATTTATCCATTGCACATAGAAAAGTTAGACATGCTACTGCTACTCATCCCATTTATAATTTCTTGAGCTATCATTGCTTATCTATTCCCTATACAACCCTTATCTCTTCATTGGATTCTAATTCTATTCCTCACTTTACTATAGAGGCATTGGCACATCCTAGCTAGCATGCAGCAATGATGGAAGAGATGTTTGCCTTGCATGCTAGTGGCACTTGGGAACTGGTGTCTTTGCCACTCTGCAAGACTATAGATGTCGTTGGGTGTATAAAGTGAAGGTATCTCCTAGTGGGAAGGTTGATCATTTAATGGCTTGGCTTGTTGCCAAAGGCTATGCTCAGGTTCTTGGACTATATTTTGGTGAGACCTCTCCTTTAGCTAAGATTGCTTCAGTGTGTTTGCTTCTTTCTCTGGCTAATATTCATCACTTGATCCTGCATCACCTAGACACTAAGAATGCCTTTTTGCATGAATCTCGAGGAGGTGTCTATATGGAGCATCCTCTCGGATTTGTTGCTCAGGGGGAGTACTTTAGGGAAGTATGTAAGCTCAAGAAGTCATTATATGGCTTAAAGTAGTCTCCTCAAGCATGATTTGGCTGCTTTAGTTCAGCTGTTTTGGACTTTGGACTAGTAAGATCTTAGTTAGATCACTCTATTTTCTATAGATATTTTGAGGGACATAATAATTTTGGTTGTCTATGTTGATGATATGGTTATTGCTGGAGATGATGAAATGGTATTATTCAAGACTCATTTGAATTCACACTTTTAGACCAAAGATTTGGGATCTTTAAAGTATTTTTTTGGAATTGAGACTGCAAGATCTGAACGTGGTATCTATATATGTCGGAGGAAGTATGTGTTGGATACTTTGAAGAAAATTGGATTACTTGAGTCCAAGACCATGGATACTCTTATGGACCCGAATGTTGGATTAGCACCAAGTGAGGGGGAGCCTTTCTCAGATCCCGGGCGATATTGAAGATTGGTTGGCAAGTTGAATTATCTCACAATTTCCATACTAGACATCTCCTTTGCTGTTAACTGTTGTAAGTCAATTTCTGGATTCCTCAACTAAAGCACTCTAGGATGCAGTAACTCGAATTATCAAATACGTCAAGGTTGTGCTTGGAAGAGGTTTATTGTACTGGGATAGGGGTCATGCTCAACTAATTAGCTATACTGATGTTTACTAGGCTGTTCACCATCTGATAGAAGTCCATGACTGAATAATGTGTATTGTTGAGGGAATTTGATATCTTGGAAGAGTAGAAAGCAGAATGTTGTGGCCCGTTCAAGTGCAGAGGCTGAATATAAAGCTATGGCCCTGACTAGTGAGTTGATATGGTTGAAGTAGCTGCTAGGAGGATTGGGCATGACACAATCATAACCTATAAAATTATTTTGTGATAATCGGGTAGCAATGCATATTGTCTTATGTTGACTCTGGTCTTGATTTTGATGATTGACAAAATGTTTAAGTATATATGAGTACTAATTATGTTTTAAGTGTATTTCTCAGATCTTAGTACTCAACCATGTTGAATGAAGAAATGCTTGTATTTTAGTTGAAAAAGTCCTTAAATTAATGGAAAATCAAATATATGGACTTTGGAATTAATATGAAAGGATTTGAAGATGGTTCAGCAAGGCCGGCACGGCAAAATTTCAGTGGCACGCTTCAGAGGTCGACACCTGAGGTCAACACCTGTCCAGAGGTCGACACCTGAGGTCAACACCTGTCCAGAGGTCGACACCTGAGGTCGACACTTGATCCAGAGGTCGACACCAGAGGTCAACACCTATTCAGAGGTCGACACCTGAGGTCAACACCTGTCCAGAGGTCGACACCTGAGGTCGACACCTGAGGTCGACACCTGATCCAGAGGTCGACTCATGGCATAACGGCTAGTTTTTCTGAACTTCTGATTTGATTTCTAACGGCCATAAATGGCCATATTTTTGATTCTAACGGTCTTGTGGAGTTGTTTCAGCATGAATGAGGTATTTAACCTCCACCAAACTTCAAAAAAGAGATGGAGAAAAGGTGAAAAGGATTAAAGTGAAAGTAAAAAGCCTTCAAGCAATTCCAAGCCAAAAAGAGTGAGAAATCCAAGAGATTCCTTAGCCAAAAGCTTTCCATCTTTGAGGAATCCAACTTTCAAGAGTTTGGCATTTAGCAAGGTCCAAGATTCCAAGAGAAAGGCTTGAAGAGTCTCCATCAAAAGCTTCATCGAATTACCTTTTGCTCAAAAAGGAGTTTGTATTGTTTTTTATTCATTGTGTTCATATTCTATTTGTGGTAGGCTAGTTTCAAGGGAATTTGAAACTAGTTTTAGGTTTGTTGGTGAGCCAATTGATAAAACCAACTAGGGTTGCTTGTAAGCCCGAAGCCAAAACAAGTGAGTGAGGTTTGTTGGTGAGCCAATTGATAAAACCAACTAGGGTTGCTTGTAAGCCCGAAGCCAAAACAAGTGAGTGAGGTTTGTTGGTGAGCCAATTGATAAAACCAACTAGGGTTGCTTGTAAGCCCGAAGCCAAAACAAGTGTAAGGTTTTGACTTGTGAGCCTGGTAAAACAAGTCGGCTGTAATCTAAAGATTATAGTGAAAATTCCCAAGTGGAGCTTGGGGAGTGGATGTAGGTGCTAGGTGCACCGAACCACTATACTTCTTGTGTGTTTGCATTGCCATTCTCTTTATCTTCTTTTGCTCTTTAATTGTCGTTTTATTTCATTGCTTCCGTTGCACAATTATTTGAGCACTATCACTCTTCATCTTAGATCTTGTTAGCACATATATTGCTTTAATTTTTAAAATACCCAATTCACCCCCCCTCTTGGGCACCATATCTGGGCAACAAGTGGTATCAGAGCTCGGTGCTCTGATTGAAAATCTAACGATTTTGAGCTAAAGATTATGGTAACCCTTGTAGGTATTAGTGTTAGACCACCATTTTTCAATGGCATAAATTACTTATTTTGGAAAACTCGCATGCGCATCCATATTCAATCTATTAGTTATCATCTTTGGAAAACCATTATTAGTGGTCCTCATATTCCTTCCATTTTGGTTAATGGCATTTCCATTCCAAAGCTTGAAGAGGATTGGAATGAATATGACATTAAACAATTTGAACTCAATGCTAAAGCAATGAACTTGCTTTATTGTGCATTGGACTTAAATGAATTTAATAGAGTTTCTACATGCACATCAGCGAAGGAAATATGGGACACACTTGAAGTTACTCATGAGGGTACTCTTCAAGTGAAGAACAATAAAATTAATTTGCTTATACATTCTTTTGAAACTTTTGAAATGATGCATTGTGAATCTATATCTGATATGTTTTCAAGATTTATGACTATTATTAATGAATTAAAAAGTCTTGGCAAAATCTATACTAATGCTGATTTGGTGAACAAAATTCTTAGATCCTTGCCAAAATCATGGGATCCAAAGGTGACGGCGATCCAAGAAGCTAAAGATGTAGAAACCTTACCTTTGGAAGAGCTTATCGATTCACTCATGACCTATGAGTTGAACTTATGGCAAAGGATAGTGGAAGCTGATACAGAAAATAAAATAATAGCTCTCAAGGCCAAAAGGAAATTCAAGGCAATGATGGCAACTTGGAGCGATAGCGAAGATTCAAGTACGGATTATAAAGTTGCCCATCTTTGTTTCATGGCAAATGAGAAAAAGGTATGTGCTAAAAATAATTATGATTTTACCTTTAAAGAATCACATGATGCATCTAATGATCTTGTGCATGAATACAGATTGCTAAAAATTGAGCACAAGAAATTAAATAGGCATGTAGATTCATTTTCTCTTGACAACACCAATACTGCAAATAAAAATGATGATTTAAATGCCAAGATTGATATTTTGAAAAATGAAAAGAATAATTTTACTAAAGAAAAAGAATTTTTAGAAAAAGAAGATGTTATTTCAAAAGATTTATGTAAAAAAGTTTTTAATGAGAAAAATATTTTGATTGAGGAAAAGAAGCAAAAACTCTTGAAGAACTTCAATATTCCTGCTTCTTTCAATTCTTTTAATAAATGTGGTTTCAATGCTTATCCTTCTAGAAAAGTTTGGGTTCCAAAAGGAACCATAATTACTAATCATAAAGGACCCAAGAAAGTTTGGGTACCAAAAATGTCCACTTAATTTGTTTTGCAGGAATATCTTGCAACCCAACATGAAGAAAGGAAGTTCTTGAAAAGAGGTTGTACAAGACAATTTAAAGAAGTGGACAAGCTATTTTTTGGACTAAATGGTAAAAGGAAGGATTATGTATATTGGTAAATTCTAAACATCGCCTTCCATAATTAAAATTGTAGATTAATTTTTATTGCATCAATTACTTTGAAAAATTGTTTTAAATAGTTAATTAGAATCAAGTTTGAACTTATCATCATTGGCTATGATCATGAACTTTTTGGTGCTGATGAATTTCATGCTATCATGATTAAATCTATGATTGTAAGACCTTCACTTAATTTTGATTAATGTATTTCATGAAAAATACTTTTAAAAATGCATATTGATTTGAAAAATATTTTAATTGATTGATTAGAATCAAGCTTAGACTAATAATCATTTGTTGTGATCATGACCATTTTGATGTTGATGGATTTCAAGCTCTCATGGTCAAACTTGTGATTATTAGATCTTCACTTGATTTTGATTAATATAATTTCTAAATTATTTCAAGTGAAATGCTATGATTTATATGTTTTTATTTTTGGCATCTATGCATAATCTAGAAATGATTTGGATCAAGTATAGAACTAGTAGTTAAGGGTTATTTTAAGAAGAAGGTATGCTTATTGACAAACCCTTGCTCTAATAGCTAGACTTGATATCATATTACTTCTAGCATTTGTATGGATATCAAATCATCTTAAAATGAATTTGAAATAATGCTAAATATTTTTATGCGATATAAATGTTTTGTATTTTGAAAATCATGAATATCTTGAAAAATTTTAAATCTTGATGCATAAGCTTTCATGTTTTATTCCTGAAATAAATGCATATTTTAAATGAGGAATAACATTCAGGGGGAGCATCCAAAGATTTGTTATCATATTTGATGCTTTGAATATCTTGTTGATATCATACTTTGCTTATATTGCTATAGTACTCTTCTTGTTTTCAAATCTAATTCTTTGGAGGAGTTACATTCAAATGGTATCATATTTCATTGGCATCAAAATTTTTTAAGAATTCCTAGTAACCGCTTCGGATTGGGTTAGTCACCATGGCCGTCCGGTCATAGGAGATAAGTAGGGCTTAAAGACCCTCTCTTCCCATTCAATGGGCTCTCTTATGACGTGTAGGGGTGCCGCTGTGACCTTATCCCATGAACAAGTAAGGCGAATGGATAATATACATCAAATCATTTCTTGCATATGCTTACATTCTTTGGTATCTTGTTCAATTTATATCATATTCAATTGATATCATAAATATTTGATTTCATGCATTGATTTTGATGAACTACTTGCTATTCTTTCCAACTTCATTTCCACTTTGTATTGCCTTTCACCCTTTTTCATGATGTCAAAAAGGGGGAGAAAATTGTTAAGTATGAAAAGGGGAAGATTGGATAAACATGAAAAATCTTTTGAGAAATGAAAGAAAGTGCAAAAGGGGGAGAAGAATGTAAAATATTTTTATCTAAAGGAAAGAATTAGTAAGAAGAAGAAATTTTGAAAATTTTAAATTTTTCTTTTGCATATTTTAAAAAATATTTTTGAAGATTTTTTGGATCATATTTTGAGGGGGAGCTTGGTGCTTATTGTTTTGAGCTTGCATGTTTATCTTATTGTTAATCTTTTTAAGCTTACCCTATTCATATACTTAAAGGTTTTATCATCATCAAAAAAGGGGAGATTGTTGACTCTGGTCTTGATTTTGATGATTGACAAAATGTTTAAGTATATATGAGTACTAATTATGTTTTAAGTGTATTTCTCAGATCTTAGTACTCAACCATGTTGAATGAAGAAATGCTTGTATTTTAGTTGAAAAAGTCCTTAAATTAATGGAAAATCAAATATATGGACTTTGGAATTAATATGAAAGGATTTGAAGATGGTTCAGCAAGGCCGGCACGGCAAAATTTCAGTGGCACGCTTCAGAGGTCGACACCTGAGGTCAACACCTGTCCAGAGGTCGACACCTGAGGTCAACACCTGTCCAGAGGTCGACACCTGAGGTCGACACTTGATCCAGAGGTCGACACCAGAGGTCAACACCTATTCAGAGGTCGACACCTGAGGTCAACACCTGTCCAGAGGTCGACACCTGAGGTCGACACCTGAGGTCGACACCTGATCCAGAGGTCGACTCATGGCATAACGGCTAGTTTTTCTGAACTTCTGATTTGATTTCTAACGGCCATAAATGGCCATATTTTTGATTCTAACGGTCTTGTGGAGTTGTTTCAGCATGAATGAGGTATTTAACCTCCACCAAACTTCAAAAAAGAGATGGAGAAAAGGTGAAAAGGATTAAAGTGAAAGTAAAAAGCCTTCAAGCAATTCCAAGCCAAAAAGAGTGAGAAATCCAAGAGATTCCTTAGCCAAAAGCTTTCCATCTTTGAGGAATCCAACTTTCAAGAGTTTGGCATTTAGCAAGGTCCAAGATTCCAAGAGAAAGGCTTGAAGAGTCTCCATCAAAAGCTTCATCGAATTACCTTTTGCTCAAAAAGGAGTTTGTATTGTTTTTTATTCATTGTGTTCATATTCTATTTGTGGTAGGCTAGTTTCAAGGGAATTTGAAACTAGTTTTAGGTTTGTTGGTGAGCCAATTGATAAAACCAACTAGGGTTGCTTGTAAGCCCGAAGCCAAAACAAGTGAGTGAGGTTTGTTGGTGAGCCAATTGATAAAACCAACTAGGGTTGCTTGTAAGCCCGAAGCCAAAACAAGTGAGTGAGGTTTGTTGGTGAGCCAATTGATAAAACCAACTAGGGTTGCTTGTAAGCCCGAAGCCAAAACAAGTGTAAGGTTTTGACTTGTGAGCCTGGTAAAACAAGTCGGCTGTAATCTAAAGATTATAGTGAAAATTCCCAAGTGGAGCTTGGGGAGTGGATGTAGGTGCTAGGTGCACCGAACCACTATACTTCTTGTGTGTTTGCATTGCCATTCTCTTTATCTTCTTTTGCTCTTTAATTGTCGTTTTATTTCATTGCTTCCGTTGCACAATTATTTGAGCACTATCACTCTTCATCTTAGATCTTGTTAGCACATATATTGCTTTAATTTTTAAAATACCCAATTCACCCCCCCTCTTGGGCACCATATCTGGGCAACATCTTAAATCTTGTTTTTCATGGAAGGACTAAGCATATTCAGATTGACTACCACTTTATTCAAGAAAAAATATGGTCATGAAATATTGCAACTACATTTGTTGGGTCAAGTGATTGGCTTGTAGATTTGTTTACCAAAGTACTTAGGGGTCCTTGGGTAAATTACATTTGTAACAAGCTGTGCCTATATGATATTATGCTCCAACTTGAGGGGGAGTGTTGAGAATAATCATGTTTAGGAAATATATCAATTAGGAGTTATGTATCGGTTTGAGAATAATCATGCTTAGGAAATGTATCAATTAGGAGATATGTAGTAATCATGAAAGATAAATTAGGTAACAAAATATTTGATTGAGATCATGATTTATATGGTTCAGTGTATCTAGACCTTTATTGCTATATATATATATATAGCCTTTTGTAATATGTATTATAGAAATATGAAAAGAGATACAATCATTAATCTCACAATATAAAATGAGTCTATGCTTTTTAAAAAATAAATAAAATTATATATTTTTAGAAACTTAGTGAGTTTTATAATTTAATCACTTAGTATATGTGATTATATGTAATATTCTGTAGAAACTATGCATGTGGTCTTGAAAATATGCCCTAATTACCAATACAAATTACCACATTTTTCATGATTATTTGTTGAATTAATAATTACTTATGTGATAAATACATAAAACTTAGATAATTTACATTGCAATGCACATATGGTTGAATTATTTCAAAAAATATGTGTATTATCTATAAAAATACTAATTTTTCATATTTTAATTTTTTTTAAATATTTTCAATTAACTATAAATAATAAATTAATGTTTAGTTATAAAATAGTTAAAAAATTAATTTTAGTCTGGATTAATGTAAAACCCTAATAGGGTACTACATATATATTATTCAGCCCAGGGGCATGTCTTAATCACCCCTTATTTTTTAAGTTTCTTTCGGCTTAGGTTTGGGTAGCCATAGCCATGCCCAAATGTAAATAAATTGCTATTAAAATAAGATAGCAACTAGCATAGTTGACCATATCTGGCCATTTCACTTTTGTCACTGTTAGAAGCTCATCTTTTTTTTTTTTGGGCCAAATATCTAGAGGTTAAACATAACCTATAGACTCACTTCTAAAGCTGCTGTTGGCATTTCAGACTCTTATATGCAACCAAACTGACCCTTAATAGACATAATATGATGTAGTTATAATTCAATCTTGTTTGTTATCTATGATAAATTTTGGCTAACATTGAGATTCATTAATTTCAGGGTGAGGCGTTGGTAATGGGCTATGATGAGATGGGGTATGTCGTTGCTTCTTATTATAAGCAATATGACCATCTAATTTAATGTGAATTGTTCAACTTTCAACATATTATTGACAATGGAAGTCACAAGAATTTAGTTGTCACTTCTAAATTATTATTCTATGGCATCTATATGTTTTATGTGCATACACATATATTTCTAAAGCTATTGGTGTTGAAAGATATACTTTTGTCTACTGCTTTGTATGTTTGTTCTAGATGTCTTTTAAATCTCTAGACTTTAGGATCATTTTTTATGGTTGGAAACCACATTGTCAATTCTCCCATTCTCTAATGTGTAGAATATGGACAACAATAATTTGTTTTAAAACTCTTTATTTCTGTGAAGATTAAGGATTGGTGATATGAGTGTACTGATTGGGATTTGCCATATCAACTGTTAATCAGCACTTTGCTTTTAGGCGATACCCTATGCCAAATGCATACCTGCCTGTATCTCTTGATGCATCTTTTTTTCTTTCTTTCGTTTTTTCGTTTAAAACTCATTTCAACCAACAAGTAATGGCCTATTCCCTTTGTTGGTACAGTACATACTGTGGTATGTACCACACCAGCTGGTTATTGTTATGGTACTCGAACCAGTATTTATAGGTTTTTTAAAGATGCCATTTCAGCCATTGGCATGTTAAAATGCCCATTTGAAATGGTTTTATGATCTTTCATCCATTTATACAAATGTTCTTTGACAGCAGGGAGTTAAAAGCAATTTCAAGAGAAAATTTGTGCAGTTCATGTGTTGATATCAGGAATTGATGACAAGAATTTTTCAGTGTCTTCTATGATTGTTTGCATTCTAGGACTTCTACAATTGTGGCATCAATAAATTAGGTTTTGATGTTTTAACAAACAAATGTTAGAACTGCACTATTTCTGTAGTTGGTTGTGTTGAATTTCCAAATTTATGACATGAAAGGATTATTTTGTGGTGATTTACAATAGCTCTTAATTCTATAATTCCCCTTTTTAGTATGTTTATGTGTGAGATTGTAGGAAATAAAGGTGCTTCAGGGATGGACCCCATGCAGAATTTGCTAATGATATGCATGAGTTGATCTGAAACATAAGAAAACCTAGCTGACTAGCTACTTCATGGCATTATTTATACTGATCTAAGTAGGTGATGCTGGAACTTGTTGATGAATGGTGGAGAAGAAATATCCAGCTACTAGAATCACTTAACAACTTTAAGAACATTTTCAATTTCTTGATGCATGCAGTCATATGACATAGAAAAGGTGATGCTTTTCGGAAATACCTTAGAGGCTCACCTTGCCTTAGAGGTGATAACGTGGTAAGCATTTCTAAACATGCTTATTCAGAAATGTATTCTTAAGGCTAACCTTAGAGGCTCAACTTGCCTTACTCCTTGTGGTGATGCTTTACGGACATACCTTCAAGCTCAGAATTAAACCCATGTTTGCCGCACATCTTGCATCTTAGACTACATATCTATTGGAGAAACACATACTTTATTATTTCCAACATTTTTGGAGTGTAAGAAATTGTTTATATTTAATTTTGAATAATCTTGTCATCTATAGTCTCAAATGCCTAACTTTGTAACGATTGGCATCGTTGCTTCTCCCCTCTCTTCTGTTTATTAGTAAAGGTTTTTGGTATTCTAGACCATTAATCCTTCAAAAAATAAAAGCTTAATAGTTGATACCTTTGTATGAGTGGTAATTCTTACGATCTTAGTGTTGATGTCATGGTTGTTGTTGGTAATGATGCATCTACTATATCCCATATAAATTGGGATCCTAGGCCCTTTTCTATTTGGCATTTGATGGTCTAATTTATTGTACCTGCAGCTTCCTTTTCTATTGGATAAGCAAGAAGCGAGACATTATCTCTCATTGCATCACCTAATCTGTGAAAATTACTTATACAACTGCATCCTCTGGGATTAAGTGTTGCATTGACTATTGCACCATCTTAATCTCAATAGTGATAATTATCACATATTCATATTGCATAATCCAATTATTGCTATGCCAACAAATACTCCAACCAGCGCTTTGACCAAATTACTTTGTTGCTTCCTTATGTTATGTCTGTTAAGCATCTCATCAATTTCATAATGACTTGCACTACAATGAGTTTTGGAAATATCTTATTTTTTTTATGATAGACAATGTCTCTTGGTAAGTGTGTATACAGCTACAACCAGTCCTGAACCATCCATATTGTATTCAATGCAGCATAGCTACCTTTTAAAATGACCCTGTCAATGTACATACCAACTTTTCTCTGTCATACTTTTTGCTCATTGTTGTGAAAGATGCATTGAAAATCATGGAAGATTGGCCAACAGGTTATATTTGAACTCCTTGTAATCTTGATATTAGTAAATTTCAATTTTTGAAAACCTTTGTGTATATATTTTCTCATTATTACTGTTCCTTCTGGATAATACATTTATATAGAATGTATACATGATCCTATTCAGGTACGAGCTTTGGAAGCCGTTCCTCAGATCAATGATGGAGAGCGATATGAAAGCAGTTAGCATTGGTACAAAGAGGAAATCTGAAGTTCTGGAGTGTTGCTTGCAGCAGATGAAAGCTTGTTTTTTGGATGTAAGTTTGTAGCGAAAGTTGGTCACATCCCTAATAGGAAGGAACAATTGAATAGTTGCCTCATCTTGATATTCTAAAATAAATTATGCTATTTAATCATATTTTACTAAATTATATTAATTTGGTTGAAACTTTTCTCTACCACTTAATTTGTAGTGTTATTATCAAATATACAAATATAACTATTTTATACATTTTCAGTATTGTAGTGTCTCACATGATTGCGAAAAGCTTCTGTTAGTGAAATTCTTTCTTCATTTACTTCCCTTTGAATTTGTGAAGGGCATGTGTAGACTCCAGTGGAATGATTGATACAATTATAGATCCAAATCCTTTTTTTTACTCAATATATCTTGGTTGCTCAATTTGATGAATATTGTCCGGCACATTGGGAGCACTACTCAATCCTGATGATATTGCAACCCTCCATTACAAAGTTTATGATCTGAGAGCTAACCCGACAAGCAAGCCAATCAGGTAGTCATACTAACCTGAAAATTAGGAGGAAACTGTACTAACAAAGACTAAGAAGAAACATAGGATGTACAAGTTGTTAAGTTAACAATAAACTTGAAAATTTTAAAGATCTTCAATATCTGGTAGATATCCTAATATTTCCTTGTTCAGTGCTCACCCTATTTTAATAATATAGGAGAAGAGTATCCGGTAACATCTGTTATGAAGAACTCACCCATATTATCTTTTGCACTAGCCATACTTATTTCTTCTTTCTTGTTCTTTTTATACCTTCTATTTTATTGTCTACTAAAAGGTCATCTAGATATCTACTATTGAAAGAGACAATAAAAGATTAAAGAACAAGATAGCATGCTATTCTTTCTTGGGATTGGATCTGGGTCTCATAAATTTTAATAGATCTATATCCAATATGGCTAGGGGTGTAATCAGCTGAGCTTGATCAAGCTTGGTTTGAAATTCTTTCAAGCTTGAATTAGTGATCAAGCTTACTTTGTTTACCATTATTTTGAGCTAAATTCTAGCTTAGTTTTGAACCTATTCAAACACAAACATAATTGATCAATATGAGAATCATAAATTGAGCTGAAATTAATTTGAACTTCAATCAAGCTTTTGGTTAAAGCTTAAATTATAGCTTGATTGGAGATTGATTTCAAGCTTGGTACAAGCTCAAACTAAAATTTAATTGATTCCAACATTAATCAAAACCTCAATCCAACAATATGTTATCTATATAATATAAAATATGGTACCGTTTGGTAATGCAAATGGGATCACCAAGGAGATCTTATATCATTGGTAAGATCTCCTTGGTGATCCTCATTCCAGGATAATCAATTCCGAGTGATCTAAGATAGATCTCCATATTTGGTATGCTATGTTCTAGTGATTAAATATTCCTAGGCATCCATAAGTAACCTGTTTGGTATTCTATGAGAATCCAAGATTACTAATCATATAATAGCAAAACAATCCTTGAATATTTCATAAAATAATATTTTTTATTCATATAAAATATATTATAATAAAATATTAATATATATTATTAATATATTTCATAAAAATATATTTATTAATCCTATATATTATAAATCCTATATATTATAAATCTTATAAAGATATATTAATTGTTATTATAGAATTAATATTTTTATTATACTTATAATAAATTTTTAATACTAATATTTATTTTGATTAGGAAAATAAAGTAAATAGAAGTAATATATTAAATAATTCCATTATATAAATATAAAGTACAATAATATATTTCTACTACAATTTAACACTGTCATTGAATAATATGGCAATAGTATGATCAATAATATAATATATAATATAAATATAATATAATAAATATAATATATATCATAAATATAATATATAATATCAATGTAATATATAATATCATATATAATATTATAATATATCAATGGTATATTGGTATACCAATTTTTTGTGCTTGATTAAGGGGCACTTTTGTCCTCTAATTTTAGCCTAAGATCATTGCACTGGGATAATCTTGGATTTCTGACCTTAAGGACGGGTATCCCATATACAATATTATAATATATTAATGGTATATTGGTATACCAATTTTTTTTGCTTGATTACGGGGCACTTTTGCCCTCTAATTTCAGTCCAAGATCATTGTGCTGGGGTAATCTTGGATTTCTGACCTTAAGGACGGGTATCCCATCATTGTATTGGTTGGTGATTTGAGGAGCAGAGGTTATTTGGGATCATTGCTACGTAGGATTGCCACGGTGCAACCTAATGTGTTGATCTTATCATCTCCATCCGCATCATTCTTAATCTTGAGATGATCACCCCATATCAAATGCCTCCTAATGTAATGTAAATTTTTCCAAGCCTTATCGAGCCTAATCGAGTTCGGTAAATTTTTTGCCTGGTTGGAAACTAATTTTGAGCTTATTTCTTGGGTTTAAGGTTAATGCATTTAGTTTTAAGTTGAGCTTGACTCGTGCTTTTCTCATAAGTTGAGTGAGCTAAGCTCAAGTTGCTTAGTTCATTCGACAATGCTAAATGTGATACGAGCAAATTAAAGTGCAGAAGCAGATTATAAAGCAAAGGTATATACCAAGATTTTCGGTACCGATACCGGGACCCGTATTGGTATTAGGCTGGTACGGTACCGTACCAACACGGTATGGTGGGCATGCCCGTTCGGCACACCCATTTTTTATTGTTACTAGATTTTAGATTTTTTTTAATTTTCTTAGGATTTAGGGCCTTAGGATTTAGTATTTAGGCCTTTAGAGTTTAGGGTTCAAGGTTTAGGATTTAGAATTTAAAAAATACTAATACATTAATTCTAATTAAACTAAGATACAAAATGATAATTATAGTAAGATTATTAGCAATTAATGCAAGTGAAAGGTAACATATAAATATAATTACATACCAATGTCTAGAATTGGTAGAGTGTCGATGTCCATAAATATAGAGATCATTTATATACTGTGTAGGAAGATCAGTAAATCCCTCTAGGCAGGTAGCATGATACTCATGTAAGGTCATCCTAAGAGGTATGCATGATGGATCGTAACTCATCGTAGATCCCTGTTGAGATCCTGACTTTGAGAGGTATCTAGAGACCAATGATATGGCTGTCTAGGGGCCCATCCAAATATGCCAGCAGCAAAATTAGATCCATAAGATGCATCGGGTTGCATGGGATAATAACCACTGAAAAATGATGTCTCGAATGCACCATATGGATCATATGGATCACAAGTTGTGGGTAGCTACGGGTAAGAGGATCCTGAATATGAGGATGACTTTGATACATCCATTGATCCTACTCCATGTGTAAGAGCTGCAGCTGCATTGTATCCTGAACGACCTTGCAGAGCCCATCGCCTATATGGAATCCTATCATCATGGGGTCTACCAGCTAGTGCTCTATGATCTGTATCCTGTGTCGTGTGGCTAAACTATGACTCCCCAGTGAATTGAATATGAATAGGCGGTTGTGACTCCTGTCCTTCGGTCCCTCTCTGATCACTAGATCCTCCACTATCTGAAGAAGCACTAGCACCACTCTCTCTGGTATCTGAATCTAAATGAACTGAGTGCTTCGATGGAGGTGCAATTTCCTTTCCTTTTCTTGTCTCCGGGCCGAATAGATGGTGGGGAGGGATGATGTGCTGTATTTGCTGGAGCCCTGTGAGAAATATTGCTTGTTGTCCATTGTCCAGCATCCACCCTAGCCTCGCTAGTTACAAAACTGGTTGGTCGAGGAGACGATTTTGGCTCATCAAGCTCTGGCTTTTGTTGCTGACTCAAGATCCATCCAATCATTGGATCTTCATCCTTATCAATATATGTGCTTGCAATGGGATCAGAGTATTTCAATTCAACTTTCTCCTAAATGTATTTAAGCCTTAATCTTAAATTATGGTGTACATAAACAAGATCGTTGAGGCGTTTCTATTTCAGATGGTTCTTCTGCTTGGAGTGGATAAGGCCAAATGTAAACCAGTTGCGCTCATATCCACTAGATGACACCGTCTGGGAGAGGATCTTGACTGTAAGAACTTTCAGATTTTTTGCAGATCCACTAAAATGCACCCACCATTCAGCTACAAAAAATATTAAATCATTTAGAATTTTAGATTCAGTAAAATAAAAAAATCAATGTGAATCTAATATTAGACTTAGTGCTTAGTAGTACCTACTAGGATTCATCTTTAATTTACTTCTGATTGCTACAGTGGATCTAAAAGAATTTATGCCCTTCCTAAAAAAATTTTTCTACAAAAAATAATTTTGTTATCGTGTGCTACTTGTTGAAATTAGTGCTAATAAAAATTTCTCAATAATTTCAACCTAACTTCTTCTAGGCACGTAGCAGCGACATCTGGATCGGGCTCCATCTTATAGATAACATTGCGTAGGGCAGATATAAGCTCTTCATCCATGACAATATCCGGTATGGAGTATTGGAATCTTGGATTCAGATAGTAAGCTGCACATATATTTTAAGAATTAGTCAAGCGTACTTGTACAAATCTAATTTAGTTTAAATTTTTAGGGATCTCATAAATTACTGCATACCTGCTAGATGCAAATCCAAATTCATTTGATAACTCCACCGTCCATCAATGAGCCGGATATACTCAGTAGCATGTGATGGATATGTCTCTTAGATCTTTTCCTTTGCCTTTTGCATCATGTAATACAGGAAGCCCATCTGAGCATACTTTAGAGTCCACGACCCGAAGTACCTCATATAGAGGCTTGATAGCTTCCACTATCCTCTCAGCCTGCTGCCAGAATGTCTGTCTCGTCACTAAATTTTCGATATTGTTTCTCTCAATATTTGTCCTGGCATATTTGCTCTACTGCCACTCCTGACTGACAAATATCTGATGCAACTCTATTTTCTTGCCAAGAAGACTATCAAGTGCTATGTAATTAGTAGCAAACCTTGTGACTCATGGTCTCAATATTTCATCCCCTGTAAAGTTCTTCATCAATGATAAGATCCATGTATGGTTATATATGAATCTGGTGATCATCTGTGCTAGCTCAACTATCTTCTGCACCCTGTAGATTTTTTCAATATCCATAAATATATGGTTTATACAATGTACAACATAAGAGGTCCAGAAAATATACGGTCGCCGCTGCATCAAGATCTACCCTGCAGTCCTGTACTGTGGTCCATTATTTATGATGACCTGCACGACATTATGTTCTTTCACCTGATCAATCACCTCCTCTATCAATCTAAGGATATAATTGCAATCGTGCACCTGATTTGAAATATCAATAGATTTCTGATTTTTTTTTTCATTATAACAAGTCAAGATGTTGATGATGCTCCGTCTAGTAGGACTAGTCCAATCATCACACATCACTGTCAATCCATATACGAGCCACTTGCTCTGATAGGAGGCAATCTAATTTTCTAGCTCCTTATTATTGTCCAAAAGCTGACCATAAATATCCCTTGATGCTGGAGGATCTACACCTGCACCAGTAGCCTGTATAGATGAAATAACAGAGTGATAATATAGGTTGTCTGTTGTGTCGCTGGGATATGATTGAAATGAAACCAGGATCCGATGGTCCGTCACATATCCTTCTTTTTATCCTTTTTCAGCATGGTGTCAATCCTCTATTGCTTGGAATCTCTGCTAGGATGGGCATGCGGATCGACATCATGGATAGTAGCTCATGCTGGAATGTCTCTGGAGGACTTCCTTTTATTTCCAAATGCTCCCAACATGGATGCAATATCATTGGTGCCTCTCCTAACGAGCTCTCTGATCGAGGAGGTCCTCCTAAACTATTTCAGACTCTTCTGCAATACTAGTAGAGCCGGATCCCGATCCTGACTCAAAAGCTAATGGCCCAAATTACTTTCTATGCCTGGCCGTTTCCTTTACCTGCCTCTGCTTATACAAGCTCGCCTGAATGGCAGCATCCATCTATACCTTTAATCAGAAGGAATAGATGCTCTCTCTGACTTCCTGAAGTAATAAAAAGATTATTCTATGGCTCTACGATCTATCTCTGCCTTCTTTGATGTTTTTTCCTTTCCAGTTTTGAAATCAGCAAAATACTTCTTCATTAACTAACGGACCTTTCGTGGACACTGTCGGCATGCAGATACATTAGAATAGCAAGTGTTGTTTCAACCTTATTACCCCCCACCTTTGAATTCTACATTACACTATTTATACTTCCAGTGATGCCGACCTGAGAGCATTTCTTAATGCAACCAATAATGTCACGCTCCGGATCTTTCTTTCTCCTCGATGGATCTATACCTGAATATTTAAATTATACATAAGGTCAATAATTACGTATATTAATTAATACTTTGTTAACCTAATTTTTAAATTTTTTTAAATTTAAATAATTATATATTTTTTTAATTTTCTAGATTTAAAAAATATGAAAAATAAAAATATTATAAAAAAATCTTGATTGTAGATTCATATAGGATCCGATTATAGATGCTACATATATTTTTTTAAGATCCTCGAAATGCATCAAAGGACACTTTTTCTTCAATTTAAGACCTAAAGCACTATTCATAAGACGCATCAAAACTTGGATAAATCGATACGAAATTTATAGTAAGAGTAGCTTACTAGCCCCATGATAATAATATATAATTATAGTTTTTTTATTAATTATTTTTTTATTAATTTTTTAATTTGAAGATAATTTTTAATTTAAAAAGTTATATACTTAACAAAAAATCAAGATCTTGGTATCAATATGTAGATCTATCCTAGATCTACCATATACTATAAAATCATGTCCAACAAAAAAAAATTGACTGCATTTTTCCTTAATTTCATAATTTTCATGAATTTCAACAAAAAAAAGAGAGGGGAGAGGGAAAGGGGAAAATGAAGCTTACATACCTTGAATCTACCTTTCTCTTCAATTTTTGGACATTTGATTGCCTTGAAATGGGAGAAAAAATGAATTTTCTTTTTTGTTGAAGCTACCTACAAAAGAGACAGAGAGCTCTCTGCCTCTCTTTCCTTATTAAAACACCCCCCACTGTACAGTACAGTGCCAAACAGGAAAAGCAAAAAAAAATGGTATGAACTGGTTCGAACCGGTCATGAACCGGCCGAACTGACCGGTTCATCATAGTTCCGGCCGATTCAGGACCGGTTTAGGCCGGTTCTTTAAATTTTTTTATTTGATAAATGCCGGGATCCGTTTTATATGGCCGAACCGTGCCAGCCGGTGCATTGGAATTAATGCAGGTAACGAATAACATTTGATGAATCGGGCAAGTTGATAGGTCAGGTCAGATTTAGGCCTAAATTTTGGGAAAACCCACTTGAACTGCCAACCTGAGAGGTTCAACCATTTCAGACCATTCAGGTCAGTGGTTCACTTGACCAGGTTAGGCCAATAAAAAAACACCCTAATTGCTCACTCCCCTTTCAATGATAAAATCCCTAATTTTTGATCTTAAAACCCAAAGTCTATGGCATGCCTTTTTGTTGAATACCAAGAGGCTTCAAGCCATTGAAATCCCTTACTAGAGCCATCGAAGTCTCTTGCTGGAGTTTTGGTGGTCAATCAATTAGATGGTCATCGGTGTTATGGTAATTGGATCATTTGAATGCTGATTGATGGGGTGAGCAAGATATTGACATCAATCTCATGAGTGATGATGATTGGTGGAGGAAGAAAGAGGATGATTCCACCATTCTCCGCCATCTAGATCTGAGGTGCTGACTCGACTGGTGGCTAGGAAGATTGTCAGAGTTTCTCCATCAAAGCTTCTTCATGTCCATAGTTTAAGACTCAAGAGACAAGGAAAAAAGCAACAGGAAAGTGATGGGAAAGCATTATGAAAGTGATTAAATAACATATCATGGTCCCATGACCCGGTTGCTGAAATGGCTTGGTTAGAGTTGCCAGGTACAGAATACTGTTAAGAAACCTATTGCAAGAGTAGGCTTTTCTATAGGAAAGCCTATGAGGATGTTTTGTGACAATAAAGTAGCAGGTGTTATTATATGTAATAGTGTTCCATAGGAAAACAAATCACATAGATGTTGATTTTCATTTCATTCATTATTCTTTGATGACCAAGAAGATTTGCTGGGTCAACACACTTTGGGTAACAGATTGCAGACCATGTGTTCTAACTTATGTGTGTTGCCCAGGTGGCTATCCAAGAGGGGGGTGAATTGGGATTTTGAAAAAATAATTAATGCTGCAGATATGTGCTTTTAGAATTTAACTTCTCTTAGTGAAAGGTATTGTGATTATGAATGTAAAGCACAAGCTAAAAGGAAAGAGAAAGGCAGCAATACAAACACCAAAGATTATAGTGGTTCGGAGCAAACCCGCTCCTACGTCCACTACCCAAGATACCACTTGGGGTTTTTACTATATTCATACCCGAATACAGTATGATTGTTTTACAGGCTCACAATCCAAACATACACTAGGTTTTAAACAGGATAATCTAGAACCCAAGTCCCTTTGGTTTTAAAACGGGAGCACCAAAGAAACATAACTCTTGGTTTTAACACAGGATCACCAAGAACCTATTTGGTTTTAAATCGGGCTCACCAATAACCCAAACAACTCACAAAGTAGTTGAAAGTAATTGCAACAATAAATGACAAACTCTCGTTGTCGGATAGTTGCCGCTGTTGCGCTGATGAAGCCTCCTTTAACTTTTCTTTAATGCACTTGAGAGGCTTCCTTTCTTTCTTCAATGAATGCTTCAATCTTCAGATGGGAGTTGGTGAAGAATGAAGACTGTCTTGAATGCTCGCTTGTGCTCACAAAGTCCTTTCCTTTTTTTTTTGTATTCAATTAAGCATCCTCTCTCTTTAATCACTGTTTTTAAATTCCTTTATATTGTCTCTTGTACTTATCTCTGAAGGATATAGCCATTGTAGTTCGTTGGGATTTGAAAACTAGCTGTTGGAGCACCTTTTTGCATTCAAAAAAGAATTATGGAACTAGCCGTTGTGAACCTGGAATCAACACTCGAGTCGGCTCGGATCCTTCGAGTCGAATGGTCGAGTCGCCACTTCTTCAGCTGGGTCGACTCTTTGTCTCAGGGTGCAGAAACCACACTCTGGACGAGTCGGCTCATTTCCATTCGGGTCGGCTCGAACTCTCATCGTTGAAATCATTATACTGGAGGAGTCGGCTCGCTTCTACTTGGATCGACTCGAACTCTCAGAATCAGAATTCTTCATTCTGGAGGAGTTAGCTTGTTGTAGTTCGGGTCGGCTTGTTGTGTCAATCCTCTGTTGCTTGAAATCTCTACTGGGAAAGGCATGTGGATCGACATCATGGATAGTGGCTCCCTCTGGAATGTTACTGGAAGACTTCCTTCTACTGCCAAATGCTCCAACATGGATGCAATACGGCTGGTGCCTTTCCTGACGAGCTCTCTAACCGAGGAGGTCCTTCTAAACTATCTCAGACTTTCTTGCAGTACTAGCAGAACCGGATCCCGATCCTGACTCAAAAGCTGAAGGTCCAAATCGCTGTCTATGCCTGGTTGCCTCATCCTGCTGCCTCTGCTCATACAAGCTCGCCTAAATAGTAGCCTCCATCTGTGACTCCTCATTAGAAGGAATAGATGCTTCCTTTGACTCCTTGGAGTAATAAGAAGGTGGTTCTGCGGTTCTATGCTCCATCTTTGCCTTCTTCTTTGCTGCTCTTTCCTTCCCAGCTTTAAAATCAGCAAAGTGTTTCTTTATCAACTGACGGACCTCCTGTAGACACTGTCGGCATGCAGATACATCAGGATAGTCACCAGCCAAGTGTTGCTTCAATCTTGTTACCCCCTACCTTTGAATTCAGTATTGCACCATTTACACTTCCAGTAATGCCGACCCGAGAGCATCTCTCAATGCAACTAGCCAATGTCCCACTCCGGATCCTTCTTCCTCCTTGATGGATCCATACATGAATATTTAAATTACACACAAGGTCAATAATAATGTTTATTAATTAATACTTTATTAACCTAATTTTTTAAATTTAAATTATTTTTATTATTTTTTTTAAAAATTTAAAAAATTTAAAAAAAATAAAAAAAACTAAATTTTAGATTTATGTAGGATTCTATCATACATGCTACATATATTTTTTTAAGATCCTAGAAATGCATTAAAAGTCAATTTTTTTTCAATTTAAGACCTAAAGTACTATTCATGAGACACATCAAAACTTGAATAAATCGACATGAAATTTATAGTGAGAGAGCTTATGAGCCATAGACTAATAATTTATAATTACAATTTTTTTTACAAATTATTTTTTTAATTAATTTATTAATCCAAAATTAATTTTTAATTTAAAAAATTATATACTCAACAAAAAATCAAGATCTTAGTATCATTGTGTAGATCTATCCTACATCTATCACATACCCTAAAATCATAGCCAACGAAAAAATTTTGATAGCATTTCTTAATTTTTTGTTTTGCACGGATTTTAACAAAAAAACGAGAGGGAAGAAAAAAATAGGGGAAAGGAAAGCTATACGTACCTTGATTCTACGTTCCTCTTCGACTTCTGGATGTTTGATTACGTTGAAATAGATTAATTTTTTTTTTAATGTCGTTGTCGCAAAACAAACACCGAACAACAAAAGCTTGTAAGTGCTCTCTGTTGTTAAACTTAAAGCTTTTAAGAGCTTTCTCATAAGCCCCCCTACCATGTTACATGGCTATAGTAGCCACGTGACAAAAACAAAAAAAAACCTCTCCCCCACCCGAACCAACCTGAACCGGGCTCGAACCAATCGAACTGATTCGACAGTTCAGCACCGTTTCGGTCCGGTTCAGATTCGGTTCGGGCCGGTATAATATATATATATTTTAAATTTTTATAGGACGAGTTTCGTTTTATGTGGCCGAACTGTGCCGGCTGGCCACAGGTCCAGCTCGGTACGCCCTAAACCGGCCGGTTCGGCACGGTTCGGAGAACCCTGCCTCATAGTCCTTCGGATCCCTTGAGTTGTATGAAGGTTTCCCTACTGCTTGATATTTGATATTCGCCCTTTTCTTAGCACTTCTTTGCTTGCTTGTCTTAAAATTGGCAAAGTGGTTCTTCAACAACTTGTGGATCTCCTTTGGGTATTTTAAACAGGTAGACACAGTTGGGGTAACCATTATCTAGATGTTGCTTCAACTTGTCACCACTCTTTCCTTGAACTTCATGTTGCACCATTTGTGCTTAGTTAATTAATTACTTAAAAAAATAATGAAATTACATTGTATACTCATTGAACTAGTCTAGAAAATACTTATACATTACGTATATAATATTTTTTGATATTTTTATAATTATTTAAATATTTTTAATTGATATTTATATAATAACCTGATATTTAATAATAAATTTATAAAAATAATTTTAATTTAGATTAATTTAGAAACCTACCATGGATGCTACATATTTTTTATTTCAATTGATTGTTATTTAATTAGTTTTTTAGAAGTTAGTGAATTTCCGTGTAATTGAAAAAATCAGATTGTTATTTGAGAAAATACTTCAGAGTTATCCATACATAATACTTTTTCCATAATTTTTGTAATTATTTAAATATTTTAATGGTACTTGGCATGGTATTGCCAATATATAAGTTTCCTATAACACTGCCAGTGTGTACGTACCTGAACAAGTTGTTCATATATTGACCTAGATTTGACTATGAAATTTGAGCTTTTTTTTTTTTCTGTTGTTAGCATGCAAATATTGGTGTGTGATTTTAGTATTGCAGCCAAATGTTTTGAAACTAATAAACATTATATATGCTAATAAACAAGTTGCTTGGTTATCCAGCATAGTTTCTGAAGCTAGTTTTTTTGAGCTTTTTAAAAAGGATAAAGTAATTAAAATTTGTCTAAGCTAATTAGAAAAAAAGGGGCATATCTAAAAATTCTAGATGAATTTTCTCTTTTGCAAAAGTTATGTAAGTTACCATGCCTATATCTGTTTTGGCTCGATACAACACAACAAACCCACTATGCCTGCCTCTGATTGACATGCATGATGCAAGATATTAAGACTAGAATGGAACTTAAACCTAAATGCTGTTCTTCATGCACAACTATTGAGACATGGTCAGTAGTGTTACCATTCATTAGACCATTGAATGACTAGGCTCTTCTCTTTCGGTTGCTGATAATCTTATTATATTGAAGACTCTTATGAAATTCTGCACATTTCATCTTGAGTCCATCCACAAAATTTCCTCCTTGCACTGAAATAGCTATTCCTGTAGTTTAATATATGATGTGTCTATTTATTGCAGGCAAGGCTGAATAGAGTGAAACTCTTAGAAGCAATGGGATTATTCTTCGAAAGGTGACATTTGATCTCTGTGCTCTTTGCTTATATAATATTTTTTAACTTTCTTTTTTTTTCATTTTCTCATGATACAGATCTAATAGATCTGGTGCAGATACACATAACATTGGAGAGCCTGTAAGGCCATGTGATTTGTGTCATGAATCGGATATGGTGTTGAAGCGAAGACCGGTATAGACTTTCTCATTTTTGCGCTGTAAAAGATTCCTACTTGAAGAGCTAATATCTAAATCTTTGTCTTAGCCTGTTTCCCTGACAGCATATGCCTCTGTTTCCATTTTCCCAGAATGGCGACTTTATGGTAGGATGTTTGCGCTTTCCATTGGTGAGCTTCATATACTTGCTCGTTGATACCTTTGTCTCTTCGGAACTCATAAATTAGGAAAAGGACAGCTGCTGTCTGAAGGTTTTTGAAAATTGTAACTTTGTCAATTTTTTCTCAGCAGTTATTGTATAGTATGATAGGATGCATCCAACACATCTTCATTACATTATAAATTACACCTGTATTTTTAACTTTTTATGATCTTTGATTAAAGAAATAATTCAATTTGTTATGATCTTTGAATCATGAAGACAGGACCTATGAGTGAAGTTTTGTGCATGGTTTAACAGATGATTTTGACTCAGGTTACCTAACTTGCTCTCCTCATATGTGTCTTGTGAATTGGAATGTTCAATACCAATTCATATTCTTATTTGCTCCAATTTGAATAAAGAAATCATCTCTATCTTTAGAGAAGTGGATAGATTTGCTTGAATATTTTGGGTAGCTTATATGAGGCCTACTATATCTATAATTATCCGCATCCTTTGCTGAGGACCAAGTCAACGGATGGGAAGAATGGGGGACTTCAATATGAGGAGGGCTTGCAAGAAATTTTCGTGATCTAATGTTTTTAGTGAGAGTAGAGAGTGCAGGAGTTTTAGAAGACAAGTAAAGGTAGCACTGCTTGGTTATGGAAAGTTGAAATGCAGGGTAGAGAAAACCAAAATATTTGATTGCCATAGACAACAATGCTTATTAGAAAAAGAAACATATGAACACATTGACCAAGATAAAGGCATTTAGTAAGGTTTGAAATCCCAGTTCCAGATGATGAATTGGTCTGTGTCCAGGTTAGTGTAGTATTGGGATGATTACATATCTACTCTTGGGATTGCTTGCTTTCTTGGAGTTCATTGGGATGCCAATCGTTTTCTATGTTCTTATTATGCTTTTTAATGATTGTTTGGAGGCATTTTATGGTTTCTATATGTCATAATTTTTGGTCCATAGCTGGCTTTTTGGTGCAGGTATTAGTACTAGTTTGACATAAAATTGGTATTGGGTTATATTGCCACATTTCTAAGCACACTCTCCCAATTTCTTTCTCTTATCTCTTGTTAATGTTGTTTCTTGTATTTAAAGGATGTATTGGCACGAGGCCTCTCTTAAGGCCTTTATCCTCGGGTTGGGGCTGATCAACCAGGATGACTCGGGTTGGGGCTGATCAACCAGGATGACTCGTTTTTATAGGTCCTAGGGTCTTTGATCAGTCCCAAGATCTAGTATATGATCAGTTTGATCAAGATGGCTGGATATGGACGAGGAAATACTAGATTGTCAATCCTTGGCTGCTAGTATGTTAGTGCATTCATAGAAAGAAAGATAATAGATTTTGTGAAGAATTTAGATTATAAATATATTAATAATACAATTCGAGAATAATGAAATTTGTTTCTGACCATTATAGAATCTAGAGAATAAGCTTTATTGATCACGTATGTGTTTACACCTTGCAATGGCAAAAGCACTTGTGCATCAAGGTTGGTTGTGCCAGTATTAGTGCCCATACCAGTTGGCTAGCAACATGGTTTGGTACGCCCCTGTGCTATTTTGTGCCGGGCATGAACCGACACAACAAAGGGAGCAAGGGAGAGGGAGAACTGGAGAGAGGAAAAGAGAGGGGGAAAGGAGAGGAGAGGGAGAGAGTGAGGAGGCCAGTGGTGGCTGTAGAGGCCTCCGGATGATCGATGGAGCATGGGAGAGGGAGAACCAAAGAAAGGAAAAGAGAGAGAGGGGCGGGAGAGGGGCCAGCCTCCTTGCCCTCATCCTCTCCTTCCCTCTGTCTGGCCAACCTCCCTGCCCTCTTCCTCTCCTTTCTCTCTCTCTCCTGGAGGTGGGTGAGGCTCTTGCAGTCAGTCTCAGTGGCCCGCTGATGGCATCCCTGGTCTTTCCCTCTCCTCTCCCCCCTCTTTTTTCCTTTCATGCCTTCTCTCCCTTCGTCCATGCTGGTGTCTCATTTCGAATGCCGAAATTGTCTCAGTCAGCCACCGGTATAGTTTAACATGTCGCGAATCGAGTGGTTTGGGACAGTTCCACTGTCCATGATGTCCGTTGTTGTAGTTTAGTCGTATTCATCCACAAAAGACTACCATGAAAGTATTAGTTTCTCTTTAAGATGATATCATGACTTAACTCATGCAGTTTTTAACATGATTATATATAAGTTTTTGTATGATTCTGTTTGTTTCCATGCACAATAATCCCGAGTTCATTGAAGATATCAAAAAAGGCATGAAACCAATCTAGATCAATCAAGCTTGATAACATAGTGGTTATATGTAAGTGGCAAGGTATGCCATATTATGCCAAATCGGGTGGTATGATATGTATTGTACCATATTTTTTTCGTTATTAGCACATGGTATGGGGGGTGTACCGACAATCAGTAAATTGAACCGGCACTTGTACCGAGTGTGCCAGAATGATATGTTAGCATTGGTATGGGTCCCGGTACCAAGACGCTGCACCTTGGTTAGTAGAGTTAAGTTTGACCTCAATGCTTAAAATTTGAATTATGTGATGATTTATTAGTTCCAGACTATAAAATTGTGACATTCTAATCTGAACTATACATGACCGGGATGGGTTACTATAATAGTCTGGTCAAAAAGACAGGTTGAGACTTGAGTTATGAAATTGTTAGCTATTTTGGGATCAACATAGGGAAGTCCTAGACACCATTTGGCCTGAAGCTTTGAAAAGTGCGATCAACTATGATTTTTGTGATACTAGTGTTAATAAGGAATTAATGCTTATAACACATCTTACTGCTTGAGCTGCAATGCATGACATTGCCTTTTCCTCTCCAAGAGTAGTGGTTACTGAAAATATAACTTATTTTAACATTGGCTTTCATATTCATTAGTATTGAAATTTTGAGCAGCTTCGAACTTGTCCAGCTACTTCATGATTTGTGCTCCCAGTTTCTGCATTTTCTTAAGTCTTTAAGTAATTTCTGTTTGCCATGTTAATTACCTGGCATAACTTTGTAGTGTAGGAATGTGGTTTGGCTTCCAGGCTCTATATCAGAAGCAGCTGTAACTAGCCAAGTTTGCTCCACTTGTGCTCCAGGTCATCCTATCATCAAAGTGTACAATATATAAATTTTTTTCCTCTGAACTAAGCGACAAAGATTTAACCAGGATTTTCTTTTTCTAAATGTTATTTTATATTAGTAAAATGCTCTTTCACTTATAGGTCCTGTTTTTATGATTCAATTTAAGTTTCGTCGACTGGAGATACCGCCAAACTATGATGTTGATCATTTAGGTAAGTGCATTTTTTTTAAAAAGTTTTTTTGAAAAAGTTTTCAGTGAGAATAAGTACTCTTTCATGATAACAATAATCAAGCTCATCATTGTATTTGTACTTTCTCCAGCCTTTATTGAACTAAGAAATGCATCATTCTTGATTGTTAGCCATTTATTTTGTTTATCACTCCATCTTTGAATATCATACAAAACAAAGCACAAAATCTATGTAAACGCTCTTGGTACATTTTGAACGTCTTCTATTATGCACTTATCTGTTGTCTCTATTGACATTTTGTTCCACTCCAATTCTGGTCAAACATACCAGCACTGTTAAGTGCATTATATTTATACATAAATAACCTTGTGACAAGTTAGTAGACATTAGCCTTATTTACTAGTAAATAATGTTACCACTATTGATTTAAACCATATGTGATTTCTATTAATCATGTATCAAAACATCCAGCATTTTGAGAGTGTTAAATGTGTTTTGATTACTTGACATTATTGTCAATCACTACAGTTTGGAAAGTAATGCAAACAAAGTTATAAGGTCTAGTTCCACTATTAAGAAAATAATGAAAATAAATTAATTGAGTGATGCAAAAATGACGTTGTTCCAGTGCGCGCCCCCCTCCCCCCGCCCCCCCCCCAAAAAAAAAAAAAAAGTAGAAGCATGTTACGAAGTGTTGATGCATATATGAGAATGACTATAATCAAGGACATTTGGTTTAAAGTTAATTTGTGTATTTTTTAAAGAGGATCGAAAACAAGGAAACAATTTGGTAGCAAAATGAAGGATACCATGTGATGCAGGAGTACCCAAGGAGTTTGCTTAATTAACTAATTTGAGCATCCAAGGAGTTTGCTTAATTAGCTACTTTTTTAATTTGTTCTTTTGATTAGTTTAGTTTATGGCCAGTAATTATGTCTCTAGTTATATTAAGTAGTTATGTGACTAGCTTGTCACTTTTAATGAGTTTGAATGGCTGAGATTCGATACAGTTATTTATCATCAAGGCTGGGATTAGAGAGTTGTAACCCTAGTATAAATAGTCTTTTAAACTACTCAAATTAAGCAGCCATCTTATTTTTGTTCCAAAAGTTAGTGGTTTACAAACCATTGTTCTTGTTGCTGTTTCAATCTTGCTGAATCTTATCCCCTATTTTGCTGTCTATTCGCCGTTTTTTCACTTCCAGGACTATCTCAAAGCAAAAGGATCCTAAGGTTGCATTAGGATTTTATTTATAAGCTATGGTTGAACAAGGTAGATGCCATGAAGGGGAAATCAAGCTTGCAGTGGCACCAACATGTGGGAGATCATATGGAGAATCTGGAAGATGACCATGATTCCTTAGACTTACCGGAAGGTAGTCTTGAGGATGAAACTGGTGATGAAAAAGATGAGAGCCTTTTTCATGATGCTGGACTTGTAAGTCATGCAGTGCGAGTTGGATTGTAATAGTGGTTAGTACGTACCCTTGATTTAAATAATGGTGGAATCAAGATCGAAGTTGCTGATTTTCTGGGAAAGATGCTTGCAGAACAGCAGAAGATTATTAAGATTTGGAAGCTAGCCTAAAGAATTGTTTTGGGTGGAAACCATGGCCAGAAAATAGGAAGGTGTTGTTTTTTAAGCTTAACTTGAGGGCACTTCAATGGTGGAAGAGAGATGAAGAGCAATGTGCAAGACAATGCAAGCCAAAAATCTGCATATAGGAACACATGAAAGTGAAGATTCGGAAGCAATTTTTTCCAGTTTATTTTGCAATGAAATTGTCCAAGAAATTTCATTTAAGCAAAATAATATGTTAGTAGAGGAATATACTTCGGAGTTCAATAACCTTTCCATTAGGGTGGGTTTAAATGGCGGCGCTAATGAATGAATGACTTCTAACTACCTTGCTGGTTTGAATCAATCCACTAGATAGGAGATGGGAGTGGTTTGTTTCTTTAATCTTGAAGATGCTCGAGAATATGCTTTAATGGCTAAAAAACGAGTGCTACATTATGGTACAAAAAGGCAAATGTATGGTAGGGGTGGTGGAAGCTTACAAAGTAATACTAATGCTATTCGAGGCTCTCGGAATGATCAAATAGACAAATAAAGTGGTCGCGGGGTTGTCAACCAATGTTTTAAGTCCCGATGGAAGGGGAGCATCCCTACCATCTTATCTCGTCCTTGTGAGGAAATGAGATCGAGATGAGGTTGGTACTCTAAAACCCATATGGGGAGAGAAGAAGAAAAAGAGAAGAAAGGAAAGATGAAGAAAAGGAAAAAAAGTAAAAGTAAAGAAGAAGAAAAAAAGGAAAGAAAGGAAGGGAGAAGAAAAGAAAGAATTGAAGTGAAGGAAAAAAGAAATAAAATAGGGCATAAGAAAAAAAAAGAAAAAGGAAAGAAAGGATGGTAGAAGAAAAGAAAGAAGAAATAGAAAGAACAAATGAAAAAAAGGAAAGAAGGGAGAGGAATGGAGGATATCCTATCAGGATGCATGATCGGATGGAGTGGGATAGTGAGACATCCCATTCCATGGAAAAGCTAGGATACCCCTATCTTACAGGATTTAAAACCTTGCCACAACCAACAAAGCAAGTGGAGGAAGTGTAGCAAATATTGATTGGAGTGAAAGAATGCATGCGATATGGAGCACACAACAGTTTTTGACCTGGTAGTTTTAAAGTTGGCAGCAGGTCATAATTTCGGTGAATTTCTCTCTTGCCCAAAGTAGCCACTAGCTGTTGCCCAACTAAGCAACCCAAGAGGGGGGGGGGGCTATGAATTGGGTTCTTAAAAACTTTTAAGTGCCAAGTGCTGCAATAAATGTGTTTTTCAAATGCAAGTGATGTGTAGAGGCAAGTGTAGAAAGTATGCAAGATAGGAAAGTAAGCAAGTATGCAAGACAATCAAGCAAGATAAGAGATCAAAGGACCACAAACACAATGGATTTGTAGTGGTTTGGTGCCAAACTCGGCATCTATATCCACTTTTTAAGCTCCTACTTAGAAATTTTCAATCCATTAATTGTTCTCAAATGATTACAATGTTGGATCCCACCAACCCAACACCTTAGCTTTTTGCAAGCTAGACATTTGTTTGCCGGGCACGAGCCAACCCAATACACTCCGTTTTAAGGTATGGATCAACTTTTTTTCCAAGTTTTGGCACACCCAAAACTTGTCTCAACAAGTACAACAGAGAGAGAATGAAGAACAATTAAAGCTCTTTAATGAGCACAATATAAACAATAAAACCACTTTACAAATTATTGAAAAGCCTTTTAGAGCACCCTTCAGTTGAGAGAGAGCAAGAAGGTGGTTGGTGTTGAAATGAATGCTTCTTGCACTCAATGCTTCAATCTCTTTAGAAGAAGTTTTTCCTTGATTCTTGATTTGTTTTCCTTCCTTTTGGAAGCCTTTATAATCTCAATGAATGTTGGAAAACCCTTACTAGCCATTTAGAGCCATTGGACAGTGCTTGAGGGGCATTAAATGTACCTTTCTCGGGCTGTCCAACTAACTGTTATGACTTGTCAAGGCTCAGAGGTCGACATAGGGGTCTTCCCCTATGACAAAATAGAGAACTGGCTCTCTGTTTTGCCTTATGGCACAATAGGGGTCTTCCCTAGGGTTGCTCCTTGGCCTAGGTGTCGACATAGGGATTGTCCCCTTTGGTGTGCCAAGCATGCCAACTTCTCGAAATGGAAAGGGATGACTTTAGGGTCACCCCCTAACCTCTATGGGTCAGCCCTTGATGTTCGAAATGCTGATTTTTCATGATTTTGACCTCCGAACATCTGAAAAATTGCTTCATATTTATCTGAAGTCATCTTCTTATGTTTTTGAAGCTTCTGAAAACCATCACCATTGTCTCCAACTTAGAAAAAATTGAATCTTTGGCCTTTTCCTTGCATCTTTAACCGCTCAAACTTCTTGGGCTTCCCTGAAATACACTTTTAAACTACTCCAAAGATATGTAACCATTGGTACCTCTCTCAAAATGTTTTGTTATCATCAAAATTAATTCTTGGATCAACACTAGCCACCGAAGGGGTTGGCATCAAAAAGTTGCCACTTGTTTATAATGCTGATTTTTAGTGAACAGGAAAATGCTTGTTGGTTAAGATTAAATTTTATAGTTCTGTACTTAATTAAACTCTTAATATTTTTACCCTTTCTTCATCCCAATTTTTGTCTTCTTTATTTATCTAAGTTATGCCCAAGAACTCAAATAAGGCCTTATCAAAAGTCATTAGGCCAATATTAGGCATGTCACCAAAAATAGACCATACTAAGCAACTCATATGGATAAGATATTGCAGTATGCACCAGTTTTTCTTGTAGTTTCTGCATAAATTAAATAGAAGAATGCTGCATTTAATATGGTTGCAGTGTAATTAATATACTGTTAATACGTATGAAAACTTTATTTATTTTGGTATCTACAAACTATAAAAGTTTAGGAGTTGATGCACTTTTGTTTGTACATGTAGAACCAAGTGCAGCATTTCTGAACTACTTGTGCGTCAAGAAATGCTTTGAGCAAGTCTACTAACTATGATTTTAAAAACTAAATTGATGGTGAAAAATATGGGTAAAAGCCACATAACCCTTCTTTAGGGTTGTATTAATATTTATAGAGATATATATATATATATAAATGACTTAGCATAAATGGACATATACAAATAAGGCATAGAAATAAAAAATAAAATAAGCCTAATATGTTAATGCCATAAATACATCTAATGCCATAAATAAATAATTCTCATTCCTTTGCAATCTAAACATCCCGCTATCAAATGTAAAGATTGGATCGAAAGTAGAGTAAATCGGGAAGTGAACAATGGCTTCGTAAAGATATCAGCAAGTTGCTTGTCAAAAGAAATGCAAAGAAGAGGTAAATTGCCCATTTGAACTTTCCTTCGTAGGAAATAATGATTAAGCTCAATGTGCTTGGTGCATGCATGAAGAACAGGATTGGAAGCAATATAAGTAGTGTTGTCATAGTAAATAGAGATATGATGCACAAGGGCCATGCCAAGATCTCAAAAAAGATGATGAATCCAGATGGTCTCAGCAAGCATGAATGCAATAGAGCGATATTCAGCTTTGAAGCTTGATCGAGTTATAGTAGACTATTTCTTAGTAGACCAAGAAATAAGATTTAGATCCAGAAATAAACAAAAACTAGAAGTGAAGCACCGACTATTAGGACATCCTGCCCAGTCTACATCTGAATAAGCCACTAAGGATGGATGCTGATATCGAGAAATTGAAGCCCATAGGACAAAGTATTACGAATGTCGTGAAGGATGTGCTTGATAGCTTGGGAATGTGGTTCACGTAGAGCATGCAAAAATCGGGCCATGAGATTGACAGCATAAAAGATGTCTGGTCGAGTGGAAGTAAGATATTGCAAAGCCTCCATGATTAGATGACAAGTGTAAGAGTCCTCAAGTAGGTGACCTTCGTGAGCTGACATATTTGTGTTAAGCACTAGAGGAGTAGAGATTGGCTTGCTAGATAAGAAATCATAATGCTCTAGGAGTTTATTAGCATACTTTTGTTAAGTAACGAATACACCACTGGTCAAATTAAATACTTCTACTCCCAGGAAGTAATGAAGAGGGCCTAGATCTTTTATAGCAAACTTAGCCTGCAAAGTGGAAATTAAGGAAGCTAATAGAGAGGAGGAGCTACCAGTAATGATAATATCATGAACATATTATAAGAGGATAATGATCCCTTGTGTAGAATGGGACACAAACATGGAAGGGTCAGCTGTACTTCCCTGAAAATCCAACTTAGAAAGAAAAGAGGTAAACCGTTGAAACCCGGCATGGGATGCTTGTTTGAGTCCAGAAATAGCCTTCTACAAGTGACAAACATGGTGGTGGTAGGACAGATGCACAAAACTAGATGACTACTTCATGTAGATCTTCTCAAATAATACTCTATAAAGGAAGGCATTTTTAACATCTAATTGTCGAAGAGACCACCTAGAAGAGATAGCAACAGACAGGACAGTGCGAATAGTAGTAGGCTTGACTACTGGAGAGAAGGCCTCATCAAAGTCAATCTCGATTTGCTTTTTATAGCGTTGAGCAACCAATCGAGCCTTAAGGCATTCCAAAAAGCCATCCGCCTTCTATTTCACTTTGAAGACCTACTTGTGGTTGATGAAATTAATAGAGGGCAATGGAGGCACAAGATCCCAGGTAGCATTGGATAGTAAGGCTTGATATTCATCCAACATTGCCTGCCTCTAACTTGCATGCTGAAAGACTTCAGAAAAAAAGTTATGTTTCATGGATAAAGTAGAAAACATGGAAGCCAGGAGGAAAGATGACATATCTCGCTTTCGGGCAAGGGATCGTGTAAGCATAGGGTGGGTGCAAATGGGAGACAAAACAGGAGCGACGAAGGGTATAGATGAGGGTGGCGGCTTGGTTGTATCAGAGGAACCGATTTGGTTGAGGCATGCAAGCTTCGGTGTGGCTTTAGATTTGGGAGAACGAGGTTTTCTAGTATAGATATCAAGTTATTTTGGATTGTCAAACGAGGGATGTGTCTAAGTCCTTGATGGAGAGAAGGCAGAGATCTTGTTGGTAGGCAGCTCTTCCAATTGCAAGGGATTTGGTGAAGCATTTGGAGGAGAGTATTTAGAAGAATTTGAAGCAGAATTGTTATTAGAAAGAAAATCAAATTATGAGATTGCTTTAAGGGTAAAAGGATCACCACCTAACAAACATAGATTTGACAAAAAATCTTGAAACAATTGAAAATTTGTATGAAGATATATAGAGTCAGTAAATTTGGAGAGACAAGAGTATGGAAAAATGGATTCAATGAATGTAACATGTCAAGAAATATAAACTTTACTGGTACTTGGATAAAGGCTTCGTAATCCTGTGTTTACCAGAAATTTCCAAGTAAACACATGATAGAGATCGAGGAGAGAGCTTATGATTGATGATGTCCTATAAAATTGGGTAGCACAAGTATCCGAATATCTTCAATAGTTGCAAGTCAGAAGGATAGCTATATAAGATATGGTAAATGTGATGTGCCCTTTAAAATAGTAATAGAGGGAGTACAATTAATGAGAAAAACAGTAGTTTGAATTGCATTAGCCCAAAACCTAGCAGGCATGCAAGATTGAAAAAGTATAGTTGTAATAATATTGGCAATGCATCTAAGTTTTTATTTCAGCAATCCCATTTTGTTTTGGTGTGTGGATAAGAAATTCTATGAATTATATCGCATTTACGAAATAAAGGAATTTTTCAGTATCACTCTTTTCCTCCATTTGACTAGAAAGATTTAATTTTTTGTTGATAGACATTCTCAACTAAAGCCTTAAATTCAAGAAACTTGTCAAACACCTCATGCTTGAATTTTAAGAAATATATGCATGAATAGCAAGAATAATCATCCATAAACATAATATAATACTTGGAACTAGAAACAAAATTAGTAGGTGCTTGCCATACATTAGAATGAATCAGCCGAAAAGGAAAAGTCGAATAAGAATCATATTCATTAAAGAAAAGTTTTACATGTTTACTAATATGATATGCATTGCAATGAGATAAAGTTATTCAAAATTCAAAGGGCACATTATTCTTTTTAATAAACTTAGACAAAATTAATTGACTTGGATGACATAACCTCATATGCCAAAGATCGCTGTAAGTGTCATAGCAACCAAAGCAGATTTTGGCTTATTCTCTATGCTTGCAACTCTCGAAAATAAAGGATAAAGTGATGTTCCCGGACTACTGCATCGCAGAAGCTCCATCCCGGTTTCCTTGTCCTTCACAAAAAAAAAAAACTAGTTAAGTTTAATTCGAATGTTGAGTTATTGTAGTGATAAAATTGAATAATAGAAAGCAAGTTGTGCTTGATAGAAGGAACAACGAGAAAATTTTTTAATCAAAAGATCAAGCAAGAGTATTTAATTTTTTTTCTTCGGTTTTTGCAATAGGAAGTACTTGACCATTACCAACAAAAACTCTCTTATGCTATAGAGCTTAGAATTTAAAAGCATACCTAGATCTGACGTCATATGATTAGAAGCACTAGTATCAGGATATCTGATCTCCTCAAGGGATTCATGAAGGTTCATGGCTGCAAAAGTTTGTGGAAGGTCGTCAAAGACAAAGGCATGATTAAACCTTTGTCTGCACTAGAGTGCAGTGTGACTAAATTTGCTACATATCTGGCATTTCACTTTAGTGCATGGTATTGAAGAGGATGTTGGCTAATATGGAATCGACAACTGGTTTTTCATTTATGGCTATGCAAAAGAATTAGAAAAAAATTGGGGTTACATGAAAAAAGTTGTGAAGAACATACTTTTAGAGATCCTCAACCATACAACTCTCTATGACCTCCTCTTTGTCCACGGTCTCCACGAGATCTGCTTCCATGGTGACCTTGATTTTCTTGGCCTCGGCTAGCATATAGGGCATTGGCATTCTGTGATGAATTTGCTAGATGATGACTTCTCTTGTGTACTTCGAACTCCTACATGAGGAGAGGATGGAGTTGATCAAAGGTGGGCTAAGGTGGGCATAGTTTGGTAAGTATTCAATGCACTCCCAAATCCTAGATATTCTTTTGGAAGCCCTAAAAGAACAGTCATCATAAGGTTGTGATCTGATTCGCTTTCTCCAATTACTTTTAGGGTATATCCAATAGCTTTGACCTTTTGCATATACTCGGTCATGCTCATTGTTCCCTTCTTTATGTTTTGAAGTTCCGACGAAATGCAGTGGATATAGTTTTATCTATAAAATGTCTCAATTGCTATCCAGGCCTTGCACGCTGTCTTTGGTGAAGTAGATATTACTATTTGTAAAATGCTTAGAGATAACATCGTGTCAATCCATGATAATATCACTGTATCTTCTTTCTTTTTGGTAGAGTAGGCCGAATTGGCCAAGACTTTGTTGTCGGTTCCCTCAATTATTTGAGAAGGGATGATTGCTGTGCCATTTATATGTAAGGAGACTCATATTCAGGAATACTTGTTTCCAAACAAAATAGGTGGTGTCAGTGAGTTCAACCAGTACCAAGATTTTGGTGTTGAAGATGGGAAATAGTAAAGACCTGTTGGCAGCCATAAACTTATTATAAGATGATAGAATAAAAGTCACACCAAGATCGGTACAGCATGGACCGGTATGCCCAAATTATTTTTTTTGATTTTTTGATATTTTTTTATGATTTTAAGGTTTTTATTTTATTTTTTAAGGGTTTAGGGTTTAGGGTTTAGGAAGAATTTAGTGTTTATGAGTTCTAAACGCTTGAAATTTAAAATTTAAGATATGTCCGATTTCAAGATTTAGGACTAAATACTAATATTTAGGACTATTTTCAATTGAAATAAAATAAAAAATGGTAATTAAACTAAGATTATCAGCAATTAATGAAAATGAAATGTAGCAAAACATATAATTACATACCAATGTCTAGAATCGGGTAGAGTGATGATGTCCATAAATATAGGGATCATGTATATACTCTATAGAAAATTCGGCATGTCCTTCCTACCAGGCAGCATGATACTCCTCTGAGCTCATCCCAGGAGGTATGCGTGATGGATTATAATTAATCGCAGATCCCTCTCTGATGTCCCGATTCTGAAAGCTGTCCAGAGATTGATGATAGGGTAGTGCAGGGGTCCATCCAAATATACCAGCGGCAAAATCAGATCCATAAGATGCTTCGGGCTGCATGGGATAATAACCACTGGATGATAACGTCTCAGATGCACCATATGGATCATATGGACCAGAAGTTGCCGGTAGCTGCGGATAAGAGGATCCTGAATATGAGGATGATCCAGATACATCCATGGATCCTACTCTACGTGCAAGAGCTGTAGCTGTATCGTGTCCCGAACGACCACGCGGAGCCCGTTGCCTATATGGAATCGTATCACCACGGGGTCTATCAGATGGTAATCCATGATCTATATCCTGCGTGGCATGGCTAAACTGCAACTCCCCAGTAAATCGAATATGAATAGGTGGCTGCGACTCCTGTCCTCCTGCCCCTTTCTGATACTAGATCCTCCACTATCTGAAGTACTATCATCACTGTCTTTGGTATTTGAATCCGAGTGGACTCAGTGCTCCAATGGAGGTGCAACTACCTTTCCTTTTTCTCTATCTCCAGGTCTACTAGATGGTGGGGACGGATGATGTGCTGTATCTTTTGGAGCCCTGTGAGGAATATGACTTGTTGCCCATTGTCCAGCATTCACTCCAGCCTCACTAGCTACAAAACTGGCTGGTCGAGGAGGCGATCCTGGCTCATAAAGCTGTGGCTGCTGCTGCTGCTGCTGCTGACTTATGACCCACCCAATCATTGGATCTTTATCCTCATCAACATATGAACTTGCAGTGGGATCGGGATATTTCAATTCTACTTTTTCCTGAATACATTTTAGCCTAAACCTTAAATTATAATGTACATACACAAGATCGTTGAGGTGTTTCTATTTCAGACGGTTCCTCTGCTTGGAGTGGATAAGGCCAAATATAGATCATTTACGCTCATATCCACTGGATGACACCGTCTGGGAGAGGATCTTCACTGCAAGAACCTTCAGATTTTTAGCAGATCCACCAAAATGCACCCATCATTCATCTGCAAAAGACATTACATCATTTAGAATTTTAGATTTGGCAAAATAAAAAATTTAATCCTGATATAATATTAGACTTACTCCTTAGTAGTACCTACCAGGGTTCATCTTTGATTTACTTCTGACCGCTATAGTGGATCCAAATGAATCTATGCCCTCTCTAAAAAATTTCATCTGCCAGAAACAAAATTTGTTAGCTTGTTGAAATTAATGCTCTTAAAAACCATTCAATAATTTCAACCTAACTTCTTCAAGGCACATAGCAGCGATATCTGGATCGAGCTTCATCTTATATATAACATTGTGTAGGGCAGACATAAGATTGTCATCCATGGCAATGTCCGGTACGGAGCTCTGAAATCTTGAATTTAGATAGTAAGCTGCACATATATTTTAAGAATTAGTCAAGCGTAATTGTATGAATCTAATTGAAACTTAATTTTTAGGGACTTCATAAATTACTACGTACCTGCTAGATGCAAATCCGAATTCATTTGATAACTCCACCGTCCATCAATGATCCGGATATACTCAGATGCATGTGATAGATCTGCCTTCTGGATCTTTTTCTTTGCCTTTTGTATCATGAAATATAAGAAGCTCATCTGAGCATACCTCTCGGAGTCCACGGCACGAAGTACCTCATATAGAGGCTTGATAGCCTCCACTACTCTCTCAGCCCTCTGTCAGAATGTGTCTCGTCACTAAATTTCTCACATTGCTTCCCTCAGTATTTGCCCTGACATATCTACTCTGCTGTCACTCCTAACTGACAAACATTTGACGCAGCTCTGCTTTCTTGCTAAGAAGACTATCAAGTGCAATGTAATTAGTAGCAAACCATGTAACCCCCAGTCTCAATATTTTTTTTCCTGTAAAACTCCTCATCAATGATAAGATCCATGTATGGTTATATATAAATCTGCTGATAGACTGTGCTAGCTCAACAATCTTCTGCACCCTGTGGATTTTTCCAATATCCATCAACATGAGATCTATACAATGTACAGCACAAGGGGTCCAGAAAATATGCCACTGCTGCTCCATCAAGATCTGCCTTGCGGCCCTGTATTATGGTCCATTATCAGTGATGACCTACACGACATTATGCTTTCCCACCTGATCAATCACCTCCATCAATCTGAGGGTATAACTGGCATCGTGCACATGATCTGAAGCATCAATAGACTTCTGAAAAAAAGTCTTCTCATCACAATAAGTCAAGAAATTGATGATGCTCCGTCTAGTAGGACCAATCCAACCATCACACATCACCGTCAATCTATACATGGGCCACTTGCTTTGATATGAGGATATCCATCCTTATATCTCCTTATTGCTGTCCAGAAGATGACCATAGATATCCCTCGATGCTGGAGGATCCACATCTGCACCAGCAGCCTATATAGATGAAATAGCAGAGCGATAATATGGATTGTCTGCTGCATAGGCTGGGATATGACTGAAATGAAACAAGGAGGAGATGGCCCGCCACATATCCTTCTTATCCTTTTTCAGTATTGTGTCAATCATCTGTTGCTTGGAATCTCTACTAGAAAATGCATGTGGATCGACATCATGGATAGTGGCTCCCTCTGGAATGTCCATGGAAGACTTCCTTCTACTGCCAAATGCTCCCAACATGGATGCAATACGTCCGGTGCCTCTCCTGACGGGCTCTCTGACTGAGGAGGTCCTCCTAAACTGTCTTAGACTCTCTTGGAGCACTAGCAAAAGCGGATGCCGATCCTGACTTAAAAGCTGATGGCCCGAATCGCTGTCTATGCCTGGCTGCCTCCTGCTGCCTCTGCTCATACAAGTCGCCTGAATAGCAGCCTCCATCTGTGCCTCCTCATCAAAAGGAATAGATACTTCCTTTGACTCCCTGAAATAATAAGAAAGTGGTTCTGCAGCTCTGCGGTCCACCTCTACCTTCTTTTTTGCTGCTATTTTCTTTCCAGCTTTAAAATCAGCAAAGTATTTCTTCATCAATTGACGGACCTCCTGTGACACTGTCGGCATGCAGATATATCAGGATAGCGCCAGCCAAGTGCTGCTTCAACCTTGTTACCCCCCACTTTTGAATTCGGTATTGCACCATTTACACCTCCAGTGATGCCGACCTGAGAGCATCTCTCCATGTAACTAGCCAATGTCCCGCTCCGGTTCTTTCTTCCTCCTTGATGGATCCATACCTGAATATTTAAATTACATATAAGATCAATAATAATGTTTATTAATTAACACTTTATTAACCTAATTTTTAAAATTTAATTAATTAATTTTTTATTTTTTATTTAAAAAATTCAAAAATAAAGAAAAATAAAAAAAAACTTAAATTTTATATTCATGTAGGATTCTATTATACATGCTACATATATTTTTTTAAGATCCTAGAAATGCATTAAAAGTCAATTTTTTTTTCAATTTAAGACCTACGGTACTATTCATTAGATGCATCAAAACTAAAATAAATCGACATGAAATTTATAGTGAGAGTAGCTTACGAGCCCTAGATTAATAATTTATAATTATAGTTTTTTTTTCTAATTATTTTTTTTATTAATTTATTAATCCGAAATTAATTTTTAATTTAAAAAATTGTATACTTAACAAAAAATCAAGATTTTAGTATCATTATGTAGATCTATCCTAGATCTACCACATACTCTAAAATCATAGCCAACAAATAAATTTTGACATCATTTCTTTTTATTTTTTTATTTTGCACGGATTTTAATAAAAAAATGATACGAAAGAGGGAAATACGGAAAAAGAAATGTATACGTACCTTGATTCTACCTTCCTCTTCGACTTCTGCAGGTTTGATTGGGTTGAAAAGATCAAGAAATTTTTTTTTTCCGTTGTTTTTCTTTCCGCAGCTCTGCAGCAGAGAGCTCTCGTGAGAGCTCTATGCCTTTTCCTTTCTTAAAACCCAAGGCAGCCCCCCCTCTCAAAGCACGTCCGTAGCCATGTGACAAAAACAAAAAAAGCCCCCACCTGCCCCCTCCCGCCCGTACCGAGCCGAACCGGGCCGAACTAGCTGGTTCGGTCCCGTTTCGACTGGTTCAACACCGGTTCGACCTGGATCGGGTCCGGTTCGGTGCGGTAAATAATTTTTTAAAATTTTTTTTTTAAGAGGCTGTTTCGATTTGTATGGCTGAACTGTGCCGGCTGGCCACCGGTCCGGTTTGAACCGGCCGGTTCAGTACACCCCGAACCGGCCGGTTCAGGACGGTTTGAAAAACCCTGCTCCAAAGGATGCAACCGAGGAGGGACCCCACACGTTGGTGTGCACAAGCTCCAGCTTTCTTGATCTTGGTGCCCTGCCAATCTTGGAGAAGCTGACTCTCTTCTGCTTTCCAAGAATACAATTCTCGCAGAAACCAATATCTGTTGTTTTCAAACCTGGTAGCTTATCCTTCTTCAACAGTACTTGCATTCCTTTCTCGTTTATGTGACCCAACCTGTAGTGCCACAACTTTGAGTCTGCCTATGCCAGTACCACTGCATCTTTAGTGTTACTAGTCATATATAGGGTACTCAACTGATTAGTGATCAAATTATATTCATTGATGTGATCAGTTATGGATGCACCTTTGCTCATCTTTAGGTTGAATAGACGACGCATGAGATAAACCTTGTTGGAGGTTGAAGGTTTTTCATACAGATTGGATAGTGCCTGCATTAATTCAGTTGTCTTCTTCTCGAGGATGTTGAACGCGACGTTCCTGGCCAACGTCAGATGGATAACTCCTAAAGCCTGGCGATCCAGCAAATCCTAGTCTGCTTGTGACATCTCGATAGGTTTTTTCCTCAGCAGCGGTAGGTGAAGCTTCTTCTGGTACAGATAATCCTTAATTTGCATCTTCCAAAATCCGAAGTCTTTCCTATCAAAGCTGTTGATCTTGACCTTTCCTTCGTCTCCTGCCATCGCTCCCACTCGAACCCGGTGCTCTGATACCAGTTGTTAGGGATGTGGATCGCAGTTGGATGCCGGAAAGGTTCATAGAAGAAACGAAAAAGAAAGCCTGAAAAATAAATAAACACAAGCATAAGCAACACACATGGATTACGTGGTTCGGAGCCTCTTGCTTCTACTTCCACGGCCGCACAGAAATCTCCACTATGAAAAACAAATATAGGAAGTTATTACACAAGAGAACCCTCCCTGGATGCAAACCCCAGCCCAATATGAAGAAAGAATAAATCAATACAGGAGGAACCCTTGCCCTCTCTCTATCTTTCTCTCTCTCTTCCCCTTGTTTTCTCTCTTGGAAAACCCTTAGACTACTTTTCTCTGGGTTGCAAAACCTCTCTGGCTCTCTTCTTCTCTGTTTTGCACTCTGTTGGCCTTCACTTGGTCCTTACGGTGGCTCTCTGCTGCCCCTGATGAGAAGGAGAATGACAAAACAATCCCAATCGAAGTCCAAAACAGTATCAAAACTCATATCACAGGCCCAAAACAGTTAGAAATCTCCCAGGCCGTCAGATCTGAGATCAGCACTTCAGATCGCGTCAAAATCCGAATCAAATAGCCCTTGATCAAGCATAATCTCCATCAGATCAATCTCAGCCATCCGATCAGGCGATAGGATGGTCCAAATCGTGTAGAATGGCCGTGGACCGTGGTGAACCGCATGAAACTAGCTGGGAAGTGCCCGAAAAATGCCCGGGAAACGACTCTGCAACGGCCGCCTCCGGCTGGGCCGAGCCCACACGCCTGCGTGTGCCCGTGCGTGGGCTTGGGCCGCAAACCGCGTGTCGGGCCGGGCTGTGTGCCTGCACGCCCATGCTCAGGGGCCGCGCGTCGGGGTCATGCGTGTGGTTTTGGGCCGGTCCGATCTGGTTGGCTGGCCTACTTCCTCTTTTTCCCTTTTTTTTTTCTTGTTTTTCTGGTTTTTTCTCTTCTGGGCTTATGGGCTTCTCTGGACTTGGGTCTTGGGTGGATATGGCTCCATACCCAATAACTTGCTGGGTCGTTGACTCATAATCATACTTGGGAAAGTAAATAATGAAATATGAAGGAACTGTCCATGCAATTTTATTAATAACTTTAAAGATATTGAGATGCAGGGAGACTTCTCGCCTTATTATTGATACCTTATGATTTTGAAATGATAATATGAGAACCTTTAGAGTGAAAATGTTTGAAGGGGTGGGGGTGGTCCTTTGGGACCTAAATCATGCACCTCTCTCATCCTTAACCCCCATCTCACATACAATTACAAAATAAAATTAAAAGAAACGTTGATTGCAATGCTTCATTGTGCATCCGTGGAGTCTTTTAGCATCATCTCATGTCACTGCAATGACAGCTTAACATTAACTTTCAATGTAAGATTGAAGAACAAGAGAGATCAGAACCTGTAACCACAAATGAAAGCAAAACACATCAATATCCCTACTCATATGTGGTATCAATCAAATCCCCAGTATTCATATTAGGGATGCTTGTGCATATTGTAATTCAGGATGACAATTTATTAGCCTTTATTCAAAGGTGTTGCCGAACCAGCTGTAGGTGTTGGCCTCTTTTAAGGCCTAGGTAGAATGCCTAGGTAGCCAAGTGGGTGTCCAGTAAGAGAAGTTGTATTTCATATGTAGGGTCATATGTGATTCATAAAAAACACATCAGAGAACATTATGTTGAAAAATAATAAGGATGTTGACTACTTAGGTATGAAATAATAAAATTTTTGATTACTTTTACTTAATAACTTTTTATTAAATGACATTTTTTTTAAAGTTTTTCACAAACAAAATAAGTTGATGTGCCAATTAGTATTTAAGGAACATCTTTCTTTTCTGAAGTAAATATTTCTTACCTTAAGAGAAAGTAAGTTAACAAATTTAAAGTCATCAATAAATCAATGAACAATGCATCTTCTTGTGGCAATGATGGCCCCTAGGTGATCAAATGCCGGATTGGGCAGCAACCTAGGTTCTTATGCTGCTCCCTTCTCTGAAGGCCTAGAAACAGCTAGGCACCTAGGGATGGTGGTGGAGCTAGAAAACTACTCAAGTTGGCAAACTATAGTAACAAATGATGAAATTCAGAAAATGAATAAACAGATTTATACAATTATTAATAAAAACAATTTAAGTTGATGATAGGTTCCAATTATGTTGCAATTTATTTGAGCATTGATTTTATATTTCTAAAATTTCACTTATTAGTCAATTAACATGAGGAAAATATGATTCTTATCTTTTTTTTTTTTTTTTTTTTTTGAAAAAGCAATCTATGACCTTTATTATAGTAAAGGAAAATAAATTATTAGATAAGCACTCCGAGAAAGAGAAAGAAGGTTTAATATATATATATATATATAAAAAAAAAAAAAAAAAAAAAAAAAAAAAAAAAAAAAAAAAAAAAAAAAAAAAAAACATACCTCACTTCTCCCTCCTCAAGACTGTTAATGTAATATTTAACAATTTTGAACATAAAGTTGTAATAATAGCAGAAAACAAAAGTTTTGAACTAAAAAGTGTGGGAACAGAACTGTGCCAAGTAGTGCCATAGTGATACATCTTTAATTACTCAACTTGTTCTACATGTTCTCGAAGTATTCAAGTGAATGTAGAAATCTCAATAGATGTCTTATAGTTGTTACTCCACATTTTGATTTTGGATTTTTTAGAAACCTTGACAAGACAAACTATAACAAAATGAGCTTAATGAACAAACATGAATAATTTAGATTGATATGCTGGTTTTGGATTATGATGTTGGTGGGACCCACCTTAAAATAATTCGGGGAAATGAAACCTATTCAAGAGGGCTATAGTTGAATCTGTAAAAGTGCTTACCAAGCATGTTATGCTATTTTTAAAAAATCACAAATTTTCATTGAAACAAAAATATTTGACTAACATATGATCTTAACCATAATTTTGTACTCAAAAGACATCTTGTGATGATTAAATCCTATAATTTTAGATGCAGTTCCCTCTTGCTCCCTTGCCTGCTAATCCTTTGGGAATTTTGGGAGGTTTATAAGGAGCAATTGCACCCTCCCTCCCCCGCACTGAAAAATCACAATTTTTCATTGAAACAAAAATATTTGACTAACATATGATCTTAACCATAATGTTGTACTCAAAAGACATCTTGTGATGATTAAATCCTATAATTTTAGATGCAGTTCCCTCTTGCTCCCTTGCCTGCTAATCCTTTGGGAATTTTTGGACCCTCCCCCGCACTGGCTTTGCCCATTCCTGTTATCTGTGTTGTCCAGTCACCTAAGAGGGACCACCTAGGTGTTTAGTTCGCTGCCCATGAATATGTTACCTAGACACTCCATGTTGAAGGCTTATGGGTGTGTCAACACTATTGGACACAACATGGCATTTGGATAGGACATGGCCAACATTCACAAAAAGTGACAACATGGCAATTTCTTTTAGATTGTCATGCAAGGGACTCCTAGGTCAAGTGTCAGACACTTTAAATGAAGCATCCTTTTGCTTTTAGCATAAGTTGTCAAGGTTATATATCTACTCAAGGCAAAATGTCCTTATTTTTTAAAATATGATATATATAATCAAAATTATATGGTCACTTTAAGTAAATTGTCATTATATTTAAAATATAAAGTTATCAGAGTTAAGTATCAATTTGAGTGTCTCAACACATCTTAAGTAACCTCAAAAGAACCTATAGATAAACAAATTAGAAACTCATGGCTATTCTACTAATTTGTTTGCTAGGTGGCATAGATTACTGTCCTTTTTCCCGTTTTGTTTCTCTTTTTTGGTAATCATCAGATGTGTACAAACATACATAGATAATAGACATATGCATGTATATATATGTATAATGATTAAGGTCCTGGAGCTTCTTGACTGTAGTGGACTAGACCTAAGAGAGACTGTATCTTGGAATGCTTCCGTGACCCAAATCATTCTAGACTAGGTCATCCTAGTCTGTCCTGGTCAAGAGGCATCAGGGCAGTTGTTTGTGCCTCAATACTTGGGGTGGCTTGGTATCCCAAGACACCAATTTTTAGTTTACTTTTGTTTTTATTTTTCTCTCTGTTCATGTTGTTAGAAGTTGTTCCAACATGTGTCGTACTAGTTTGGTCCTTTATCAAGATAGACTTGAGGACCGGGATCTAAATCCTTGTGTATTATGATATACATACACCTATATGTGTTCATTTACATATAAAGTATTTAGATTCACATAAAGAAATCTGCCATGTGTTGGTGCCTAGATCTTTCATTGCAGCTATATCTGACATGTGAACACATGGCACTTATGCCATCAGTCAAGGTATCACTACTTATGACAACTTTGCCTTTGTCCCTTTGCAATTTAAGTTAGATCGTGAAAAGAATTTTCTATTCATTTGCTTGTGCATTTGTTTATGCATGTTTCGAATTGGAAACATGCTGATTTTCTGAATCAAGGATGGTTTGTCATGCAGTAGAAATTTTACATGCTTCCATTAAGGACCCATATAAGATTGTTTCCCTAATTATTGATGACCTAAAAATTTGCAGTTTGTAATCTCACTTTAGAGTTTCTCAAGAATGCTTCACTCTATTAGGCTGCATTGGTGGCTGTGATGTTACACTTAGAGAGCTAGCAGAGATTTGTGGAACAGGATCTCGAAATAATACTGGTATGACAGGTTTGTTTTCATTATGTGCTGTCTTCATCATATGCATAGAAATCTATACCATATGATATGCACAGAAATTTGCTGACTTTGTACCATAATACCACTGTGTGCAATTTAATGCCCTATTACTCAAAATAATCTCAATTGTTGTACTACCTGATTTCACCATATCCTCTAGGCAATTTAATGGAAAAACTGATATTAAACTAACTCTCCAGGTATACATTATAAGGAGTCATGTTTGCAACTTTCTCTTGCTTTTGGCAGCATCGACAATCTTAGATAAGCAAGGTTAAGCAATAACCCATCTTAATTTCTTTCCTGCAACTGAAATTTCCAGCTTACCTTGCTGGTACAATTCTTTTGGGGATTAGGGTAGGGCTGCCTCCATTGTATAGCCTATCTATCACCTACAGGCATCTTCTAGTTATTTGAAAAAAAACCTTTTGTGCACCCCTCAACCATAATTTCAAACCGTGTCGTGTAACTCTGATATCCTGATAAGCACTAAAACTACGTATTTTGTTTTGTTTTTGTGTTTTCTTGTTTTTTCTTTTCACTCTTGTTACAAACAAGAACCTCTAGACTTCTTGTGTTATCTAACACTTCTTTGAGAATTGTTGTACCATCCAGCCGATCCTGGGTTGGGCCAGTTAAGGAGCCCGACTGGCCGACTTGTGGGTGGAAGAGGTCCGCACGACCCATCTCCTTCGAAGTCCCACTGATTGGCTCTCGCGGGAGGCCGACCTACCCAGGGGACCGATCGACCTAAAGTCGGCCATCTCCTGCCAAGGCATAGCTGACCCTCCTTGAGGGCCTTCGGAGGCCCCTCTCCTTCAACATGCCATTCGGCTTTTCTCAGAGCTCTTGACGGGCTCCCGCTAGGTCCGACCGGCCCGCCTCCACCTGGGGAATTCCAGGTGCTCCCCTTTATGTCTATCGGTCGGCTCCCTCAAACGTCTTGGCGAGTACTCTCGGTCGGCCGGACAATAGCCTCCAGCTGAATCCGACCGACCCTTGGTACTTCTCAGAACCGCTCGAAAGCTCCATAAGATCCTTCCTAGCCGGTACCAGAATTCTGTTGCAACGAATTCCACGATATGGCCACGACTCCATGCCACCTGGCCATCACTCTGATCCTCTCAGGGGCAAATCAGGGTTTTTCAGTCTATCCCCTAAAGAATTTTGGCAGTATTCTACGCCATAAAAGGGCCCCGGAGACCTCCGTAAAGGGGTGAATGCTCTCTTCCTTCTCCAGGCTACTCTTTCTCGTTCTTCTCTCCATTTTGTTGCTCCAGATCCCCTGCTAACTTAGGCATCGGAGTGTCCCTTTCCGGAGCACCTCCAGCGCCCAGGGACTTTGTGCAGGTCGGCCGACGGGAGAGCTCTTCAGCGCAGCGAACCGAGTCCGGTCCAGGTGGAAGCGCAGCAATAGATTGGCGCTAGGAGGGCCTTTGAACCTTCGTTCCGCTCTCCACTCTAAAAGGAGAGATTAACTGAGGAAAGCCATCAATGGTGAGGGAAAGAACACGAAGTATCTCTGCCATAGGAAGGCATTCTCGCCATAGGTCTGAAGCATCTCGCGGGAAAGATGACACAGCTGCTGCCGCCGAGCCCACCATCACTTTGGGGCTGCAGCAGTTCCAGATGCTGGTAAACCGCATCGAGACGCTCACCTCGGCTGTCCAGCATTTCGAGGAAGCGGCCGACGACCGGCGGCAGCTACCCGCGGTGTCCTGCATCAACCATCAGCCGGTTGCCGGGCGGGGTCAACAGCCGGAAGCACCCCTACCTCCTTCCCACGCCGCTCCGGAGCCCCGAAGGTCCATGGGGGCTTACGCTAGCGGGAAGAGAGCGAGGTCGTCTTCTTCCTTTTTCGCTGACTCCGCCCCCGCTGTTGGTCGGCTTCTTGCTGAGGATCCGCATGACTATGGTAGCAAAATCATGTGCATGGAAGGGCGCATGGCGGAAATCATCGAGCGCCAGAAGGCTGAGACGGGGCAGGTGTACGACACCCGCCCGCCTTTTTCTGCTGAGATCTTGGGGGAGCCTATCCCCCGGCACTTTAAAATTCCTCAGGTGGACGCCTATGACGGTACCACCGACCCGTTGGATCATCTGAGCACTTATAAGGCCCATATGATGGTACAGGGTGCCTCCGACGCTCTTCATTGCATCGCCTTCCCAGCAACCCTGAACAAGGCCGCCTGGATGTGGTTTACAGCCATCCGACCAGGTACGATCCGATCTTTTTCTCAACTTGAAATCCTTTTTCTTTCTCATTTCAGGACATGCAGTCGGGCCCCGAAGAACACCGACTGCCTCTTCCTTATACTCCAGAAGGAGGGGGAGACCCTCCGGGACTACATGGCCCGCTTCAACTCAACGACCATGGAAGTCCCAGACTTGAACGAGGCGGTAGCGATGTCGGCCTTCAAGAGAGGGCTTCAATCGTCCAGGCTCACATTTTTCCTGGACAAGAAGTTCCCGAAGGACTATACCGAGCTATTGGCTAGGGCACACAAGTATGCCCTGGCAGAGGAGCAGGCGACGAGTCGGTGCCAGGCGGAAGGGAGACCAGCCCCCAAGAAGCGGAGCGATAAAGCTCCTACAGTCCGACCCCTCGGCAACGATAGCCGACCCACTCGGCGTTGAAGCTCCGTGCCGAGGGACTTCAAAAAGTTTGAGACATATGCGCCCCTCTCCCTTCCAAGGGAGAAAATCCTCATGGAGATTGAGAACGAGGCTTACTTCCAAAGGCCTCGACCGATGAGGGGCCCTCCTGCCGCCAGAAATAGGAACAAGTACTGACGGTTCCATAGGGACCATGGGCATGACACTGAAGAGTGCCTCCAGCTGAAGGACGCCATCGAAGACCTTATCAGAAGAGGGTACCTGAGTAAGTATGTCCGACCCTGCCGGTATCGGGCTGAGACCTCAACTGTTAGAGACCCTCCGGAGGAGACTGAGCTCCCTAATCAGCATCCGACAGGTGGAGGCGTTGGCATGCTGCATCGGCGGTCCGACTGGGGGCGCAGAGGGGGCCAAGACATCGCGAAGAGGCCCAGGGGCTCCGGTGTAATCAGTTTTTCTGATGAAGACCTCTTGGAACCTCATCTTCGAAGAGATGACCCTGTCGTTGTGTCGGCAATTATTGCCAACTATGATGTAAAGCGTGTCCTCATTGATAATGGAAGCTGTGCAGAAGTTCTGTTGTATGATGCCTTTGTTCGAATGAACTTGTCTAAATCAAGGCTGCGGGAGTCCCTGATGCCGCTCACTGGCTTTGGGGGAAACTCCGTCGGGGTAGAAGGAGAAATCACTTTACCCATGACCCTTGGGACAGAGCCTTATCAGCGGACTTTCCCCATTAATTTTGTGGTCATCTGTATGATCTCGGCATACAACGCCATCTTAGGCCGACCGGCATTCAACAGGTTCCGCGCCATTGTATCCACTTACCATTTGCTGGCAAAATTCCCGACTCGTAACGGGGTCAGGAAAATGAGGGGAGACCGCAGGATGGCTAGACAATGTCTGGCCATACATGACAGGCAGTTGGATGGGCACCCCATGCTTGAGCAACTTGACCCTAGAGATGAAACCGACGACCACGGTCAGCCTGTTGAGAAGATTGTGTTTGTTCCCCTCAAGAAGGACGACCCTACTAAAGTACTTCAAATCGGGAATACCCTAACTGAAGAAGCCCGACAGGAGCTGGTTGGTTTCTTGAGAAGCAATGTTGATGTCTTTGCCTGGTCGCCCTCGGACATTCCAGGCATCCCGTCGGATGTCATCACTCATCAACTTAAGGTGGATCCAACATATAGACCCGTCCGACAGAAGAAGAGGAGCTTCGCTGCCGAAAGGCAGAAGGCGATCGAAGAAGAGGTGAAGAAGCTCCTTGACGCCGGCTTTATCAGGGAGTCCCATTTCCTAGAGTGGCTGGCCAACGTCGTCATGGTGAAGAAGGCTAGTGGGAAGTGGAGGATCTGTATAGATTACACGGACCTCAACAAGGCCTGTCCGAAGGACAGCTTCGCCATGCCAAAAATTGATCAACTGGTGGATGCTACGGCCGGCCACCAGCTCTTGAGCTTTATGGATGCCTTCTCTGGGTACAACCAAATCAGGATGCACCCCGAAGATGAGGAGAAGACGGCTTTTGTCACAGACAGAGGGCTGTATTGTTACAGGATGATGCCCTTCGGCCTGAAGAATGTGGGTGCCACTTTCCAACGACTGATCAACCAAGTCTTTGAAGGGCAACTCGGGCGGAACATGGAGGCCTACGTCGATGATATGATTGTTAAGAGCCTCCACAAGGCTGACCACATCAAGGACTTGCAGGAATCCTTTGGCGCACTAAGACGTCATCGGATGAAGCTAAATCCTGCTAAGTGCATATTTTGGATGACCTCTGGGAAATTTCTTGGTTTCCTGGTCACTCAAAGGGGGATTGAGGTCAACCCTGAGAAGATTAAGGCTATTATGGACATGGCACACCCAACCAGCAAAAAGCAGGTGCAAGAGCTCACGGGCCGCGTTGCCTCTCTCAGCCGTTTCATCTCCCGATCGGTTGAGAAGTCTGCCATTTTTCAAGGCCTTGCGCCGGTCGGACCAGTTCCAGTGGACCGACGAGTGTTGATCGGCCTTCGAAGCCCTGAAGAACTATTTGAAGAACCCTCCGCTCTTGGCTAAACCAACGGAGGGAGAAGTGTTGTACCTGTACTTGTTGGCCTCTGACGAAGCTGTCAGCACCGTCCTTGTGCGGGTGGGGGATGATGGCCAGCAGAAACCTGTCTACTATATCAGTAAGGTGCTCCATGATGCTGAGACCAGGTACCCAAAAGTCCAAAAACTGGTCTATTCATTGGTTATAGCCGCAAAGCGCCTCCGGCCTTACTTCCAGGCACACCCGATCGTTGTGCTGACTGACCAGCCCCTCAAGGCAATTCTCCGAAGCCCTGACATCTCCGGACGGCTCGCCAAGTGGGCTGTCAGGCTGGGCGAGTTCGGCATCTTCTTCCAATCCCGGTCGGCCTTGAAGGCTAAGGTAATTGCTGATTTTATTGCAGAATGCACCTGGGGGCCAGAGGCAACTCCTTCGGCAGCTGAAGCACCTATGGCTGACCCAGCGGAAGGAGTCGAGCTCGCCTGGACTTTCCATGTGGATGGAGCTTCTAACCTCGCGGGATGTGGGGCAGGCCTAATCTTAGCTGACCTCGATGGGCAATGTCTGGAGTATGCCCTACACTTCGTATTTCATGTATTGAACAACCAGGCAGAATATGAAGCCTTACTTGCAGGGTTGAGGATAGCTAGTGAGTTAGGAATTGGTAGAGTCCGGGCCTTCTCCGACTCCCAGTTGGTAGTCAATCAAGTGAAGGGCGAGTTTGAAGTAAGGGACCCTACCTTGGCTAAGTACTTGGACAAGATACGAAGCTTTATATCTCGGCTTAAATTCTTCGAGATTCTCAATATACCCCGACTGCAGAACTCCCGGGTGGATGCCCTGTCACGATTGGCCACAGCTGCAATCAGTACCACCGACCGGACTTTTGTGGAGCGTCTGTAGTGCCCCAGCATCGCCGAAGAGCTGACTGAGATCCATCAAGTTGAACAGGAAGCATCATGGATGGACTCGATTCGTGCATTCCTGGTTCAAGGAACTCTCCCGGACGACCCGGTCGAAGTTAAGCGTATACGCTCAACGGCCTCAAAATACGTCATCCTTGATGGGACCCTTTATAAGCGGTCATTCTCACAACCGTTGCTGAAGTGTCTGGGGCCGACCGATGCTGATTATGCACTTAGAGAGGTGCATGAAGGTATTTGTGGCGACCACCTTGGAGGGAGATCCATGGCTTACAAAATTATCCGGCAAGGATATTATTGGCCTACAATTCAGAAGGACGCATCGGACTTCGTACGAAAGTGCGATGTGTGTCAGAGGTACTCCGGTATTCAGAGGAGGCCTGCTAGCCAGCTGACTCCGCTTATCGCGCCTTGGCCATTTGCACAATGGGGCATGGATATCCTGGGACCTTTTCTCCCAGCGTCTGGTCAACGAAAATTCCTTCTTGTAGCCATCGACTACTTTACCAAATGGGTGGAGGCTGAAGCATTGGCACAAATAACGGAAGCCAAGGTGGAGATTTTTGTCCGAAACCACATCATCTTCCGGTTCGGCATCCCACAGACAATTATTACTGATAATGGAAGACAATTTGACAACTCAAGGTTCCGGGATTTTTGCCAGCAATACCACATTTCCCATCGGCTTCGGTCGGCCACCCTCGGTCCAATGGAGAGGCTGAAGTCACTAATCGAACGATCCTACATGGACTGAAGACCCGGCTGAATGAAGCCAAAGGGCTCTGGGTGGAAGAGCTTCACTCGGTATTGTGGATATATCGGACGACCGCCTGGGCGGCGACTGGGGAGACTCCGTTCAACTTGACCTACGGGAGTGAGGCAGTCATCCCCGTAGAAATCTCTTTACAATCACTGAGGGTTGATCATCTCATTGAGTCGACCAATTCGGAGCAGCAGAGGGCTGACTTGGACTTGCTGGAAGAAACCAGGCTCCGAACAAGTTTGAAAATGGCGACCTATCGACAGAAGATGGCTAGATATTATAATTCGCGCGTCAAGGTACGAACCTTCAAAGTTGGAGATCTGGTCTTGCGAAGGACGGAGATCTCAAGGCCGACCGAGCAAGGAAAGCTTTCCCCCAATTGGGAAGGCCCTTATCGGGTCAGTGAAGTGGTTCGGGCCGAAACCTACCGACTCGAACATTTGGACGGATGACAGATAGTGCACCCGTGGAATGTAGATAATCTTCGCAAGTATTATCAATAAAGTCTGCAGCTTCTTCTATCAACACTCCGAAAGTCCGACCCTGGTCGGCAGAGGCTCTAGGACAGCCCACTCCGAAAGTCCGACCTCGGTCGGCAGAGGCTCTAGGGCAGCCCACTCCGAAAGTCCGACCCCGGTCGGCAGAGGCTCTAGGGCAGCCCACTCTGAAAATCCGACCCCGGTCGGCAGAGGCTCTAGGGCAGCCTACTTCGAAAGTCCGACCCCGGTCGGCAACCGTTTCAAAGCAATTCGCCCGGAGCCGCGCGAAGAACGGGCCGCAAATTTGGGCTAGTCGACGGACCATACTTGGAGTAAGTTTTTGGGTACATGGGTCCAGACTGAGCTGTTGCCCCTTCCAACTATTATACCAGTATCAAATTCGGAGGGGCCGACTGAAAATACGTGGGAATTTTCTTAAAACGCCCAAACTCAGATTGGGTTAGTGCTTAACGGCCGCCTCGAAAAAACCTACGACCTCGAAGGGCCGATCGAAAGTACTTACAAGAGTTTCTAAAAGAAAAGTGGCTACCTCATACCCACATATATAGAAGGCAATAGAAAAATTCTTGTATTAACGTCAAAATGGGGCCTTTACAAGGAGCGTGGGTCGGACCTTTACAAACTCCTTAGGTCCGACCCACGGGAGCTACGGCAGGGGCCTTATTTTTGGCCCCGTCCATTACAACTGAGGGTTCGACCGGAACCGCAGCAACTAGGGGTTCTACTGGGACGGCGACTACCTCTGTATCAACTTGGGTTGGGGCTTCGGCCCTGGCCTCTTCTGTTTCACCTTCCGCTCGGGGCTCCCCCTCCTCCGCCGGCTCTTTTAATTCGGTGCCTGATAAGTCCAACCCTGGGAAAAGTTCGGCCACTTTCTTCAGGCAGTCGTCATAGCCTTCCCTGTAGAAGTCCGACGCCGCATCTTCTACTTCCTCGTCAAAGCTGGAAGAAGCCTTATAAGTCGCCACGGCGTCCCGGACCTGTCTTGCTGCCAGCTCCTTGAATTCTTCGAGTTGAGCTCAGTTGTGCCACCGCCGCCCGTTCGGCCTGAATGCTCCTGTCGGCCTCAGTGAAGTGTTCCTCCTTTTGTAGCTGGCATGTAAGAGAATTAATTTTCGCCTTTCTCCTCAGCCTGGCTTCCCCGTCGGCCAGTTGGCTCTCCGCCTCTTTCAACGCCTCCTTCGACGACGCGGCTTCCGCTTGGACGGCCGATAGCTTTTCTTCCAAAGACTTCAAAGATGCTTCTTCGACTGGCAGAGCCGCCTCCAGCTCCTGTACCTTCTTGGCGGAGGTCTTAGCCGCATGCAGCACTCGACTGATGCCATCATCCATTAAGAAAATATCATGAAGAAGCTGCGAGCCCAAGGTCAAGTTATTGCTACACCAAGAAAGGAAACAAGTACAAGGAAGCAGAGTAGGGCCTTACCCTCATGAAATCACGGTAGGACTCTACGGCTACGTCCATCAGATTCCTCTGGATGAACAACTCCCAGTCAGCATCCGTCATGGCTCCCCTAAGCAGGCTCCGTGATCTTCTGGGGTTGTCCAGAGCGTGCCAGTGCTGGAACGCCTCCTGATGAATTTCTTCATCAGACTCCTCTTCAGCCGCCTCGCCTTCGGCTGCCTCCTCTACGGCCGGCCCCTTTCCCTTGTCCGCCAAGGGAACCGTCTCCTCTGGGCCGACGGACGAGGGGGCTGGCATTGCTGCTGTGCCAGATGTCTTCGGCCGTCCCTCCCCCAGTCATACAGCCGACCCCCCGGCGGGAGTTGAAGACCCTGGTGTCTTCCTTGTCAACACCTCTGTGAGGGGGACATCATCTTCACCGGAGTCCACGTCCACGACGGCTGCGGGCCGTTCCTCCTCCCGCCTCTTCTTTTGTCTCTTGGCGGCTGACGTTGAGGCCGGCTCTTGGGCAGCCCTCTTTCGCACCGCCCGCTGAACGACCTTGGTTTTGTCAATCCTCATTCTCCCTCCTGTAGCAGAAAAATTAAAGCAAGCAGCATGAAAAGGAGTGTCAGATCCGACATGTCAAGCTACACGAGAGGAGGACGGCCCTTGCCTAATAAGCTCTGAGGGCTGATCCCCGCCTGGTGAAGCTCGTCCTCCCTCAACAGCTCAAATGCCGCGGTTAGGCCAGCTCCGTTGATCTCGTTGAACTTAGCCTGGTCGGCTCTTAGGATGGACCTTCCCTCGCGGAGCCTTGGCCACGGCTCCCTCCACAAAGGCTCAAACCCCCATGGTTGGAGACTACTCACAAGGAAGAACAGTGCCTTCCATCCGTGGACGACCGACGGGAGACACTTCAAAATCTTTCGGCCGGGATGAGGACTGAACATCCACCACTCTCGGCTCCTAAAATCCTTCTTCAAAAGAAAGAAATTGCCAAATAGGGACAATCTGGGTTCTAATCTGGCCCTGTAACAGAGTACGATGAAGCAGCATATCACCCAAATGCTGTTCGGGGTTAGCTGCGCCGTGGTTATCCTATGAAAATTGAAGACCTCTATGAAGAAGGGGTGCAATGGAAACCTCAATCCGACCTTTATATGGGATTCGTACATTGGGAGAGTCCCCGGTCCCAGTGGGGCGTTCGCTCTTCCCTCTCGGCCTGGGAGTGTAAGGTGCAATGTAGAGGGGATGCCATACACCGCCCTAAGGTTCTCAACTCGTTCCCGGGTCATGGTCGAAGGGATCTCACTTGGCCCTGGCTGCCTCGATCTACGGGTCGGACCTCCACTGCTAGACACCATTAAAACTGAAGGAGACGGAAGGCTGGGAGACTAACCTGAAGTTGAACTCCTAAGTCCTGGTTTCGCGAAAGGAGAAGAAGAAACTCTCTCATGGTGCGCAGGTGCGGCGGAAAAACTCCTTCGGAATGCCTTGCCCCCCCTTTTATAGATCCTTGGGGGGCATCGCCGGACGCCTTATGGGTGTTCCAACCGTCCCGTTGGAGGAGGCGCGGCAACTCACGCCTCTGGGACCGAGGCAACGGGTCGATCCTAGCGGACATGCGGCGATCTGTGTGAGAGCCGGATCAGCGGTCGGGGATTATTTGGGAAGCGGCATCAACCGCTCGGATGCCGCCACGCGGCGCCGCACGCCTCTCCGTCTTCGCCAGTACGCGCGTTGATCTGGCCCTTCATTATGGTACCTGCCCCGCATTAACTGCAACTCCTGCGCCCCAATACGGGGCTGACATCTGCCCAGGAAGCCGATCATGGGAGATTCGAGGCGGTCCGTCGCAATGATACCGGGTCGGGCCTGAATGGACGCGGTTTGCATAGAAATGATGCTCCTGTCCTTTGAAGTCACGTAGCCCCTCAAAGCCCAGAAGCAGGGGGGCAACTGTTGTACCTCCAGCCGATCCTAGGTTGGGCCAGTTAAGGAGCCCGACCGGCCGACTTGTGGGCGGAAGAGGTCCGCACGACCCATCTCCTTCGAAGTCCTACTGATTAGCTCTCGCAGGAGGTCGACCTACCCAGGGGACCGATCGACCTAAAGTCGGCCATCTCCTGCCAAGGCACAGCTGACCCTCCTTGAGGGCCTTCGGAGGCCCCTCTCCTTCAACGTGCCATTCGGCTTTTCTCAGAGCTCCTGACGGGCTCCCGCTAGGTCCGACCGGCCCGTCTCCACCTGGGGAATTCTAGGTGCTCCCCTTTACGTCTATCGGTCGGCTCCCTCAAACATCTTGGCGAGTACTGTCGGTCGGCCGGACGATAGCCTCCAGCCGAATCCGACCGACCCTTGGTTCTTCTCAGAACCACTCGAAAGCTCCAGAAGATCCTTCCCAGCCGGTACCAGAATTCTGTTGCAACGAATTCCACAATATGGCCACGACTCCATGCCACCTGGCCATCACTCTGATCCTCTCAGGGGCAAATCAGGGTTTTTCAGTCTATCCCCTAACGAATTTTGGTAGTATTCTACGCCATAAAAGGGGCCCGGAGACCTCCGCAAAGGGGTGAGTGCTCTCTTCCTTCTCCAGGCTACTCTTTCTCGTTCTTCTCTCCATTCTGTTGCTTCAGATCCCTGCTAACTTAGGCATCGGAGTGTCCCTCGCCGGAGCACCTCCGGCGCCCAGGGACTTTGTGCAGGTCAGCCGACGGGAGAGCTCTCCAGCGCAGCGAACCGAGTTCGGTCCAGGTGGAAGCGCAGCAACAAGAATAAATTAATTAACCCAACTGGTCCTATTTATTCATAAGTTTTAATGTTCCAGATTAACAGCTTTTCTAAATGTTTCACATAAAAGATATACTGTTACATGAACCTAGATGTCATTACTCATACATAAGAAATGATTCTAACAAGATCATTCCTAATGACATCCAGTCTCTTTGTTGGTCAAGACCCATGTGTAATGAAAAGATTCTCAGACACATATGTACATAGGATTGTTCAAGGCACTTACAACAGCAATCATCCTTAAATGTCCGCCTTTAAAATACTATGAAGCACAACCTTGACACACCAAAGCCATTTTTTAGTCATCGATGAGTGTATTTTTTTAACTAATGCAGAACTAGGTTATGACTATTTTCAATGCAATAGAGTGGATCATCCGAAGAAAATCAGTTTCCTTAGCTGAACAGATTTCGACATGTGGAGATTCATGTTGTCACATTATGACATCAGTGGATTTTGTTCCTTGTCCATAAACTGTCCCTTCAAGAGATTAATAATAATCTGAAGAAAAGAAGGGAAGGATGAGCTTGAGGGAAAGAAGGAAGTCTGGTTATCGGTCCAAAATTACTAGAAAGCCTGACAAGTTGCTGGCTAGTGCCACAAGTTCATGGAAGAAACCCCTGTTTCCTCCTGTAACTTTCAATATCTGACGTCTGTATGTTTTTGTGCACGTATGTGCATGCATGCATCTGTTTGTTTTCCCATCCTAATAAGTTCACACTGAGCTAATTTTCTATGGACCTGATATGACCCCTCTGTCATTTAGTGTGTGTATCCATTTATATGTACGTGCATTCATGTGCCTGCATGCTTTTGCATTTGTAAGTCAGGTTGTTCACCTATTCTGACAAATTGTCGCCAATTTAATTTTATCTCAAACCCATGGTTAGTATCTTCCATGCTGAGTTCACATGTCTATATTATGGTATAATACAGTCAGACACAACCTACGAAGTCTCAGGCTAGACGATATACATCTCAAGTGCCTAGCTTGAAATAGGTAGAACCATGGAAACCCAATTGCCTTCCTCAAATTCTCTCTTAATTTATTGTCATTCTTCACATAAGTCTTTTATGTTCTGATCTTTGACCTGTTGTCTACTAGATGAACAGTGCAGAACTATATGTATTGTTTGATTTCACTAAATTGGCCATTAGTTGGTAAAAACAAAATTTATTCCCTGCATCAGTGTCATTGCTGTGCAAGGCCTACTCTGTCTTATGCTAGATTTAGCATTGTGTTCTATGTCCTCTTTGGTGTCATCAAATTTCCCCAAAAGACTGCACAAAACCACGTAGTTAATCCTATAATGAACGGAGAGTCAGCCAAGCAGCTTGTTATAATCTCCTGATTTTCAGAGAACTTATGGGCGTAAAAGTGATGCTCATGATAACTCATGTGATAAGGAGCAGAGGATGCCCATGTGAATTCCTAGATTAGTACCTAAATTTACTCAACATATTCTCACGAAGAATATTGTTGGCCTATGTATAAAGAATATGGTATTCCATCTGTCATATATAAAACTTGCAGGGTCTGTAGCTTCGAACATTCCATGATTAATCTGGAACTGAATGGAAAAGATTGACTGACACGTTAAGGTAAACTACTCCATCTTCAGCCAGTAAATAGGACCTTCATTGTTGGATGAATATTTTTGCTTGCCTTCTGATCATATGTTTAGTTAATTTGTGTGCATACATAAGAAAAAATAGAAAAATAAACTTTTCTTACGTGCTCTCTCTATTGCTACCAGCAAGAGGACAGCGATCAACAGAACCTCCTAGTAGTACAAGGCGAGGAAATTCAAGGCAGGATTCCTGTATGTATTGTGGGCGAACAGGGCATTCTTCAAATGATTGCCCCTCCCAGGTTTCCCGTTCACATGGAGCTCAATCCATTCGCATCCAAAAGTCAAGGAATGGTTCAGGACCTTCAGGTGATCATAATTACCAATGTGCTGTTCATTATGAATTCAAAGTACACTTGCAAGTTGTTGGTCAGATGCACGAGGCATAGGCAATTTGCATGCATGTTTAAGAAAGTGCAAGGGAATCTTCTGATGTTATTGCATGTCAAGAATAATCTGTCTCGGCTGTCTTATCTGCCTAGCCATGATAGAACATTTCGATTCTTGATTGTTTGGCATTATGTGTTTTTAGAATTTGATGAACTTGAGCCATCGGGATGTCATCCATTTTTCTTTTGGTTTGTGCTGCAGTCTGACCATTTACCAAAAGATGCACGCATCTGTTAATAGTAATTAATTAATGCAATAAACTTTACAAATTTCAAATTGAGTGGTAGTTAGCAATGAGATCTCCTGGAATTCTCAGCTTTTCATGGAACTCACACTTCATGTTCATCATCATCATTGTCTTATGTCAGAATATTTATGTTAATGCAGGTCAAGTCTTGTGTAGTTGTGGAGCACCTTGTGCATTGAGAACTGCTAACACAGAAACTAATAGAGGAAGGAAGTTCTACACATGCCAGTCTCAAGAATGTGGCTTCTTTGTGTACGTGTGATCAGACATTCTGGAATTTCATTTTTGATGATTTTGCATTGGCAGTATATGCTTAGACTTTCATACTTAACTGTCTCACATTCATGAATTTCATATTCATGTCTTAACTTGCAGCCTTACGCTGCTCAATAATCCCCCATCTTATTGCTTTCATATTTCAACTAGTTCAGTTCAGATATGCTATATTTGATGTCAGAACTTCTCTTTCGAATCACATTTTGTACAATATTATCCATGGAGGGGATCATTAGTCTCACATTAGTTGAGTCAAGGGAGACTAGCTTATATAGGAAGGACCACCTTTTTCACGTGAGGTGCCTTTTAGATTGGAATCTAGGAGTGCAAAACCGTGAGGCTTATAGGCCGAAGTGGACAATACTTGATATACTGAGCCATGAGCTCTTGGTCGCAACATTGGAGGCCCATGTAGTTCTCGAACCTACGATTATGATAAACCTGCGACTATGATGCACCTCTTGTTTGTACACCAACCCTCCTAGGGATTGTGGTAATAATGAGCAGGATTTTCAGAACCGTCCTGAACCGTCCGGTTTGGGGCATACTGTATTGTACCAGCAAGAACCATTATAATTCAGTCCTAAAAAATGGTTTGGGATCCAAACTATGAAAAATGACTTGAACTGGACCAGTACGGGTCAGTTTGGTATGGTACAGGTTGGTTCCGACTGGTACAGTTCGGTTCAGTCTGGTTTAGGCTTGGTTTGGCCCGGTTTGGGTCTAGTTCAGGTCCGGTTCAGCAATCCTCTAGGAGGGGAGGAAGATAGTTTTTTCTCAATTCATCAAGACCGGTTCATGTATCAATACGTTATGGTACGGTACTGTATCATTACCGATCGCTGATTGGTACGGATTCCAATACCGGTTCAACAATCCTTGATAAGGAGGGTGCCTTTCGCTTGCACATAGATTCCTCATTGACTGGGGGGTTATGTTGTGATGGGAGGGGCACATTGGTTGTGAGTCAAAGAAGACTAGCTTATATAGGAAGGGACCATCCTTTTTACGTGAGGTCCTTTTGGATTGGAATCAAGGGGGGAAAAATCATGAGGCCCATAGACTAGAACGGACAATACCTCATGAGTCGAGCCATGAGCCCTTGGCGACAACATTGGTAACCCATACAGGCTCTGAACCTGTGACTAGGACGAATCTTCGACTACGATAAACTTGCAACTATGATGCACTTCCTGTCTAGACACACTTCCTAGTGGCTGTGGTGATAATAATGTGGAAGGCATCTCCCGTCCGTACATAGACTCTTCCTTGATTGGGGAGTTATATTGTGGTAGGAGGGGATCATTAGTCCCACATTGGTTATGAATCAAGGAGGACTTTAGCTTATTTAAGAAGGGACTATCCTTTTCACGTGAGGCGCCTTTTGGATGGGAATCTAGGGGAAAAAAATGAGGCCCATAGGCTAGAGCAGATAATACCCCAAGTGTCGAGCCATGAGCCCTTGGTTGTAACACATATCTTAAACTAGTTATGCAAGTAGGCATTGAGCCATGTTCTATGATTACCTTTATTTTATTATTTCTTCTGTGTATAAGGATTTTTTTTTTTCCATTGGTTTATTTTCTAGCTGTCCATATCTTTAATAACAGCATTGTTGCCCAATTATTGTTAAAGTCCGTAGACTTCCAAATTGATTCGATAACACCTCACTTGCAGCCAACATATTTTTGAACAGTCTTGTAGGCTCTTTTATTTTTATTGATTTTGTGTTCTAATATTCTCTTCCCTAAGAAACTCTTGAACATAAAACTCATTGCTATGTGGTTTTCTAAACACTACAGGCAATGATGTCCAAATTTCAACAATTAAGTACACGGTATAAGTGTGCACCTGTGCATCTAAAACCAAGATTACCTTCACTGCCTGATGAGGCTATGACCTGAAAAGTGGGACCACCATTTGTTGTTTGAGAAACTTGAAAGAGCAACATTTCTCTGCAATGTTGAGATAAAGGGTGGTAGTGTCAGGACACTAAATGAGAAATTTACAATCACCGTGTCATGTTGCAACTGATCAAGGACCAATTATGGCTCAACCAAACTGTATCATTAAATTCCCCATAAATGCCACCAGCTGATTTTTCAGTTGTTGAGGTCTGTTTATGGACTACACACAACCTGTTTTATCCTTTGGCTTAGATTATATTGCCGAAGAAATAAGTCATCAAATTTTTGAGTCGTGCTATTCACAGCCAAAACCATGTGGTAAGCTGTTAACCAGCCGGTGAAAGATTGACTCAGCTAATCTGCATTCTGTAATTTGTTAAATAATATATGCATGGATGTCATGGTGGCACAAGTGCATCAAGAAAAGAAAAAGGCTTCTAATTACACATTTTTTTTGGGTTGCAGTTGGGAAGATAGTCAGGAGAATGGTGGAACATATGGATGTGGAGCATCTCATGGAAGCAGCAGCAGGTCATCATCCACTGCAAGGAGAGGCGGTCGTGGCCGAGGACAGAGGGGAGCACGCACTGGTGGTGTAACATTTGTTTCTGCAACTGGTGAGCCAGTATCTGGTAGCTGTTTCATCTGTGGCGATCCTTCACACTTTGCAAATGTATGCCCAAATCGTGGCAGTTAATTTCTAGATCAAGAAAAGGCAAATAATATTCGATTATTGTTATTTGCTACAGTTCACCTTCAAGAATTCCTTATGTTGCATGAACTAGCAACTTATATGTGATTCTCTGTAAAAGGTGACTGCTTGTGGATGACTTCATTTGTGAATGACTTTGGCTTGAATGTGGTGCATGCTGAGTAGGTTCTTTGCACACGCAAAACTTGTTTCCATTAACATTTCCTGCGAGTTCGAGAAAGCTACCGATGACAGGAGTTGGTGGTACTTGGATAAAATGTATACCTTGATAAATGTTTCTGGCATGCATGTCAATGAACTTGCTTGCTATAGAAGAGAGGAGACATAGCAAAACTGTGTACGGGAATAGTCTGTTACTAACAGTCAGCCATGCCTAAACTGCGTTCTCTCCCGCACATTTGTTCTCTTTGAGATTGCTCCTGGAGGTTGATCATATGGAACCTACTCGATCCGTTGTCAACAGCTGGGCTGCCGACTTGTTGGGAATTGGTAAAGTGCGGTGCCTCCGACCTAAGCACGTGCCGAGGAATGCGGCACTCTGCCGCACACAAGTAGGACTGGGCTATGTAAGGCGGTAACCTGTCAAATGAATAAATATAACTAAATTAGCAGCAGTCTAATACCGGATGTGGGATGATAATTTTGAAACTTACTAAATTTTTTCTAAAGTTGAATTGGTTGCACATTAGGGGTACAATCGAGCTGAGCAAAGCTCGAGCTCGACAAGGTTTAACGTATTCTTGCTTGAAATTTAATTCGAAATTGATCTATCTTAAATATTTTAAGTTAAAGCTTGGCTTGATTAAAAAAAAAAGAAGATTGAATTAAAAATTAGTTGAGTCATATTTGAGCTTGGACTGGAGCCTTAACTTATAATATATATATTATTAATAAAAAATATATATATTTGAATAGTTTTGTAAATTTTTGATTTGAGTATCTTGTCATTTGTGTGTAATTGTGTTTGACTTGAAAAATTATTTGAATTATTCAAGTTTGATAGTAGCTGAGTTGAGTTAAGCTTGGATTTAAGCCGAGCTCGAATAGCTCGTATGCAGTTTGACTCATTTGTATCCTTATTGTACATCAATTTCCAAACCATTCTTAAGTTTCACATCTCAATAAAATCACGATTCAGCTAGCAAGATCATCTTACAAAGATTTTTTAAGAAGACTCAAAGGTAACAATAAAGTAAACTAGTCTAGTTAACTACCCACAAGTAAATCTAACAAGTAAGCAAGAAAATTATGATTTGGTGACTAAAAAATCACCGTAAACTAGGGTCTACTTTCAACTATTTAGAGATCAAAGAGAAGGGAAGATATTTTAAGTGTTATCAATGAAGAACCGTCTCTCTGATGCAGGTCTGATTGGACTCTCAAGATTTTGCGACAGGGCTTCAAGATCTTGATCCTCGGGCTCCGATCTCTCACGATGCTGTTTCCGAGGCAAGGACACCTGACTTTGATTCCAGATTACCTGCAAACATTCAGCAGAGAGATCAAATTAGAAAGTAGTAAGGAAGGAAAGAATAATGGAAGAGAAGGGTTAGAAGTGGTGGCTAGGGTTTCTTAATTACTGGATAGGTAGGATAACTAAGGTCTCATACCCCGCGATGCTTTGAAGAACAAAGGAAAGGGCCTCACACCCCGCGATGTACACAGCAAAGGAATTGGACAGAATAATGTCTTTATTGATGAATGAATAATAATAATACAGGGGGGTAGATGGGATATTTATAGACCCTCAACTAGTAGTGTAAGGGATACAAAGACTAGACTAGTTTTTCCTTGGGCTACAACTCTTGGAATCCTTGCTATGGGCATCCTGGACTCTTGTCTCTGGGCTGATCTGGACCTCTCTCCAAGGTGGGTGATAACATGGGGCTCTCATCTCATTTGGGTGCCAAGATGAGGATAAGGTGAGTTGTCCTGATGTAGGGTCAAGATGGCTCCATCACTTGGCCTTGATTGCTGGATTCTGGAGTCTGGATGATGTGGGCTCTTGCAGAAAGTGGACTCTCCAATCTGGATAGAAGAAGACTCAAAAGTTTTGGTGAGACTCTTGAGTTATGGAAACTTAAGCAGCTTGGAACCTGATTGATCAAAACACTTAAGCAAGAAATCCTTCCAACCTTCTCCACTTTGGTTGACAAGTGAAAATGAAATTCCTTGGAATTTGGCATTGGAAAGAGGATAGGAAGAGTGGACCGACTCCTTGGATTTGGTGTGAATTACTTGAAGTGAATGATGCCAAAGATGAAGACTCCTCATTTACTTATCTTATAAAGGAGGGGTGCCAATTTGGAATTCATTTGGACCAAAAGGGTGACATGGCATGTGTTGTATTGTCCTGATGAGATGGTAAGTGGTGTTGTCTCGATGAAGTGTCAAGTGGTGTCCAGACATAACATGGATGTTGTCCAATTTCTTGAGAAAGGTGGTACCAAGACTTGGTTACATATGACAAGTGACTTGGGCTAGCACATGGAGTCACATGGCTTGTCTTGAGCTAGCACATTGGTCACATGGAATCTTGATTTAGGTGCACATGGGTCTTCAATTGGGTTCCCCTTGCATTACAGGACTCAATAACTAAATTAACTAATAATTACAAGACTCAAAACCAAAAAACTAAAGCCCCACTTGATCAATTGGAATCCAATTTGATCAATAGGCAAGACATGTAAACAAGTGGTTCAACTTGGTAAAAGGGGTTTGGCCCAAAAGGCTAAAAAATAAAAACCCTAATTATAATTAGAAAAAAGGGCTAAACCCAACTATGCCTATATAACAGAATTTAAAATAAAATATTTACAGTTGGTAAAAGAGGTTAGGTTCAAGGCTTTATTCACAGGTGATCCACAATGATGTGGGTTCGACTTGTCGATCTTTTTTGGCCCTGGTGTCCCCATCAATTCTTCTTGGGTGGGAGAAACTTGACCTTATCGAGTATGGGTCAACTTCACTATGATAGCGCTCTAGTAAGTCTGGGTCAACTCTCTGCAAGTCATCTCTGGTGATACAAGAATCATAGTCTCGGGTCGTCCTTGCCAACGAACCAGATATCACTGGTAATCTTTGCCCCGAGTAGCGAAAATCTTATCGTCCGAGATCTACTCGATCTTGTCTCTTCGGGCTGGTGGTATGGCAGGTGGACATACTTGGATTGGCTCACTCTCAAGGATTGGATCATGCCCAAATGGCTCACTAGGAATTAACGTTAGCTCCCTATACTTGATAAGGTCTGAAATGTTGAAAGTTGGACTAATACCTAGTTCAGGTGGTAACTCGAGCACATAGGCATTAGATCCAATTTTTCTAATCACTTTGTATGGTCCACTACTATGGGCATGTAACTTTTTCATCGTTCCAGGTGGAAACCGTTTAGGTCGTAGTCTAACCATGACAAAGTCTTCTTCATTGAGTTCTTTGAGTCTTTTTTCTTCAATTAGCCATATGTTTATATGATTCTTATACAATTTTTTAATATATTTAACATATGACTTTGCAAATGTCTAATAGACTTACTATGTATTACTAGTAAAGAAAATTTATCTATTTATCTATTTATTTATTTATTATTTTATTTTATTTTATTTTAAGTCCTTAATTTTAATTCTGTGCTTGACCCTTGGTTGGTGGGTGACATGCAGATGAAAACTTAACATGCACTCCTAATAGATGCCATAAGGTTCTCCAGAAATAAGTGGCAAATCTAACATGCTCAATGAATGTATGTAATACGCTAACCTCTACAAAATGCAAACTAATGGTCCTAGAAATGCTGGAAGTTCAAGAAAAGGTAGGAAGTAAGACATGGATTTGGGGGTGACTTGGTAGGGTAGGAAATAAGAAAAGGGTTCATGGATTAATCCTAGACTTACGGGGTTGACCTTAAGGGTTTGACATTGATTCATACCTACAGGGAATAAAGGGTCAGCCTGAAAAAAGGACGAGTCAAGAATTTCAGGAAAAAGATCTTTAATGGGGACTGATGGAGTGAATTCTTCCTGAGGTTGTTGGTTTGAAAAAATCAAGTCCTCACTGATTACTTCAGGACTAAGCTCTATAGCTTGATTCTTTTCTAGTATTTCCTCAGGTAAGGTCCTAGCAGTCAGGTTAGACTCCTTATGGGTCTCTTTTTCTAAGGGTCCTACCAGTAGAGTTCAGTCAGAGTACGGTCATAGTTAACTACTCTGGACTGGCTTCAGCCAGGTGCCTACCGGGTCAGCTAATTCTGGGTCAGCCATAGATATTTCCTCTTCTCCCTCATACTCATCCCCTAAGTTCACCTTAGCCTCATACACTTCCACTTCAATGTCATCCTGGTGAACCAATAGGGTAGTAGGAGTAGGTCAGTTAAGGAAAAATTGACTAGGATCTGGGCTAGTAGGGGTGGGTCAGCTCGGATTAGGGTTGAGTCAGCTCGGGTGAGAATTGGGTCGACTCTACTGATGAATGGGTCGACTCGGGTGGATTTGACTAGATCCTAATTTTTGATAAGGAGCACTAATCCTAATGGGTTCTGGCCAACTAATTGAAACCTGACTAGCACTAGATTGATACCTAGGGGTTATGGGTTCCTTAGGCTCATAGGATTTGGGCTCAGATATATAGGTTATGGATTTGGGTTCGTAAGACAGGGGTATGTGCTCAAAGACAAGCTTGGGTCTGTAACTGGGCCTTTGCCATTATTCTAGAGGTTTCTTCGAACTAAGATCCCAGGTTGGGTCATGATGAGGGGCTATCATAGGGTTGGAAAGGGTGTCTCAAGTTTAGGTTCAGGATGGGTCTTATTGGTTTTCTCTAGGTTACCTAATCGGTCATCTAATTGGTCAAACTCATTATTCACTAAGGCAAATTATTCAGTCATGAACCTCAGAAAGGTTTCAGGATTGTAATCCATGGTCAGACTAGGTTGGGTTTGGGTGAGACTACTGGTATTGGGTTCCTAATCTAGTAGCCATGCAATGCAAACACATAAAAATCCGAACTAGGATTTCCTAGACCTAGAGCTCAAGTAGAATGGGTCAGCTCAATTTACAACCAATTCAGTAATTACCCTGTCCATTAGCCAGGTAAGAGGTGGGGTCATGGGAGGCTCCCCCTGCTTTCTCAGGGTCCTAATTAAAAACCACGAAACTGCTTAGAGCGTTTGCCTCTGTAACTAGAGCCTTAGACACCAGATTCAAGTGATAATCAAAGGATTGGGCACACTAGCTTTCACACAATACTTGGAACCTGACTTGTTGGTGTCCTTAAATTAATTTAGGTTACATAGTCAACTAAATAGCGGGTGTCTAAGGATTACCTAAAGGAATCATCATATGATCATAGGATTGCATGCATAGGTTTTAAAATTTTTAACTAATTAAAATTAAATTATAGTGAAAATAAAAACTTAATCTAAGCATACATACCATAATCCATTCATGAACATGTAGTATAGATATAAAAATAAAAATACTAAGTAGATCAAATCTACTTGTTGCGCTACTCCATCTTTATTGGATCGAATCTGGTAGATGCCCTAGGTTCTGCTGGAGTTGCTCTTGTGCTTGGCCTCTACTAGTATCCACATGGAGATGCCTGATCGAAGCACTGAGGTCACCAAAATACTAGCACATCGTAGGCCTCGCTTCGAGTGCTGGATTGAGTCCTTCAAAAAGAAGAACAAACCCTAGAATCACCCTGTATGAACTCTTCGTGCCAATTCAAGGCATAAGAGACTGGAAGACCAGAGGGAAAATGAAACCACTTTTCTTTTCCCTCTTCTCTCTTTCTAATTCACTATCTTTTTTGGTTCTAGGTGTGTGGAATTATGGAGGAAGAAAGATGGGGCAGTCAAAGAGGAAGTATGGCAAGTCAAAGAGGAAGTATGTCACACCCTTGGAACTCCACAACAACACTCCTTTTCTCCCTTGAGTCCTATCCTATCTGGAATTAGGATAAGGCCTCTGAAGCAAATTGAAAAATCTAACTAAACTCTAGATAGATTAGGATAAGAAGAGAAAAGCTTGGAGCACCCAAACTCTTTTGCCCGTCCCCTTATTCCTTCATGCACAAAATCCATTTTCATGTGAAGGAGGGGCGTGAAGCCTTCTTTCTTACATGCTAATAAGAGAGAAAAAATGTGAGGAGGGAGAGAGAAATATTGGGTTTAGGATTTGGTTCATGACTAATTCCTAATCCTAACCCAAAGAGGACTCCAACTAGCCTATATACTAATCCTATTAGGTTCAGGTCTAAATCCATAACCAATTAGGAATTGAATTCTAATCTAATTAGGACCATTAAATCCAATTAGAATAGATTAAACCTAACCGAATTAAATTAGATTTAATTCACCTAGGATTAGATAACCAAAAAGATCAAACTATATTGGCTTGCAATACTTATAATTAGATTAGTCCAAACCCTAATTGGACTAGGGCATCACCCTAATTGATCCACCTGAAGGGATAAAATCCATTGAGTGCAAATGGATTTTCAAGAGGAAAATGGGCGCAGACGGGCAGGTGGAGACCTATAAAGCCTATCTGGTTGCCAAAGGGTATCGTCAACGTTATGGTATTGACTATGATGAGACGTTCTCTCCTGTGGTAATGCCTAAATCCATTCGGATTATGCTTACTTTAGCAGCACACTTTGACTATAAAATCAGGCAAATGGATGTCCGAATAGCTTTCCTGAATGGTGAGCTAGGAGAGGAGGTGTATATGATACAACCTGAAGGGTTCGCATCCACAAACGAGTCAAAGGTGTGCAGGCTTCAAAAGTCCATCTATGGACTGAAGCAAGCATCAAGGAGTTGGAACATGCGATTTGATAAGTGTATCAAGTCGTATGGCTTCGTTAGGAACGGAGAAGAACCTTGCATTTACAAATGGGTTAATGGTTCTATGATTGTATTCTTTGTGCTGTATGTGGATGACATTCTCTTAATCGGGAATGACATTGCATCAGTGCAAGGAATAAAGGTCTGGTTATCGTCTCAGTTCTCTATGAAGGACTTGGGTGAAGCCTCTTACATACCGGGTATGAAAATCTATAGAGATAGATCTAAGAGGTTTCTAGGACTGTCCTAGTCTACGTACATCGACATCGTGCTGAAATGGTTCAGCATGGAGAATTCCAAGAAGGGCTATCTTCCGATAGGCACTGGAATTGATCTCTCCAAAAGGAATTATGCGACAACTCCCGAGGAGAGAGAGCGCATGAGTAGAATCCATATGCTTCGGTAGTGGGTTCTATCATGTACACTATGACATGTACTAGACCAGATGTGGCATACTCATTAGGTGTAGTGAGCAGATACCAGTCTGATCCAAGTGAAGCTCATTAGAAAGTGGTAAAAACCATCCTTAAGTATTTACGAAATACTAAGGACCAATGGCTCATTTATGGAGAATCTGACTTGAAACTTGTGGGGTATACTGACTCCAGTTTTCAATCAGATAAAGATGATAGCAAGAGTGTGTCAGGTTTTGTCTTTACCCTAAACGGAGGAGCTGTCTGCTGGAAAAGTTTCAAGCATCCTACTGTGGCGGACTTAGTGTGCGAAGCAGAGTACATTGTAGCATCATATGCAACGAAGGAAGATGTATAGTTACATAAGTTCCTTGGCAAGCTGGGAGTGGCACCTTTCCTTGATGGTCCTATTCTGGTGTACTGTGACATACACCATAGAGGATTTCTATCTGATCTTGTGGCTAATCGATGATTGAGAATCGTTTGCCATCACTGGAAGTCAATATGATTGACTTTGTTCCAAGTATCGACACTTGGAATTTTGCAGGTGTCGATACTTGGTGAAGTGTCGATACTTGGCAATTTTTGAGTGTCGACACTTCCTGTAACGAACAGATTTCTGGATGGATTTCATGGAGATTTTTTGGACAGGTTTGACCTGGTTTAAATTTCAAATTCAAATCAGTTTTGGCTCCAAGGCTTTATGGTATGAAAGTCATACTTACCTTCTTGGGTTGGACCTATTTAGAATGGCCTTGATCCTTTCCCCCATTCTCTCCCCTCATCTCTCCTGCTTCCTTGTTCTCCCTCTCATGGCTGCACCTATAAATGAGGGTTATTCTATAGGCTGCAGAGGTTACAACAATAGTAAAAGAAAACTTTGAGAGAGATTGAGAAGGGTTATGAGAGTTCTAGGGATTGGGTGTGAGCAACCTAGCACTCTAGCTAGGTCTTGGGAAGAGAGGTTTTGGGAAGGGGTTCCTGCTCTCCTCCTAGTCTTCCTGGAAGAAGAAGATCGGTTAAGGATCCCGAAGAGCTAGCACTCCTAGGGAGTTGATCAGAGTCGAGCTCAGGTGTGGATTTCCTATAGAGGCCAGACGCGTGTGTGGCTTGAGCACCCTCTTTCTTTCACAGCACTTCCACTACTTCTCTCAGAGGTATAAAGGTATGATACTTTTATATATATTCTCTTGCTTTTGATGTTATATGCATGCTAGATCTTTATACTAGTTCCTGTTGCGGGCAGATCGGTAGATCGTTTAGATCTATCTACCGAGCCTTCCGCTGTGCATGCCTTAAAAATGTTTTAAAATGCATATCTTTCTGCCCTCTATTCTTGTATATTGTATGCAAGGTGTAGGTATTTTTCACCTTCATAACATACCTTTATGCACTTATTCCCTTTCTGAACTGATCCAGATTTGGATGTCTGGGTTCTCTTCAAAGCCATTCAAGCATCCGACCTTTATAGGTATGCACATGGAGCTGACTCGACCAGGAATGTTTGAGATCACCGGGATGCTATCTTTCTTGTAGATCTTGCTCCTTCAATAGTTGGTCTCGCCTTTTTCATTGTCTTTACAAGCATGTAGGAGGAGGACTCTATAGCATGAACTCCTTCATGCTAGGAGGAAGGGAAGAGGAAGGGACGGGAGAGAGAACTTCTCTCTTTTCTTTCTCTTACTCTCCTTGTATATAGTGTGAGAAAAGAAGGAATAGGAGGCGCCAAGAAAAAGAACATACAAACTTATTTTGCATTGGGTAGAAATAAATTCAAGTTGATTAATTTTGGTGTGAGGAAAGATTGCCTTTTTTTGATCCTGCACCTCCCCTCTTAGGTAGACCCCATCCTATCTCTAGTTTGAGTCCAATTCAAACACAAGAAGTTACAATAAGAAACAATGCCTTAAAGTAGAAGGATTGTTGAGAGGACGTGCCAACACTTGGCATAAGAGATTATTTATCATGAAAAATCCTTCCATGCAAATCCCAAATGTGCACCACTTTGAATATGGTGTGAGAAATAGATAGAGGAGAGAGAGTTTCGGGCTCCAAAACAACTTGGGATGCCTCCTCTCTTCCTCCCTTAAATTTTTCATGGACAAACAAGAAAAAGGGCATTACTTCTTGGGGTTTCTTATTTGGATGTGGGATAAGGGAGAGAGTCCAGTCCAACCGGGTCTCAAATTCCTAATCTAATTAGGAATTAATCCTAGCCCTATTCAAATCCATTTCAAATCCAATTCGAAATCCAATCCTCATCCAATTAGGATTTAGGCTCAATTTTTAATTGGATTAGAAAATCCAATTGGAACATAATCTGAAATTGATAACTCTAATTTTAATCTGATTAGGATTTAAGTGCAATTCTTAATTGGACTGGAAAACACAATTGACATATTATCTGAAATTGATTTGAGTCAAACTCTTATCCTAATCCAATTAGGATTTAAGTCCAATCCTTAATTGGACTAGAAAACCCAATTCAACTCGAATTAGACTAAGCCTAATTTAATTTAATTTAATTAAGATTTGAACCCTAATTTGATTAAATTAAAATACATTGTAACTGTTGTAATTGATCCTTCCTCACTTTTTGATTTTCTTAACTTATAACTTTTTCAAATTGAACATAACCATCAATCATATTGATAATTAGATCATGATTCAATCATTCGATCAAGTCAAACCCCTATTGTGTATGACCCTATAGATCCTATTTTATCTGGTAGTGAGATATACTATGATCTCTATCATGGTATCATTGAAACTCCTTTTGATGGGCTAGAATGATTTTAACTTATCTCAATCAAGGATTATTGATCTAAAATAATTTAAGTGAGTTATCACAATCTACTAGTGATGCCTAGCAGCATATAGTAGTAATTTAGCAGAACAGAATATATATAGAACTACTAGGTGTGTTGCTGGTGCGCGTCGCAATGTACCGATTTAATACCTTAACTTCATTATTCTTATATAGTGTAGTGAGAGTAAGGGTCAAATCCACAGGGACCTTTGAGTTATTTCAAAAATAAAATATATAATAGAAATTGAACTAAAAAGAAAATTAGTAGCGAAAATAATCCAAATATGATCTATCTTATTGAGAGTACGGCCCGTACCCGTAGATCATGGCCTATTCCTTTTAGGAATAAATTAGTCAAAATAATAGTGAAAATAATCTAGATATGATCTATCTTAATGAGAGTACGGCCCGTACTCGTAGATCATGGCCCATCCTTTTTAGGAATAGTTCAGTCAAAATTATATTCATATAGAGAAACTTACCTTAAAAGCTTATCACTGCTCATGAATCTACTTCAAACAAGATAAAAAAAAATATGAATTAATCAAAAGCCCTTTTCATTTCATAAAATGAGTAGTACATCAAATGAACACATCTAAAATATAAATCCCTTTTTCCAAACAGGCTTCCATAGTGAAGTGCAGCATCTTTGAGGATATTAGAAGATGGAGTAGTTCGGTGATGCAGTGGAGAGCGAAGAGTGGGGAACTAGGGCAGTGCAGTGGGAGTAGGAACCAGTCAGGCTGGAAAGGTGGAAGGGAGTCGGAAGGATGGAAGAGAGGTGGAAGCCAAGAAGGAAAACAAAGTACTTGGAGCTGAGATGAGATTAAGAAAAGAGGAGGGCTATATGCTTGATGGATTGATCCCCCCCTCCCGTGATCGAGAGGTCGAAGGCTTTTATAGGCACAACCCATTCGAATTCTATTCGACCGATCAACTGAGCTTCAACAATCCCAACAAATTTCAACTGAATTTCGTTCCTAACAACCCGACTGAGCTCCAACGATATTCAGTTCCTAACCTTCAACTGATATCTAACGATCTTCGTGGCTGTTCCAACGATCTCCAAACTCCAACGATCTTTGAACTCCAATGATCTCCGTTGCTCGGATTCACATGGGAATGGCTGGCGAGCAGGAGTCCGAACAAGGAACAAAGAGGAGAGAAGCACTATGGAAGTGTCCAACAGCTTGGATCTCAGATGGTGGCCGAAAACTGATGGTTTGAGAGGTGGTTTGGTTTTTTTGACCTTGGGAACCTTTTCGGTGGCAAAGGGAAAGGCGTTGGTGGCTTCTTCGATGCTAAATCAGCTTAGGAAGCAGCAAAGAAGAAGAAGGATAACGGTGGCTTTTTCGGCCATGGGAGGCTTTTCCTGCCAGCAAGGAAGGTGCCGGAGGCTTGGGCGGCGATGGGGTAGCAAATCCGGTGATTTTGGCTCAAAATGGGCTTCATGGTCCACGACTCTATTTCATGGACCGCAGTCATAGCATCCCATGGACCACCAGGCGAACTGTAGACCAAGCAGTCGGTCCATGGTGGACTGGCTGCTCAAAAATTTGTGCATTTCTTGTTTAATTCTTTGAAATTCATTTCTGAGCTCGTTTCAACTCCGATTTTAGGGCCGTTTATGCTGTTGGACTTCTACAATCGAGTTCTTCACATTCATGAAATCATTTTCTACAACATACTATATAAAAGTATTGGTTTTAATTACATAAAGTTGGATTAATTAAAATATTTTTTAATAACTATCACACCCCCCAACTTGAACTTTGCCTGTCCTTGAGTAAAGCAGATGAATTAGTCATGTGTGTACTAACTTATCCTAGAAGTGAAAATTATCTTACTTATTCTAAAATCAATTGATACCTTGTTAGACCATTGAAGAGGTACTTCATCAGATTATCAATTCTACCCACTTAGTGGCCGAGTGAAGCCCTTGAAAATTTTAAGAGTTCTTCTTTTTCTAACTTTCTACCTCACTTTTTAAGTCCTTTAACTTACTTTGGTTATGGTGTAGTATCAATTTATTTAGTTCTCTTTTTTTCTCTTTCTTTTTTTTATCGAATAATGTAGAGTCAGTGCAATGTCCTAACATCTTGCTTTCTAGATGACCCTTGTAGCGAGATTTAAGCCAATGACTTCCAAACCAATTGGCTTTAGGGCATTAGGCATAAAACACCATTCAAGCTTACTAACTCGAGTATAAAAGGCTATGTGTTAAGATTGTCTTTACAACTGATTTTTTTATATTATCACCTTTTGATGTGAACAACACTTGCTCAGGTGAAGGAACCCGGTTACTCAGTGAGAGATGGAAGAAACCTTATACTTATTTCACTTTAAACAGGACTTTTAAGATATTTCCACCTATACTAGTATAAGGTAGAGTCTTAATTGAAATCAATAGGCAGAAGGGTCTGGAATTACTTAAAAAATCTTCTAGTCTAAACTTTATCATTAATTGGGTTTCCTTGATAATTTATCTCTCAGTATCTCTAAAATTGTCTAAACCATTAATCATTCATCATTTAGCAAGCTTGATTATTTTCAAATCGAGACAAAGTTTGGTACACAAAGACTGATTAAAGTTTTACTCGAGGATTTAATTATCCCCCTTATTGTCGCCAAGATCATCGTGACTTGTAGCTCTAACATGGTGCGGACTCATCGGGCTCCCGTCGGGTACTCGGTCCTCTTCCAGCATGGCCTGCAAAAAAGAGAAGATCCGGACTGAGGATTCCGGTAGGGACACTTCGATGATTAAGTCAGTTTAGGATGATCAAGGAGAATAGAACCTCTATGGTAATGAGCTTGGGGACTTGCCATGTAGAGGATGAAGGGTGGAATTGAAATGGAAAGACAGGGTTGAGTAGAGATCAAAGAGCTGGGAGGTTCTCTTGGCTGGTTCCTTGTTCGTTTGCTCTCTAAGTCTTACCAATTGCTTCTCTCCCCTCTCAAAGGTCCTTTCTTCTATTTTTATATGGTAGGAGTGGCCCAGACCAAGCTTGGGGCTTCATTGAGATGTTTCTTTCCTTGTATCCCTTTCTAAAAGGGTTTTCCTTTGTTTGTAGCTTCCCCACTATCAGACCGGTCCTCTGGAGGAGATCTTTCTATTTGGGGGTGATCGCTGGTGCACATAGATCTTGTCCCTCTAGTGGTGTAATTTTTCGTGGGAGGGGCGGGCGTCGTGTTGCGGAGCCCCGAGCCATGATGGAGCATTTCCATTTTAGGAGGGACCATCGGTGTGTCGCAGGGCCTGTGACCTTAATGGAATACTCCTCATGGAGGAAGTTCAGGTTCTGTGTTGCGAAGATCAGTGCCCTTGGTTGCATGATTGTTGATGTGACGGTACGCCATAGGGTTGGAAGCCTGGCAGGGCATGCATTATGCGGGGCATGCATTGCGCAGGGCATGCGGGTGGTGCGTTGTAGGGTTTGAATTTTCTGGAAAGGCATACACCACTTCTAGGAGGTTGCATGCAACTGGACGCTTCCATGTCATAGTCTGTATCTCTACTGGTCCTCCCTTTTCCTACTTATGGTAGGAACTCCGAACTCTGTAGGAGGAGAGGGAGAGCTCAATCTAGAGAGCTTGACTCTGGAAGCGAGAGCATGACCTCAGCTGGGTGCTCGACCTGGATGCAGGGGCCACCTTCGGAGAGCATAAGCATGACTTCAGCTAGGCACTCGACCCCAGATGCGAAGGATCGCCCTAGCATGCATGAGCATGACCTCGACCGGGTGCTGACCTCAGATGTAGGGCTTGCCTCATGAGCACGACCCCGACTGGAAGCTGACCTCTGATGGAGGGCTCGCCCTATCATGCATGAGCATGAGCCTGATCGGGAGTTGACCTCAAATGGAGGGCTCGCCTTATGAGCATGACCCCGATTGGGAGCTGACCTTAGATGGAGGGCTCGCCTTGGCATGCATGAGCATGACCCCGACCAGGAGCTGATCTCAGATGGAGGGCTTGCATTATGAGCATGACCCCGGCTGGGAGTTGACCTCAAATGGAGGGCTCGCCCTTGGGTCTTTAACTGGGCGCCACATTCAGGTGGCACTTTCCACCCGTGTGGCTGCTAGCTGTTGCTGTCATGAGCTTCATGTCAGCAGTTATGCCATATCAGATGCCTTCCACTCTCAAGCCAGGGGAACGAAGCGGTGCTCGGGGTGATGAGAGTAATGATTATGCTGACATGGAGGGGTGCATTTCCTATGCCATTAATGCCTCGAGCACCAATGCTTCGGAGATCGTGCATCCATCCCAACGAAGTGGTGCCATGTCAACCTTCCTTTAAGGACACCATAATCACTACACCGAAATCAACGTTGGCACCTCCAAATCTAAGCATCGCTCTCAGTGGATCCCAACACGTGGCGGACTTTGGTTAGCTAGGGAGATGAAGAGGCACATGTCTTCGACTCGTACAAGACAACGGTACTTTGCAGGTGCTTGAAAGGGACTTGCCCTCCTGCCCCCTTGGGTATTTCGAGCATGAAAAGCTGCAGTGCTCATCTTCCGTAGTCTTCCTCCTTGCTCCAGAGTTCAAAGTTTCTAGCAGGATAGACCTCTCCTCCTTCTTCCTTCCTTTGCTTCTTCTATTCTTCTCCTTTGACTTGTGCTAAAGGAGAGTTCTTGTTAGGTCTCTAGGCCTCCTCCTCTTCTTTGCCTTCTTCCTCTTTGCTCACCATGAGTTTCTTTGATGGAGGATTCCGTTGCCCAGATTTTTTTGGTGAGGCAGGTCCATCCCAATCAATGCCTCCTTCCTCGGATAACGAGGAGGAGGATGTTCCTTTCGTAGTTTGCAGGGGTCCCCGCCAGTCGGGGATTGTCATTGGATGCCCTGCGGCTCCTCCACCTCCTTCTATTCCTGTCAGGGAGCCGGGACCTCCTCTCCCTCTGCTCCCATTAGGGAGTTGGCAGTCCCTCCGGCATTGCTTCATTAATGACTGGTGAGGACCTCGTCCATGTCCGGAAAGCATTTGGGGTCCCTGACTCCATTTATCTTTTTATTTTAAGATCGGAGGAATGGGTCACTTCTAGTGGCTCGAGTCGAATCGCCATGAAGACTTCTTCTTCGGGGGTCTTCGCCTTCCCTTCCATCCCTTCTTCCTCTCTTTTTTGAGCAATTATCGCTTGGTCCCAGCCTAGCTTGCTCCCAATGCTGTCTAAACTATTTTCTGTTTCATTATCCTGTATCACTTCCATGGGATTGTTGCCTATTTCTCCCTCTTCAGGGTCTTGTTCATCCTGAAACACCATCCATCCGACAAGGGGTGGTGGTTTGTGGCCCCCCACCCGGAGACCCTCAAGCTTGACCTGCCTTCCTCCATCAAGGGATGGAAGGTCAGGTTCCTCTTTGCCTCGGTTGAGGGGATGGACTAGGTTTGGAGTGACCCAAACTGCTCCCCCAATCGACAATCTATAGTCGAGCCGGCCGATAAAGAGATATTCGATTGGCTCGTCACTTTCATGGTTCTAGCCCTTTGAGATCTGCTGACTGAGCGAAACCTTGTCGATGCTGGAGTCAGCTAGGCCCCACCTCAAGGTAAGGCTTGATACTAGGCTTCTTCTTTTCTTCTGAGTTTGATTTTTGTCTTTGACAAGTGACTGACCTATCTTTATTGCATTCCATAGAGATGAGGTTCTCAATGGATGAGCTCCTGAACATATCTAAGAAGAGGGCTACCTCTGTAGGGCCTGAAGGAAAGCCTGGGAAGAGGGCTTGGGAAGAGCTGGGATGAAGGCCCACCGGTGAGAGCCCACTAGGAGGGGAGGGCACAGAGCCTCCAAGTACAGCTCGAAGAGGAAGTAGCCAGGACCGTGGCTATCTTGGAGAAGGCCACGGTGGCCATCGTGCTGATGGAGATGGCCAAGAAAGAAGTCACCGAGGCCATCCCCAAGTTCAAGGCATTCGAGGCCTTCAAGGATGAGGTCACTAATGTGGTGTTGGACTCCTATCATCAAAGGTTCAACAATTTTCATGGCAAGGCCATCTACCTCCTCGGATCGAAGGGGTTGGAAGACATCCTCCCCGTGCTGCCCATCCCCGTGCGACCATGGATGCTCGTCACAGAGATGGAGCCGGAGATGGAGCCAGAGATGGAGTCGGAGCTGGAGGTGGTCGTGGTCGAAGCCGGAGCCGCTGCTGCCCAGGACCCACCACCGTCATCAGAAGGGGTCTCTCACTGACCAGGGAAGGAGTCAGCGAGCGAGACTTGAACCTTGTCCTTGTAACTTAGATTTTGGAAGGCTTCCTAGCCTGTTGAGAGCCTTCATAGGATGTAAAGAAATTATTCAATTAATAAAGACATCATTTTCTTTCCAATTGATGTGCCCCATTCATTTGTCTTCTTCCTTTTTTCTTTTTTCTTCTTTTTCTTTCTTTTTCTGGCTTGAAATACTTCCGAAGAATCCTTCCCGAAGAATCCTTTAGAGTATGTAAGGGACTTGTCTCTGTAATGAAAAAATAATCCAACCCGACTGATATACTTAGTCTGGTCTTCATTTTTTCTTCAGCTTCATTACACTTTCATACGGTAAAAATATAGGCTTCATGGTTGCCTCATGTGCATGCCTCTCCCAGGCCTTAGTCGCTCTAGGTTGACTTTGAGAAGTTAGAATTGGCATGGAGGTTTTTGAGAACACTTCGTCCCTGCTTGTCTGGTCTTGAAGTCATGCGGACCCGAGTGCAGGACTTCTCGAACTTCTTGCTTTGCCAAGCTATGAGTCAAGCAGTAGATGGTAGGATTATAGGAGTTTCCCAGCTGACATCTCTGGACTGTGAGCAAGGTGGTTGAGTGCGAAACTTCTTGATTCGCCAAGCTATGAGTCAAGCGGTAGATGATGGAATTCCAGGAGTTTCCTAGCTGACATCTCCAGATTATGAGCAAGGCGGTTGGATGCAGGGCTTTTGGAGTCTCCCGGCTTAATTTGCCATACTTTGAGTCAAACGGTAGACAATGGGATTTTAGGAGTTTCCCAGCTGATATCTCCGGACTGTGAGCAAGGCGGTTGGATGCGGGGCTTCTAGAACTTTTTGACTCACCAAGCTATGAGTCAAGCAATAGATGATGGGATTTCAGGAGTTTCCCAGCTGACATCTCCAGACTGTGAGCAAGGCGGTTGGATGCGGGGCTTCTGGAGTCTCTCAGCTTGATTTGCCAAACTATGAGTCAAGCGACAGATGGTGGGATTTCAGGAGTTTTCCAGCTGATATCTCTGGACTGTGAGCAAGGCAGGTGAGTGCGGGGCTTCATAAGTTTCCCAGCTTTGAGGTCCGGGGCTTTGCAAGTTTTCCAGCTTTGAGTGTGGGGCTTCGTAAGTTTTCCAGCTTTGAGTACGGGGCTTCGTAAGTTTTCTGGCTTTGAGGTACGAGGCTCCTTAAGTTTCTCGGCTTTGTCTGCCAGACTTGGAGTCGGACGGATGTGTTCCTGCATAGATGAAAGACAAGGTTGCACTGAAAAGGAACTTCAATAATTAAAATGAAGCCTTATATTATTGGTAGTACATCCATGTTCACGTAAATCAAGCACCGTCAAGCCCGACGAGATAGTATGCTTCACCTGGCAGAGCCTTGACCACCTTATAGGGGCCTTCCTAGTTCGGGAAGAGTTTGCCACATTCTCCTAGCTGGGACACCTTCGCTCGCCTAAGGACAGGTTGCTTGGGCGGAATGCCTTTGGCCTCATGCGAGAGTTATAATAGCGCGCCACTCACTACCAGTAGGCTGCCATCCAAAGTTGGGCTTTGTCTCTCGTCTCATCCAAGAGGTCTAGGTTGAGGAAGAGACGGGATAGATTCTCAGCTTCATTATATTTCTCTACCCATAGCATGGGTAGGCCAAGCTCCAGCGGAATCACAGCTCTAGTGCCGAAGTCAAGATTGAAGGGCATCTCGCCAGTGGCTGTGCGGGGTGTAGTGAGATAGGCCCACCGCACACTAGGGATTCTTTAGCCCATCGACCCTTGGCTTCGTCCAACCTTGTGCGGAGCCCTTGTAAGATAGTTCGGTTATCACCTCGGCCTCCCTATTGGTTTGAGGGTGAGCCATCGAAGTGAAGGAATGGCAGATGTTGAGGTAAGTGTAGAACTCCTCGAAAGCTTGATTGTCGAGCTGCCATCCATTGTCAGTGATGACTGAGTGTGAGAGTCCAAATCGATGGATGACAAACTTCTAGAAGAAGGATCTACTTTGGCCTCAGTGATCCATGCCAGGGGTTCGGCCTTGACCCACTTGGTGAAGTAGTCGATGGCCATAATAAAAACTTTTGTTGACTAGACGTGGGAGGAAAGGGACCTAGGATGTCCATTCCACACTGGGTGAATGGCCACGGGGTTGATAGCTAGGAGAGCGAGGTCATCGGTTGCCACTGAATATGGGCGTGACATTGACAACGGTCACACTTCTTTACAAAATCTGTGGAATCCTCGTGCATGGTCTCCCAAAAGTATCCTTGCCGAAGTGCCTTGTATGCCAGGATCCTACCCCCCATATGATTGCCACAAATGCCTTCGTGTATTTCTTGGAGCACGTAGGTGGCTTCTAAGGGCTTCAAGCACTTCAGTAGGGTGTAGGAATAAGACCTCCGATAAAGCTACCCATCCATCATCACATATCGTGTGGCCTTTTTCTTGAGAAGGCCAGCTTCCTTGCGATCTTCAGGTAGGGCACCGGTGGTAATGTATTTGATGTAGGGATCTATCCAGCTAGCTTCGATAGTAACTTATTGGACCTCCACTACAGACTCGAAACTGGGGGTCTCCAGATACTCGATGAAGGTATGCCCCAATAATGAGTCCAGCAGGGTTGCCAATCTGGAGAGGATGTCGGCTTGGGTGTTCTCCGTCTGAGGGATATGGGAGATGCTGAAGTGCTGGAGGTTCACTATATATGAGCGCACCTTATCTAGATACTTCGCTATCATAGGATCCTGGGCTTCATACTTGTCGGAGACCTGGCCAACCACAAGCTTCGAATATGTAAAGACTTTCAGGCATTTCACACCTAGCTCGTGGGACACCCTCAATCTCACGAGGAGCTTCTCGTACTCAGCCTGGTTGTTGGTTGCCTTGAAGAGGAAGTGCATTGCATATTCCATAATGACCCTGTTAGGATTGGCAAGAATGAGGCCAGCTCCACTCCCTCCGGTGTTGGATGCATCATTGACATGGAGGATCCATGTCACCATTCCTGAGGCAGGTCTGGCTTGGGTTTGGCTTGTTGGTCCACTTCCTCTAGGTACTACTTTGCCCAGGAGCATTCTACTAGGAAGTCGGCAAAAACTTGCACCTTCTGCACCGGCCATGGGTGGTAGGTAATCTTGAACTCATTGAGTTTTACTGCCCACTTGGTTAGGCACCCTGAAGTATCAAGGTGGCTCAGGATGGCCCTCAGAGGCTGGTTCATGAGGACAGTGATCGGGTGTGCTTGGAAGTAGGGTCTGAGATGTTGCACATACTCTATTAGCATAAAAATAATCTTTTCGGATCGGGTGTACCTGTTTTTCATGTCACGGAGTAGCTTGCTAGTATAGTAGATGGGCCGTTGGAAGCCATCCTTATCGGTGCGAACCAGGACTAAGCTGATCGCTTCGGGTGAGATCGCTGGTACAAAAGGAGCTCTTTTCCCAACTCTGACCTGGACAACAGCGATGGGGAGGCGAGAAGCTTTTTCAGCCCCTCAAATGCTTCTCGGCACTCCTCCATCCAGGTAAAGCTATGCATGTTGTGCATCACCTTGAAGATTGGTTGGCAATGCTTGACGGAATGCGAGATGAAACGGCTCAATGCCGTGATGCATCCGATCAAACACTGAACTTCCTTCTTGGAGATAGGATGTCTCATATCAGTGATAGCCTAGATCTTCTCGGGATTGGCCTCTATTCCCTTCTGGTGTGGAGAATTTTGACCCAACTTTAGTCTTTCTATTGAACCCAAATGCCCAAAAGCAGCCTTGTATCCGATCAAGAATGAATGCCATTGGAGATAGAATGAATGCCCTGATACTACTAACTGGGTATTGGATACAGGAAGTCCAATTCACATTTGCAATTCTTTGCAGGGACTTCAAGTTAGTAGAATATTCAAGCACGGCGAGAGATTCTTGAACGTGGAAAAAGGAAGCCGAGTTCCAGTCTTGGCATTGGGAGTCTTCAAACTTGTTTACAAGTTCCGTACTGTCGTTTTGAATGAATGTCGTTTTTGTCCATCCTTTATTTTGAATGTCATTTCTGTAGGCCAATTGGCCATGTATGGTTATGAACTATCAATAAAGAATGACGTTTGTAAAATCATTTGGAATGGTTCTATAATTTTGAATAGACAAATGCATGATGGCATTTATGTACTATCACGATCTGTTAGTATAATGTACACGTTTGCAAACGCCCTAGGATAGATAATGTCAGCGAAGCATACCTGTGGCATTGTAGGCTAGGTTATTTAACAGGAGCAGGATAAATAGGTTAAAATGAGAGGGTCTCCTCAATTTTAGTGAAGATAGTTCACTTCCAACCTGTGAGTCCTGTCTTCTTGGAAAAATGACAAAGTCTCCTTTTACTGAAAAAGGTGAACGAGCCAATGAGATTCTGAGTCTGGATATATTGATGTATGTGGACCCATGAATATTAGTGCCAGGGGTGGCTACATTTATTTCATTACATTTACAGATGACCTTTCAAGGTTTGGTTATGTCTTCTTGATGAGACATAAATCTGAGTCGTTTGAAATGTTCAGACGATATCATAGTGAAGTAGAAAAACAAACTGGAAAGTGTATCAAAATCCTTCAATCCGATCGAGGTGGTGAATACCTTTCGGGTGAGTTTCTGACATACCTTGAGGAGAATGGAATTCTCTCTTAGTGGACACCTCAATTTATTTAAGTGTCTAAGAGGAGGAATCGAACCCTGTTAGACATGGTTCGGTCCATGATCGGCTTTGCTACACTGCCGATATCCTTTTGAGGATATGCTCTAAAATCAACCCGTTACCTTCTGAATAGGGCTCCAATTAAGTCCGTTAGTAAAACACCATATGAGATATGGACTGGACGTAAGTTGACACTATCACACCTTCAGGTGTGGGGGTGCTCGGCTCATGTAAAATGTCTGAAAACGGAAAAATTTGGACCTAGGTCCAACCGGTGCCTATTTGTTAGGTATCCAAAAGAGTCCAAGGGGTATTACTTCTACTTAGCTGAGGAACAAAAGTTGTTCATCAGTCTTAGGGCTATCTTTTTGGAAAAGGAGTTCCTTGGTAAAGGGACTGTAACCTCTAAGATTGAACTTAGTGAAGTTCAACAAGTAGAAGAACTGACACACTTAAGGGACAACATAGAACTGGCTGTGCTTAGATCACACCCAGAGCCCACTCAGGATCCATTAAGGAGATATGGTAGGGTATCGAGTCGACTGGACAGATACTACGGTTTCTTGGTCCGGGATGATGATCCCATTAAACTCGATGAGAACAATGAGGATCCGATCACCTATATGGATGCGATGTAGAGGTCCGACTCTAAGAAATGGCTAGGAGCCATGAAATATGAAATAGAGTCCATGGAGATCAATAATGTATAGACATTGGTTGATCCACTTGAAGGGATAAAACCCATTAGGTGCAAATGGATTTTCAAAAGAAAAAGGGACGCAAACGGGCAGGTGGAGATCTATAAAGCCTGTCTGGTTACCAAAGGATATCGTCAACGTTATGGTATTGACTATGAGGAGACGTTCTCTCCTATGGAAATGCTCAAATCTATTTGGATCATGCTTGCTTTAGCGGCATACTTTGACTATGAAATCTAAAAAATGGATGTCCGAACAGCTTTCCTAAATGGTGAGCTAGAAGAGGAGGTGTATATGATACAACCTAAAATGTTCACATCCATAGACGAGTCAAAGGTGTGCATGCTTCAAAAGTCCATCTATGGACTGAAGCAAGCATCAAGGAGTTGGAACATGCAATTTGATAAGTGTATCAAGTCGTATGGCTTCGTTAGGAATGGAGAAGAACCTTGCTTTTACAAATGGACTAATGGTTCTGTGATTGTATTTCTTGTGTTGTATGTGGATGACATTCTCTTAATTAGGAATGACATCCCAGCACTACAAGGAATAAAGGTTTGGTTATCATCTCAGTTCTTTATGAAGGACTTGGGTGAAGCCTTTTACATACTGGGTATGAAGATCTATAGAGATAGATCTAAGAGGCTCCTGGGATTGTCCCAATCTATGTATATCAACACCGTGCTGAAATGGTTCAGCATGAAAAATTTTAAGAAGGGCTATCTCCCGATAGGCACTGGAATTGATCTCTCCAAAAGGAATTGTGCGACAACTCCTGAAGAAACAGAGCGTATGTGTAGAATCCCATATGCTTCGGCAGTGGGTTCTATCATGTACGCCATGACATGTACTAGACTAGACGTGGCATACTCACTAGGCGTAGTTAGCAGATACTAGTCTAACCCAGGTGAAGCTCATTGGAAAGTGATAAAGTTCATTCTTAAGTATTTACAAAATACTAAGGACCAATGGCTAATTTATGGAGAATCTGACTTGAAACTTGTGGGGTATACTGACTCCAGTTTCCAGTTAGATAAGGATGATAGCAAGAGTGTGTCAGGATTTATATTTATCTTGAATGGAGGAGCGATCTACTGGAAAAGTTCCAAGCAGCCTATTATGGCGGACTCGGTATGCGAAGCAGAGTACATTGCAGCATCTGATGCAGTGAAGGAAGCTGTATGGTTGTGGAAGTTCCTTGATGAGCTGGAAGTTGCACCTTCCCTAGATGGTCCTATTCCGGTGTACTGTGACAACACTGGAGCCATTGCTCAAGCTAAAGAGCCAAAGTCTCATCATCGCACAAAGCATATTTTGCGGTGCTATCACCATGTACGAGAAATCATGGAACGAGGTAACATTGACTTTTAGAAGATCGATGAAAAGGAGAACCTGGCTCACCCCTTCACTAAAGCCATCGGAGTTCAAGAGTTCACTATTGTAAACGAAAAATGGGAATGAGATTCTGTACTAATTGGCTTTAGTTCAAGTGAGAGTTATTGAGAATTATGTCTCAAAGTCAATCGTTTAGGTTGTAGATGGTTGTGTTATCTTATATTTGTATATGAATTTTTAATGAATAAAAGGTTATTCTTTTTGGCTATTCATCATATTTACATTTTCTTGAAATGAACTCTTGTATGATGGAGTCCTTAGAACTACATTGTTTTGATATAGAGAGGATATATCATGTAGTTCTTAAGGTGGTTCATAATCAAAGGATATATTATTATAGGATGATAATGTATCAAGTGTAGGTTGTTATATGTTACATTTGTTGGTTGTCCTCTTAACCAAGGAGTGTGGAGACTCTGGTGTGACATGCAAGTGAAATATATGACATCTCACTGAATGTGACCATTTGCGGAGCTCCCTTCTGCCAAAGGGTTGCTCACGAAGGGATATGGGTATATGTGTCCCTCAAATCTGAGATCACCATGGTACTTGCAAACAATTCACTATACTTTGGTGCCAGACTACCTGGATTTCTAATGCAGTGATAAAAGGTTTTTGGGTGCAGTCAAGTACTTGTGGAGCAGTGGTGGATCAAGATGGAATTGACCCTTCCAAATAGTTTGGAGTGAATGACTCACTATGTCTTAATTTAGCAAATCCTTGGCCAGGATAGTTCATGTGAGGAGTTGTAAAGTTGAAACATGATCTGGATGGAGCAAATTAGCGGTATCTGGTTCGATGGCAAAGATGACCTGAAACTGATGATTCTTGGATCACTAGAGAGGACTTGCAGAGAGTTGACCTAGACTTGCTAGAGCGCTATCATAGCGACATTGACCCATACTCGACAGGGTCGAGTTCCTCACACCAGGGGAGAATTGGTGTAGACACCAGGACCAGAAAATATCGACAGGTTGAATCCACATCCTTGTAGATCACCTGTGAATAAAGCCTGGACCCAACCCCTTTTACTATGTAAATATTTTATTTTAATTTCTATTTTTTTGGGTTAGTTAGGGTTAGCCCATTTTATCAAACTTAATTAGGATTTTGTTATTTAGCCTTTTGGGATAAATCCTTTTTACCACATTGATCAAAATCTCATTTATAGGTTGTGTCAAACCCTATTGGGCCAAACCCTGTTTACCAATATATTATTTTTGTTACATGAGGTTAAGCCTTTTGATCAATTGATCAATTGGGCTTTAGTTATTTAGTTTTGAGTCTTGTAAAAATTAGTTATTGAGTCCTGTATTACAAGGGGGACCCAATTGAAGACCCATGTGACTTCATGTGCATCTAATTAAAGACCCATGTGCTAGCCCAAGACAAGTCATGTGCTACCCCAAGACAACCCATGTGCTAGTCCAAGACAAGCCATGTGCTTGGCCAAGTCAATTTGTTTTTGGCACCATCTTTGCTAGATTTTTGGACATCACTGCCACATCACCAGGGAACATCAGCACATGTCATGTTTGGACATGTCATGCCACTTCATTTTAGGACAACTTCACACTCTATGTCACACTTCATTGGCCAGCCCATGTGAGAATAATTAGCGCCTGTATGAGAAATATTTGGCACCCTCCTTTTTAAGATAAGTAAGTGTGAATGACTCCTTTTAATTGGCACCCTCCACTCAAGCATTCCATGCCAAAACAAAAGAGTTCGGCCAAGCAATTCTTCCTCTTCCTTGATGACATTTGCCAAAGAATTTCAAGCTAAATTAATTCATCTAAAGTGTTGGAGGTCCAAGGGTTTCTACTACCAGTATTTCAATCAAACAGGTTGCCAATTGCTTAAATTCCCAAAACTCAAGAGTTTCATCAAAATTCTTGAGTCTTTGATGGGGATATCGATCTGCATGAATCCCGGAGCAGCATGAATTTCGGAGCAGCATGAATCACGATGCAGTATGAATTTCGATGCAAATAAATTTAAATTTGAAGATCATTTCATCCTCCACATAAGAAGGTCCCCACATGAATGCCAAGTGGTGCCCAACACATGATGACACATGAATGCCCACATGAATGCTAAGTGGCGCCCAACACATGATGACACAAGAATGCCAACATGAATGCCAAGTGGTGTCTAACAATGATGACTCATGAATGCCCACATGAATGCCAAGTGGCGCCCATGCATGTAGATTTTTAGATTTAGACACTTGGCAACCACATGGAGACACTTGGCATCCCATTTTGAAACCCCATGCAGATTTTCAGATTTGGTGCCCCTTTCCATGAAATTTGAAACTCAAATTTGTAACTACATTTTTCCCTCTTTTCATGTAAAATTTGAATTTCAAATGGGGCTTAGAAGGTTATAAATAGGCTCCTAATCTCTTTATAAAAAAGTTGCTATTGATAAATGAAAGTTTTTTTTTAGAGAAGAGTGATTCTTCTTTTGCTCCATGAGGAGAGGGTGTGAGACCCAACCCCATGACATGATGTGAGGTCATGTCTAGTTATCCCCTTTCTTGATTCCATCTTCCTTACCGTCCTCATGTCCTTTGAGATTCATCCTAACGGCTCCATTAGTGAGGTGGGTGAGATGCCCTAGAGATGAGAGATCTCTCCATGAGTATGAGTTTCAAAGTCCATGAGAGTCCAGATTTCTACTTTCCATCTTCATTGTTCCTTCACCACCTTCTACAAAAAAAAATATATAGTACCCAAATCTCGGTGACTTCTCAGCTCACCGATGATCATACCCTTAACTTCGTGCCCCATCAATTTGGTATCAGAGCCCAAAGATTTAGGGTATCCATTATTTTCTTTATATCCCATCTTATTCCACTTATCCCCATTATTCCTATTTTATTCATGCTTACCCCCAACTTATCCTCGTCCTATTCCTGTCCTCTTCTTTCTCCACCCATAGCCCAGATTGCCTTTGATCTACCATCACGGTCGATCCATCAAGACAGCCACCGCCAAACCTGCGCAATCGGAGCCATCCTACCACTGTCTCCACCATCTCCGCCTAGCACCGCCGACCGAGCAGCAAATCCATGACCGAGCCGACCGTGCCCGTCGTTCTCTCTCCCGGTTCTAGTTCTTGCTTGTGACCATCGAGTTGACCCCTCCGCCCGATTCCTCCGACATGCTCTATCCCCATGCCACCGACCTCCACCTCCGTCATCCACATTACCTATCGAAACACCTCCACCCATATCAAAGCCTCCATCTCCGCTCGCAATGCCGGAAGCCGACGACCGGAGATCCATCGCCCAACCTCCATCTCTGCCCGATCCCGTGTCATGCATGCCATTTCTCCCTCAATCATCCCTATCTCCTGTGGATTCCCTTGCTGCTGTGACTCCCACAACCACCATTCTGTCACCGTCATCCTTCCCATCTGGAAGATCCTTCTGCGATCGAAGTTCCCACCATGGCCTCCTCCCATCGGTTCGACACAGCCCAGATCCACCTATGCTCCACCAGATCTCTTCCCTCCATCTATGCCCTCCTCGACCTCCTCGTCGATGGAACCGCAACTCCATCTGTTGTCTTCCCTGAGGTCTTCCCAGGTTCTTCCTTCCATTGCTGCCTGAGACACCTCCATTCATCGATTCCCCCCATAACCACCATCACCTTCATCATCCGCCCCCCCTCTTGTCCGTCTGTGCAAAGCCGCCCGACGTCGCCTTCTACTGGATCTCCCTTCCTCGAGCAATCATCCTCCTCCAGTCCGGCCGTTCATCTCCTCCTTTCCTAGATTATGCCAACCCCCTAACGGTCGAACTCCTTCTTCCTCTCCCTGCATCTGTGCCGCCCATCTATTCTTGTAAAGTTGAGACATGATCTGGATGGAGCAAATTAGGGTTGACAGTCGAACCCTAGGTCATTCTAAGCATTTTGAGGTCAAAGGGATGAATTATGTGGTAACCATATACCAGAGGTTCTTGTGAGGTGCTCTACATCTTCGACCTATCTGGATGTCAGGTATCATTGCTAGATAAGGACTTTGACTGGTACTAGAAATGTTCCAGTGCTACCAGCTTAGTGTTTGAACCTATGGGTCACACACCATAGGAGATTTCTATCTGATCTTAAAGTTGATCGACGATTGAGAATCGTTTGCCATCATCGGAGGTCAATATGATTGACTTTGTTCCAAGTATCGACACTTGGTATTATGCTTGAGTCGACACTTGGAGAAGTGTCGACACTTGGCGATTTTCGTGAGTCGACACTTCCTGTGACGATCAAAATTCTGGGAAATATTTTTGGAAAGTTTTTTCGGGCAAGTTTTGACTTGGTTTGAATTTCAAATTCAAACCATTTTTGGCTCCACACTTTCATGGAATGATTGTCATTCCTTCCTAAAGTGTTAGGATCCATTTGGTATGGCCTTGATCCTCTCCCCTTTTCTCTCCCCCCATCTCTCCTCCTTCCTCTTTCTCCCTCTCATGGCTGCCCCTATAAATGAAGGTCATTATAGTGGCTGCTGATGGTTATAAGAGAGACAACAACAAGAGAAAAGAAAGAGAAGGGTTTGTGAGGTCTAGGGATTGGGTGTGAGAAACCTAGCATTCAAGCTAGGTCTTGGGAAGAGAGTCTCTTGGAAAAGGGTTCCACCTCTCCTTTTCTTCCCGAAAGAAGAAGATCAGCCCGAAGGATCTCGAAGAGCTAGCACTCTGAGAGAGTTGATCAGAGTCGAGCCTCGGTGTGGATCACTTGTAGAGGCCAGACACGTGTGTGGCTCGAGCACCCTCCTCCTTCCATAGCTTTTCTATAGTATAAAGGTATGGTACTTTTATATATGTGTTTCTTTCTTGCTTTGATGTTATGTTGCATGCTACTACATTATGCTAGATCCTATTGCGGGTAGATCGGTAGATCGTTTAGATCTATCTACTGAGCCTTCCGCTGTGCATGTTTATAAAATAGTTTTAAAATGCATCCTTTCTGCCCTGCTTGCGCGAACCTAGTTTCACCTTCCTCCACCTGGTTCTCCTTTGTGTGGACCTTCACCAGCATCACTTCTCCTTCCTCCACCAGCTCTCTGACTATGTGGTATCTCACATTTATATGATAGGTGCGAGCATGATAGACTGGGTTTTGAGTCAAGTGTATGGCACTCTGGCTATCATTGAGCAGGACCACCATACACTGTTTCACCCCCATTTCAGCCACTAGCCTTCTCAGCCATAGTGCTTCATTTGCAGCCTCTGTAATCCCTATATACTCTGCTTCCTTTGTAGACAAAGTAGTAATAGGTTGAAGGGTTGATCTCCAAGAAACTGGTCCACCATACATGTAGAAGATATAACCTATTATAGACCTTCTTATATCAAGATTACCTACATAGCTTGCATCAACAAACCCTTCCAAAGGACCTGAATATTCACCTGACTCTATAGAGTTCCATTCATGTCCTTCTAGCTACCCACCAAATACCAGTCCATGCTTTTGAGTCCCTTGCAGATATTGCAAAATCCACTTTAATGCCTTCCAGTGTTCCTTCCTAGGATTAGCCATGTATTTACTCACCTGGCTTACAACATATGCTATATCTGGCCTACAACAAACCATAGCATACATCACAATGCCCACTATATTGGCATATGGAACTCTTTCCATGTACTTTCTCTCCATCTCTGTTTGGGGGCTCTGATTTTTCGAGAGAAAAATATGCCCTAGTAATGGTGTATCTACTGGTTTGGCCTTCTCCATCCCAAACCTCTCGAGTACCCTTTTGATGTACCTACCTTGTGATAAATGGAGTATTCCTTTAAATCTATCCCTGCAAATCTCTATTCCAAGGATTTTTTGTGCTGATCCCAAATCTTTCATCTCAAATTCATGAGACAATGCTCTCTTCAGCCCTTTTACAGCTTTTATACTTCTGCTAGCTATCAACATATCATCCACATACAGAAGTAAATAGAGAGCATCCACAATATCCACATTTTTAACATAAATACAATGGTCATGTTCACATATGAGAAACCCAAGGCTCAAAAGATAAATATATCAAATCTGTGATACCATTGACGTGGTGATTGTTTCAAACCATACAATGACCTCTGGAGTAGACATACCTTGTTCTCTTGTCCAATCTCAATGAAGCCATTAGGTTGCTTCATGTAGATCTACTCTTCCAGACTTTCATGTAGAAAGGCTATCTTCACATCTATCTGCTCCAATTCCATATCATGTTTTGCCACCAGTGACAACAACATCCGAATTGAAGTATGGCATACCATAGGAGAAAAATCTCTGTATAGTCAACTCCCTCCCTATGTAAATATCCCTTTGCTACCAGCCTTGCCTTATATCTCACTCCACCTTGCTCTGAAGGTACTGATTTCTTTGTGAACACCCATTTGGAGCCAATTGCATGAACATCTTTAGGTAGATCCACCAGCTGCCATGTCTGATTCCTCCTGAGAGATTCCATCTCTTCCATCATGCCTTGCATCCATGATTCTTTATCAGGACTTTCCATGGCTTCCACAAAACTTTCTAGTTCTCCGTTAACAGATATAAGAGCATATGATATAGTTTCATCCATGCCATATCTCTCCGGCTTCCAAATTATGCGTTGAGGCTTATGCAATGCCACTCTCCTTGCACTGTCCTGCAAGTCTCATATTTGTGGCTCCTCTTGCACCTCCCTTTGAATAGCTGGTTCTCCTTGTTTCTCCTTTACCCCTAGAGAATCTTTCCTGCCCAACTCCATCTCAACTAAAACTCCATTTCCAGCTGATGTTGATGGCTTATTCTCCACCTGTGTAGGATGCTCACTGCTGTTCATCTTTGTGACTGCACTTTCAACTGCAGTCCCCGGTTTCTCCAAGATGCTCTTTTCATCAAAAATGACATCCCTACTAATCACTGTCCTCTATGATTGAGGATCCCACAGTAGGTATCCTTTGACTTCTTGTGGATACCCGATGAAGATCATCTTCTTTGACTTAGGATCCAGTTTACTTCTTTCAGTTGCCTCCATATGTACATAGGCCAGGCAACCAAAGACTTTCAGGTGGCCAAGCTCCACCTTCTTCCTACTCCAAACTTCTTCCAGAAGTCCTCCATTCAACTTGAAGTGAGAGAACCTATTTACAAGAAAACATGACAGAGTAATAGCATCACCCCAAAAGATTTTTGGCCGTGATGACTACAGCCTCATACTTCTTGCCTTCTCCAATAGTATTCGGTTCATCCTTTCCACAACACCATTCTGCTGTGGGGTCATCCTTACTATGTAATGGCATTTGATCCCATTTTTCTTACAGTAACTCTTGAACTCTTTACTAGAGTACTCCCCACCATTATTTGACCGAAGGCACTTTACATGTCTTCTTGTCTCCTTCTCTACTTCAACCCTCCAGGCTTTGAACTGGGCAAATACATCTAATTTTTTTCTCATCAGATACACCCATAATTTTCTAGAGAAGTCATCAATGAAGGTAACAAAATACCTTGCTCCACCCCTAGATAAAACATGTGCTGGTCCATATACATCTAAGTGCACCAAATCTAGCACTCCTTCACTTGGCTTGGTACAAGTAGCAAATTTCATCTTATGTTATTTACTAAAGATACATGACTCACACAGATCATTTCTATCCTTCTTCAAAGCTGGAATGTTCTCTCTTCTGCTTAACTCCATGAGCTCTCGATCACTTATATGACCCATCCGATAGTGTCACAGTTTATATGTCAACTGTTCCTCTTATGCCGCTGCAAGCACCTCTGCACTATCATTCACAACTAAGCCTTCCATCTTGTATAGATTGTTGCTCAGTCTTTTTCCTCTCATTACCACCAAAACCCCCTTGGTTATTCTCAAACATCCACTACTAGATTGGAAACTAAAAGCATATCCCTGCTCTTCTAAGTAGCCCAAAGAAATCAATTTTTTTTTAACTCTGGTACATGTTTGACATTTGATAGAGTCCTTATCACTCCATCATACATCTCACCCTAATGGTGCCAACTCTAGTCACCATACAAGGATGATCATCACCAAGGCTTACACTACCTCCATCTGACCTGTCGTAGGTGTAAACCATTCCTGATGTGAGGTATAGTGGTATAAGCATGCAGAATACAGAATCCATATATTATCCTAATTTACTGATCCATCTGATACAATTAGTACATCTCCTCCATTACCTTCTGATAAATTAGCACCACTTGTGTTGACTCTTCCCTTTTCTGACTTTCAAAGGGGACATTGCTTCTTGATATGCCCAAGCCGATGACACCTAAAGCATTTCAAGTTCTTATGGTTTCGAGATTGAGATCTGCCCTCAGATTTCTCCCTAGCTCTTTTCTTTGTCTACCTTGCCTCTCATTTATAGCAAGAACCTCTGAGTTAGGATTATCTTTGCAGATCATTTTCCTTTGCTCATTAGATCTGAGCACACCAACAACCTCTTCATAATTTAGGGATTCTTTTCCATATACCAAAGTTGTTATGAGACCATCATACGATCCAGGAAGTGAACACAACAGCAACAATGCCTGATCCTCCTCGTCAATTTTTACATCCAGACTCATCACCTCAGAACATACCTGATTGAACTTCTGAATGTGAGCAACAAGATCTCCTCCTTCAGGCATTCTCAAGCTATATAGTTGCTTCTTCAACCATAGCTTGTTCGTCATGTTCTTTCCCATGTATGTGTTCTCCAGTCTTCTCCAAAGACCTTTTGCAGTAGTCTCTGAACAGACCTTAGGTAAAACCTGATCAACCAAACACATCCTGATAGTGCTAAAAGTAATCTCTTCTAACTCTTCCCATTTTCAACACTAATCTTTTCCAGTCTTTCTTTAACCAAGACCTTGTAGATCCTTTGTTGAACCAACAAATCTTTAACCCTTTGTTATCAGAGGATTAAATTTTCCTTGCCATTGTACTTTTCAAAATCTACCTTGAACCTACTTGATGCCATTACCCCAATCAAGAAATCAAGAGATCTGAAAACCATACCTGCAAGAAGATTTCCTTCGAACCCTCTGATCTTGAGATCTTCCTTCCACGAACCTTGCTCTGATACCAAATGTGGAGAATTTTGATCTAACTTCAGTCTTCACGTTGAACCCAAATGCCTAAAGGTAGCCTTGTATCCGATCAAGAACGAACGTCCTGATCTACAAAGCAATAGCGGAAGCATACCACAGGTTATGGATGACCCTCTACCAGCGATCTTCTTGGAGAACATGGTAGGATACAGGTCTTTGAAGATCAATCATGTCAAGATCCAAGAACGGGAGAAGAAGGGAGAACAAGAGAGAATTCTTTGGAGAAAGGGGATTTTCTTGATTCCATGTCTGAGAAGTTCGATTACAATACTCATAAACCTCTCAAGAAGTTATAATATATATACCTCAGTCACACGTGATCCAGTATGCCAAAACTCCCTCTAGTTGGCACCGCTTAAAAAGTAGCTTACCTGTCATTCGAGCCAACTCCAAACACTAGAGTCGACTCGACCTTGGAATAGAGTCGACTCTAAGCATCAGAGCCGGCTCGTCCAGACCAAAAAATTTCTTGACTGTGTAATCGAGCCGACTCGAACCCATCCAAGTTGACTCGACCAGACCACAGGGTTTCCTGACTGTGTAACTGAGCCAACTTGACCAGAATATAATCCCCTATTCCGAGCCATGCCAACTAGCATAGTCGACTCTTACATTAGAGGAGCCGACTCTAAGACCCAGACTGATCAAAACTGAGCATAAACACCTAGGACTCACCCTGGACTTACTCCTAGCCCTAGATACATCATGGACAACCATGATAAACCGGACCAATACATGGACATTGACCTAACAAGCCTTGAATGCACCACTTGAGACTTAACATCTGGGTGACCATGAACCCCAGGAACTTTCCTGTCACGATGCCAAATATGCATTTGACGGGGTTCAGCTTCATCTGGTAAAGGCGAAGGTTATCGAAGGCCTTTGCTAGGTCAGCAACATGGTCTGACTCCGGGCCGCTCATGACAAGCATGTCATCTACGTAAACCTGCATGTTGCGATTGTTCTGGTCCTTGAAGACCTTGCTGACCAGGCACTGGGACGTGGCCTCTACATTCTTGAGACCAAATGGCATCATCTTGTAGCAGTATGTATCTATGTTGGTCACAAATGCTATATGCTCCTCATCCTCTGGATGCATGTGGATTTGATTGTATACGGAGAAAGCATCCATGAAGCTGAGGTACTTGTGGCCTGAGTTCGCATCCACCAGCTGGTCGATTGTGGAGAGTGAAACGCTATCCTTCAGGCATGGCCGGTTGAGGTCGGTGTAGTCTACACAGATCCTCCACTTCCCGGATGCCTTCCTGACCATCACCATGTCAGCAAGCTAGTCAGGATACCGTACCTTATGATGAAGCCTGTTGCAAGGAGCTTCTTGACTTCCTCATCGATTGCCTTCTATTGCTTCAGGGTGAAACTAATCTTCTTTTCCAGACTGGGCAATAAATGGGATGACATTCAGCTTGTGGGTGATCACTTCTGGTGGGATCCCAGGCATGTCTATGGTGGTCCAAGCGAAGACATCCATATTGGCCCGTAGGAAACTGAGCAGATGGGACCTCTCTTCTTCAGGTAGCAGGGCTCCCACCTGCACAGTCTTCAAGGGACATCCCCCAAGAGGAAGGATAGCAAGGGCTCAACTGGTTTGCCCTTCGGCTCTAGTTTCGTTGAATTCGATTGGTTAATGGCTGAGATCGGATCGGCACCTCGCGGTCCTACTAGCCGATCCAGCACTATTGCCGCAAAGATCACCATGGCCTGTAGCTCTAACATGGCATGGATTTGTTAGACTCTCGTCAGGCACTCGATCTTTTTCCGACGTGGCCTGCAAAAAAGAAGAGACCCAGGCTAGAAATTCTGGTAGGGACACTCCGACGATCAAGTCAGTTTGGGATGATCAAGGAGAACAGAACCTCCATGGCGATGAGCTTGGAGACTCTCTGCATAGAGGATGAAAGATGGAATTGAAATGGAAAGACAGGGTATAGAGATCAGAGAGCTGGGAGGTTCTCTTCGCTGGTTCCTTGCTCGTTTTCTCTCTGAATTTTACTAGTTGCCTCTCTCCCCTCTCGGGGATCCTTTCTTCTATTTTTATATGAGTAGGAGTGGCCCAGACCAAGCCTGGGGCTTCATTAAGATGTTCTTTTCCTTGTATTCCTTTCTAGAGGGGTTTTCCTTTGTCTACAGCCTCCTCCCTGTTGGACCAGTCCTTTGGAGGAGATCCTTCTATTTGAGGGTGATCGTCGGTGTACTACAGATCTTGTCCCTCTGGTGGTGAAATTTCCTATGGGAGGAGTGGGCGCCGTGCCACTAAGCGCCAAGCCATGGTGGAGCATTTCCATTCCGGGAGGGACCATCGATGTGTCACAGGGCCTGTGGCCTTATTGGAATACTTCTTATGGAGAAAGTTCAGGTTCCATGTCATGAGGATCAGTGCCCTCGGTTGCATAGTTGTTGACATGGCAGTGCACCACAGGTTGTGAAGCCTGGCGGGGCATGCATTGCGCAGGGCATGCGGGTGGCTTGTTGTAAGGTTTAAATTTTTTGGAAGGGTGTGCACCACTTCTAAAAGGTTGCAAGCAGTTGGAAGCTTCCATGTCACACTCTGTATCTCTGCTGGTCCTCCCTCTTTCTGTTGCTGGTGGGAACTTCGAACTTGGCAGGAGGAGAGGGAGAGCTCAATCTGGAGAGCCAAACTCTAGAAGTAGGAGCACGACCTCGGTTGGGTGCTTGACCATGGATGCAGGGGCCGCCTTGGGAGAGCATGAGCATGACTTCAGTTAGGTGCTCGACCTCAGATGTGGGGGCTCACCCTAGCATGCATGAGCATGACCCCGGCCAGGAGTTGACCTTAGACGGAGGGCTCGCCTCATGAGCATGACCTCGGTTGGGAGTTGACCTTGGATGGAGGGCTCGTCCTAGCATGCATGAGCATGACCCTGGTCGGGAGCTGACCTCGAATGGAGGGCTCACCTTATGAGCATGACCCCGACTAGGAGCTGACCTCGGATGGAGGGCTCACCCTAACATGTATGAGCACGACCCTGATCGGGAGCTGACCTTAGACGGAGGGCTCGTCTTATGAGCACAACCTCGGTTAGGAGCTAATCTTGGACAAAGGGCTCGTCCTTGGGTCTTCAATTAGGCACCGCATCCAGGTGGCACTTTCCACCTGCATGGCTGCCAGCTGTTGACGTCATGGGCTCCATGTCAGTGGTTATGCCATATCACCCCCCAACTTAATTTTCATTGTCCCTAATGGAAGGAGATATTAAAAATACATGACAAGAAAAGATACCTCCTGGAAGGGTGCTTGAACTGGATGTTCCTTTGCTGCCATACTCCCCTCACTTTATTATTCTTTTAAAAAAAAGAAAAAAGTAACTAGTTAAAAATAAAAGCATAAACTGGGTTGCCTTCTAGGAGTGCTAAGTTTAAAGTCTTCAGCTAAACTTAGTGGATTATATCAGTTGATACCTCCACCAAATTATTAGATATATTTGGCCATGGCGGATGATTAGATGAAGTCCAATCAGTAATGTTCCATAGATATTTTCTTTATGCATATCTTTAAGACATGTTTCTAGATTATTAGTAGTAGGGTATGGCTTAGTTTGCAGAGTAGATATTGGTTCTAGTGCAGGGGTTAGGTAAGGGTTAGAGGATGCTACAAATTTCTTATACTTTGATACCCACAGTGGATCTGATAGATCACTTAGCTCCTCCACATCATCAAATCTAGTGCATTTCAGATGTTTGTGAGACAAGTCTTCAATCAAATGGTCAAAGCTATTATGCTGAAAGACTGCATTACTTGATTATTGCAATGACATTTTGGTCGGGCAATCTATTGATAGATCAGGGATTGTCTATTCAATAGCTTTAAGTTTGCTTGGTAAATCTACAAGTTGGGTTTCCTGGTTAGAAGTTGCATCATGTTCTAAGCATGAGTCCTTTAACACGAGGAGCGGCTCTTGTTCCATTATAAGGAAGGTTGATGTATTAGAGGGAGGGGTCATCTGCTCATATTTCATGGCCTATGGAGGAGTGGTGCAAAAATTAGGTAGCTCTAATAACATGTTCACCTCTTTAGTATATCCATCAACTTCAAATTCATCCACTCCAAAATGTGTTAAACATTGTAAAGGATCTAAGTTGAGCAAACTAGGAATTTCATCCTCTATAACTTCCTCTAATACTTCTTCTACCATGTTTACCTCATTAAAATCATATATGCAAGGTCCTTGGCATGCATTAAAAATGTTTAGCCTCATCTTCTTGTTTCCAAAAGATACATCCATAACCCTCGTTCTACAATTTATATAGGCATTAGTGGTAGCTAGGAAAGGTCTTCCAAGAATGATGGGTATTTGGCTAGGATTACCGCTAGATTCCATATCCAACACAAGAAAACTAACAGGAAAGTAGAATTCATCTACTTTTACCAACACATCTTCTAACATTCCACGAGGTACCTTAACTGATATGTCTGCTAATTGTAAACTCGCCATCGTGGGTGTTACGGCCATTACAATGGCGTGGCAAATCTCAGATTTCGCTGGGCATGATTCGAGCCACGTGGAGTTTTTCGGCAAAGTCAGATGCGGATCCGCCTCGGTCGAGGTCAAGGTCGGTCCAGGCCTTCTTGCCGCTCCGCCGGGTGTCTTCCCAGGAGGGGTCCATCTCGGCCGAAGCCGGTGGCCCCCCCTGGTCCCTCGCCAGGTGGTGCCTGGAGACGGGATCACCTCAGCCGAGGTCGAGCTGGGCTCCTTCGCTCCTTCGCCAGGTGGCGCCCGGAGACGGGACCACCTCGGTCGAAGTCGAGCGCCCCTCTACCGCTCCGCCAGGTGTCCACCCGGGAGGGGTCCACCTCGACCGAAGCCGGCAGCCCCCCTACTCACTCGCCAGGTGGCACCCGGAGATGGGATCACCTCAGCCAAGGTCGAGTCGGGCTCCTTCTCTCCTTCGCCAGGTGGCGCCCGGAGATGGGACCACCTCGGCCGAAGTCGAGCGCTCCTCTGCTGCTCCGTCAGGTGTCCACCCAGGAGGGGTCCACCTCGGCCGAAGCCGGTGGCCCCCCTGCTCCCTCGCCAGGTGGCGCCCGGAGATGGGATCACCTCAGTCGAGGTCGAGCCGGGCTCCTTCACTCCTTCGCCAGGTGGCGCCCGGAGACGGGACCACCTCGGCCGAAGTTGAGCGCCTCTCTGCCGCTCCGCCAGGTGTCCACCCAAGAGGGGTCCACCTCGACCGAAGCCGGCGGCCCCCCCTGCTCCCTCGCCAGGTGGCACCCTGAGACAGTCCCACCTCGGTCAAGGTCGAGCCGGGCCCCTTCGCTCCTTCGCCAGGAGGTGCCCGGAGACGGGACCACCTCGGTCGAAGTCGAGCACCCCTCTGCCGCTCCACCAGGTGTCCACGCAGGAGGGGTACACCTCGACCGAAGCCGGCGGCCCCCGTGCTCCCTTGCCAGGTGGTTCCCTGAGACGGTCCCACCTCGGCCAAGGTCGAGCCAGGCCCCTGCTCTCCTTCGCCAGGTGGTGCCCGGAGACGGGACCACCTCGACCGAAGTCGAGCGCCCCTCTGCCACTCCGCCAGGTGTCCACCCAGGAGGGGTCCACCTCGGCCGAGGCAGGCCAGCCTGTGCAGAGAAGTTTCCGAAGAGCAGGAGCACGAGCTCCGAGATTGCCCCTCGAGCTGTGCGCGCCGCACCCCGAGAAAAGCGCCCCGTACGGTCGGCGGGGACACGTGAAACATCACTTACATCGGCCCGACAGGTTCCGCAGTCGAGAGGCGCGGTCCTGATAAAATAGAACCTAAAAACGGACATTGTCGATGCCTGGAAAGGAGAGCACTCACGCTCGGCCCAAGGTCTGGTCGGTGGTTTGACCGACGCCCTCCCCTTACTCTTTCCTCGCTAGGCTCGGCAAGCAAGGCCAGGAAGCTGCTTGGTTCTTTGATCCAGAAGAGAAAAGGGAAAGAGAGGGAGGGGAGGAGGTGAAAGCGACGAAGGAGCCTCCCAGGGGCGGCAAACAAAAAGGCAACATGAGGAGTTAAAAGGAAGGAGAGAATAGACGACAAGGTAAGCAAGAAACAAAGGCCGGGAGAGGAGATTCCATTCCAAGAGCAGGATCCAAGATCCCGAGAGGGGACCTTTGGCGTGAGCTCGGTGAAGGAACCCAACTGGGTTTCTATTCTTTCTGGGACATTTCTTGTTAGCACGATCTCTAAGTCTGGGACTCCTTCGGGGGCCCGTCTCAGAGATTCTATTCCCTTTCACCGTCTACTAACCTGACCATCGGAGCTCCCTCGCCGGGACCCCCGATCAGGGTTTCTGACCTTGCCTTGCAGGTTCGAATAGCAAGGAGACCCCAGGGGCGAGACGGTCTAGTCGGATTGGCGGCTCCGAAGCCACAGGCACGGTGACGAGATCGACAACAGATTGGCGCGCCAGGAAGGGGGGGCAGGACAACAATCCCAGTGGGAGCTAGCTTTCTGTGAACGAAGCGCGCTCTGACCATGGTGGTCACTCGTGGACGTGAAGCATCCACCATCCAATTAGGGGAGGTCCCCTCCCCTCAGGGGCCCCACAGCCCGGAGAGGGAGCTCCCTGCTCCCCCTCCTCTTCCACCACAGCCGACCTCGGCGGACGGACCTTTTGCGGCTGTCATCTAGAAGCTGCAGACCTTGACTACAGCAGCTCGGTAGCTACAACATCAGCAGTGCTCTTTGGCCACGTAGCCTCAGCCAGGGACCCCCGTGGCTCGGGCCGCGGGGCCGTGCGGGAGCCTGCGCTTCATCCATGGCAGGCCATCCCAACCGCGGGCAGCCTCCAATCCTCGCGGGAGCCACCAAACTCCCACGAAATGAAATTACTCCAGTTCGGCGGATCACGAGAGTCGATCCCCGGTCGATGAAGCCGAGACAGTACGTCGAAGCAAGCGACACCGAGGCAAGACCCTGCGCCGAGACCGATTGGCGCCCCCTTCACCAGCGACCTTGGTGGAGGATTCCACTGACGAGGCCATCAGGCGCCAGGCCGAGAGGCACCTGGAGGAGCACGAGCGCAAATTGGCAGAGTTCGCCCACCGATTTGCTGACCTGCAGAACTCCTCGATGGACCCAGCGGGCTATGACTCCCGTCCCCCCTTTTTTGAAGAAATCTAGGCGGAGCCGATTTCGAGCCGGTTCCGCATGCCGCAGGTGGACCCCTACAACGGGACCACCGACCCCCTAGACCATCTGGAGAGCTACAAGGCTCTCATGAGGGTCCAGGGGGCCACGGATGCTCTTTTGTGCATTGCCTTCCCCGCTACCCTCCAGAAGGCTGCTCGAGTCTGGTTCACCCATCTCGAGCCTGGATCCATCTGCTCCTTCCATCAGTTGGAAGGAAAGTTTGTGTCGTACTTCGACGCTTGTTGAAAGGTGCCAAGAGAGGTGGACAGCCTCTTCTCTATCCGCCAGCAGGACCAGGAGCTGCTTCGGGACTACATCACCCGTTTCAAGACTGTTGCCCTGGAGATCTATAGCTTGGACGAGCCCGTTGCCATGCTGGCTTTAAAGTACGGGCTCAAGACGTCCCGCCTGACCTATGCCCTGGACAAAAAACCCCCCAGGACATACTCCGAGCTTCTTCTCTGTGTCCATAAGTACATCCGAGCAGAGGAGGCCGATCGCACCGGCCGAGAGCTGGACGGGAGGACCTTGAAGAAGTCGGCCCCGAGAGACGTTCCAGGGGCCCGGCGGCCGGGGCCGTCTGCCGAACCTCGTCCAAATCCGAAGCTGAAGGGCGAGGCCACCCCGGAGCGAAGGTTCACCCCTCTCCTCGCTCCCCGAATGAAGATCCTCATGGAAATTGAGGGTGAGCACTACCTCCGCCGACCTCCTCCTCAGAACCCAAGAAGCACCTGCGACAAGTCGAAGTACTTCCAGTTCCACCGCGAGCATGGCCACGACACAGAGGAGTGTCATAATCTGAAGCGGGAAATCGAGGAGCTGATCAAAAGAGGCTATCTCTGAAAGTTCGTGAGGAACGAAGCCCCGGCGGAGGGATAGCCGCTCGCGGCCTTACCCCCAGTTCCCGCGATCGACAATCGTCCGACGGAGAAGCCAGTGGGCGTGATCTCTTGTGGAATCGGGCGGGCGGCGAAGAGAGCCCGGGAGGTTAGGAACCCAGAGGATGTACCCCCTTTTGAGAAGGGGAGTGAAAACAAAAATATAAATAACGATGCTGTGGTGGTCGAGATGACCCTCGCGAAGCATCCTGTACATCGAATTATGGTGTATAGTGGAAGCTCCGCTGACGTGCTTTTTTATGATGCTTTCTCCCGAATGAATCTGTCCCATGATCAGCTAAGGCCGATGCACACCCCCATGGTAGGCTTTACCGGGGACTCGGTGGGGGTCGAAGGGGAGATCACTCTCCCGGTCACCGCTGGATCCCCACCTCGGCAGACCACAGTCATGATGACGTTTACCGTCGTCAAGCTTCCTTCGCCTTACAATGCGATCCTCGGGCACCCAGGGCTCAACCAGCTAGATGCCATGATTTCTACGAAGCGGTTGCTAGTGTAATTCCCTACAGCCTCTGGGCCTGGGGTGATGAGGGGTTCGACCCAGCCAATTCAGCATTGCCTTCAGACGATCCTGGGTGCCCGGGGCGCCGAGCTCGGCCCCGACGTTGACGACCTCGACCTAAGGGAGAAGGAACCAAGGGGAGGACCCGTAGAGCATCTGTTGACTTATCCCCTTGGTTCGGACCCTCCGATGACAGTGCAGGTGGGGGCCCAACTCCCGGAGGAGGAACGGACCCGCCTGCTGGAATTCCTTCGCATGAACGCGGACATGTTTGCTTGGTCCGCGGCCGACATGCCGGGCATCCCCCCCGAGGTCATTACGCACAGGCTGAACGTGGACCCGAGGTGCCGCCCGGTCCGCCAGAAGAAAAGGAGTTTCACCACGGAGAGGCAAAGGGCCATCAACAAAGAGGTGGAGAAGCTCCTCGCCACCGGCTTCGTGCAGGAAGTTCAGTATCACAGCTGGCTGGCGAATGTGGTCATGGTGAAGAAGAGCAGTGGCAAGTGGAGGATCTGTGTGAACTACACCGACCTTAACCGAGCCTGCCCGAAGGACAGCTTCCCTTTTCTGAAGATTGACCAGTTGGTCGACACCACCTCGGGGCATCGCCTTCTCTCTTTCATGGATGCTTTCTCCGGGTACAACCAGATCCGAATGAACCCAGAGGACGAAGAGCACACCGCCTTCGTCACCGACCATGGAACTTTCTGTTACAGGATGATGCCGTTTGGCCTTAAGAATGCCAGGGCCAGGTACCAGCGACTAGTCAACAAGGTCTTTAAGGACCAGATCGGCCGCAACATGCAGGTGTACATGGATGATATGCTGGTGATGAGCAAGCCCCTCTCGGATCACGTCGCCGACCTGGCGGAGACCTTCGGCAACCTTCGACTTCATCAGATGAAGTTGAACCCGGCGAAGTGCACCTTCGACGTCTCTGCCAGGAAATTCCTGGGGTTCATGGTAACCCAGAGAGGGATTGTAGCCAACCCGGAAAAGGTCTAGACCATCCTGGACATGGAGCAGCCCACCTCCAAGAAGCAAGTGCAGTGACTCACCGACCGGATAGCCGCCCTGAGCCGGTTCATCTCAAGGTCGACCGATCGCTGCTGACCCTTTTTCAAAGTGCTGAGGAAGATGAACGACTTCACCTGGACTGAGGAGTGCCAGGAGGCGTTTAGAGAGCTGAAGAAGATGCTTGCATCGCCCCCGCTACTTTCCAGGCCCGAAGAAGGAGAGGAACTCATCCTCTACCTGGCGGTCACCCTGGAGGCCATCAGCTCGGTCCTAGTTTGGACCGACGACCAGGGAGTCCAGCAGCCGGTATACTATGCAAGCAGACTTCTCCGCGATGCGAAGCTCAGGTATTCCCAGCCCGAAAAGCTCATTTTTGCGTTAATAGTATATGCTCAGCATCTCAGGCCCTATTTCCAAGCGTATCCCATTGCCGTCCTGACGGATCAACTGCTGAAAGCGATACTCAGCCGACCCGACACATCGGGGCGATTGGCGAAGTGGGTGCTCAAGCTCAGCGAATTCGATATCGCTTATAGGTCGAGGTCGGCCATGAAAGAGCAAGTGCTGGCCGACTTCTTGGTCAAGTGCGCTGGCCTAGGCAAGGAGCCAGAGGGGGACTCTTCGCACCAGCAGTTGAAACCAAGACCCGAGGAACCCGAGGAGGATGCCTGGATCCTTCACGTGGATGGAGCCTCGAACTCCGATGGGAGCGGAGCTGGACTCATTCTCGCCAATGGCGGTGGGGTCGTTTCCGAATGCGCACTCCATTTCCAGTTCACCGCAACCAACAACCAGGCGGAGTACGAGGCGCTCCTCACCGGGCTGAGAGTCTCCCACGAGTTGGGCATGGCCAACCTCAAGGCCTTCACCGACTCCCAACTGGTGGCCGGACAGATCTCTGGAGAATATGTTGCGCATGACCCACAAATGGCGAAGTATTTGGAGCTCGTCAAAACGAGCATAGCCGGATTCCGGCGCTTCAGCATCTCCCATATCCCCTGCAGGGAAAATGCCCGTGCGGACTCTCTCTCCCGGCTGGCGACCCTGCCGGACTCGTTGCTGGGTCACGCTCATATAGAGCGCCTCAAGGCCCCGAGCTACGAGACCCCTGTAGAGGTCCAACAGGTCAGCCATGAGCCCAGCTGGATGGACAAGTACGTCGAGTACATAACCGGCGGTACCTTGTCGGAGGACCGTGCAGTGGCCCGCCTTATCAAAAAGAAGGCCGCGCGGTTCGTCCTGATGGATGGGCAGCTATATCGGAGGTCTTACTCCTATCCCCTCAGGTGCCTGAGACCCGCAGAGGCCACTCTCATGCTCCAAGAAATCCATGAGGGCATCTGCGGGAACCACGTGGGGGGCAGGATGCTAGCTTACAAGGCCCTCCGCCAAGGTTATTTCTGGGAGACGATGAAGGAGGACGCCGCCGATTTCGTGAAGAAGTGTGATCGGTGCCAACGACACGCCGTGGTGCAGCGGCAGCCCTCCACTCCACTCTCCCAGCTCTCGGCTCCGTGGCCATTCGCCCAATGGGGAATGGACCTCCTAGGACCATTTCCCCCGGTGTCCGGACAGCGGAAGTTCCTGATCGTGGCCATCGACTACTTCACGAAGTGGGTTGAGGCCGAACCCATGGCGCGGATCACAGCGTCGCCAAGTTTTTCTGGAAGTCAATCATTTGCCATTTCGGACTCCCCCACACCGTGATCACCGATAACGGATGTCAGTTCGACTGTCGGGAGTGTGAAGAATTCTGCAGCGACCTCAGCATCCACCATCGCTTCACCTCGGTGGCGCACCCATAGACAAATGGAGAAGCCGAGGTCACGAATAGGACCATTCTGCAAGGCCTCCAAACGAGGCTGGATCAGGCCAAGGGCAGGTGGGCAAAAGAGCTCCCGAGCATCTTGTGGGCGTACCACACCACCCCGAGAACGGCCACCGATGAGATCCCTTTCAATCTCGTCTTCGGAGCCGAGGCAGTTATCCCGATTGAGCTCAGTCTACCCACCCTGCATGTAGAGCAGTACGACTAAGCGGAGAACCCTGCCAGGATGATGCTCAACCTGGACCTTCTTAAGGAGACGAGGGACAAAGCCCGAGTCTGGATGGCGGCGTACAGGCAGCGAGTGGCCAGGTACTACAACTCCCGGGTGCGGCCAAAGTCCTTTCGCCCCGGAGATCTGGTGCTCCGACGTGCTGAAGCTTCTCAGCCCCGAGAGTGTGGGAAGCTCTCCCCGAACTGGGAAGGCCCGTACAGGGTAGCGGAAGTCCTCCCTCATGGGGCCTATTACCTGGAGGAATTAGGAGGATATAGATTCCCTCGGACTTGGAACGCCTCAAACCTAAGGATGTATTATCAATAATGTAAGGTTCCTCCAACTCCTGCAATAAAATTCTTTTACTTCAAACGCTTTTTCTTGACTCGTATGAAAACAGGAGCATGGCTCTGAGTTCGGCAAACACGGCTGTGGCCGGAGACCCGGGAAAACGAGAAGTCCCGGACTTCGGTCTGGAAGGCGGGGCAGAGCCCAGCTCACCCACGCGATCACAGAGAACAACTCGGCAAGCCGCGCAAGGCTTGGATAAAGCCTGCGGCCTCGGGGTTCAGTCTGGAAGTCCCGGACTTCGGTCTGGAAGGCGGGGCAGAGCCCAGCTCGCCCACGCGATCACGGAGAACAGCTCGGCAAGCCACGCAAGGCTTGGATAAATCCTGCGGCCCCGGGGTTCAGTCCGGAAGTCCCGGACTTCGGTCTGGAAGGCGGGGCAGAGCCCAGCTCGCCCACACGATCACGGAGAATAGCTCGGTAAGCCGCGCAAGGCTTGGATAAATCCTGCGGCCCCGGGGTTCAGTCCAGAAGTCCCAGACTTCGATGTGGAAGGCGGGGCAGAGCCCAGCTCGCCCACACGATCACGGAGAACAGCTCGGCAAGCCATGCAAGGCTTGGATAAATCCTGCGGCCCCGGGGTTCAGTTCGGAAGTCCTGGACTTTGGTCTGGAAGGTGGGGCAGAGCCCAGCTCATCCACGCGATCACGGAGAACAGCTCGACTAGCCGTGCAAGGCTTGGATAAAGCCTACGGCCCCAGGGTTCAGTCCGGAAATCCCGGACTTCAGTCTGGAAGGCGGGGCAGAGCCCAGCTCGCCCATGCGATCATGGAGAACAGTTCGGCAAGCCGCACAAGGCATGGATAAAGCCTACGGCTCCGGGGTTCAGTCCGGAAGTCCCGGACTTCGGTCCGGAAGGCAAGGCAGAGCCCACCTCGCCCACGCAATTACAAAGAATAGCTCGGCAAGCCGCGCAAGGCTTGGATAAAGCCTGCGGCCCCGGGGTTCAGTCCGGAAGTCCCGGACTTCGGTCCGGAAGGCAAGGCAGAGCCCACCTCGCCCACGCGATCATGAAGGACCGCCCGGCAAGCCCGAAGGACTCATGCAAGGCATGCTCTACTGTCGCCCAACCTGGAAGCTCTAAACTTTGATCTGAACGCTGGATGGGACCCAGTCCACCTGTGGACTCAGCCCAGAGCAAGCCGCAGGATCTCGTCTCGGCACTCGACACAAACATCTCGACAAGACACAAAAAAAAAGAAAAGAGAGAAAAGAGAGACGAGGTCGAGACTAAACAAAAATCAGAGTTTTCATTGATTTAAAAAAGGGGTTACAATGAAGGAGTCCCGACAGGCCGGGAGTCCTTAGAAAAAGAAAAAAAAAAAAAAAAAGAGATACAACTGGGGGCCTAGTTCGGTGCGGTGGCAGGATCTTCAGGCTGGGGCGTAGGCTCTCTGTCCTCATCGTCGGTGGCTGGTTGCTTGGAGGGCCGCTCTGGAGCTACAGCCGCGTCGCCCGCTACAACTGGAGCCTCGCCGGTGGGCCCTTGCCTTCTACCACCAAGCACCACCCCACTGAGGTCGAGCTCGGGGTAGAAGGAGCCCACCTTCTCCCGGCACACCTGGAACCCCTTCATAAAGGAGTCCATGGTGGCCTCCCGGACCTCCGAGATGTATTCGTCGGAGGCCCAGAATCTTTGGACTGCCTCCTATGCCTCCCGCTTTGAAGCCTCCAGGAGCCCGTTGATGTAGGCGCTCCGTTCCTTGGCCGCGCTCGCCTCCCGCCGGGCCTCCTCCAACTGGCGCTCCAGCGACTGGGACTGAGCTCGGAGACGAGCCCTCTCCGCCGCATCCTCCTCCATGCATCGCTGGTTGGAGATCCTCTCCTCGGACAGAGAGGACTCCAGTTCCTTGACGCGCCCCTCAGTGAGTGCCAGGTCCGATTAAAGGGCCTGGTTGCTCCCTCGTAGCTCGACCCCCTTTTCCATGAGGTCCTTCACATCATCCGCGAGCTTGCCGAGCTTCTCCTCCTTCTCGGCATCTTTCTTGGCATACCCTACGAGGAAATTCCTCAACAGGAGCACGTCGGTCCCGATCTACATGAAGAGGCAAATTTGTCAGTAAGGAGCATCGGTGGCCCAGGCCCGAGGTGGCCTGGGCACAGTAGCTGCTGGATTGGGGGCGGCCGTCGGCACGGCCTCCTGGCTCGCCTCGGTGCGAGCTTTCTTCGCCGTGGGCTCATCTCCCTCGGCGATGTCCCTCTGAGCCGCGCCCTCCAGGAGATTTTCCACCGAGAACTTCATACCTGCAAAGGAAAGGAGGTCGGTCAGCCCAGTCAAAGAAAGAAGGGGAGAAAGGGGGGAAGTGCAGAGTAAAAGAAAAAGCTGAGCCTCACCCGGCTCTCGGATGGGACTGATCCCTGCCTCGAACAAGTTCTGCTCCGAGAGCAGAACATCGAGCGGGGGGATCGCGTCGCTCAATAACTGGGAGTAAGCCTCCTGGTCCGCCGGCTCGACTTGGGAATTCTGGTTCGGGGACCGATTCGGCTTGCACCAGGCCTAGTCGACGTCCTCGACCGAGGCGAAAAAGAACCGGTTCTTCTAATCCTTGATGGAGGAAGGGAGGTCGAACCGGAGACACCTAGGCTGGGGCGAGATGTACCACCAGCCATCATCGGTGGAGTACCACTTCAGGGTGAAAAGAGCCCTGAAGAGGGAAAAACAGGCAACAAACCCATGGAAATGGCAGAAAACGATGAAGGAGAAGATGACCCGGATGGCGTTGGGAGCCAACTAGGCCAGGACCAGACGGAAATGACTGAGGAAAGAAAGGAAAAAGGGGTGCAGAGGAAACCGAAGACCCCCAAGGAGGAAGTCCTCGTAGAAAGCTATGCGGCCGGGGCCACTCAAGGTGACGCGATCCCCAGGCCACGGAAGAGAAAGGTGGATTGACCCCGGGATGCCGTAGACTTCCCGGAGCAAGGAAAGGTCACCTTCGGTCATCGTTGAAGCGTGACCGGAGGGACCGATAGAAGGAAGGGCCGGAGGAGGAAGAAAAGAGATAGGACGGGCAGACAAGACGGGGGGAGACCTAAGACCCCTAGGAATGCCTATGGTGATACCCCCAGGCTGGAGTCGCCTGCGGGTCTCCTCTGGGATCATCTCCGCTTTCGAGGAGGAAGACGATGGAGTCCTCGACTGGGATGGACCGGCCTCGTCCGGGTTAGACGAAACATGGCGGCGGCGCGCCATGGAGAAGAAGGTGGTGAGAAAAAGATGCTAAAGGAAAGGGATGGAGTGAGAGAGAAAGCGGAAACACTCACCGAAATGCACTATGCAAAAGAGGCGGCAACCCGGGGGAGTGGGAGATAGCCTGCTGTGAACCACCGACGGAGCGTGCGAAAGGAAAAGGGCCTCGTTCCGAAAAGTCCCTTCCTTTTCAAATTCGATCGGCAGCGACCGTACCCATCATTCCGTTCCGGACCATCGGATGGATGCCGCGTGGATGCACGCCCGACACCGACGCCTTGGTTGCAGGGAAATGGCCTCTGTTTCGAAGCGACGCATTAATTACGACCGAATAGGCGACACGTGGCAGCCTCTTATAGGGCTTTGGGTGCATCGAGGAACGACGACGAGGATCGTGGCAATCATGGCGCGAGATCTTCGCCTTTCCCACGTCATCTCCGTATTAAATCCCCGCGTTCCGTGCCATGATGCCTCAACAGAACGGGGTGATGGGGGGCAACTGTTATGGCCGTTACGATGACGTGGCATATCTCAGATTTCGCTGGGCATGATTCGAGCCACGTGGAGTTTTTCGGCAAAGTCAGATGCGGATCCGCCTCGGCCGAGGTCGAGGTCAGTCCAGGCCTTCTTGCCGCTCCGTCGGGTGTCCGCCCATGAGGGGTCCACCTCGGCCGAAGCTGATGGCCCCCCTGCTCCCTCGCCAGGTGGCGCCCAGAGACGGGATCACCTCAGCCGAGGTCGAGCTGGGCTCCTTCGCTCCTTCACCAGGTGGCGCCCAGAGATGGGACCACCTCGATCAAAGTCGAGCGCCCCTCTGCCGCTCCGCCAGGTGTCCACCCGGGAGGGGTCCACCTCGACCAAAGCCGACGGCCCCCGTGCTCCCTCACCAGGTGGCACCCGGAGACGGGATCACCTCAGCCGAGGTCGAGCCGGGCTCCTTTGCTCCTTCGCCAGGTGGCGCCCGGAGACGAGACCACCTTGGTCGAAGTCGAGCGCCCCTCTACCGCTCCACCAGGTTTCCACCCAGGAGGGGTCCACCTCGGCTGAAGCCGGTGGTCCCCCTGCTCCCTCGCCAAGTGGCGCCCGGAGACGGGATCACCTCAGTCGAGGTCGAGTCGGGCTCCTTCGCTTCTTCGCCAGGTGGCGCCCAGAGACGGGACCACCTCGGTCGATGTCGAGCGCCCTCTGCCGCTCCGCCAAGTGTCCACCCAGGAGGGGTCCACCTCGGCCGAAGCTGGCGGCCCCCCTGCTCCCTTGCCAGGTGGCATCCTGAGACGGTCCCACCTCGGCCAAGGTCGAGCTGGGCCCCTTCGCTCCTTCGCCAGGAGGCGCCCGGAGATGGGACCACCTCGGTCGAAGTCGAGCGCCCCTCTGTCGCTCCGCCAGGTGTCCACCCAGGAGGGGTCCACCTCGGTCGAAGCCGGCGGCCCCCCTGCTCCCTCGCCAGGTGGCACCCTGAGACAGTCCCACCTCGGCCAAGGTCGAGCCGGGCTCCTTCGCTCCTTCGCCAGGTGGCGCCCGGAGATGGGACCACCTCGGCCGAAGTCGAGCGCCCCTCTGCCACTCCGCCAGGTGTCCACCCAGGAGGGGTCCACCTCGGCCGAGGTAGGCCAGCCTGTGCAGAGAAGTTTCCGAAGAGCAGGAGCGCGAGCTCCGAGATTGCCCCTCGAGCCGTGCGCGCCGCACCTCGAGAAAATCACCCCGTACGGTCGGCGGCGACACGCGAAACATCACTTACATCGGCCCGACAGGTTTCGCAGTCGAGAGGCGCGGTCCTGACAAAACAGGACCCGATAACGGATATTGTCGATGCCTGGGAAGGAGAGCGCTCACGCTCGGCCCAAGGTCTGGTCGGCGGTCTGACCGGCGCCCTCCCCTTACTCTTTCCTCGCTAGGCTCGGCAAGCAAGGCTGGGAAGTTGCCTAGTTCTTTGATCCAGAAGGGAAAAGGGAAAGAGAGGGAGGGGAGGAGGTGAAAGCGATGAAGGAGCCTCCCAGGGGCGGCAAACGAAAAGGCAACATGAGGAGTTAAAAGGAAGGAGAGAATAGATGACAAGGTAAGCAAGAAACAAAGGCCGGGAGAGGAGATTCCATTCCAAGAGCAGGATCCAAGATCCCGAGAGGGGACCTATGGCGTTAGCTCGGTGAAGGAACCCGGCCGGGTTTCTATTCTTTCTGGGACCTTTCTTGCTAGCACGATCTCTAAGTCTGGGACTCCTTCGGGGGCCCGTCTCAGAGACTCTATTCCCTTTCGCCGTCTACTAACTTGACCGTCGGAGCTCCCTCGCCGGGACCCCCGGCCAGGGTTTCTGACCTTGCCTTGCAGGTTCGAACAGCTAGGAGACCCCAGGGGCGAGACGGTCTAGTCGGATCGGCGGCTCCGAAGCCACAGGCACGGTGGTGAGATCGGCAATAGTGGGTTTTAATTCTTCGAATCTGAATAAATCATACACTGAGCTTGGAAGAAGGTTTATACTTGCACCCAAATCTATAAAGTCTTTCTTGATTGTGAGGTCCTCTATGACATAGGATATGATCAGGGTACCAGGATCTTTGAGTTTGGGTAGGGCTATCTGCTAAAAAACTGAGCTAGCTTGCTCAATCAATTAGATCCTATTCGATATGCGTGCCTTAGATTTTCTTAGATATGTGTGCCTTAGATTTCCCTTTCCGTGTGCACAGATCCTTAAGAAATTTGGCATAACTCAAAACTTGTTTAATGACATCGAGAAGAGGTAGGTTTATCTGGACTTGCTTGAATAGCTCAAGCATCTCATTCATTTTTAGATTTTTCTTATCCAAAGATAAGGGAGATTCTAAGGCACTAAGGAATGGAGCCTTAGATCTAGGTGCTTGGCCAATGGATTCCTTTTCCTCTTCATTATTTTTCTGGTCTAGCTTAGCCAACTCTAGCTTTTGGATTAGGTCAGGCTGGTTTAATGTTTTCCCACTTCTTAAAGTTTGACCGATTTAGCATGTTTTGAGAAAGTTCAGGACCGGTAGAGCTTTCAGCCATGTATTATCCTTTTAGATTACTAATGGGCTGGCTAGGTAACTTACCTTCTTTCCTTGTATTGAAAGCTATAGCTAGCTAACCTGTCTAGGTTTCTAGCTTGGCAATGGACTAAGTGTGGAAGTGAAGGAGTTGGATAGTCATCTCTAGCCCTTTCAGTGCTTGGAGCACCTTCTCTTGAAAGGTAGGATCATGATTATTCTGTGGAGATTGTGGGGCACTCGGGTATTGTGAATATGGCATACTTCTAAAGTTGGTCACCTGATAGTTGGGCCTAACTGATGTTAGATTAACAACAGGTTAGGGTTTCCAAGAAAAATTTGGATGATTTCATCATCCAGGATTGTAAGTATTTGAAAATGGATCATTTCCTGATCTAGGAGCCAGTGGGTTTGTGCTTGATGGGCTTGCTCCTGAATGAGCTTAGGGATAAGTGGCTGGACAATCACCTATCAATTGGGTAGGACTTGAATAGATAATGCAAACATCATGGTTTTGACGAGGTGAGGAGGAAATATTTCCACTTTTTAAAAGTCAAGCTTTTGGGATAGTTCATCTACCTTGCTGTAGATATCTATAGAATGACCTACTTCATACATTCACCTCTCTTAGGTCCTATGGAAGGATCTCTACAGGCAGCAGACATGTGATGCTAGAAATTTTCACTAAAAGTTTCAAAGAGCTGCCAAGCCTTTATTCATTTTTAAGCATGAATGTTCCTCCACATTAGGCATCCAGCATTTGTCCGTGCCTTTTTGACATACCATCATAAAAACACTGAACTAATTTCCATTTAGGTATAGCATGGTATGGACATTTTCTTATCAATTCTTTTAATCTCTCCTATGTCTCATGAAACATTTCTTCGTCAATCAATTCTTTTTGATGAAACATTTCTTCGTCAAATGGAAAAAATTGATTATGGCTTTTCTAATTTGGTTCATTTTTCCTATTGAGAAGTATTTCTTAAGAAATTTTCTCTGGAGTTGATCCCAAGTAGAAATTATTTTAGTATCTAGGGAATTCAACCAGTACTTGGCTTTATCTTTTAGGTAAAAAGGGAACAACTTATGCTTAAGGGCATATCGGAGAAATTTTGGATCTTGACAGTTGAACATATTTCCAGGAATTCATTAAGTGTTTGTAGGGGTCTTCATATGCAAGTCCATAGAAAGATGGTAATATCTAAATATGCTAGACTTAATTTCATACTGGACAACCTCTATTGTAGGTACTGGGATACAAGGTGAATAGGTATATTTTGAAGGAGCGAAGTACTCCAATTATCGTGGAGGATCGATTTCTTGATTGGGGTCCATAGTACGTGATCTGTTTGCTCTATAGATTTTGTCTAGTTCGGGATCTAGGGATATATTTTAGGTTATAAAGACCGACGACCTAGCATACACCCTACAGTAATACTCTAAAGCAAACAGCAGTTCAATATATTTTTGTTGAATTAATAGAAAAATGGAAGAATGAAAAGTGATCTAAAGGAAAGACTTCTAAGAAAATCCTATGCTAAATAGAAAAAAGAGTTAGGTTATTATTATTATTTTCAAACAATTAACACAAATAAAATCAAATCTATCTTAGGGTTAACCTGAAACTAGACAGCTCCTAACTATTCCAAGGTTACCTTCGAGTAATCCAAGCCCAAGATCAATCAATTGACCCGACCAGGTAAGTGTAAGGTTGGTGGGGGTCCCCTCGTTGCTCGCCTTAGATACCAATTAAAATTGGCTAGGTATGCAAATGGAACCAATTAAAGAACCACCTTCCTTAGGCCCTTGTCCCTGAACCACTTGCTTAGATATCAAGCAACTAATTGATCTAAACCCAGTCCAACTCTAGGGTTTCCTTGTCCTATTGAGCTCAAATTTCCTAGGGCTGGCATCTAATTAATTTAGAGTTAAGGTCTAGGTTAATGCACATGCAAGGACATAATTTATGGTCTAAGCAAAGGTAACGAACTTTCAACTTTATCTGATTAATTAGGTTAAATGCCCTTAAGTCAGTTATGAAAAAATGAATGCAGCAAGCAAGGTGTCCAAATCTTGAAGTTATCAAACAAATGAAATTATACTAATTACTTTTTTTTATTCGATGGTTAAGTTTCTAATCTCCTACCAAGTTATGAAGATGTCAAAATTTTTTTTTGTATATTTTAGATTTAGTTTTTTAATTTTTTTAGTCTACTCAATCGTACGTAGAAAAACACTCACAACTAATTTTAATTTGATTAAAAAAAAATAATGCCAAGAGGTCCTGATAATGGTGCCAAAAATCTGGTGCACGTCACTGCATACCGATTTAATACCTTAATTCTACTATTCTTATGTAGCAAAGTCAGAGTAAGGGTCAAATTTGCAAGGACCTTTGAGTTATTTCAAAAGTAAAAGCACAATAGAAATTGAATTAAAAAGGAAATTAGCAGTAAAAATAATCTAGATATGATCTATCTTAATAAGAGTACGGCCTATACCGTAGATCATGGCCCATCCCTTTTAGGAATAGATCAGTCAAAATTATATTCACGTAGAGAAACTTACCTCAAAAGCTTATCACTGCTCATGAATTTTCTTTAAACAAGATAAAGAAAATATGAATTAATCAAAAGCCCTTTTCATTTCATAAAATGAGGAGTACATCAAATGAACACATCTAAAATATAAACCCCTTTCCCAAACAGGCTTCTAGAGTGAAGTTGCAGCATATCCAAGGATATCAAGAGATGGAGCAGTTCGGTGATGCAATGGAGAGCAGAGAGTGGGGAACCAGGGCTAGTGTAGTGGGAGTAGGAACCAGTCAGGCTGGGAAGGTGGAAGGGAGTCGGAAGGATGGAAGAGAGGTGGAAGCCAAGAAGAAAAATAGAGTACTTGGAGCAGGGACAGGATTGAGAGAAGAGGAGGGCTATATGCTTGATGGACTGATCCCCCCTCCCATGATCGAGAGGTCGAAGGCTTTTATAAGCATGACCCACCCGAATTCTGTTCCACGATCAACTGCACTTCAACAATCCCAACAAATTCCAACCAAATTCTGTTCCTAACAACCCAACTGAGCTCCAACGATATTCAGTTCCCAACCTCCAACTGATCTCTAAGGATCTCCATGGCTGTTCCAATGATCCGAACTCCAACGATCTCCGTGGCTCAGATTCACATGGGAATGGTCGTTGAGTAGGAGTCTAAACAGGGAACAAAGAGGAGAGGGGCATTATGGAAGTGTTTGATGGCTTGGATCTCGGATGGCTTGGATGGCGGTCGAAAAACCAGTTGTTTTGGAGATGTTTGATTTTTTTGGCCTTGGAAACCTTCTCGGTGGTGAAGGGAGGGGCGCCGACAGCTTCTCTATGTTGAGATTCCTAGGCTCTGATACCACTTGGTGGGAGATCTGGATCAACGCCTATTCATTGGAAATAGTCTGTTTTCAAATTCAAGATTCACATAAAAAAATAGAAGAGAGATTTAAGAAGAAAAAGAGAGATTGTATTATTCCATTGGAGAAGAACTTTGTTACAAGATACAAGACAAAAACCCCGGCACCCCTTTTGAAACCCCATAAGCTTCTCGCCATCTTGCATGTCTTCTCTCTTGCAGGCCTCATGCCCCAAGAACCCATGTATGGCCATGCATGGACAATACTCAACGTGCATCCCTTTCTCTCTGAAACCCGAGAAGAATCTCCACCTGCGGACAATACCTCAATGAAGGTTCCCTTCTCTAGAGCCCCGTGGAACATCCCATGGTCAAAGCCATCCACGTGAACAAGCCTCGACATGTGCCTTTCTGCAGCCCACCAACCATGGCCTCCTTGAAACCCAGGAGGTCTCCCCATGGTCACGCCCCCAAGGGGCATTCCCTCACGGTCACTCCATGACCGTGAGAAGTCCTCACGGACTCTCTTGGATCCTCATGCACCAAGTGGTCCCTCACGGTCCCTTGCGGATCAAGATCTCCATGCACGCCCCCCTCTCCATGTAAATAAGAGTGGGTGGTTACACATTTGGACTTCTTGTTGGACTACATCTTCTTGGGCAGTTAGGACTTGGATGGTCCTATAACAAACTGGTTAGAACTCCTCACATGGTGGGCTTCGTAATTGGTTACAACCAACCAATTAACCAACAAAATGGCTAACCTCCTAACCAATTAACAAACCTGGACCCAACCCATAACCCAACTGGGTTATGTTACAATCTCTCAAAAAAACTCCCCCTCATAAGCTCATATGAAAACACTAATCCTTGGATCAAACCCCCTGATCCAACATGACTCAAAGGGGCCCTTGGGATATTTACCTCTCAAACATGGTTACCTTCCCTGGAACACCTCTAGGAACTACTTGGCACACCTCCAAGCTCCAAGGATCGCCTGCAGTATCCCTGCCATGGCCTTCCAAGTCTCTCCAAGGCTTGGGAGCACCACGCAAAACACTACAATCTCTACCTTGGTGCCCCCAAGCCTTGGCAAACCTAGCAATGTCCTCCTGCACAATCCCACTATAATTGCGTGTCCTGATAGCCTTTTATGCGGATCTCCTTGTCTTTGCCAACACCCTTCAACTGTTGAGCTCCTTTGGAGGCCTTTGGGATGACCGCCTCCATAGCTGAAGATCCTTGCTTGTACCTTGGCACCACCATTATAGCCTTCCTTCTGCTTGGCAGCTGCATAGTCTTGTTCTTGGACTTTCATAGAGAGATCACAACGAACTTGAGCCAGTACTCGCTGTAACTGGAGCTCTACTTGACACAATCTCCAGAGCCATGCCAATCTTTGCACACTCTGCTCCACCTGGCTAAGTGCACCCCTGGTACTCGTGCTAGGATATTGATGCGGGATAATAATTAAAATTAAACTACTGATATTAATAGCTAATTAGCAAAAAAAAATAGAAATAATCATTTTTTATATTTTTCAAATTTTTTTAAAGAAGACTTCAATGGAGACAGAAAAGGAAAAAGTATTATCTACCCACAAGTAAACCTACAAATTAACTAGGAAAGTAGGACTTGGTGATTGAAAATCATCGTAAACTAGGATTATCTATCAATGAGTTAGAGAATAATGAGAAAGGAATAAGTTTCAATTTTACCAACAAAGAAATGCTCCTCTGAATTGGATCTGATGGAACTCTCAAGATCTTCATGACAGGGTTTCAAGAACTCGATCCTGGGCTCTGATCTTCACGCGAAGCTGGTTCCGAGGCAAGAACACCGATCTTGACTCCTGATCACCTGTAACACTCAACAATAAAAATCATGAATAAGAAGCAGCAAAGAAAAAATGAAAGAATGAAAGGAAAGGAAGGTTTAGAAATGGTGGTTTTTTGGATTTTCTAGTCGACTGGATTGGTAGGGCCTCACACCCTACGATGTTCCGTAGAACAAAGGAAAAGGGCCTCACACCCCGTGATACACATAGTAATAGAAGGAATTTGGTAGAGTCACTTTATTGATGAATAATAATGATTACAAGGGATTGATGGGTATTTATAGACCATAATCAGTAGTGTAAGGGATTCAAACAGTAAACTCCATCTCCCTTGGACTACAACTCATCGAATTATGGTCAATGTGGCCTGGACTCATGCTTGTTAGGCTGATCTGGACTCTTATCCAAAGTGGGCGGCAAGCATGAAGTGATCACCATCTTGGGTGCCATTTATAAGGATTAGTGAGGGTGGCTTGATGTAGGTCAAGATGCTCTATCACTGGTCATAGTGTTGGACTCTGGGATCTCTGATGTTGTAGTCTTGTGTGGTAAGTGGACTCTTTAGTTTGGATGGAAAAGACTGATGGGGCATGAAGTCAGGGTAGTAGGATCATCGACGAGCTAAAAAGTCACCGAGATTAGGGTACTATATATTTTTTTTTGTAGAAGGTGGTGAAGGAACAATGGAGATGGAAGGTAAAAATCTGGACTCTCATGGACTTTGGGACTCACACTCACAGAGAGATCTCTCACCTCTAGGGCATCTCACCCACCTCACTAATGGAGCCGTTAGGGTGAATCTCAAAGGACATGAGGGTGGTAAGGAAGATGGAATCAATAAAGGGGATAACTAGATATGACCTCACATCATGTCCTGGGATTGGGCCTCACACCCTCTCCTCAAGGAGCAAAAGAAGAGTCACTCTTCTCACAAAATAACTTTCATTCATCAATAGCATCTTTTTTACAAAGAGATTAAGGGCCTATTTATAACCTTCTAAGCCCCATTTGAAATTCAAATTTTACATGAAAAGAGGGGAAATGTAGTTACAAATTTGAATTTCAAATTTCATGGAAGGGGCACCAAATCTAAAAATCTGCATGGGATTTCAAATGGGGGGTGCCAAGTATCTCCATGTGGTTGCCAAGTGTCCAAATCTGAAAATCTACATGCATGGGTGCCACTTGGCATTCATGTGGGCATTCATGAGTCATCATGTGTTAGGCACCACTTGGCATTCATGTAGGCATTCTTGTGTTATCATGTGTTGGGCGCCACTTGGCATTTATATGGGCATCATGTGTCATCATGGGTGGGCGCCACTGGCATTCATGTGGGAACCTTCTTATATGGAGGATGAAATGATCTTCAAATTTAAATTTATTGCATCGAAATTTATACTACATCGTGATTCATGCTACTTCAAAATTTGTGCTGCTCCCGGATTCATGCAGATCGATGTCCCATCATTCTCCTGAGGTGGGGGAGAACTTGACTCCGTCGAGTTTGGATCAGCAGGGGCTCCATGCTTGCCCTGAAAATTATGCTTCATAGATCCTTGGATTGCTTTGAAATCCATGTGCTCTAAAATCCATGTGGCTTTGAGGATCGTACAATAAATTTGAGGATTGTGCAACTTTGAGGAGAGTGCAGAATCTAAAATCGGCTACAGGGGATGCCACCTTGCTTTAAGAAGCATGTGGTTCCCTTGAGTGAAGTGGAGAGGGGGTGTTAGGGGATTGCATTCACGTTCGTGCAATCCCTCCTCATCTTCACGGACCAAAACCAGAACAGGGGAGGAACTTTACGGAGGGGTTCACCGGTGGGCTCTCCGGTGACGGTGCTGGGAAGGAAACGGTGGCATTAACGGGAGGAAGGCTGGCATGGTGGCACTGCAGCATGGGCATGGGCAGCATAGATGCAGGGAGAGGAAGAAGGAGTTCGGCTGTTGGGGGGTTGGCATCATCTAGGAATGGAGGAGATGACCGGCCGGATCGGAGGAGGATGATCGCCCGAGGAAGGGAGGTCTGGTAGGAGGCAGCATGGGTGGCTTTGCATAGACGAAAAAGGGAGGGGGCGGCGAAGATGAAGGTGATGGTGGTTATGGGGGGAATCGACGAATGGAGGTGTCTCAGGCAGCAGCAATGGAAGGAAGAACCTAGGAAGACCTCGGGGAAGGCAACTGATGGAGTTGCGGTTCCATCGACGGGGAGGTCGAGGAGGGCATAAATGGAGGGAAGAGATCTGGTGGAGCATAGGTGGATCTGGGCTGTGTCGAACTGATGGGAGGAGGCCAGGGTGGGAACTTCGGTCATAGAAGGATCTTCCGGATGGGAAGGATGACGGCGACAGGATGGTGGTTGTGGGAGTCACAGCAGCATGGGAATCCATAGGAGATAGGGATGATTGAGGGAGAAATGGCATGCATGACATGGGATCGGGCAGAGATTGAGGCTGGGCGATGGATCTCCGGTCGTCGGCTTTCGGCATTGCGAGCGGAGATGGAGGCTTCGATATGGGTGGAGGTGTTTCGATAGGTAATGTGGATGACGGAGGTGGAGGTCGGCGGCATGGGGATCGAGCATGTCGGAGGAATCAGGAGGAGTGGTCGACTCGATGGTCACAAGAAAGAACTAGAACTGGGGAGAGAGAACGACGGGCACGGTCGGCTCGGTCGGTGGTGCTAGGCGGAGATGGTGGAGATGGTGGTAGGATGGCTCTGATTGCGCAGGTTGGGCGGTGGCTGTGTTGATGGATCGACCGTGATGGTAGGTCAAAGGCGATCTAGGCTATGGGTGGAGAAAGAAGAGGACAGGAATAGGTCGGGGATAAGTCGAGGGTAAGTAGGAATAAAATAGGAATAGTGGGGATAAGTGGAATAAGATGGGATAAAAAGAAAATAATGGATACCCTAAATCTTTGGGCTCAGATACCAAAATGAAGCAAAAGAAGAATCACTCTTCTCTAAAAAAAAAACATTCATTTATCAATAGCATCTTTTTATAAAGAGAATAGGGGCCTATTTATAACCTTCTAAGCTCTATTTGAAATCAAATTTACATGAAAAGAGGGAGAAATGTAGTTACAAATTTGAATTTCAAATTTATGGAAAGGGGCACCAAATCTGAAAATCTGCATGGGGTTTCAAAATGGAGCCAAGGTCTCCATGTGGTTGCCAAGTATCTAAATCTGAAATCTACATGCATGGGTGCCACTGGCATTCATGTGGGCATTCATGAGTCATCATGTGTTAGGCGCCACTTGGAATTCATGTGGACATTCTGTGTCATCATGTGTTGGGCGCCACTTGGCATTCATGTGTCATCATGTGTTGGGCACTACTTGGCATTCATGTGGGGACCTTCTTATGTGGAGGATGAAATGATCTTCAAATTTAAATTATTTGTATCGAAATTCATACTGCATCAGATTCATGATGCTCCGAATTCATGCTGCTCCGGGATTCATGCATATCGATTCCCCATCAACGACTCAAGAATTTGATGAAACTCTTGAGTTCGGAATTTAAGCAGTTGACACCTGTTTGATTGAAATACTGGTAGTAGAAACCCTTGGACCTCCAACCTTTAGATGATTAATTTAGCTTGAAATTCTTGGCAAATGGCATCAAGGAAGAGGAAGAATAGCTTGGCCGAACTCTTTGTTTTGGCATGGAATGCTTGAGTGGAGGGTGCCAATTAAAAGGAGCATTCACACTTACTTATCTAAAAAGGAGGGTGCCAAAATTTCTCTACAGGCGTAATTATTCTCACATGGGCGGCCAATGAAGGGTGACATGGGTGTGAAGTTGTCCTAAAATGAAGGGCATGACATGTCCAAACATGACATGTGCTGAGTTCCCTGGTGATGTGGCAGTAATGCCCAAAATTAGCAAAGATGGTGCCAAAAACAAATTGACTTGGCCTAGAACATGGCTTGTCTCGGGCTAGCACATGGTTGTCTTGGAGTAGCACATGGCTTGTCTGGGCTAGCACATGGGTCTTTAATGGATGCACATGAAGTCACATGGGTCTTCAATTGGGTCCCCTTGTAACAGGACTCAATAACTAATTTTACAAGACTCAAAACTAAATACTAAAGCCCATTTGATCAATGATCAAAGGCTTAACCTCATGTAACAAAAATAATATTGGTAAACAGGGTTTGGCCCAATACGGTTTGACACAACCTATAAATGAGATTTGATCAATGTGGTAAAAAGGATTTAGCCCAAAAGGCTAAATAACAAAACCCTATTATGTTGGAAAGGGGCTAACCTAACTAACCCAAAAAAATAGAAATTAAAATAAAAATTTACATGGTAAAAGGGTTGGGTCCAGGATTTATTCACAGGTGATCTACAAGGATGTGGGTTCAACCTGTCGTATTTATGGTCCTGGTGTCTACACTAATTCTCTCTTGTGTGAGGAACTCGACCTTGTCGAGTATGGGTCAATGTCGCTATGATAGCACCTAGCAAGTCTAGGTCAACTCTCGCAAGTCCTCTCTAGTGATCCAAGAATCATCAGTTTCAGGTCATCTTTGTCAGAACCAGATACCGCTAGTAATCTTTGCTCCGGGTAGCGATGATCTTATCATCCAAGATCTACTCGATCTGTCTCTCTGGGCTGGTGGTATGGCAGGTGGACACACTTGGGTTGGTTCACTCTCAAGAACTGGATTAGGCCCAAATGGCTCTCTAGGAATCAACGTTGGCTCCCTATACTCAATAAGGTCTGAAATGTTGAAAGTAGAGCTAATGCCTAGTTCAGGTGGTAACTCGAGTACATAGGCATTAGATCCAATTTTTCTAATCACTTTGTATGGTCCACTACTACAGGCATGTAACTTTTTCATAGTTCCAGGTGGGAATCATTCAGTCACAGTCTAACCACGACAAAGTCTCCTTAATTGTATGCTTTAGTCTCTTTTTTTTTTGAAAATATTCTTGCATTCATTAATTATTTTTTATTTTTATTTTTTATTGACATGTATGTAAATCCTAAACTACAACTGAGTTTGATCCTTGGTTGGTGGGTGACATGCAGATGAAAATTTAACATGCACTCCTAATAGATGCCATAAGGTTCTCCAGAAATAGGTTGTAAACCTAACATGCTCAATGGGCTTATGCAACATACTAACTCTACAAATGCACTATTGTTAGAGAAACATAGGAAGCTTCAGGAAAAGGTAGAAAATAAAAGTGGATCGGGGTTAAACTAGAAATAAAAGGGTTTTCAGGGAATAGTCCTAGACTAATGGGGTTGACCTTAAGGTTTGGACATTGATTCACACCAATAGGTAATAAGGGTCAGCCTAAAGAAAGGACAAGTCAAGAATTTCAGGAAAAATCTTCAATGGGGACTGATGGTTGAATTCTTCTTGAGGTTTCTGGTTTGGAAAAATTAAGTCCTCACTGATTACTTAAGGACTAAGTTTTTAGCTTGACTCTTTTCTAGGGTTTCCCCAGGTAGGTCTCAGTAGTAGGGTTAGGTTTCTCATGGGTCTCTTTTTCTAAGGATCCTTCCAGTATAGTTTCAGTCAGGGTATGGTCAGGTCAACTAACTCTGTGCTGGCTTCAGCCTAGGTGCCTACAGGTCAGCTAATTCTAGGTCAATCATAGTATTTTCTTTTCTCCCTCATACTGATCACTAAGTTGATCTCAGCTTCATACACTTCTTCTTCAATAGCATCTGGTGAACCAATGGGTAGTAGAAGTAGAAGGTTAAGAGAAAATTGGCTAGGATCTGGGCTAGTAGGGGTAGGTCGGCTCAGATTAGCATTGAGTCAACTTGGATGAGAATTGGTCAACTCTGGTGGATTTGACTAGATCCTAATTTTTGATAAGGAGCACTAATCATAATGGGTTCTGGCCAACTAAGTGAAACCTGACTAACATTTGGTTGATATCTAGGGGTTATGGGTTCCTTGGGTTCATGGGATATAGGTTCAGACCTATAGTTATGGATCTAGGTTCAGAGGAGCTTGGTTCAAAGGATTTGGGTGTATAGGAACTAGGTTCATATGATCTGGGTAGGTACTTTTCCCTAAGTTTAAGTTTCATGTCACTCCAGGTAGTTATGGGTATGTCTCTTCTTCGTCTGATCATCTTTCAACATATCCTAGAAATTCTAGCCTGGCGTACTAACTTAAGCTAGCAAACTTAAACTTTCTTTCATCAGATACTAGTTCTCTCTTAAATATAGATCCATACCTTCTTCCCAATCATATAATTCTCAAGACCAAGATCACCACCAAGGTAGGTGCTTCTAGTCTAAAGTTCCTAGTAGCTCTCTCATCCTGTCTATGGAATCATAATTGGGTCTCCTATGGTTATTCTCCCAGATTGGGTCCTGGTGTGGGGGTCTCCTAGGATTAGGCTCCAGGAATGGGTCAGGGTGTGTTTCAAATTTAGGTTCAGGACGGGTCTTTCGGGTTTTCTCTAGGTTTCCTAATCGTTGGTCCAGTCGATCAAACTTATGGTTCATTTGGATACATTGTTCAGCGAAGGTCCTAATGAAGGTCTCAAAACTGGGATCCATGATTAACTTGGGTTGTTTTTGGGTGAGACTAATAGGGTGTGCCTGACCTAGTTGCCATGCAATGCAAACACATCGAACTCAACTCGGACTAGGGTTTCCTAGGCCTAGAGCTCAAGTAGAATGGGTCAGCTCAAATTACAGCCAATTCAATAATTATCCTGTCCACTGGCCAGGTAAGAGGTGGGGTCGTGGGAGGCTCCCCCTGCTCTCGCAGGGTCCTAATTAAAAACCATGAAATCGGTTAGGGTGTTTGCCTATGGATTTCTAGCCTTAAACACCAGATTCAAGTGATAATCAAAGGATTAGGTGCACTAGCTTTCAACAATACTTGGAACCCGACCTGTTGGTGTCCCTAGCTTACTAGAGCAATTAAGTCTAATTGATTTTAATTTAGGTTAGCATCGATGCAAAGAAGGTTGTTGTGGGCCCAAGACAGTGATGAGCTCCTGCCCTAATCTGAGATGCTCAAGTGCCCTTAAGATTAAGTTACTTGATAATGCATACACAAGATGAAACCCTAGATGCAATCAAACTAAAATAATTAAAATAAAATAAAAATAAAATAATCATTTTTATTATTTTGTTTTTTTATTTTTTAGCAAAGATATTTTTGCAAAAATACCCTAAGATACAGGAGTTTAAAATATGTAAAATTTATACAAAAACAACCCTAAACTAGAATTGCTGAAATTCAGGGTAGATCTGTTCTCAAGCAGTATTCCGTGAGTAGAAAATCTACGGAATGAAATAATTCATGAAAAAATTTAGATTTAGAAAAATACTATAAATTATGATTGATCCAGTAAAATAAGAATTAGATGATTCTAAGTTACTTAGATGTATAAACATTAAAAAAAATAGACTATGTACTATGATAGACGTGATGTAGAAAATAAATCCTAAAGATACCTACCTCTTTGTTTTCTTCTTCAAGGATCAATTCATAGTGGCACCCCTACATACAATAGGAAATCCTGTTTGAATGGGAGGTGAGGGTCTTGCAGCCCTACTTTTTTCTATGACTGGACAGCCATGGTGAAGCACCCGATCAAAGTACTTAAAGAGAAACTAAATTAGCACAAGAAAAATAAACCCTAGTTTAACATGCTCTGATACCAAAATTGATGCGGGACAATAATTAAAATTAAACTACTGATATTAATAGCTAATTGTAAAGAAAAATAGAAACTAATTTTTTTTTATATTTTTTAGATTTTTTAAAGAAGACTTTAATGGAGACAGAAAAGGAAACTAGTTATTATCTACCCGCAAGTAAACCTATAATTAACTAAGAAAGCAGGACTTGGTGATTAAAAAATCATCGTAAACTAGGGTTTATCTATCAACGAGTCAGAGAACAATGGCAAAAGAATAATTTCAATTTACCAATGAAGAAACACTCCTCTGAATTGGATCTTTTAGAAATGGTAGTTTATTTTGGATTTTCTGGTCTGCTGGATAGGTAGGGCCTCACCCCTGTGATATTCTGTAGAACAAAAGAAAGGGCCTCACACCTTGCGATGCACATAGCAAAGGAAGAAACTCGGCAGAGTCTCTTTATTGATGAATAATAATTGATTACAAGGGATGGATGGGTATTTATAGACCCATAATCAGTAGTGTAAGGGATTCAAACAATAAATTCCTTCTCCCTTGGACTACAACTCCTAGAATTATGGTCAATGTGGCCTGGACTCATGCTTGTCGGGTTGATTTGGACTCTTATCCAAAGTGGGCAGAAATCATGAAGTGATCATCCATCTTGGGTGCCATTTATGAGGATTAGTGAGGTGGCTTGATGTAAGGTCAAGATGCTCCATCACTTGGTCATTTTTGTTGGACTCTGGAGTCTTGTTGTTGTAGGCTTCTATGGTAAGTGGACTCTTTAGTTTGGATGGAAGAAGACTCAAGAATTTTGATGAAACTCTTGAGTTCTGGGAGTTTAAGCAGTTGGCAACCTGTTTGATTGAAATACTGGTAGTAGAAACCCTTGTACCTCCAACACTTTAGATGAATTAATTTGGCTTGAAATTCTTTGGCAAATGGCATCAAGGAAGAGGAAGAATTGCTTGGCCGAACTCTTTCATTTTGGCATGGAATGACTTGAGTGGAGGGCGCCAATTAAGAGGAGTCCTTCACATTTACTTATCTTAAAAAGGAGGGCACCAAATATTTCTCATGTAGGTGCTAATTATTCTCACATGGACCGGCCAATGAAGTGTGACATGGAGTGTGAAGTTGTCCTAAAATGAAGTGGCTTGTCTTGGGCTAGCACATGGGTTGTCTTGGGCTAGTACATGGGTCTTCAATTGGATGTACATAAAGTCACATGGGTCTTCAATTGGATCCCCCTTGTAATACATGACTCAATAACTAATTTTTACAAGACTCAAAACTAAATAACTAAAGTCCAATTGATCAATTGATCAAAAGGCTTAACCTCATGTAACAAAAAGAATAGATTGGTAAACAGGGTTTGGCCCAATAGGGTTTGACACAACCTATAAATGGGATTTTGATTAATGTGATAAAAAGGGTTTAGCTCAAAAGGCTAAATAACAAAACCCTAATTACAGTTGGTAAAAGGGGCTAACCTTAACTAACCCAAAATAACATAAATTAAAATAAAATTTTTACATGGTAAAAGGGGTTGGGTCTAGGCTTTATTCACAGGTGATCCACAAGGATGTGGGTTCAACCTGTCGATATTTTCTGGCCCTGGTGTCCACACTAGATATGGCCAGTATCCTTGCACATCCCGCTCTGAACTCGTGTCGGATCCTGCTGCACCCGTGAAGCCACCTCTCCCCGGTGCTCAACTTGAAACTAAAGTCCCCTTGATGCCATAGAAAGAAATCCCGAGGCAAGCCACTCAACGCTGCCTTACTGAGCCTGCCACTGAACCTCGTACCTCATTGCTGTTCCTCGGACCCTTCGCAACCCGCGAACCCCTCCGAGATCATTTCGGATACACTGCACCCCGCAGACTCCTCCGAAACCCAGGAGCTCATCCCAACTCCTCATCTGACCCAGTGACAAAACCTGAGAAATCTGAGCTTTTTCTTTCTCCATCTCTGACAAGCTCAACGTGACCGTCTGCACCCTTCCTGCTGTCTCTAGAACTAACATCTTCTCGTTGAAGCTACCTCGCCTCCCCAACTAGAACATCAATCCATGCTCCACAGCTCTTGAGACTCATGCTCCACCGCACTCCTGACCTCAAACTGATATCTTCATGCTCTATCCCCATGACTGCAAGACCAACCTATGCTTCCGCAGTGCACCCAGCTATGCACACTTAACGCCAATGTCAGACCTCTTCAGCAAAGCCTCCTTGCCTTGAATCCTCCTCTCCTATGCTCGAACAAGGCTCGAACCCCACTCTGATACCAATTATTGAAATTCCTAGGCACTGATACTACTTGGTGGGAGATTCAGACTAGTGCCTATGCAGCGAAAATAGCCTGTTCTCAGATTCAAGATTCATACAAGGAAATAGAGAGAGATATAAGGAGAAAAAAAGAGATTGTATTATTCCATTGGAGAAGAACCTTGTTATCAGATACAAGGCAAAACACCCCGGCACCCCTTCTGAAATCCCAGAAGCTTCTCGCCATCCCACACGTCTTCTCTCTTGCAGGCCTCACGTCCCAAGAACCCATGTACGGCCATGCATGGACAATATCTCAACATGCATCCCTTCCTCTCTGAAACCCTAGAAGAAGCTCCACCTGCGGACAATACCTTAATGCAGGTTCCCTTCTCCAAAGCCCCGTAGAACACCCCATAGTCCAAGCCCTCCACATGAACAAGCCTCCACGTGCACCTCTCTACAGCCCACCAACCGTGGCCTCCTTGAAACCCAAGAGGTCTCCCCACGGTCACGCCCCCAAGGGGCATTCCTTCACGGTCACTCCATGACCATGAGAAGTCCTCACGGACTCTCTTGGATCATCACGCACCAAGTGGTCCTTCACGGACCCCTTACGGATCAAGATCTCCATGCACACCCCTCTCTCCATATAAATAAGAGTGGGCAGTTCATCACATGTGGGTGGTTACACATCTTGGACTTCTTGTTGGACTACATCTTCTTGGGCGGTTAGGACTTGGATGGTCCAATAACAAACTAGTTATAACTCCTCACATGGTTGGGCTTTCTAATTGGTTACAACCAACCAACTAACCAACCAACAGGTTAACCTCCTAACCAATTAAAAAACCTGGACCCAACCCCATAACCCAATTGGGTTATGTTACAATCTTTAAAAAAAACTCCCCCAATAAGCTCATGTGAAAATACTAATCCTTGGGTCAATCCTCTTGACCCAACATGACTCAAAGGGGCCCTTGGGATATTTACCTCCCAAACTTGGTTACTTTCCTTGGAACACCTCCAGGAACCACTTGGCATGTCTCCAAGCTCCCAGGGATTGCCTTCAGCATCCCTGCCATGGCCTTCCAAGTCTCTCCAAGGCTTGGGAGCACCATACAAAACCCTATACTCTAGCACCAAATCGGCTTGGGAAGCAGCGAAGAAGAAGAAGGAGAACAGTGACTTTTCTGGCCATTTTTCTGGCCATGGAAGGCTTCTGATGCGGGACCAATGTATGCAAGCAATTATAATTTTTAATTCAAGTTATGAATCTAATCACGAAGAGTAGATCAAGTATTTAATCAAGAAAAACTATGCAAGAAAGAAACTAAAAGCATGCAAATAGGACCTAAGAGCATCAGAAAGAGAAGGACTGCCGAGGTCGAGAAGCCTCGGTTAGGGCTAGTTCTTCTACAATAACGCTACTGGTAGCAGGGGGTGTACCTGGAAATGTCTGAAGTGCCTGATGAAGATTGCAGCAAAGAGATCACTCATCCTCGATGGATATAGCTTGGAAAACTGAGCAAGAGACCCGCGATTCCCGGCTTTCTACTCGGTGGTCCGTTTGAGGCCTGGCTGGAGTCGTTGGATTCGTCGGAGTCGAGGGACCTGCAAACGACCTGTCAGGGGTTAGAAAACTCAGAGGGGATGAAGAAAATAAGGAAAAATAGCTAAGGGGAAGGGAATTTTGGAGTGGGCGGCAAAGGCTCTGGAGGGTTGGCTGGCGGCAGGATGTAGTTGTGAAACACCGGGAAGAAGAACTCACAAAACCCCTTAAGCACAAAGCAGGGTAGCACAAAGCAATTGTAGAAAACTCAAGTATATTTCATATATCAAAATTAGCTCTCATACAAGAGACTAGGGTCCTTTAAATAGATCTTTAGTCTTGGGCTCCAAGTAAGGGTATATTAGACTTTACATAAGAATTTTACTCCCACCCAAACCCTAGCTACAAAATCAGGAAATTTTAGGTAGAAAAGATCCCTAAGAAATCTCCCTTCCTCCTTGCCTTGGTCAGCCAAGATGGTGACTCTAAGTGGCCGACCAATGGGTGGTCAACATAAGCCTTGGCACCCTAGCTCCTCTCCTGGGCCTGGGCTGGCCCAGTTTGCTTCCTGCTTCGGTCTAGGGCTTCAGGGTTTCTGATTTCTCTACCAGGGTCTTCAAATCTTCAAGCTGGGTTGGACTTGGGCTAAACTTTCATGTCTTCAATCTGATTAGACTTGGTCTTCACTTGTATGATGTGATCTTGAGTCTTTAGTGTGCTTGGACAGGACTCAAAAAAAATAAAATTAGCTCGACAGGAGCTGACTAACATTGGACTGGACTAGCTCAACATGAGCTGACTAATACAGGACTCAAATAAAGACAACTTAGCTGAACTAAGCTTTATTACAATAGACTCGAATGTCATTAAGTGATTCATAGAGGGTTGAGAAGCCTTTGCCTTATTTTGGTGCCTTTGGTGTCCGCACCTGCTTCTCTGACCGACAAGGAAGGTGCCGGAGGCTTGGGCGGCTACGGGCAGCAAATCTGGCAATTTTGGCTCAAAATGGGTTTCACAATCCACGACTCTATTTCGTGGACCGTGGCCATGGCATCTCGTGGATCGACTATTCCAAAATTCATGCATTCCTTATTTAATTCTTTGAAATTTATTTTTGAGCTTGTTTTAAGTCTGATTTAAGTGCCGTTTATGTCATTGGACTCCTAAAATCAAGTTCTTCATATTCATGAATTCATTTTTTACAAAATACTATATAAAAGAATCAATTTTAATTACATAAAGTTGGGTTAATTAAAATATTTTTTAATAACTATCATTTGCTATGTGATTCAGTTCTTCTATCGAAAGTCTTAACAAGTCTAAGGTTATGAAAAACTTGTTAAACCCATTGTCTATCATATGTAGGATTAGTTTGACTTGAGTTCATGATGTGAAATTTATTGAAAACTTCTTTTCAATGTTCACACTACCATGGCTATGGATTTTCAAAACTCAGTCTCACTAATCACATTGGACTCTTTTTCGTTTATTGAGATAGATAAATCCCGTCAAGATATGAAACATACTCTTATAATAGACCTACTATAGCTAACATAAACTACAAGGATCCGAATGGCTAGGAGTTCAAGTGATTATGTAATCAAACTACAACAATCCTACTATGAGCAGCCAAGACATCGCTGGTCAAAGAACTACTCACATAACTACAGTATCAAAAAAGTCACTGATAAGTGAGTAGACATTCAAGTGATTTCTCATTATTTGGTCATGCTTAGTACTGTTGTTCTCTAACAACCACTTGTACTCTTGCTCCAGTATTCCCATACTATAGACTAGAGACCATCTCCTAAAAAGAAATGCTCCATGCACCAAACTTAATTGATTAATTACCATCTCTGTGATGATCCAATGATCAAAAGTAATTTAGAAATTAATCTACAATGATACAAGCATCAATTTCTTAACTTTTGAGAATATATATCATTGTCCATTAACTTCTTGGATGATACACAGACACATACATAACATGTATAGAAAGATAACCCAATTTAAAAACTTTAAATATAAAATTATATTCTAGAACGAAAATATGTACTTACTTGATTAGTTTCTAGGGTATATATCTAACAGGGAGTCCACTGGAGCTAAATTTAGGAGATACTATGAGGAAAATGGTATTAAATGCCATTCACAGTGGGGATGACTCCTCAATAGAATGGCATAGTAGAGAGGATGAACTGCATGCTTATAAAGCTAAATGGAGACATTCTAAAGAAGGTCTAGAGTAGGAAGAAGGTAGATCTTGGCTACTTGAAGGTCTTCGGTTGCACTGCCTATGCTCATATTGAAGTAACTAAAAGGAGTAAGTTGGATCCAAAGTCTCAAAAGCTTGTATTTATTGGTTATCTGCAAGGGATCGAGGGATACTTGCTATGGGATCCTTGGTCTCAAAAGATCGTAATAAGTAGAAATGTGATATTTAATGAGCAGAGCATCTTGAAAGCATAAGGGATTGTAGATAAAACTGAGAAGGCAATACAGGGCAGCAGTGGATATATTTAGATCTCAGGAGTATCCAGAGCTTCTACTTCAAGACATGTCAATTTTGAGGTGGAGTTAGGCAAATAAGTTTTCATAGATGTGGAGCTTCTAAGGGGTGAGCTAGTGATCCAGGTGGAGGTGCAGTCGGAGCCACACATTCTAGACTTGGTAGAGAGTTTCAGGGGAGTGGCATTACACAAGCTAAAGCGTGTCATCAAGAAACTTGTTAGATATGGCATTGATGAGACCATCCCCTATGCTCTCATTACTACCAATGGAGATCCTAAAAACTATGAGGAGGCATGGAGAGTTCTCATAGAGAGTCATGGATGCAGGCCATGATGGAAGAGATGGAGTCTCTAGAGAAGTACAAGATATAGTAGTTGGTGGATCTATCAAAAGTGCTCGACCCATTGGCTCAAAATGGATATTCGCTTGAAAGAGGCACCTTCAGAGCAATGTGGAGTTCGATCAAGGACATATTGGTGGCAAAGGGGTACTCATAGAGAGAAGGCATAGATTATGTAGAGATGTTCTCTCTTATGGTCAAACATGCTTCAATCTGAGTATTGCTATCTTTGGTGGTAGTGTATGACATCGAGTTAGAGAAGATGGATATCAAGATAGCACTTTTACATGGAAGTCTTGAGGAGCAGATTCACATAAGACAACCAGATGGGTTCATGGAGATCGAACATGAGAAGAAGGTGTGCTTAATATAGAAATCTCTGTATGGGTTAAAATAGTCCCCTCAATAGTAGAATAAAAGATTTGATGCCTTTGTGTTGAGCCTTGGGTTTCAAAGGTGTGAGCATAATAGCTGTGTATATGTTTAGGATATGGAGGAGGATAACACTTTGTATTTGCTACCGTATGTGGATGGATGTTGATAGCTAGTAGGAGTATCAAGACAGTGTAGAGATTGAAGAAAGCATTATCAAAAGAGTTTGAAATGAAGGATCTGGGTCCAGCAAAGAAAATTCTTGGAATGGAGACTTTTAAGGATAGGAGTAGGGGTATCCTTCATTTATCTCAGGAAGGGTACATATAAAAAGTGTTGGAGAGATTTGGGATGGATAAGCCCAAACCATAGGAACACCTTTGCTAGGCCTCATATCCCTTTCAAAGCTACAGTGCCCATAGATAGAGGAGGAAAGATAATATATGGAAAAGGTCCTATATGCCAATATAATGGGGAGTGTCATGTACACGATGGTGTATAGCAGGCCTAACATAGCACACGTTATTAGCTTAGTTAGCTGGTATATGGCTAACCCAGGTAAGGAGCATTAGCAAGCACTGAAGTGGACACTACGATACTTGTAGGGGACTAGGAGTCTTGGACTGATTTTTGGATAGCCAGGAGGACCTAAAGGATACTCTGCAGAGTCATGTGGAATTATAGGTCAGTTAGGAGGGTTCATGGATGCAAACTATGTAGGAAATTAGGACACAAGGAGATCTACCATAGAGTATATCTTTAGCATGAGTGGTGGACCGATGTCATAGAGGTCGATCCTTCAGCCTATTACAGTCTTGTCTACCATGGAGGCTGAGTATATAGGCTATATAAAGGCTACGAAGGAGGCACTATGGTTGAAAAGGCTCATTTAGGAAATGGGGTTGAAGCAGGATAGGCTAGTACTATATAGTGACAATTAGATGCCCCAGAATCTCATCTACCATGCTAGGAGTAATCATATAAACATGCAATATCATAGGATTAAGGAGTTGGTAGAGGATGGTGAACTGGAGCTGATGAAGGTCCACACTAAGGAGAATAGGTAGAAGCCCTCACTAAAGTTCTACCAAGGAAAAGCTTCTAGAGATCTATAATGTTAATGGATGTAGTAAACCAAGAAGACTTTAACAAAGCTTTCGAACACCAAGGTAGAGATTGTAGGCTCAAAGATTGTCTCCCCAAAGCTTGGAGTAGTTGAAGATAGAGTTTCAAGGTGGCTAGGCCTTGGGGAGCCAACACCTAAGCCTTAGGTGCCGGCAAAGGATTAAATCTTGCGCTATCCTGAGCTAGAGGGTTTGGCAAATTTGCTGACCTTTGATAAAAATCAAATTTGCCGACCTCTAATGAAAATCTAGAAGATGCAACCATAGGGGTTGGCAAATTTGCTGACCCTTGTGGAATGAAGTTTTGTCGACCCCTATGGAATGAAGTTCTATTCCACGGTTAGATTACATAAAAAGTGATTTTTCATAGGTCCTTTATTAGGATTCATGGATCAAAAGATAGCATGCTAAAATCTTAAAAATAGAATTTTATAGTTACAGACTAGATTAATAATTAATCTATGCATGCCTGATCTAATCTAGATACCTTATGATCAATTACATATACATGAAATCAAGTAAAAACCTGAAATCTATAAATTTGAAATTAGAAGATTAAGAACCATACCTTATGTGCTTAATCCTTCTTGAAACCTTTAGAGCTGGATGTCTCCGAGTTCCCGGTATAGCTGCATAATCATCCAACATCTATGATATCCACATGGAGTCGACTTGATCCGAAAGCACTCTTTGATCCTCGAGGTGCTGATGCGGAATATGATGAATGAATGATTTGACATCAGTAATTGCTTAACACAATTTATAAAGTACTAACCAAATTACGATAATTTTAAGCAAGTTTAAGATACGTTGCTAAAAGAAAATAGTCAGATTAAACTAGACTATAAATTATTGCCCTAAAAATAAGTAATTTAAAACTATATGAAACTCAGATCGGCAGTGTTTAGGAAAATACCTAGATTAAGATAGTCTTCCTAAAATACATGAGATATTTATACAATAAAGAGAATAGGATATCTCACAAAATTACTAAACAATGAACTCAATTTATTATGGCAGATACTTATGAGCCAAATCAGAACCTTGGAAGGGTTAGACCACTTATGGAGCCAACTTCAATGGTTTGGATTTGTGATGATTTGGATTTCAGTCATTGGAATTTGGATCTTAACTTCTCGATTGTTTGTCTACTTCATGGAAGGCTCTTGAAGATGGGAACTAGGTGTTGAAGAACCTAGAACTCACTTGGAGATAAGATGCTTGGATTAGGAGAATCTAAGGGCTGTCTGGTCTCCAAAACTTCTTAAAAAATTGTAGAAAAATTTGTGTAAGTGTGTGAGATTGTATAAAACAGGGTTAGATAATTGATGGTGGATTTGGACATGATGTGGATGGGTGGAAAAGCTTGGTAGAGGTGGTGCTCAAGAAAAATCTGAGTACAAAATTTTCTACATGTAGGGGTCGGTTCATCAGGATGTGAAAAATTCTAGAAAAATGATTTCAAAAATCTATAAGTTGGAGAAGAAGCTCCTAGATGTTGGGCTTTTTGGAAAAAAAATGGAAAGTAATTTGGATGTGGGGTTAGGGATTTGTACAGGTTAGAAGGTTACTGGCATAGAAATCCAGGAACAGGATGTGAAGAAGAACAAAGAGTGAAGATTGACCTCTCACCCTCCCTTGCAGGCACTATGGATCTCTCACCCTCTCCCTCTCGGAGCAATCATACCATACATGGTGAAGAAAAAAATAGATCAGCAATTTTCATTCATTTATTAGCTTGAGTACATCTCTTTTTATAGACCCGTAAAGAGTCCTAGTCTAAGTAAGAATATAAGTCCCAAACCTAATACAAATCTATAATGAGTAAAGACCTGACTTATATGGAGTCCTGAGTGTGGAAGGACACCTAGGGGATGCCACATCATCTTCTATGCCACAAAATAATGGGCTACATAAATATGGGCCGGCAAGAGTAGGGAAGGCATCAACTTAAGCTATGTTCATGCTGGTTTCTCACATAAGTTGCATTCACACTTTGTTCTAGTACTTAATTAAAATAACTTAATTAAGTTAAGATAATTACAGGATTAGACTTGATTTGACTCAAAACACAGACTTAATTGACTCAATTGACTAAAATAAGATAAAATTGATTTTGACTTGACTGGACTAGACTGAAATTGAATTGAAGGGTTCAACTGGCTACTTTTGGGCTCTAGCATGCTATTTCCTTGATCTAGATAGGTTGTAACTTTGATGATTTTCTTTTGGTTATCCTAGTGTCTGCACTAATTTTTCTATAGTGGGGAGAACTCAACCCCATTGAGTATGGATTGACATTGCTCTGGTATTGTTTGAGTAATTATGGGTCAATGCACTGTAGTTCCTCTCAAGTGATCTATGTGTCTTTTGACTCTAGTCATCCTCGCCACTGGATCAGGTATCGTTGATAGCCTTGACTTTTGATAGAAATGATCTGTTCATCGAAGATTCTCTCAATCTATTCTTGTTTTATCGAGGTTTTTATGTGTGGACACTCAGGGGTAGGCTCGCTCTCAAAGGATGGATTAGGCCCAAATGGCTCACTAGGAATCATTGCTAGCTCTTTATAAGTAGTAAGATCAGATATATTAAAAGTAGATTGATTCCTAATTTTGGGGGCAAGTCCAAAATATGCATTTGGTCTAATTTTTTTATAATTTTAAAAGGACCTGCTTCTTGAGTGTGCAATTCTTTATGGTCCCTGGTGGGAACCACTCAGGTCTAATCTTAATCATGACTTCATCTCCTTCTATAAATTTTTTGACTCGCTTATGCATATCTGCCATTTACTTATATTCTACATTTCTTGCATTAATTATTTTACTGATCTTGTTATGTAGACTTTTAACATGCTGGGCAAATGACTTAGTGGATCCAGCCATTCTAGCATGCATGGGCAAAGGGATGAGGTCAATTGGTTTTCTTGGTTGATAACCATGAACTACCTCAAATGGACTCCTACCTATGGACCTTTTACTCGAATTATTGTATGCAAATACAGCTCAAGGTAGTAAAAGTTCCTAATTTTTAGCATGCTCTCTAAATAGATAGGGTAAAAGGTTTTCAAGGTTCCTATTTACTAATTCAGTTTGGCTGTCTATTTGTGGATGGTAGGTGAAAGAGAACTTAAGTTTTGTACCTAACATGTACCAAAGAATTTTTTAAAAAGAGCTCATAAATCTAACATCCCTATCTGGCACTATAGTTTTGGAAAGTCTGTGCAACTTGAAAATTTCATCAAGGAATAACCTAGCACTCTAGATGCATCAGACATTTGAGAACAAGGGATAAAATGGGTCATTTTAGAGACTATCTTGGGCAAACCTAAGACAAAGTCTATGCTAACATCCTACCAGGGATAGTTGGGTACAGGAAGTGGTGTATATAGGCCAGTATTCTATTTTAGATGCTTGGCCAAGGCATAAGTTCTACATCGAGCAACTATCCTAGTTATATCTCATTTTAAGCTAGGCCAGAAGAATTGGTATTCTATAGATTCAATAATTTTATTCTTGCCAAAGTGTCCGGCTAATTCTCCCTCATGTATTTCCTATACAAGGAAACCTCTAACAAAAGTATGGGGGATACACAACTTGGTTCCTTTGAATAAGTAACCATCTTGAAGGGAAAATTCGCTATATACTCTAGATGGTCCTTGAAGCAAAGTAGAATAAATTTTCTTGAAGTTTGGACACTTTTTACAGCTCTCTTTCAACTTATTGAATCTAGTCACTTCTACAGTAATGGTGGATAATAGGGTATACATATGGCTAAGAGCATCATCAGCTTGATTTTTGATACCTGCACGATGTTGAAGGATAAAAGTGTATGCTTGTAAAAAATTGACTCATTTTCCATACCTATGGTTTAGTTTCTTTTGAGTGTCCAGGAATTGGAGGGCCTCATGGTCAAAAAACAAGATAAATTCTTGTGGTAACAAATAGTGTCTCCCGTATCTCAGGGCTTGCACCAATGCATAGAATTCCTTAACGTAGGTAAAGTATCTTAATTTGGCATCATTCAATTTCTTGCTAAAGTATGTTACTAAATGACCTTCTTGACTAAGGACATAGCCTATTCCTACACCTGAGGCATCACATGTGACTTCAAATACCTTTGAGAAATCTGGTAGTCGTAGGATAGGGGCGTGAGTCATCTAATCCTTAATGTCTTGGAAAACTTTATCAGTGGCTTTGGTCCACCTGAAGGCTCCCTTGTAGATACAATCGATGATTGAAGCTACGATGGTACTGAATCCCTTAATGAACCTATGGTCAAAGGTTGCTAGGCCATAGAAGCTACATATGTCATGGATGCTTTGGGGTATAGGCCACTTGACTATTATTCTTACCTTTTGAGATCTGGGATATGCCATTAGGGATGACAACAATGTTGGGAAAAACACCTAGGATTTCATACATTTTTTTTAATAATTTATAGTAGAAATAAATCTATTTTAAAATTATTTTAAATAAAAAATCATGCATATAGATGAAATCTAATAAACCTTACAAGGATTGTAACACGATATGAACATAGAAAATAAAATCAGCATGCATAATCTAATCGATGCACGTTGTAGATCATATCTACTAAGACTATGAGATCAAATCCCATACTTGATCATGATTCGGTGATTGCTGTTATCGATGGTACATGGTAAAGGATATCCATGTTGCTTTATTGTTGCACAGGATGTCTAGCCTGTATGAATCGTCCACACAAAGCCCCGACATAATCAACTTCCTTGGACTACTAGATCCACACGAAGGCCACCGGATGGCTAAAATATAAATATTTCTTGGATCTTCTTAAATCTTCCAAGAAGATCAAGAGGAGGAGGATTAAGAGGATCAAGCATGGAGTAAAAATAAAATTTAAAAGACTCTCATTTTGTTTTCTTTTTCCTCTCCTTAGAAGACCAAGCGCTGGAACCCAAGAAAACCTTCATGCCATTTTTTTTTCACACCCTCTCTCTATTATTTTTTATGGTAATTCTTCTTTGATTTCCATGATAATAGGGCCTTCTTAAGTTGTTGCACAACACCAAGAATCCCAATTAAAATTGGCATGGAGTTGGCTAGGAAATTAGGATTAAGAGGAGACTAGATAAGGACAAGGATAGGAGTTTGAATCCCATTCGAACTTTATTTTTATTTTTTAAATTCAAACTAATCAAGAAATTATCCTAACTAATACTAATGAAAGAAGGATTAAAGGAAGGCATGAAACATGCTTTTGTGCATGGAAATCATCATATAAATTCAGATTGGCATGAAGAAAACTCTAAGGGTGCTAGGTATAGAGATTTCTTGATTTTGACTTGGTCAAAATTAGTTAGGATTAAACTAAATTTAGTTACACCTAACTAATTAACTGAACCTAATCCAATTAGATTTGAATTAACTTAATTAAATATTAATCAAATTAGAATTTAATTAAACCCAAGTCAAGATCAAACCTAAATTAAAAATTCTTTAGTGATTAGGTCATCGTATAACATAATCGGGTGAAATCTAATTGAACCAAATTTAATTAGACTTGACCTAAATCTTTTTACTCAATCAAATTGAGCCAATTAATAATCTAATTATTAATTAATTTTAATTATTAATTTAGAATATTTGTATAGAGTTAATTGTAATCATATTTATAATTTTGTCACTGAATGATTTATTAATCATTAATCAATCATCATGATCGATGAGAAACTTTTTATATGTGTGATCCCATAGGTTTGAACACTAAGTTGGTAGCCCAGGAACCAATTCCTAAAATAATTAATGTGACTATTTAGTAATGGTGCCCGACATCCAGATAGGTTGAATGATTCCAAAGCAACATTCAAGAATTTAGGCATATGGTTATCGTATAATTCATTCCTTTGACCTGATGCTCAAGATAACTTGAGAGTCAACTACCAACTCTCAAATAGTACATCAAAATATGTCTTAACCTAATAAATCCTGACTCCTCACAAGGATTGCCTAGCCAAGGTCCTACTAAATTGAAACATAGCCAAGCATTTTCTCTAATAACTTAGAGTGGTCAGTTCTATCTTAACTCAAATATTGACTTAACAAGTACTTGATTGTACCCAGAAATCTCTGATCACTAGATTAAAAACTTAGATAGTCAAACACCTAAGTACAGTGAGTTGCTTGCAAGTTACCATGATGATCTCAAGTTGAAGGGATATTTATATCCATTTTCTTCTAAGAAAAACTCTCGATAGAGAGTATTCTATAGAGTTGATGACGTTCAGTACAGTGTACTTCTACACTTACTTGCATACTATATAAGTGTCTCCACCTCCTTGGTTATGAGAACAACCAACCCATATGGTATACAACAACCTATGCTTGATAAACATTGCCATCCTTGGTAATAATGTATCATTTGGTCATGAACATGTTTAAGAACTATTCAATAAATCTTCTTTATAAAATTATAGTTCTAAGAACTTCATTTTAAAAGAATTCACAAGAAGATGCACAAAAAGAGATGAATTGCCAAACATAATTTTTATTTCATTAATGAATCATGTACAAATTTATAATAAGCACAACCATCTACAACCCAGACGATTAGCTTTAAGATACATTTTCTAACAACTTCCACTTGGACGAGAGCTAATCAAAATAGTATTGAATACCCATCTCTCACTTGTGATCATCAAACTCTTTGATTCTGAGGGCTTTAGTAAATGGGTCAACCTGTTCTACTTTCCATCGATCTTTTGAAGGTCAACATCACCTCGATCCGCTCTCTCCTGAATAAGGTGGTAACGACATAGAATATGCTTGTTTGCTAATAAGCCTTTGGTTCCTTCACTTGAGCTATAGTCCCAATGCTATCATAATATAAAGAAACTAGGCCATCAATAGAGGGAACCACTCTAAGCTCAGTGATTAACTTTCATAGCTAAATAGCTTCCTTTGCATCATCAGATGTTGCAATATACTTTGCCTCGTATACAAAATCGACCACTAAGTATTTGATTGTTATCATAGGCGGTCAAAAATAATTCAACTCAGCTCTATAGCTAGGGTGAGTCAGGATCGTATCCTTAGGGACCTTAGGACTAAGTAATGATTTAAAAAGAAAAGAAGGATAATTATTGTTGCATGAAAGTAAAAGTAAACAGGAAATAAACTACTTTTAAAGGTGAAGCAAGTAAAAGGGATGGATTTAAGAGTGGAAGATTGATTTTGCACTTGTTAAATAGTATTTCTTATATAATTAAGATGTAATTAATTTTAGAAATTTACCTATCTTTCCTTGGCATGCCCCGTACTCATAATAGATCATGGCATGTCTTCGAGAGGCACTAAGTATCCAACTCTACTTTTCTTGGCATGTCTCATACCCATAACAGATCATGGCACATCTTTGGAAAGCAAAAGTTATCTCTAAGCTCAATCTAATAGTAAAGCATAATAAAGAGCAAATAAAAGAGAACAAATAAGCTCATAAATAAAAACATCTCTTTTATTGTAGACCAAAGAAATACAAAAGATTGAAGAATAAGAAAACCCCTCTCTGCAGCGTACAAAATCTTCTCTTCCCTCTTGCACTTCTACACTACCTTCCTTCTAGGTTAATCCCCTCCTGTCCTCCTATAAAAAGGATCTAGAGGGACTCTGGGGAGTTGGTTGCCCCAAGTAGAGGCATAGGAGCCTTTTATAGGGTTTAACAGGGGAGGGATTTTTATATTCTTCCAGTATGGGACTAAACATAAGGATCTTATGGGTGGCCAAGATTTAATTTTATAATAAATCAATGGCTAGATGGTAAACCCAAATTCTAGTTAAATTAGTTAGTAGAGTCTTGCTCCAGCTCCATGCTTGATCACCTGAGGGTTGGTTGCTATCGAATCTTGATCGAAGTGCCAGAAATTGACCATAGTTGGAAAAACATCATAGGCCTTTTGACTGCTCTGAGATTCATGCTGTCCGTTCCCTCCACTGATGGTGTTGGTCCCGTCACTCAGCACCACTACCAAGACCCCTCGGACCATGGCTACCACCATCAAAATTAGACCTCACCAGACTTGCTTGTGCGCCATCGAGAGATATCACCAAAGTGTCCTTGCACCATCAAGAGCCACCTACTGGAGGGAGGCCGGTGGTGTTCAGTGAATGATGAGTGTCGGCCATGGGTGGTGGCCATGGCAGATGCAAGTGATAGCTAGCAGAAGTCTTGGAGGAAGGCCGAGTCTTGGGCCAAGGAGGGTGCGATGGATGGCTTTGGCATCTTGGATGGTAGCTTCTTGATGGTTCCGATGGTCTTTCCAGCATGGGTAGCAACAGATCTTGTGGATTAGGGAGAAAATTATGGGAGACGATGGCTTTTGGTGCTTCTCTAGGTGGAGAAGGTGGCGCAGGTGGTCCCGACAGTGACGGGGGGCACCTCCAGTGATCCTAGCAAAAAAATGCTTCATAGTCCATAACTCTGCATCGTGGACTATTGCTCATGGCTGCTCGTAGACCGTAGGGCATTTTGTGGACCTGGCAGCCAGTCCATGGTGGATCGTTGCTTCAATAACTGTGCAACTTTGAATTAAATCTTCAAAAATCTATTCTGGGCTTGTTTTAGATCTGATTTGCTTCAAACTTATTTTGTTTGAACCCATAAATCAAGCTCTTTATAATGGTAGTCTCCTTTCCTATAAATGATATATAAAAATATCAATTTTAGATAAATAAATATAATTTAATTATTAAATTAATACTTTTATATATGTATGTAATATAATTATCACATCTTCTAACTTGAACTTTGCTCGTCCTTGAGTAAAGCAGATAGATTAGCCATGTATATAAACTCATCCTTGAATTTAAAGTTAACATAGATAGTCCTAAAGATAACTGATACACGGCTAGACCATTAAAGAGGTACTTCATTGGATCACTAAGTCAAACTAATTAGTGATTGAGTGTTGACCATAAAAATCTTTAGAGGTCTTTCTTACCATCCCCCTAACTTACTCTTTAAATCCTCTAACTTGATTTGAGTCGGATTTGTTATCCTTTTACACTTTAGTCATTTCATTTCCTTTTTTTTACTTTTTTCTCTCTTTTTTTTGAGTCTAGTGCAATGTCCTAACCTCTTAAGTATTAGCATCCTCACCTTTTGACATGAATCACAATGCTTACTCTGGTGAAGGGGCTTGGTTACTCAGTGTGGTGCCATTACTTAACATATCTCTTGATCTTCTTATCTTTTGATACGAACCACAATGCTTACTTAGACGAAGGGACATGATTATTCAATAAGAGTTCAAGAAGAGCTATGAGGTCAGACTGACTCTCTAATATTTTTTTTTTGTATAAAGAATTTTTTATATATCTTAACTTTTTCACCCATACACTCAATAAGCAGATTCTTTATTGAGATAAGAAAGAAGAAAGTTCTGGAATCACTTATAAAATTTAATTTGGTCAACACCCCATCATTTGTTGGATTTTCTTAGTGATTTGCCTCTTAGTATTTCTAAAACTATCTAGGCCATTAATAATCATTGATTAGGGTGCCTAATTAACTCCAATTCAAGACAAAAATTAGGTACACATAACATAATCATTTCTAACCATACTCGAAGATCTAAGCAGGTTAAGTTTTTCTCCCTCTCAACTTAATCGACATTGTCCTCAATGGAGTAGGAAAGAAAATAAGCACATAAGAAAAAGAGAAAAAACACCTGGGGTGAGTGTGCTTTAGGGGATGAAGAGGGTGTCATAGAGTAGCGGGCTCTTGTTCTTCCATCCAAGTTTCTATAATTTCACTAAAAAAATTGAGATTGTTGGGTTGCCTCCCAACCAGTGCTAAGTTTAACATCTTTAGCTGGATGTTATGAGGGGTGTTACCAATATTGAATTTGGATATGCCCCTCAAGATTTTCAAAAGACATGACCAATCAGGAGGCCTTATCATCATGGAAAAAAAATGTTCATAGAGTATTCTACGATGATTATCCCTGATCCATATAATGCACCGGGCAAGCTTGTTAGACCAAGATTTGAAAATATTATAATAATTTGGTTGAAGATTGGGAAGGGATTATGTGTGTTGGGCTAAGAGTGGGGGTGGTAGTTGGAAAATTTTTCTAATTTTAGAAATATCTACCATAATCCCTTTCTCTGGTATGATGTATCTTGACATCATCCATTCATGTTGGTACTTTATCCAAGTTAACTTCAAATCTATCTCCATACATCATTTTAGAATGATAGATATATTTTGGAGATGGTCATCGAAAGTAGTACCAAATATGGATAGGTCAGTTATAAAATCTTCAACATTGTTATCCCTCATTTTATAAATATCCCATCCAATAGCTTTATTATGCATCTTTAGAACACCGATAATTTGGTCTTCCTACGAAGAGATCATTGGTAGGTGTCAGTAGGTATAGTAAGAAGTAGTTTCAATTCTAGATTCGATGGTGATTCTAACAGGGAGCTATTATGGGGCTAGGTGTTGGCTTATATGGTTCAATCCAAAGTGGGGTGGGTTGAAAGTATGGTATATCAAGTAGGTTACTCATCCCTGTAATATATCCATCAACATTAAAGTTATCTACCCCATAATGAGCCATATAGGGATCTAACAATTTTTGGGGATGAATTGGAGATATGGCTTTCCTTGTTGTATCTTTTTGTTATGGTTCCTGGGGAGCCTCCATTAATTCTATTATATTATCAATTCCTTCTTCTATCCAATAGAAAGGAGTGGATGATTCTAGGGCACTTGGGAAGGGGGCCATCGATGTGTAGGATGATGATGGAAGTGGTTCGTCCCACCAGTTTGATTTCTCTACCTTAGTCGAATCATCTATATTGATCTCTATGATGGTGTTTTGTTGTTCCATAACCAATTCAATTCCAAGAGTTATGGTTGATTGTTTAAAAAATATTAAAGGGTCATTAAAACCTTCAACTTGATAGTGTCCTTCTAAATTATTATTAAAATTCTTAGCCAGGTAATATCCCTTTAAGTTACTCTTGGGTTGTCTAGGAAGTACTTCTACCTCTTCACTATCAACTTCAGTTAATAATTAGTTAGTCTGATTCATATGCTCATCGATAGGTTGCTGCTGAGGCATGATTAATTGTTGAAATTGAGCAAACCTATCAACATCTGGGTTGATCGGTTGGAGAAGTAGGGTCTGACCAAGTTTTTTGATTCTGTCTATTGCTTGCAGAACCTTCTCTTGAAATGATAGGCTATAATTAGGAGAAGGTTGATAACATGGATAGAGTTGATCATAATACAATCCATCTATAAATGGAGGTCTTTATGGTACTGGGATAACCATTAGGTGTGGTTGCCATGACAAATCTAGTTGAGCCCTCCAACCTGGATTGTAAGCATTAAAGTTTAGGTTCTCTCCTAGTCTGTAGGCCATATGAGTTTGATCTTAATACACTTAGTTATACATAGACTCAGAAAATTGATACATGGCTGGGTATTTACTCATAGAGTGAGTTGGACTCGAATATGCAGAGCATGCCTGTTGTGTAGGAAAAAGGGAAGGAGTAGAAGAGTGTGTGATAGGTAGTCGATGGTTAAATTCATATGGCATGGTACCAAAGGCATGGGACAACTTATCCACTCTACAATTAAGATCCTTGTCCGTAGCACTGCTTCAATTCATCGATTGTTTTGATGGTTTTGGGATATTTAATCAAAGGTCCTAGATCAGAGCAATCTTCTTCTAAGTTTTTTTTTCTTTTAAAGAGGAGAGGAGGGAAGAAGAGAGAAGAAAGATAGAGAAGAAGACTAAAAATGAGAGCCTAAGGAGTCCTAAAGCTAAGAGAGATAGAGAAGAAGTATTAATTAAAGTTCTAGGTTAATTGCAAACAAGTTAGCAATCAATGGACTCTCTATCCTAGGGTTTTGTAATTCTAGACAGCTCCTAACTGTTCCAGGATTGCCTTTAAGCCTTTGAAGTTAGGTACTAGCTAGCCACTGCCAGGTAAGGGTAAGGTCGATGGGGGTCCCCTCGTTGCTTTCTTTAGACACCAAATTAGTTGGCCAGGTTAGACAACTAAATCAATTAAAAAATCACCTTCCTTTAGGGCTACATCATCCTTGAACCCCTTTTCTTAGACACTAGTGAACTAGTTAATTCTGAGCTAGTCCAACTCTCATGATCCCTTGTCCTAGTGAGCTCGATAATTCTTAGGGGCTAATGTCTAATTGATTTTAAATTTTAAGGCTTATGTCAATGCAGTATTCAGGGTGGTGGTTTGTTGGCCAAGGAAGGGTAATGATATCCCCACCTTATGTTGTTTAGGGATTTATGTTGAGTCTTAAGTGGTGCATCCAAGACTCGGGGGGCCAAGGTTTAGGTCTTGGTCAGTTAGTCATGGTCATACATGATGTATCTAGGGCTAGTAGTGAATCCGGGACAAGTCCTAGGTGATAGGCTAAGTTTTGTCAGTCTGTACATAAGAGCCGACTCATTGTCTGAGAGTCAACTTGTTGGTTGGCACAGCATGGAATAGTTGTGAAGTGTTTCTGTGAGAGTCAGCTCACTCAGGTGGAGTCGGCTCGTGTGTGCAGATAGTAACATGATGTTCTGGATGAGCCGACTCACAGTCCGAGAGTTGACTTGTGCAGTGGCCTATTTTTAGCTACGAGTTGACTTAAAGGAGGCGAGCTGACTCGGATGTCGAGTGATGGGAACATTAACTAGCCCAGAATCTGAAGCAGTCCAGATCAAACCTGAAGCCCAGCCTAGAACCTGAAGCCAGCCCAACCCAAAAGCCAACCTAGAACTTGAAGCCAACCTAGCCCAAACCTTGGAGCCCAAGATCTTGGAGTCAATGAGCACACATTCCGGTGCAGCACAAATCTCGAAGTACACAAACCTTGGAGCAGGATAAATATAATATTTTATTTCTATGGGTGTACGAGGGATTGGGATATCTTGAAATTTTAGGATTAGTTTCCGTATGATTTTTTAGAATTTATTTTATTATTGTTTTAGGATTTATCTTGTTTTTGGATTTAGGTGGATTAGTTTAATTTTAATAGTTTGAATGTTTAGGATTGAGTTGAGGTATCAGGATATCGGATATCTCAGAGTAGCCTATTTATTGTTTTACCGATCAAATAAAATTTATTATTATGATGAATTATTGAAAAAAAAAAATTGCTTCATTTCTCCGGGTAGGGAGATCATTGTTTCTATGGGTAGGAGAAGGGCCCTTCTGGATAGGAGAAGGGTGCCTCAATTTTTGTCCCTTCCGGGTAGGAGAAGGGTGAAAAGCCTGTAGTACTTTTTTTTCCTTTTGAGATCTTCCTTTCCATCTTTCCACTCTGTCTCTTCTCTATTTCAACTCCCGAACATAGATTCCATCGAAGGATCATGGACAAGCCGATGACCTCCACCACCAGCAGCCGATAGTGAGGACCAAGAAGAATCTCGTGCAGATCCATGCCATCTCGACTGAAAATCTCCCTCCAGTCCAGTGCTCGACCAACCATCTCCTCCTCTCCTAGCCCACATCCCGATCGAATTAGGCATCCACTGGTCTCCTCGGTTCAAGACCAAGCCGGCATCCCTGCACCGCCCGCACCTTCCCCGTCGACAGCCACACCAGCCATCCCGAATGATTCACAGCCACTGGTCTCTCTTTTCTGTTCATCCATGCAGAGATCCGCCCAGGAACCAGCCATCGACCGCTCGTGCCCCCTCCACCAGAAGATCCACCTTTGCCACTGCCGGCCAACCGCGGTCGATGCTCCGCCCGAAGCCCCCTCCAGTGCCTCCATTCCCCATCTCCGCTCATGCTCCTCACTGAAGCCCCATCGCCCTGCTGCCATGATGCCCACCGCTTGTCGGAGAGGCTGCATCGCAAACTCCCCTAGCCACCTTCCTCTGCCCAACACTTTCGCCGACGAGATCCCACCGGAATCATTCCTCCGATGACCGGAACCCCTGTTCTGGGCATTCCGCATGGCTGTCAAAGCATCGAGAGATACTTTGCACGAACGTGAAAGCATCTCCGGGCTTCTCAATGCCAACTTCAAGTGCAGAGCCTTCTGCATGCTTCTTAGAGAATAACCGGCTTCCCCTAATGCTGACTTTAGAATAAAGGGAAAAAAAAAAGGAAAAAAAAGAGATTAAAAAAATATGAAAAAAAATATGAAAAAAAGAAAGTTTATTTGAATAAAAAAAGGAAAAAAATAATTTGGGCCTGGTTGAACCTAGCCTAAAGGTCGTTTCCTAGTGACCAATGGTCCGATCTCCTAGAATAAATTCTTGATCGGGGTCTGTCCCGCATCAACTTGGTATCAGAGCTATGTTCTCCATCAACTTGGTATCAGAGCTATGTTCCCTGTCAACTTGGTATCAGAGCAAGTTTAGGTTAGGTTAGCTAATTTTATTTTAATTATATTATTTGTAAAAAAGATTTTCAGTCTACAGATGATGCATCGAGGAGCCAATTTTCTGAAGCCTAACTTGATGGAGTCGAGTTCTCCTTACCTCAGGGGAAATGATGGGGACCTCGACTAGCCCAGAATCTGAAGCAGCCTAGATCAAACCTGAAGCCCAGCCCAGAACCTGAAGCCCATCCCAGCCCAAAACCTGAAGCCAGCCCAACCTAGAAGCCAGTCTAGAACTTGAAGCCAACCCAGCCCAAACCCTGGGGCCCAAGATCTTGGAGTTGAGCACACATTCTGGTGTAGCACAAATCCCGAACTACACAAACCTCGGAGCAAGATAAATATAATATTTTATTTCTATGGGTGTATGAGGGATTGGGGTATCTTGAAATTTTAGGATTAGTTTCCGTATGATTTTTTAGAATTTATTTTATCATTGTTTTAGGATTTATCTTGTTTTTAGGATTTAGGTGGATTAGTTTAATTTTAATAGTTTGAATGTTTAGGATTGAGTTGAGGTATTAGGATATCGGATATCTCAGAGTAGCCTATTTATTATTTTACCGATCAAATAAAAATTATTATTATGATGAATTATTGAAAAAAAAATTGCTTCATTTCTCTGGGTAGGGAGATCGTTGTTTCTTCGGGTACGAGAAGGGCCCTTCCGGGTAGGAGAAGGGTGCCTCAATTTTTGTCCCTTCCGGGTAGGAGAAGGGTGAGAAGCCTGTGGTACTTTTTTTTCCTTCCGAGATCTTCCTTTCCATCTTTCCTCTCCGTCTCTTCTCTATTTCAACTCCCGAACACAGATTCCATCGAAGGATCATGGACAAGCCGACAACCTCCACCACCAACAATCGACAGCGAGGACCAAGAAGAATCCCGTGCAAGTCCGTGCCATCCCGAGTGGAAATCTCCCTCCGGTCCCGTGCCTAGCTGACCATCTCCTCCGCTCCCAGCCCACGCCTCGATCGGATCTGGCATCCACCCGTCTCCTTGGTTCAAGACCAAGCTGACATCCATGTGCTGCCCGCACCTTCCCCGCCGACAGCCACACCGACTGTCCCGAATGATTCACAACCACCAGTCTCTTGTTTTCGTTCATCCTTGCAGAGATCCGCCCAAGAACCAGCCATTGGCCGCTTGTGGCCCCTCCACCAGAAGATCCACCTTCGCCAATGCTGACCAACTGCGGTCGATGCTCCGCCCGAAGCCCCCTCCGGTGCCTCTGTTCCCCATCTCCTCTCACACTCCTCATTGAAGCCCCATCGCCCTACTGCCATGACGCCCACCGCTCGTCGGAGAGGCTGCGTTGCCAACTCCCTTGGCCGTCATCCTTAGCCCAACATCGTCGCCAGCGAGATCCCACTGGAATCATCCCTCCCATGACTGAAACCCCTATTCTGGGCATTCTACATGGCCATCAAAGCACCGGGAGATACTTTGCATGAACGTGAAAGCATCTCTGGGCTTCTCAATGCCGACTTCAAGTGTAGAGCCTTCTGCAAACTTCTCGGAGCATAGCCGGCTTCCCCTAATGCTGACTTTAGAATAAAGGCAAAAAAAAAGTGGAAAAAAAAAGAGAAAAAAAAAAAGAAAAGAAAAAAAAAGAAAGTTTATTTGAATAAAAAAAAGAAAAAAATAATTTGGGCCTAGTTGAACCTAGTTTAAAGGTCGTTTCCTAGTGACCAACGGTCGATCTCCTAGAATAAATTCTTGATCGGGGTCTGTCCCGCATCAACTTGGTATCAGAGCTATGTTCCCCATCATCGAGGTTTCAGAATCTCTCGATGCCAGCTTGGGGAGTTTTTTGGGGGACTAGATCTTATGTGACCTAGGTATATATATATATGTATGTTTTGTCTTGTATTGTGAGAGTGGTGGCTGAATACAATATAGAACCAAGTGATGGAGTGTTGGATTTAGTGCACTCTGATGTATGGGGACTAGCTCCTATATTAGCTAGAGGTGGGGCAAGATACTTTGTCACTTTCATTGATGACTACTCAAGGAAGGTGTGGATTTATCTGATGAGAGAAAAATCAAATGTGTTTGCCCAATTCAAAGCTTGGAGAGCTGAGGTAGAAAAGAAGATAGGAAGACATGTGAAGTGCCTTCGATCTGACAATAGCGGGGAGTACTTTAGTAAGGAGTTCAGGAGTTAACTGTGAGAAAAATGGAATCAGATGCCATTACACAGTAAGCATGACCCCTCAGTAGAATGGTGTTGTGGAAAGGATGAACCGGATACTATTGGAAAAGGCTAGGAGTATGAGGCTACAAACATCACTCCCGGTAACTTTTCGGGGTAATGCTATAACTCTTTCTTGTTTTCTTGTTAATAGGTCCCCTCACTTCAAGCTGAATGGAGGCATTCCAGAGGAAGCTTGGAATGGAAAGAAGGTGGAGCTTGGCCACCTGAAGGTGTTTGGTTGCCTGGCCTATGCACATACGGAGGCAACTGAAAGAAGAAAGTTGGACCCTAAGTCAAAAAGGATGATCTTCATTGGGTATCCACAAGGAATCAAGGGTTACCTACAGTGGGATCCTTAGTCACAGAGAACAGTGATCAGTAGGGATGTCATCTTTGATGAGAGGAGCATCTTGGAGAGACCATTTCCCTTCACAGGTGGAGGATAGGCCATCTACTTCTACTGGCAAGGGTGTTTCAATTGAGGTGGAGTTAGGCAGGAAAGATTCTTTGGTGGTGAAGGATCAGCAAAGAAAGTCAACTATTCAGAGAGAGGTACAGGAAGAGCCATATACAACAGACTTGTGGATAGTGCAAGGGGAGTGGCACTACATAAGTCTTAGTGCACAATCCGAAAGCTGGTGCGATATGGCATGGATGAGACTATCTCTTATGCTCTCATCTCTATTAATGGAGATCTAGAAATATTCAAGGAGGCCATGGAAAGTTCTGATAAAGATCATAGATGCAAGGCATGATGGAAGAGATGGAATCTCTCAGGAGGAATAAGATATGGCAGCTGCTGGATCTACTTGAAGATGCTCGAGCAATTGGCTCAAGATGGGTGTTCACAAAGAAGATAGTACCTCCATAGCAAGGTGGAGTGAGATACAAAGTAAATCTGGTAGCAAAAGGATACTCACAAAGAGGAGTTGACTACATGGAAGTGTTCTCTCTTATGGTATGCTATACTTCAATTTGGGTGTTGCTGTCATTGGTGGTGAAACATGATATGGAATTGGAGTAGATGGATGTGAAAACAGCCTTCCTACATGGAAGCCTAGAAAAGAAGATCTACATGAAGCAACCTGATGGCTTCATAGAGATTGGACAGGAGAACAAGGTATGTCTTGTATGGTCTGAAGCAGTCACCTCATCAGTGGTATTGCAAATTTGATACATTTATTTTAAGTCTTGGGTTTCTCAGGTGTGAACATGACTATTATACGTATGTGAAGGATGTGGATAATGACAATGCTCTGTATCTACTTCTGTATGTGGATGACATGTTGATAGCTAGTAGAAGTATGAGGACTGTGAAAGGGTTGAAGAGAGCATTATTTGAAGAATTTGAGATGAAGGATTTGGGTCCAGCACAAAAAATTCTTGGAAAGGAGATTTGCAGGAATAGAAGCAAGGGAATACTCCATTTGTCACAAGGTGGTTATATCAAGAAAATACTTGAGAGGTTTGGGATGGAGAAGGCCAAACCAACAGAGACACCATTACCAGGGCTTATCTATCTCTCTAAAATTCAAAGCCCCCAGATAGATGAGGAGAGAGAGTATATGGAGAGAGTTCCATATGCAAATGATTGGGCGGTGTTATGTATGCTATGATGTGTTGCAGGCCAGATATAGCATATGCTGTAAGCTAGGTGAGCAGGTACATGTCTAACCCTGGGAAGGAACACTGGAAGGCATTGAAGTGGATCCTGAGGTATCTACAAGTAACTCAAAAGCATGGACTAGTATTTGGTGGGTAGCTAGAAGGACAAGAAAGGAACTCCAAGGAGTTATATGGAGGCTCGGGTCCTTTTGAAGGGTATTTGGATGCAAGTTATGCAGGTGATTGAAGGGTATTTGGATGCAAGTTATGCAGGTGATCTTGATACAAGAAGGTCTACTATAGGTTATATCTTCCTGCATGCTTGGTGGACCAGTTTCCTCGAGATCTACACTTCAACCTATCATTGCTCTATCTATAATAGAAGCTGAGTATATAGGTTTTATAGAGGCTGCAAAGGAAACATTGTGGCTTAGAAGGCTAGTTACGAAAATGGGGGTGAAACAGTTATGATGGTCCAATGATAGCCAGAGTGCCATACATTTGTCTAGAACCCAATCTATCATGCATGCATAAAGTATATAGATGTGAGGTACCACAGAATTAGAGAGCTGGTGGAGGAAGGAGAAGTGGCACTGGTGAAGGTCCATATAAAGGAGAACCAGGCTGATGCACTTACAAAGGCTCTATTGAGAGAAAGCTTTCGCTCATCTACATGGTTGATGGGTCTGAGGAATCTGGTGTAGTTGATTGAAGCCTTGGAGCACCAAGGTGGAGATTATTGAGTCTTAGGTGGTGCATCCAAGGCTCGGGGGGCCAAGGTTTAGGTCTTGGTCTAGTTAGTCATGGTCATACATGATGTATCTAGGGCTAGGAGCGAATCCAGGACAAGTCCTAGGTGATAGGCTGAGTTTTGTCAGTCTGTACATAAGAGCCGATTTGTTGTCTGAGAGTCGACTCGTTGGTTGGCACAGCATAGAATAGTTGTGAAGTGTTTCTATGAGAGTCAGCTCACTCTGGGTGGAGTCGGCTCATGTTTGTAGACAGTAACATGATATTTTAGACGAGTCGACTCATAGTCTAAGAGTCGATTCGTCTAGTGGACTATTTTCAGCTACGAGTCAACTTGCAGGAGGCAAGCCGACTCGGATGTCGAGGTTTCAGAATCTCTCGATGCCAGCTTAGGGAGTTTTTTGGATGACTAAGTCTTATATGACCTAGGTATATATATGTATGTTTTGTCTTGTATTATGAGAGTGGCGGCTGAATACAATATAGTGAAATCCCTCTTCTTCTCCCAAACAAAAATCTTCTTCTTCCTCTCTTCTCTATCAATCCAAAAGAATCCACTGATCATTGTAAAACCTGTATCCTACTACATCCATCTCGGATCGCTGGCAAAAAGTTGTCCACGCACCTGGATCGCTTCCACTTTTGCTGCTCGCACACCCCCCCACTTCACTTTAGTGCCCTTAAGATGTTTTATGAGTTATGTAATGCAAAGCAAATAGATGTCTAGTACAAGTAGTTAGTTTTTAAGGCTTAATTAGTTTTTTTATTTTAATTATGTGTTATGGGATGTCTTGTTTTCTTTTTAGATTAGGTTTTTTATAATTTGGGTAAGTTTTTAATTTAGTTAATTAAGTATGAAAAAAAAGAAAACTAAATTAGATTAGGGTTATAAGGCAGTTAAGTGGTTAATCAAATTTGGAAATAGTGAATTAGTTAGAAAAGCAATTAAAAGGAAACCAATATTAACTAACCCTTTTTTGTACATTTTAATTTTTTATTTTTAAATCACAACCGTGTCTATGGTCCCGGGCAACAGTGCCAAAATTTGATTGCTATCATAGACGGTCAAAAATAATTCACCAACTCAACTCTATAGCTAGGGTGAGTCGGGATCATATCCTTAGGGATCTCAGGGCTAAGTTATGATTTAAAAAGAAAAGAAGGAAAATTGTTGTTGCATGAAAATATAAGTAAGCAGGAAATAAACTACTTTTAAAGGTGAAGCAAGTAAAAGGGATAGGTTTAGGAGTGGAAGATTGAATTTGCACTTGTCAAATAGTATTTCTTTTATAATTAAGATATAATTGATTTTAGAGACTTACCTGTCTTCTCTTGGCATGTCTTGTACCCATAACATATGATAGCATATCTTCGGGAGGCACTAGGTATCCAACTCCTCTTTTCTTGGCATGCCCCGTACTCGTAACAGATCATGACGCATCTTCAGAAAGCAAGAGTTATCCCTAAGCTCAATTTGATAGTAAAGCATAGTAAAGAGCACATAAAAGTGAATAAATAAACTCATAAATAAAAACATACTCTTTTATTGCAGACCAAAAAAATACAAAAGATTGAAGAATAAGAAAATCCCACTCTACAGCATACAAAATCTCCTCTTCCCTCCTGCACTTCTGCACTACCCCCCTTCTAGGTTGATCCCCTCCTATTCCCCTATGCAAAGGTTCTAGAGGGACTTTGGGGAGTTGCTTGCCCTAGGTAGAGGCATAGGAGCCTTTTTATAGGGTTTAATAGGGGAGGAATCTTTATGTTCTTTTGGTATGGGACTAAACATGAGGATCCTACGGGTGGCTAGGATTTAGTTTTGTAATAAATCAATGGCTAGATAGTAAACCCAAATCCCAGTTAAATTAGTTAGTAGAGTCTTGCTCTCCATGCTTGACCAGTTAAGGGTTAGTTTCCATCGGATCTTGACCGGAGGGCCAGAAATCGACCATAGTTAGAAAATCATCATAGGCCTTTTGATTGCTCTAAGACTCATGCTATCCCTTCCCTCCACTGATGGTGTTGGTCCGGTCGCTCAACACCACTGCCAAGACACCTCAGATCATGGCTGCCACCATTGAAATTGGACCTCACCAGACTTGCCTGTGCACCATTGAGAGTTGTCACCAGAGTGTTGTTGCACCACTGAGAACCACTTGCTGGAGGGAGGCCGGTGGTGTTCGGTGCTGATGAGAGTCGACCATGGGAGGTGGCCATGGCAGACGCGAATGATGGCTAACAAAAGTCTTAGAGGATGGCTGAGTCTTGGGTCGAGGAGGGTGTGATGGATGGCTCTGGCATCTTGGATGGTAGCTTCTTGATGGTTCCGATGGCCTTTTCGGCATGGGCAGCAACCAATCTTGTGGAATATGGAGAAAATCATGGGAAATAGTGGCTTTTGGTGCTTTTCCAGTGGAGGAGGTGGTGCAGGTGGTCCTGGCGATGACACGGGGGTGTCCCCAGCGCTCCCAATTAAAAAATGCTTTATGGTCCATGGCTCTACACCATGGACCATTTGTCATGGCTGCCCGTGGACCGTAGGGCATTTTGTGGACCAGGCAGCCGGTTGATGGTGGATCGGTTGCTTTAATAACTATGCATCTTTGAATTAAATGTTCAAAAATCGATTCTAGGCTTGTTTTAGATATGATTCAATTCAAAATTATTTTGTTTGAACCCATAGATCAAGCTCTTCATAATGATGGTCTCCTTTCTTATAAATGATATATAAAAATATCAATTTTGGATAAATATAGATAATTTAATTATTAAATTAATACTTTTATAATGTATATAATATAATTATCAGTACTGCTTGAAAATCTTTTACCAGATAGCTCCTCCATTTAGGATAAGGATATAACTCGACGCACTCTTGCTTCATCCCTGTTTGACTGAAAACTTGAGTAAGTATAACCGACTTGTTTCAAATCAGAATCTCCATAAATGAGCCACTGGTCCTTAGTATTTCTGAAATATTTAAGGATGATTTTTATGACCTTCTAATGATTCTCACCTAGATCAGATTGGTATTTACTTACTAGTCTTAGTGAGTATGCCACATTTGGTCTTGTACATGCTGTAGCATACATAATTGATCTCACTGTAGAGGCATATGGAATCCTACTCATATGCTCTCACTCAAAAGGGCTTGTAGGATAATCCTTCTTCGAGAGATTAATTTCATAGCCTATCAAAAAATAGCCTTCTTAGAATTCATCATACTAAACCACTTCAGCACAATTTTAATATACGTGGACTGGGTTAATCCTAGCAACCTTTTAGATCTATCCCTATAAGTCTTTATCCTTAGGATATAGGATACTTCTCCCAAGTTGATGGGGGACTAATATGCATGCAATTATTCTTGTATGTTTTATATGTGGGGTTAGGTGATTAATTCCCAAATTTCAGATCAAAATTGGTTGTAGTGAACTTTGTATGAATTTTTGAAGCCAAGCATGCAGATTAGAACCTAGAAAAGTACTAAAGAAGGATCGCCGGGGCTGAGAAGCCTCGGTTAGGGCAAGTTCTCCTATAACAATAAGACTGGAGGTAGAGGGGATGTACCTGACAATGTCTGAAGCACCCGGTGAAGATCGTAGTGAAGGGATCTCTCGTTCCTCGATGGATGCGGCCTGGAAAACCGAGCCAAAGACCCGTGGATACCCGGCTTTCTGCTCGGTGGTCCGATTAAGGCTTGGCTGGAGTCGTTGGATTCGTAGGAACTCGGGGACCTGCAAACAACCTATTAGGGGTTAGAAAACTCAGAGGAAATTAAGAAAACAAAGAAAATTAGCAAAGGGAAGAAAGTTTTGGAGGGGGCTGGAAGGATGGTTGGCGGCAGGAAGGTGGTTGCAAACACCGGGAAGAAGAACTCTCAAACCCCTTTATGCACACAGCAGGGTAATCACACAAAACAATAGAAGAACTCAAAGTTTATTTCATATATCAAAATCTCCCTTCATACAAGAGGCTAGGGTCCTTTAAATAGACCCTAAACCTTGGGCTCCAAGTAAGGGCACATAAGTCTTTACATAAGAATCCTTTTCCCTCTCAAATCCTAGCTAGAAAAAAAGGAAATATTAGGTAAAAAAATCCCTAAAAATTCTCTTGACTTGGCCAACACTCTAAGGACACCTAGGGGGGCGTGTTGGGCTTCTAGGAGCAGCAAGAGGCCGGCCCAAAGGGGCTCGGGTGCATGGGTTTGGGCCTCTGGAAGCTGGGGTGGCCTGGTAGCCATGTAGCAGGAATATTCCCTGGTATCTTGCTTCTTTAGGGCTTGGGCTTGGCACCTGGGCTTGATTTCTTTGGGCTAGGATGCAGATGGACCTCTAAAATCATAGATGCCTTGGTATATGAATATATATTGGCATCTGGAAGGGAATCTGGGCATCTGGAGGGTATCTGCAAGGAATCAGGGTTTTCTGAATTTTTCCTCCTGGGGTCTTCAAATCTTCAAGCTAGGTTGGACTTGGGCTATACTTGCATGTCTTCAATCTGGTTGGACTAGGTCTTCACTTGTATGATGTGGTCTTGAGTCTTCAATATGGTTGAATAGGACTCAAAAAAATAAAATTAGCTCGACATGAGCTGACTAACACTGGACTGAACTAGCTCAACATGAGCTGACTAGTATAGAACTGAAACTCAAAAGACTCAAATAACAATTAAAATGGACTCAGATGGGCTAAGCCCTTATTACATATGGACTCATAAATTATTGATCAATTCACAGAGGGTTGAAAAGCCTCTGTCTTATTCTGGTGCCTCCGGTGTCCCTACCACAAGTCCTTCATGGAGAATTGAAAAGACAACTATACTTTTATTCCTTGCAATGTAGGAATATCATTCCCGATTAAGAGAATGTCATTTACATACAAAACAACAAGTACTACTACTAAATCATTAGCCTATTTGTATATAAAGGGTTCTTCTCCATTCCTAATGAAGCCATACATTTAGATCACTTTATCAAAACATGTGTTTCAACTTCGAGATGCCTGCTTCAATCCATAAATGGTTCTCTGAAGCTTGCACACCTTTGATTCATCTATGGATGTGAATCTTTTAGGTTGTATCATATATACATCTTCTTCCAGCTCTCTATTTAAGAAAATGTTTTTCACATCCATTTGCCAGATCTTAAAATCAAGATGTGCCATAATCATGAGCATGCTCTGAATAGACTTGAGCATTGCCATAGGTAAAATCATCTTGTCATAGTCAATACCATAATGTCGAGGATATCTCTTGGTAATTATATCATAGTCAATACCATAATGTCGACGATATCTCTTGGTAATTATATGGGCTTTATAGATCTCCACCTTCTTGTCTATGCTCCTTTTTTTTTGAAAATTTACTTACACCCTATGAATTTTATCCTTTTAGGTGAATCAATGAGTGTCCATACATCGTTAACTTTCATGGACTCCATTTTGGATTTCATGGCTTCTAGCTATTTCTTAGAGTTGGCACATTACATTGCATCCATATAGGAGATTAGATCCTCGTTATTCTCATCATGTTTAATATGATCACCATCCCAAACTAAGAAATTATAGTATCTATCTGGCTGATGTGGTCCTTTACTAGATCTCCTTAACGATCATCTATAATGGGCTCCAGGTTTGATCCTTCAAATATGGTTCTGTGGGTTCAATTAATGATGTCAATTCTTCTTCTTCCTGAACTTCTTTAAGTTTGACCTTAGTAGCATTAGTTCCTTCTTCAAGAAACTCATTTTCTAAAAAGATTGCTCAATTACTGATTGTTACAGTAGTAAACAAGATCCATTCGGCCCTGACATGCATCCTACTTGGAGGCTGGCACGGCCACGCACTCTGCCACCTCGGCCCTGCCTCGGCCAGGTGATTCTCTACCTCGGCCTCACTTCGACCATGAGAAGTCCAACTTCGGCCATTCAGTTCAACTCGGCACCTCGGTCCACGCCGATCCAGCTCTTTCGCCCATGGCATGTGCCCAGTTCAGTTCAGCTCGGCAAGCCTGTGGCATGTCCAGGTCAGCTCCAGCTCGGCACGCCCACAGCACGTGCCCAGCTCCAACTCGGCACACCCACGGCATGCGCCCAGTTCCAGCTTGGCATGCCCATGGCACGTGCCCAGTTCCATCTCGACACGTCCGCAGCGGAAGGCTTCCACCCGTGCCAGGGTCTCCCTCGTGCCCGGTCTGCCTTGGCCCCCCTGCGACGGTCCGCTCCTGGGCCGGCATCTTCCTTGGTGCAGAAGCTTACCTCGGCCAGCCCGGCTCCGTGCATGTTTGGCGGTGCCCAATCTGGCCTAGCCGCTGGAGAGCAAAGCTCACCGGGATGGAGCTTTCCGATCCTTCCTGACCTCAGCTACAGCCACCGGGATGAGGCTCTCCGGATCCGTCCATGCGGCGGCACCCTTGGAGTAGCTTGCTCGAGCCGGTTCAGCAGCCCGGCATCTCGTGCCGGTTCAGCTCCGCCCGCACGGAGCCCCGTTCCGAAGCAGAGGTCTCCAGTCTGGCATGCCTGCAGCAGATCGACCCCAGTCCGGCTCACGCCCCCGGCATGCTGAGCTCCCAACCACGGCACGCCAGGCTCATTCCTGCGGCACATCCGTGTCCTCCGTGCCAGGCTCTCGTCCGCACCTTCCGCCCAGCTCTGATCCGGCTTAGTCCGGCTTGATCGCGCCACCGGTGCTCCTCCGCCCGTGCAATGACCATGCCTAGTCCGGCTTGCCTCCACCCGCGTGGGGTCCGGCACAGTCTCCTCTGGCTCCGTCGCCTAGCATGGCGTTCTCCCCCATGAAGAGCACTTCTTCGCCCACGGTCTGGCTCCTCCCATTTCATGGTAGCCCCGCGGTCTGGCGAGCCGCACCCATCAGGCTCCGTTGTGCTCCGACGGACAGCCCGCCTCGATCTCCACATGCACGGGGAGTGGCACGGCTCCATCCCAGTCTAGCATGGATTCTTGCCCTGACTCGCACGTCGCCTAGCAGAAGTGGGGCAGCACCTCAGCCCGCCTGGTGCATGCCCACCATCAACCTGGGCCCCGCTACGATCCAGCTTCGCCCGGCGTCCGCTGCGGGCAACCCAGTGCTACACTCCAGTAGGTTCCATGTGCAGAGAGATGCCATACCTCGATCTGTGGGGCCTCTACTTGGTCCACGCGTGCAGGGACGTTACATACCTCATGCCTCGCATCTCGAACCATGTGCATGAAGGGCCTTCACCTGTCTCTCTTGATCCGTATATCATCGTCTCCATCCTAGGTACGCTTCTCAATGAACAGGTACAGAAAAAGCTGGGATGGCAGCCAGACACGTCAAATCACCATCCCTAATACGTCTCCTACAAGGAGGGCTATATTAGAGCCCCCAGGTGATAGTTTATACCAATCAGGAAAGAGTGCCCAATCCAAGGCACTGTGCTCCTTCACCAACCTCCTGAACCACCTGGAAGGAGAAGGTTGACCAACCTATCTAAGCCTCCCAGGACTATGCCAAGAAGAACGCGCCTCCCTGAACACCAAGAGCTGCTCATCTACATAAGAGCAGGAGGAAGAGGTGAGGGGGGGTAAGAGACAACACACTCTCTTCATTCTTACATTATCTGTCACCCTCTGGCAGCAGAGAGTCTCCCAAGCTCTCCGCCTCAGAGGTTTCTTTTTTTCTTCGATCGTCCCACTAACTTGATCGTCAGAGTATCTTTGCCGAAATCCCCGGTGCAGGTCTCCATTGTTTTGTAGGTATCGCCCAACGGAGGGATGATACGGAAGAAGAATACTCCTCATCGGAGAGGCCCACAGGAGGACCACCACAGTACCAAGCCCCTTTCATCCCAACTACACTATGTTCCCCTTGATTGTCTCCGACTGACGAGCCCGGTGATGCTGGCAGGGAGTCCACCCACCTAGGCCACGTAAGAGCTACTGGCCATGACAATCTAGGCAGTAACACTGATGAACACCTTTTGTTTATCAGTATGGTAGAATTAATATCGCTTAGTCTCTTTTGGATACCTAATGAAGATACATTTTTCAGACCTAGGTCCGAGCTTGTCCATTTTTAAATGTTTGACATAAGCCGAGCACCCCCAGACTCTTTGGTATGAGAGCACTGGCTTACATCTTGTCCATATCTCATATGGTGTTTTGTTAACAGACTTACTCAAAATCTTATTTAACAAGTAACAGGTTGACTCAAGAGCATATCTTTAAAAGGAGATCGGTAGACTAGCAAAGCACATCATGGACCAAACCATATCTAACAAAGTTGGATTCCTCCATTTAGACACTCCATTTAATTGAGGTGTCCCTGGATGTGTCCATTGAGAGAAAATCCCATTCTCCTCTAGATAAGTTAGAAACTCACAAGTAAGGTATTCCCCTCCTCGATTTGATCAAAGAGTTTTAATAGAATTTCTAGTTTATTTCTCTACCATATTATGACATTGTTTGAACATTTTAAATGATTTAGATTTATGTCTCATAAGATAGACATAACCAAATGTTGAAATGTCATCTATAAACATAATAAAATAGAAATACTTATCCCTGGTACTAACGTTCATTGGTCAGCATACATTAGTATGTACTAGACTCAGTCCTCACTGGCTCTTTCATCTTTTCTAGTAAAAGGTAACTTGGTCATCTTTCCAAGAAGGCAAGATTCATAGGTTGGCAATGATTCATAACATTGACTTCAAGGAGACCTTTTAGTCTCAACTTATTTATCCTATTCTTGTTAATATGACCTAGCCTATAATGCCAAAGATAGACATCATGCACATTATCTAATGTAGGGCATTTGCTAGATGTGTACACCACACTAACTGGCTATGATAAAATATAAATATCATTTTTCGATTATCCACTCATCATAGTAACACTTTTAAAATGATATCACAATAATCACCTTTTATTGATACATGAAAATGTTCTTGGCTAAAAGGCCTATAAAAATAACATTCATCATAAAACTAGGACAATTATGACAATCATCTAAAACAACGGCATTTTCATTGAATCAAGCTTGACAATTCCTAAAGCTAGAACTGGAACTATTCTTCTATCTCCAACATTTAGGAATCTCTCACCATCTTCAAATCTTCTATTAACCTGAAGTCCCTGCAATAAATTACAAATGTTAATAGAGCTTCCAGTATCTAATACCTAGGTCTACTCAAAAATAGAAAAATTACAAGATGTTATCATATAAGTACCTTATCCAGCAACTGCTTGCTGGATCTTCTTCTTCCTCGACCTATTCAGGTCAAGAGAGGTAATGTAAAAAGGATAATTCCTCTTCCAGTATCCCTGCTTCTTACAGAAGAAGCACTCTATCTAACTCTGGTCAATTTTATCTTCTTGGTATGACTTGGCTGAGCGTGTTGTACTTTCTTTTTATTTTTCTTCTTTCCTTTCTTAAAGGGATGATGCCTTGTCAAAGCAGATCCTCTCACTATATTCACCAGTCCCTTGTAGACCTGATGATCCTTCTCATAAGTTTACAGCAACCCTAGCAGACCATGGTAGTTTACTATAGGTTTAGTCATTCTATAATGACAAAGAAAGTCAAGGTAGGACTTTAACAAGGAATTCAGGATTGCATCCTTCTCAAGCTACTCATGCAAGGGAAATCCAAGTTTGCTAAGGTGCTTGATCAAGTTTGCTAAGGTGCTCGATTAGTTCGATCATGTATAACATATGATCAATGACCAACACCCCTTCCCTCATCCTGGTTTTGAAGATGGCACGAGACATTTTGTACCTTTCAATATCATCAGGAGTATAGAAGGATTCTTTCAAGACTTGAAGTATATCTTGCGATTGAATATCCTCAAATTTATTATTGAGTTTGTCATTCATGGATGCCTGCATAACGCATCAAACTATAGTTCGCTCATTGAACCACTTCTAGTAAGTGTCTCTGACTGGATCTCAGGCATTAAAAGTAGGCTCCTTAGGTGCTGGATCCGTTAGCACACAGAATTTGTTCGTGCTTTAGGATGATTTTCAACTTTCAATATCAATTATTGAAATCAGATCTTGTCAGCTTTTCATTGGCAACAATGGATAGAATGTCAATGTATTGGCCATTTTTAATAGAAAAGAAAAGAGAACAAGACCTATTAGTATAGGAATTATTTAATCCTAAAGACTTGAACTTTATTCTAAAGGTTCTTCCACTATTTTGTTCAAATTGGTAACCTTTATCTCCAATTTGAAGAATTAAATTAATTTCCTAGTAGGTACAAGAATCCTATAGACTACACAAAAGCCTGAGTATGGCTCGACTTATCCATGTGGATCTAAAGGTAGGTTCTTAATCAATTATTTCTCCAAACACCTTCTAGTATTCAATTTTTTCTCTGGCACCTCTTTAGCAAGCATGTGGCACCTCCAGTGAAAGTCTTGGTTGAAACCAGCCATTAATATAATAGAATTCAGTGTTTCTAACCAACAAATGACCAAGCCTGAGTGTGGCTCGGCCCATCTGATTATCATTAAAAGAGTCACACTTGAATCATCATAATGTGAATGATAATTCTAATAACTGAGAACTAGGTTTTTAGACCTCCAATAATCATCTTAACTATTGAACCCATTACCACTCTCTTAATGGAAGGCTATGACTAGGTTATCTCTATAACTTTATCAAATTTAGGGACCTAATAATTTAAAAATTTTTATTAATGGCTCAAAAGAGAGAAGAAGACATGGACCAATCCTCTCACCGACTTCACCAAGTCTGTGATGAGGGTCGAAGACATAATTGGTCCAAGGGCACCTAGATCAGTTAGCTGATCATCCTTACTGGTATGGGTTAACTTGAATCAATAAGCTATCTAATCAAATTTTGATTGATCACATTGACCAGGTAAGTAATATCAATAGGAGGGTTTTATCATTAACCTCTTTCCTTAGATACCAACCAAGTTAGTCAGCCAAGAGGTAAACATTAATAACCATGATCAAATGCCAAACTTATTTTAGATACCAATTGATTTATTAGATTTAATTAGACTAGCCTAATGACTCAGATTCGACCACTGAGCCATAATCAGGTCCATTTGATATAGTATGGACTTGATCAAACTATCATTATAGATTTGATCTAGAAAAACCTTGACCTAATCCTAATCAATTTTTAGTTAGGTTAAATCTAATTCTCTATTAGATCCTTATTATTCAAAATTCTAATCCTAGGTCTAACTCGGTTAATTGACTTGATTCAAGCTAATCCAAAGCTCTTGATTTATGAAATATGATTAGATATTTAATTCATAATTCTAGATCTAATCTTAGACCTCTTAATTCTAGTAATTAATCAAGATTAATTTTGCTAATTTTAGATCTAAACAATTTATATGCATATATATACATTAAATACTTTTAGATCTAAACTATATGATATAGATATATGCTGAAACTTATGTTATATTTTATGTTCCAAACATAAAAAGACCATAATAATTTTATTTTAGATCAAACATAGTAAAATAATCAAGATTAAATCACTAGAAAATAGATCTAATAATCAAAATAATTTCAATAAAAATTCTTTCATCCCACTTGTTCATAGAATATAACCATAAGTGGCACCCCTACATGCCATAGGAGATTCCATGGAATTGAAAGAGAGGACCTTTAAACCTTACTTTTATCCTATAACTAAACGATCATGGTGATCAACCCAATCCAAAGTAGTTATTTGGATTAAGATTACATCTAACATGTATATTCTATATCTACATATCATGTTATAAAAATTAATCGCTCTGATACCACTATTGAAAAAAATAACTATGATTTCATGAATATTTTTTATAATTTAAAGTAAAAATAAATCTATTTTAAAACTATTTTAAATAAAAAATCATGCATATAAATTAAATCTAATAAACCCTACAAGGATCGTAACACGATATGCAACATAAAAAATAAAATCAGTATGCATTGTCTAATTGATACATGCTGGGATCATATCTATTAAGAATATGAGATCAAGTTCCATACCTGATCATGGGTTGATGATCACTACTATTGATGGCATATGGTCAGGGCTCTCCATGTTGCTTTGTAATCATACAGGATATCCAATCTCTATGAATTATCCACACGAAGTCCTGATGTGATCAACCTCCTCTGATTGCTAGATTCATGCAAAGGCCACCAGAAGGCTAAAATAAAAATATTTCTTGGATCTTCTTGAACCCTCCAAGAATATCAAGAGGACGATTAAGAGGATCAAGGATGGAGTAAACATAAAATCTAAAGACTCTCCTTTTATTTTCTTTCCCCCCTCCTTGGAAGATCTAGCGCTAGAACCCAAGAAACCCTTCATGCCATTTTTTTTCATGCCCTCTCTCTCTTATTTTTCATGGTAATTCATCTCTAATTTTCATGGTAATAGGGCTTCCTTAAGTTGTCACACAACACGAAGAATCCCAATTAAAATTGGCATGGAATTGATTAGGATATTAGGATTAAGAGGCGACTAGACAAGGACAAGGATAGGAGTTTGAATCCCATTCGAACTCTATTTTTTTTAAAAATTCAAACTAATACAAAAATTATCCTAACTAATGCTAATCAAAGAGGGATTAAGGGAGGGCATGAAACATATTTTTGTGCATGGAAATCATCATGCAAATTTAGATGGCATGAAGAAAACTCTAGGGGTGCTAGGTGTAGGTATTTCTTAATTTTGACTTGGTCAAAATTAGTTAGGATTAAATTAAATTTAATTACACCCAATTAATTAACTAAACCTAATCCAATTAGGATTGAATTAACTTAATTAAATCTTAATTACATCAGAATTTAATTAAACCCAAGTCAAGATCAAACCTAAACTAAAAATCCTTGAGTGATTAGGTCATCGTATAACCAATCAGATAAAATCTAATTGAACTAAATTCAATTAGACTTGATCTAAACCTCTTTGCTCAGTCAAATTAGATAAATTAGCAATTTAATTACTAATTAATCCTCATATAATTAATTAATAATTAATTTATAACATTTGTATAGAGTTAATTATTAATCATATTTATAATTTTGCCATTAAATGATTTATTAATCGTTAATCAATCATTATGATCGGTCAAAAAATTTTTATGTGTGTGACCTCATAGGTTTGAATGCTAAGCTGGTAGTCAAGGAACCGTTTCCTGAACTAATCGATGCAACCATTTAAAATGGTGCCTGACATTCGGATAGGTTAAATGATTGTAAAACAATTTCAAAATCTAGATACATGGTTATCGTATAATTCATCCCTTTGACCTAATGCTTAGGATGACTTATGAGTCAATTACCAACTTTCAAATAGTACATCCAAATGTATCTCAACCTAATAAATTCTATGACTCCTCAAAAGGATTGCCTGGCCAAGGTCTTGCTAAATTGAAATACAACCGAGCATTTTTTTTAATAACTTAGAGTGGCCAATTCTATCTTCACTCAAATATTGATTTAACAAGTACTTGACTATACCAGTAACCTTTCATCACTAGATTAAAAATCCAAGTAGTTTGGTACCTAAGTATAGTGAGTTGCTTGCAAACTCACCATGGTGATCTTAGGTCAGAGGGATTTTTATATCCATATCCCTTTGAAAGAAACTCTCGATAGTAGAGAACTCTACAAAGTTGGTCACGCTCAGTGCAATGTACTTCAACACTCATCTGCATGCCATATTAATGTCTCCACACTCCTTAGTTATGAGGATAACCAATCCATACAGTATACAATGACCTATGCTAGATAAACATTGTCATCCTTGATAACAATGTATTATTTGATCATGAACATATTTAAAAACAACTCGATAAATCCTCCTTTATCAAATTGAAGTGATTCTAATGACTTCATTTCAAAAGAGTTCAAAAAAAGATGCACAAAAAGAGATAAACTGCTAAAAATAAATTTTATTTTATTAATAATTCTGTACAAATTTATAATGAACACAACCATCTATAATCCAAATGATTTTCTTTAGGATACATTTCCTAAAAGACAAAACCTAAGAAAATAACTCGATCGGTCATGAAATTATATTTCTTAAGGTTTGCATACAGTCTTCTATCCTTATGGTTTGACAAACTTGCCTAAGATAGTCCAAATATTCTTCTCTAGATTCACTATAAATTAGGATGTTATCAAGGTATACGACTACAAATAATCTAATAAAGGGTCATAACACTTGATTCATCAGTCTTATAAAGGTACTAGAGGCATTTGACAATCCAAAGGGTATGACCATCCACTCATGCAAACCTTCCTTCATCTTAAAGGTGGTCTTCCACTCATCTCCCAGCTTGATTCTAACCTTGATGGTTACCACTCTTAAGATCTACCTTAGAAAAGATCGTGGCTTCGGCTTTCCACACATATCCTTCAAGTTCTATCTTTCTTTGGAGTTAATAATGCAGGTACTATCAAGGGCTAAGGCTTTCCCTAATAAACCCTTTCCTTAAAATTTTTCAACTCGTCTCAGTAACTCAGCATGCTTGATTAGATTTAGCCTATAGTGGGATGAGTTGGGTAGGGTTGATCTAGGAACTAGATCTATCACATGCTGGATATCCCTCATGGGTAGTGGTGGTTGGAGAGATCCTAAGGAAAAATATTCTTAAATTTGCTAAGGAGGGTTGTTACTTTAAGGCAATACTCGGTTAGGGATTCCTTATTGACTTTTATAATGGTCAACTTCCAAACAGAAGATCTCTTAACTAACTCTTTCTCTAACTCTTTATCACTAAGCAAATGAAAGCTTTTCTTCTTATCCTTCAATCCACTTGTTTTTTTAGTCTCCTTTTTCTTAGGTGGTGTAGGATTTATGGTAATCTTCTTGCCTTCATGGATAAACAAGCAAGAATTCGAGTGACCATACAAAGTGATGTTTTTATCGAATAGCCATGGTCTGCCTAGGATGATGCTACTAACCTCCATGGGTAGGACATTACACTAGACTTGATCTTGATACGAGTTAAATTGAATAAGTACATGGCATCTATACTTTATAGGGATTGAAGAGGTATCTATCCAGGATACTTTATAGGATTTTGGGTGGTTGACTAAGGTTAACCCTAAGAGTTTCACAGTATTAGTGGAAATAGCATTGATGCAGCTTCTACTATCCACAATCAATTTACTACCTTTTTGCCAATCTTGACAAAGGTATGAAATATGGTGATCCACTACCAGTCCTCTCACTCTTGGGCCTGGGTAAGGATGCACCTGACAACTCCCATCCTAAGATCTTCATTAGGTTCTATAGACTCATCTACCATATTAGGGTCATCTTCATAGACTTTTTATTCTATGTTTTCCATAGGATCCTTAGGGGTGTCTTCTATTGGTTTAGCTATGTGCAGAGCACGAGAAAGGGCAAGCAAAGTGTTCAATACCATGACATCCAAAGCACCTAGCATTTGAGCTATTTTCTTTCTAGGGTTCAATCATGATTCCTTTTCCTTTTTCTTCTCTACAGACCAATGAATTCATAAGTGCAGGTTGGCTGATAGGTGTTTGACTCATTCTTGGTTTGGGACTTGAAGACACGGGCTTGCTATGATCTAGGCAATGGATATATATGTTGGTCTATTAAATCTTTCGCAATCTTCCATAACTTGGTTGGCTTGTTCAAGGGTGATAACTTCATGCAGGTATAGTTCGCATTGGAGATCTTTCCTAAGGCTAGCCCTAAACCTTGATAATGTCATAGCATGATCTTCATTGACACTGCATCTCGTGATGAATTCGTTAAATGTGGCAATGTAGTCGATCATAGGCCTATTTTCTTGGCTTAATTTCTATCATTGATCTAGGAATCTCTAGTGATAGGATGTTGGAATATACTTCTCCCTAAGGATTAGTTGTATTTCCTCCCAGGTCTCTATGGGTCCTTGGTCTCTTTATTGATGAAGGTGCTCAATATTGCCCCAGTACAACCTAGCTTGCATCACTAACTTGAGCTTAACAAACCTAAATCGTTGGTCCTCAAACATGTCGTACCATTTAAAGTAGTGGTCCATGTCACTCTCCCAATCTAGGTAAACCTTTGGGTCAAGACATCCATTGTAACAAGGGGCTTCGATTTTGGTACTCCTAAGGATTCGATTAACTTGATCATTTAGGTCATGATGGTGATGTCGATCCAAAAGAGGTTCTATATCAAATTATGATGTCGGGCTCTAGGTCTTATGGGAGGTCAAGGTATCAAGGTTAACTTGGCTATGTTGGCATTCTTCGATGGCAGTGACTCTATCGACTAGAGTTCTATGGTTAGTATCATGTTTAAGGTCCATAGCTTTTAGTTCTACTATGATGTCTTTCAGGGTGAGTTCCTAATTGAGTTTCATGGGATCACTACGTTGGCTTGAAAATAGTTGGTTCCTAGCTTGGTGGGCATGCAAACAGGATGATCAAACAATTAAACCCTAGACAACTAAGGGTAACTCAGACCTAGTAGTTCAGGCATTACAAATTGATCCAAGCACAAAATAAATCTAGACCAACTCCTTCAACTAGCTAGGTAAGTGGTGGGGTCATGGGAGGCTCCCTTTGCTTTTGCAAGGTCCTAATAAGTAACCACATGCATGCTTAAGGTGTTTGCCATTTAACTACTAGCCTTAGACACCAATCTACGGGGATGATGCAGTTCTAGTTCATACCCAATCTCAATGTACACTTGAACTTTGTTTTGATTGACCCTAGTTGGTGGTTACTTGATTTTAAGTTAGGCTTAGGTTAATGCAAGATATTGGGGATTATTTTTTGACCAAGGAAGGGTGATGAAATCCCTCCCTGATATGGTTAAAGGGGATTACCCTTAAGCATCTTATATAATAAATGCAATCAATTTACATAAGGAAATAATGCAAGACTATCTTAACCTAACCTTGCTTTGATACCAAAACTGATGCGGAACATGATGCATGAATGATTTGAGATCAGTAATTGATTAACACAATTCATGAAGTACTAACCAAATTATGATAATTCTAAGCAAGTTTAAGATACGTTGCTCAAAGGAGAATAATCAAATTAAACAAGACCATAAATTATTATCCTAAGAACAAGCAATTTAAAACTATATGAAAATCAAATTGATGGTGAAAATACCTAGATTAAGATATTCCTCCTAAAATATATGAGATCTTTATGCAATAAAGATAATATGACATCTCAAAAAATTACCAAACAATAAACTCAATTTATGTATGGAAAGATACTTATGAAATAAGCCAAATCAGAACATTGGAAGAGTTAGACAACTTATGGAGCTGACTTCAATAGTTTGGATTCATGATGATTCAAATTTCCATCATTAAAATCTGGATCTCAACTCTTCAATTGATTGGCTTTTTCATGAAAGGTTCTTAAAGATGAAAACTAGGTGTCGAAGACCCTAGAACTCACTTGGAGACAAGATGCTTGGATTTGGGAAATCCAAGGGCTGATTCAGGCTCCAAAACTCCTTGAAAAATTTTAGAAAAAAATTTGTAAGTGTGTGAGATTGTAGGGAATAGGGTTAGGTAATTGATGGTGGGTTTGGGTACGATGTAGATGGGTGGAGAGGCTTGGTAGAGATGGCACTCAGGAAAAATCTAGGTACAATATTTTTTGCATGCAAGGGCTGATTCAACAAGACTTGAAAATTTTAAAAAAATTAATTTTGAAGATCTGTAAGTTGGAGAGAAGCTCCTAGATATTGGGCTTCCAGGAAAAAATAGAAAGTGATTTGGACATGGGGTTAGGGATTTATGGATGTTGGAAGGATGCTGGCATAAAAATCTGAGAACAAGACATGAAGAAGAATGAGAGTGAAGATAGGCCTCTCACCCTCCCTTGTAGGTACTATGAATCTCTCACCCTCTTCCTCTTGGAGCAATCACACCATACATGGTGAAGAAAAAAATATATCAGCAATTTGTATTCATTAATAGCTTGAGTATATCTCTTTTTATAGATCCATGAAAGAGTCCTAGCCCAAGTAGGAATATAAGTCCTAAACTTAATACAAATCTATAATGACTAAAGACTAGACTTATGAGGAGTCCTAAGTATAGAAGGACAATTAGGGGGGTCCCACATTATTTCCCACACCATAAAACATTTGGTAGCATAAATATGGGGTGGTAAGAGTGGGAAGGTGCCAACCTAAGCTGTGTTCACATTGGTTTCTCACATAAGTCGCATTCAAACTTTGGTTCAAGTGCTTAACCAAAATAACTTAATTAAATTAATCCAGTTAAGGATTATACTTAATCTAACTCAAAATATAGACTCAATTGGTTAAAATAAGTTTAACTTGGCTAGATTGGACTGAAATTGAATTGAAAGGCTTCAATTGGCTACTTCTAGGCTCCAGTATGCCGCTTCCTCAATCTAGATAGGCTATAACTTTGATGATTTCCTTATGGTTGCTCTAGTATCCATACTAGGTGCTATCTCTCTTATAGATCTGGCTTTTAGAGGATGGATCTTCACCTTCTACTTGAATCTTCTCAAGATTCAAGAAGAAGGCTGCAAGGTCACTCGAACTCTTCATGCTAGGAGGAGGAGAAGAGAGGAAGAAGGAAGAGACCTCTCTTCTTTTTCCTACTTTCTGCTCTATTGTTTCTCTCTAGGATTGGCTTGAGGAAGAAAAGTGGTTGGATGCCAATCAAAATTTTTCTTGTTTTTATGTTGGAAAGAGGAAGAAATTCAGATTTTGCATGGAGAATGATAGTTAGCGCAACATTGAGAAGCATTCTTCTTAATGTTGCGCCACCCCTAATGATCAACCCCATCTATTTTGAGTTTGAATCAAATTCAAACTAAAGTAGCTAGATAATGGCTGAAGCCCCTAACTAGAAGGACTTTAGAGGGGGCACCAACATCTTGGCTAAAGCAATCCTTTGAGAAAATTTTTATCATAAAACTTTCTCCCCACACAAATCCTTCTTCACACCTTCCTTATTTTGTGCACCACTTAGCTGATTGGGCTTCCTTCTTGGGCATGGGTTTGATGAAGAGAGCCCAATCCTACTGGGTCTCTAATTCTTAATCCAATTAGGAATTAATCCAAGTACTATTCACATCATTTTGAAATCAATTTAAATCAAACCCCAATCATAACCCAATTAAGATATAACTTCAATTTTCAATTAAATTGGAAAATCCAATTCAAATCTAATTCAAAATTGATTTGAGTCAAATTCTAATCCTAATCTAAATAGTGATAGAAAAGTGTCCTAAGAGCCAATTTTTATGAGGGCCTTTTTGTAAACTTCCAGTACATGTATGACATATTTTCATAAAGGCATTTGATTCATCATATACTGCTGTGTCATATTTTTGTTGATTATGATGAACCCCATAGAGTCGGGCAATGGAATTAGGGTTATGATAAAATAACAGTGAGACCTAATTTTTATAAACCCTAATCTAGAATGTTCCTAGTCATTGGACCATCGATTCGGGGATTGATGAATCCGGAAAGACTAGCTTATCCTATGTATGCTCAGTTGATGAGGGTGGTTGATCTCACAACCACTTGTGTAGAGATATTAATATAAGGATAAGGGTTTTCATCAGGGTATAAGTATACTGGACTGATCCGCACCGGGACTATCTTATGGAAGTCTTATTACTTGTCAAAAGATAGATCCCAGAGTAGAAGTTATGCATGTGATCTTTAGACCTGAGGTCACCATGGTTCCTTGTGCACACTAAGCCATACTTTGGTTCATACTCATTCATGCCATTGTGACATGTACGGGGTGTTCTGGGTATGGTGGAAAATGTACGAAGGATATGAGTGGACCAACAAGGAATCGATCTTTCCTAGTAAGAGAAATTGTTATCATATGCAGTCTCTTCGATGAGTGACTCAAGGAGCCTTTGATCAAAGCAGGATGAGATTAGAATTGGTTTCTAATCAGTCATCAACTGAGTCCTCATGATCAAGATGAGATTCGATATGATTAAGTGTTAGGGTTTGACATATATCCATACCTATCACTTAATCGGGATAATGGGAGATCGAAAGATTGAATTGCATGGTAACTTATTACTGAAGGGTACTTTGGTAATTTCTATCAAATTTCTCATCTTCCGGGTAGGCATGACATATTGCTAGATGTCAATCTTGTCTTGTAGATTTTCATGAACCAATTGATTTGGTTTCATGAGTCAATTCGATGTGTGATTCGAATTTGATAATTAGGTGAGCCAATTTGACCTAATTAGGTCAATCGGGTTCGATTGGATCGAATCGACTCAAACCTAAACCTACTGCTGGCTAGATGTGGAACCCAATGGGTCACACACATTAGGGAGTCAGCCTAGGAACTCAATTGACATTTTATTAGGGTCAAGGGATCCTAATTGGTTAGCTAGATTGCACACTGGCATGTGTAGGTTGACCTAATCTCCTAACCCAATTGAATTGGGTCTGAAAGGTTGCTAAATGGACTAACCAATTTATGGGAGACCTAGATTGGGTTGAGTCCTAAGTGGAATGAATTTATCAGATTTATCTGATATTTTTTGGATATTTTATGCGCCATATATGAAGAGTCCAAAAGGCATGCGACTCTTGATGCCTAAGTGATACCTCTATATTCAAAACGGCACACAAGGACCAATTGACCTCCAATTTCAAAAAAAATCAACTGGTTGAAAAGTAGACTTAATTTCCTTTCATATGACACCCATATTGCATATACTTTGATTAGGTCAAAGGTATCATATGGCATGGAGAAGTTAGCACAAAGTGAAGAGTCACGTCTCTTCACTTTGGTGCTAATTCAAGTAAGCAGAGTCCTTCTGCTTTAAGTCCTTTTGAATCACCGATGCTTCTCATTCATAAGTCACATCCCTTGGATTCATTTTAACCAGTAATGCCAAGTGGCAAAGGGAGAAGTCGGATAAAAAATTGAAGGGACTTGAGTTCGGCGGTTGGTGCATAAAGGGACATGGTGTTTCAAGATAAGACTCCTTCTTAGTGAAGGGTCTTATTTGATCTGTGTTTGGATAGATCAAAGGCTGATGAAAAAGCTTATCTGGCACCTCCCACTCTCTAATAAATAGCCATCGGTATTTGTTCCGATGGGATGATTTTTGGTTTCTTTCTTACACTATTACATCTATGCACCTTGTCTCTTCCTTCCCTTGTTAAGACATAGGTCTTCCTTTAAGACAAGTTTGCCATTTTAAGACAAAGATTTAGAAAGAGAATTAGAAAGTGATAGAAAGAGAGAAGAGAGATTTTGGAGAGGGCTTAGAGTGCTCTACTGGAGAGTAACCCAAGAGGGGGGGTGAATTGGGTTTTATAAAACTTTTGTACTATTTAAAATATGAACTTAAAGCAAGTATATGCTAATGCAATTCAAGTGCTTGTGTATTTCAAATAAATGCAGCGAAAATAAAGAAATAAAAGCACAAGAAGAACAATCACACAAACATAAAGGATTATAGTGGTTCGGTGCCAACCAAGAACCTACATCCACTCTCCAAGCCATCCTTGGGAAGTCCACTAAGTTTGGTTTTATAACTTAGCCTCACCAACAACCTTTACAACTTATTTTGGCTTCGGGCTCACAAGTTAAACCTTAGTTGGTTTCAAGGCTCACCAACAACCACCCTTGGTTTTACGGGATAACCAAAAACCTAAACAACTTGTTTTGGCTTCGGGCTCACAAGTAAAATCCTAGTTGGTTTCAAGGCTCACCAACAACCACTTTGGTTTTCAAGGCTTACCAATAACCTCTTTGGTTTTCCAAGGCTCACCAAAAATCTTAAGTAAAACAATGTAAGAGCAAGTATAAATGAATACAATAAAAACTTTCTAAAATAAAGCAAATATCTCTTTAAAGCCCTTGAATGTTGATAAAGATCTTGTTTTCAAGTTGATGAAGCCTTTGATTGATGCTTGTGGATGTAGACTTTGAATGCTCTCTTTGAAACTTGGAAGCTTGAAGGCTTGAATCACTCAACTCTTGAATCCCTTAAGAATATTCATGAAACTCACCAAAGGATTACTTTCCCATTTGATTCTTGATGTTTATATAGCCTCCCAATACTTAAATGACCGTTTATAGCCATTAGGGAGAAAAATATGGCCGTTTGAAACAAGTTGGAGAAGTCTGCAGCTTTTGAAAACTAGCCGTTACTGTTCAAGTATCGACACTTCACCTCCAGGTGTCAACACTTCAGTTTCAAGTGTTGACACTTCATTCTCCAGGTGTCCACACTTCACTTCCAAGTGTCGACACTTCAGCTCCAGGTATCGATACTTGACTGAAAGTGCTTTTTATAGTTTTCTATTTGTCTCAGGCTTTGAGTCGACGCTTCACTCTTCAAGTGTCGACGCTTCACTCTTCAAGTGTCGACACTTGATCCTCAAGTGTCGATACTTCATTTCCAAGTGTCGACACTTGCCTGTGCCATTGCTGAAACATCTTCAAATTGAAACTTTAACCTCTTCAAGTTCTTCCATATTAATTCCAAAGTCCATATACTTGATTTTCTATTAATTTAAGGACTTTTTCAACTGAAATACAAGCATTTCTTCATCCAACATGGTTGAGTACTAAGATCTGAAAAATGCACTTAAAATATAATAAGTACTTATATATACTTAAACATTTTGTCAATCATCAAAATCAAGACCAAAGTCAACAAGCTTAATGAGAGAGAGAGAGAGAGAGCAAAGATCACACACAAATATAATAAGTTTATAGTTGTTTGGATAATCCTAGCTCCTACATCGCTCTCTAAGGATTGCTTGGAGTTTTCATTATATTCTCGTAAGAATACAGTTGGGTTCTTTTATCCTAGGCTCACAATCTAAAATCCAATACAAAGTTTATTTTTCAGGAACACAAACTAATCCAATTAGTTTTTCAAGGCTAGCCAATCAAAATCTTAAATAAACACAAACTAAGTTTCAAATCCTACCAAAATTGGTTGTACAGAAAATACAAACAAAATAAAGTAACAATACAAACTCCAAAAGAGTAGAAGGTTGCTGATGAAACTTGACTTGTAAGCTCTTCAAGTCTTTAATAATGGCTCTTCAATGCACTCTTAGTTGCTTACTTAATGCTTCAAGAGGGTAGGTAGGAAGAAGTGAAGTTTCTCTTGAGTTTTCAGGTGATAGCACCAAGTGTTCTTTATGTTTGCAATGATTATCAAGGAATCCTTTTAAAGAAATGTTGGTTTTTGATTTAATCCATGCTTTTATACATCTCCAAGTGTTTTCCCATTAGTTTATAGGGTCTTCTATCCATTTCTAGTAGTTGAAAGTCGAAAATAGTCATTAGAACTATCAAAACTTGAAAACTAGAAGTCTGTAGAACTAGTCATTATAAATCTATCAGAAGGCTATGAGTTTGCTTGCCTAGTCCACGAGTTAGCTCATCTATACAATTTCAAAATTTTAACTTTCTGTTCTTAAGAGAAATAGCTCGTCTAGTAGTCAAGTAGGCTCTTCTGCCCATGCTAAAAAAATTAGCCTTTTTTGTATCACTAAGAGAGTCGGCTCTTTTACTATGCGAGCTGGCTCGCTTGAGTGACTTGAAATTTTACTCTATAGGAGCTGACTTTTACTTTATAGGAGCCAGCTCGTCTATGTGCCAAGCCAATGTGCCACTTCCAGAATGCGCCAGAGTCAGCTCTTGCTTCTGTGAGTTGACTCTTTAATCCAAACTTAATTCTAATAATTATTTTACTTACATTTAAGTACAATTGAGCTCTCTAAACCTCTTAAACACTTTTAATGAATTCTAATGATACATTGTCTCTCAAAGCATTTCTTTTGATACAAATAACTTTGGCTACACTTTCAAAGACTCATAATGGCTTTCAATGATACATATGAGTTCATAAAATTATTAGTATACTTATCATATTCCAATATTTTGTAATCATCAAAATTATTCTTGGGATCAACATTCTTTTCCTTTTTGATGATGACAAAATACTGGACATGGAGATTAAAAACTTTCTTTATAGAATGTATCAGAGCTTTATATATAAAAAATTTATAGTATAAAGAGTATCAGAGCTTTAGAAGTATCAAAGTGTTACAATATTGGAGTACTTGTTATGTATCAGAATATATATAATATATCAAAGCAGACTTTTCTATAGAATGTATTAGTACCTTATAACATACATCAGAGCATTTTGCAGAATGTATCAAAATCTTTTGAAATATGTGTATTTGTATTAGAGCTTTAAAAATTTACATGATTAGAGCTATATAAGATATATTAGTATGAGATAAGTTCATATCAAACTTATAAATTCAAATCAGAGCTTATAATGGAATGTATCAAAGCTAATGAGTTTGTATCAGAGCTAAAAGGAGATGTATTAGAGTTGTTAAAGTATGTATTCAAAGCTTGAAGTGAGGACTACATCAAAGCTTGTAAAGATTGAAAACTGTATCAAAACATTAAACTTTCTTTGCATCTTTTTTAACTTCTTTTTGCTTTCTCTTTTCCATACTACTCTCTTTTTGTCTATATTTTCTTCCCCTTTAGTTGTTTTGATATATAATTATAATTCTTTAATCTCACACTACTATCTTTTTTGTCATCAAAAAAGAGGGTAAAGCATAACATTTTCATTCCACAGACAAATAGCATTATCAAATAAATAGAATTTCTCAAACACATATCATTTAATGAAACACATAGTATATCATTCGAGTTAGTAAAATATAGTACAAAATTTGATACATTACATGTATCATAGTTGTTGCCCAGGTGGCTATCCAAGAGGGGGGTGAATTAAGAATTTAAAAAATTTAAACAGATAATGTGCAATTAAAAATCCCTTTTAAAGTGTTAGGTGCTATGGCAGATTAATGATTTGCAGAAGATAAATGAGAATGAAGAAGCACAACACAAACACACAAGATTTATAGTGGTTTGAAGCAACCTAGCTCCTACGTCCACTATCCAAAATATAACTTGAGGTTTCTACTATATTCACACCCGAATACAGTAGGATTGTTTTACAGGATCACAATCCAAAACCTCTACACTTTGGTTTTAACGGGATCACCAAAGAAAGCCCAACACCCTTTGGTTTTAAATAGGATCATAATGGTTTTCACAGGATCACCAAGAACCTAACTTGGTTTTCATAGGATCACCAAGAACCTAACTTGGTTTTACCAGGATCACCAAGAACCCAACTTGGTTTTACCAGGATCACCAAGAACCCAACACTTGGTTTTTATCAAAGGCTCACCAAGAACCTATTTGGTTTTTTAAACTGGCTCACCAATAACCCAAACAATTCATAAATAAATTGAAATATAAATGCAACAATAATGAAAAACTCTAATTATCGGATAGTTGCCCTTGTAGCTTGAGAGAAGTCCACTTGAATGTGCTTCAAGGTGCTTTAATTGCTTCAGTGGTTTCTTTCCAAATTGCTTCAAGCTTCATATCAGAGTTGGTGAAGACTTGAAGACTGACTTGAATGCTCTTGTGCTCTTTTCCTTGTTGGTAGGTAGGATATTCAATGAAGCTTTCAAAACTTTGAGGAACTCACTAAAACTTGATTCAAGGAAGTTCAAAACCATCAAATATAAGGTCTTCCATCACTCCAAGATAGTTTGAGATGTTGTAGACTATTGGAATGTGATATATGACCGTTGGAGCACTTTTTGGCATTCAAAAAAAAATTTTGGAACTAGCCGTTATGTACCTGAAGATGATATTTGAGTCGGCTCGGATTCCATCGAGTCAGCTCGGATCCTTCGAGTCGATAGGTCAAGTCACTAGTTCTTTAGTGCAGTCGGCTCTTTGTCTTAGGGTGCAAAACTTCACTTTGGACGAGTCGGCTCTTTATAGCTCGGGTCGGCTCGAACTTTCATCTTTGAAAATCTTGAACTCGAGGAGTCAGCTCTCTTGAACTTTGGTCGGCTCTTCTTCGCAGGTTCTAAAATCTTTACTCTGGAAGAGTCGGCTCGTTGCAGTTCGTGTCAGCTCGCTTTCTCAGGTCTTCAAAATTAGGTTTGGCAGAGTCGACTCTTTCTAGTTTGGGTTGGCTCACTTGGCTTGTTCTAAAAAAACTTCAAAACTGGACTCTGAAAGAGTCGACTCGGACTTATTCCAGTCGACTCGGATTTACTAGAGTCAGCTCGGATTACTGCGTACCAGAATCCTTGTTGCATGCCATGAGATAGAGTTTGCTCTTCATTATACTAGGTCGGCTCGAGTGACTTCTTCAGGATTTCTACAATTAAACTTCAAGAAAACTCTTGCCAACACTCTTACACTTTTCATGCACACCAACTCAAAATAAATTTAAGGCATACAAACACATAGAAGTTTGAACAAATAAATCATCCTACAAAAACTTGTAGGAGTTGAAGTTTGAACAAATAAATTAGATTACAACACAACTCAAAACAAGAAATAAAGATGTAGGAGTTGAAGTTTGAACAAATAAATCATCCTACAAAAACTTGTAAACCACTTGAAGAGTTGTTAGAAATAAATATGCATGCTCCAATATTTGGTTATCATCAAAATTACTTACGGAGTCAACAATAGTCACATTACAATAGCATAAGAACAAAGTGAGCACAAAATGTTCACTACAATAACAAAATAAACATGATGCTACATCAAAAAATGGATTCTAATGATCTGAACATACTCAAAAAATGGATTCTAATGATCTGAACATACACATAACCTAATGCCCTAATCATTATCATTCTGAATATCAACTGTTGGAGGAGCATAGGTCCTAGATGATGATGCTGAACATGGTGAGGAACCTCTCTGAAAACTCTCTTACTATTTTATTGTTCTTTCTAATTCTCTTCTTAAACCCTTATCTTAAAATGGTAGACTTATCTTAAAATAAAAGACTTATCCTTATAAGGGAAGGAAGAAAGTTATCAAGACTAGCTTCAGATGTTTTGGTTTCAATCACCAAAGCCTTTAAATAGGAAGAGAGGAGGTACTTGAAACATCCTTTCATCAGCTCCTAATTTGATATTTAACATATCAGATAAGCCTCTTCAAGCAGAATGAGTCTCTAGGTAGAAAAGTGCTAAGTGAAACTTTCGTTGTTTCACAAATATTTTGCGCCAAGAGTTGCTTATCGCTTATCGCAACTCTTCAAAAAAAAAAATCTGATAAATAGTCTTTTAATTTAAGAATTAAAAACTTGATCCAATACTCCAATAGGCATATAGATAGAGAGGCTTATCTAGAAAAGGTGATTGATAAGTAGAAAGACTTTAATCTATCCCATGCGCCATATATCCCAAGCATCACATCCCTTCATGCACCCATAAGAAATCATGCCCATAATTTTTTAATTTGACCAGTCATATCCGGTCTAATTTGACATGGATGAGAGAGAATAGGGATTAAAGTTTATCACCAAAAATGTGATTTAATTGTAGGACTCTTGGTCCTTCTGCACCCCTTAATATATGTGCATGCTAATATCGGTGCCAAGAGTCCCAAGCCCTTGGGACTCTTGGTTTAATACATAGATAAAGGCTTAAAATTAGGATAAATCCTAATTTGGATACCCCACTTAAGACTCAACCCAATTTAAGTCTCACTCAAATTATCTAACCCAAATAGCAAGTATTTAAACTCAATCTAATTAGGTTAGGAGTTAGGCTAGCTAACATATACTAGTATATAATTAGCTAGCCAATTAGGATCCTATGACCCTAATACAAATATAAATAACTTTCTTGATCAATTCCTTAATGTGTGTAACATTTTGGACTCCTCATCTAGCTAGTAATAGGTCTAGATTCATGTCAATTTAGTTTGATTAGAAATTAACTAATCGAATTAGGTCAAATCGAGCTAACCCTAACTGCCAATTTGAGCCATTTTTCAAATTGACTCATGAATTTAATCAATTTAATTTATAAAAATCTACAAGACATGACTAAAGTCTAGCAATGTATCATGCCTACCTAGAAGATGAGAAACTTGGTAAAAATTATCAAAATATCTTTCAGTGACAAGTTACCATGTAATTTAATCCTTCGGACTTTCCTTATCCTGAATAAGTGATGGGTATAAAAAATTATCAAACCCTCATACTTTATTCATTTGAACCTCAAATCACTAATAAAGACTTGACCGATGAAATATTAGAAAAATCCTATTCTAATTTTATCCTGCTTTGATCAAATATTTTCTGAGTCATTATTTGATGAGATTACATGGAATAAATACTCCTCTTCTTGAATTGATCAATTTCTTATTGACATACTCATAACCTTCATACATAATTCACCATATCCATGAACATCCAGTACATGACTAAGTCATGAATGAGTATGAACCAAAATATGGATTCATGTCTACAAGATACCATGGTAATCTCAGGTTTATGGATCATTTGCATAACTCTCACTAAGAGAATCATCTCTTGACAAGTAAAACTTCCATAAGATATTCTAATGATAGATCAATTCAGTGAACTCATACCCTAATGAGCACCCACATCCTTGTATTAGTGTCCTTACATAAGTGGTCATGAGACTAACCTCGCTCTCCATCGAGCATACATAAGATGTGCCAGTTTCTTCAGAAACATCGATCCTCGACTCAATAATCCTTTGACTAAAAATATTTTAGAATAGAATTTATAAAATCTTAGGTCTCACTATTATGAACTCCATTATAACCTTAAAAACCATTATCTTAATCTATGGAATTTATCATAATCTTAACAATAACAAAGTATAAGACACAATATATAATGAAACAAAATATCTTTTATTAATATCATACTTGAGTCAGGAGAATTGTACAGAAATGCCCCTGATATATAAGAAATATGATTGGCTTTCGGGCACTATTCTTTCAATCTTTCACTTGCACTAAAGTCAATCACCATTGTATTTAATTCCCATATAATCTAAATGGTGATCAAATTATTGCTCAGGAAGGGTCTTAGTAATGTCCGGCTGAAGACGTTAAAATTAGTACTGGTTGGGAGGTGTTGCCAACCTTACCACTATGGCCTACAGTTGTGAGTTGGCACCGGACTGTGGTTTCCTTTGTTGCATAATCTTAATGTTCCAAACCTGCAAAACGAGGTTAGAGACCCGGGCCGGGGATCCCGATGGGGACACTCCGACGGTTAAATTAGAGAGCGGTAAAGTAGAACATATCCACTAAGATGGATTCCCGCCGGGCCTCTATGCTTAGAGGAATCTTTAACGAGTGAAAAAAAGTGAGAACAAGAGAGGCCGACACTCCTATCCCTGAGACTGGGTTCGCCGGGCTCGCTCCTACGAGTCCTTCTGGAATCTTTCTCTCAGAATCGCCTCTCATCTCTTCCGGGTGCTTGCCCTCTTGATGGCTTACCTCCCTTCTTGCCCCTGGTTCCCTTTTAAGATCGTTGGATACTTCGGTGCCTCGATTCTCCCCTTAGAGAGGCCTTGGAGGTCAACGGTGCTTACTGGCCATCTCCTTGAGGTCCTCTTTCCTTATGGTTGGGAGTTAAGTGACAAGCCCATCTTGTCTGCCGCGTTGTTACAAAAAGGGGAGCCGAGCGGGACCTCGATCTTGCGTATGCGTACCTGGGTTCGAGGAATTGACCGTGGCCCTCCCCTTTAGGGGACTCCTGATCATGATCCATCAGGTTTGGCTCTTCGAGCGAGGAGTTCCTCCTAAATCGGTGCAAACAAGGTTCCGCGCATCATCACAGGCCTGGGGATACCGTACTGGATGCGCCGCCTATGCGTGCCGTCCTCGGCAGCATCCTCGGGGCTTGTGCCCTCGGTCCTTCCATGCTTTGCAGAGGGGCCAAGTTCAACTCTGGCCAAGGTGGACTCATCTGGGGGTACCACCTAGCAGAGAAGCAAAGGTAGGCCCACTTTGACCGAGATGGACCCCTCCTAGGCCGACACCTGGCGAAGGGGCAGAGACAAGCTCGACTTCGATCGAGGTGGATCCATCAAGGGGCGCCACCTGGTGAAGGAGCAGAGGTGCCCAGGTCAACTTCGATCGAGGTGGACCCATCTGGGGTTGCCACATGGTGGAGGAGCGCAGAGGCAGGCCCACTTCGACCGAGGTGGACCCCTCATGGGTTGACACCTGGAGAAGGGGCAGAGGCAAGCTCGACCTTGATCGAGGTGGACCCATCAAGGGGTGCCACCTAGCGAAGGAGCAGAGGGGCCAGGCTCGACTCCGGCTGAGGTGAACCCATCTGGGGGTGCCACCTGGCGGAGGAGCAAAGGCAGGCCCACTTCAATCGAGTTGGACACCTCCTGGGTCGACACCTGGTGAAGGGACAGAGGTGCCCTTCTTGACTCCGTCTGAGGTGGACCCATTTGGGGGTGCCACCTGGCGGAGGAGCAGAGGTAGGCCCACTTCGATCGAGATGGACCCCTCTTAGGTCGACACTTGGCGAAGAGGCAGAGGCAAGCTCAACTTCGATTGAGGTGGACCCATCATGGGGTGCCACGTAGCGAAGGAGCAGAGGTGCCCGGCTCGACTCCTTCCAAGGTGGACCCATCTGGGGGTGCCACCTAGCGGAGGAGCAGAGGCAGGCCCACTTCGGTCGAGGTAGACCCATCAAGGGTCGACACCTGACGAAGGGGTAGAGGCAAGCTCGACTTTGGTCGAGATGGACCCATCAAAGGGTGTAACCTGGCGAAGGAGCAAAGGGGCCAGGCTCGACTCTGACCGAGGTGCACCCATTTGGGGGTGCCACCTGACGAAGGAGCAAAGGTGCCCGGTATGACTCCGATCGAGGTGGACCCATCTGGGGGTGCCACCCGACGGAAGAGCAGAGGCAGGCCCACTTCGATCGAGGTGGACCCCTCCTGGGCTGACACCTGGTGAAGTGGCAAAGGTGCCGAGCTCGGCCCGCGGTCGTAATGACCGTTGGTCAAGCCACTTAGCAGGAGAGCTCGGAATAAAACACCATGTGGCACTACCTGGCGGCCAGCCGTGTCCGACATATGCTCTACGTCAGCGATGTTGCCATATCAGGAGGCAACCCAATAATATCATTTTTTAGTATAATTACAGGAACTTAGATGGAAGTACAATAGCCCACTGCTTCACGAAGCCTTCTTCAACTCCCGAAGCACATTCACTCTAGGTGTACTCTTTTCTATTCCTTTTTATAATTATACCTTTTATTTTCCTTCTCCATTGAGGACAATGTTGATTTAGTTAGAAAAAAAAATTACTAGTCTAATTAAGTTCTCAAGTATGACAAAAAGTAATTAGTTTTGTATCCAAATTTTGTATCGATTTGAAGTTAATTAGGCACTCTAATCAATGATTAATTAATGACTAGATAGTTTTAGAGGTACTAATGGGCAAATCACTAAGAAAACCCAACAAATAGTAGGGTGTTGACCAAGTAAATTTTGGAAGTGATTCCAGAACTCTCTCCCTTCTTATCTCAATAAAGAATCTGCTTATAAGAGTAGGAGTGAAAATATTGAGATATACAAAAAGTCCTTTTAAAAAAAATTAGAGAGTCAGTCTAACCTCACAGCTCTTCTTGAACTCTTATTGAGTAACCGAGCCCCTTCACCTAAGCAATTATTATGGTTTGCATTAAAAGGTGAGAAGGTCAAGAGATTTGTTAAGCAATGGCACCCTACTAAGTAACCGAGCCCTTTCATCTAAGTAAGCATTGTGGTTCGAGTCAAAAGGTGAGGATGCTAATAGTTAAGAGGTCAAGACATTACACTAGACTTTTCAAAAAAAAGAAAAAAAAGAAGGAACAAAAAGACTAAAGTATGAAAGGCAACAAACTTGACTCAAATTAAGTTAGAGGATTTAAAGAGTAAGTTGGGAAGACAATAAGGAAGACCTCTAAAGATTTCTATGGTCAACACTCGACCACTAATTGGGTTGACTCAGTGATCTAATGAAGTACCTCTTTAATGGTTTGGCTGGGTATTAGCTACCTTTAGGATTGCCTAAGTCAACTTTCAATTTAAGGATGAGTTTGTATGCATAGCTAATTCATTTACTTTACTCGAGGACGAGCAAAGTTCAAGTTAGGGGATGTGATAATTATATTATATACATAGATAAAAGTATTAATTTAATAATTAAACTATCTTCATTTATATTAAATTGATACTTTTATATATTATTTATAGGAAAAAAGATCATCATTCGAAGAGCTATACTTTTGGAGTCCAACGGCATAGACAACACTTAATTCGGAGTTCAGACAGGCCTGGAATTAAACTTCAAAAATTAATAAAGGAAATGCACAATTTTTGGAGCAACTGGTCCACCATGGACCGGCCACTTGGTCTATGGGAGCATGTTTGGTCCATAGGTAGCCATTGCTGCCGGTCCATGGATCCTGTCCATGGGCCATCTTTCTTCTTGAGCTCTGTCTTCATCGAAAAAGCCTCCATGGAGCTTTCCCTCATCGCAGGGAGCCTCCCCTCATCTTCGAAAGCCTCCACTTGTCAGAAAAATCATGGGAGAAGCCTTTATTTTTTGGCTGGGCACCATCTTCATCGATTCCCCACCTCGCCATCTTGCTGCCCTGAGTCACCATATGTCCACAGTTGTTTTGCCTCCTAATGCTGTCGCCTCCTTGTCCCTGTTGATAGGGCTGTTGGGATTTGTATCCCAAAGCCAATCGTCTAGGCTATAAATAGTTGTACTAATTTTGTAATTGTATATGAATTTCTTAAAGAATAAAAGTTATTCTTTTGGCTGTTCATCACATGTATATTTTCCTGAAAAGAACTCTTGTGTGATGGGATCCTTAGAACTACATTATGTTTGATATAGAGAGGATATATCAAGTAGTTCTTAAATTGGTTCACAACCAAAGGATACATTATTATAAGATGACGATGTATCAAATATAAGTTGTTGTATCTCACATTGGTTGGTTGTCCTCTTGACCAAGGAGTGTGGTGATACTAATGTGACATACAAGTGAAATGTGTGACATCTCACTGAACGTGACCATCTACGGAGCTCCCTTCTGCCAAAGGATTGCTCACGAAGGGATATGGGTATATGTGTCCCTTAGACCTGAGGTCACCATGGTAGCTTGCAAGCAACTCACTGCACTTTGGTGCCGGACTACTTGGATTTCTAATCCAGTGATGAAAGGTTTCTGGGTACAGTCAAGTACTTGTGGAGCGGTGGTGGATCAAGATGGAATTGATCCCTCCAAATAGTTTGGAGTGAATGACTCGCTGTGTCTCAATTTAGCAAAACCTTGGCCAGGATAGTTTTTGTGAGGAGTCACAGAACTTGTAAGGTTGAGACACAATCCGGATAAACTAAATTAGGGTTGGCAGTCTAACCCTAGGTCATCCTAAGCATTATGAGGTTAAAGAGATGAATTATGTGGTAACCATATGCCAGAGGTTCTACAAAATTGCTCAGTAATTTTTGATCTATCCGGATGTCGGGTATCATTACTAGATGAGGACTTTGATTGGTATTGGAAGTGTTCTAATGCTACCGACTTAGTGTTCGAACCTATGGGATCACACATCATAGGGGTTTCTATCTGATCTAAAGGCTGATCAATGATTGAGAATCATTTGCAGTCACTGGAAGTCAATGTGATTGATCATGTTCCAAGTGTCACACTTCAAAGTGTTAACACTTAGAAGTGTCGACATTTGGAAGTGTTGACACTTGCAAGTATCGACACTTGGTAAAATGGAAGTGTCGACACTTGACCGACGAGCAAAAATTCTGGAAAGATTTCTAGAAAGGTTTTGACTTCGAATTTTGAATTCGAATTTTGAATTATGGATGTATTTGGCTCCAAGCTTTCATGGTATGATGGTTATACTTGCCTTTTTTTAGCTTGGACCCATTTGGTATGGCCCTTGAGCTTCTCCTCCAATCACTCCTCCTTCCTCTTTCTCCCTCTCATGGCTGCCCCTATAAATAAAGGTTATTTAAGTGCTGCTACTGGTTACAACACACAACATAGGAAAAAGAAAAGGGAAAAGAGGGAAGGGAAAAAGGGGCTTTGTGAGGACTTGGGCATTGGATGTGAGAATACCTAGCACTCAAGCTAGGTCTTGGGAAGAGAGCTAGATAGGAAAGGTTCCACCTCTCCTCCTTATTTTCCAAGAAGAAGAAGATTGGCTCGAAGGATCCCAAGGAGCTAGCACTCCGAGGGAGTTGATCAGAGTCGAGCCCTAGTGTGAACTACTCGTAGAGGCCAACACGTGTATGGCTTGAGAGCTTTTCACTATCTCCATCTTTAAGGTATAGCGGTAAGGTACTTTTATGCCTTTGACTCTTTTCTTGCTGTTGATGTTTTATTGCATGCTACATTGTTATACTAAATTCTGTTGCAGGAAGATTGGTAGATGGTTTTAATTTATCTATCGAGCCTTTTGCTGCATATTTTAAAATAATTTTAAAATACATTAATTGTTTCTGCCTTGCATGCCTGCTTTCTGTTTTGCCTTTCCTTCAAAGGCCACCGCCATCCTTCTCCCTATCCCAAGATCACTGTATTCCCCTGTTGTTCAGCCACCATTACAAGCCACCGGTCACTTCCCTCGGCTTGAGATCACCTCCACCCAAGGTTTTTCTTCTCCACCAAGCCACCATGCTGCCATCCAAGCAGCCTCCCACACCGCCGATCAGCGGTTCACTACTAGATCCATCGCTCTCTTCCTCTCTCTCACTGCCCATCATCGCTGGTCATCATCACCTCCTCAGCGGTCCAAGTCATCCTTCCAGCCAGTCACCACTCTTTTGCTCAACTTCTTCATCCTAAGATCTAGCCATTCCCATACCATGACCTACTTCACTACAATTGTTGCTGCTCCCCACCACCCGATGCCACCACCCATCTCCTTGGTCAAGCTGGTTGCTATTCCCCCCTATCCCAGGATCCTGAGCCTTCATCCATCTGTCCATTACCTCCTATTTTGATAGCTGATAAGTCTGATGTAGAGGAGCCCCAGGCATGTTCCAAGTGTGATCCGTGGCCACTAACACCAACAAATCTTAGCCGTCTAATATAGCCAATCCAACGATCACAAGTGAAGGAGTCTATTTAGTCTTCTTTATTTAAGGACCCTTGGACTACAAGAAAAAGACATCTTGGAGAGAGGAGTACGGTACGAGATAGGAGGTCCAGCTTTGGGTTATGGGTTAGCCTCTAAGAGTGAGGTTTCTTAGAGGAAAAGCTATCTTCTATGCCATCTTTTCATCTACACCAATTTTCAAATCAAGATCCAAAGAAAAAGAAGCAAAGAAAGCTAATTCACTCCGAGGAGCATGAAGGAAGAAGGGAGTTCATTGACCATCTTCCCGACAAGACTATGCCGATCTACTTCCATTCTTTGTTACTATTTTTTTTAGAATTTTTTTCTTAGTTATTAAATTATCCTTTTCTTTCTCGTAATAGAATTGTCTTTAATTAATGTAATATTTATTTTTATGCACTTTAAATTACTATTTGTAATTTTATTATGAGTAGATGCTAAGATCTGATTAGCAGATCGAACGTATCAGGTTTTTATTTTCTTTTATACTTTTAGTTTCGATTTTTTCTAACTTCAAAATATTTTCTTTTATTTTATAAAAATCAAAGATTTCAAAATTATCCTAAATACTGCCTTTTTCGTGGATTCAACCCAACTCACCCTTTCTACATATTCTTAATTTAATTTAGAAGTTAGAAAATTAAATTGATAACTACAGTGTCTTAATGACAACATCGCATTCTATCAATTATCATCCCTGGTAACAACCTATTATTTGGTCGTGAACATATTTAAGAACTACTCAATAAATACTCTTTTATTGAATTGAAGTAGTTCCAAGAATTTCATCTCAAAAGAATTCAAAGGAAGATGCACAAAAAGAGATGAACTATCAAAAATTACTTTTATTTTATTAATGATTCATGTTCAAATTATAAGGAGCTCAACCAACTATAATCCAAGTGATTTGCTTTAGGACACATTTTTTAATATTAATCAAGTTTAACTTTGCTAAATTTAGCTCTAAACAATTTAAACTCATCTTATACAAATTAAACACTTTTAGATCTGTACTATATGATATGGTTATAATGCTAAAATTTATATTATGATTTTTGTTCTAAACATAAAATTGAATTGCAATTACTTAATTTCAGATCATAAATAATAAATTAATTAAGATTAAATTTTTGGAAATCAGATCTAAAAATTAAAACAAGTTTAACAAAAATCTTTTCACCTCACTTTCTTATGGGATGAAATTACAGCGAAACCCCTACACACCATAGGAGATCCCATTGAATGAAAAGAGATGGCTTTTAAACCCTACTTTTTTTCTATGACCAGATGGTCATGGTGATTAACTCAATCTAAAATAGTTACTCATATTTAAAATATATCAAATATGCAAGAAACTACATTGCAAATCATGTCATGAAACCTATGGCTCTAATATCGGTTTCTTGAATATATTTTTCTTTTTTTTGAATTACCAACTAAAGCAAATCAAATTAAAAATATTTTTAATTACGAAAACAAGCATTTAGATCAAATCTAAAAAACCCTATCATGGATCTAGATATGATATGTATATAGAGTAAATGCTGAAATTTAAATCAGCATGCATCAATCTTATCGATTCATGCTGTAGATCATATCTACACTACCTATGAGATTGGATCTCTTACTTGAGCACAGATCACTGATCTCCACTATTATGAATATGGTAATAAGTTCTTTAGGTCATCTCGTAGCTGCACAGCATGTCCAACCTCTATAGATCGTCCACACGAAGTCTTGAAGTGATCAGCCTCCCTACAGGGCTAGCTCAATGTGAAGGTCTCTAGATTGCTAATTTTTCTCCTTCTTTAGAACTACTTAGACCCTTCAAGAGGAAGATGAAGAGGAGATCTAGAGGATTTAGAGGTGGAGAAGAAATAAAAATATAGAAGACTCTCTCTTTTCTTTCTTTTTTCTTCTCTCTTATAAAAACCCTAGCACTAAAAAATCCCCATGCCTACTAAATGTTTCATGCCCACTCTCCTCTCCTTTTTTAATTTTTGGTGATTCTTCCTTGAATCCTCATGGTAATATGCTCTCTTATATGTATGCACGCCCATGAAGAATTTTTCTCAAAATTGTCATGGAGTTTGGATGAGAATAGGGAGATTAAAATGAAATAGGATTAGGATAAACCATAAAGTTTGATTCCCTATCAAAATCCTCCAAATTGAATTCAAACTCTAATAAAATTAAATAACTTATCCTAATTCAAAGAGGAATGAGGAAGGTGACAAAAAAATATTTGGCATGAGAGAATTCACAATAAATCTATATGGGGCATGGAGAAATTCTAGAGAGAGAAATGTGAGATGCTAGGATTGAAATTCGAATCCTAATTTGATTTGAATTGAGTTCCAACCAAATCAAATTTGCTTTAACTCAATTAAAATATCAGAACATAATCTAATTAGGTCCCTCGTAGCTTAATTAAATTCTAATCAAATTAGAAATTAATTAAGTCTAAGTTTGAATCAAACCAAGATTAAAACTTCTTAGCGATTAGGTCATCGAATAACCTAATTGGGTAAGATCTAATTGAATCCAATCAATTAGACTTGACCTAAACCTCTTTGCTCAATCAAATTGAGCAAATTAGTAATTTAATTACTAATTAATCCTCATATAATTTATTAATAATTAATAAATTATTTCTTTATAATACTTGTTTAAGGTTAATTATCAATCAAATTGATAATTAAATCCTTGAATGATTCTTAATCGTTAATTAGCCATCATGATCAGTCAGAAACTTCTATTATGTGTAATCCCATAGGTTCAAACTCTAAGTTAGTAGCATAGGAACAAATTCTTGAACTAATCGGTGTGACCATCTAGCAATGGTACTTGATATCCGGATTGGTCGAATGATTACAAAACAACATTCAAGAACCTAGGCATATGGTTATGCATAATTTATCCTTTTAATCTAATACTTAGGATGACTTCAGAGTCAACTACAAACTCTTAAATAGTACATCTAGAAATGTCTCAACTTCATAAATTCTGTAACTCTTTAGAAGGATTATCCTTGCCAAGGTTTTACTAAATTGAAATACAACAAATCATTATCTCCAACACCTTAGAGTGGTAATTCTATTTTGACTCATACACCAACTTTACAAGTACTTAAATACACTCAAAAACCTTCCATCACTGTATTAGAAATACAGGTAGTCCAGTACCAAAGTATAATGAGTTGCTTGCAAGTTATTATGGTAATCTCAGGTCGAAAAAATACTTATACCCATATTCTTTTGTGAGATACTCTTGATAGCAAAGTATTCTATAGAGTTGGTCATGTTCAGTGAAATGTATACCTACATTTATCTACATGCCATACCAGTATCTTCATACTTCTTGGTTATAAGGACAACCAATCCATATGGCACATAATAATCTATACTCGATAAACATTATTATTCTATGTAATAATATATCATTTGGTCATGAAGAGATTTAAGAACTACATGACAAATTTTTCTTTATCGAATAGAAGTAATTTTAAGGGCTTCATTACAAAAGAGTTTATATAAAGAAAGATGTACAAGATATGATGAACTACCAACGTAATATTTATTTATTGATAATTCATATACAAATTACAATAAGCTCAACCATCTACAACTTAGATGATTGGCTATAGGACACATTTCCTAACACTCTTTTGATATAATTATTGTGTGGATCACCTCTGAAGGGCTTGCCCTTGTATGCTTGTAGAAAATATTGGAAATAGTATAGGTGGTATTCTTCTAAATTTTCTTATATTTTCTTAATTAATTGTAATCATCAAGGAATCTTGGATCTAGGATTTCAGTTGACTAGGATTTCATAAATAAAAATTTTTGAAATCCGACCTACTGCACAACCATAACCCTACACATTTTATTTCTCCAAATTATTTTTCTCTTTTCATGGATCTCTCTCTCCTTCCTTCCCATCTCTCATGGCTTGATAGACCCAATGTTGACCTTTATGAAAAGGGTCTTGATCACTTTTGTGGCTATGCAACATGTTGGCTCTCAAGTTGACCTTTGCTAGACATCGTTGGATTCCATCAATACGAATTCTTGTTAAGCTACAACCTAAGACAATTTGTGAATTCTATGTTGATCCTAGGGAGAAGTCTTGGGCGGTATTGCAAGCAATCACCCATCTTATCGGTCTCCACCTTGGCTTTCATTGGTTATCCATTGACCCACCATCAACAATCTTGAACTTGTTACCCTTTCTTTGATTGGACACCTATTCATTTATCTAGAAAATTTGGTTATACATTCTAATTTATTAGAGCTGCAAGGTGGCACTACCCATATAGCCTCATCCTTCTTCTTATACCAATCTTTTTTCATGATCAACACTGATCTTGTATGGAGGCGTGATTGACTGGACAAGAAGTGTTGACCGAAGGTTTTGTAATCTTTAGTCAAGCATTGAGCAAGGAAGGATTGAATTTGTGGATGGGCATGCTAAGTGTGGACTTGTAGATGCTATATCTAGATTTGGCCAATGATAAAGGTAAAATCTTTAGACATTAATCACTCATTTATATAATTTTTTTTATGTATCAGTAATTTTGATCTATGTGGTTTTTGATAGTTGAATATTATATACTTATTGTTAAATATATATATCATTGTGTATGAAGTTATGTATCATATATTAATGATCTCGACTTGAGTGGATTTTGGTAATTTTATGAATCAAATTTTGCAAGAGGGCATGATATTGAATTATAATACTTAACAAGTATATAATTGAATTGTGTGACTAAATGTTGGATTGTGGTGCTCTAGGCTGGCTACTTTATTGGTGCCTTGCAATAAGTTTGAAATATGGTTGTCACATTTTAGGATTGAGCAGTTATAATTCTTTGGATTGGCCACTTTATGGCGCCCTAAAATGGGCTTGAAATGTAGTTGTGATAGTTTAGAATTAAGCACTTGTGATCCTTTAGACTAGTGACTTAATTGGTGTCCCACCACATGCTTGAAATGTGGTTGTGGTAGTCTACATGACTAGCCACCTAGTACCTCACCATGGGCTTGCAACATGATTGTGGTAGTCCATAGGACTAGCCATTTTATTGTCTTGCCATGGGTTGGAAATATAATTGTAGTAGTCTAGAGAGGAGCACTTTAATATATATATATATATATATATATATATATATATATATATATATATATATATATATATATATATATATATATATATATATATGATTAGATCCAATATATGTTTCCTTGAGATAATTATATGATGTGATTTATTATACAAAACAATGTGTTTACTATGCAAGTTTTATGATCATGGTATCTTGTGACATGAGATTTATGTGAGTAAAAATCATTGATAATTTATTATTTATTATTATATTGGATTTGTGTGTGAAAATTTTTACTAGACTACAAAACTCACAATCCCTTCTTTCCTTACTTTTTTAGAGTTGTAGGATACTTATATTTGGCTATGGTTTGAATCACAGTTGAAAGGATCTACTAGACAAAGTATCATCAATATTGGTCAGATGATTGAGATTTGTAAATTGTACAAGTTTTGTCATTGTTAATATGGAATATTTTATAATGATCTGATATCATTTGTGTTAATGGAAATTATAGAGGTTATAATGGATTTTAATGCCTTGCATATTCTTTAGGGCCTTGTCCTAGAGAGTGTGTGGCATGTTGCATGGCCAATTAAGGTGTTGGGTTCGAGCATGACACCCCCCCCTCTTCCTCCTCCTCCAAGTTCCATGGTAGGGATCCAGGGATTAGGTTGGAGGGGAGAAGGCTGTCAAAAAAGAGCCCTTCAACTTCAACAAAATTATACTTCTCTACCATTCATCTTACCAAGGAAATAATTCTTGATTTCAAAAAAATAGCCGTAATAACTAGCCATGCTCATGACTAGCTATAGACTGTTATCAGTTGATAAATCTTGACAATCCACATTGGATTGGATGGCCAAAATTTTGATTTTGTTAAAAGATGACTTTATCCTTTGGAGCACTATAGGAAAACCCTTCAAACTTTCCTAGCATTTATATTGGAAGCACCAAGCTAGTTCATCCTCTTCTGGATCAGGTATGAGTTATAGATGATCTTGGAAAGGTTCAAGAGAAGAAGTAGCATTTCATTATGCTCAATTGTCTAAAGTTTTAGCCATGGAGTTTTTTATATTGGGAGAAGTCATTAAATAAGAATCGATCCATTTGTTAGGAATTAATGCTTCATATTTATTAACTTCCCTCGTAGAAGGAATACTCTAGAATTATTCTCTTCTATGTTTGAGATATATAAATTTTTTTATAGAAAGAATAATTTAGAATTATTCTCTTCTTGATTTGGTAGAGACTTGCCTTGTTTTGATTTATTTTTTACTTTGGCAAGTGATTTAACTTAGGTTGCAAGTTATTGGGGATTATAAATAACCCATATGGTTGTGTTCGGGTGTACACCAAAAAAAAGGATGAATCAAGAGCTTTCTTTTGATCTTTGTTGCTCCTCATTTGTTTTCTTTCTCATATTTTTTTTTCTCTCCTTTATTCTATTTAACATATATAACAAGTAGTATCAAAGCAAAGTTAGGCATATAGTAGAGATAACGAGCAACAGTTCTGGATCTCAGCCTATGATTCTAGTCTTCAAGGGAGAAAATTATGAGTTTTGGAGCTTGAAGATGAGAACACTACGTTTATCCCAAAATTTGTGGGGTTTTGTTGAGAAGGGGTATACTGTCATAACCCCAGAAAACAGAAATAATCATTCAAATGCTCTCTTTTTCATTCAGCAAGCCATCGATGACTCCATCTTCTCCCATATTATTGCCACCAAGAAAGCCAAGAAGGCATGGGCACTTTGTAGAGGGAATACCAAGAGAGTTCATAGGGACTTGTTAAACTTCAAACTCTTCATCATAAATTTGAAAAATATGTTTATAAAAGAAAATGAGAATATCCAAGTTTATTTTTTCAAAGTGTTGGAAATTGTCACTTGGATGCATTCTCATGGTGAAGAAATTAAAGATCAAGGTAGTTGAGAAAATGCTTAGAAGTTCAACACCTAAGTTTGATCTTTGTGGTAGCAATTATAGAAGAATCCAAAGATTTGTGTATTTTTCTGTTAGTGACCTTCTTGGCTCACTTGAATCTCAAGGATCAACTCAATAGATCTTGTGAGACTTCAGTTGAACAAGCTTTTTAGATAAAATAAATTTGTCAAAAGACAAGGAGAAAGATGGTGCGGATTCAAATCAACAACAAACAGCATCAAGTCAAGGTCAAGGCCGTAGAACCAGAGGTGGTGCCAGATTTGGTCCTACCAATGAGACCAGTAGTGATGGATCAAGTAGTTATGATCAGAATCAAATAAACAATGAAGGTTACAATCAAGGTAGACCTAAAAGAATTTTTCAAAGTAATCATTGTAAAAAGTATGGCCATATCAAGAGATACTGCACATTGAAAATGCAATAGCAGGAAGCTAATTTTGCAGGAGAAAGAGATGAAAATTTACTTTTAATATGTCATTCTGATAATGACTCTTAACTGTGTTTGGTATGTTGATAGTCGATGTAATAGCCATATGATAGGAAAAGCTGAACACTTCATAAATTAGGATATATCAATCAAGAGCTATGTGAAGATGGGAGATGGATTTGTGCAAGAAGTCTATGGTCAAGGAACCATTCAAATGAATATTTCTGGCATGAAAACTATTAACAATGTGCTTTAAGTTCTTAGCTTGGACTCTAATCTTTTTAGTGTTGGCCAATTGTTGAATGATGGTTATTCTGTTGTTCTCAAAAATTTAAAGTGTTCAGTTTATGAAGATAGGACAGAAAAAATTGGTTTTTGATGTTCCTATGACTAAAAACAAAGTTTTCCCTATTAATGTTGCTTTAAAACTTGCTCAAGATGAAAACTAGTTGTGGCACCATAGATTTGGGCATTTAAGTTTTAAGGGACTAGATCTATTGTAACATAAAGATATGGTTAACGATCTGCCCTTGGTTTAGAGTAACGGTTCTATTGACGCAACTTCTCTTGGACCGGGCTCGATTGGCTGTGCTGGAGCTCTCCTTCCCCGATCGACCTGCAACAAAATCTCCAAGGCGCTGGTGGTGTTCCGGCGGGGGACACTCCAATGCTTAAGTTAGCAGGGGCTTGAAGGCAACAAAATGGAGGAATCAAGGAGATAGCTTATGGAGAGGGAAGAGAGTCCTTAGCTCAAAATGGGATCCCCCGGGCACCTTATATAGGCACGGAATAGTCCAAAATCCGTTAGGGAGGAGTCCAAAAAAGATCGATATGCCCCTAGGAGAATCTGAAGAGTGGCCACATGGCGTCCGAATAGGGTAGCATCATGGGAGTGGTGGAGCAGTACCGCTGATGTGGCAAGAGTTCGTTACAACAGAAGAGGTTTCTGGACCTCTCCAGACCCTGAAGTAGCCCGGTCGGATGTCGACCGGGAGGGCCAGCCGATCCTCCGAGGGAGAGCGTCTGTAGAGCGATAGGCCGGACCTCAGCAGGAGCGAGCCGTCGGACCTCTGCTCCAGTGGGTTTGACTTCTGAAGGAGAGCAGTGGGCCAGACCTCAGCAGGAGCGGGCCGTCAGACCTTTACTCCAGTGGGTCGGACTTCTGAAGAAGAGCGGTGGACCGAACCTCAGCAGGAGCGGGCCGTCGGACCTTTACTCCAGTTGGTCGGACTTTCGAAAGAGAGCGGTGGGCCGGACCTCAGTAGGAGCTGGCCGTCGGACCTTTACTCCAGTGGGTCGGACTTTCGAAGGAGAGCAGTGGACCGGACCTCAGCAGAAGCAAGCTGTCGGACCTTTCCTTCTATGAGTCGATCGGGCCCCTGCAGCGGTCTGGTTCAGACGGTGAACCGGCAGGGTATAACAGTTGCCCCCTGCCCTTGCCCTTCGAGTGAGCCCTTGGGCTCGAAGGACGAGGGCATTAATTGGTAATAAATGCGCTAGCCTTTAGGATGATAGCGAATTTGCTTCGGCATGCTGCGACCGGCCATTTTCTACTCCATTTTTTGCTCTTGGACAGGTGTCAACATTGGGTTGGTGGTGATAGGAGAGGCAGTTATTGCTGGTACGGTGCATGATGACCGCTAGTCCGGAAATGCATGCCTATTGAGTTCCTGATGTGACGTGGGCCACGTGGCCTCATCTGTGTGGATGGTGCGGTGTCTGGAACGATCCATCCACCATTGCCTTGATAGTTATGCGGATCGCGGCCGGATACGATCCGGCGCATCCCATCGGATTCTCGCCAAACTCGAGAGCCAAGCCACTCGTTGTCGGGTAGCGGCACGTGGGGGGCATTGGGAAGCTATCCCCTGGTGCCTATAAAAGGGAGGGATGAATGCTCAGAGGGAGTTTTCAATCGCATCTGGGTTTGAAGAGAAAGCCTCCTCCTTTCGCTGCTCCAGCCTATTTAGAAAACCAGAGATCCAGGTTAGTCCCGCAACCATCTTTCTCCTTTTTCTGCAACTCCATTAGGATGGCCTCCGGGAGTCGGAGTTCGGCTCATGGAAATAGGGAACCTGGCCCGTATGACATCCCTTTGACCATGACCCGGGAGAGGCCGAGAGTCTTAGGGTTGTGTATAGCATCCCCTCTACTTTGCACTTGACCGTCCCTAGCTGTGAGGGTAGGGTGAATGGCCCCCTAAATTTAGGAGCCCTTCCCTTATACGAAGACCACCTGAAAGCCGACCTTCGATTTTCCCTCCATATTTTCTTCATCCAGGTCTTCAACCTGTATAGGATTACACCTTCCCAGCTGACCCCGAACAACATTCGGGTGCTCTGTGGTTTTGTGGTCCTTTGTCGGGAGGCCGACATTGAGTCGAGGTCGACCTTGTTTTCGAGCTTTTTCTTTTTAAAGCAGGACTTCCGGAGTCAGGAGTGGTGGATGTTTAGTCCCCGCCCTAACTGAAAGATACTAGGGAGACTTCCATCGGCCATCCATGGATGGAAGTCCCGATTCTTCTTTGTAGACAGCCTAGAACCATGGGGGTTCGAGCCTGTGTGGAGAGAGCCGAGACCGAATGCCATGAATGGAAGGAAGGTATTGAGGGCCGATGAGGTCAACTTCCATAAGCTGAACGATGAAAACCCAAAGTTTGTCGGCTTCATGCTCCAAGAGGAGAGTCTCCATCAGGCTGGAATTAGCCGACATCGGATGCTGGGTAGGACGGAGGCCGTTGAGGAGGGCCTACTACTCTTTCTTTTATTGATTTTGATGTTGTCACTGACTCTAGCCTTGTTTGCTGGCAGGTGGCAAAATGAAGCCGGATCGAGTGATCCTTTCAGCACGGTCGGCACAAAGGAGGGCTATCCACATTTTGGAGCCGACCCCTCGGGAGTCGAAGAGACAACAGGCACCAGAGCCGGCACCTGAGATGCCGAAGAAGTAGCAGACGGAAGAACTGTCCGTGATAATAGTTTCAGTGGAGTCAGAAGATGACATGCCACTTTCGGATCACCAAAGGGCGATGGCAAAGGAGCGTTCATCATCTGTCGGGCAGTTAGCTGCCCGGGCGGGAGAAGAACGTCTGACACTGACCGGGGTTAAGACGGCTCCATCCTCTCCTCCACTAGATCTGATGGAGGAGACTTTTCTAATGGTCCGGGGGGATCAAGTGGCTGAAGGACCGACGACCTCCCATGGGAGGGCTGATGACGTTGGCGATGATGGGGATCGCCAGAAGTGGCAAGACATCCATGACGCCGAACAGGTCAAAGAGCAGCTCCAGAGGGCTGTTTTCGGTACCGACAAACGGTCAGTGAATGAGGCCGTCAGAAGTACTCTTCATCACTTGTTGGGGGTAAGTTTCAGTTTCAAACCTTCAACCCTTACTCCGTTGTTCATAATTTTCTAACTGTTTATCTATCGACAGCACATCCGGGACTCGCTGCTGGTAGATGATGGCTTGGGTGAGTTGCTCCATCTGAAGGAGCACTTGACCAAGAGAGCGGAGGCAGCTGAGGCAACGAGGGACACTGCGTGGGTGGCGCTGACAGTCGCTAGAGCAGAGCTAACTTGTCTTCGGGCGGTTGAAGGAGAGATGTTTGCCCTACGGGCCGAGTCGAAGGCCCAAAGGAAACAGCTCAAAGACTCGCTGGCCCGGGAGGCTGACCAGGAGGCGAAGCTGAAGGATAAGAAGCGGAAGGTCAAAGCTCTAACCCGTCGGCTGGTAGAGGAGAGCGAGCGCCTGTTCAACGCCGAAGGGCATGCGAAGGGTCACCAGCCGGTGGCGGAGCGGTACAAGGGTCTGCTGAAGACGACCCAGGAACTGCTTAAGACGGCGACTGACAAGGCCATGGCGGAGTATAAAGCCTCCGAAGACTTTGCGGAGGAGATGAACGAGGCCGGCATGGTCAGCTTCGGTTATGGGTATGAAGAGTGTCTGGAAAAGGTCGGAGCCGGCTTTCCAGAACTCGATCTCTCCTTCCTTCAGCCATCGAAGCTGGTGGAATAGGCGAGCGTGGAGCCGGTGGATCTGACCGCCGATGTGGCTGAGACCCCAATTGAGGCCGCCGTAGTGGGGACCAGATCGGACGCCTAGGTCGAAGCTGATGTAGGGGCGGCCACCACTCCTGTCAGAGCTCCAGGAGGAGCCGAGGAAGTGGAAGTCAATGTTGTGTCCGTACTTCTCGAGGGTCAGACCTAGACGTTTGTAAAGGTCTGACCTTCACTTTTGTAAAGAACTTTTTAATTCAATAGAACCTTTTGTCGCATTTCCTGTGCATGTTTGTGTTGCCGATTGATAAGACTGGTCGAAGTAGTCTCTTCTAAAAAATTCCTAAGTGTTCGCCCGTCGGCTAGTCCTAACGGACGGTCGGACCTCCGAAATAGATGTCGAATAGTAGCTCGACATAAGACACTAGAGATTTTTCCAAGTTTAGCCCTTCGATCGGCCGAACGGTGTGGCCATGCCTCCTTCTGAAGTAGGTGTCGAGCTTCGGTTCATCGGCTCGTCCGCATCCGAAGATGTTGAGGCAGGCAACGGACAGTAGCTCAGGCCGGACCTATTTACTTTAGAATTTTCTTTCCAAGTGTTGGTCCGTCGGCTCGTCCGAACCTGGAGATGTTGAAGCAGGCAATGGACAGTAGCTCAGGTCAAACCCGTTTACTTGAGAAGTTTCTTCCCAAGTGTTGGTCCGTCGGCTCGTCCGAACCTGGAGATGTTGAAGCAGGCAACGGACAGTAGCTCAGACCGAACTCATTTACTTGAGAGATTTCTTTCCAAGTGTTGGTCCGTCGGCTCGTCTGAACCTGGAGATGTTGTCGACTGGGGTCGGACTTTTGAAAGTGGGCTGCCCTAGAGCCTTTGTCGACCGGAATTGGACTTCAAAAGTGGGCTGCCCTAGAGCCTTTGCCGACCGGAGTCGGACTTTCGGAAGTGGGCTGTCCTAGAACCTTTGCCGACCGGAGTCGGACTTTCGGAAGTGGGCTGCCCTAGAGCCTTTGCCGATCGGAGTCGGACTTTCAGAAGTGGGCTGTCCTAGAGCCTTTGCCGACCGGAGTCGGACTTTCGGAAGTGGGCTGCCCTAGAGCCTTTGCCGACCGGAGTCGGACTTTCGAAAGTGAGCTGCCCTAGATGATGGGGACATCAAAACCCATCCGAGTTTTCCTTTTCTTTTTTCAATTTTTTTTTATTTTTAGTTTAAAAATATTTATCCCAGCTATTCCATTATCCCCATATCCTCTATTCCTATCATCTTCAACCTCTCAGAATTGCCCAGAACCTTCATATCCGCCACGCCCGACCTCTGGCACCACCCCCGATGGCCATCCACCTCTCCCGGCGTCAATCTCCTTGTGGGAATGCCAGTGAATTCCACGGGACCGCCCATGGCCATGCGCCCATGCGGTTCCTCCCATGGCTATCCGCCCTGCTTCTCCGCCCCTCTCTCTGCGACCACTGCCCTGCCGCTGCTGTGCCACCATCCATCCTCTACCATCAACTCCAGCACCGCCGCTCCGCCCGCAGCGCTCTCCTCCAATGGGCATAGCCTTGAAGCCATTGTCCGCTGCCCCTGTTCCACGGTCACAGGAAGGGAGGAGTTTTTTTTTCTTTTTCTGCTCTCAGAGCAGATAATTTTGCATGATTTCCAGAGTGCATGCTTCTCAGAGTAAGAATTTTCTGCCAAATCATCAGCCCTCCACAAACTTCAGAGCAACTCAGCATGGATCTTGACGAATTTGGATTTTATTTTATTTGTTTTAAATCTGGATATATGGACTAGTTAGGAAGTTTTTTTAATTTTTTTTAAATTAGGATTAGTTTTATTTTCCACCATATGGGGAGGATTGTTTTTAATTTTTTACCATATTTTCAGGCTACAAACAAAGCAGGTTTGGGTTGTTACTTTTTTTTGGGCTGCATGCCTTGTATTTATTTCTTGGGCTCTAAGTTTTGTAGCCTATATAAAGGCACTCTCTCTATTGAATAAATGATGATGATTATGAATTTTTGAAAACAAGTGTTCTTGGTTCTAGCTCCAGTAGGAGTGGGCATGAGGCCCGTTTTTCCTTCACCCATGTGAGGCCTCAGTTATCTTTTCCCTAGCTGAATTCCCTCAATGATCTTGGAGCTTCTCCTTCACGGCCCCAGGTAGCGATTTGGGTGGGATGCCCTAGGCTCTGCATGTAGTGAGATAGGTGGGACATCCTAGACTGCATGTAGTGGGATGGGTAGGATGCCCTAGAGGTGCGACGTCTCTCCGTGAAGGTAAGTCCCAAGTCCATAGAGTATCCATCTTTCTTGACCCCACATATTTTTTCTGCCTTTTTGATCCTAATCACAGGAGACTTCTTAGCTCTCCAACGATCCTCCTAGCCTCCCCTTTTGTCCCGCATCAATTTTGGTATCAAAGCAGGAGAGGATTAGGGTTGAAAAAAAAAAGAAAAAAAAAGTTGAAAAAAAAAGAGAAGATAAAAAATAGAGAAAAAAAAATTACAGAGAGCTTGACTCGATGGAGTGGAGTTTTCCCCACCCCAGGGAAATGATGGGGATATCAAAACCCATCCGGGTTTTCCTTTTCTTTTTCCAATTTTTTTTATTTTTAGTTTAAAAATATTTATCCCAGCTATTTCATCTATTCCTGTTATTCTAATATTATTCCAGACTTATCCCCGTTTTATTTTTTTGCTATTCCTATCATCTTCAACCTCCCAGAATTGCCCAGAACCTCCATTCCTTGTTTTTTTTCTTCCCGTTTGTCCTGGATCCGCCACGCCCGACCTCCAACGCCACCCCTGACGGCCGTCCACCTCCCCCGGCGTTGATCTTTTTGTGGGAATGCTGGCGAATCCCATGGGACCACCCGTGGCCGTGAGCCCATGCGGCTCCTCCCATGGCCATCCACCCTGCTTCTCCACCCCTCTCTCCGTGACCACGGCCTAGCCGCTACCGTGCCACCGTCCGTCCTCCACCATCAACTCCAGCACCGCCGCTCCGCCCGCAGTGCTCTCCTCCAACGGGCATAGCCTTGAAGCCATTGTTCGCTGCCCCTGTTCCACGGTCACAAGAAGGGAGGAGTTTTTTTTAGCATGGATCTCAAAGCATATACTTTTGTACGACTTAAGAGTGCACTTCTCAGAGAAAGAATTTTTTACCAAATCATCAGGCCTGCACAAACTTCAGAGCAACTCAGCACGGATTTTGATAAATTTGGATTTTATTTTATTTGTTTTAAATCTGGATGTATGGACCGGTTAGGAATTTTTTTTAATTATTTTTAAATTAGAATTAGTTTTATTTTTCACTATATGAGGAGGATTGTTTTTAATTTTTTATCATGTTTTTAGGCTGCAAATAAAGCAGGTTTGGGTCGTTACTTTTTTTTGGGCTGCATGCCTTGTATTTATTTCTTGGGCTCTAAGTTTTGTAGCCTATATAAAGGCACCCCCTCTATTGAATAAATGATGATGATTATGAATTTTTGAAAACAAGTGTTCTTGGTTCTAGCTTCAGTAGGAGTGGGCATGAGGCCCGTTTTTCCTTCACCTACGGGTGTTGAGGGGTGTGAGGCCCCAGTTATCTTCTCCCTAACTGAGTTCCCTCTATGATCTTGGAGCTTCACCTTCACGACCCCAGGTAGCGATTTGGGTGGGATGCCCTAGGCTCTGCATGTAGTGAGATAGGTGGGACGCCCTAGACTGCATGTAGTGGGGTGGGTGGGATGCCCTAGAGGTGTGACGTCTCTCCATGAAGGTAAGTCCCAAGTCCATAGAGTATCCATCTTTCTTGCCCCCACATATTTTTTCTGCCTTTTTGACCCTAATCACAGGAGACCTCTCAGCTCTCCAACGATCCTTCTCTTCCCCCCTTTTGTCTCGCATCACTAGAGCCTTTGCTGACTGGAGTCAGACTTTCGGAAGTGGGCTGCCCTAGAGCCTTTGCTGACCGAAGTCAGACTTTCGGATGTAGGCTGCCCTAGAGCCTTTGCCGACCGGAGTTAGACTTTTGAAAGTGGGCTGCCCTAGAGTCTTTGCCGATTGGAGTTGGACTTTCGGAAGTGGGCTATCCTAGAGCCTTTATCGATCGGAGTCGAACTTTTGGAAGTGGGTTGCAGCAGAAACTGTTGACTTTATTGATAATACTTGTGAAGGTTGTCTACATTCCACGGGCGTGCTATCTGCCGTCCATCCAAATGCTCGAGTCGGTAGGTTCTGGCCTGGATTACTTCAACGAATTGATAAGGTCCTTCCCAATTTGGGAAAAGTTTGCCTTACTCGGTTGGTCTTGAAATCTCGGTCCCCCACAAGACTAGATCTCCGACCTGGAAAGCTCATGCCTTGACCCATGAATTATAGCATTTTGCCATCTTCTGATGGTAGGTTGCCATCTTCAAGCTTGTCCGGAGTCTAGTTTCTTCAAGTAGGTCTAAGTCAGCCCTTTGTTGCTCAGAGTTAGCCGGTTCGACACAGTGGTCAATCCATAATGATTGCAGAGAGATCTCAACGGGGATGATGACTTCACTAGCATAAGTAAGGTTGAATGGAGTCTCCCCGGTCGCCGTTCGGGTGATCGCCCGATATGCCCATAGCACTGAGTGGAGTTTTTCTGCCCAAAGCCCTTTGGCTTCATTTAGGCGGGTCTTCAGTTCGTACAGGATCGTTCGATTGGTGACCTCAGCTTCTCCATTGGACTGAGGGTGACCGACCGACGTAAGTCGATGGGAGATATGATATTGCTGATAGAAGTCCCAGACTTTAGAGTTGTCAAACTATCTCCATTATCAATAATAATGGTCCATGGAATACCGAATCGGAAGATAATGCCATTTTGGATGAAGTTCTACACCTTGGCCTCTGTTATTTGTGCCAGTAGTTCAGCCTCCACCCATTTGGTGAAGTAGTCAATGGCCACAAGTAGAAATTTTTATTGCCTGGATGTCGGGGGAAAGGATCTCAAGATATCCATCACCCACTGTGCAAATAGCCACGGTGCAGTGATTGGCGTCAGCTGGCTGGCAGGCCTTCTTTGGATAATCGAGTATCTTTGACATGCGTCACACCTTCGGACGAAGTTTGACGCGTCTTTCTGAATGGTAGGCCAATAGTACCCTTATCGGATGATCTTGTAAGCCAGGAACCTTCCTCCCAGGTGGTCATCGCAGATGCCTTTATGGACTTCTCTGAGTGTAAAGTCCGTATCGATCAGTCCCAAACACTTCAGCAGCGATTATGAGAATGACTGTTTGTACAGGATGCCGTCAAGGATGATGTACTTGGAGGCCGTCTAGCACACTCGCTTGGCCTCAGTCGGATCTTCCAGAAGAGTCCCTTCGACCAGGAAAGCAAGAATTGGATCCATCCAAGAGGTTTCCCGTTCCACTTGGTGGACCTCGGTCGGCTCCTCCATGATACTTGGGTGCCGCAGGTGCTCCATAAAGGTTCAGTCGGAGGTAGTGGTGGCAGTCGTGGCGAGTTTTGACAATGCATCCACTCGGGAGTTCTGCAGGCAGGGTATATGGAGAATCTCAAAGAATTTGAACCGAGATATGAGACTTTTTATCTTGTCTAGGTATTTGGTCAAGGTAGGCTCCCTTTCCTCGAATTTTCCCTTTACCTGGTTCACCACCAGCTGGGAGTCGGAGAAGGCTCTCACTCGATCGATGCCCAGCTCGTTGGCAATTCATAATCCTACGAGGAGGGCTTCGTACTCTGCCTGATTGTTTGACACCTGAAATGAAAAGTGCAATGCATACTCCAGGCTTTCTCCATGTGGGTCGGCTAAGATCAGGCCGGTCCCATAGCTTGCCAGGTTGGATGCTCCATCCACATGGAGGGTCCAGGCTAGTTCGGCTTCGGAGATGGCATCAGCTTCAGGTGCTTTGATCGTTTGAGGGGATGCCTCCTGCTTCCAGGTGTACTCTGCAATGAAGTCAGCGATTACCTGGCCCTTCAAGGCAGATCGAGATTGGAAGGATACATCGAACTCACCAAGTCTAACAGCCCACTTGGCGAGCCGACCGTATGTGTCCGAACTCCGGAGGATCGCCTTGAGAGGTTGGTCAGTCATTACCACAATCGGATGCACCCGGAAGTACGGTCGGAGCCGCTTGGCAGATATGACCAAAGAATAAACCAGCTTCTGCATCTTGGGGTACCTTGTTTCGGCATCATGGAGGACTTTACTGATATAATAGACAAGCTTCTAATGACCGTCCTCTCCGGCCCGTACGAGGACGACGTTGATCGCCTCATCGGATGCCGACAGGTAGAGATATAAAGGCTCCCCCTCCATCGGTTTAGCCAGTAATGGGGGATTCTTCAAATATTCTTTCAAGGCTTCGAAAGCTGACCGACATTTGTCAATCCAAATGAAACCTTTCGACTGGTGCAGGGTCTTGAAGAATGGCAGGGACTTTTTAGCTGAACGAGAGATGAAACAACTGAGGGAGGCAATTTAGCCTGCGAGCTCTTGCACCTGCTTCTTATCGGTCGATGTGCCATCTCAATGATGACTCTTATCTTATCAGGGTTTACTTCAATTCCTCTCTGTGTAACCTAGAAGCCAAGGAACTTGCCGGAAGTTATCCCAAAAGTACACTTCGCAGGATTCAGCTTCATCCGATGACATCTGAGTGCATCAAAGGATTCCCGCAAGTCCTTGACGTGGTCGGCCTTATGGAGGCTCTTTACTATCTTGTCATCCACGTAAGTCTCCATATTTCTTCCTAGCTGCCCTTTGAACACTCGGTTGATCAATCTTTGGAAGGTGGCACTGGCATTCTTTAAGCCGAAAGGCATCATCCTGTAATAGTACAGGCTTTATTGGTGACGACGGCAGTCTTCTCCTCGTCCTCTGGATGCATCTTGACCTGGTTATAGCCAGAGAAGGCATCCATTAAGCTGAGCAGCTGGTGGCCGACTGTAGCATCCACCAGTTAATCAATCTTTGGCAAGGGAAAGCTATCCTTCAGACAAGCCTTGTTGAGGTCGGTGTAATTTACACAGATCCTCCACTTTCCGTTAGCCTTTTTTACCATAACAACATTCGCTAGCCAATTAGGGTAGTGAGCTTTCCTAATGAATTCAGAGTCAGAGAGTTTCTTTACTTCCTCGTCGATAGCCTTCTATCTTTTAGTAGTGAAGCTCTTCTTCTTCTGCCAGACGGGCCTGTAAGTTGGATCCACCTTAAGCTGGTGGGTGATGACATCTGATGGTATATCAGGCATGTCCGACGCCGACCAAGCAAAGATGTCGACATTACTTCTAAGGAAGCCGATCAGCTCTGACTTGAGGTCTTCGCTGAGGGAGCTTTCGATCTTGAGGACTTTGGTGGGGTTATCTTCCCAAAGGGGGATGAACAGGATTTTTCATCTGGCTGACCATGGCCATCGGCCTCATAATGGGGGACTAATATGCATGCAATTTTTTTTGTATATTTTATAAGTGAGGTTGAGTGATTAATTCCCAAATTTCAGATTAAAATAAGTTGTAGAAAATTTTATATGAATTTTAGAAGATCAGCATGCAGATTAGGACCTAGAAAAGTAGAAAAGAAGGATCGCCGGGGCTGAGAAGCCTCGGTTAGGGCAAGTTCTCCTACAATAAAACTACTGGAGGTAGAGGGGGTGTACTTGACAATGTCTATGAAGATCGTAGCAAAAGGGTCTCTCGTTCCTCGATGGATGTGGCCTGGAAAACCGAGCCAAAGACCCGCGGATACCCGACTTTCTGCTCGGTGATCCGATTGAGGCTTGGCTGGAGTCGTTGGATTCGTAGGAACTCGGGGACCTGTAAACGACCTGTCAGGGGTTAGAAAACTCACAAAGGAATAAGAAAACAAAGGAAAAATAGCAAGGAAAGGCTTCTTTTGGAGTGGGCGTCCAGGGATCTGAGATGCTTGTTGGCAGCAGGAAGATGATTGCAGCACTGGGAAGAAAAAACTCTCGCAAACCCCTTTATGCACACAGCAGGGTGTCACAGAACTCAATAGAAGAACTCAAGGTTTTCATTCATCAAAAATCTCCCTTCATACAAGAGGCTAGGGTCCCTTAAATAGACCCTTAACCTTGGGCTTCAAGTAAGGGCACATTAGTCTTTACACGAGAATCCTTTTCCCTCTCAAACCCTAGCTAGAAAATAAGGAAACATTAGGTAGAAAAAATCCCTAAAATTTCTCTTCACTTGGCCAACACTCCAAGGACACCTAGGGGGGCGTGTTGGGCTTCTAAGAGCAGCAAGGGGCCGGCCCAAAGGGGCCCCGGTGCATGGGTTTTGGCCTCTGGAAGCTAGGGTGGCCTGGTAGCCAGGTAGCAGGAATATTCCCTGGTATCTTGCTTCTTAGGGGCTTGGGTTTGGCGCCTGGGCTTGATTTCTTTGGGCTAGGATGCAGATGGGCCTCTAAAATCATGGATGCCTTGGTCTATGAATATATTTTGGCATCTGGAAGGAAATCTGGGCATCTGGAGGGCATCTGCAAGGAATCAGGGTTTCTGATTTTCCTTCTTGGGTCTTCAAATCTTCAAGCTGGGTTGGACTTGGGCTAAACTTCCATGTCTTCAATCTGGTTGGACTTGGTCTTTACTTGTATGATGTGGTCTTGAGTCTTCAGTATGCTTGGATAGGACTCAAAAAAAATAAAATTAGCTCAACATGAGCTGACCAGCATTGGACTGAACTAGCTCAACATGAGCTGACTAGTACAGAACTGAAATAACAACTCAAAAAACTCAAATAACAACTAAAATGGACTCAGATGAGCTAAGACCTTATTACAGATGGACTCATAAATTATTGATCAATTTACAGAGTGTTAAAAAGCCTCTGTCTTATTCTGGTGCCTCAGGTGTCCCCACCAATTCTCCCGGGGTGGGAGGAACTCGACCCTGTCGAGTGAAGGTCAGACTGGCTCACATATCTCTCGAGAAGGACTGGGTTGAGGCATTGCTAGTCCTCTCAAGAAATCCATGAATCGTCTGACTTTGGCCGGCCTTGCCATCGGACCAGGAAGCGTTGATAGTAATGGCCCTGGGTCGTGATGGCTTGATCGTCCAGGATACGCTCGATCCATTCTCCTCTCTCAGGCCAAATTTGTTTGTGGACACTCTAGGTTAGGGTCACTCACAATGAAAAGGAATAGGTCTAAAGGCCTTACTAGGTATCGCTGCCGGTTCCCTATACTCAACCAGGTCTGTAATATTGAAGGTAGAACTAATGCCCAAATCCGATGGCAATTCTAACACCTAGGAATTTGATCCAACCTTCTCTATCACTTTAAAAGGTCCGGCTCTGCGAGCATGAAACTTCTTTTAGGCCTAAGCCTAACCAAGATAGAATCCACTACATCAAATTCTTTAATCAATCTTCGAGAGTTAGCCAGTTGTTTCAAAATTAGTGTAGGTGGTGAACATGCTAGGCACATGCAGACTCCTAACAAATGATGCAAAGGACTTATAATGATACCTAACAGACTCGACTATGCATTCCTATCGAAGGAAATTTTATTGAACTCTTTGGATCTAAACCTAATAGATTATAGGTTCTCTAGGTTTGATCCTAGCATGACATGCACATGAAAATTTACAGTGAACTCCTAGCAAATTCCAAAGAGTATGCCAGAAGTAAGATGCAAACCTAACATGCGTACTGAATGCATGCAGTATGCTAATCTCAGTTAAATGCAATCTAATAATCCTAAAAATGCTGGAGGTGTCAGGAAAGGGCAGAAAATAGGAAGTGGGTTCAGAATTAGTTTGGTAGGGTAGGGAAAAAGGTTCAAGGTTAGTTGGATAAAGTTCAATATAAGAAGGCATGTCAGGGACTAATCCTAGACTAATGAGGCTAACCTTACGAGGTTGTGTTATATCTATGGGGTTTGCATAATGGAAGGATGGGTTACTAATCTCAGGGAAGAGGTCCTTAATGGGAACTATAGGAGGAGGCTCATCCTGAAGGGACTGATTCAAAGAGATCAAGTCCTTAATAAATTCTTCTGGTTCTTGTATTTTAGGACTAGACTCTATAATTTGGCTCTCCTCTACGATTTCCTCAAGTAAGGCTCTAGCAGCAGTACCTAGGTTTTCTTCCTCTATTTGTTCTTCCACTATAGCTTTAGGTTGGATGTGGTCAAGGTCAACTACCTCTAGGTTGGCTTCTACCTGGGTATCTATTGGGTCAGCTAATTCTAGGTCATCTAAAGGTATCTTATCTTCTCCCTCATACTCATCCACTAAGCTTGCATCAGCTTCATACACTTCTGCATTAATGTAAGCCTTGTGAATCTCAGGAATGGTTGGAGAAGGTCGGCTAAGGAAAAATTGGCTAGGTCCTGGTTTCTGATTATGGGCACTACTCCTAGTAGGTTCAGGTTGCCTAAGGGGTAGTGGCTCACTACTGGGCTCATATTTAGGGGTACTAATCCTATGGGGTTCAAGTTGACTAGGGGAAGCATGACTAGTACTAGATTGATACCTAGGGGTTATGGGCTCCCTAGGCTTATAGGACAAGGGTGCAGATCTATGGGTCAGGGGATTATAGGATCTGGGGTCATAGGATTTTGGATCAGCTCTATGGTCAGGTTCTAAGGATTGATCATGGTATGGGGTCCTCCTAAGGTTGGGCTCTCTATATGGGTCAGGATATTGGGTCCTCTTAGGGTTAGACTCCCTATATGGGCCAGAATACTGGGTTCTCCTAGGATTGGACTCCCTATATGGGTCAGAATATTGGGTTATCCTTGGGTTGGACTCCCTATATGGGTCAGAATATTGGGTGTTGGGTCTACTAGGCTCATAGGGTGTGGGTGCATAGGATCTATGATCATGGGATCTAGAGTCATAGGATCTAGGTTCATAGGTTATGGATTCATAGGTTCTAGGTTCATAGGATTTGGAGTCATAAGATCTATAGGTTGTGGGTATACTAGGCTTGTAGGGAGAGGGTAAATAGGATCTACCTTCCTGGTCTATAAAATCCTGATTGGGTCTTCTAGGACTAACCATAGGGATTGGGTCATGACGATGGGCTCTCCAAGGTTCAGCCTCAAGGTATGGATCAGGGTTTGGGATCCTCCTAGGTTTAGGGGAATCAGGATCTGGCTCAGACTGTGACCCATGGATTCTTTCTATGGTCCCTACATGGCCTTCTAACTGGTCAAACCTATTGGCAAGATGGTCAATTCTATTATTGGTTTGGGTAGCAGACTAAGTTAACTGGGTAGTCATCTGGGCCATTTGATCAGCTAGGGCTTTTATTTAGGCTTGTAAATTTTCCATGGGTTCAGACATTTGTGAAGGAGGTGGGTGATATGAAACTCTTGATCTAGTGCTCATGCAAGACTCGATTGACCGACTATAGCTGACTAGATCTAGAGTCCCAAACTAGATGCTCAATCAGGGTGGCAAACTAGCCTATAGTAACCCTGTACTCAGCCAGGCAGGTGTAAGGGGAGTGTTAGGTCCCTGATTGCCAATCCTAGACACCAATCAGAGATTGGCCAGGTAGGCAGACCAGCACACAAGCCCTTCGGGATTGAATCCCTAAACCACCGTTCTAGACGCTGAGCACAAGGCACACAGGTTAACTTGATACAATGATCTAACACTAGCCCGGACCCGACCAGTTGGTGCCCCTAGCCCACTAGGGCAAATTAGGTCTAATTAATTTTAGGTTAAGGCTTGGGACCGAATGCAAGGGATGTGGTTTTGGGCTAAGGAGAGGTAATCAAATCCTCCCCCCATCTGATATAACAAGAGTGCCCTTAAAAGTAAATTATGCAATGATGGCAGGCAGATGAGGATGCAAATTAGGGTTTAGATATTTTTTTTTTGGTATTTTTGGAGAATATGTAATTTTTTTTTGGGTATTTTCTTAAATAGAAGAAAACTTGCAAATCATGGCCTAATTTACTGGAAATATACTAAAATTAAAAGATATGTAAAAGATGCTAAACAAAACCCTAAAACTTCAAAACTTGCCTTGCTGAAAAAATAGAGCCAAAAATTTGCAGGATCTATTTCGGTTTGCAAAAAATTCACAGGCCATAATAAAATCTATAAAAGTTTTCCAAATTACTGATAATTATAGTGAATCTAGGAAAATAAATTTCTGAATTTTTGAAGTTTTTTATAGGGAGGATTAATTAAAATAATAGAGTATATACGGACTAAGAAACTGCAGAAAATAAGCCCTAATCTAAGCTCTGATACCAAATGATGGGGGACTAATATGCGTGCAATTTTCTTTGTATGTTTTATATGTGGGGTTGAGTGATTAATTCTCGAATTTCAGATTAAAATAAATTATAGGGAATTTTATATGAATTTTAGAAGATCAGCATGCAGATTAGGACCTAGAAAAGTAGAAAAGAAGGATCGCCGGGGCTGAGAAGCCTCGGTTAGGGCAAGTTCTCCTACAATAAAACTACTGGAGGTAGAGGGGGTGTACCTGACAATATCTATAAAGATCGCAGCAAAAGGGTCTCTCATTCCTCGATGGATGCGGCCTGGAAAACCGAGCCAAAGACCCGCGGATACCCGGCTTTCTGCTCGGTGATCCGATTGAGGCTTGGCTGGAATCGTTGGATTCGTAGGAACTCGGGGACCTGTAAACGACCTATCAGGGGTTAGAAAACTCACAAAGGAACAAGAAAACAAAGGATAAATAGCAAGGGAAGGCTTCTTTTGGAGTGGGCGTCCAGGGATCTGAGATGCTTGTTGGCAGCAGGAAGATGATTGCAGCATTGGGAAGAAAAAACTCTCGCAAATCCCTTTTTGCACACAGCAGGGTATCACATAACTCAGTAGAAGAACTCAAGGTTTTCATTCATCAAAAATCTCCCTTCATACAAGAGGCTAGGGTCCCTTAAATAGACCCTTAACCTCGGGCTTCAAGTAAGGGCACATTAGTCTTTACATGAGAATCTTTTTCCCTCTCAAACCCTAGCTAGAAAATAAGGAAACATTAGGTAGAAAAAATCCCAAAAATTTCTCTTCACTTGGCCAACACTCCAAGGACACCTAAGGGGGCGTGTTGGGCTTCTAAGAGCAGCAAGGGGCCGGCCCAAAGGGGCCCGGGTGCATGGGTTTTGGCCTCTGGAAGCTGGGGTGGCCTGGTAGCCAGGTAGCAGGAATATTCCCTGGTATCTTGCTTCTTAGGGGCTTGGGCTTGGCGCCTGGGCTTGATTTCTTTGGGCTAGGATGCAGATGGACCTCTAAAATCATGGATGCCTTGGTCTATGAATATATTTTGGCATCTGGAAGGAAATCTGGGCATCTGGAGGGCATCTGCAAGGATCAAGGTTTCTGATTTTCATCCTGGGGTCTTCAAATCTTCAAGCTGGGTTGGACTTGGGCTAAACTTCCTTGTCTTCAATCTGGTTGGACTTGGTCTTTACTTGTATGATGTGGTCTTGAGTCTTCAGTATGCTTGGATAGGACTCAAAAAAAATAAAATTAGCTCAACATGAGCTGACCAGCAATGGACTGAACTAGCTCAATATGAGCTGACTAGTACAAAACTGAAATAACAACTCAAAAAACTCAAATAACAACTAAAATGGACTCAGATGAGCTAAGCCCTTATTACAGATGGACTCATAAATTATTGATCAATTTACAGAGTGTTGAAAAGCCTCTGTCTTATTCTGGTGCCTCAGGTGTTCCAACCAATTCTCCCGGGGTGGGAGGAACTCGACCCTGTCGAGTGAAGGTCAGATTGGCTCACATATCTCTCGAGAAGGTCTAGGCTGAGGCGTTGCTAGTCCTCTCGAGAAATCCACAAATCGTCCGACTCTGGCCGGCCTTGCCATCGGACCAGGAAGCGTTGATAGTCATGGCCCTGGGTCGTGATGGCTTGATCATCCAAGATACACTCGATCCGTTCTCCTCTCTCAGGCCAAATTTATTTGTGGACACTCTAGGTTAGGGTCACTCACAATGAAAAGGAATAGATCCAAAGGCCTCACTAGGTATCGCTGCCGGTTCCCTATACTCAACCAGGTCTGTAATATTGAAGGTAGAACTAATGCCCAAATCCGAAGGCAATTCTAACACCTAGGCATTTGATCCAACCTTCTCTATCACTTTAAAAGGTCCGGCTCTGCGAGCATGAAGCTTCTTTTAGGCCTAAGCCTAACCAATATAGAATCCACTACATCAAATTCTTTAATCAATCTTCAGGAATTAGCCAGTTGTTTCAAGATTAGTGCAGGTGGGGAACATGCTAGGCACATGCAGACTCCTAACAAATGATGCAAAGGACTCATACTGATACCTAACAGACTCGACTATGCAATCCTATCGAAGGAAATTTTATTGAACTCTTTGGATCTAAACCTAATAGATTATAGGTTCTCTAGGTTTGATCCTAGCTTGACATGCACATGAAAATTTACAGTGAACTCCTAGCAAATTCCAAAGAGTATGCCAGAAGTAAGATGCAAACCTAACATGCATAATGAATGCATGCAGTATGCTAATCTCAGTTAATTGCAATCTAATAATCCTAAAAATGCTGGAGGTGTCAGGAAAGGGCAGAAAATAGGAAGTGGGTTCAGAAATAGTTTGGTAGGGTAGGGAAAAAGGTTCAAGGTTAGTTGGATAAAGTTCAATATAAGAAGGCATGTCAGGGACTAATCCTAGACTAATGAGGCTAACCTTACGAGGTTGCGTTATATCTATGGGGTTTGCATAATGGAAGGATGGGTTACTAATCTCAGGGAAGAGGTCCTTAATGGGAACTATAGGAGGAGGCTCATCCTGAAGGTACTGATTCAAAGAGATCAAGTCCTTAATAAATTCTTCTGGTTCTTGTATTTTAGGACTAGACTCTATAATTTGGCTCTCCTCTACGGTTTCCTCAGGTAAGGCTCTAGCAGCAGTACCTAGGTTTTCTTCCTCTATTTGTTCTTCCACTATAGCTTTAGGTTGGATGTGGTCAAGGTCAACTACCTCTAGGTTGGCTTCTACCTGGGTATCTATTGGGTCAGCTAATTCTAGGTCATCTAAAGGTGTATCCTCTTCTCCCTCATACTCATCCACTAAGCTTGTATCAGCTTCATACACTTTTGTATTAATGTAAGCCTTGTGAATCTCAGGAATGGTTGGAGAAGGTCGGCTAAGGAAAAATTGGCTAGGTCCTGGTTTCTGATTATGGGCACTACTCCTAGTAGGTTCAGGTTGCCTAAGGGGTAGTGGCTCACTACTGGGCTCATATTTAGGGGTACTAATCCTATGGGGTTCAAGTTGACTAGGGGAAGCATGACTAGTACTAGATCGATACCTAGGGGTTATGGGCTCCCTAGGCTCATAGGACAAGGGTGCAGATCTATGGGTCAGGGGATTATAGGATCTGGGGTCATAGGATTTTGGGTCAACTCTATGGTCAAGTTCTAAGGATTGATCGTGGTATGGGGTCCTCCTAAGGTTGGGCTCTCTATATGGGTTAGGATATTGGGTCCTCCTAGGGTTGGACTCCCTATATGGGCTATAATACTGGGTTCTCCTAGGGTTGGACTCCCTATATGGGTCAGAATATTGGGTTCTCCTAGGGTTGCACTCCCTATATGGGTCAGAATATTGGGTGTTGGGTCTACTAGGCTCATAGGGCGTGGGTGCATAGGATCTATGATCATGGGATCTAGAGTCATAGGATCTAGGTTCATAGGTTATGGATTCATAGGTTCTAGGTTCATAGGATTTGGAGTCATAAGATCTATAGGTTGTGGGTATACTAGGATTGTAGGGAGAGGGTAAATAGGATCTATCTTCCTGGTCTATAAAATCCTGATTGGGTCTTCTAGGACTAACCTTAGGGATTGGGTCATGACGATGGGCTCTCCTAGGTTCAGCCTTAAGGTATGGATCAGGGTTTGGGGTCCTCCTAGGTTGAGGGGAATCAGGATCTGGCTCAGACTGTGACCCATGGGTTCTTTCTATGGTCCCTACATGGCCTTCTAACTGGTCAAACCTATTGGCAAGATGGTCAATTCTATTGTTGGTTTGGTTAGCAGACTGAGTTAACTGGGTAGTCATCTGGGCCATTTGATCAGCTAGGACTTTTATTTGGGCTTGTAAATTTTCCATGGGTTCAGACATTTGTGAAGGAGGTGGGTGATATGAAACTCCTGATCTAGTGCTCATGCAAGACTCGATAGACCGACTATAGCTGACTAGATCTAGAGTCCCAAACTAGATGCTCAATCATGGTGGCAAACTAGCCTATAGTAACCCTGTACTCAGCCAGGCAGGTGTAAGGGGAGTGTTAGGTCCCTGATTGCCAATCCTAGACACCAATCAGAGATTGGCCAGGTAGGCGGACCAGCACACAAGCCCTTCGGGATTGAATCCCTAAACCACCATTCTAGACACTGAGCACAAGGCACACACAGGTTAACTTGACACAATGATCTAACACTAGCCCGGACCCGACCAGTTGGTGTCCCTAGCCCACTAGGGAAAATTAAGTCTAATTAATTTTAGGTTAAGGCTTGGGACCGAATGCAAGGGATGTGGTTTTGGGCTAAGGAGAGGTAATCAAATCCTCTCCCCATCTGATATAACAAGAGTGCCCTTAAAAGTAAATTATGCAATGATGGCAGGCAGATGAGGATGCAAATTAGGGTTTAGATATTTTTTTTTTGGTATTTTTGGAGAATATGTAATTTTTTTTTGGTATTTTCTTAAATAGAAGAAAACTTTCAAATCATGGCCTAATTTGCTGGAAATATACTAAAATTAAAAGATATGTAGAAGATGCTAAACAAAACCCTAAAACTTCCAAACTTGCCTTGCTGAAAAAACAGAGCCGAAAATTTATAGGATCTATTTCGGCTTGCAGAAGATTCACAGGACATAATAAAATCTATAAAAATTTTCCAAATTACTGATAATTATGCTGAATCCAGGAAATAAATTTCAGAATTTTTTAAGTTTTTAACAGGGAGAAATAATTAAAATAGCAGAGTATATACGGACTGAAAAATTGCAGAAAATAAGCCCTAATCTAAGCTCTGATACCAAATGATGGGGGACTAATATGCATGCAATTTTTTTTGTATGTTTTATATGTGGGGTTGAGTGATTAATTCCCAAATTTCAGATTAAAATAAGTTATAGGAAATTTTATATGAATTTTAGAAAATCAGCATGCAGATTAGGACCTAGAAAAGTAGAAAAGAAGGATCGCCGGGGCTGAGAAGCCTCGGTTAAGGCAAGTTCTCTTACAATAAAACTACTGGAGGTAGAGGGGGTGTACTTGACAATGTCTATGAAGATCGCAGCAAAAGGGTCTCTCGTTCCTCGATGGATGTGGCCTGGAAAACCGAGCCAAAGACCCGCGGATACCCGACTTTCTACTCGGTGATCCGATTGAGGCTTGGCTGGAGTCGTTGGATTCGTAGGAACTCGGGGACCTATAAACGACCTGTCAGGGGTTAGAAAACTCACAAAAGAATAAGAAAACAAAGGAAAAATAGCAAGGAAAGGCTTCTTTTGGAGTGGGCATCCAGGGATCTGAGATGCTTGTTGGCAGCAGGAAGATGATTACAGCACTGGGAAGAAAAAACTCTCGCAAACCCCTTTATGCACACAGCAGGGTGTCACAGAACTCAGTAGAAGAACTCAAGGTTTTCATTCATCAAAAATCTCCCTTCATACAAGAGGCTAGGGTCCCTTAAATAGACCCTTAACCTTGGGCTTCAAGTAAGGGCACATTAGTCTTTACATGAGAATCCTTTTCCCTCTCAAACCCTAGCTAGAAAATAAGGAAACATTAGGTAGAAAAAATCCCTAAAATTTCTCTTGACTTGGCCAACACTCCAAGGACACCTAGGGGGGCGTGTTGGGCTTCTAAGAGCAGCAAGGGGCCGGCCCAAAGGGGCCCGGGTGCATGGGTTTTGGCCTCTGGAAGCTGGGGTGGCCTGGTAGCCAGGTAGCAGGAATATTCCCTGGTATCTTGCTTCTTAGGGGCTTGGGTTTGGCGCCTGGGCTTGATTTCTTTGGGCTAGGATACAGATGGACCTCTAAAATCATGGATGCCTTGGTCTATGAATATATTTTGGCATCTGGAAGGAAATCTGGGCATCTGGAGGGCATCTGCAAGGAATCAGGGTTTCTGATTTTCCTCCTTGGGTCTTCAAATCTTCAAGCTGGGTTGGACTTGGGCTAAACTTCCGTGTCTTCAATCTGGTTGGACTTGGTCTTTACTTGTATGATGTGGTCTTGAGTCTTCAGTATGCTTGGATAGGACTCAAAAAAAATAAAATTAGCTCAACATGAGCTGACCAGCATTGGACTGAACTAGCTCAACATGAGCTGACTAGTACAGAACTGAAATAACAACTCAAAAAACTCAAATAACAACTAAAATGGACTCAGATGAGCTAAGCCTTTATTACAGATGGACTCATAAATTATTGATCAATTTACAGAGTGTTGAAAAGCCTCTGTCTTATTCTGGTGCCTCAAGTGTCCCCACCAATTCTCCCGGGGTGGGAGGAACTCGACCCTGTCGAGTGAAGGTCAGACTGTCTCACATATCTGTCGAGAAGGACTGGGTTGAGGCATTGCTAGTCCTCTCGAGAAATCCACGAATCGTCTGACTCTGGCCGGCCTTGCCATCGGACCAGGAAGCGTTGATAGTCATGGCCCTAGGTCGTGATGGCTTGATCGTCCAGGATACGCTCGATCCGTTCTCCTCTCTCAGGCCAAATTTGTTTGTGGACACTCTAGGTTAGGGTCACTTACAATGAAAAGGAATAGGTCTAAAGGCCTCACTAGGTATCGCTCCCGGTTCCCTATACTTAACCAGGTCTGTAATATTGAAGGTAGAACTAATGCCCAAATCCGATGGCAATTCTAACACCTAGGCATTTGATCCAACCTTCTCTATCACTTTAAAAGGTCCGGCTCTGCGAGCATGAAGCTTCTTTTAGGCCTAATCCTAACCAAGATAGAATCCACTACATCAAATTCTTTAATCAATCTTCGAGAGTTAGCCAGTTGTTTCAAAATTAGTGCAGGTGGTGAACATGCTAGGCACATGCAGACTCCTAATAAATGATGCAAAGGACTCATAATGATACCTAACAGACTCGACTATGCATTCCTATCGAAGGAAATTTTATTGAACTCTTTGGATCTAAACCTAATAGATTATAGGTTCTCTAGGTTTGATCCTAGCTTGACATGCACATGAAAATTTACAGTGAACTTCTAGCAAATTTCAAAGAGTATGCCAGAAGTAAGGTGCAAACCTAACATGCGTAATGAATGCATGCAGTATGGTAATCTCAGTTAAATACAATCTAATAATCCTAAAAATGCTGGAGGTGTCAGGAAAGGGCAGAAAATAGGAAGTGGGTTCAGAATTAGTTTGGTAGGGTAGGGAAAAAGGTTCAAGGTTAGTTGGATAAAGTTCGATATAAGAAGGCATGTCAGGGACTAATCCTAGACTAATGAGGCTAACCTTACGATGTTGCGTTATATCTATGGGGTTTGCATAATGGAAGGATGGATTACTAATCTCAGGGAAGAGGTCCTTAATGGGAACTATAGGAGGAGGCTCATCCTGAAGGTACTGATTCAAAGAGATCAAGTCCTTAATAAATTTTTCTGGTTCTTGTATTTTAGGACTAGACTCTATAATTTGGCTCTCCTCTACGGTTTCCTCAGGTAAGGCTCTAGCAGCAGTACCTAGGTTTTCTTCCTCTATTTGTTCTTCCACTATAGCTTTAGGTTGGATGTGGTCAAGGTCAACTACCTCTAGGTTGGCTTCTACCTGGGTATCTATTGGGTCAGCTAATTCTAGGTCATCTAAAGGTGTCTCCTCTTCTCCCTCATACTCATCCACTAAGCTTGCATCAGCTTCATACACTTCTGCATTAATGTAAGCCTTGTGAATCTCAGGAATGGTTGGAGAAGGTCGGCTAAGGAAAAATTGGCTAGGTCCTGGTTTCTGATTATGGGCACTACTCCTAGTAGGTTCAGGTTGCCTAAGGGGTAGTGGCTCACTACTGGGCTCATATTTAGGGGTACTAATCCTATGGGGTTCAAGTTGACTAAGGAAAGCATGACTAGTACTAGATTGATACCTAGGGGTTATGGGCTCCCTAGGCTCATAGGACAAGGGTGCAGATCTATGGGTCAGGGGATTATAGGATCTGGGGTCATAGGATTTTGGATCAGCTCTATGGTCAGGTTCTAAGGATTGATCATGGTATGGGGTCCTCCTAAGGTTGGGCTCTCTATATGGGTCAGGATATTGGGTCCTCTTAGGGTTAGACTCCCTATATGGGCCAGAATACTGGGTTCTCCTAGGGTTGGACTCCCTATATGGGTCAGGATATTGGGTTCTCCTAGGGTTGGACTCCCTATATGGGTCAGAATATTGGGTGTTGGGTCTACTAGGCTCATAGGGTGTGGGTGCATAGGATCTATGATCATGGGATCTAGAGTCATAGGATCTAGGTTCATAGGTTATGGATTCATAGGTTCTAGGTTCATAGGATTTGGAGTCATAAGATCTATAGGTTGTGGGTATACTAGGCTTGTAGGGAGAGGGTAAATAGGATCTATCTTCCTGGTCTATAAAATCCTGATTGGGTCTTCTAGGACTAACCTTAGGGATTGGGTCATGACGATGGGCTCTCCTAGGTTCAGCCTCAAGGTATGGATCAGGGTTTGGGGTCCTCCTAGGTTGAGGGGAATCAGGATCTGGCTCAGACTGTGACCCATGGGTTCTTTCTATGGTCCCTACATGGCCTTCTAACTGGTCAAACCTATTAGCAAGATGGTCAATTCTATTGTTGGTTTGGGTAGCAGACTGAGTTAACTGGGTAGTCATCTGGGCCATTTGATCAGCTAGGGCTTTTATTTGGGCTTGTAAATTTTCCATGGGTTCAGATATTTGTGAAGGAGGTGGGTGATATGAAACTCTTGATCTAGTGCTCATGCAAGACTCGATTGACCGACTATAGCTGACTAGACCTAGAGTCCCAAACTAGATGCTCAATCAGGGTGGCAAACTAGCCTATAGTAACCCTGTACTCAGCCAGGCAGGTGTAAGAGGAGTGTTAGGTCCCTGATTGCCAATCCTAGACACCAATCAGAGATTGGCCAGGTAGGCGGACCAGCACACAAGCCCTTCGGGATTGAATCCCTAAACCACCATTCTAGACACTGAGCACAAGGCACACACAGGTTAACTTGACACAGTGATCTAACACAAGCCCGGACCCGACCAGTTGGTGTCCCTAGCCCACTAGGGCAAATTAGGTCTAATTAATTTTAGGTTAAGGCTTGGGACCGAATGCAAGGGATGTGGTTTTGGGCTAAGGAGAGGTAATCAAATCCTCCCCCCATCTGATATAACAAGAGTGCCCTTAAAAGTAAATTATGCAATGATGGCAGGCAGATGAGGATGCAAATTAGTATTTAGATATTTTTTTTTTGGTATTTTTGGAGAATATGTAATTTTTTTTTTGGTATTTTCTTAAATAGAAGAAAACTTGCAAATCATGGCCTAATTTACTGGAAATATACTAAAATTAAAAGATATGTAAAAGATGCTAAACAAAACCCTAAAACTTCCAAACTTGCCTTGCTGAAAAAACAGAGCCAAAAATTTGCAGGATCTATTTCGGTTTGCAAAAAATTCACAGGCCATAATAAAATCTATAAAATTTTTAAAATTACTGTTAATTATGATGAATCTAGGAAAATAAATTTCAGAATTGTTGAAGTTTTTAACAGGGAGAAATAATTAAAATAATAGAGTATATATGGACTGAAAAATTGTAGAAAACAAGCCCTAATCTAAGCTCTGATACCAAATGATGGGGGGCTAATATGCATGCAATTTTTTTTATATTTTATATGTGGGGTTGAGTGATTAATCCCCGAATGTCAGATTAAAATAAATTATAGGAAATTTTATGTGAATTTTAGAAGATCAGCATGCAGATTAGGACCTAGAAAAGTAGAAAAGAAGGATCGCCGGGGCTGAGAAGCCTCGGTTAGGGCAAGTTCTCCTACAATAAAACTACTGGAGGTAGAGGGGGTGTACCTGACAACATCTATAAAGATCGCAGCAAAAGGGTCTCTCGTTCCTCGATGGATGCGGCCTGGAAAACCGAGCCAAAGACCCGCGGATACCCGGCTTTCTGCTCGGTGATCCGATTGAGGCTTGGCTGGAGTCGTTGGATTCGTAGGAACTCGGGAACCTGTAAACGACCTATCAGGGGTTAGAAAACTCACAAAGGAACAAGAATGCAAAGGAAAAACAGCAAGGGAAGGCTTCTTTTGGAGTGGGCGTCCAGGGATCTGAGATGCTTGTTGGCAGCAAGAAGATGATTGCAGCACTGGGAAGAAAAAACTCTCGCAAACTCCTTTATGCACACAGCAGGGTATCACACAACTTAGTAGAAGAACTCAAGGTTTTCATTCATCAAAAATCTCCCTTCATACAAGAGGCTAGGGTCCCTTAAATAGACCCTTAACCTTGGGCTTCAAGTAAGGGCACATTAGTCTTTACATGAGAATCTTTTTCCCTCTCAAACCCTAGCTAGAAAATAAGGAAACATTAGGTAGAAAAAATCCCTAAAATTTCTCTTGACTTGGCCAACACTCCAAGGACACCTAGGGGGGCGTGTTGGGCTTCTAAGAGCAGCAAGGGGCCGGCCCAAAGGGGCCCGGGTGCATGGGTTTTGGCCTCTGGAAGCTGGGGTGGCCTGGTAGCCAGGTAGCAGGAATATTTCCTGGTATCTTGCTTCTTAGGGGCTTGGGCTTGGCGCCTGGGCTTGATTTCTTTGGGCTAGGATGCAGATGGACCTCTAAAATCATGGATGCCTTGGTCTATGAATATATTTTGGCATCTGGAAGGAAATTTGGGCATCTGGAGGGCATCTGCAAGGAATCAGGGTTTCTGATTTTCCTCCTGGGGTCTTCAAATCTTCAAGCTAGGTTGGACTTGGGCTAAACTTCCATGTCTTCAATCTTGTTGGACTTGGTCTTTACTTGTATGATGTGGTCTTGAGTCTTCAGTATGCTTGGATAGGACTCAAAAAAAATAAAATTAGCTCAACATGAGCTGACCAGCATTGGACTGAACTAGCTCAACATGAGCTGACTAGTACAGAACTGAAATAACAACTCAAAAAACTCAAATAACAACTAAAATGGACTCAAATGAGCTAAGCCCTTATTACAGATGGACTCATAAATTATTGATCAATTTATAGAGGGTTGAAAAGCCTCTGTCTTATTCTGGTGCCTCAGGTGTCCCCACCACCTCAGCCATCGGATCGAGTTGCTCCAGAGCAGGATGGCCTTCGGACTGCTGGTTCAAAATGGTTAAACATTGTCTGGCCATTCGACGGTCTCTCCTCATGACTCTAACCCCGTTCCTAGTTGGGAATTTTGCCAATAGATCATATGTAGACACGATGGCTTGGAAATTGTTGAGGGTCGGTCGGCCCAAAATGGCATTGTAAGTCGAGATCGTCCGGATGACCACAAAGTTGATGGGGAGAGTTTTCTAGAAAGGCTCTGTCCCAATTGTTACGTGGAGAACTATCTCTCCCTCGACTTCGACGGGATTTCTCCCGAAACCTGTCAATGGTATAGGGGATTCTTGTAGCTTTGATCTGGACAGGTTCATTCTCAGAAATGCATCATACAGTAATACCTCCATGGAGCTTCCATTATCTATAAGTATCCTTTTTACATTGTAGTTGGTAATTACTGCCGACACGACTACAAGATCATTTTCAAAAACATGAGACTCCAGAAGGTCTTCATCGGAGAAGGTGATTGCATTGGAGCCCCTAGACCTCTTGGCAATGTCTATGTCATCTTCATAGCTCCATTCGGGTCACCGATGCAGCATGCCAACATCTCCACTAGTCGGTCGCTGGTTGGGAAGCTCCGCCTCCTCCGGAGGATTTCTGGCATTTGAGGCTTTGACCTGATCCTGGTGGGGTCGGACATATTTGTATAGGTACCCCTTCGGATGAGGTCTTCAATGGCATCTTTCAGTTGTAGGCATTCTTCGATGCTGTGCCCATGGTCCCTATGGAACTGATAGAATTTATCTCTATTTCTAGATGTCGGAGGGCCCCTCATCGGTCGAGGCCTTTGGAGGAAGGTCTCGTTCTCGATCTCCAAGAGGATCTTCTTCCTTGGAAGGGAGAGGGGTGCATAGGTCTTGAACCTCCTGGGGAAGTCCTTTGGCTTCGGACTTCGATGCTGGGTTGATTGATGGTCGTTGTTTAGAGGTCGGACTTCAGGAGCCATGTCGCTCCACTTCTTGGGGGCCGGCCTTCCCTCTGCCTAGCATCGGCTGGCAGCTTGCTCTTCCGCCAGGGTATTCTTCTACGCCCTGGTCAGGAGTTCACTGTAGCTTATCGGAAACCTCTTGTCCAGGGAGAAAGTAAGCCTGGACGAGCAGAGCCCTCTTTTGAAGGCCGACATAGCTATTGCTTCATTCAGATCTAGGACTTCCATGGCCGCTGAGTTAAAATGGGCCATGTAATCTTGGAGGGTCTCCCCTTCCTTTTGTAGCATGAGGAAGAGGCAGTCGGAGTTCCTTGGGATCCGATTGCATGTCCTGAAATGGAAGAGAAAAAGATTTTCGAGCTGAGAGAAAGAGTAGATTGTACCTGGTTGGATGGCATTGAACCACATCCGAGCGACCTTCTTCAGGATTGCTGGGAATGCGATATAGTGGAGGGCGTCGGAGGTACCCTGTACCATCATGTGGGCCTTGTAAGTGCCCAGATGGTTCAGCAGGTTGGTGGTGCCATTGTAGGGGTCCGCCTGAGGGATTTTGAAGTGGCGGGGAATCATCTCCGCCAGAATCTCATCGAAGAAGGGCGGACGGGGGTCATATACCTGCCCCCCTTCAACTTTCTATCGATGGACTATTTCAACAATGCACTCCTCCATGCACAAAATCTTGCTGGTGTAGTCTCTGAAAGTTCGGCGGTAGGTCGAATGCCAGCAGGGATGGATTCAGCACAGGATGGCAAAGTGGACCTTGCCCTCTTGCTATCGGTGCGAGCGCTTAAAGACCTCCGGGGCTCTACGACGGTAGGAGAACAATGCTGAGGGGCTTCCGGCTATCGACTTCCCTCAGCAACGGCTGGAGAGTTAGCGTAGGAAGCAACTAGCGATTGTCATCGGTTGTTAGTCGCCTCTTGGAAATGTTGAACTGCGGTGGTTAGCATTTCAATGTAGTTCATCAATATCTGGAACTGCTGCAGTCCCAGAGTAATGGTAGGCTCGACGATGGCGGTGGTGGCATCATTTTCCCTAGAGGGTCCCTCAGACCTATATGGGGAATGACCTCTTCTGACAGAGGTATTTTGAGCTCTTTCCTTAGCCATTACTGGGCTTAACAGACAGATTCCTCCTTTTAGAGAAGGGATGCAGCCCACCCCTTCCTCTAGCGCCAATCTGTTGACGCAACTTCTCTTGGACCAGGCTCGATCGGCTATGCTGGAGCGCTCCTTCCTCGATCGACCTACAACAAAATCTCTAAGGCACCGGTGGTGTTTCGGTGGGGGACACTCTGATGCTTAAGTTAGCAGGAGCTTGAAGGCAACAGAATGGAGGAATCAAGGAGATAGCTTATGGAGAGGGAAGAGAGTCCTTAGCTCAAAATGGGATCCCCTGGGCACCTTATGTAGGCACGGAATAGTCCAAAATCCATTAGGAAGGAGTCTGAAAAAGATCGATCTGCCCCTAGGAGAATCTGAAGAGTGGCCACATGGCGTCCGGATAGGGTAGCATCGTGGGAGTGGTGGAGCAGTACCGTTGATGTAGCAAGAGTTCGTTACAATAGAAGAGATTTCTGGATCTCTCCAGACCCTAAGTAGCCTGGTCGGACGCCGACCGGGAGGGCCAGCCGGTCCTCCGAGGGAGGGCATCTATAGAGCGGTAGGCCAGACCTCAGCAAGAGTGGACCGTCGGACCTCTGCTCCAGTGGGTCGGACTTTCGAAGGAGAGCAGTGGGCCGGACCTCAGCAGGAGCGGGCCGTCAGACCTTTACTCCAGTGGGTCAGACTTTCGAAGGAGAGTGGTGGGCCGGACCTCAGCAGGAGTGGGCTGTCGGACCTTTACTCCAGTGGGTCGGACTTTCGAAGGAGAGCGGTGGGCCGGATCTCAGCAGGATCGGGCCGTCGGACCTTTACTCCAGTGGGTTGGACTTTCGAAGGAGAGCAGTGGACCGGACCTCAGCAGGAGTGGGCTATCGGACCTTTCCTTCTGCGGGTCGATCGGGCCCCTGCAGTGGTCTGGTTCAGACGGTGAACCGGCGGGGTATAACAGGTTCTATTTGTGAAAGTAATGTACAAGGAAAGCATCACAGGGATTCTTTTCCATGATGCAGTAATTGGAGAGATAAAGAACTAATTAGTTTAATACATGCAGATGTTTGTGGCCCAATGCAGACCCCTTCACTTAATGAAAATTTTTATTATGTTATCTTTGTTGATGACCTTAACATAATAACTTAGATCTATTTTATAAAGAATAAATCTGAAGCTTTTGGAGTTTTTCAAAAACTCAAAAATCTGGTGGAGAATGAGAGTTGGCATTGGATCAAAGCTTTATGCACAGATCAAGGAGAGAATATCTCTCTAAAAGTTTTAAAAGCTTTTGTGATTCTCATGATATTTATAGATAATTGACAACTAGCTATACCCCTCAACAAAATGGTGTAGCTAAGCATTAGAACAGAAGTTTGGTGGAGATGACCAAGATCATGATGAAAGAAATAGATATTCCTAACAAGTTTTGAGCTAAAGTAGTCTCTAAAGCAGTATATATCCTCAATCAGAGTCCAACACTAGCTTTGGAGAACATCACAATATGTGAGGCTAGGATTGGTGTTAAGCCCAAGGTAAAACAATTGAGAATTTTTGGTTGTATTACTTTTGTTCATGTTCCCTCTTAGAAAAAACAAAAGCTAGATAATAATAGTGAAAAGTGTATTTTTGTGGGGTATAGTGAGAAAAGCAAGGCTTATCGCTTTTATAATTTAGCCACTAACTCTCTTGTGATAAGCAATGATGCCATTTTTGATAAGCATGAAGCCTGGAATTGGACTCCAAAAACAAGAAATGTATCAGTTCCAATGCTAGATCACATGCCTATAGAAGAAGGTTTTGACAACTCAAGACATGTCAACGTACATCTTCTCCTTAGTCTTCATATGAGTCATCTGAGGAAACTTCATCTAGAAGAATGAGGTTGCTAGCAGATATTTATGAGAGATGCAAGTATGCTCAAGTCTTAAAACCCCACGACTTTGATGAAGTAGTTAAATCAAGAGATTGGTACAAGGCTATGGATGAAGAAATTGCAATACTAAAGAGAAATCAAATCTGAAAATTGGTTGACCTTCCATCAAGTAAAGAGAATTGGTTTAAAGTAAATCTAAAAGATTAAGTACAAACCAAATTGTTTAGTACAAAAATTTAAGGCAATGCTTGTGGCGAAAGGATACTACAGTAACCAGATATCGATTTTGATAAAATATTTGCTCTAGTAGTAAGATTTGATATTATTAGGACTATTTTGGATACACAAAATAAGTGAAAAGTTTTTAAATTTGATGTAAAATCTGCTTTTCTTTATGCTTATTTGGAAGAAAAGTTTATGTTGAGTAGCCTAGGGGTTATGAACTTTATGGTTAAGAAAAAAATGTATAACCCAAAGAAGGCACTTTATGGACTTAAGTTGGCATCTCGAGCATGGTATAGTAGAATTGACTCACACTTTAAACAAAATATGTTTCAAAGAAGCCAAAGCGAGCATACACTTTTTGTGAAGACCGAAAGGTATCCAAATTTTAATAGTTTGCTTATACGTTGATGACTTGATTTATGTTGGGAATAGTAATCAATTGATTGTTAATTTTAGAAGAAGTATAATTGGTGAATTTGAGATGTCTAATATTGGTCTGATGAGTTATTTTCTTACCATTGAGGTAAAATAAGTTGAAAATAAAATCTTGATCAATTAAAAAATATATTTGTGATATACTTCATAAACTTAATATGAAAAATTGCAATTCACTACAAAATTCAAAATATGAAATCTTTCTTAAACAATGAAGAAGAAAATGTTGAAAGCAATGTTTAAAGAAGCTTGATGGGAAGTTTGCTTTATGTTGGATACACCTGGCTTGATATATTTTTTGCAACATCATTGTTATCAAGATTCATGCAAAGCCTAAGAAAAGATCCTTGGGGTGTGGCAAAGAAAATTCTGAGAAACCTAAAGGGTACCATTGACCACGGACCGTGGTACACTAATGCTAATGATTTTTTATTTTTTAGATATTCTGATAGTAATTAGACACGGTTGATGATTGAAAAATGATTACGGGCTTAGTCCTTAATATCAGCTCGGGAGCAATATGTTGGTCTTCTAAAAAGCAACACGAGGTGGCACATTCATCTTTAGAACCTGAGTACATGGCGGTGACCGTACCAACTTGTTAAGCCATTTGGATGAGGTGTATTCTAGCATATTTGAAGCATGACCGGAAAGAGCCAACTTTAAGTTTTTGCATGTGACAATCAATCAACAATTATTATTGTGAAGAACCTAGTCCATCATAGCTGCACGAAGTACATCAAATTATGACATCACTTGATCAGTAGATTGGCAATGGTACCTAATGTTGGGGCTAACCCCCACTCTTGGTGTCCCGAGGATACATAGGCCGAGCTTCATCTCTGGCACTCTAGCCTATAGCCCTTTGGTCAGAGTGGGATTGCATGGTTTGGCTCCCTTGGCCTAATCGACCTTTGGCCTTGGCAAGGTGATGCGGGACTAATTATGCATGCAAACTATTTTTCTATTATTAGACATTAAGTTAGGAGTTTGTATCCCGAATTTTAAGCCAAGAAACTAAGTAATTCTATAAAAAATTTAGAAGTAGAGGCACGTAGAAATTAACCCTAAGTAGCGAAAGAGAAGGATCTCCAAGGCTAAGAAGCCCTGGTAAGGCTAGCTCTTCTGCAATACCGTACTGATGAGTCTAGGGGGTGTACCTGACAGTGACTTAAAGATCAATCCACGAAGAGTTTGCTCTACACTCCCAGATGCGGCCTGGAAGAATAAGCTAAAGACCTGCGGATCCGCGGCTTTCAACCTGCTGACCCAAAAGCTAGTTAGGTGGAATCCTGGGATTCATGAACTCTGAGGGACCTGCAAATCACCTATCAGGGATTAGAAAACAAAGGCAAATTCAGATTGGAGGCTGAAAGATGAATGGAAAGAATGAAGATTAGAGGAGGGTGGCCAAGAGGAGTAGCAGGCTGGTAGCTAGGGTTTGTAGAAGGCTTGGAGGTAGGGTGGAGGGGTAGGGATCACACAGATACCCTTCACATAGTAAATCACACAGAAATTTGAGAATAAATCAAGAAAACTTCCATTCATTAATAATCAGCAAAATGCATAAGAGGGGGGCCTTTATATAGGCTTACAAACTTGGGCTCCAAGTAAGGGTATATAGGTAAATCCCAAGGTATCCTTTTCCCTCTCAAATCCTAGCTAGATTACATGGAAACCTCTCTCCCAAATAAACTCAAAATCCCTCTCACTCTCCTTGCTACGATTGGCCAAGGGGTGGTGATCATAAGGGTGGCCAACCAAGGAAAGGTGACCATAAGGGGCGCTAAAATTCATGATGGGCCAGGGCTTCGGGCGGCCAATTTCAGTGCTGGGCAGGCTTTAGGGTTTCTTTTGATGTCCATCCTCTCAGCATGCTGATGTTGTAATGATCTTCAAGGTTCTTCTCATGCAATCCATGGTGGCACAGGCAAGTGTGACTAGGACTCCTTGAAGTTGTCAAATTGTCATTCTGGCTAGGTGGTGCAGGGTGGTTATCAAACGCCTGCAGCGACCAAAACCCCGATTCAGCGAGAACGGGTTCTGGAAATTTTTGGATGCTAGGATTGAGCAAGATGGGGAAGATCCTTTGAAACCTGCAACGATCAAGCACTGGAAGGGCCGCGTGATTCCTCACGTTGTCAGCCCTCTACCAGATTTCAATTCGGATCTTCAAGATTGCAAGGGACGAACGATGGGTTTCTCACCGTGAGTCCTTGTTTCTTTTTTTTTTTTTTTTATCAGGAACTTGAAATGGAAGGAAGAGATTCCTCACGAAATCATCTTCTTCCAACCGGGCTTTCGGCCTGGTGTGCATAAGGGGAAAAACAATGAGGAATCAAGACGCCCCAAAAAGGAAAACAACACGCCGTCCAATCTCTTCCCAAAACAAAAGAAATGCCCTTCCAAAATTGTTTTTTCAAAACAAGACACAACGTCCAATGCCTTGTTCCCAAAACAAAACGCTGCCTTCCACGGAAAACACCAAAAGGAAAAAACTCTCAAAACATAACAACACGCTTCCCAATGTTATTCCAAAACAAATCAATAGCACCTCTTTTTTTTGTTTTCTTGGGTTCGGATTTTAAGAAAACAAAGCCATACCAATTGTAATTCCCCACGTTGACTCTTGCATGAAACTCTTCAAACGGATTTTTTTTTTTTTATAGAAAAAATCAAGAGATCACGCCACTAATAAAATTATAATAATAATAAACTAAAGACTCCGGTATTTTGCCGGATCCGAAATTTCACGGACGTAATTAGTGTATTGGGCCTTCGGCCCAATTCCCAATTAATTGTTTTCATCCCAAAAATGGGTCAGATTTGAAACTTGCTTCCCTTGAAGGCGTCTAGACCTGCGCACGTTTCCTGCTGGCAAGGCTGGCGACCCCAAATCGTCATGGGCCGGAAGCTGAACCAAAACGACTGGGTTGGGCTTCGCCGAACTATCACCAGGCTGTCCTGATATATGAGTCAACTGATCTGGTTCAATATTCATCTCGATGTCCGCATCACTCTCCCCTTCCTCTGAAAAGCTTGTCCTCAAGCTTGAATTATCACCTGCATAAGGGGTTAGATGTCGAATATTGAATACATCAGAAATAAGGACATCGTCTGGTAATTCAACTCGGTAGTCATTATCACTAAATTTCTCCAACACCTGACAAGGACCAATTTTCTTTGGCTTGAGTTTGGTGTAGGCCCCCTGTGGATATCGTTCTCTTGGCAAGAAGACCCATACCAAATCACCAACCTCAAAAGTCTGCTGTCGACGCGTCTGATCAGCCTTAGCCTTATAATTAGCATAATTTTGCTCTAGATTGGCTTTAACAGTTGCGTGCACCTCACGCAGATCAACCACTCGATCTTCTATCTTCTTACTTGATTTGTTTGGCATATCAACAGGTAAAATATCAAGTGGTCCTCTTGGCAGAAATCCATACAATACCTGAAAGGGTGCAAAACCAGTAGAACGGTTCACTGAAGAATTGAACTCAAACTCAATTTTTGGCAAACATACATCCCAGTTTTTAAATTCTTGCACATTGGCTCTCAACAAGTTACCAAGACTTCGGTTGACAGTCTCAGTTTGCCCATCGGTCTGAGGATGATAGGGACTACTGAATTTTAATTTTATACCCAATTTTTTCCACAATTCATGCCAGAAATGCCCCATAAACTTGCTATCTCGGTCCGAAGCTATCGACGATGGTAACCCATAATGTCGAACAACCGCAGAAAAATAAAGATTAGCTACTTTTGATGCATCAAATATTGTTTTGTATGGCAAGAAACAAGCCATCTTGCTAAACCGATCTACAACTACCATAATTGAATCTTAACCTCTCACTGTTCATGGTAAACCTACAACAAAATCCATAGATACCTCTCGCCACGGCTCATATGGAATCGATAAAGGGGTATATAAACCTTGATTTGTATCTGATCCTTTCGATTCCTGACACAAACGGCATCTCTTAACAAAGGTTTTGACATCTCGGTCAAGCCCGGGCCAATAAAACCATTGACGAATTAACCATGCAGTTTTGTCTCTTCCAAAATGTCCTTGATTATGCAGCTCCTGAATAATCAATACACGCAGTGAAGTGTTTGGAATACAGAGACAATTACCACGGAACAAATATCCATCATGTAGGACATAGTCAGATCGACCTCTAGCTTCCAATTCAGTCACAATGCTCTGGAAATACTCATCTGCACAGATATCATCCTTCATGCTTTCAAACCCAAGGGTATATACTTGCATAGCACCAATCAATAAACTCCGTCTACTTAAAGCATCTGCTACTTTGTTCAAAGTGCCTGACTTATGCTTAATGCTGAAAGTATACTCCTGTAGAGTACTTACCCATTTTGCATGTCTGGAGCTCAACTTATGCTGTCCCTGTAGAAATTTTAATGCTTGATGATCTGAGTACAGCACAAATTCTTGCTGGATCAAGTAATGTCGCCAATGTTGCAATGACCTCACAATGGCGTATAGCTCCAAATCATAAACCGAATACAATAGTTTGGCACATCCAAGCTTCTCACTGTAGAAAGCAACGGGTCTCCCATCTTGGCTGAGTACTGCGCCAATCCCAGTCTTCGAAGCATTACAATCCACTTCGAATACCTTATCAAAATCTGGAAGAAACAACAGTGGTGCTTGGGTCAACTTGACTTTCATCTCATCAAATGCTGCTTGAGCAGTGTCATTCCATCCAAACTGATTTAATTTCAACAAGTCTGTTAAGGGTGCAGCAATCTCACTATACCTTTAACAAACCTTCTGTAAAAACCCGCAAGACCCAAAAAGGATCTCAATTTAGTCAAAGTAGTAGGTGCTGGCCAGTCCACTATCGCTCGCACCTTACTTTCATCTGGAAGAATTCCATCACCAGTAACAACATATCCCAGAAAAATTAATTTGTCTACCATCCAAATACACTTCTCTGGGTTAGCAAAAAGCTGGTTTTCACATAATACTGTTAGAACTTGTGAAACATGCTCAACATGCTCTTGTGTTGTCGTACTGTATATCAATATATCATCAAAGTATGCAACAACAAAAGAACTAAGGAATGGATGCAAAACCTGGTTCATTACTCGCATGAACGTACTAGGAGCATTAGATAGCCTGAATGGCATCACCAACCATTCATACAGGCCTTCCTTTGTCTTGAAGGTTGTCTTCCATTCATCACCTGGCTTCATTCTGATCTGATGGTACCCACTTTTCAAATCAATCTTAGTAAAGAACACGGCACCACTCAACTGATCTAGCATATCATCCAGCCTCGGTATTGGAAATCTATACTTCACAGTAATTCTGTTTATTGCCCGGCTGTCAATACACATACGCCATGAGCCATCCTTTTTCGGCACCAAAAGTGCCGGTACCGCACACAGGCTAATGCTTTCCCGTACAAAGTCTTTGTCTAAAAGATCTTGAACCTGCCTCTTCAGCTCCTCATGCTGCTGTGGGGTCATTCGATAATGAGCCTTATTCGGCAACACAGAACCCGGAATCAGATCAATCTCATGCTGAATATCTCGAAGTGGTGGCAAACTCGCAGGAAGCTCACTTCGTACAACATCCCGAAATTCCTCCAAAACTGACACCAACTTCTGAGGAAAATCATGTAACTCCTGCTCCTCATTCTGGCCAAACTCTTCTAGCTTACTAACCAGGGCAAAACAAAAATCTTCTCCCTCTAAACTCGCCTCAAACTCCCTACTTGGCAAACAAATTACTACCTTCTGTTCAGCCATGTCCTGTAGCGGTTTCAAGATCACTTTTCTCCCATCTGGTTGCAGCATATAAGTATGAGTGTAACCATTATACACTGCTTTATTATCAAACTGCCATGGTCATCCCAAAATGATGTATGTCGCATCCATCGGTACAACATCAGCTACTATTAACATCTCAAACTGAGGACCAAAAGACAAGGCCAACCTACAACGTCGACTGACCTGAATATCTGCATCCCAATTCACCCAGTCGAGCTTGTATGGTTGAGGATGGGGCTCTGTCATCAACCCCAATTTCTTCACAACTTCCTCAGCAATCACATTCTCCCAACTTCCAGAATCAATAATTACCTTGCAAGTTTTACCAGCTACAATGTACTTTGTTGAGAAAATATCGTGCCGATGCCAATCTCCACTAGCTTTTGGTGCAAGACACATCCTCCTAATAATCAGACTCTCTCCCTGGATGTGGTCTGGGTCAATCACATACATCTCATCCTCGAACTCTTCATCCTCGGAAAATTCAACTTCCTGCTCCTCCTCCATAAGTAACTGGGTACACGCCTTGGGGCACTCATTAGCATAATGTCCTAAGTCATGACACCGATGGCAGTGAATATTGGCTCGATTGCTGCCCACCCTCTGCTGAGTACCTGAAGCCCCACTCGGCACTGTAGGTCTCGGAGGAACTGCCGAAGTTTGTTGCCTCACCATAGGAGGTGCACTCCTACTACCAGAACTCTGCCCCGAAGACTGACCAGATAATTTTCCTCTACTCTGAAACCCTCTATTCCGCATCAAGCTCCGCTCCACTGCTTGCGCCCGCATGTGCGCATCACCAACACTATCAATCCGATGCAGAGCCAACACATCCTGGATCGGGAATCACAGTCCAAGCAAATACATAGCTACCAACCTTGGTTCTGACTCCATCAATCGATTTCGAGCCACCAGTCGGTAGAACTCTGTAGTATAATCTTCCACGCTTCGATTTCCTTGTGTTAAACCATGCAATTTAGAATAAAGGACCTGCTCATGATTCGGAGGAAGGAACTCTCGATTCATCTCCTGCTTCAAGGCTGCCCATGATGCAATTGGTGGCCTCCCATCCATATACCTCCGGTAGTGCTATGCATGCCACCAAGCCGCTGCTCGATCTCGGAATCGGATTGTGATAAGCGGCACTTGCTTGTCCAAAGGCACTTCTTTCAGCCAGAAAACATTATCAACCTGCAGGGTCCAATCCACATACTCATCAGGATTCAAACCACCTCTGAACTCCGGTATTTCAATCCGAAACCCGGACTCCCAACGAGTCTGATTGTCATGCATAGGCGGCGGTCCGAAATTCCTGGGAAGCGCTACATCATGCCGCGGTTGCTGCCCTCTTTGCAATGGTGGAGGATCTTCAATATTTTGTAAAGGGTCGGCATCACCTTCTCGATGTTCGTCAGGTACATTGCGATCTTGGTGAGGTATAGCACGATCTTGCGCCTCCAACCGTGCCATCATTGCTTGCAAAACAACCATCATCTGCTGCTGGGTCTCCACAACGTCACGAAGAGAAGGCTCCCCGTTGTTCTGCTCTATGGTTGCCGGCAGAATTTTTTTTTTTTTTTTTAAATCTAGAACGGAACAAGGACAGATCAATAACAAGAACGGATCAAGGCTCTGATCAAGAACGGATCAAGGCTCTGATCAAGAATGGATCAAGGCTCTGATACCAAGCTGGTGCAGGGTGGTTGTCAAATGCCTGCAGCGACCAAAATCCTGATTCAGCGAGAACGGGTTCTGGAAATTTTTGGATGCTAGGATTGAGCAAGATGGGGAAGATCCTTTGAAACCTGCAATGATCAAGCGCTGGAAGGGCCGCGTGATTCCTCACGTTGTCAGCCCTCTACCGGATTTCAATCCGGATCTTCAAGATTGCAAGGGACGAACGATGGGTTTCTTACCGTGAGTCCCTGTTTCTTTTTTTTTTTTTATCAGGAACTTGGAATGGAAGGAAGAGATTCCTCACGGAATCGTCTTCTTCCAACCGGGCTTTCGGCCTGGTGTGCACAAGGGGGAAAACAAGGAGGAATCAAGACGCCCCAGAAAGGAAAACAACACGCCGTCCAATCTCTTCCCAAAACAAAAAAAATGCTCTTCCAAAATTGTTTTTTCAAAACAAGACACAACGTCCAATGCCTTGTTCCCAAAACAAAATGTTGCCTTCCACGGAAAACACCAAAAGGAAAAAACTCTCAAAACATAACAACACGCTTCCCAATGTTATTCCAAAACAAATCAACAGCACCTCCTTTTTTTTGTTTTCTTGGGTTCGGGTTTTTAGAAAACAAAGCCATACCAATTGTAATTCCCCGTGTGACTAACAGGGAGGGAATAATAATAAAAAAAAAACTAAACTCTAATGTAAACAAATCCAAACGTTGACTCTTGCGTGAAACTCTTCAAACGGATTTTTTTTTTTTTATAGAAAAAATCAAGAGATCACGCCACTAATAAAATTATAATAATAATAAAACTAAAGACTCTGATATTTTCCCGGATCCAAAATTTTACGGACGTAATTAGTGTATTGGGCCTTCGGCCCAATTTTCAATTAATTGTTTTCATCCCAAAAACGGATCAGATTTGAAACTTGCTTTCCTTGAAGGCGTCTAGACCTGCTCACGTTTCCTGCTGGCGAGGCTGGCGATCCCAAATCGTCATGGGCCGGAAGCTGAACCGAAACGTCTGGGTTGGGCTTCGCCAAACTATCACCAGGCTGTCATGATATATGAGTCAACTGATCTGGTTCAATATTCATCTCGATGTCCGCATCACTAGGGTTCATCAGTGTCTTGAGTTTTCTCTTGTTGAACTAGACTGGAATTGATATGAAACTTACAGGACTCAAAATAATAAATGGCTCAACATGAGCTGAGTCAACCAACTAACTTAAGTGAACTTGACTCAACTGAACTTGATTCAACTTGACTCAATTAAATTGATCATATCCAAAACTTTAATGGTATGGATGACTCTAAATACAGGACTCAAATGTAGGTTGGTCCAAAACAAGACTTAGGGGCCAAATACAGACTCAAGTGGGCTAAGCCCTTATTACAAAATTAGACTCAACTACTCAAAACATTACTTAGATAACCACAGAGCATTGAGAAGCCTCTGTCTTATTCTGGTGCCTCTGGTGTCCGTACCAATTCTCCCGAGATGGGAAGAACTCGATCTTGTTGAGTAAGGATCACTTTGGCTCTGGTATCTCTCAAGAAGGTCTGGGTCGAGGCACTGCAAGACCTTTCGAGTAATCCATGAATTATCAAATTCTGGATGACCTTGCCAACAGACCAGGTAGCGTTGATAGCCGCGGCCCCCGATCGTGATAGCTTGATCGTCCAGGATATGCTCGATCCATTTACCTCTCTCAGGCCAATTTATAGGTGGACACTCTGGATTAGGTTCACTCTCAAAGGATGGGGTAGGTCCAAAGGCCTCACTAGGAATCACTGCTGGTTCCCTATACTCAACCAAGTTTGCGATATTGAAGGTAGAGCTAATGCCAAAATCCGAGAGCATATCTAGCACAAAGGCATTGGGTCCTACCTTCTTTACCACTCTAAAGGGTCCAACTTTGCGAGTATGAAGTTTCTTAACGGTCCCTGGTGGGAACCGCTCAGGCCTAAGCCTAATCATGACAAAGTCCCCTACATTAAATTCCTTGGCTCTCTTTCAAGAATTAGCCAGTTTCTTATATGTTTCAAAATTGGTGCTTAATGCAGATCTCTAACATGATGCACCTGTGACTCATACTGACACCTAATGATGTGCAGACTCACTATGCATTCCTATTGAGAGAAATTTTATTGAACTCTTTGGGCCTAAACCTAACAGACTATAGACTCTCCAGGTTTGACCTTGGTTTGGCATGCACATGAAAATTGACAATGGACTCCTAGCAAATGCCATAAGGTCTTCCAAAAGTAGGTCGCAAACCTAACATACTCAAAGGACTGGTGTAACCGAACGACCTCAACAAAGTATAATTGGAAAGTTTGGGGAACATCGGAAGCCTTAGGATCGGTATGGCAGGAAATAAGAATCGGAGTCTTGGGGCAATCCATTGGAAGCATGAAATAGACCTTAGTTACCAGAGATGACCTTAAATTTTAACATTGATCTATGGGTGACATAAAGTCCTCTTGAAGGATGGAGAATTTGGTCATTGCAAGTGCAGGGTCTTTAAGAAAGGATGACTTAGTCAGTTCAAGAAAAAGGTCATCAACTGGGATTAGAGGAATGAACTCTTTACGAAAGTATTGAATGAGATCTTGGACTGGGGCTAAAGGAATAGGCTCTTCCTGAGGGTATTGACTTATAGGAACCAAGTCCTCACTAATTTTTTATTGTTTTGATACTTTAGAACTAGGCTCTATAATTTTATCTTCTTCTAGGAATTTCTTAGGTAAGGTACTAGAGTTATCCTCCTCCTCAAAGTCTTCTCCTTCGTATTCGTCTACTAAACTCATGTCAGCCTCATACACTTTTACAATGGGTTCTGATTTGTCCTCTTCTTCAAGTTTCTCACTCCTATCATTCATATGAACTAATGGGGCAGTAGGAGTTGGTTGGTCTAAAGGAAGTTGACTAGGGTTGGGTTTGGGTTCAGAGGTACTAATCCTGCTAGGCTTAACTTGATAGTTCATGGGTCCCCTCTGATATGACTCGAATTTCCTAACAAGTCGATAGGCATCATCTAGGTCATTAATTCTTCATTGGAATAGTTTCCACTAGATGTCCCTACATAGGCCATCTTGAAATCTAGCTATGATCTTAGACTCAGGTTCAACTATGTTACATCTCCTAATAAACTTATTAAATTGGTCAATGTATTCAGACATAGTTTTATTACCCTGTCTCAACTTGTACCATTGGTCTAAAAGTTTGTGCTCAAATCTACCTAGGTACTTCTCTCTCAATCTACTTCTCATGGATCTCCAAGTAAGTATTTCATCTCCTCTTTGATAACATTCATCTTCAATAACTTTCCAGTATCACCTAGCATGTCGGATTAGCCTACGTGTGGCCAATCTAACTTTTCTTAACTCCGACATCTTAGTGTACTCAAAATACTGATATATTCTTTCCTCCCAATCAATATACACCTCAGGATCTAGGCTTCCATCGAAATTGGGTGCATAAGGTTGGGTGTATCTAAAGGATCTTTCCTCCGGGTCCACTAAGTATGGGTATGGCTTCTAGGGTTAGACTCAGGGGAAAGATCATGATGATAAGCTCGTGGATCAAAGGTACTAGGCCTAGGGGATTTGAATTCAGCATGGGTCCTACGGGCTCCTTCATAGGTCAAAGGATGTTCACCTATTTGATCAGGCCTATGGGGTTCAAAAGAGTCAGGTCTAATATGGGCCTTAGGGGGTCTAACTTTGGCACGGGCCCTGCAAGCCTTGTCCTGGGCCTCCACTTGGGTAAGCGATTGGCTCATTAGGATAATTTGTTCAGACAGGGCCCTCAATTGGGCCTGAACCCCGGACTCCATGACTAGACTGGGCTGGACATGGACTGATGGACTAACGGGCTCCTAAGCTAGACTAGACATGGGCTGATGGCCTAACGGACATGGGCTGATGGGCTAATGGGCTCCTAATCTAGTGCACATACAAGATTCAAAGATGAATCGACTGACTTTCTAGACCTAGAGCCCAAACAGAATGCATCGACTCAACTTACACACAATGCAATCCCTAATCCCTCCACTGGCCATGTAAGAGGTGGGATGGTGGGAGGCCCCCCTACTTTCGCAGGGACCCAATTAAAGAACCACCAGTCTGCTTAGGGCATTTGCCTCTGGACCTCTAGCCTAGACACCAGCTTCCAGTAATAGGAGATGTATTGGGTGCACTAGTCTTCCCATAAAGGTTGGACCCGACCTGTTGGTGTCCCTAGCTCACTAGAGAAAATTAGGTCTAATTAATTTTAATTAGGCTAGGATCGAATGCAAGGGTTATGATTTTGGGCTAAGGAGAGGTGATCAAATCCTTCCCCCATCTAGCATAGTAGAATTGCCCTTAGTGTTGCTTATGCATATGATGGCACACATATGAAAATGTAATTAGGGTTTCTAAGTTTTTTTGTATTTTTGTATTTTTTTGTTCTTTTGTTATTTTGTTTTAGCAGAGATATAATTTTTAGAAAAGTACCTAATATTTAAGAAATATGCAGAAAATTAAAATATGCAAAGATCATGCAAAAAGAACCCTAACATGCTAAAACTAGATTTCCTGAAAATTTAGGGCAATATTGTTCTCAGGTAGTAAATCAGAGATTCAGATGACTTAAAATCTGAATTAAATTATAAGAAAGTTCTTACAAATACTATCAATTACTAAGAATCCAGCAAAATAAGAATAAGGATTTTTTGATCTACCTACATAAAAAAATAATAAAAAAATAGACCATATACAGGAATTCCGAGATACAGAAACCAGCCCTAAAACATTCTCTGATACCACATGATGCGGGACTAATTATACATGCAAACTATTTTTTTATTGTTAGGCATTAAGTTAGGAGTTTGTATCTCAAATCTTGAGCCAAGAAACTAAGTAAGTAGTTCTATAGAAAACTCAGAAGTAGATGCACACAGAAATTAACCCTAAGTAGCGAAAGTGAAGGATCGCCAAGGCTAAGAAGCCCTGGTAAGGCTAGCTCTTCTACAATGCTATATTGATGAGTCTAGGGGGTATACCTGGCAATGACTTGAAGATCAATCCATGAAGAGTTCGCTTTACACTCCCGGATGCGGCCTGGAAGAACAAGCTGAAGATCATGCGGATCCGTGGCTTTCGACCTGCTGACCCGAAAGCTAGTCAGATGGAATCTTGGGATTCGTGAACTCTGAGAAACCTGCAAATCACCTATCAGGGATTAGAAAATAAAGGCAAATTCAAATTGGAGGCTGAAAGATGAAAGGAAAGAAAGAAGATTAGAAGAGGGCGGCCAAGAGGAGGAGCAGGCTAGCGGCTAGGGTTTGTAGAAGGCTTGGAGGCAGGGTGCAAGGGTAGGGATCACACAGATATCCTTCACACAGTAAATCGCACAAAAATTTGAGAATAAATCAAGAAAATTTTCATTCACTCAACTTGACTCAATTGAACTGATCATATCCAAAATCCTAATGGTATGGATGACTCTAAATACAGGACTCAAATGTAGAAAGGTCCAAAATAAGACTCAAGAGCCAAAATACAAACTCAAGTGGGCTAAGCCCTTATTACAAAATTGGACTCAACTACTCAAAACATTACTTAGATAACCATAGAGGGTTGAGAAGCCTTTGTCTTATTCTAGTGCCTCTAGTGTCCGCACCACAAGGATAGGTCCACCTCGCCTCTAGATGTCAAAGCCTGGCATCCTTCAAATGGGATAGAGTTACACCTCAGGTCCCTTGGTCCTATGGATCCTCGCCTCGGGTAGGGGTACTCAGGCCAACCCTGGATCCTTGCATCCAAGGATGGATGAAGGCTCTCTGGCAGTGCTCTACAAGATAGCTAAAGGAAAAATCAATTAATACTCATCTTGATGCATCCAGTTGCATGATCAGGAGGTCATATCCCATAATCCTTAGCAAATCCCTGCAATTAAGAAAAGCATGACTAGTCCCCTACAATGGTCCATATTACAATTAAGAAACATGGCCGGTAACATCGAAGAGACAAATTCTCAATTAATTGGGAGTGGACATTCTGGGGAAATAGAATGATCTTCTGATATCCCACATGACAAGATCTTTAGACCTGTCACTTCCCACCAAATCCACTAAAGATTTTTTCCTCTCGAATATGCCCTTATCTCTAGCCTATAAAAGGGGTTCCTTGAGAACCCCCAAGGTATGTCTGGAAATCCCCCTCTCCTTGCACTTTGCTCTCCTTTATTCCTTCTTTTGCTTGCCACCTAGCTTGAGAATCGAAGGGTCCTTGCCGGACCCATCTCTAGCCAGGACTTTCTTACAAGTATAGTCCATGAGCGCCACACTTCCAATAAGCTCCAGTGCCCGGGTGAGAAGCAATGATAATAGATTGATGCTAGAGGAAGGGCCAAGCCCATTTTCTTGAAGGAGTACTAAGTAGACTCTCTATGCCATCCAAAGGCATGTCTACCGGCATTTTGGTGCCACCAAGTCTTGGCAAGCTAGTTAGCCTATTGGCAGTAACACCCTTGAACCTCGAATCGGTACTGTTTACTAAGAGGGTCAAGTAGGACTCAATTGCTTAGAATAACTCTCCCAGTCGATTTTGGCATTGGCGATCGTAGTCCAAGCTATCCAATTCTAGGACCAGGCCATGCCAAAGCCATTGCAGTTACAGCACACTCAAGTGACTCTGCATAATGGTCAATTGGCACTAGGGGTGCTACAAAGTAGTGGCAACCTTCTCTTGTGCAGAGTCTTAGATGGAAGGGGTACACCCTTCAGAGAATGCCCAAGAGTCCCAAGTGAGCAACGAGATAATCTTTTTCATCTCGATCAAATGAGTGCTCGATCACCAGCTCAATCGTCTATGGTGCACATGACCAAGGATGCAAAAGTGGACCATAATCTCCAAGATCTAAACCAGTACATCGAAGCCTTGTAAGGTGCGGTTTCAAATGAAGGTGAAGGTCTTGGCTTTAGCACCAACCTACCCTTCGGAGCCCATATTATGCAAGAACAAATACTAAGGCATTTCAAGATGCCACAGTAGGACATTTATGATAGGTTGATCGACCCGATGGATCATTTAAAAAGTTTCAAGGCCCTAATACTTTTTCATGGGGTCACTGATGAAGTTTTATACCGAGCCTTTCTTTCCATCCTCAAGAAGGTGGTCAAATATTGAAACTCCAGTTTGAAGCCAAACTCTATACATTCCTTCAACTAGTTAGGTTGTTTCTTTATTCCATATTTTGTTAGCAGTAGGGGGCTATGCTAGGGTTTGCAAGGAGTGTGGGAATCCCTTAGGTCCTATGTGAACCAGTTTAATGAAGTGGCTCTGGAAGTACAAATTGGACCATGCGATTACCATGGCTGCTATGAAATGTGGTTTGCAAAAGTGTCCCTTTCCTTTCTCTTTGGAGAAAAGAGCACCGGTGGACTTCTCCAAAATGTTGGCCTAGCCAGAGAAGTATATGTGCATTGAAGAGGCATACAAAGTGCATGGCCTACCATCTGGTCCAGCAATCAAGGAGTAGTCCTTAGCTTAAGAGTTTCAACCAAAGAGAAAGGACTAAGAAAAGGGAAGGCAGAGAAGTTGATCCCTTTTGTAACATCGAAAAACTTCTTGTTGGATCCAGCACCATCAAAGTCCTTTGGATCAATTGGACATTCTACTACCAAGAAAGTTTGGCAATATACTCCTTTGAATGCCCCACATATACAAATTTTGATACAGGTCAGGGGCAACTGCCCAAGGGAAAGAGGCTTTGAATGAAGCTAGAGAGGTACAATCTAAACAAGTACTACCTCTACCATCATGATGACGACCATGACATAGAGGAATGTGTTCAACTCTAAGACAAGATCGAGGAATTCATTCATCATGGCTGATTGGATAAAATCCTCTGAAATTAAAGGGAGAGGCATGATACCCAGAAGTCCCCACCATGCCTACTAGAACCATTGCCAAGACTAGAAGAGCCAACTGACTGCCCTATAGAAGGAAACGTAAGCACCATCATTGGAGGATAGGTAGAAGAAGTCAAGGCAAGCAAGAGATAGAGGCTCGACAGAGTCATCACCTTCACTTAGGCTGATTCTAAGGGGATACAGTACTCCCACAACGATGCTATGGTCATAACTTTAAATATTGCTGACTATAATGTACACTGCATGCTCATTGATAATGAAAGTTTGATGGACGTGTTATTTTATAATACTCTTCCCAAAATGAACATTTCTCCTGAATAGCTAGAAAAGCTGGATGCACCAATAACTGGGTTCTTAGGGGAGCCAGTTCCTATTAAGGGAACAATCATGCTACCAGTGATAGTGGGAAGCCCCCTCGATGATCCTAGGTGCATCTAATTTTCATGGTCATAAGGACCCCTTTGGCATATAATGCCATCTTCAACTAGTTGGGGTTCAATGCCCTCTGGGCAATAGTTTCAACCTACTACTTGCTTATAAGATTTCCAACTTTGCACAGGATTGGATAGGTTTGTGGGAATTAGACGTTGGTGAGACAATGCTACTTTGTGGCCCATTAGGATAAACCCTCAAATGCCTTCCTAGTTGAAGGGTTGGATACCATAGATGAGTTGGCCAAGGAAAGGGAAGAGCACACAAAGGATCCTAACAATCCCTTTGCATAATGGGAACTCCTAGCACACGGTTCAAATTGGCTTCAAGCTAAATGAGGCTATAAAATAGCAACTTGTGACCTTTTTATAGAAAAATGTTGACATTTTTGCTTGGTCCCCTATAGATATGCTTGATTTTGAACTGGAAGTGATAATGCACCACTTGAATGTGGACTCTACTCATTGCCCGGTGAAGTAGAATAAAAAGAGCTTTGTTCTAGAGGGACAAAGGGCCATCACTAAAGAAGCCTAGAAGCTGATCAACACTGGGTTCATCAGGGAAGTAAATTATCTTGATTGGCTGGTCAATGTCATCTTGATGAAGAAAGTTAGATGTGGATGCCTAGAAGAGCCAATTTGACTGACACATTATAATTTTCTAGGTCATCTATTATACTTGATCAAACTTTTATTGATAAAATTAGATATTTTTTTTATCCATTCGTATTTTATGTGTCCATGAATCATCCAAAAAGTTAATAGATAATGATATATATTCTCAAGAGTTGAAAATTTGAGACATGTATCATTACAGATTAATTCCTAGATTATTCCTGATCATTGGATTATTATAGAGATGGTGATTGATCCAACAAGACTGGTGCACTGATTACTTTTTTTTTGGATAAATGAGTCTTGAGTCTATAGTGTAGGAACACTAGAGTAAGAGTGAAAGTGGTTGTTAGAAAATAATGATACTGAGCATGACTAAGAATGAGAAATCACAAGTATGTCTACTCACTCGTTAGTGACTATTTCGATACTATAGTTGTGTGAGTAGTTCTTTGACCTGTAGTATGACAGTCACTCATAGTGGGGTTATTATAGTTTAACAGTATATAAACATGATTTCTAGTCATTCGAGACCTTGTAGTATTTATTGGCTATAGTAGGTTTACTATAGGAGTAGGGTGTGCACTTATAGGGGATTATCAGCCTTAGTGGTTGAGAAGTAGTCCTATAGGATCTAAGACATTGAGTCCTTAAGTTTGTGGCCATGATAACATGATAATGAAAATGAGTGTCTATGAAAATCATGATTGGGCTCAAGCTAAGTAATGAATATGATGGATGATTAGGGTTGGATGAGTTTCCATGACATGCATCCTGTCAAGACTCTCGATAGAGAAACTTGATCACATGGTAACACACAAAGGAATTTATCTTTCTATTCTACTAGATTGCCATTATATACTACTAGGTGTCACTTATGGATTGGGAAAACTCACTAGGATTATTTTTGGATTAACAATCCTTGTTAGGGTTGAGCTAGAATCATTTTAGTTCATCGAAAGAGTTTTGATGACACTATAATAGAAATCATTTACGTCTTACTACCAAACAAAATAGAACATGAGAGGTCACACACAAAAGGGGCTTGACCTAACCAAAAGCTTGGATTAAGATCAAATTATTAATTGGATTGATGATTTGGATTAATTTGTAAGAGTCGTAAATTTAGAAATTGCTAATTATTATCATAAAGAAATTAATTACAAATGTTACAATATAATTGGACTTAATTAAATTATGAATCAAATTTTAATTAATTTTAATTAGATTTAATTTAATTAGGCTTGACTTAATTTAATGCTAGTTGGATTTAATTATCCAAGTTGGACTTGGATTGCAGTCCTAATTGGATTAGGATTGATAGCCTTTTCGAATTCAATTCGAATTGGGCTTGAATTGGATTTGAATTGAATCCAAATTGAAGCCTAATTAAAATCGGTCATCTTGATCCAATAGAATTATGTTTTCTCTCTTAATTAGGCAAGTGGAATTGAGTAACAGTATTGAATTTGGTGCCCCTTCATTTGCATGCGCAAGAAAGGAAGGGGAGGTGCAAGTTGGTGCTCCCCTTTCTATTTAGGACTCTTTTTCAAGCTGTAGATAAAACCAATCCTAACCAAGTTTTAAATTTGAATTAGAGTTGGTTTAGGATTGATTTTATCTAGAATTTCCATGGGATTAAGGGGTTTGTGCAACAAACATAAAAGAAGGGGTGAGGAGGGTGTGCATGATATAATATTTCTTATTCTTTCCTTGTCGCAAGTTTCCAATGCCCCTCTTATTCTTTCTTATTTTTGTGACCAAAACTTGAGAGAAAAAAAGTTAAGAGAGAGCGGATCAAAGAGAAGAAAAGAGTTTTCTTCTCCCTTTGGCATTCTTGAAGAGATCCCGTCAATCTGCATGAAGGGTTCACATAAAGGTTGCAGAATTCTTCTTCGCTTCTTGAAGAAGAAGGATCCAGATCCAACCTAAGAAGTTGTGCTTGCAAGGTGCTAGCACACCAGTAGCACTCAAGATTTGATCAACATCATGCCTTGTATAGATACTAGTAGAGTCAAGGTATGTGTGCGGCTCTGATAGAAACCTTAAGAATCCGCTGGATTCGACTCGATCGAGGTAGAAGAAGAAAAGCGATTGAGGTAAAGTTTAATTTCCTTCTATGATTTTTTCTTGATTTCAAAGCTGAATTTCTGCTATTAAATCTATGTCAGCATGTTAGATAGATCCCTAGGTGTGTATTTTAATTAATTCTTGCATGCTTGATATGAAAAATTTTCATATATTATATATGTTACTAGGATTTTAAAAACCTAAATTTTTAGCATGCCCATCACCTAGGATTCCTACAAAGAAGGCCAGTGGAAAGTGGTGAATGTGTATTAACTTCATAAATATGAACAAGGCCTGCTCGAAGGATAGCTACCTGATTTTCTAAATTGACTAGTTGGTAGACATGATATGGGCCATGAACTCTTTACGTTCATGGATCATTCTTGAGATATAATCAGATTTGCATGGCACCCAAAGATGAGGAAAAGATCTCTTTTATTATTGATCATGGCTTATTTTGTTATAGGATGATGCAATTTGGCTTAAAGAATACAGGAGTGACCTACCAGCAGTTGGTGAATAAGGTTTTCAAAAATCAAATTGGCTGCAACATGGAAGTTTATGTAGATGACATGTTGGTCAAAAGCCATACCTTAGGGAGCCATGTGATGATTTGGAAGAGACCTTCATCACTTTATGCAAATATCAGATATAGCTGAACCCGGTTAAATGCACCTTCAGAGTGATATCTAGAAAATTTCTTAGATATAATTAAGCCTAGTTAAATGCGCCTTCAGAGTGATTGTTGCCCAGAAATGGAGCCCAAGAGGGGAGGTGAATTGGGTCTTTTAAAAAATTAAAGCAATAATGTGCAGGCCTTGTGGTGTTTGTGAGGAATGAAATTGATGCACTTGATTATATACAGCAGAAAGCAATAATTAGAGTGCAAGAAGTAAAGAACAAGAGGTAGAAGAGATAATCACATACAAATACAAGGTTTATAGTGGTTTGGTGCAAACCTAGCACCTACATCCACTCTCCAAGCCACCCTTGGGAATTCCACTATAATCTCTCCAAGATTACAGCCGACTTATTTTTCAAAAGGCTCATAAGTCAAAACCTATGTTGGTTTTATCACCTAGGCTCACCAACAAACCTTTACACTTATTTTGTCTTCCGGCTCACAAGTCAACCCTAGTTGGTTTTGTCCCTTTGGCTCACCAACAACCATAGCAACCTACTTTTAAGAAACCCTTGAAAGCTAGGTCAAAATACAAGAGAATTTTAGATATACAATTTAAATAAACAAAACAAACTCTCTTCAAGAGTAGAATGGAAACTTTGAGGCTCTAATTGATGCTTGTCTTGTCTTCTCCTTGGAATATTCTTCAAGCTCTCCTTTTGGAATGATGAAAGGATAGACTTGTAAGCTTTTTTAGGGAATCTCTCTTTTAATGGATTTTGAAGTGAAGTTCTTAAGAGAATATTGGCTTTTGAGCTTTCAATGGACTTCAATGCTTCAAGAATGAGTTTAGTGAAGCTTAAAAACTTCAAAAACTTTCAAAAAATGATTTGTGACCGTTGGAGCTTCGAATCTAGCCATTTTGAGCTTGAAAAGATGTTTTTATACTTAAAAATAATAGATCCATTAGGGTGTCAGAACTCGAGTGTTGATACTTGGTTTGTCAGGTGTCGATACTTGGCTGTCAGGTGTCAACACTTGACTTCTAGGTGTCGACACTTGATACAAAAACTCTCCATGGCCAAGTTCTGGATTTTCAAAAAGTCGCAGGCTTTGAGTCGACACTTGAAAACTTAAGTGTCGACACTTGAGTTTTAGGTGTCGACACTTGAATTCTGGGTGTCGACACTTGGCATGCCAAGAAGATTTTCTGCGTGCCAAATGCTGAAGTGTCGACACTTAGCCTTCCAGGTGTCGACAATTGGTTTTGCAAATTTCAGAAATGAGTACCGATAAAGCCAAAAACATAAGTATTATTTATCAAACTCAAATGCAATATAAATAAGCAATAATAGAACTTGTTTGAGCCCTTTTTGCATAGAAAAGACTCCTCAAATCGTGAAAGATACTTCGTGCCAAAGCATGCCACGAAACTTTAATTTTGAGAATTTGAGATGCTTGTTTCCTGAAAACTTACAACTAGAAATAGACATTAGTACACAATATGTACTTAACATTTTGTTATTCATCAAAATCACGGGGTAGAGCCAATAGTGATATCTAGGAAATTCCTTAGATTTATGACATTGCACCAAGGGATTGAAGCTAACCGAGAGAAAATATAATTTATGAGACAAATGGGCACTCTGAAGATAGTGAAGAAAGTGCAAAGGCTCATAGGCTAGGTCACTGCCCTTAACCGGTTTGTGCCTACCCTTCTTCAAAATATTGAAGAAGCCAAAAAACTTTCGGAGGATCGATGAATGCCATAAGGTGTTCCAAGAAATTAAGGCTTACCTCAGCACTCCACTCCTTAGCAAGCCTGAGGCAAGCTAGGAGCTATATGTATACTTGGAGGTCTCCCCTTTGGCCATTGGTTCTATTATTGTAAGAAAGGAATGAAAGTTTAAAAGGCATAGCAAGCAGATAGACTATATTTTAAAATTATTTTAAAGTACAGTACAGTGAAAGACTTGGTAGATCGATCAAGTCAATCTACCAATCTACCTGCAACAGGATCCGACATAATAAAAGTGCATGTAAAGATATCAAGAGCAAAGAAAAGGAAAGGGTACGTTACCTTTAACCTTTGGTTGTAGGTGATGAAAAGTCGCTGAGCCACATAAATGTCTAGCCTCTATGGGTAGTTCACACCAGGGCTCGATCCCAATCAATTCCCTTAGAGTGCTAGCTCCTCAGGATCCTTGAGGCCAATCTTTTCCTTCCTTGGATCTGCAAGACTTTCTTGAAGCCGCTAGAAAATTTGGTTGGGGAACAATGGTGAGAAGTAGAAGTGGAACCCTTCCTAACTAACTCTTTCTTCTTAAACCCTAGCTTGATTGTAAGGTAAGCTCACACCCAAAACCCAAATCCTCTCAAATCCCACTCTAAGGATACCTTCCCACCCTCTCTTAGGAAAGCTCAGCAAAAGCCAACCTCAACTAACTCTGTTGCCCCTACAAAGACACCTATTTATAGTTGCAGCAAAGAGAAAGAGAGATATGGAAGGAGGAGTAATTGGGGGAGAGGGTTAAGGGTTGAACCAACTTAGCTCTAGATTTATACTGGAGAAAATTTGTATTCCAAATAATGCATTCCATAAAAAACCTTGGAGCCAATTTCATCCAAGATTTGAAATTTGAATTCAAAATTCAAATTTGAATCTTGTAAAGGAAAGTGAGCATGACAAATCAAATCTAATTTGATCCTAAGCCAAATCACATTTGGCTTAACCCATCGATTGCAATCATATTGCAAATAAGTCCTCCAAAAACTTATTAATTGAATAAGTAAAAAATCCCATCACAGCCAAGTGTCGACTTATGGAAGTGTCGACATTTGGGTCATGGTCAATCATATTGATCCCATAGTGATGCTAAACGATTCTTAATCATCAATCAACCTTTAGATCAGGTAGAAATCCCTATAATGTATGAACCCATAGGTTTGAACACTAAGTCAATAGCATTGGAATGTTTCCAATACTAGTCAAGTCATCATCTAGCAATGATACCCGATATCCGGATAGGTCGAAGATACAGAGCAAATCTTTTGAATCTCTAGCATATGGTTATTGCATAATTCATCCCTTTGACATCATAATGCTCAGGATGATCTAGGGTTTGACTGCCAACCATAATTTAGTACATCCAGATCGTGTCTTAACCTTACAAGTTTTATGACTCCTCACAAGAACTATCCTAGCCAAGATTTTGCTAAATTAAGACATAATGAGTCATTCACTCCAAACCATTTGGAGAGGTCAATCCCATCTTGATCCATCACTACTCCACAAGTACTTGACTGTACCCAGAAATTTTCTGTCAATGGATTAGAAATCCAGGTAGTTTGATACCAAAGTACAGTGAGTTGCTTGTAAGCTACCATGATGATCTCAGGTCTGAGGGACACATATATCCATATCCCTTCACGAGCAACCCTTTGGCAGAAGGGAGCTCTGCAGATGGTCACGTTCAGTGAGATGTCATACATTTCACTTATATGTCATATCAGTGTCTCTACATTCCTTGGTTGAGAGGCAACCAACCAATGTGATATACAACAACCGACGCTTGATACATCGTCATCCTATAATAATGTATCATTTGGTTGTGAACCAGTTTAAGAACTACTCGATACATCCTCTCTGTATCAAATATAATGTAGTTCTAAGAACTCCATCACACAAGAGTTCTTTTCAGGAAAATGCACTTGTGATGAACAACCAAAAGAATAACTTTTATCCATTTAAAGAATTCACATACACTTACAAAATAGCACAACCATCTACATCCTAGATGATTGGCTTTGGGATACTATTCCCAACAACTCTCACTTATACTAAAGCCAATCAGTACAAAATCTTATTCCCATTTTTCATTTACAATTGTTGAACTCTTGAACTTCGATGACTTTAGTTAAGGGGTCGGCCGAGTTCTCCTTTTCATCAATCTTCTGAAGGTCGATGTCATCTCATTTTATGATTTCTCGTACAAGGTGATAGCACCACAGAATGTGTTTGGTGCAGTGATGGGACTTCTACTCTTTGACTTGAGCAATGGCTCCAGTGCTGTCACAATACACCATAACAGGACCATCCAGGCAAGGTGCCACTCCTAGCTCACCTAGGAACTTCCACAACCACATAGCTTCCTTTGCTGTATCCGATGCTATGATGTATTCTGCTTCGCATACTGAGCCTGCAATAGTAGGCTACTTGAAACTTTTCTAGTAGATCGCTCTTCGATTTAGGGTAAAGATAAATCTTGACACACTCTTTCTATCATCCCTATCTGACTAAAAAATTAGAGTCAGTATATCCCACAAGTTTCAAGTCAGGTTCTCCATATATCAGCCATTGGTCCTTAATATTTCATAGATAGTTAAGGATGGTCTTTACCACTTTCTAATGAGCTTCACCTGGGTCAGACTGGTATCTGCTCACCATGCCTAGTGAGTATTCCATGTCTGGTCTGGTACATGCATGGCGTACATGATAGAACCCACTACCGAAGCATATGGGATTCTACTTATACGCTCTCTCTTGTAAGGAGTTATTGCATAATCCCTTTTGGAGAGTATAATTCCAGGGCCTATGGGGAGATACCCTTTCTTGGAATTCTCCATGCTGAACCACTTCAACATAGTATCAATGTATGTAGATTGGGACAATCCCAAAAGCCTCTTAGATCTATCTCTATAAATCTTCATACCCAGTATGTAAGAGGCTTCACCCAAGTTCTCAATAGAGAACTGGGATGACAACTAGACCTTTATTCCTTATAGTGCTTGAATATCATTTTCGATTAAGAGAATGTCATCCACATACAATACAAGGAATATAATCACAAAACTATTAGCCCATTTATAAATGCAAGGTTCTTCTCCGTTCCTAACGAAGCCATATGACTTGATATACTTATCAAATCGCATGTTCCAACTTCGAGATGCTTGCTTCAGTCCACAAATGGACCTTTGAAGTTTGCACACCTTTGACTCGTTTGTGGATGTGAATCCTTCAGGTTGTACCATGTACACCTCTTCCAGCTCACTATTTAGAAAAGCTGTTCGGATATCCATTTGCCAGATTTCATAGTCAAAGTGTGTCGCTAAAGCAAGTATGATCTGAATGGATTTGAGCATTGCCATAGGAGAGAACATCTTGTCATAGTCAATACCATAGTATTGATGATATCCCTTGGCAACTAGATAGACTTTATAGGTCTCTACATGCCCGTCTGCACCCCTTTTCCTTTTGAAAATCCATTTGCATCTAATGGGTTTTATCCCCTTAGGTGGATCAACCAATGTCCATACATTATTGATTTCCATGGACTCCATTTTGGATCTTATGGCTCCTAGCCATAGTTCAGAGTCGGACCTTTGCATTGCATCCATATAGGTGATTGGGTCCTCATTATTCTCATCGAGTTCAATGGGATCACTGTCTCGAACCAAAAAACCATAGTATCTGTCCGATCAACATGGTATCCTACCAGATCTTCTTAATGGTTCCTGTGTGGGCTCTGGGTGTGATCTAATCATAACCGATTCTATATTGTCCCTTAAGTGTGTCGGTTCTTCTACTTGTTGAACTTCACTAAGTTCAATCTTAGTGGCTATAGTTCCTTCACCAAGGAACTCCTTTTCCAAAAAGATAGCCCTAAGATTGACGAACAACTTTTGTTCCTCAGCTAAGTAGAAGTAGTATTCTTTAGACTCTTTTGGATACCCAACAAATAGGCACCTATCAGACCTACGTCCAAGCTTATCCATTTCTAAACATTTGACATAAGCTGAGCTACCCCATACCCAAATGTGTGTGAGTGTTGGTTTATGTCCAGTCCATATCTCATATGGGGTTTTGCTAATGGACTTACTTGGAACCCTATTTAAAAAGTAGCAGGCTAACTCTTGAACATATCCCCAAAAGGATAGCGATAGAAAAGCAAAGCCCATCATGGATCAGACCATGTCTAACAGAATTCGATTCCTCCTTTCAAGCACTCCATTTAACAGGTATCCCTGGAGGTGTCCATTGAGAGAAAATCTCATTCTCTTAAAGATATGTCAGAAAATCATCGAAAAGATATTCACCACCTTGATCTGATCGAAGGGTTTTGATATACTTTCCAGTTTATTTTTCTACTTCATTATGATATTGTTTGAATATTTTAAATGATTAAGATTTATGTTTCATTGAGAAGACATAACCGTTCCTCGAAAAGTCATTTATAAATGTAATGAAATAATTGTACCTACCTCTGGTACTAATATTCATAGGTCCGCATACATCAGTATGTACCAGACTTAGAATTTCTTTGGCTCGCTCACCTTTTCTAGTAAAAGATAATTTTATCATCTTTCCAAGAAGACAGGAATCACAGGTTGGTAGCGAATCACATTCACTAATCTTGAGAAGACCTTCGCTTTTCAACCATTTTATCCCGTTCTTGTTGATATGACCTAGCCTACAATGCCATAGAAATGCTTCACTGACATTATCTATCCTAGGACGTTTGCTAGATGTGTACACTACATGGTGCAGGCACTAGGATTAGACAAAGGCTCCTCAACCCTCTATGGATTTCTGATTAGGGTTCTAAATCTTTTGGGTCCTGTAATAAGGCTTAAAGCCTGAGTAATTTACTTTCGAGTCATGTAATTAGTATCTAGTTGGCTTCAATTTTTGGTTTTAGTCTTGTAAATTGGCTAATTTGGTCAAGTTAGGATCAATTGATCTTGTAATTAGCCAAATTGGTTCTTAAGCTCAAGTCAATTTGAAGATGGGCTCAAGCTAGTTTGAAGATGGGTTCACAAGTGGGCAATGAAGTCAAGCCCAAGTGAAGATGAGTCAAGCCACCTCTCCTCCATGCTAAGTAGGAGTGCCAACTCATGGAGTGCCACATCATCAATGCCACATGGCAAGGGAAGCACTACTTTAGCTCAAGAGTGCCACATCATCAATGCCATATGGCATGGGAGGCGCCACTACATCAACTTCAAACTCCATGAAGAAATTCAAATTCAAACTCCATGAAGAAATTCAACACTCCAAGTTTCATGAAGAAATTCAAACTCCATGAAGAAATTCAACACTCCAAGTTTCATGAAGAAATTTGAATTCAAACTCCATGAAGAAATTCAAATTCAAAGTGGGCACCCCCTTGATTCAAGCAAACAAGCCTCCTCACTCCACTCCACATATCAAGCCATATCACCAAGGATCAAGCCTAGCATTCATGGTCAGCCATGCTTCATGAGAGGAGAAATTTAAAACTCAAATGGGTGCCCCTTGATTCATGAAGACAACCCACCCTTTTCTCCTTCCCAAATCAAGTCTTGTAACCCCCTCTTTCAAATTTGAATTCGAATGTTCAAATGAGGACTTGGGTATTTATAAAAAGGACCTTAACCCTCTTGTAAAAAATAATTGATGAATGAATTTTTTTTTTTGAAGTTTCTCCTTCCTAGCCCTTGTCTTTGACTTGGAACTTTGTGAGAGAGTGTGCCTTTGTCATTCAGAAAATCGAGGGGTGAGAGGCCCTGGGTTACCTTCTTCATATGCAAGCCACCAACCTTTCTTTCCAAGCTTGGATGCCCTTGGAAGATCCTCTTGGATGCCCAATAAGAAGAGCCTTCCTACATTGCCACCTTCTCTTCACCCTCCCTTATTTCATTGCCTTCCCCTTCCTTCTCGCTATTTTCTAACTCATCTCTGGGTTGCTCGCAGGTCCTTCAGGTACCATGGATAAAGGATTCGGCCTTCCTTTCCTTTAGGACCATCAGATGGAAAGCCGGAGAATCCACAGGATCCAGGGCTTGATCTTCCAGGCTGCATCCATGAGTGTGAGTAAACTCGGCATCGGGCACTTCAGAGCTTTGAGATGTTTGCACTCCCTAGTCTCCTAAGTAGGGTATTGATTTAGAGCTAAGTCCTACCGGGGTTTCTCAATCTTGGGGTCCTTTCTTAATCACTATTTAGGATCCATGTTTGCATGCTAAGAGTTTCTTGTCCTTATGCGAATCTCTAGATCCATTCTTAGCTTGATTTCGGGAATCGATCAATCAATTAAAACATAAAACAACAAAAGAAAATCACTCGCTTGCATATCATCCTAGGTCCTGCATCATGTTTGGTATTAGAGCATAGTCAGGACTTAGTTTTTCTTTAAGTACTCGGATCGGGTGCTTCACCATAGCCATCCGGTCATAGGAAAAAGTAGGGCTCCAAGACCCTCACATCCCATTCAAAGGAGATTTCCTATGGCGTGTAGGGGTGCCGATGTAATTGACCATTGAAGAAGAAAACAAGGAGATAGATATCTTAAGTCCTAAAAAGAATTTCTGCATAACTAAGTTTTGCATCATTAGATTTCTGCATCATTAAATTCTGTATCATGTCTAACCAGTACATGGTCTGTTGTTTTGATTGTTTCTATATATAAAAAATTTAGAAACTGCTGATTCTTGTTTTACTGGATTCCTCATAATTGATAATATTTTTTAAAATTTTCTTAAAATTTATTTCGATATGTAGAACTTCTGCATGCCTGATTATTGCCTAAAAATAATTGTCCTAAAATTTCAGCAAGTCTAATTTCAGCATACTTTCATTTCTATATAATTAGGAGTTAATTACTTGATTTTTGCATAGTTTAATTTCTGCACTTTAGGTTCATATCATCTCATTTCCAGCAACCCATATTTCTGCCAATACATATCAAAACACCAAAAAAAAAAAAAAACTTAAGTGCACTTCATTAGGTTTCATGTGTATGTCATCATATGCATAACTTACTTTAAGGACGACAATATTGTAAGATAAGGGAAGGAGGTCATTACCTTTCCTTGGCCCAAAAACCACCACCTTTGTATTTCATACCTAAGCCTAACTTAAAATCTATCAGCAACCTAATAGCTTAGGGACATCAACAAGTCGAGTTTAACCATTATGGGAAATTAGTGTATGCAATCCTTCAATTAGCATTAGGAAGCTGGTGTCTAAGACAAGAGGTCTAGTGTCAAACAACCTAAGTGGTGTTGTGGTTCCTTAATTGGACCCTATGAATAGCAGGGGGGCCGCCCACACTCCCACCTCTTACTTAGCCAGTGAAAGGGCTAGTTATTGTGATGTGTGTAATTTAAGTTGACCCATTCTGTTTGAACTCATTGGTCTAGCAAAAATCATTGTACCTTCCTTTGTGTGTTGCATGTGCACTGGATTAGGAGTCAATGTATGTGATTGATTACATGACCATTTAGATCAGGAGCTCAACCAGTAGTCTCGACCCAGTCCAACCTAGTGTGATCATGGAGCCCAACCCTAGAAGAGCCACTAGGTACATTGTGTTGGAAGTGTCTAAATTTGGTGGTGATTCCAAGTTTGAGGATTATCTTAATTGGAAAAAAAATATGGACCTGTATTTTGAAAGAATTTTGAAAGCCATATGAATTTCTATTCTGAAAGAGATCAGTTCAAGTTTGCTAAAGCTAAGTTAGTTCACCAGGCTAAGGTAGACTAGGATAAGTTTGAGAGAGTACTTAGGCAAGAAGGCCGTAAACCCATAACTACCTGGAGCAACATGAAACTTGAATTAAGGATAAAGTACCTACCCAAGTCCTATGAGTCTAAGAGATCCACAACCTATAGATCTATACCCAAATCTTATGAACCTAGAACCCATGTACCTAAATCCTATGAACCTAGATCCTATGCACCCACACCCTATAAGCCCAGTAGGCCCATGATCTATGGATCTAAACCCATGACCTATGAGCAGAATGAACCCATAGGCCATTGACCTGAACCCCATAAGGTTAGTATCCCTAGATATGAACCCAGTAGTAATCCATTATCCCTTAGTAAACTTGAACCTACTAGGAGTAGTGCCCATAACCAAAAACCAGGACCCAGCCAATTTTTTCTTAGCCAACTCTCCCCTACCACCCCACTGGTTCACAAGAATGACAATAAAGTGGAAGTGTATGAAGCTGATGAGAGCTTAGTAGATGAGTATGAGGGAGAAGAGGAGTTCTCTATAGGAGACCTAGAATTAGTTGACCCAGTAGATACCTAGGTAGAAGCCAACCTAGAATTAGTTGACCCTGACCATACCCAGACTGAAGCCAATTTAGAGTTAGCTGACCATGACCACACCCAGACTGAACCTGTAGTGGAAGTACAGTTGAAGGAAGAGGACCATGAGGAACCTGATCCTACTATTAGAATCTTACCTGAGGAGCCACTAGAAGAAAGCCTAGTTATAGAGCCCAGTCCTAAAATTCAAGAGCCCAAGAAATTTATTGAGGACATGATCTCTTTAATTCAGTACCCTTAGGATGAATCCCCTCCTATAGTTTCCATTGAAGACCTCTTCCCTGAAATTGTTGACCCATCCTTCCATGGCATGGACCTTTTATTACCCATAGATATAACTCAATGTTCATGCATTAAGGTCAGTCTCTTTAGCCCAGAACCAGTCCCTAAGTATCCTTCCTATTTCCTACTCTTCCTTGAGTCTTCTCATGTTTCTAGAGCCATTTGGTTATATTTTGTTGAGATTACCAGGTTGCATGAACCCTTGGAGCTCATCCCATTTGCGACCTACTTTTGGAAGACCTTGTGGCATTTGCTAGGAATCCATTATAAATTTTCGTGTGCATACCAAACCAAGGTCAAACCTAGAGAGTCTATAGTCTATTAGGTTTAGGCCCAAAGAGTCCATAACAGTTCCTCTCAATAGGAATGCATAGTTGAGTCTACATTTTGTTAGGTATCAGTATGAGTCTCAGAGTCTATAGAGTCATTCACACAGCATTTATAAGGAGATTAGCCAAAATCAATCTAAGTAATAATACATACAAGAAATTGGCTGATTCCCGAAAGCGAGCCAAAGAATTTGAAATAGGGGATTCTGTAATGATTAGGCTTAGGCCTGAACGATTCCCACCAGGAACCATTAAGAAGCTACATGCTCGTAGAGCTGGCCCCTTTAGAGTGATAAGGAGAGTTGGCCCTAATGCCTATGCGCTTGAACTACCACCGGATTATGGCATTAGCTCGACTTTCAATATCTCTGACTTAGTCGAGTATAGGGAGCCGGCAACGATACCTAGCGAGCCATTTGGGCCTGACCTATCCTTTGAGAGTGAACCTGACCTTGAGTGTCTACCACCAATTTTACTTGAGAGAGAATGGATCGAGCATATCTTGGATGATCAAGCTATCACAACCTGGGGTAAAGACTATCAGCATTACTTGGTCCGTTGGCAAGGCCGACCAGAGTCTGATGATTCATGGATTACCCGAGAGGACTTGCAGTGCCTTAACCCTGACCTTCTTAAGAAATACCAAAGCCAAGTCAACCCTTACTCGACAGGGTCGAGTTCCTCCCATCCCGGGAGAATTGGTGCGGGCACCAGGATTAGATAGAAGCTCCTTAACCCTTTATGGATTTCTGATTAGGGTTCTAAATCTTTTGGGTCCTGTAATAAGGCTTAAAGCCTGAGTAATTTACTTTCGAGTCATATAATAAGTATCTAGTTGGTTTCAATTTTTGGTTTAGTCTTGTACTTTGGCCAATTTGGTCAAGTTAAGGTCAATTGATCCTGTAATTAGCTGAATTGGTTCTCAAGCTCAAGTTAATTTGAAGATGGGCTCAAGCTAGTTTGAAGATGGGTCCACAAGTGGGCAATGAAGTCAAGCCCAATTGAAGATGAGTCAAGCCACCTCTCCTCTATGCCAAGTAGGAGTGCCAACTCATGGAGTGCCACATCATCAATGCCACATGGCATGGGAGGCACCACTTCATCAAATTCAAATTCCATGAAGAAATTCAACACTCCAAGTTTCATGAAGAAACTCAAACTCCATGAAGAAATTCAAATTCAAAGTGGGCGCCCCCTTGATTCAAGCAAACAAGCCTCCTCACTCCACTCTACATATCAAGCCATATCACCAAGGATCAAGCCTAGCATTCATGGTCGGCCATGCTTCATGAGAGGAGAAATTCAAAATTCAAATGGGCCCCCCTTGATTCATGAAGATAACCCACCCTTTTCTCCTCCCCAAATCAAGTCTTGTAACCCCCTCTTTCAAATTTGAATTCAAATGTTCAAATAAGGACTTGGGTACTTATAAAAAGGACCCTAACCCTCTTGTAAAAATTAATTGATGAATGAAAAAAAAATTCTGAAGTTTCTTCTTCCTAGCCCTTGTCTCTGACTTGGAACTCTATGAGAGAGTGTGCCTTTGTCCTTCGAGACATTGAGGGGTGAGAGGCCCTGGGTTACCTTCTTCCTACGCATGCCACCAATTTTTCTTTTCAAGCTTGGATGCCTCTAGAAGATCCTCTTGGATGCCCAACAAGAAGTGCCTTCCTTGATCGCCACCATCTCTTTACCCTTCCTTATTTCATTGCCTTCCCCTTCCTTCTTGCTATTTTCTAACTCATCTCTAGGTTGCTTGTAGGTCCTTCAAGTACCATAAACAAAGGATTCGGCCTTCCTTGCCTTCAGGACCATCTGACAGAAAGCTGGTAAATCCACAAGGCCAAGGGCTTGATCTTCCAGGCTACATCCGTGAGTGTGAGCGAACTCGGCATTGGGCACTTTAGAGCTTTGAGAGGTTTGCACTCTCTAGTCTCCTAAGTAGGGTATTGATTTAGAACTAAGTCCAACTAAGGTTTCTCAATCCCGGGGTCCTTTCTTTATCACTATTTAGGGTCCATGTTTGCATGCTAAGAGTTTCTTGTCCTTATGCGAATCTCTAGATCCATTCTTAGCTTGATTTTGGGAATCGATCAATCCATTAAAACATAAAACAATAAAAGAAAATCACTCATATGCATATCATCCTAGGTCCCGCATCACTACACTAACAAGTCACAATAGTACATAAATGCCATTATTCATGTATCCATTCATCACAACAAAACCTTTTCAAATGATTTTGCAAATGTCATTCTTTATTGATAGTTCTTAACCATACATGGCCAACTGACCTACAGAAATGACATTCAAAATGAAAGACGGAAAATAATGACACTCATTCAAAATGATTGTACAAGACTTGAAAACTAATTTGAGGGTTTCCAATGCTTGGACTGGAACATGGCTTCCATTTTCCATGTTCAAGGATCTCTTGCCATCGTCGAATCTCCTACTAACTTGAAGTCCCTACAAAGAATTGGAAATATAAATTGGACTTCCAGTATCCAATATCCAATTAGTAATATCGCAGATAGAGAAACTACAAGGTGTTATCATATAAATACATTTCTAGCATTGCCTTGCTGCTTCCTCTTCTTGGACCTGTTCGGGTCAAGGGATGTAATATACAGAGGACAGTTCCTCTTCCAATGACCCTGCTTCTTATAGAAGAAAAACTCTGCTGGCTCTTATCAGCCTTCACCTTCTTGTCCTGACGGGGCCTAGAAGCATTTTGCACCTTTTTTCCTTTATTTTCTTTTTCCATTTCTTAAATGGTGCGGGCACCAGACTCAGAAGAAGACTTCAGGGCTCCATCTGGATCTCTAATTGACCTTGCCCAAAGAATTAGGGTTTTCTGGTTTTGTAATAAGGGTTGACTCGGTCAACTCAATTTTAGTTTGAGTCTGTATTTCCCAGCAATTAAATTTTGTTGAGTCATGTTGACTCAGTACAAGTCCTAGTAGTGGTCTAGGTCTTCTCCAGGGTGCCACATTCTCTCCCAGGCTCAAGTAAGTGGGCGCCACACTCCCAGCCACATGCCAGAGTCCAGGGGGTGCCACATCTCCATCCCAGTGTCTTGGTCCCCACACCCAAGGGAGCAAGAATTTTTCTTGAAGCCAAAATCAAGGAGGCGCCCCATATGTACCTTAAAAGGCCAAGCTAAAGGAGGAAAGAAGCATTTCTTGGGGAGCACTTCAAGGGGGCGCCCAATCCATACCTAAAAAGCCCAAAGCAAAGTTGGGAAGAGCCATGACTTGGGGAGAAAGAAAAGGAGGTGTCCAAAAGAGTTGAGCCATGGAAGGAAAAAAAAAATTTCTTGAAGAACAAGGCAAGGAGGCGCCACCTACTTACCATTTGGAGCCATCAATCAATAATTATGGAACCTTTTGGCCAGCCATATGGGAAGAAATTGATTCTACAAACCTAATTTGAAGATCCATCCTATTAGTCCCACATGGGAAGATGTAAAACCCTGACCTCTTGTAAAGTCCTATAAAATAAACCCCTCTTGTAAGTTTTGAAAATAACTGATGAATAAATCCAATTTATGTGTGAGCAAACTATGTGTTTCTCTCTTCCGCACTTGCATCCAGGTGTTGAGCTCTGTGAGGGAGTAAATCTGGGTTCCCTAGGAACCTTGAGGAGGTGTGAGATCTCCAACCCCTAAACCCTAGGTTAGCCACTTCAACTCCAAAACCCTAGCTGCCCATCATCCTCTTCTTTCCACCAAACCCTAGCCTACCCCCATCTCTCACGGCCTCTCTCTCCAAGTGGAGGCCGACCACCAGCATCCAGGTCTAGTTTGGCTACTTCAAATACGGAGCAAATCTCAGAGGAAGCCAGATCAGCATTCAGGAGAATCAGGACTTCAGCAACATCAACTTTCAAGTTCTTCTATCTGGTAAATCCTTCCTTGAGTATCCGGTTCCATAAATTGTTCTTCTTCTTTTCCAGATCTTGAGTTCAGGAGAAGCCAACTCTGCCAAAGGACCAGTATTGGAGGATCCATTGCGAAGATATCTGAATCCGGGGACCCAACAATCTGCTCAAGAGAGTCCTTCCACTAAACTCTGTGAAGATCACTACCTGGTCTGTAACCCTTCTCTTCTCTTTACTTCTGTCCTGTTGAAAGTTCAGAGCGAAATCCTAGGTCTGGGAGTTTCTCAACCCCCAGCGATCCTTTTACTTCTGAACTACTCTGATAACCTAGTTTCTTTAAATTGTGCTTTCAATTATTACATAGTTCCTTTAAATTTAGTTTAACTTTTCTTTGAGTCAAAGCCGACTTCTGAAAACATAAAAAAAAAAAAATTAGTCTTAATTTTCTTCCACATCACATCATCTCTTTTGTTCTGCATCATTTTTGGTATCAGAGCCCTGTCTAGGGTTTCTGACTTGCTTGCATGTTTTGAGTGTCGCTCTTTTTTACTTTGTCTGCTCGAAGTAGACTCCCCAGGACGTCCGGTCCTAGGAATGAAGCGAGGTGCAAGCCTCCTCTTCCCATTCCATGGGGTATTCCTAGGGCGTGTAGGGGATCCGCTGGGTTACAACTTCATAGCAGGAATTGTAAACGGGGGAAGCATTCTGTTTTCAGTCGGTAACTATCCTATTGCAGGAATTGTTTCTCATTGCAGGTAATTTCAAATTATGTGATTTTTGTTTTGCTGGAACCTGTATAATTGAAAATACTTTACATAATTTTACTGTAATTTATTGGTTTCCGTAAAATTTCTGAGAGTTAAATTATAGCAACTCTATTTCTGTGTTTCTGCAATTCAATTTTTTTGAGTGATCATCTCCTAATTCATCTTAAGGGCAATTGAGCATCTAAGATAAGGAGAGGAGTTAATAATCTCTCCTTAGCCCAAAACCACCACCCATTCATTCGATCCTAAGCCTAATTTTAAAATTTATTAGACTTAATTTGCCCTAGTGGGCTAGGGACACCAACAAGTCGGGTCTAGGCTAGTGTTGAGTCAGTTTGTCTAGTTACTCTATGTGTGCTTTGTACTCAGTGTCTAGAATGGTGGTTCAGGGATTCTATCCCGAAGGGCTTGTGTGCTGGTCTGCCTACCTAGCCAATCTCTGATTGGTGTCTAGGATTGGCATTTAGGGACCTAACACTCCCCTTACACCTGCCTGGCTGAGTCCCGAGTTACTACAGGCTAGCTTGCCACTCTGATTGGGCATCTAGTTTGGGCTCTAGGTCTAGTTAGCCCGTAGTCATTTCAGTCGAGTCTCATTTGGTGTGTTTGCTTGCATCATCATGTCTACCCGGAATGGAGTACCCTACCAACCTGGTCAAACCCAACCTGATTTAGAGGCCATGGTTAGAGCTCTTACTGAAAGTATGAACAAATTGAGTCAGGATATGAATGAAAATTTTACCCAGCTTAGGGATCAAATCCAAGTACTTGAGGAACCTAGGCATCATAATTGGACTCCTGACCCAGATTTTAATGTGCCTCAACCTCACCCACACCAGGAGCCTAGAAGACCTTTATACAGAGATCCTGAACCTAATCATAGGAGGCCTGACCCAGAGCCTGAAGATAGAGATGATAGGTTCATTCGGAACATCAAATTAGATGCACCCACTTTTGATGGTAGCTTAAACCCTAAGGTGTATTCTGATTGGGAGGGTGAGATGGACCAGTACTTTGAGTGGTATGCCATGTCTGAGAAAAGGAAGTTCAAGTTTGCCAAGATGAAGTTAGTATGTCAAGCTAGGTTATACTGGGGAAACATTGAGCTAACCACTAGAAGACGAAACGTTGAGCCCATAACCACTTGGCAGGGTATGAAAGAGAAGCTTAGAGATAAGTACCTACCCATTTCATACCAGCAGAATCTGTTAGACCAATGGTAGACTTTGAAACAAGGGAGCCGATCTGTCTCAGACTACATAACCACCTTTGATGAATACCTGATGAGATGTAATGTGAGTGAAGCCCATGAGGTAACTTTGTCTTGGTTTAGGGCTGGACTTAGGGAAGACATTAAGAGGGAGTTGTTTCTATGAGAGGTTACTGACCTAGACCAAGCCTATCAGATTGCACTGAACACTGAGAAGTTTCAGAGAGGACCCATGCCTTCTAGGGTTAGTACCCCAATCCCAAGAAATGGACCTAGCCAAGTTATCCCTAGCAAACCTATTCAGGGTATTCCCACCCCTAGGCCCATGGACAAAGGTAAGGCACCTGACACCCAGAGAACCCCTAGTATCACCTGTTTTAAGTGCCAGAAGCCCGGTCATATCTCCAGCCAGTGCACAGCCATAGCTTGTTTTAAGTGCCATAGGGTAGGTCATGTTTCTATCCAGTGCCCTCGTAGATCCCTTTACATAGAAGAAGGAGAGGAAGAGAATTCCGGGCCCAATGAAGAATTTGAAGAAGAAGTTTATGAGGCTGGAATGAATTTGGTTGATGAGTATGAAGGGGAGGAGGAATCCACTGAGTCTGACCAGTTAGGGGTTGTGAGATGCATCCTGTCCCAAAATAGAGTTCAGGAGGATTGGCGTCGGACTAACATCCTACAGACTTTCCTTAAACTAGGGGATAAGGTATGTAAGATCATCATAGATAGTGGGAGCTGTGTGAATGCCATTTCTGCTAGCACTGTCAAAATGTTAGGCTTAACCCCAGTCCCCCATCCCAACCCCTATAAGGTTTCTTAGGTAGACTCTACCTCTATACCCATCCAGTCTAGATGTCAGGTCCAAATCCAAATGCAATCCTATCAAGAGAAGATTTGGTGTGATATCTTGCCCATGGGGGTGAGTAGTATAATTCTTGGAAGACCTTGGTTATATGATCATGATGCCACCCTCTTAGGAAAATCCAATACCTGTGTCTTTAGTTTTAATGGAAAAAAAATCATAATCCATTCAGTCCCTCCTAAGGACAAGGTAGCTAAAGGACCCAATAAGGTCAGAGATGAAGACTGGAGTGAACCTAATTAGTGCTAAGGATCTAGAACAAGAAATTCATAGTGGTTCATCCATTTGGATGTTGACTGCTAAGGAACTTAGGACTCCTACACCCTCAGAGCCTCCTCAGGAAGTTAGACCTTTGTTAGAAGAATTTGAGGATGTTTTTCCCGAGGATCTGCCAGACCACCTTCCACCTCTTAGGGATATCCAGCATTCCATAGATTTAATCCCAGGAGCTACTTTACCCAACTTGCCCCATTATAGGATGAATCTATCTGAACATAAGGAACTGCAAAAGCAGGTTGGAGAATTGTTGAGGAAGGGGTTTATTAGAGAGAGTCTTAGCCCTTGTGCAGTCCCTGCACTACTGACCCCAAAGAAGGATGACATGTGGAGGATGTGTGTTGATAGTCGTGCCATCAACAAAATCACAATCAAGTATAGGTTCCCCATTCCTAGACTAGATGACATGCTAGATATGATGGCCGGTGCAATGATTTTTTCCAAAATTGATCTCAAGAGCGGCTATCATCAAGTTAGGATTAGACTAGGGGATGAGTGGAAAACCACTTTCAAAACTAAGGATGGTCTCTACGAATGGGTTGTTATGCCTTTTGGGTTGTCCAATGTCCCTAGTACTTTCATGAAAATTATGACCCAGGTGCTTAGAGCCTTCATAGGGAAGTTTGTAGTGGTCTATTATGATGACATCCTGATTTATAGTAAGACCCCTGCATACCACCTAGACCACCTTAGACAAGTCTGCCAAGTTTTAAGAAATGATAGTCTCTACGGTAATCTCAAAAAGTGTGAATTCATGACCAGTAGAGTTATCTTCCTTGGTTTTGTTGTAACCCCTGACGGCGTGGCTGCCGATCCAGAAAAGATTAGGTCCATAGTAGAATGGCCAGAGCCGACCAGTGTGCATGAAGTCAGAAGTTTCCACGGCTTGGCTACCTTCTGTAGGTGATTCATCAAAGGGTTTAGTACTGTAGTTGCTTCTATCACAGACTGTATTAGGAAGGGAGAATTTCAGTGGACTAAAGCAGCCTATAAAGCCTTCCTAAATCTTAAGGATAGGATGACCCAGGCACCCATTTTGAGGTTACCTGACTTTTCTAAAGTATTTGAGGTTGCCTGTGATGCTTCAGGAGTAGGTATAGGTGGAGTCCTAAGCCAAAAGAACCATCCCGTAGCATTCTTTAGTGAAAAACTTAATGATGCTAAGCTTAGGTATTCTACCTATGATAAAGAATTTTATGCGGTAGTGCAAGCTTTGCGTTACTGGAGACATTATTTGCTACCGCAGGAATTTGTGCTATTTTCGGAACATGAGGCTCTTAGATTCTTGAATTCCCAGAAGAAGCTTAACCCTAGGCATGCTAAGTGGGTAGAGTATATCCAGTCCTATACTTTTGTTTTGAAACATAAGGTTGGGACTAAAAATAAGGTAGCTGATGCCCTTAGTCGTCGATCTTTGTTATTGAATTCTGTTAGGGCTGAAGTCGTAGGGTTTGAGTAGATCAAAGAGGAATATGAGTCATGTCCGGATTTTAAGGCTGTGTACCAGGATCTAGCTCAAGGACCATCTAGTGATCATAAAGATTATACCCTTTTAGATGGCTTTTTGTTCTTTAAAAATAGGCTTTGCATCCCTAGAACTTCTCTTAGGAAATTTTTGATTTGGAAAATTCATGCTGGAGGTCTAGCTGGCCATTTCGGAAAAGACAAGACCACCCTGGCTATTGAAGACCACTTTTTCTGGCCTAGCTTAAAAAGAGATGTAGCACACATTGTAGCTAGGTGTCGGACCTGCGCTGTTGCCAAACAGCGAAAACAGAACACCGGCCTTTATACCCCACTCCCTGTCCCAGATCGTCCTTGGCAAGATGTGAGCATGGACTTTGTGTTAAGTTTGCCTAAGACCTAGAGGAGGCAGGACTCTATCTGTGTTGTAGTCGACCGATTTTCTAAGATGGCCCATTTCTTGCCTTGTTCCCAAACATTTGATGCGTCTAAGGTAGCCACCCTGTTCTTTAATGAGATAGTTCGACTCCATGGCCTATGGTGCGGGCACCAGACTCAGAAGAAGACTTCAGGGCTCCATCTGGATCTCTGATTGACCTTGCCCGAAGATTTAGGGTTTTCTGGTTTTGTAATAATGGTTGACTTGGTCAACTCAAATTTAGTTGAGTCTGTATTTCCCTGCAATTTAAATTTTGTTAAGTCATGTTGACTCAGTACAAGTCCTAGTAGTGGTCTAGGTCTTCTCCAGGGTGCCACATTTTCTCCCAAGCCCAAGCAAGTGGGAGCCACACTCCCAGCCACATGCCAGAGTCCAGGAGGCGCCACATCTCCATCCCAGTGTCTTGGTCCCCACACCCAAGGGAGCAAGAATTTTTCTTGAAGCCAAAATCAAGGAGGCGCCCCACATATACTTTAAAAGGCCAAGCTAAAGGAGGAAAGAGGCATTTCTGGGGGAGCACTTCAAGGGGGTGCCCAATCCATGCCTAAAAAGACCAAAGCAAAGTTGGGAAGAGCCATGACTTGGGGAGAAAGAAAAGGAGGTGTCCAAAAGAGTTGAGCCATGAAAGGAAAAAAATTTTTCTTGAAGAGCAAGGCTAGGAGGTGCCAACTACTTACCATTTGGAACCATCAATCAACACTTATGGAACCTCTTGGCCGGCCATATAAGAAGGATTTGATTCTACAAGCCTAATTTGAAGATCCATCCTATTAGTCCCACATGGAAAGATGTAAAACCCTGACCTCTTGTAAAGACCTATAAAATAAACCCCTCTTGTAAGTTTTAAAAAACAAATGATGAATGAATTCAAATTTTGTGTGAGCAACTTTATGTTTCTCTCTTCCGCACTTGCATCCAGGTGTTGAGCTCCATGAGGGAGTAAATCCAGGTTCCCTAGGAACCTTGAGGAGGTGTGAGATCTCCAACCCCAAAACCCTAGGTTAGCCACTTCCATTCCAAACCCTAGCCGCCCAGCATCCTCATCATTCCACCAAACCCTAGCCTACCCCATCTCTCACAGCCCCTCTCTCCAAGTAGAGGCTGACCACTAGCATCCAGGTCTAGTTCAGCCACTTCGAATCCAGAGCAAATCCCAGAGGAAGTCAGATCAGCATCCAGGAGAATCAGGACTTCAGCAATATCAACTTTCAAGTTCTTCTATCTGGTAAATCCTTCCTTGAGTATCTGGTTCCATAACTTGTTCTTCTTCTTTCCCAGATCTTGAGTTCAGGAGAAGCCAACTCTGCCAAAGGACCAGTATTGGAGGATCCATTGCAAAGATATCCGAATCCGGGGATCCAACAATCTGCTCAAGAGAGTCCTTCCACTAAACTCTGTGAAGATCACTGCTTGGTTTGTAACCTTTCTCTTCTCTTTACTTCTATCCTCTTGAAAGTTCAGAGCGAAACCCTAGGTCTGGGAGTTTCTCAACCCCCAGCGATCCTTTACTTCTAAACTACTCTGATAACCTAGTTTCTTTAAATTGTGCTTTCAATTATTACATAGTTTCTTTCAATTTAGTTTAACTTTCCTTTGAGTCAAAGCCGACTTCTGAAAATATATAAAAAAAAAAAAACAAGAATTAATCTTAATTTACTTCCGCATCACATCGTCTCTTTCGTTCTGCATCATTTTTGGTATCAGAGCCCTGTCTAGGGTTTCTAACTTGCTTGCATGTTTTGAGTGTCTCTCTTTTTTACTTTGTTTGCTCGAAGTAGACTCCCCAGGATGTTCGGTCCTAGGAATGAAGCGAGGTGCAAGCCTCCTCTTCGCATTCCACAGGGTGTTCCTAGGGCGTGTAGGGGATCCGCTGGGTTACAACTTCGTAGCAGGAATTGTAAACGGGGGAAGCATTCTATTTTCAGTCTATAACTATCCTGTTGAAGGAATTGTTTCTCATTGCAAATAACTCCAAATTATATGATTTTTATTTTGCTGGAACCAGTATAATTGAAACTATTTTACATAATTTTACTGTAATTTATTGGTTTCCGTGAAATTTCTGAGAGTTAAATTATAGTAATTATGTTTTTGTGTTTCTGCAATTCAATTTTTGAGTGAGCATCTCCTAATTCATCTTAAGGGCAATTGAGCATCTAAGATAAGGGGAGGAGTTGATAACCTCTCCTTAGTCCAAAACCACCACCCATTCATTCGATCCTAAGCCTAATTTTAAAATTTATTAGACTTAATTTGCCCTAGTGGGCTAGGGACACCAACAAGTCGGGTCTAGGCTAATGTTGAGTCAGTTTGTCTAGTTACTCTGTGTGTGCTTTGTACTCAGTGTCTAGAATGGTGGTTCAGGGATTCTATCCCGAAGGGCTTGTGTGCTGGTCCGCCTACCTGGCCAATCTCTGATTGGTGTTTAGGATTGGCAATTAGGGACCTAACACTTCCCTTACACCTGCCTGGCTGAGTCCCGAGTTACTACAGGCTAGCTTGCCACTCTGATTGGGCATCTAGTTTGGACTCTAGGTCTAGTGAGCCAGTAGTCGCTTTAGTCTAGTCACATTTTGTGTGCTTGCTTGCATCATCATGTCCACCCGGAATGGAGTACCCTCCCAACCTGGTCAAATCTAACCTGATTTAGAGGCCATGGTTAGAACTCTTACCAAAAGTATGAACAAATTGAGTCAGGATATGACTGCTACTGTTGCCCAGTTTAAGGAACAAGTCCATGAGGATCTTACCCAACTTAGGGATCGAGTCCAAGTACTTGAAAAACGTAGACATCAAAATTGGACCCCTGATCCAAAATTTAATAGGCCCCAACCTCACCCATGCCAGGAGCCTAGGAGGACCTTATACCGTGATCCCGAGCATAACCTTAGGAAGCCTAACCATGATATCTATAGTGTGGATCGTGTCTATGAGAGGTCCTTACAATATTCTAGACCAGTCACTCAACAACCCAAGTCTTCTAGATCAAACCATTTAGATCCACACCCATGCCCAAGTAAGGTCTCTACTAGCTTGAAACCCAGTGTGACCCAGGTTCCTATATCGCAAGAATGTTGGTTTTGT